>OY757021.1:113095887-114560035 GCA_963580285.1 Lucinisca nassula
AAGTCCATGATGATCAAGTCAGTCTGTTTGTGGCCACGGTTTATGGCCCCATCCAGATTGCTCACAATGTCATGGTAAAATTGAACAAGCTGCGTTTCGCAAGACCTTTGACTCCGGAAACCATGCTCCAGGGTTTTGCAACAGATGCATGTTAGCGACACTGGTCTATAATTTGCTGCATCATATTTTTCCCCCTTTTTATAGACCGGGGTAACATTTGCTTGTCGCCAATCATCTGGTACAGTGCCCTGGGCAAGTGATTCATTGAAGATAAAGATTTCCGGTATGTGTTCTTCTATTACATAAAGTTTTAATACCCGTTTGTTTGTTTGTTCGTTTGATTTGAGGTTTAACGTCCCAGTCAACACTGTAAAGGTCATTTTGGAGACGTTGCTTCCAATTTTGTGGGACTTTTACCCGACATTGAGATGAAATGACATCTCAAGCCCTGTCGCCCAATGAAACCAAGAGAGTTTACTAGCATGGACGGTCCGCCTCGCACCGCGGTTCCTGGACTGGCTTAGATCCTATAAGCGGTTTAGCAGTACTAGTGTGCGGGCCGGATTCAGCTCTGCGTGGAAGCATCGTGCAGCCCATATATTTCTTGCAGCCCATATATTTCTTCAAGCCCCTATGGTCGGGGGCTATTTACCTGTAATATCAAAAATCTTTTAACCGCCGCGTATGCAATATAATGTGATTTTTATATCAGAAAGAAAGGAAAGAGAAAGAAAGAAAGAAATCAATTCAATGGACTTGTAAAATTTAGTAACATAACCATTTTTAATGGTTATCTTAAACAAGAGGACCTTGGTGGTCCTGTATCGCTCACATGAGCTAACAATTTAGAAGTTCACGAAGTTCCAATCTTTACCGAAGGATTTATGCTGATGACAAGATCAAAATTTGGTATTTTCAGCATTCCAGGGGACGTTACTCTACGAGAGAGGCAGACATCACCAGTTTCGAAACTCATCCGAACTTTCAATCCCAACCTACTTATATGCTAGTTTTAGGACGATTCGAACAAAACTTAAGGACTTATGGCGATGACAAGGTACAAAATAGGCATTTTCAGCAAAGACATAACCATCTCGGTCACGTTTGAATATATGGGTCATGTCGGGTCAGAAAGTAGGTCTGTAGGTCAAATCATAGAAAAACCTTGTGAACACACTAGAGGCATCAGTTTCGGTCCGATCATCATCAAACTGTGTTACCCTGGAGTCATTTTCGCAAAAAGAAGTCCTTTTCACGAAAAGCTAGGAATCATTGCATTGAAAAAGTCTGTTAATTTAGTGAAAATTAAGGAGCTTTATGGACTTCCAGAAGTTCGTGTTCACAAGGCTGCGGTTCCAGTGGTATATATACATTGTACTCTTTTTTTTTATTGATTTTCCCCCTACAAAACACTTTTTTCTTGGTTAATTTTCTGAGACACTATTGTTTTAAGTCGACCGTCTCTGTATAGAAAGTGAGTTTATAGGCGTTTTTGCATTTTTCCATGCGCCACAGACATCCCAAAATCTGCCATTCGTTCCGTTCCCTAGCCTCTCTTTGTTGTCACTATTGTCGGTATGACGTGAGTGAAATAATGTTGAAAGGGTCGTAAAACCAAACCCAAGTCTGAGCACGCGTATAGGACCTACACGTAAGCGGTTAGCCATTAATATGTATGGTTTCTTTCTGGTATGTATTCTTCTATTACACAATTTAATACCTGTTTGTTTGATTGTTTGTTTTATTTGAGGTTTAACGTCCCAGTCAACACTGTAAAGGTCATTTTGGAGACGTTGCTTCCAATTTTGTTGGTCTTTTACCCGACATTGAGATGAAATGACATCTCAAGCCCTGTCGCCCAATGAAACCAAGAGAGTTAATTAGCATGGCCGGTCCGCCTCGCACCGCGGTTCCTGGACTGGCTTAGATCCTATAAGCGGTTTACCAGTACTATTGTGCGGGCCGGATTCAGCTCTGCGTGGAAGCATCATGCAGCCCATATATTTCTTGCAGCCCATATATTTCTTCAAGCCCCAATGGTCGGGGGCTATTTACCTGTAATATCAAAATCTTTTAACCGCCGCGTATGCAATATAATGTGATTTTTATATCAGAAAGAAAGGAAAGAGAAAGAAAGAAATCAATGCAGTGGACTTGTAAAATTTATTAAAATAACCATTTTTGATGGTTATCTAAAACAAGAGGACCTTGGTGGTCCTGTATCGCTCACATGAGCTAACAATTTAGAAGTTCACGAAGTTCCAATTTTTACCGAAGGATTTATGCTAATGACAAGATCAAAATAAGGTATTTTCAGCATTCAAGGGGACATTACTCTATGAGAGATAGGCAGACATCACCAGTTTCCAAACTCATCCGAACTTTCAATCCCAACCTACTTATATGCTAGTTTTAGGACGATTCGATCGTAACTAAAGGACTTATGGTGATGACAAGGTACAAAATAGGCATTTTCAACAAAGAAGGGGACTTACTCTGGGAGTCATGTGCCAACAATGTTAGTTTGCAAACAAATTCAAGCTTTTATCTCTAACTTACTTATATGTAAGTTTCAGGAAGGTCTTTTCAAAACTTAGGGACTTGTGATGATGGCAATGTCAAAAATGGGTATTTTCAACAATCAAAGGGACATAACACTATGATAAATAGGTCAAGCTCACCAGTTTTTAAACTCATCCACGCTTACATGTAAGTTTCGCGAAGATTTGATCAAAATTGAAGAGGCTACGGTGATTACAAGGTCAAAACAACAGGCATTTTCTGCAAACAAAGTGTCGTAACTCTATGATAAATAAGCCAAACTCGTCGGTTTTTAAATGCTTCCAAGCTTTTATCCCTGACTTACTTATATGTAAGTTTCAAGAAGATCCTATCCAAACTGAAGAGGCTACGGTGATGACAAGGTTAAAAATAAGCATTTTCAGCAAAATAGGGGACATAGCTCTGTAAGTAATAGACCGACATCGCTATTTTTCGAACTCATCCAAGCTTTTATCCCTGACTTACTTGTTTGTAATTTTCAAGAAGACATGTTGAAAACTGAAGGAGTTAGGGTGATGGCAATGTCAAAAATAGGCATTTTCTGCAATCAAAGGGACGTAACTCTATGATAAATAGGATGACCTCAAGCTTTTATCCATGACTTACTTATATGTAAGTTTCAAGAAGATGCTATCCAAACTGAAGAGGCTACGGTGATGACAAGGTAAAAAAAGCATTTTCAGCAAAATAGGGGACATAGGTCTGTCAGTAATAGACCGACATCGCTAGTTTTCGAACTCATCCAAGCTTTTATCCCTGACTTACTTGTTTGTAATTTTCAAGAAGACATGTTGAAAACTGAAGGAGTTAGGGTGACGGCAATGTCAAAAATAGGCATTTTCTGCAATCAACGGGACGTAACTCTATGATAGATAGGATGACCTCATCAGTTTTCGAACTCATTCAAGCTTTTATCCCTGACTTATTTACAAGTACGTTTCTAGATCTAATCAAAACTGAAGGGGCTATGGTGATGGCAAACTCAAAAATAGGCATTTTCTGAAATCAAGGGGGACATAACTCTCTAAAATATAGGCCAACCTCACCAATTTTTAAACTCAGCTGAGGTTTTATCCCTTACTTACTAACATATAAGATTCAAGAAGATCTGATGGAAACTGAAGGGGCTACAGTGATGGCAAGGTCAAAAATAGGCATTCGTAACTCTACGATAGATAGGCCGACTTCCCAGTTTTCGAACTCATCCGAGCTTTTATCCCTGACTTGTAAGTTTCAAGAACATCCGATGAAAACTGAAGGGGCTACGGTGATGACAAGGTAAAAAAATAAGCATTTCCAGCAAAGTAGGGGACATAACTTTGTAAGTAATCGACCGATATTGCTTGTTTTCGAACTCTTCCGAGCATTTATCCCTAACTTACTTGTTTGTAAGTTTCAAGAAGATCCGATCAAAACTGAAAGGGCTACAGTGATGACAATGTCAAAATAAGCATTTTCAGCAAAGTAGGGGACATAACTCCGCGAGTTATCGACCGACATCGATAGTTTTTGAACTCATCAATGCGTTTATCCCTGACTTGGTTGATTTTAAGTTTCAAGAAGATCCGATCAAAACTGAAGGGGCTACGGTGATGACAGGGTCAAAACTAAGCATTTTCGGCAAAGTAGGGGACGTAACTCCGTGAGTAATCGACCGACTTCACTAGTTTTCGAACTCATCCGAGCTTTTATCCCCGACTTACTTGTTTGAAAGTCTCAAGAACATCTGATCAAAACTGAAGGGGCTACGGTGATGACAAAGTCTTCAGCAGAGTAGGGGACATAACAACGTAAACAATAATTGACCCGCATTGCTAGTTTTTGAACTCATCCGAGCTTTTTACCCTGACTTACTTTTATATAAGTTTCAGGAAGATCCGATCAAAACTGAAGTGGCTACGGTGATGACAAAATCAAAAATGGGCATTTTCAGCATTCAAAGGGACGTAACTCTACGATAAAAGGGTCGACTTGGCCGGTTTTCGAATTCATCCGAGTTTTATCCCCAGCCACATTACATATAAGTTTCAGAAAGATCCGATCAAAACCGAAGGCGCTACGGTGATGACAAGCATTTTCCCCCATTGTAAGTCTACGGGACCTTATGGTTGCCATAGCAACCAAAGTTTTTGTTCGATTTCGGAAAAAAAGCTTATGTCATCAATGCCCGACCAGAGGGATGCTACAGATGAGAAATGGTTGCGATCTGCCTGCAAGTTGCAGAGATCTAACTGATCATCAAAGGTGTGGGCGGCGGGCGGACGACGGACCACCCACTATGCTATAAGCTCCCTCAGGTGAGCTAAAAAGCGAAAACTATAATGAGAGAGAGAGTTTTTTTCTTATTTCTTATGTACTCGCAAGAACCCTCTCAGAGAGAGAGAGAGAGAGAGAGAGAGAGAGAGAGAGAGAGAGAGAGAGAGAGAGAGAGAGGGGGGGGGGGGGAGAGAGAGTTACACATACACAACTATATGGAACGACTGAAGTTACACAATGAGAGAGAGAGAGAGAGAGAGAGAGAGAGAGAGAGAGAGAGAGAGAGTGCTTATTTCTCCGAGATGTGGTTACTCGTTAGAACCTCCCATATTTATTTTTTATTAGTTTGACCCCTTAAGTTACACTTTTACAGAGTTTATCTGGGGTTTACAGGGGTATTAAGATATTTTTCTTATAACTGCTCAGAAAAATAGATTGTGGGCACTCGTTAGAAACTCCTGGTCGGGGCGGTTCTAACCTGTTCCCGCAGTCAATGTTTTGAGCAGCATTTCGAGAAATATTAATTTTTTTATCAGAAAGAAAGAAAAAAAAATACAACGTATTTAAATAGACGTATTTTCGTACTGGTAGTGTTTACTGGGTATAACTTGTATGGTGGCCAGTGCAATTTTATTTCAAGTCCGTGGTGACCTAAATCACGCCCTATCAGTCAGGGCTCAGTTGTTCCAAACTAACGACGTCGTTCTTTAACGTATCATTAAAACTTTGATCATTTATTATGGCAAATACGCTGATATTTTTGCTAAAAAAATGTGAGCAGCTTTTGCAGATGCAAAAGCTGCTCACATTTTTTCAGCAAAAATATAAAAAAAAAATAAATATTAAACTTGCTAGAACAGTTAAAAATATGACCACTAACGAGCTCGTTAAGCTAACGATGCTTTGAACAACTGGCCCCTGTTTTTTTACAGTTCTTGAGAAATGAACATAAAAAGTAAGGTGAACGTTAGGTTTGACGCACTAGTTTTCAAAGTCAGTGAACCACGAAAAGTAGATCAAGGCCAAATATAGCAACAAACGAGGATATTACAATGTTTTCCGGGACTCCACATACCTCCACCAACCCCTTTATATGCTAAAACATATCTAACTTCAATCCATAGGGCTTGCAAAAAATAAGGGCAAACGACCCACCAAATCAGGACGAAATGACCCAGGGCGAAACAACCCACAGGCGAAACGAATCATGGACGAAACGACTCACGGGCGAAACGACCCGTGACCGTTAACGACACACGTGGTTATTAATCGATACGCGTGGCATTCACTGACATAATCCCTATAGTCGTTCAAAACGCAGTGAGACGTGACTGCACTTTTAATTTTGGACTCGTCCATGTTTTAGGTAAAACGCCTTCAATTGGTATTTTCACACTTGGCGATAGCTACCTTCCTATTCTTAATCTTATGTAACATATAAGTATAGTCGAGAGGGTCTATTAACGCGTCTGCCAACATGGAGGTCTAGGGTTCAAGTCTAGGGGGAGATTTTTATTTATGTATTATTACTTTTTTTCTTTTCCTAAACAGTTTTGGTAAATTTGATCACGCGTTTATCGCGTAAATCATATGTGGGTCACACAATATATTGGTTTGTTTGTTTGATTGGTCCATTTTGGAGACGTTGCTACCAATTCTGTGGGGTTCTACCCGACATTGAGATGACATCACAAAAACACGCCCTTATAATTTTGACATCACCAAACCCGACGTTCATATGGTAAAACTTGGAGGTAAACAATATTTTCTTTATACATGTACCTGCTCTAATTAATAGATTGTGGATACTCGTTAGAACTGCTTCGTCGAAGCGGTTCTAACGAGTGCCCACAATCTATGTTTGGAACAAAAAATAAGAAATAAATATTGTAAATTTTTATCAAAATTTTCGTTCTTTTGGTAGTAAATATTTCCAATATTTTTGTATAGGCATGCTTTTGTAATGAAATGACATCTCAAACCCTGCCCTCCTAATGAACCAAAAGGGGTTATATGAATGAACGGACCAACTCACAACACTTTGCCTGCCGGGCAGCATTAGATTTACAAAGAGATTTACCATTAATTATGTGCGATCAATTCCAGCTCTGTTAAAAAGCATCGTACAGCCCGATCTGTGTCTCAAAACCCCGATGGACGTGGGCCATCACACTAGATGTATATATTTGAAACGAGCGCAAGGGAATCGCTGTGGCTAAAAATGTTACTAAGATGGATACCATCATGATATACTGTCAGTGAAGGCGAAGCTGCATGTTTGAATGCTTTGTTGAAATGTATCTGAACATTATAAAATGAAATAAAATATAATTGTTTAAAATAATAAGGGAACCGAAAGATAAAATATGAAAAATACAAATAAAAAAACTAACTATAAACATTAGAAATTAAGCAAATAAAGATGAAAATTAAATAAAAAATAATAATAAAAAAATTTGTATGCCACTGGGACTCGAACCCTACTCGGCTAAAAGGTTCTAGTTTGACTCGCAGTGCTAAGCATCACCCGAAACCACTAAGCCAAGACTTTTACATGGTGGCAATGTCAAAACATTTACCTATGTATTTAAAATCAAGTGTAAATGTTGTCCGAAACCTGCTTCCCCTAAAAAATGGAATAGTCTTGTCACGCTCAATCTTTGAACTCTCAAAGGTCGTTGATGAACTATATTTGAGTGTTGTGTTGTTGTTGTTTTCTTTTTTGTTTGTTTGTTGCGTGCGTGCGTGCGTGTGTGCGTGTGTGTGTGTTTACAGAATATCATGAATAAACATAGCCTTTCATACGTTGAGGAGATATTTCTGTTCATTAATGTTGAGCTTTCAAAAAATGAAACGATATACACTTGGATCAGCGAAAGAATGGCAGAAAAATTATTTCATAATCATTTTCCATCATCATCATCATCATCATCATCATCATCATCATCATCATCGCCATGAATTTCATAGTTATAATATAGATTTCATTTATATTATTATTATTATTATTATTATTATTATTATTATTATTATTATTACAAACTGAACACTTTCTTGGAGAGAGAAATTATTTCTTAATCACTTCCAGTGACTGGGTTGAACCGCGAATGGGGCCATTGAAGATAGTTTTATAGTTTTGTTGAGGTAGAGTATGTAATCTTATTCAGTGTTCCTAACAATTATCCTTTGTTGGCGCGTTGCTCTCAAATGAAACTCACAGAAATGACTTCCTCCTTTTTACATTTTAGCCACAGCATCATCCCGGATACATCGATGTCGGCGTTACGTTTTCACGCAGCGCCGACACCGATGTCACGCTGCTCTCAATCCAAATGAATTTTACAGAAATGACGTCCTCCTTTTAAACATTTTAGGCCGAATACATCGACGTCGATGCTACGTCTCCACGCAGCGCCGTTGCTCTCAGACCAAAATGAATTTCATAGAAATGACTACCTCCTTTTAAATATTTTAGACGCCGTAGCATTCAGGATACGTCGACGTCACGTCTCTACGCAGCGCCGACACCAACACGATGCTCTCGAACCAAAATAAATTTCACAGATATGACTTCCTCCTTGGTAGTTGTGGAGCACAATACCATTCTCTTCCAAATCTTGCCTTGCTTATATTACAGAATAAACTGTTTATCTTTATGACGCGTTATAATTTTTAGCATAGCTTTCAACTAATGTACGCTGATATCATAATGCAACTCACAGTCCATGGTCCTGCCCATCGGGACATGGAGAAATAAATTGGGCTGCATGGTGCTTCCACGCGGAACTCAAACTAATTGCACGAGAGCTGGTAAACCGCTTAAAAGAACTAAGTCTGCCCAGACAAAGTAGTGAGAGATAGACCGCCCAATGCATATAAGCCTTTTGGTTTCATTAGGCGGCAGGACTTGAGATGTCATTTCATCTCAATCTCGGGTAAAACTCCCACAAAATTGGTGTCTCTGATGGGAGGCGTGGGTTAATTGTATCGATTCCTGACCATTCCCTTCAGCAACGTCTCTAAAATGTCCTAAATGGTGTTGGCGGGGACGTTTTACGGGCCTCCGTGGCCTAGTGGTTAAGAGCGCTGACTCTTGATCATTAGGTCTCTCACCGCTGTGGTTCGAGCCTCGCTCGGGTCATATGTGAGACGCCAAGTTCTGCAACGGAAGGTCAGATGGTTTTTCTCCGGGTACTCCGGTTTTCGCCCATCTCTGATTAACGATCGGCTCGATATGAGTGAAATAATCTTGAAAGGGCCGTAAAACCAACCCCCCCCCCCCCACGTTAAACCTCAAATCACACACACACCTCACGACCCAGTAAAATGCGTTTCATCTTCCACTGGGATAACGGACAAAACTTACAGTTTTAAGTTTCGTAAAGCGTCCGGCTTCCACAGCCAACAGTAGACAACAAAAACGTATAAAATAGAATGCGGCGGTGGTCCCTTGATAGTGGTAAAGTACAACACCATTCTCTTTCAAGTCTTGCCTTTCGCTGGTCGCACAAATCTTATTGTAGGCTTTCTCGTGCATTGGCTCAATGTGTATTTTCTGCCCATATATTGAAAATGTTTGATATCGCAGAGAACCCTGCAAACTATACTTTCATTGTGACAATGGTTGTATGTCTTTATAGAAACATTATAATAAATTTTAAAAGGAAACCCCATCTCTTGTGTCCAGAAAATATACAGTACGAAAATAAAACTTTTCATGCCAACTTTTCTTATACCAGATACATGTATCCTGTAGCTACCGACACCGTCTGTAAAATTAATAAGATACAAACGGCCCTTTTAAGGGCCATACAAATACTTTGAAAAATCAAAGGCTTGAGAAGCCTCAAAGTCGGTGAATTACAGGGTATCTGATCTGGATCTACACTATTTGCCAGTGTCCAACATTTGTATGTGAAGAAACACCACTATAGCACTTAACATATAACATTTGAAATTATTATCTGATTTTCGTCTAAGATGTCTCTCTGACAAAACGATTCTGGACTGTTACAAGTATTTTTGCTTCTAACATACATGTACATAGTAGATGCATTCTTTTACAGCTCAAACATTCAGGTTTTCCTGGTGATGTTTTTATATCTGCTTCAAACATCGATTGTAGGTGCTCGTTAGAACTACGTCAGTAAAGAGGTTCTAACGAGTACCCACAAGCCTTGTTTTAGAAGAGAAATGTGAAGAAAAAAGTATGCCCTGCACATTCTGTTTTTCCGTCTGAAAAAAAGTGGGTGTATGGGGGTGTCATTACGATAACACACCCGTGCGAAGTATACAGTGCATTTTTTTCAGATCTCCCAAATGGCTACTTTTCTGCTGAAAATCCGTGATATTTTTCTGATTTATACTGCAAACATAGGTTTTGGGTGCTCGTTAGAACCGCCTCACTGAGGTGGTTCTAACGAGTACCCACAACCTATGTCTTGGAGTAGAAATAAGAAAGAAATAATGTATACCCCAATAAACCCCAGTTTTCTCCATATAAAGTGGGGTTTAGGGGGGATCATTTCACGGATTTGTCCATATGTTGTTAATTACATAGGCTTGTTGACCCTATGGGTCTTAAAACGTTTGCTCTTGTAAGCTGGACTACATGTTTATAAAGCAATTATGAGCTGCAACATTAAATCAGATTATCAGGTCATTCATACTAATAGAGAATGCAGAGGATTGTATATTCTGTTATCAACACAGCTGTGTTATGTCTGCTGAAAGAGAAAGTAATGTATACTTTTTATCAATGGTTTCATAACCTACAATTTTTAATTAGGCAGGAACTACATTTTGAGCGGAAGATTTCAGTAATTCTGAGGCATATCCAAAAGCGATAGCTATAATGCTTCTAAATAAAAGCACCGCAGACACTGCATAATACCCCGCCACTGCTAAGCAATGTAACTTATTTGAAAATATATCAAGGCTAAATAACTAGAAAGGGGATAGGAGAGATATGATCCGCAAGTGTAATGTCTTAATGTGAGTGGATGAAGTTGTTAGAAGATGTAGGAAGCATATGTAAAAATCAGTTTTTCAGACATTTGATGGGAAGGCAACTCAATAAGTTGACATTATTAGAAAATTATGGAGGCAAGTATTCAGCGAAGAATGTTCAAACATCTCACGTACAAGTAATATATATTATCACTTGTTTATTCTCTTCACATAACTGTAGTCACATCCACAAATTTCTTCTCTCTTAGATAAATATGTACGCGAAATTCGATCAGCTTCAGCAAAGAATGTTCAAATTATTGACTGGAAATAAAACACAGATGGCTGGATGGATTTCCATTAAGTATGCACTGACCAACAGACACAAATTCCGTTTTGTATGCACTGACCAACAGACACAAATTCCATTTTTCAGACTTATCAAGGGCAGGGACAGCCAGAGTCATGTACCGTTGCCACAATATGTAATATTTAGTCTGCTGTACATCTATGAAATTTCAGCAAGATATTGCAAATAATAAAGGAACTAGAGTCTAAAATCGATTTTTAATACATCAATGGCAAATAACTAAAGAACTGGAACAGCCAGAGAAGTGGTCCTTGGCCACAATATGTACCCTTTACTCCTCTATATGGGCCTTGGTCACAATATGTACCCTTTAGTCCTCTATATATCTGTAAAGTTTAATCCAAATATTTCATATAGTAAGAAAACTATTTTTCAGATACTGAAAAGGGACAGACAGACAGATGGACAGACATACAAATGGATGGATGGACAGACAGACAGACAGACAGCAGAGGGTGTAGAAGTTTTATCTATATATTTCAAATAATAAATGAACTATAGGCCAAAATCCCTTTTTTATATATTTCAAGGGCAGATAACTCAATTGCTGGGAAAGCCAGAGTCATGTTCCTTTGCCACAGTATGTAACATTTAATCTACTACATATCTATGAAGTTTCAGCAAGATATTGTAAATAATAAAGGAACTACAGTCTAAAATGCATTTTAAATACTTCAATGGCAGATAACTCAAGAACTGGTATAGCCAGAGTAGCGGTCATTGGCCACGATATGAACCATTAAGTCCTCTATATATCTGTGAAGTTTCATCGAGATATTCCATATAGTAAGGGAACTAGAGGCCAAAAACCATTTTCAGATATTTCAAAGGCAGATAACTCAATCGCTGGGAAAGCCAGAGTCATGTTCCTTTGCCACAGTATATAACAATTCATCTACTACATATCTATGAAGTTTCAGCAAGATATTGTAAATGATAAACGAACTATAGTCTAAAATGCATTTTTTAAATACCTCAAGGGCAGATAACTCAAGAACTGGAACAGCCAGAGTAGCAGTCCTTGGCCACAATATGAACCGTTTAGTCCTCTATATATCTGTGAAGTTTCATCCAGATATTCCATATAGTAAGGGAATTAGAGGCCAAAAACCATTTTTCAGATACTGAAAAGGGCAATAACTCTGCTAAAAATTAACAGATTTTGCCCATTAACAATCCCAAACCACTCATCCCCGATACCAATATGTATACAGAATTTGAACAAAATCCGTGAAAAAATACTCAAGTTATCGATCGGAAACGAAGTACGGACGGACGGACGGACAGACATACGGACGGACACCGGAGGGTATAACATAATACCCCGCCACTATCGTGTGGCGGGGTATAAAAACCACTCAATAGATGGTGGATGAGAAGGGTCAGCGAGCGACGACTACAATCTGGAGACCTCACTTCGTGATGTCACCGACTGATTACCTTTATAACTGTCCAATGCAAGGATCACCATTCAAATCAACATTAAAAATAATATTCGTTTTAATGAAAGAAGTTCTATACGAAAGTATACCACAGTCCTTTTCGTTAACAGTAATAGTCATTTACCCGAAAAATAGTCCTTTTCACATTTTAGGGTAAGTTTTTTTCGCGAAAAGGACTCCTTTTCGGAATCCCTTTCGCTTAAAGGAGTCATTTTCGCATTTCAGGGTAACCGTCATCAAACTTGCTCAGAATGAATATCTTGAAAATATTTCGGTCAAGTTCGAATATGGGTCATGTCGGATGAAAAAGTAGGTCAGTACGTGAAAGCATAGAAAACCCGCACGTTGAGTATGCTGTCACAGTATGTACACCTCTTTACAAGAAGGATATGGTTACAATAGAAAACGTGCAAAGGAGAGTCACAAAGCTAGTCCGAACGATAAGCCACTCAACATAACAAGAAAAGTAGAAGTAAAACAAAAATCAGGAATCGATACAATTAACTTACTCCACCCACCAAAGACACCAAAGGGAAGGAAACACAAACATTAAGCGACCAGACCATAATGGAAACCTAAACAAAGGAAGGCCATAAGGACAGTTACTTTCCCGCAAAATGGCCATATGGCCATCCAAAATAAAAAGACACAAGTAATACACACAGTAAGTAACAAACAAAAACATTAATAAATCGCCACAGAAGAACCGCCTTGGAACGGTCAGTGGAAAGATTTCCACTGGGGGGCTTAAATCGATTTTACGTGGCCACAATCCTCGCCCTTACTTCCGTCGCGATTTAGACAACTAATTTGTTCAGTCCGCATGGAGGCCTCCTAACTCATCAGTGCAACATCTCCGTGAACACAAATAATCAAAGCACCACAGAGGTGAGGCAACGTTGAGGACTCGACAGCAAGAAACCACTGAAATGCTGGAGCAAAAAAAAAAAAAAAAAAAACAGTTAGACTCCGATGGGCCCGACCAGAGACAGAGCATCAGGCACCAACCAACATTACCTTGAATTAGATCTCTCTAATTCTCAATAAGCCTTTACGTTGGAACCGTCATAGAATCTGAGGCATGACCCACCGGTGTGCAATTAAAGAGGGAAACATAGTTGCCAACCGTGATTGGGTTAACTGCCATGCATGCAGTCTGTCGTATAACATCCATGTTGTACCCAACATCCATGTTGTACCCAATCTTTTTATATCGAAGAATGATTTTACGAAATTGGGTGCTGAAGTCATTGCGGTTATATATTTTCTGAATTCATATACTAAATCACCATAAAATTCGGGTTCCGATAAACCTTGTTGCAGAAGAGATTTAAGTCCAATATTGAATTTTGAAATTAAATTAGAATGGCGTCTATAAAATTTTGAAAAGGCTTTGCGTCAAGACTTAAATGCCTTAGACTCCCAGCCCTTGAATATAGGAGGGAGCGAGCGGACCTCGTTGAAGTGCATAAGATAATGAACGGCATCAACAATGTAGAAAATGATAAATTCTTCAAACTATCCACCTACCATGCAACACGAGGCCACTCAATGAAGTTTAATAAGAGACAACATAGGTTGAAAGTTCGGGCAAATAGCTTTAGCATCAGAGCCATTGACTCATGGACTTCACTACCAGAAAGTGTAATAATGGCACCCTCCCTGAACAGTTATAAGGCTAGATTAAACTCACTTTGGAAGTTCCATCCATACAAGTTCAACCCCTGGTGCTACGACCCGGACCAATACCCAGAGATTATTACAAGAATGCACCTTCAGATGCTAGATAGCCTGTTCCGGTGTTCCAGATTTGTGAGTTGTGAACACATAAGAGGCCACAGTTTTGGTCCGATCATCATCAATGTATCTCATAATGAATATCTTGACAATAGCTCGGTCAACTTCGAATATGGATCATGTCGGATAAAAAATAGGTCAGTAGGTCAAATCATAGAAAAACATTGTGAACACACTAGAGGCTACAGTTTTAGTCCTGTCATCATCAAACGTGCCCAGAATGATCATCTTGACAACATCTCGGTCAAGTTTGAACATGGGTCATATCGGGTGAAAAAGTCAGTCAGTAGGTCAAATCATAGAAAAACCCTGTGAACATACTAGAGGCCACAACTTTGGTCTGATCGCCATAAAACTTGCTAAGAATGATCAACTTGACAATATTTCAGTCAAGTTCGAATATGGGTCATGTCGGATCAAAAAGTAGGTATGTAGGTCAAATCATAGAAATCAAATCAAAAGCATGGAATCGAATTAATATTATGCGTAAACTTAAATTTTTACTTGACAGAAAATCCCTTAAGACTATCTATTTTTCGTTCATTAGACTATGCCGACGTGGTATGGGACAATAACACCTAATACAAAGCATGTGAAATTGAAAAAAAATCCAGATTGAGGCAGCACGTATAGTAGAAGTAAAACAAAGATCAGGAATTGATACAATTAACTTACTCCACCCATAAAAGACACCAAAGGGAAAGAAATACAAACATTAAGCGACCAGACCATAATGGAAACCTAAACAAAGGAAGGCCATAAGGACAGTTACTTTCCCACAAAATGGCCATATGACCATCCAAAATTAAAAGACACAAGTGATACACACAGTAAGTAACAAACAACAACATAAATAAATCGCCACAGAAGAGCCGCCTTGGAACGGTCAGTGGAAGATTTCCACTGGGGGGCTTAAATCGATTTTACGTGGCCACAATCCTCGCCCTTACTTCCGTCGCGATTTAGACAAATAGTTTGTTCAGTCCGCATGAAGGCCTCCTAACATATCAGTGCAACATCTCCGTGAACACAAAAAATCAAACAACCACAGAGGTGAGACAACGTTGAGGACTCGACAGCAAGAAACCACTGAAATGCTGGAGCAAAAGAAAACCAACAGTTAGACTCCGATGAGCCCGACCAGAGACAGAGCATCAGGCACCAACCGACATTATCTCTCTAATTTTCAATAAGCCTTTACGTTGGAGTCGTCATAGAATCTGAGGCATGACCCACCGGCGTGCAATTAAAGAGGGAAGCAAAGTTGCCAACCGTGATTGGGTTAACTACCATGCATGCAGTCTGTCGTATAATATCCATGTTGTACCCAATCTTTTTATATCGAAGAATGATTTTACGAAATTGGGTGCTGAAGTCATTGCGGTTATATATTTTTCTGAATTTATATACTAAGTCACCATAAAATTCGGGTTCCGATAGACCTTGTTGCAGAAGAGATTTAAGTCCAATATTGAATTTTGAAATTAAATCAGAATGGCGTCTATAAAATTTTGAAAAGGCTTTGCGTAGTTATGGTACCGATAACCCTGATTAAGGAGTTTAGCCGTTAATAATTTATTACGAGTGTTGAAGTCAGTTACATGACTACACACTCTAGCAAATCGAATAAATTGCGAAATATAAACGCCATAGGATGGCGCACGAGGAACATAACCATCCAAAAAAGGAAAATTTACAATCTCAAAATCAAAGTCATTGCGTTTATCATAAATTTTGCACGAAACAAATCCATCTACAATAGATAGATGTAAATCCAAAAACGGGCCTCGGTATCAGAAGAATTTGCTTTATTTAACTGAAGTTCTAGGGGGTAAATCTGACTGATCAAACCATCAAAGTAGGTATTATCAATATTTAATAAATCATCTCAATATCTAGAAGTAGAGCTAAAAGCTTCAATAATTTCAGATTGGTTATCAATGGAAAGCGACAAAATGAAGTCTCTTTCATAACAATACAAGAACAGATCAGCCACAAGGGGTGCGCAATTAGTACCCATCGGAATACCCACAATTTGTCTAAATAACTTAGTACCGAATCTAATATAAATATTGTCAAGTAGAAAGGTGAGGGCATCACAAACTTTCTGACATGACCAAAGTGTATAATTCTTATGCTCTTTAGAAGTGAAAAATGCATTTCTGACATTACATGCAAGATAGAGAGAATCTTCTCTGTGAAAAGCCCATTCAATTAAATCATTAAGCTTTTCTTTTATAAGATTATGAGGAAGTGTAGTGTAAAGAGTGGAAAAATCGTAGGTAGACAGACTAGAAGCACGAAAATGTCTAGATTTCAATTTATTTAAAACCTCATTCGAATTTTTTATAGACCAAAACAGATTTTTCCTGATCTTTCAAAGATTTTATCACAATATTTAATTACATGCGTTTTAATAGCAGTAAGACAGGAAGTTAATAATTTAGAAAGTTCAGTGGTAGTGCAAGAGCTAGAATTTGCAATAAATCGTGCTTTGTAAGGTTTTTTTATGAAGTTTTTTTCTAAATCTTCTTTATTCTGAGACTGGATGGAACACATTGGCCTTCAGAAGAAATAAGCATAAAATTCCAATGTTTTACAAAATGTGTCATGGTCTTTCTCCAGCTCTTACCACCCACAGTTGCAGAAAATGTTTCTTACAATCTTCGTTATCCGAATAATATTCGAACAATTCACAGACACTCCCAGCTCTACTTCAGTTCTTTTCTTCCTAGTGCGGTAAGAACTTGGAACTCTCTGTCTGAGGAGATAAGGAACAGCTCCAGCTTGGCATCAGTTAACTGTCAATTGAATAGCAACATAATTCCCCCGCCTTGACATTTCAATGAAGGGATCCGTTTTGGACAAATTTATTACAGCCGACTTAGGACCAAATGTAGCTCTTTAAACGAATATCTTTTCTCACGAAATATTGTCCAAAGTGCTGTATGTGTTATTAATTTTGTAGATAAACCCCCACCGGTGTGTGTGTGTGTGTGTGTGTGTGTGTGTGTGTGTGTGTGTGTCTACAAAATTGCTAACATGCATTCGTAAGATGGGTGTAGTACTGTAGCGGATCAACGGTTGGTTTGGAATCTTTTAGTTTTCAAAATAAAGTTATGGACATAGAGGAAGATTTGTTTATTCTCATTGTAAGTTAATGTTTGATCGCCATAAAGTAGTGTATTGAGACTTGGTTGACAAAGTTGAGAAACAAATCTTAACATAATTCCCCTTATGTTCACATAATGAGGACAGTGAAGGAGAAAATGTCAAGTGTCTTCTACACACAAAGCACTTGGGACAATATTTCTTGAGAAACTATGTTCGTTTAAAGAGCTTCATTTGGTCCTAAGTCGGCTGTGATAAATTTTTCCAAGACGTTTCCCTCCACTGAAATGTCAAGGCTGGGTAATTATGTTGCTATTAAATTGACGTTTAAGTGATGCAAAGCTGGAGCTGTTCCTTATCTCCTCAGACAAAGGGCTCCAAGTTCTTACCGCACTAGGAAGAAAAGAACTGAAGTAGAGCTGGGAGTGACTGTGAATTGTTCGAATGTTATTCCGATTACGCAGATTGTAAGAAACATTTTCTCCAACTGTGGGTGGTAAGAGTGACGTCACATACGCTGGAGAAAGACCATGACACATTTTGTAAAACATAAGAACGTTGACGAGTTTCTAGAAAAATAACGTGTTCGAAATAATCATGATGCATATATTAACATTGTATTTTTTGTTGTTGGAAGAACATAAAAACATTCAATTTGTGAGAAAATTACCTTTCAAACTGGTCCATTTTATTTGATCAACTTCTTTCTTAGCTTTTCTGCAGCGCCCGTCGGTAACTTTTTATAAAGCGTTTCCAGATATCTATTTATAAAGCGTTTCCAAGAGTCGGGCCCAAAAATCAATTCCAAGAAGTCAAGCCAAAGAAAAAAACAAGTAACAGTTGCTGGTACTCTCACTTTCGTCCTTTGACTAAGCTGGTGGGTGTCACCTCATTATTAACCCATAGATGCCAATAAAATATTCAACCTTTATAAGTCTGGAGTGGTCAATTTCAAAGCATACGGATGTCAGTATTTTTTTAAGCTTTACAAAAATTAATGTATTTTGAGCAAACAGTTTAGATCTTGATCAGATGCGGCGTCTGGTCTGGGTCTGCCCTATTTTCCAATGTCTCAAAAAGGGCCGCTAGGCAAATATGGGTTAATTACAATAGTGATTCCAGTTATCTAATATTCTTTCCCATTTCCCGGTACCCCGTGCATGGTTGTTGTATCTTAACTGCCGTATTCGACATAATAAGCGTACTTGTTGATACTCGAAACTAACCCTTTTTTCTGTATAACTTGTTTTCTGCACTAGCGCCAAAGTTTTTGCATCATTATAAAACATATGTATGCCAAAACTATGTCTTTTATAGCTCTTGATCAAGCATTTTTTAGTTCATTACGAAAACACGCCTATTCAAATATATAAACAATTTTGCCACCAAAATGAGAAGTTTCCTATAAGTATTCAGATTTTTTCATATTTCTGCTCTAAGCATAGATTGTTGGTACTCGTTGGAACCGCCTCTACGACGTGGTTCTAACGAGTAGCCTACCCACTGTCTATGTTTGAGCAGAAATAAGAAAAATAATGTATATCCCTGTAATTCTGTGGCTTTTTTGTGGGAAAGTAACTGTCCTTATGGCCTTCCTTTGTTTAGGTTTCCATTATGGTCTGGTCGCTTCATGTTTGTGTTTCTTTCCCTTTGGTTTCTTTGGTGGGTGGGGTAAGTTAATTGTATCGATTCCTGATCTTTGGTTTACTTCTACTTTGCATATTAGTTCAGATTTGTTTGTGCCGTGTGGCAGCTGTAAAAGGTCTCCCCGTACATACATTTAATGCTCTTATTTTTCCAATCCTCAGGGATTGCTTATGCAACTGCTTTTCACTGTTCCATCTATTGACATCCTTAAGATACCTGTTGAAGGTCATTATTAAACCGATGTTCGTTCCTCGTTGTATAACAACTGCTTGTTTGACATCCCTGGACTTTAAGAAGACAAAGATGTTTTGTGGGCTTTTGTTGTACCTTCCTTCTATTCGAAGGAATTATCTTCAGTAATTTTATATGTTGATTTTACTTTATGACCGGTATGAAGATCGCTTTAGTTTTGACGGTATCAAAACCTTATAAATCCACATGAGTATCACTAATTCATTTAAACTATCAATATCACCCCTTAGGTTACACTCTGCTTCTTCTGTACGGATTCCCCATTCTATTAAGAAATTTAATATTAGGTTGCCTTCGGTATAGGTCAGGCCCTTAAAATTGTCTTCTGTAACTTCAGTTAATCTCAATGGAGCAAGCAATTCCAATATGTTTTAAAATAATCTTCGAATAAGACTATCTCCTCTCAAGTCACCCATCCTTCGAAAATATACTAATCCGTGGAAAAGAAGTGGAATGTATCCTAGTATTTCTAAGTGCAATGCCAAGAGGTGCGGATGTTGTTCGCATTTAAGCACTGCGTCTACCGTTACTTCATCTGTAAACGGTAGACGCTTCTCTGTAGTTAACATGTCTGATTTGACATGACAGTCTACAGATTTAATTTATCTAATTACATGACGCGCTGCAAACTGTAATATGCAGTACGTCGGTCAAACTAACCGCATGCTTAAAACTAGCTTGAACGAGCATTATCATAATAATGAGTAAGCCTAAGAAAACTGACACTTTCTTGTACCGTCACTTTCGACGTACAGGTCATTCTGTAAATAACATTGTTATACAACCAGTGGAAAAACTTTACTACGATGCAAATTCTACATCTAGATTCAAAATTATCAAAAGGCATGGGGCTGAACTGAAATGGATTAAATCTTTACAGACCCCTTTTCCACTGGGATTTAATGACAACATTTATCATGAGGGTAATATTTCCAGAATGCCGGACTTTGATATTTTCTCGCTCCTGGAATTTCGAAAACGCAGAACTAGATCTCACGGCACCAGGAAAAATGGTAACTATAAACGTAAATTACGTACATTTAAACGAAACAATACTAGACTGAAGTGACTGTCAATTATATTAATAAACCATGGACGCCACTCTATGCTTTCATTTCTATGTTCATTACCCGTTTCTGTTTTACGTCTTCTGGACACCGAATAATTCTACGATAGTTCTAATCAGTTATATGATGCGGCTCTCTTAACTAGAGGCTATACTCAGCATACTCTCCGTCCTTACATTGATTCTGAAATTAATCATAAACGCCATTTCTTCAAAATATCCTTCATTAATAAGGGTTTGGATTTTATAGATTTTCCCAGTATTTTTCGTGAGAGCTCGGTGCTTTCTTCCGTTTCTGCTTATTTTCAAAATACTGAAACACCTATAATTTGCTATAAATATAACAAACCTGTTAGATCTATCATTTTTAATTTCAATAAACTTGTTTCAGATCTTGATACTAATTCCCGATTCATGTGATTGTAAATACTCAGTGTATTGCTATCCTGCTGCTGGTCAAGTAATTACTGGCAATTTGAAAATTATTCCTGATTCTAGGAATATAATTTCTAAAGGACCGAAATATCGGTTTCCTTCTAAAATTGATTTCAGTAAATGTAGAGATGAAATCGCTGCTGCCTTGAATGAATTCCGTAATCGATGGTGTAAGCGAGGGTATGTTGAGCATAAAGCCCTGGAAACATTTTAAAACTAGTGAATAAACGAATTTCTTCCTATTCTCAAAATACTTACTTATTATCTCCTAAGCCTAAGACGTCATTACGTCATCTTAAACTAGGTATTCAAGAATTTCATAAGAAGTTTGTTTTGGCCCCTGAAAAAGGCCGCTAACAACGTCGTCGTTGTCTGACGGATCCACTATGTTAACACGCTTAATCAGGAGCTTGGTGGTACTAAGGCCTATGAACCTCAGCCTTTAGCTGAAGAGAGAGCTATAGTAGATGAACATATTTGTCATTCAGCCACCAAGTTTGCTATGTGTGTTACAGAAGGCCAAGACAAGCTTCCTACGCTATACTGGTTACCAAAACTTCATAAAAATACCGTACAGAGCACGGTTTATTGCCAATTCTAGCTCTTGCACTACCACTGAACTTTCTAAATTATTAACTTCCTGTCTTACTGCTATTAAAACGCATGTGATTAAATATTGTGATAAAGTCTTTGAAAGATCAGAAAGAAATCTGTTTTGGTCTATAAAAAAATCGAATGTGGTTTTAAATAAATTGAAATCCAGACGTTTTCGTGCTTCATGTCTGTCTACATACGATTTTTCCACTCTCTACACTACACTTCCTCATAATCTTATAAAAGAAAAGCTTAATGATTTAATGTAATCTTGCATGTAATGTCAGAAATGCATTTTTCACTTCTAAAGAGCATAAGAATATACACTTTGGTCATGTCAGAAAGTGTGTGATGCACTCTACTTGACAATTATTATATTAGATTCGGTACTTAGTTATTTAGACAAATTGTGGGTAATCCGATGGGTACGAATTGCGCACCTCTTGTGGCTGATCTGTTCTTGTATTGTTATGAAAGAGACTTCATGTTGTCGCTTTCCATTGATAACCAATCTGAAATTATTGAAGCTTTTAGTTCTACTTATAGAAATTAAGATGATTTATTAAATATTGACAATACTTACTTTGATGGTTTGATCAGTCAGATTTATCCCCTAGAACTTCAGTTAAATAAAGCAAATTCCTCTGATACCGAGGCCCCCTTTTTGGATTTACATTTATCTATTGGAGATGGATTTGTTTCTTGCAAAATTTATGATAAACGTGATGATTTTGATTTCGAGATTGTACATTTTCTTTTTTTTTGGACGGTGATGTTCCTCGTGCGATATCGTTCGGGGTTTATATTTCGCAGTTAATTCGATTCGCTAGAGTGTCTAGTAATGTATCCGACTTCAACACTCGTAATAAATAATTAACCGCTAAACTTCTTACTCAGGCGTATCGGTATCATAAACTACGTAAAGCCTTTTCTAAGTTTTATAGACGTCATTCTGATTTTGGTTTCAAAATTCAATGTTGGACTTAAAACACTTCTGCAACATGGCCTATCGGAACCCGAATTCTATGGTGACTTAGTATATAAGCATATATTAGTAAAAATACATGCCTGTAATGACTTTAGTACCCAATTTCGTAAAATCGTTCGTCGATACATAAAAATTAGGTACAACATAAATGTTCTAAAACAGACTGCATGCATGGTGGTTAACCAAATCACGGTTGGCAACTTTGCTTCCCTCTTTAATTGCACGCCGGTGGGTCGGGCTTAAGATTATATGACGGTTCCAGCGTAAAAGCATAAATGGAATTTCTTTTTATTTTAGTATTCTTTATGTTGGTTGGCGCCTGATGCTCCGTCTTTGGTTGGACCCCTCGGAGTCTAACTGTTGGTTTTCTTTTGCTCCAGCAATTCTGTTGTTGTACGCTGTCGAGTCCTCAACCTTGTTTCACCTCTGTAGTTTTTTTTATTTGTATGTTCTCGGAGATGTTACACTGATGAGTTAGGAAGCCTTCATGCGGACTAAACAAAATTAGTGTACCGCGACAGAGGTAAGGGCGAGGATTAGGGGGCCATGTAAAATCGATTTAAGCCCCCCCCCCCCCCCCAAAGTGGAATTCTTTCCACTGACCGTTCCAAGGCGGTTTTTCTGTGGCGGTTTATTTATGTTGTTGTTTGTTACTTACTGTGTGTACCACTTGTGTCATTTTATTTTTGATGGCCATTTGGCCATTTTGTGGGAAAGTAACTGTCCTTATGGCCTTCCTTTGTTTACGTTTCCACTAAGGTCTGGTCGCTTTATGTTTGTGTTTCTTTCCCGTCGGTGTCTTTGGTGGGTGGAGTAAGTTAATTGTATCGATTCCTGATGTTTGTTTTATTTCTACTTTACTATATGAAAGTGGGATTTGATGGGGTCAGAATTAGGCAGGCGTGTTTTCCTGATGTGAGAACATTTTTTTCTTGTCCAAACAAAGATTGTAGGGCCTCGGTGTTTGAGCCCCCCCCCCCCCCTCCCCAAAAAAGGGAAAATAATGTGTATCCCCTGTACACCCAATTTTCTGTATATAAAGCTGGGTTTGGTGCGTTGTTCAGACAGTTCAAAGGCGGTTCTTCTATCGCAGTTTACTTTTGTTTTAGTTCGTTTTTGAATGTGTGTACTGTTTATATCTTTTTTTTTTTGTTTTGGATAGCCTATTGGCCATTCTGTGGGAAAGAAACTGTCCTTTTTTGCTTTTCGCTATTGATGTTACCATTCGGGTCTAGTTATTTCATGTATATGTTTCTTTCCCTTTGGTGTCTCTGATGGGAGTTGTGCGTTAATTGTGTCGATTCCTGATCAGTGCCATCACTCCTATTTTCCTGGTGCACCTAATACATTGGCTAAACTATATGTCGGTGTGAAAAACGTATGCTCCTAAGGACAAGAAAGAAGTAGATCAAATAAAAAGGAACATTTTGAAGGGTAATTTACTCACAAATTGAATGCTATTTTTTACAGCAACATTACCTTATATTTAAATGCTTTATCATGTTTTATCAGGTTACTTTTCTAGAAACACGTCAAAGTTTTATGCACCTACGGATCGGACAAAAAAAAAGTTGAGGGCTTTTTGCTCAATATACTCTCGCTTACACCATCGATTACCGAGTTCATTCAATTCAGCATCAATTTCCTTTCTACACTTATTGAAATAATAGGAGGAGGAAATTGGTATTTCGGCCCTTTCGAAACCTAGAATAAGGAATCATTTGACCAGCTTCTGGATGCCAATACACTTAGTCTTTACAATCGCAGGTATTAGGGGGGTTAGGAAGCAATATCAAGATCTGAAACAAGTTTATTGAATTTAAAAATTATAGATCGATAATATCCTTTTCATAGAACATATTTGACGTCACTGCAGCGGGTGTTATGAGATGGTAAAAAGTCTCCCTGCCGTTGTGGAATTTTGAAAATGTTTGAGTCACTGATGAGGCGTACTTAGCCGAATCTAGCTGGTCTGGCACAGAAGAACTTGTACACTCCATACTTTTCAGTTCTGTGGTGTATTTCTTGCTTCGAAGGGGCAACCCTTTCATAGAACATATTTGTTGTAATGGTAGCAAATTATGTGTGTTTCATTATTTTGAAAAAAGTAGGAATGGATGAAATCACAGAACTGTCCTGGAAGACACTAGGCAAGCCAATAAAATCCATACCTTTATTTTTGGAAGATATTTTGATGTAGTAACGTTTGTGATTAATTTCAAAAGGGATGTTTGGACGAAGGGCATGTTAAGTATAACCTCTTGTTAAAAGAGCTGCATCATATACCTGACTAGAACTATCGAGAATTTATTCGCCTCGGTATCCAGCATGTTGCTTATTGTTATGTAAAAGATTTGTAATTCACACGTACTTGAGTATGTAGTATTTTGTTTACTAACTTCGTATTGTGTAAGGAAAGATCTAGAATATGAGTCAGAGAATAATAATGGTTGAGAAACAACTTTTATTTACATGAAAGGGATTTTGGAACAATCCAGACATTTCCAGATCACATTAGTTTTAGTAAATGAGCAAATTCATTTCTACAGGATTCTAGAATCACCTCTAAATCTATATAAGGAGAAGGAATTTCCTTATGTTCAGCTTGGGAATTTTAAGAAAATTTGATTCTAAATTCTGTGTTGGATTACCTAAGGATTATTATTCATTTTGAACTTAGTGCTCACTTTAGATTCAGACAACAGAATTTTAAGGATATCTGAAACCAGAGCTAAGTATTTGTTCGCAATAAGTTACAGTGATAACAATTAGTTAAAACATTTTGTAAATTAAATTTGTTAAAATTTTCTAAGACTTGTTTGATGCTTTGCTTTGACATTCTTTTAGCCACGCTTTACTTGTAACACTAATATTAACCCATTTTGTACCGGAAACCCCAACACGGGTACCCTAGCAAACAATGTAGGTCCAGCTCATCGCCGCATAATGCGACATCTGACCAGGGCCTCCACCGTTTGCTAAAAGTTCAGCCATTTTCCAAATAGATTTTGATGAAAACACAACCTGACAGCCCTAAATTTTGAAAAGGACTTGTGCTATATATAAGGTCGAAGATTCCATTTGGTACAAAAAGGGTTAAAAAGGATACGACTCAAGGAGCAACTTCATGTCACAAATGAATCTAACTAAAACCATTCAGAGGTCTAAGTAGGCCAAAATCGCTCACCTGCATGAGGGTCATCTTGATATGTTACATTGTTCCTAGGTGGCCACCTTGTCAATCAGATCACGTTACCTTTTGCGTGTTGCCTTGATGTCTCTCATTACGAAAACACGCCTATACAAATACATTGTAAATTTTACCACCGAAAAATGAAAATTTTCAGATGAAATTTTCTTATTTCTGCTCAAAACATAGATTGTTGATACTCGTTAGAACCGCCTCGACTGATATTTTTCTTATTTCTGCTCAAAACATAGACTGTTGATACTCGTTAGAACCGCCTCGACTTATTTCTGCTCAAAACATAGACTATTGATACTCGTTAGAACCGCCTCGACTTATTTCTGCTCAAAACATAGACTGTTGATACTCATTAGAACCGCCTCGACTTATTTCTGCTCAAAACATAGACTATTGATACTCGTTAGAACCGCCTCGACTTATTTCTGCTCAAAACATAGACTGTTGATACTCATTAGAACCGCCTCGACTTATTTCTGCTCAAAACATAGACTGTTGATACTCGTTAGAACCGCCTCGACTTATTTCTGCTCAAAACATAGACTGTTGATACTCGTTAGAACCGCCTCGACTTATTTCTGCTCAAAACATAGACTATTGATACTCGTTAGAACCGCCTCGACTTATTTCTGCTCAAAAAATAGACTGTTGATGCTCGTTAGATCCGCCTCGTGGAGGCGGTTCTAACGAGTATCAACAATCTATTTTTTGAGCAGATATAAGAAAAATAATGTATACCCTGCAAACCCCAATTTTACTATATAACAGTGGGGTTTAAGGGGGTCAACTTTATATAGGCGTGTTTTCGTGATGGATTAAGTTTCTGAACAGCTCATTCCAATTTAGGATTCAGGAAGAGATGTTGTTGGTGCAGAGCTCGGTGTGTATAGTTTGGCAGGTCAGAGCTATCGTTTGCACCTGCCTATGGAATACTCTGTTAACAAATTGACAAACCACGTCACCCGATCATGTGAATTCAACTGCATTATGGTGTGGTGTACATGACCCCTTGCAAAAAGGGAGTCTACGGAATCTTCTTTTGGACAGCGAATTTGACCTATACTGACAACACTTGAGCTTCCCCGCCCCGCCAAGTATATCTGCGATTACTATACATGTGCTTTGAAGAATGTTAACATGGCCGCCATCTTTGATATCGGAATGCTAAATAGAACTGAATGCAATGATCAGGATCGATACAATTACATGTACCTGAAACTTCCCACCCAAGTCGCCAAAAAGAGTGCGCATTCTCTTTTCACGTTCATCTGAAATCACAGATTCGCTAAATTCTTCTACTCACAGTATACCTATCAGTCTGGAATATACTAAGAGTTCCAAAGCTGAGACGTAACAGTATCCATTGTCATTGATAAAAATGCAAAATAAATATATTTATGCGCATAAATTATTTGATTTTCCACCAACACAAAAAACTGTAAATATATCACTATTATTCGTTCCACTTTTCCTGAGGCTGGACAGTTTAACTGGGGATCGGGGAGGTAGTTTCCTCGAGGGCAGTTTTCATGGGAACAGTTTTCCTGATACCTAAATGCATAACAAATTAGCTAGCTGTTGTCTGTAAGTAAATTGAATCTCTTTATATTGAAAAATACCATATTCAAGGCTCGCAAGGATGATCCAGTTCAGGTTGTGGTCCAACTATACACTCCATAGCGAATATGGTTATTTCTACAGGCTGGACCCTTATGATTCCCAATGGGAGAGGAGTTTCCCGATGAAGGAAAAAAAACAACGGATGGGATCAAGTGAGGCATTTCTGAAGACAAACAACTTTAAATCAACGTTCACACGTTTCCAACGCTGAGTACCTGCTGGGCTAGTAATTTTATTGAATGCTAATATCCTATCTATAGGATACCAAACACGACTTTATGTGTGGGTTAACCCCTAATGATGCAGTGGTGGGAGTGTTGAAAATGGAAAGGGACTATAGGATCTAAACGTATTTTATCCAACCCCACAGAATCATCTAAACCTGCACAATTGCACACTTAACGTAAAGCTCAACCGATAAAGCCCCATTTTGGAGCAGGCCTGGGGCATGTGGACACTCATTTGGTGTACATCCGCGTGATCTTACATATTATTAAGTTTAAAAGAAAGTCCCCGTGGATTTGTGGTGCAGTTATGGCTTATTGTGCAAATTATGATAATTTACTGCAAGAAGTTATCCTGAAATGCATAAAATTCGGAATCCCTAAAAGGGGATATTACTGCTTAACAACAACAAAAAAAAAACGTAATGTAAACTGTAGGGAGAGTTATCCAAAACAGAACATGTTTACAGACAGACAGAGGGACGCCAACACCGTAATTAAATACCTCTTCATCTCGTTTTGTTTTTCTTCAAATGGACGTAATATGCGACGGATGAAACAGTTTGGTATTAATTGTTGCTTTTCAGCTTCTAAAGTTTCAACTTAGGTGTCATATTAAGCGACATTTGATGCATCTGCTCACACATGTGCCGTAAACTTTGACCCATTACATCAAATGATACATCTAGTGACTTCTTGTTACGGTAAATAACTTTGTCCTTTTGGCAAACAGTTTATAAACAAATGTCCATATGGCGTTTGTGGCTATACCCCAGGACCGACCCTTTATCTTGAAAAGTAAATATCACAGATTCACGAATAAAGATCTAATTTTAAATTTTGATATACATTAAAGAATGTTGTGCAATCATTGTTTTAATATTCGTAGCTGTATGCATAGCCTCTTACTACGCGTTAGCCAGTGAAAAGACCTCAAATCATGGCAATGCAAAGAAGAAATGGATACACAGACGGGAAACAACATACTAGATCTGTCTTAAAAGCTGTGGATTCCAATGGAATAAATAAAAACCTAGATAATGGTTGTGGGGTGAGGGTAGATGCAAATCTTGTTGAAGCTAAGGAAGATAGTGACAAGAACATTAACACAAATGTAAATAGTGACAATGAAAGCAAACTTGTAGATAAGCGACCAAATCATGTGCATCTAGAAGGCGTTCCAGTCGACCGGGGATGGGCATGGATAGTCCTCGCAGGTAAACGAAAAAAATACATATTCAATATGTTCTATAAAAGGGTTATCCTTTGGAAGCAAGGAATACACCACAGAACTGAAAATATGGAGTGTGTATGTTTTCTGGGCCAGACTAGCTAGTTTCGGCCAATTAGGCCTCAGCAGTGACCCTCAGATATTTTCATAATTCCACAATGGAATCAATGATCCCAAAGGACAAGAAAATATAATCTACATTATGATTCCACTTTCCCAAACATGGATTGGATTTTATTAGAAATAGATACTGGTCCAAACTTAACACTAGCCTCTCCAGATTTTGAAGAGGTTCACATTCTGTTTGTAATGTATTTTTTTTTCCAAAAGCAAGCTGTGCTGCTTTATTTCATGATACCCCATGTTTGCGTCCCTTATACTGAGGTGCGACATGGGGTTTATTCTTAAAGAATGAAAGTGTTTGTAAAAAGTGAAGTTTGTTGGGGAAGTAAATAATCAGATGACTACAGTCTCCTTAAAGCTGTGCGTCTGTGCGCCGCGACTGGCATACAATCAGAGGCAAATGACCCTGCCAGTGCTGTCGGTACTTTGATTTATTTTCTTGTACAACGGGGAAAAGAATCGTTTGAATCGAGTCGGAGCAAAACCAAATTCTCCTAAACTTTGTAGATCATATGAGCTAGTTCTAACAAATATGTAAGAAAAATACATTCAAGCTAACTCCAGGAAAAGGCCATTTTCAAACTTTACGGCTCACCAAGGGCACTAAGAAGATAAGACGAAGCAAACATTACAGTAACAAATAAAATACAGTAAAATAAATTCCTACGTTAAGACGACCTTTGAGACTGTCCACCAAAGATGGCCTCTTACTGGAGAACACCGGCTATAGAAAACCCCAAGAAAGATTAAATATGAGCCCCGCCAAGCGAATTTGTGTCTTCGAGCATTCTGTAATGACAAATGTTAACTGCGCATGCCCAGCCATTCAAAGGGGCCAGGGATATGGCTTTCTGTCTGAAGGTTCCTCTTGATTCACTACTTGAATGAGCGAGCAGCGAAGGTTCCGGCGAGACTGCGCGGATGCGCAGGCTCGCCTGAACCTTCGCTGCTCACATAGGCGATAAGTACCAAAATTGCTTGACGGCCCAAATATGATTTTAAAGAAGAATAAGGCGCCCCGCCCATTGGGGGCTCGGGGCAATAGATTGGACTGCATGATGCTTCCGCGCAGAGCTAAAACCGACCGAACTTGAGTACTGGTAAACCGCTTAGAAGGTCTCAGCCGGCCCAGGAAAAGTGGTGCGAGTCGGACCGCTCCTTAAACCCTGGCGGTTCCTCAGGGTGGTAGGGCTTGAGAAGTCATTTCATCTCAGTGTCGGGTACAAGTCCCATAAAATCGGAAGCAACGTCTTCAAAATGACCGAAATAGTCCTTGCGGTGACAAAACAACAGATAAGAATAAGTATTAATGGTATGTGGTCTTAATAGCGGAAGTTTTGTGTATAGAAGGAAAATTATGTTCAGTAAAAGTCACAAACAAATAACGCAACTTAAGGGGAATGGATACACCTTCATGAGAGGCAACTCCTGCAAAATTATATTTGTTTCCCATGTCAATATGGGTCAACTCTTAAGAGTAGACCCCTTTTTTAGCGGGACAGGGCTTACAGAACAGCAAACAGGAAGGCCCGAAAGTTGTCCCCCTTTGAAAAATGGCGAAAAAATCTGCCAGGTGTTCCCATTCCCCTTAAGCCTCGGAAAGGAGAGAAGGAGTAAGTAGTAGAACACAGAATGATAACACTTCTCTTCCTATCTAAAAAAAAAAAAAAAACCGGACATTCTTCTGATGAAAGGTTGTGATATTTTTCTTATGTTTACTCCAAACATAAGATTAGGGTACTTGTTAGAACCGTCTCATTGAGGCGGTTCTACCGGGTACCCACATCCTATGTATTGGAGCAGAAATAAAGAAAAACGTTAATACCCCCCCCTCCCCCGTAACCTCCATTTTTCCCTATATAAAGTGGGGTTTAGATGGGTATTCATTAAATGGACTTGTTGACGTGATTAATTAAAATCACAACTTGGCGCGAGTCGTACCTTTCCTTCCTTGGGATGTAGGGCTTGAGATCTTGGATTATATCAATGTCGGGTAAAAGTCCCACAAAATCGGAAGCAACTTCTTCAAAATAGCCTAAATAGTGTTGACGGGGACATAAAACCTCAACACAAACGAAACAAAATTACATAACATGCAATCCTGTTAACAAGTCCGTGAAATGAAAACCCTTCTAAACCCCTGTTTATATAGAGAAAACTGAGGTTTAAAGAGGTATACATTATTTTTCTCATCACGAAAACACGCCTATATAATTCTGACCCCCTTTAACCCCACTTTTATATAGTAAAACTGGGGTTTTCAGGGGTAAACATTAGTTTTCTTATTTCTGCTCAAAAACATAGATTGTAGGTACTCGATAGTCGAGGCGGTTCTATCAAGTCCCCGCAATCTACGTTTTGAGCAAAAATAAGAAAAAAATATCATATTTTTTACCTGGCAATTTTTCATTATGGGTGGCAAAATCTTCCCCTACATTTGTATAGGCGTGTTTTCGTAATGTTATTTCTGCTCCAAGGCATAGGATGTGGGTACTCGTTCGAACTGCGGTGGTTCCATTAGAACCGCGTAAGAGCACCAACAACATCAAAATACGTTTGGTAAATATAAGAACACTATAACAAATTTTCATCAGAAAAAAAGACATTTCGGAGATATGAAAGAATGCACAATGTCGCACCGACGTGTTATCGAAAGAAGCCTACATAATGAAATGGTTAAGCTACTCGCCTAGTAAACCATGGGTCATGAATTCGATTCCGGGCTTCTCCAGACTTTCAGGTGAGACTTTAAGTCGAAAGTCGAGATCTCGTCTCCATATTACCTTGGTTTTTGGTGGGACGATACAAGATACAAGACGTTTATTTCGAATTTTCGGCCCACATAGGAGCACATACAGAGACATGTTGTAAATGAGCATGAAGCAAGGAAAGAAATCCAAACGATAGAGCAAAACATTGAACTTATAATAACATTTTGAGCAAGAATCAAATAACACCATATATATTCATCATTTCTGCATCATCTGCAAGAACCTAGCTAACCAATATCGAAACACGGCTGGGCTGGTCCACCCTTAGTGTGGGAGTGGAACAGGCCAACCTTCACCTTCACGCGGACTGAGGGCATGCAGATAGCTTTTAATGCAAAAAAGGTGAATATATAACAGCAAAACTATCTCCATATATTATAAAAATTGTATAGCCTGCAAATAGCATTATACACTAGCCATGTTTCTTAATTGATACTAGCCGTCACGTTCTGTATAAAAGCTCAAAGTTGTGTTATCGAAATGCACACCGATACCACAAAGACACTGCTAAGGGACGTTCAGCACTTAGCAGCGGTTTAACAGAATACATTGTTTTCAGTCAAATTTTCTGTTTCTTACATGCATCAAACGGCAATAATTAGCTTCACTAATCGCGTCACTCACCCTCGGAGAAAACTAACTTTGTTCCTGGTCGTTTCGCGTCAATTTTGTGGTGTCCAACGAGTTTACTGGGCGTAATATTGGGTGAAAACAAAAAGTTTGCACCTGATAAATAACCTAGGATGGCAATACTATGAATTGTTACTGAAATAATTACTTGAGAGAGGGGAGTACGAGGACTGATTGATATGTTGTGAGCCTCGAATTGGAGGAGATACGAAGGGATGTTCTTTTTGCGAGCTTCGAATTGGAGGAGGTACGCAAGGATGTTCTTTTTTAAGTCCTACTATTCTCTGACTATAAAGGGCCGTGTACCCAAGGACTGGTCTCATTTGGTCAGTTTAAATCTACGAGGTAGCACAAAAAGCTTTTGCAAAATGGACTAAATCGGTGAAAGACCAGTGATTCAATATTTGCAAACGAAGGTTTATCACCTGAGGATATCCCGAACCCCGTCCATCGGGGCTTGGAGAAATAGATGGGCTGCATGATGCTTACACGCAGTGCTGAAACCGACCCGCACACGAGTACTGGTAAACCGCTTAGAGGATCTAAGCCTGCCCAGGCAAAGCTGTGCGAGTCGGACTGTCCGTGCTTATTAACCCCAATGGTTTAATTGGGCGGCATGGCTTGAGAAGTCATTTCATTTCAATGTCGGGTAGAAGTCCAACAAAATTGGAAGCAACGTCTCCAAAATGACCTTTACAGTGTTGACGGAGACGTTAAACCCCATATCAAACACATTTCAAGGATATCAAATAAAAGATCCAAGTATTTGTTTCTTTCATACTTCATTCAAACAAATCAATCAAACAAACAAAGAACCTAAGGATATCCATAATGATATGGTAGTAACACTAGGGAAAGATGCCTCTTCATAAACTACAGTGAAAAGGTGGCTGATGGAATTTAAGCGCGACAGACAGAGCCTTGAGGATGACCCCCGTTATGGAAAGCCTTCAATATTGCAACCGCAGAAATGGTCAATACAGTCCATGCAGATGTTTTTACGACTGACAGACGAGTCACAGAAAGATATTTTGTCAGTAGAGTTGGCATTTCACAGGAAATTGTACATTCCATTCTGACAGGGGATCTTGTATTGAGAAAGCTTTTGCGTGCTAATCTTTACCTTTTTGAGGAAAGATCCTGCCAACTTTCTTCAGAGATTTGTCACTATAGATAAAACATGGGTCCATCAGAGGCCAAACAACAATCGAAACAATGGAAGCACCCTGGCTCACCCTACCAAAAAGGACAAAGACTGTTCTATCAGCTGGGAAAGTTATGTCCTCGGTGTTCTGGAATGCAGATGGTATTCCGCTGATAGATTATCTCCAAAAGGGCAAACAATCAATGACATACTATGCTTCACCTCTGACGCAGTTACGGGAAAATATTAAACTTAAGCGCCGCGGAAAGCTCACTGAAGTTGAGTTGTTCCATTAGTACACTGCTCCTGATCACAAATCTGTCATTGCTATGGCTGCCATTCACGATTTTTGGCTTTAAATTGATTGAGCAGCCGCCTTATTCACCTGATCTCCTCCATCAGACATTTATCTATTTCCAAAACTAAAAACGGCCTTTTCCGGCTCCCACTTTCAGACCGATGATGACGTCATATATGCAGTGGATGACTTATTGAACAGCCAAGAAAAGGAGTCCTATAAAAGTGGCATTGAGGCCCTTAAACACCGCTGGCAAAAGTGTATATATATATACTGAAGGGGATTCTGTTGACAAATAATACAATATGTCCGACTTAATTCAATGTGAGACCCAAAACATATTAATCATCCCTCGTAGTTTCCCAAAAAAATTGCGGACCAAGGAGTGATCAATAGCCGTGCGGCAAAATACGAGACGTCAGCGTCGAAAATGACGTCATTAACATCCTCGTGACGTGTTAACGGGCTAAGCGTTAATTTTAGCATAGTTCATTAGTTTTCCATCATCTGAGATTGAAAAAACTGACCACAGAATTAGAACAGTGAAAATCAAAATTGATATCAGTCACTGACGACATCGTTTTCGATTTCACCGAGAAATCTTAAAGACAGGATTTAGGATTTTCATGCCGGGGGTCTGGTTCTCAGCTTAAACATATACAGGTAACCAGCAGATAAAAGTAGGTGTGTGTCTTGGTGGGCTGGCTACCCATAGGGGCCATAAAACTAATAAGGATTATAGGATATAATTGACTGTAATAATCAGCAGCTGTCCATATATCTATCAAACAAATACTTTTAAAAAATTGAGGGGTAGCTCTTATGTGCTTATAGCGCCCGGTTACCTTAAAAACCAGGTCAGTCAGTCAAAAAATTGGACATATCATTGAAAAGCATGTAAGAAATTGCTTTGCTTTCCGTTGTGGCTGTTTTAGTAATAGTTTGTGGTGCCACTGGTAAAGCGTGTGTTCTGTGCCGGGACACAACATTTCCTACAATATACATGTGAGCCAAGCGAAGACTCAGGTCAGCCTGCGCATCCACGCAGTCTGATCAGAGTCTTCGTTGCGCGCTGTAAGGATAGCCAAGGTCCCAATACTCCTTCATGCAGCAAGAGAAGTCTCTGGTCCAACTATATGGCTGTTCAGGCTATTCTGATTCTTCGCTGGGCGCACATGTAAATTGTTGGAAATGCTGTATCCCGGCTCATAATTTGTTCTGTCACTGTTAGCTATTGCTTCATTTGAGCAAGCGCACGACAAAACCTACAATAAGACAAGTGCGCCCATCAAAGACTCAGATCAGCCTGAGCATCCATATAGTCTAACCAGAGACTTCTCTTACTGCATTAAGGAGCATTGGGCCCTTAGCTGTCCTTAGTGCGCACAACGAAGACTCTGATCAGACTGCGCGGATGCGCAGGCTGATCTGAGTCTTCGTTGGGCACACTAGTCTTAATGTAGGTTTTGTCATGCGCTGGCTCATTTCTCTTTACAGGGTGTGTGTTTTATATGATGATATTTGGTGGCCTGATGAGGTCTTTTGGTGTGTTTTTCCTACAGTTTCAACAGAGATTCCAGGCCAAGGCATCAGAAGTGGCATTCATGAGTTTGATTCAAAATATCGTCATGAGTATTACAGGTGAGAAATGATTCTAAGGTCTATTCTGAAGAAAGCAGTTAACAGCCCACAAGAAAAATGCACCAGACACAAATTAAGGGTGACAGATTGTTTACTTCCAATTGGCTTTCCTTTATCCCATTCAGTACAAGAAACCCCTAAAGTGATACATTGGCAAACAGTGCAGGCCCAGATCAGACGCCGCAATAAGGCCTCATCAGTGACCCTCAGGTTTTCTCAAAATTCCACAATGGAATCAATGATGGCAAAGAACAAAACAAGAAAATATAAACTGCATTATAAAGTCACAAAAGCACGGGCACCAATATCACAAAACAAGTTGACATATTAACCTTTTTGTACCAAATGGAATCTTCCACCTTATATATGGCAGGAGTCCATTTCGAAATATAGGGGTGTCAGGTTGTGTTTTCTGCAAAATTTATTCGGGAAATGGCTTAACTTTTTGCAAACAGTGTAGGCCCTGATCAGACGCCGAATTCTGCGGCGTCTGTTCTTGGTCTGCACTGTTTGCCAAGGTACCCCTTTAGGGATTTCTCGTACAGAATGCGTAAATGACCGTTTTGGGTCCGCCAGCAGAAAATTACAGTGAGCGGGAGTCTTCAGGTCCATAGTTTATTTGCAATCAATACTCGCATCAATAAGCTGCCAAACACAACAACTGTCGTCTGCTTTGACGTCTGCTGAGATTTTTAAAAGTCATTTTTGCAAACAGTGTTTATGCTGATCAGGGTCCACACTATTTGCCTGTATAAAATATATTTGCAAAGTTTGCAAGAAATAGTAGCAGACGACATAACCGATTTGCTGAAGAAATGTAGTCTTTAGCTGTAACTTGAGCGGCATTAAGTGAAGTTGTCTTGGGACAGGTGCGCCCAAGAGCCTTCAGTCTTCGCTCTGCGCTATATTTACAACCATGGACCCAAACCTTCTACATACATTTATCGAGGCATCAGGAAATGAACACCGCTTTAAGGGGAAAGGGAACACCTGGCCGATTTTTCCGCCATTTTTCAAAGGGAGACAACTTTCGGGACTTCCTGTTCGCTTTTCTAGAAATCCTGTCCCGCTGAAAAAGGGGTCTACTCTTAAAGGAAAGAATTTGCTCCTCAGGAACATTGACCCCTATTGACAGGGGAGACAAAAATACTTTTGGAGGAGTTGCCTCCCCTGAAGGTGTTCCCATTCCCCTTAAACCCAATTAAGATGTGCAAGCGTAGACTTTACAGGGATTTACATTAATTTCCTTATTTGTACTCACAAACATGGACTGTGCATAATCGCCAGACCCGCCTCAAATACCGACTCAAATTAAGGCGGTTCTAACGAGTAGCCACACACAATATATGTTTGGACTAGAAATAAGAAAAATGCCATAAACATTTTCCTGAAAATTAGGGGTGGTTGCGTGAGGCGAAGGGGTCGTGTATCTTACGTCACTGAGGCGCCCAACTTAAATTGACCGATAAATGGGCAAGACCTGCTGCAGCAGTTAATGATAGAGGCGGGGGGGGGGGGGGTCTTATACCGTTTCTACATTCCTGATCATTTTCTTCTGTCTCCCCTGTCCCCCACTTTCATCATGTCTACTTTCTCTTCTATCTCTTCTCCCTTTCTCTGGGAGATGACACATTATAGCCCACAGGGGTTGACCCAACACAATCAATTAGTCATCTGAGAAATGCTTGTTGTGAAGAGATGAAAGACGGCATTTAAGCACACTTTGTAATGGGCTGTGTTCTTACTGAGATGATGTGCATGCTATTGTGGTTTATTGTTGTTATAGTCCGTCATGCAAAGAAAGCCGTTTCACCATTTTGTGGGAAAGTAACTGTCCTTTTGGCGTATTCATAATGGTGAACTTGTTTTATGTTTGTGTTTCTTTCCCTTTGATGTCTTTGATTTGTTTGATTGGAGGTTTAACGTCCCCGTCGACACTGTAAAGGTCATTTTGGAGACGTTGCTTCCAATTTTGTGGGACTTTTACCCGACATTGAGATGAAATGACTTCTCAAGCCCTGCCGCCCAATGAAACCAATAGGTTTTATAAGCATTGACGGGCAGACTCGCACCGCTTTGTCTGGGCAGGCTTAGATCCTCTAAGCAGTTTACCAGTACTCGTGTGCAGGTCTATTTAAGCTCTGCGTGGAAGCATCATGCAGCCCATATATTTCCTTAAGCCCCGATGGGCGGGGGTCGTTTTATGTCTTGGATGGTATGTGTGAGGTAATTGTGTCGATCCCTTATCATTGCCTTCTCTTATACAGTAGAACTTTGATGACTCGAACACCGATGACTCGTTTACCATGGATGAGTCGAACACATTCTTGAGCCCCTAGCGAAATCCTCTACATAAGAAATAGTGGGGGGTAATTAAGGAGATTTTAGTCTTTTATCTTGCAAATGTATGCTGTGTGTACTCATTAGAATCGCCTCGATGAGGCGATTCTAATGAGTACACACAGCATACATATTCATTATAGAACACCGAAAAGATGTCAAAAAATATCTCCTTATGCCTCCTGACAGTATTCTCAGTGGCTCGAACTACCCCTGTCTCGAACAGATTTTCGTGGTCCCAAAGGTGTTCGACACCATTGAGGTTCGACTGTATATGCATCTAGACCCTGCTGTTCAAAACTAACGATGTCGTCAGTCAACATATCATTAAAACCGTTCGACAATTTTTAAATACGCTAAATAGGCTAAAACTTGTGCCCCAAAAAACAAATAGACAGCTTCTGCAGATACAAAGATGCTCGCATTTTTTTTTTTCATCAAAAATATCAAATTGTAAGATATTCAACTTACAATAGCATTTTATATACCGACCACATTACGAAAACACGTCTATGCAAATACACTGTAAATTTTACCGCCCAAATGTAATATTTTAAGATGAAAAAATGTGATATTTGTCTTATTTCTGCTCAAAATATAGGTTGTGGGTGCTAATCGAGTCCGTTCTAACGAGTACCCACAAGCTATATTTTAGAGCAGAACTTAAGAAAAGTAAGGTTTACCCCTGTAAACCTCAGTTTTACTATATACAAGTGGGTTTCAATGCGGTCAAAATTATATAAACGTGTTTTAGTGATGAGAAACAAGTGCTGTAAGCTTATAAAGCTTTGAATGACCTTGAGCGCAAAAGTCCAAAGCATATAGTCCGGGATTTGGGACCAGAATTCGAAACATTTAATGCACCCAAAATTCTCACGCTTTATTTGTGCCGTTTCATTGAGATAGAAGCCTAACCTATATAGCATGTGATTATTTAGCAAATCTGGTGGGGAAAAGGGGTTGAAAATTCTATGAGTTTAAACGCACCCCATGCGGATGGTATAGTTGGATTAAGTTTAGTTATGTGTAGCTTGCGCTTACTAATGGATGTTGATTAATTGCATCAGCCAGAACATTTGTCAATACTCGAAAACACCAAAATTCATGATAAGACGTAACTTCATCCGGTGTTACCATAAATTTTGACCATTGAAATTTGACCCCACAAATTTGGTAAATTTTATATTTTTTTCTTGCTAAATGATTTTTAGTCCTTTACGAAACAATTTCTTTTTCGTCAGTATGCAGGACGGTTATTTTTGCACGTGCATGTGAAACTTGATGCCTCTGTTTCAATCCGGGCATGAATAAGGGACTCCGATACCTATGGACCCTTTTACCGCTTTTTCCTGTTGTGTCACAGATAGTGATAAAAATCCGTACTAAAACAAACATAAAATAAATTATTTTACTGGCTGGTCATAGATGTATCATAACATGGACGAATATATATATTTTTGAAAAGCTACTGATGACCATTTCCTTCCGGTTTATATTTTGTGAGGGGTATAAACATCAAAAAGCATATTTGTCAGCAGGTGAACTATCAAGTGATTCTCTAAACTGGTGACTTGAATCAATCAACATTTAATGAAAACATTGTATATTTCAAGAATCATTATCCAAAGGTTCCGGTTTGTGCTGAAGGCTCCCCAAATAACATCGACATTATAATATTTTAAACACGTAAATGTTACCGGCCACTACAAGGTCTCTATTGAAGTCTTACTGGGTGCCTTATTTTCTGTTAAAATAAATAGTACCCGAGCTTAAATGTAACGTAAAACCACCCCTTAAACATTATTCTATCTTCCCTTTTCCCAGTGTTGTGGTATAACCTGTAAACGTGCATCTTAAGATTTCACCTTCACTTACTTTCTACCATTTCGTCGGGCAACCTGTCTTCGATAGCCTTGTCCCATTATTCACCATAAGCTCTTAATTATTCTCTGTCTCTTGTCACACACTGATTAATCTGGTCTTCATCTCCCTTTTCACTACTTCCTTTTACTGATAAGTGTCCCATATAATGATTGTTTTTGAGTCGAAAGGCACGTCAACCCTTGTTGGTCAGTTAGTGTCCTCTCCTCAGAGAAAGGGAGAAAAGCGATAGAAAAGATAGTTGGACAGATTCAAGTGAGGGACAAAGGAAAAAGGGGAAAATGATAAAGCAGACATAGAAGAAATAACAGTATTTCCCCCTCTACCCTTACCTGCTGCAAGAACAGCAGGTCTTGTCCAGCTGTAAGCCAATATCAGTTGAACGCCCTTTTGACACAAGGTACGCGTCACTTTTGCCTCACCCAACCACCCCATTTGCCCTATACAAATTGGCCAAAAAGGCCTTCTATGACAAGCCATCAGGAGTTATCATGTTTGAAAAACAGACGTATAGGCAATGATCAGAAATCTATACAAAATATCTCGCACCCCCCACTCCCATTCAAAACACCAAAATGGTCATCAATTAATTGTTTATGAAGGCTGGAAAATGCAGCTAAGCAACAAAACAAACCAAACAAGCGCAATCAGTAAAGCAGAAAACTGTGGTTGCTGTATCATAACAACGCCAATTAAATATGGTTTACGCTTGCCATCAAGCTTACGCGCCTTTAATAAATGCCCTGAACACAAAGTAGAAGTAAAACAAAGATCAGGAATCGATACAATTAACTTACTCCACCCATCAAAGATACCAAAGGGAAAGAAATACAAACATTAAGCGACCAGACCATAATGGAAACCTAAACAAAGGAACGCCATAAGGACAGTTACTTTCCCACAAAATGGCCATATGGCCATCCAAAATTAAAAGATACAAATGATACACACAGTAAGTAACAAACAACAACATAAATAAATCGCCACAGAAGAACCGCCTTGGAACGGTCAGTGGAAAGATTTCCACTGGGGGGGGGGGGGGGGCTTAAATCGATTTTACGTGGCCACAATCTTCGCCCTTACTTCCGTCGCGATTTAGACAAATAATTTGTTCAGTCCTCATGAAGGCCTCCTAACTCATCAGTGCAACATCTCCGTAAACACAAAAATCAAAGAACCACAGAGGTGAGACAACGGTGAGGACTCGACAGCAAGAAACCACTGAAATGCTGGAGCAAAAGAAAACCAACAGTTAGACTCCGATGAGCCCGACCAGAGACAGAGCATCAGGCACCAACCAACATTATATCTCAAATTCTCAATAAGCCTTTACGTTGGAGCCGTCATAGAATCTGAGACCTGACCCACCGGCGTGCAATTGAAGAGGGAAGCAAAGTTGCTAACCGTGATTGGGTTAACTACCATGCATGCAGTCTGTCGTATAATATCCATGTTGTACCCAATCTTTTTATATCGAAGAATGATTTTACGAAATTGGGTGCTGAAGTCATTGCGGTTATATATTTTTCTGAATTTATATACTAAGTCACCATAAAATTCGGGTTCCGATAGACCTTGTTGCAGAAGAGATTTAAGTCCAATAAGGAGTTTAGCCTTATTAGAAAGGTGAGGGCATCACACACTTTCTGACATGACAAGTCTGTCTACTTTTTCCACTCTTTACACTACACTTCCTCATAATCTTATAAAAGAAAAGCTTAATGATTTAATTGAATGGGCTTTTCACAGGGAAGATTCTCTGTATCTTGCATGTAATGTCAGAAATGCATTTTTCACTTCTAAAGAGCATAAGAATTATACAATTTGGTCATGTCAGAAAGTGTGTGATGCCCTCACCTTAATACTTGACAATATTTATATTAGATTCGGTACTAAGTTATTTAGACAAATTGTGGGTATTCCGACGGGTACGAATTGCGCACTTCTTGTGGCTGATCTGTTCTTGTATTGTTATGAAAGAGACTTCATGTTGTCGCTTTCCATTGATAACCAATTTGAAATTATTGAAGCTTTTAGCTCCACTTCCAGATATTTAGATGATTTATTAAATATTGATAATACCTATTTCGATGGTTTGATCAGTCAGATTTACCCCCATAACTTCAGTTGAATAAAGCAAATTCTTCTGACACCGAGGCCCCGTTTTTGGATTTACATCTATCTATTGTAGATGGATTTGTTTCGTGCAAAATTTATGATAAACGCGATGACTTTGATTTTGAGATTGTAAATTTTCCTTTTTTGGATGGTGATGTTCCTCGTGCGCCATCCTATGGCGTTTATATTTCGCAATTAATTCGATTTGCTAGAGTGTGTAGTCATGTAACTGACTTCAACACTCGTAATAAATTATTAACGGCTAAACTCCTTAATCAGGGTTATCGGTACCATAAACTACGCAAAGCCTTTTCAAACTTTTATAGACGCCATTCTGATTTAATTTCAAAATTCAATATTGGACTTAAATCTCTTCTGCAACAAGGTCTATCGGAACCCGAATTTTATGGTGACTTAGTATATAAATTCAGAAAAATATATAACCGCAATGACTTCAGCACCCAATTTCGTAAAATCATTCTTCGATATAAAAAGATTGGGTACAACATGGATGTTATACGACAGACTGCATGCATGGTAGTTAACCCAATCACGGTTGGCAACTTTGCTTCCCTCTTTAATTGCACGCCGGTGGGTCAGGCCTCAGATTCTATGACGGCTCCAACGTAAAGGCTTATTGAGAATTAGAGAGATCTAATCAAGGTAATGTTGGTTGGTGCCTGATGCTCTGTCTCTGGTCGGGCCCATCGGAGTCTAACTGTTGTTTTTCTTTTGCTCCAGCATTTCAATGGTTTCTTGCTGTCGAGTCCTCACCGTTGTCTCACCTCTGTGGTTCTTTGATTTTTGTGTTTACGGAGATGTTGCACTGATGAGTTAGGAGGCCTTCATGCGGACTGAACAAATTATTTGTCTAAATCGCGACGGAAGTAAGGGCGAGGATTGTGGCCACGTAAAATCGATTTAAGCCCCCCAGTGGAAATCATTCCACTGACCGTTCCAAGGCGGTTCTTCTGTGGCGGTTTATTTGTGGTGTTGTTTGTTACTTACTGTGTGTATCACTTGTATCTTTTTATTTTGGATGGCCATATGGCCATTTTGTGGGAAAGTAACTGTCCTTATGGCCTTCCTTTGTTTAGGTTTCTATTATGGTCTGGTCGCTTAATGTTTGTGTTTCTTTCCCTTTGGTGTCTTTGATGGGTGGAGTAAGTTAATTGTATCGATTCCTGATCTTTGTTTTACTTCTACTTATTCGCTTCGGTGTCCAGAAGACGTAAAACAGAAACGGGTAATGAACTTAAAAATGAAAGCATAGAGTGGCGTACATAATTTAATAATATAATAGACAGTCACTTAAGTCTAGTATTGTTTCGTTTAAACGCACGTAATTTACGTTTAAAGTTACCATTTTTCCTGGTGCCGTGAGATCTAGTTCTGCGTTTTCGACATTCCAGGAGCGAGAAAATATCAAAGTCCGGCATTCTAGAAATATTACCCTCGTGATAAATGTTGTCATTAAATCCCAGTGGAAAAGGGGTCTGTAAACATTTAATCCATTTCAGTTCAGCCTCATGTCTTTTTATAATTTTGAATCTAGATGTAGAATTTGCATCGTAATAAAGTTTTTCCACTGGTTGTATAACAATGTTATTTACAGAATGACCTGTACGTCGAAAGTGACGGTACAAGAAAGTGTCAGTTTTCTTAGGCTTACTCATTCTACGATAGTGCTCGTTCAATCTAGTTTTAAGCATGCGGTTAGTTTGACCGACGTACTGCATATTACAGTTTGCAGCACGTCATGTAATTAGATAAATCTGTAGACTGTCATGTCAAATCAGACATGCTAACTACAGAGAAGCGTCTACCGTTTACAGATGAAGTAACGGTAGACGCAGTGCTTAAATGCGAACAACATCTGCACCTCTTGGCATTGCACTTAGAAATACTAGGATACATTCCACTTCTTTTCCACGGATTAGTATATTTTCGAAGGATGGGCGATTTGAGAGGAGATAGTCTTATACGAAGACTACTCCCAAAAACATTGGTATTGCCTGCTCCATTGAGATTAACTGAAGTTACAGAAGACAAATTTAAGGGTCTAACCAATACCGAAGGCAACATAGTATTAAAGTTCTTAATAGAATGGGGAATCCGTACAGAAGAAGCAGAGTGTAACCTAAGGAGTGATATCGATATTTTAAATGTATTTGTGATACTCATTTGGGTTAATAAGGTAATGATACCGTCAAAACTAAAGCGATCTTCATACCGGTCATTAAATAAAACAGCATATAAAATTACTGAAAATAATTCCTTCGAAAAGAAGGAAGGTACAACAAAAGCCCACAAAACATCTTAGTCTACTTAAAGTACAGGGATGTCAAACAAGCAGTTGTTGTTCAACGAGGAACGAACATCGGTTTAATAATGACCTTCAACAGGTATCTAAAGGATGTCAATTGATGGAACAGTGAAAAGCAATTGCATAAGCAATCCCTGAGGATTGGAAAAATAAGAGCATTAAATGTATGTACGGGGAGACCTTTTACAGCCGCCACACGGCACAAACAAAACAGCCCTAGCGTCCCATGGGAAACTACGCTCACCAGAGCTCAAGTGGCCATAAATCCCACCCCTCTTATTTTAACATACCATAATGATTTAGTAGAGGCCAATCCCAGGACCAATGCTGCCAGATTATTTTGAAATCAACCATTTTTTGTTTGGAGTGGTGGGGGGGGGGTTGTTGCCGTCGCATACAGTGTGGTCAGCGTTGAACAATCTTAGCAGGGCTAAAGTCCACAATGCTGCATACCAAGTCTTGTATTTCTTGAGATGCAGAATTTAAAATCACTTTTGGCCATATATTGGTGTGACGATCACACTGATCCCTCTAACAAACTTTGATTTCTCGACCACACTAATGCAGTATATGTAATTTGGTATCAGTTAGCCAGTTGTTTAAGAAAAATTACTAAATATTTAATCTTATGGCCCAAGGATCATTTTGCTGATTGCAAATAGCAACTATGATATCATAAGATGCAACAGAACCAGACAATCCGGTCTTTTCCATACTAAATCTTAAGTTACGAATGTGACCTTGACGTAAGAAAGGTCAAGGTCAACGAAATGTCATCATTTGAATATATCTGATAGGGCCCGGGTCCCCAATATTGTATACCAAATTCCAAGGTCATCGGTCGATGGGTTCCTGACATTCAGAATATATGTTTATTATTCCACCCATGACGGCTTCACATATAATTTGGTTCCAATTGGTCTTGTAGTTGCAGAGGAGATGTCGTTTGGAATTGTTTGGATGCTTAAATGAGAAAAGATGGTAGGACCATTTATATCCCCTTTTTATGTCTTTTTCCCCACTTTTTTTGATTTTCTAACGCCATTTTAAAGATGCCGAGATACCTCTAAATAAGTTCATATCGTAGTTAAGTGTGAGAAAGTTAAGTGCATGAAACTCCTTAAATACGGGTGCTACGAATTTCAAATCCCCGACTAATAAGGTTCGCTTACCGTAACAGATTTATGTCGCATTGACGTGCGCAAATATGTATGTAAATTTGACACAGGTGAACACAAATACAAATGTGTAAAATTTACATACTGCGTGCAGAAATACACCTGGTTCTCATCAGTTACTCACGCATGTATTTGGGTATTTTTGGTCACGTAAATTTACACTTGCATTTTTCTTCTTATTATTATTTCTTTTATTATTAATATTATTTTTTTTCGGGGGGGGGGGCGGGGGGGGGGGTTATAAGCATGGTACTGGTGATAGCATGGGACTGTGGGATTAAATGGGGCAAGGCAGGGCGTGCGTGGTCATTCGGAAGTGCACTACTTTTATCGAATGACATCCTGTCGCTATTGCATTTGCATGGTTGCATTTTGTCGAGCGACATTCCGGATGTGTAAGGGTAAGGTAGTTAAAACCACATACAAATAACTTCCTTTTCACCTTTATAATAGTAAATCAGCAAACACTCTGGCGGCGGCCAACCAGAGCAAATATCTCGAATCACAAACACCCTACATTAGTACAGAATAGAATCCCTTTCTATTAAGATGGTATCCATGTGCATATTGTGGGGCTTTTATAGGAATATGTATGTAATCAATGGGCCCTTCCACATTTAGGAAATTCCAAGTTCTTCTCATACCCCGCTATGACGTCCCTTGGGGAGATGATCATACCTATCAAACAAACACTTCTGTATTGCCTTACATACATCATAAACACAGTTGTATGTGGTCTTCGTTCCCATTCCAAAAACAAGTGTCCAGCTGTCATGTCTTCCACAGAATAAGCCAGCCAATACAGAGCCATACCAACTTGGGTTTTCACATCTAGCGGTTCCACCACAGCATTGCCCATGTCCTTCAATGTTCCAACATTAAAGCAACGGAATGCAAATGATTCCTTGCTCATAATGCAGTTCTTCATCCACTGAGCCTAAGTACAAGTCTCTAGCACAATTCTGTCTTACCAGTGAGATGTTTAAGGTCTTTTCAAGACCTCGTTCTCCCTGAAGCCTATAAGGAGTCCTTGAAGGAAGCTCTTGCAGCTTTACCTTCGCATGCATATTCAATCAACAAAATTAAAGAAATGACTGGTTCAACTGGCAATAAAATCAACGTGAACGCAATGCAAATTTACTCATGACATTTGTTTTACATACCAGAGCAAATTTTACACGTAAATAAAGTTTACACAAATATACATACCTATGTAAATAGTGTGTGTGAACAGGGTACAGTTTAATTCATGCTTATGACAGTTGTTATGAAAAAGTTGGACATTTGAGCTTTAATCATAATATGGCAAATAGGATAAAACTTTTACAGAACAAAAATGAGCAGCTATTATAGATGCAAAGTTGCTTACGTTTTTTTTTCACATAAAAAATGTTAGATACATGTATAACTTACTACAACAGTTTAACGAGCGCGTTAAGCTTATAAAGCTTTGATCATCTCGGCCCTGAGCGCGAATCTCCGAAGCATAAAGTAGGAATGAAGGTCGATACAGTTAACAGAGACAACAAAGAGAAAAAAAAAAAACAAGCAAACATGAAATAACTAGACCCTAATGGAAACAATAGCCGAAAGCCAAAAGGACAATTACTTTTCCACAAAATGGCCATTGGCTACCTAAAACAAAAAGATATAGGTCGTTTACCAAAAGTAGATAAAGTTCGCTTACCATTACAGCTTTTACTTTAATTCATTTCAGGTCTTCTGGTCATGACAATTGGTATGAAAAAGTTGGACAATAGAACAGTTGTCGCAGTGGGGGGAATATTAAACACAATAGGACACATAATCACAGGAGTTGCGACAGACATTCGAGTGTTTTACTTATCGCATGGTGTATTAGCAGGTAAGTTGTCAGCAGATTGCGCAAAGATGTTTGTTTGTTTGATTTGATGTTTACGTACCCGTCAACACTGTATAGGTCATTTTGGAGGCCAATTTCGTGGGATTTTTACCCGACATCGAGATGATATGACCTCTCAAGCTCTGTCGCCCAATAGGGTCTACAAGCATGGACGGTCCGACTCGCAGCGCTTTACCTGGGCAGGCTTAGATCCTCTAAGCGGTTTACCAGTACTCGTGCACAGACTGATTCAGCTCTACGTTGAAGCATCTGCAGACCATATATTTCTTCAAGCCCCGATGGGCGAGGGCCTTGGTAGGTTGACAGTAGATTGCGCAAAAGTGAGCAAGGTTATTGTCACGCAGATCATTTTATATTGATTATGGGTCAGAATAAAACTTCGCTTGTGTTGTTGTTGCAAAACCATTTAAACTTCAGTGGCTCAAATATCGATGGCTCGTTTACCATGATTAATCCGAAGTTCTTCCTGAGTCCCAAGAGATGTCTTTCAAAACTCCAGCTCCATGTATCTGCATAATCAGGATATATTAGGGAGATTTTACAGATTTTATCCTGAATCGTTGGAATCATTAGAATCCCCTCAATAGGTATGCTATGTGTGCTCATTAGAATCGCCTCGATGGGGCGGTTCTAAAGAGCACACATAGCATACCTAAGTTTTATGGAAGATAGAAATAATATTCCCATTATGCCTTCTGCTTATGTGCAATATTTAACAATCAATGGCTCGAACTACCTCTGACCCGAAACAAAATTTTCTTGGTCCAAAAGGTGGTCGGGCCATTAAAGTTAGACTTAATTAAATTGCATCTACTAAGTACAATATGCACCATTCTTTCACCAGTTACTAAGTCAGCGGACGGAAGAGAAGAATCTGCGAGTGTGTTTACCAACAGGTGTGCCGTGACGAAGTAGACTATTTATTATCAACACTTCCAAATTCTCCGGGTGCAAAAAATATTGCTTAATTGTTTCTATCTAACACTGTATCCGTCTCGAATTTATGTTGGTGCAAAAGCTCTGTTGCGTACAAGTGACACTCACTGTACACTTACCGTATGTCTGGAGGGTATGTCTGTATGGCATGCGCCAACTAGATACAGAGCATTACGAAACCATGCCTATACATATGCATTGTAAACTTTACCGGCGAAAAAAACGAAATTTTTAAGGTGAATAATTGTGATATTTTTTTTATTTCTGCGCAAAATATAGCTTGTGGGTACTCGTTAGAACCGCCTCATCGAGCAGAAATAGAAAGTTTGAGCAGAAGTAAGAAAAATAAGGTTTACCCCTGTAAACCCAAGTTTCACTATATAAAAGTGGGGTTCAGGGGGGTCAAATTATGTAGAGCTGTTTTCGTGATGGACAGTTGAGGGAAGGGGCTGCGCAGCGTGTTTAAAAAGTAACAGTTGATTGAAATATATATATATATTTCGTTTATTTAAAGTGACTCATTCAATTACTGTTCAGTTTCAGTAAAATTTTTGTCAGAAACTTCCATAGTTTGGCTTGGAAAATAATGTATACCCATGAAAACCCCATTTTTATCTATACAAAGTGGGGATGAAAGTGGTCCATGTATTCATCATATGTACTTGTAAACGTGATCTAATGGTCTCAGTGATCCAAAAGGAATTGCAAATACATTAAGAAAACACGCCTATACAAATTCATTGTAAAAAAAGTAACGAAAAGTTTAAGATGAACTATTGTGATATTTTTCTTATTTCAGCTCAAAATATAAATTGTGGGTACACTAACGAGTACCTAAAAACTATATGTTAGAGCAAAAATAAGAAAAATAAGGTTTACCACTGTTAACCTCAGTTTGGGATTCAATGTGTTCAGAATTATATAGGTGTGTTTTTTTATGGATTCTGGTGACTTACAATGATGCTCGTCCGACTGGCAGGGTTAGTTTGGAAAATCTCAATCATTGATTATTTATTGTTCGATTTTAATACTCATACATCACTATGGGAAAATTGTAGATCTAAAATCTGCGACAGTCAGGAAAGACTGTGATTATTTGAAGAAAATTGCAAAACAAGGACAAGAGACCACAGACTAAGTCCATATTATGATGATTGTCAGGTGAAATAATAAATATTCAAATACATGTGACAGTATACAAACAGATATGCAGTTACAACACAACTTCCATTCGAATGGCTAGATGGAGGCTCACTAGGTACGGGTGATTCTCCTTTATAAGTTTTCTTAGTCCGATCGACCGACCGTTCATAATTCAGCCACTTGAAAATTGCATTGGAATTCAAATTCAGACGGGACCGTTAGGTGGATGGGGTAACGAGCAAAGAACCATGCATGGTAAAACACTTTGAAACTCATCTTATCTGGAACCAAAATATCAGCGGCATTGTCACTTAGTAAGCAGCATTAAATTTTTTAATGGCCATTTTGTGGGAAAGTAACTGTCCATATGGCCTTCCTTTGTTTAGGTTTCCATTATGGTCTGGTCGCTTAATGTTTGTATTTCTTTCCCTTTGGTGTCTTTTATGGATGGAGTAAGTTAATTGTATCAATTCCTGATCTTTGTTTTACTTCTACTTTAAAGATTGCGACCCTGCAAAGATTCGTTTGAAGATCCTAGACTGATATTCAACTTGTTTACACAGATGTTACGTGGGAGGTTGGTTCGGTATGGGGGTGCTGTGCAGCATACAGTGACTCGCGTTCTGCTGCTCTAGCTTCATTTTGGCAACGGATTGGTGTGCTTGCAGCAGGTGTTGAAAAGGAGCTGTATTTCTTTGTTGCTTTCTTTTTCTTTCTTCTTTGTCTCTTTTTCACCATTCCATCTTCTGATGGTACATCTCTCGGGAGACGGCCTGTGATGGGCGGTTGCTTGTGGACTCTGTCGTTGTCAAATAGTGTCGGTGGCGGGGGAGGGGCGATCAAAGTAAGTACTGGTAAATTGCCGGTGCGACATTGCCTTAACTGTTGACTGGGCGGAAAAACCACAAAACATACCGGAGTAACATTCACTGCCATAACAAATTAATTATCACAGTTCGCTCATCTTCTTGTAAATTAATATTCTCTTTTTTGTGAATGACTGTTGTCGGAAAGCAATGAAAATAGCATAGCATAGCATGTCTAAAATATTTTTTACTATGATCAGTATGAATGAGGTTGATCAGGAGTTTGTTATATTTGTTAACATTATAAAATGCTTATATTTTAGGGAGTGGAAATGCCATGATACACCCACCAATGCTAGCTATAATTGGAGTATATTTCAACAAACATAGAGGATTAGCAAACAGTATTTTCACTGGATGTGGTGCTGTGGGTGGTTTGATATTTGCGCCAATAGTGATTAAATTGTTCCAAGTGTATGGATACACAGGAGCTCTCTTAGTCTCTTCCGGTCTGCTGCTGAATTCGTTGGTATCAGCTACGCTTATGAGACCACCCAAGTGGTTTTCTAAGGGACATAGGAAACAAGCAGATGCCACGTTAGAGGAGGCAAAAGAACCGTTAATGGCTGACTCGGAATGTTTAAATCATTTTAGTATAAACAAACCAGATAGAGCGAAAGTACAATTTCAAACTTTGAAACATGAGTACGAAACACAGGCATCAGAAAACGCTAGTCCTGAAAAAATACCGAATGGGGCGGTGGGTAGGATTCTTTTGCAAAGAACAAACTCTTTTGAACCAAAATTGATTCCTTCGTCACCAGCTCTGACCAGAGTAAGGGCGTGGTCTCATGTTGGTGAAAGAAAAAGAACCTTGTCGGGAAACTCAGTAAAACAAAGTCACAGTCATTCTAGACTTGAGGAGGTTGTTAATGCTTTAGATAGATCAAAGAGTGCTTTGTATGCAAGCGGGGATGTTATCTTGGGATCAGTTGTAGATTTACACGCCTCTGTTCAAGAGGTTGACAAAACTGCTATAGAGGAGGAGAAAGTAGAATCTCCAGATGAGAACAATAAGAAAACCTCTTGTTTGTCAGGTCTTACTAACATCTTATCTTCAGTGCTAGACTGTACATTGCTAAAGAATATTGTGTTCATACAATTCCTTGGGATGGCGTTCGTGACCCTCTCTGGAATGGCGATTGTTCCCGTGTATATTCCACCATACGCCAATGACAACGGTGTTTCATATGACCAAATAGCAATTATGCTGTCTGCTATGGCTTGTGTAGATCTTGTATCCAAGATAACCAGTGGTATCATTGCTGATCGGAAGTGGTTCCGTAGAACAACTATACTTGGTGTGGCTGCTTTTGCAACAGGAACTGTGTGTCACCTGGCTAGGTTCTTTACTACATTCCCGCTTATAATGACCATGGCAGTTACAATGGGTAAATTAAAATGAGCCAGCGCATAACAATACCTGCAGTAAGACATGTGCGCCAATCGAAGACTCAGATCAGCCTGCGTATCCATATAGTCTAACCACAGACTTCTCTTGCTGCCTGGAGGAGCATTGGGCCCTTAGCTATCCTTAACGTGCACAATTAAGACTCTGATCCGACTGCGCGGATGCGGAGGCTGATCTGGGTCTTCGTTGGGCGCACATGTCTTTAGTCTTCGTTGGGCGCACATGTCTTATTGTAGGTTTTGTCATGCGCTGGCTCAAATACAAAAGGAATGAATACACCTTCAGGCGAGGTAACTTTTCCCAAAAATACTCGTGTCTCCCATGCCATTAGGGGCTCATCTGAAAAATGAAAGAATTTACTGTCGATAATTGAATCCTTCCGATAAGGGTAATGGATACACCTTCAGGGGAGGCAACTCATGCAAAAGTATTGTAATAAAGTGGTGCTCAAGGCAAGCTATTGTGACCACCCTGTGTCCGTCGTACGCCCGTCGTTCGTCGTGCGTCGTCAACATTTATCTTGTGCAACCTCTAGAGGCCAAACCTTTGACCGGTCAGAAAAATATTTTACTTTGGGGTAGGGATGGGTGAGGAGGGACTTCTGCCATGGTTTATACAAATAATTGTTCAGTCCGCAAGAAGTATTTCTTACTCCCATCTCCAAGAACATAAAATCAAACGAATATAGAGATGACAAACGATGAGCACTCAAGCCCTGAAATACTGGAGCAAAAGAAAACCAAAAGTTAGACTCTGGCGCTACCAGAGAAAAAGCATAAGGTCCATTTCAAGATTAGTTAAACGTTTAAGTTACCAACCAGGCATGCAGTCTGTGGTATACCATTTATGTTATATCGAAGAATCAATTTACGAAATTGGGTACTGGAATCATTGCAAGTGTATATTTTTTCTGAATTTTATACAAAATCACCATAAAATTCAGGTTCCGATAAAACGATTTTTTTACAGAAATTCCCCCTAAATATCGACGCGTAACATTGAAACATTGGCTATTAGTAATTCGCTACGATTCTTATTCAAAGGGGGTAATCCCATAATTTTTACACATTCAAATCGTGAAGTTTGGGTGTAACATATTGTTTTTTAAGGTTCCAGACTATTAGTCTTCAACTGTCTGCATGAAATATTCATCTGCGCATGTCAAATGCCGGTTTTAATGCAGATCTATTACAGGAACATATTGCAGGATAACGCTAGAATAAAGGTTGAACACATTTCTGTTCTGTGCGTTATGCTCGTAGCTGACCGTTCAGTGTGCCAAAAGCCATTTTGTAGGGGAAATACTAACCTGTGAACTCACATGCTTACTCGAATAGAAGGTTTGAATCGATTCTTTTGTGACCAAGTCAACCTTTCTGGAGCAGACTAGTTTCGACCAATTATGCCTCATCTGTGACCGTCGTATTGATTTTCAAAGCCTGGAATTGGTTTGATGCTCCAACAGGGAAATCAAAGCACTGGTAGCACTGAGGGTAGGCTGGAAAAATTGTCCTGAATTGTCCCGTTTAACCTTTAAATGCCTGTATTTTTTTCTATTATTTTCTTTTTAATCAGGTACAAATTTTACATTTATATTCACAATGCTTACAACAAATTACAAGAAGATAATACATACAAAATATAATCTCGACTGGGCGTCATAGGCATCATTTTAGTATATTTTTTTAAATTCCGACCCATCCCGATCCCGCAGAACCTGAAGGGACCGCATCATTTTATCATAAGCTGGGTCAGCTGACAGACCGGGCATGGCTTGTCTATTTTGAGAAATATTGATTGAAAATATATGCTGTTTCGTCAGAGGCGGATACATTATATCTATATGTAAGGTCGTTTTGAATGAATATAATTTAGCCTTAAAGGATATTCTGTGCATTAAAAAAATTATAGAATGTTAACCATTTTTTAAAAAACTTATCCATTTTGCCATTTATAGATGCTATGTACTTCTCACTAGATCATTTTTGTTTCAAAACTGAAAGAAACCCTGGAATATGTAATCTCCTGTCTGAAAATTTATTTTTTGTAGATATAATATTTTGCAAGGATCTGCACATAATTCACAAGTTCGTTTGTGCTTTGAACGGAAAAGATAATGGACCGTTCATTTATATCTAAGGTTAAATTTACATTGGTTTCCAGCCATATTTTGAGCTGTTGCCAAAACTTATTAACGATTGGACATTCTAAAAACAAATGACAAATCGTCTCTTCTTCATTCTGACAATATTTACATATATTACTGTCTATTTTATTAATTTTCTTCAAAAAAGAGTTTGTAATTAATATTTTGTTATTTCTTTTATACTGAAATGCTCTTAATTTAATCTCTTTTATTTTGCTAATTGACCCCTGATACTTTTTCCTATCGTCTTCGTTTATATTGCCAATGACTGTTTGCCATTTTACTGGAGTATTAACAACACTTTCTTCCATAATGGTATCGTAAAAATCTCTACTACATTTTTATGTTTTAACACCAGCCTCACATAAATATTTCGTAATATATTTGTCTTGTTCAGCATTGAGTAAACTTTGTTGTCGTTAATTGTGTATTTAAGTAGTCTAAAAAGGTTCCTCAATATGATATATATTCTTAAGTCTATCGAAACTATATCATTCTTCACGATCATCTATTAAATCGTATACTGCTTTAATACTTTTTTGAAACCAGTCTTTAATGAAGGTATTTCCTGTTCCAATATTGCTACTATACTACAATGGCGACGTTAAGATATCATTAGGGCCCCGCACTGAAAGTGTGGGTGCCCTATAGTAATCACTCTGTCCGTCCGTCTGTCTGTCTGTCTGTCTGTCTGTCTGTCTGTCCGTCTGTCCGTCCACAAATTTCTGATAGCGCTGCCGGGGCCCTAGTCAGTTTCACTGACAGCTCTAGTTTATAGATTCTATCTTCACCTTTGTGCAATAAAAGGCCCAATGTTCCATAGTGTCTTTCCGGAAGGGATTTCTTAAATCCTGACTCAGTTGTTCAGCATACCGCCCACCTACAGTTATTAGTTTTGTAATGTCAATATTTGCTAAATCCACCAATGAGTCTTGACTTGACTGCGTCATAATTCGTCTTATCCAAGAAATTTTCAGAGCTTTAATAAAATTTGTGATATGTGTCATTCTAAGGACCCCACAAGATATATTCTTAATAATGACTTTTCTACTTATACGGTCAGGGCCGTTATTCCAAAGGAATTTGTAAAATCGACGTTCTAGTTGTTTTATCAAGTCTGAAGGCGGGTCCGGTAATGCTATGAATAAATGGACCAATTTTGATAAAGCCAGTGAAGTAATGATTGTAATTTTACCAATTAAAATTAATCTTCTTTTTGACCATTGGTTTAAAAGTTGAGTAATTTTATTCATAATATCTTGAGTATTTATTGTCCATATATCATTAATATTAGTTGAGAAGTAAATTCCTGTAATTTAAGCAAACAGTGTAGACCCTGCAGATGGTTCTATACATAACCCTTTACGCACAGCGAAAAAAAGCACGGCTATTTTCTATAAATAACCGTTACCTGGATTTCCTAACAAATCAGTGTCAGACACAAGGATATCACTACTGATAAGCTTCTGTGCTAATTAACTTTTTTAGTGTTTATCAGTCGACCCAGAAAGTATGAACTGCACAATGGCAAAGCACAGGGAAACGTTTTTGCTTAATTAAATTATTAACGGCTAAACTCCTTAATCAGGGTTATCGGTACCATAAACTACGCAAAGCCTTTTCAAAATTTTATAGACGCCATTCTGATTTAATTTCAAAATTCAATATTGGACTTAAATCTCTTCTGCAACAAGGTCTATCGGAACCCGAATTTTATGGTGACTTAGCATATAAATTCAGAAAAATATATAACCGCAATGACTTCAGCACCCAATTTCGTAAAATCATTCTTCGATATAAAAAGATTGGGTACAACATGGATATTATACGACAGACTGCATGCATGGTAGTTAACCCAATCACGGTTGGCAACTTTGCTTCCCTCTTTATTGCACGCCGGTGGGTCAGGCCTCAGATTCTATGACGGCTCCAACGTAAAGGCTTATTGAAAATTAGAGAGATAATGTCGGTTTGTGCCTGATGCTCTGTCTCTGGTCGGGCTCATCGGAGTCTAACTGTTGGTTTTCTTTTGCTCCAGCATTTCAGTGGTTTCTTGCTGTCGAGTCCTCACCGTTGTCTCACCTCTGTGGTTCTTTGATTTTCGTGTTCACGGAGATGTTGCACTGGTGAGTTAGGAGGCCTTCATGCGGACTGAACAAATTATTTGTCTAAATCGCGACGGAAGTAAGGGCGAGGATTGTGGCCACGTAAAATCGATTTAAGCCCCCCAGTGGAAATCTTCCACTGACCGTTCCAAGGCGGCTCTTCTGTGGCGATTTATTTATGTTGTTGTTTGTTACTTACTGTGTGTATCACTTGTGTCTTTTGGTTTTGGATGACCATATGGCCATTTTGTGGGAAAGTAACTGTCCTTATGGCCTTCCTTTGTTTAGGTTTCCATTATGGTCTGGTCGCTTAATGTTTGTATTTCTTTCCCTTTGGTGTCTTTTATGGGTGGAGTAAGTTAATTGTATCAATTCCTGATCTTTGTTTTACTTCTACCTTAAAATGGCAAAAATATGTCAGGTGTATCCATTTCCCTTTAGGGAATTAACCCTTTTTGTACCAAATGGAATCTTCCTCTTTATATGAGCCCCGCCAAGCGAATTTGTGTCTTCGAGCATTCCGTCAAGACAAATTTTAACTGCGCATGCCCAGCCATTCAGAGGGGCCAGGGATATGGCTTTCTGTCTGAAGGTTCCTCTTGATTCACTGCTTGTATGAGCGAGCAGCGAAGGTTCTGGCGAGACTGCGCGGATGCGCAGGCTCGCCTCAACCTTGGCTGCTCGCATAGGCGATAAGTACCAAAATCGCTTGACGGGGCCCATATATGGAAGGAGTCCATTTTAAAATTTAGGTGTGTCAGGTTGTGTTTTCTTCAAAATTTGTTTTGAAAGCGGCTTAACTTTTTGTAAACAGAGTAGGCCGTTATCAGACTCCGCGTTGTGGGGTACCCGTTTTGGGGTTTCCGGTACAAAATGGGTTAAAGAGGGGTGGGGTCGTGGTTCAGAGGATAAGAGACTCGTCCTGTAAACAAAACCGGTGACCAAACCGTCCCTAAACACCAGTTGTTGTTTGATTTATCCTTTAGATATGAGAATACACATTGGAACAGAATACTTCAGATCGTACAAATACCCGTTTCAGCAAAGTAGTCCTATTCAGTAACCCTCAAATATATTCGATAAGATCCTTTGGAAGCAAAGAATACACCAAACAAACGAAAATAGCAGCGAACACAAATGTCGGTTTCATTGATTCTGTACATGACCAATACTGAAATGTGCAAAGTAGAAGTAAAACAAAGATCAGGAATCGATACAATTAACTTACTCCACCCATCAAAGACACCAAAGGGAAAGAAATACAAACATTAAGCGACCAGACCATAATGGAAACCTAAACAAAGGAAGGCCATTAGACAGTTACTTTCCCACAAAATGACGATATGGCCATCCAAAATTAAAAGACACAAGTGATACACACAGTAAGTAACAAACAACAACATAAATAAATCGCCACAGAAGAACCGCCTTGGAACGGTCAGTGGAAAGATTTCCACTGGGGGGCTTAAATCGATTTTACGTGGCCACAATCCTCGCCCTTATTTCCGTCGCGATTTAGACAAATAATTTGTTCAGTCCGCATGAAGGCCTCCTAACTCATCAGTGCAACATCTCCGTGAACACAAAAAAATCAAAGAACCACAGAGGTGAGACAACGGTGAGGACTCGACAGCAAGAAACCACTGAAATGCTGGAGCAAAAGAAAACCAACAGTTAGACTCCGATGGGCCCGACCAGAGACAAGGCATCAGGCACCAACCAACATTACCAAGAATTAGATATCTCTAATTCTCAATAAGCCTTTACGTTGGAGCCGTGATAGAATCTGAGGCCTGACCTACCGGCATGCAACACCGGCCACGCCCTAAGCAGTACTCTATTTTCAAAATGATTCTAAATGAACGCAATGGTCCCAAAGACCAGAAAATATAATCAAAATGGAAGTGGAGGTAATGATCAGGAATCGATACAATCAACCCACAGCTGCCATCAGAGACACAAAAGGGAAAGAAACATCTATAGCGGAAAGCCAAAAGGACAGTTACTTTCCCACAAAATGGCCAATAGGCTATCCAAAAAATAATATAAATCTCTATTCTTTAAGCCTGACTTAAACTGCCAACCAGATGCAAAATCTCCACGATGCTATCCAAAGTTCACAAACAACCACTCTGTGCTTTGATTAATAAGTGTTATATGCAATTAGATAATCTGGCATTACTGCCTTAATACACTACAGGGAATACAGATTCCTTATGTAACGCACAGGTATTTTTACAGTGTATTAAAATTATACACGAATATGAAATGATTTTAATGCTTATAAAACAGTTCATTTGTTTATTTGCAGCATGCTTCTACGGTCTCTACAATGCCATGTTTGCTACAGTACTGATCGATGTGATAGGTATAGGCAAGTTTCATAGTTCGCTTGGATTTGTGACTCTGGTTCATGGCATTTCTGTTGCTATATTCTTACCACTAAGTGGTAAGTTTCGTCAAACCATGGGTATTTCATTGTAATATTCTTACCACTAAGTGGTAGCTTTAGGAAATATGGGAGTATTTTTCATGCAGAATACGTTCGTTTAAAAACAACTTAGGATACACTTAAGGGTTAGAGGTTACTTTTAAAGGCATTTATTCTTGATTATTGAGGACTATCATTTCATTACATAATATTATGTAGCCCTCAGTGCTCACTAAAGAGAAATCCTCTGTCTGCAACAGGTAAGTGGCCTTCTTGGGGAAAATCAATAATTGACTATCTGTTAACTACAGTGTACCTTATTGATTTTCCTCTTTAGTACCTCATACAGGGGATTCAACAGGAGCTACTAAATACCATATTAAAGGCCGCCTTTGATCTGCTATAGACAGTATATCACAGGGGGCAATAAAACAATTAGGAAAACACGGTGTGTCCTACTGTCTAAGAATAAATGCCTTTAAGTGTTAGAATTCGCCTCCAGCAGGAAGAAGCTTCTTTCTTTCTAACAGAATGAATACATCAGATTATTTTCTGACAGTTACACAAGGCTGTAAACAGAGCTTCTGCGAAAACAATGATTGACTATAAGGTAACCTTCGACTATGAGAATTATTGTAACGTTATACCCATAAAAAAGATCAAAATAAGATACTTCAGTGTCTGAAAATAGGATACCTTAGTTGGGTCACGTCATTAGAGAACCTGTTTAATGGCATCTGCGAACAACAAAAATACATATCAGCTCTGATCAACATATTTGTGTTCGCTGCTTTTAAAGTAGTTTTACACACAAACGATCAGACCCTTGCAAGCGTCAGTGGCTATGCAGGCCGGATTGTGTCTTATCAAGCCAGAAACATGACAGATTTCCTCACGACAGACAAAGTTGAAGACAACAGTTACACAAGGAGAATTTAATCATTACGAAAAAACGCATATACAAATGTATTCGAAGTTTTTACCACCCAAAAAGGAAATTCCATACAAAAATCTGGATATTTTTCTTATTTTTGCTCCAAACATAGATTGCGCCTCGACGAGGCGGTTCTATCGAGTACCCACAATCTATGTTTTTAGCGGAAATAAGTCAAATAATGTTTAAACCCTGAAAACCCCAGTTTTTCCGTATAAAAGTGGGGTTAAAGGGGATCAAAATTATATAGGTGTGTTTTCGTTATGTTAAGGGAAATAGATATATTTCAGAAAACGATTTTCTTCCTAATCAATGACAGGGCACTGGTCGTTTCTCTTTTTAATTCCCCAAAACATTTCAAAACAGACGTCAGTATACATGAAAAACCATTTGGGACCAGGGTTCATTGGTCCAATGTTGTTCATACCTCGATAAACTTTAGAAAAAAACGAAATTCGTCACTTATATTTGTATTCTTGATCAACAATTTTTAATGAGGAATCTGATACATTAAAGTAAAACAATAATTTTCTCTTTTGACAGTATTAGGAAACTACCTTTACTTTACTTTAGTTTAGTGTAATCAATGCACATCTAAAACATTGTGAAAAATAACATGTTATTTTCATGGTGGTAGTCTGAACTGGTTGTTTGGGTGTAAGATAGAAATAACATTTAGTTCTTTGTTTCGATAAATACCAAAATATTTCATCTTAAGTGTTTAAAACATCTGAATTTTTAATACACTCGATGAAAATTTTGGAAGTCGCCTCAAAACAGTTAATATCCCCCACAAACTTCGAAAAGGAATAGAGACATTTAACTAAAAGAATTTAGGTTCAAAATCTTTCGAGTATTCTGTCTTTACTAAAGACCACAGTTCCTAATTTGCTTGCGTGTAGGCAGACTGATAAGAGCTGATTCAGTTCAACGTTAGCACATCCATTAAAATGTACATGGTCTACTTGCTGTAGCCCGTGTGGTGACCCTTGATGGCATTTCTTGTTAATGTCTGGCTAGAAATTTTCCTCGGGATGTTTCCGACTGCACCAGGGTAAGATTCAAAATTAATGTTAAGGCACCAGGAAGGCCAAACATCAAAGGAGTTGTTTGAGTCAAAATATCAATACACACACCCGGCCCCCGCGCATCGGGGCTTGAAGAAATAGGTGAGTTGCAAAATGCTTCCACGCAGAGCTGAAACCGGCCGCAGATCAGTACTGGTAAACCGCTTAGAGGATCTAAGCCTGCCCAGGCAAAGCGGTGCGAGTCGGATCTTCCATGCAGATTTTATGGGAAAGTAAATGCCCTTTCGGCTTTCCGCCGTTGATGTTTCCATTAGGGTATAGTTGTTTCATGTTTATGTTTCTTTCCCATTGATGTCTCTGATGGTAGCTGTGGGTTTATTGCAACGATTCCTGATCATTTCCTTCACCTCTATTTTTCATTGGGCGGCAGGACTTGAGTTTTCATTTCTTCTCAATGTCTGGTAAATGTCCCACAAAATTGAAAGCAACGTTTAAAAAAATGACCTATACAGTGTTGAGGGGGACCTCAAATCAAACAAACAAACAGACAATGCACACACCTTGTCTGTACAATTTGGATGTTGGCTGAGCTTGTCAGTTTTATCAATTAGACAAGTTTAAGATTTTGCATACGGAATGTAATATATTTAGGTAGCATTTGAACTAAAATGGGATAGAAATATTGAAAATTGAACGGCATTACGTGATATTTATGTATTGCTATTACTCAAATAAGTTCTTACGAAGACACAGCATTCATGTTAGATATGTTCTTTTGTCTTGGGCGAACATCACCAGGGAGGGTGACAAGCTAGAACGTTTATTGAAGGTCGTTCTAAGGACAATGGCAAAACAAAATATCAAACAACATTTAATTAAAAGTACAGGCTGCTGAATCTAAACAAAAGTTTTATTTGAAAGGTACCGAAACTATTTTCTTTTGTAGAGTGACGTACTTTTCTGGCTTGTGCGAATCTATCAAATGCTTTAAAATGAAACTTTTCCTCCAAACACACCGTATAATTTTGCATATCCATCCCATCCCGCTGCAAAATAGAAATGGAGGCAATGATCAGGAATCGATACAATCAACCAACAGCACCCACCAGAGACACCAAAGGGAAAGAAACACAAACATGAAACAACAGACCCTAATGGAAACATCAACAGCGGAAAGTCGAAAGGACAGCCACTTTTCCACAAAATGGCCAAAATAAAATGATATAAGCGACACAAACACCCAAAGACAAACCATAACAAAAATAAACCGCGACAGAAGAACAGCCTTGGAACGGTCAGCGGAAACGAATTCCACCGGGGGGCCCAAATCGACCCTACGTGGCCAAAATCCTCGCTCCCACTTCCGTCGCGATTAAGACAAATAATTTGCAAAGATGTTTCTCTTTTTCATTTACAGGTCTATTACGGGATGTTTTGGGCTCCTACGTCTATAGTTTGCATTTGTGTGGGTTCCTCGCTTATATAGGTGCGACGCTGTTGTTTCTGATTCCAGTAGTTCAGAGGAAATTGAAATCTAAAGAAGGGAAGGCCGAGAGTCAGACTGCTTAGTATATTTATTTATTTACTTACAAGCTACAAACGGACAGTGAGCAGTCATATTGGTCCGGGGATAAGACGTATTCTAGTTTTATTTCTATATTAACAAACATTTTGTTCATAAATGTTTAGGTATAGGTAGATCTGTCAGTATCCTGGATTTATACATATAAAGACTCTTTCAAAGATCTTTTCTAATGGGACCAGTCTAGGCAATGGACAACAGTGTGGACCATTTCTGGATGTTTTATACCTAGTTCATATTCCACGGGTTCTAGTTACAGCTGTTCACAGCTCAGAAGAGCGATGCTTATGTTTCGATGTTTTTTATACCTGAAAATAGTTTAACAACAGTGTTTATAATTTAACTGTCTATGACGCACAATTTATTTTATTCGCTGATTATTGGGCATACGCCCGAAACTGAGTATTGTGTGCCGATGAACATTACATACACGCCATTTTGTCGGATGAAAGTGTACACATTAATCATGTATTTACGGTAGGGATCGTTAACCTACAAGGGGGAAGACTCCCTGTTCACAGAGCTTTCTGCAAATCTTAAGCATAAAAGAATACTCTAAATTCGAATTGCGATTACAGCAGCCTTTACAACCACAGGTCGGGCCAGTTTGGTCACATAACCAGGGCGTAGAGTTTGCCAAGCCAACATTCAGCTATACGCGTGCTTTAATTTAGAATCAATTCACCGCATTTATAGTCAGTTGAAAAGGATGGCTATTTTCGTCATTGGTTGGCGTTACCTAAAGACCGTTTCCTAGGGGTGCGAACTACAACTAAAATCAAACGCGACAGAAGGACCGCCTTGATGCTCTGTCTCTGGTCGGGCTCATCGGAGTCTAACTGTTGGTTTTCTTTTGCTCCAGCATTTCAGTGGTTTCTTGCTGTCGAGTCCTCACCGTTGTCTCACCTCTGTGGTTCTTTGATTTCTGTGTTCACGGAGATGTTGCACTGATGAGTTAGGAGGCCTTCATGCGGACTGAACAAATTATTTGTCTAAATCGCGACAGAAGTAAGGGCGAGGATTGTGGCCACGTAAAATCGATTTAAGCCCCCCAGTGGAAATCTTCCACTGACCGTTCCAAGGCGGCTCTTCTGTGGTGATTTATTTATGTTGTTGTTTGTTACTTACTGTGTGTGTCACTTGTGTCTTTTAATTTTGGATGGCCATATGGCCATTTTGTGGGAAAGTAACTGTCCATATGGCCTTCCTTTGTTTAGGTTTCCATTATGGTCTGGTCGCTTAATGTTTGTATTTCTTTCCCTTTGGTGTCTTTTATGGATGGAGTAAGTTAATTGTATCAATTCCTGATCTTTGTTTTACTTCTACTTTGGTACGGTCAGAAGACCGTTTTTCACTTGTGTGTGTGCGGTGGGGGTGCTTAAATCGACTTTACGCGGTCGCAATCCTCGCCCTTACTTCTGTCATGGTTTAGACACATAATTTGTTCAGTCCGCATGTAGGTTGCCTGACTCATCATTGCATCATCTCCGAGAGTATAAAAAATAAACATTAACAGAAATGAAACAACACTGAGGACTCAACAGCATGAAATAACTGAAATGCCGGAGCAAAAGAAAACCAACAGTTAGAATCAGATGGAGCAGAGACAGCCCGACCATAGACAAGTTTTCAGGTACCAGCTACATCGTTTATGTTTCTGATTAAAATTTGTGATCTTTTCTTATTAATGCCTGAAACATGGATTGTGGGCGGTTCTAACGAGTACCCATAACCTATGTCTTGGAGCAGAAATACCATAACTATTGTACCCCTATAAACCGAGTTTTCTCTACATAAAGTGGGGTTTTCGACATGGCTTTCCATGTTTTATGCACTTACGGTTGTGTATTATAATTGTTATTATTAATTAGGTATTTCATTTTCATTACCTGTGCCTGTTGCACCGTAATCACTTTACGTGGGGAAGCTAATTGTTATGCTGTTTGTGGTTCGTTTATTACCTGTTTTGTTTTCTTCCTTGATAGTTAGTCTTCCTCTTGGTGCCATTGATAGACTGTTATCTTTGATTGTGGCATTTCCTGGCCATCCATTACGAAAACACATCCGTGTGATATAGTGCATTTTTTCAAACTCCAAAAAAGGCAATTTTTCTGATGAAAATTTGTAATATTTTTCTTATTTATATTCCAAACATAGGTTTTGGGTGCTCATTGAGGCGGTTCTAACGAGTACCTAAAACCTATGTCTAGGAGCAGAAATAAGGAAAATAATGTTCACCCCCGTAAACCCCAGTTTTCTCTATATAAAGTGGGGTTTAGGGAGGTCTTTATTTCACGGACATGTTCACGTGATGTATTTCTTTAATTTTTACAGGGGTTCTCATGACACGGACTTGTTAACGTAATGCCATTAGGCAAGAATACATGTAGCACTAAAGGTGCAATTTGGTTAAGCGAACTAAGAGCAGGGGATGATTAGAATAAGCAGCTTTGCTTATTTTCAAATCCTGTTTATCTTTCTAGTATGTTACATTCTTGTTATATATCTTTAATTGAAAAGAAGCTAGTAAAATATTGTTTACACCAACTATGAGTACATCTCCATTTAAGCTTCAAACGGACAGCAAAGGTATTGATCAGCCGTTGCGAAGGCTCAGGCTGATCTGACTTTTTGCTCTTCGTCCATGTTATAAAAGACATTGTGCCGCGGATCGATTTAAGCCCCCCCCAGTGGAAATCTTTCCACTGACCGTTCCAAGGCGGTTCTTCTGTGGCGGTTTATTTATGGTGTTGTTTGTTACTTACTGTGTGTATCACTTGTGTCTTTTTATTTTGGATGGCCATATGGCCATTTTGTGGGAAAGTAACTGTCCATATGGCCTTCCTTTGTTTAGGTTTCCATTATGGTCTGGTCGCTTAATGTGTGTGTTTCTTTCCCTTTGGTGTCTTTGATGGTTGGAGTAAGTTAATTGTATCGATTCCTGATCTTTGTTTTACTTCTACTTCATATACAAACTTATTTGAAGGGCTGATGCTCAGATCACAAATAATCATGAACGTCCCTAGTATTTGGTGGATAACGCCATGCAATACAAATGATATGACCACATATGTAAAAACACTGGCTTGTGACATCATAAAATCATTATATGATAAACAATCAATTCATATGAAATTTATGAAACAAGGCAGAGGTTCAGTTCATAAATTTCACATGAAACGACCACGAATTAGACTTGCTACACAACAATAATGAGTTTGATTGATCATATGCTGTTATATGTTTGACATATGCGATGTGATGGTCCAATTTAATCTGATCAAAATATTAAAAAGATGCAAGAATTGGTGTGTTGTCTTTCATTCAATACAAACATTTAATTATCATTACTAACCTTAGTTTCTTAAATCTTTTTGATTTTTTTTTGTTATTATACGTTATTTGCTGACTTGTTTCAGCTTAGAGACACCCAGTCTCTTGGGCACTTTCTTGCCTTGTGGTCGCCGTGTAGGCTTGATACGCAGGTTGAGTTTGCTCACAACAAGCCTGTGATCTGCCCAGCAGTCCGCACCACACACAGTCTTTGTCACTCTGACATCCTGTCTGTCCTTCCTTCTAACTATGACATAATCACTTAAATGCCAGTGTTTGGAGCGATGATGCATCCATGATGTCTTGTCGCGAGTTGGCAGACGGAAGACTGTTGGTGATCAGCACTTCATGCTCTGCACATTTCCTCAAAAGGAGGAGGCCATTGCTTTTGCACTTTCGTACTCCTACTCTGTAGCAGAAATCACAGAGTCCAAATCATCACAGAACTTGTCTTTGACCTCATCTGGGTTCGTCATTGTGGGTGCATATTCACTTATAATTGTTGCGTGCCTCTTGCCAGATAGGGGTAGTCTCTGCGTCATCAGGCGGCAATTTATGCCTTCTGGAAGTCCTGAGAGCTTGCTGACAAGGTGTGATTTGATGGCGAAGCCTACTCCTGCTTCCCGCCGCTCTTCTTTTTTGCGTCCACTTCAGAAGAAAGTGTAGACAGCATCAATTTCTTTTATTTGTCCTTCCTCTGCAAGGCGAGTCTCGCTCAGAGCTGCAATCTCGACTTTGTATCGATTAAGTTCTCTACCAACTAGAGCTGTTCTACGCTGTGGTCTGTCTGAGCCAGCACTATCCATTAAGTTGCGTACATCTCATGCGCCAATTTTTAAAGGTATCACCTTTATCTGCTTTTTTTTTGTCCGACCGCTAGATGGGATCCCTGCTGATCGCGGTTAACCAGCCAAGGGTTTTTGAAGCACGTAATTGTTTAGGGCACCTTTTCTAGCCCCTTCCTCATGCTAAGGGTTGAGCAGTGCGATCCTATAAGGTCTGCCCAGTCACTCAGTTCGGCTGCCGAATTCCCCGTACTGCTTCTTTCTTAAGGAAAGCGACCATATGGAACCAAGTCGCCTGTGTGCAGGTCCGCAACTACAGCTTCCAGTGTATCCTCACCTGCTGCTTCGCCGCTCGCCCATCGCCACAGGGCTTTTTGAGTTTCGTGCATATGTGTGCCTGCAGTGACTGTGTGTAGATGACATGCACTGTGAATTGGATTATAGTAAGGGAGAGGCGCGCAGAGTCAGCCTCACTCTCTCGTCCTGACCTAGCTTGATCCAGAGGCAAGACAGTGTCGAGACATCTGGAGCTAAGCGGTGACACATGTAATGTCTGGTATCACATAGACTGTCAAGGCATGTCACCAGCTATGTACAGTCCATATTACTGGTCATCGAATATGAACGTAGCATGGGAATGCATGAAATGTGGAATGCCAAACTTTTCCACATCTCTGTTTGACACTTCATCTTCTGTTGACACTTATAATCACTTTGAACCTTTATCAACTCTGTCCGAGCCTGATAGTCCGATACCAGACAATACTGACACACCCACTGCAGCTTCTTCGCCCATTGTGCAGCAGTCAAAAGAAGCTAAACCAAAGACCAAAAAAGACGGTCCTTAACCACCCCTCAGGATATTGATTATGAATTGTCAGTCAATAAAGAACACAAGGGCTGAACTTCATACCATTATTGACTCGGCAAAGCTGGACATCATTTTGGGCAACGAGTCCTAGTTAACCCCAGAAGTTAAAAACTCAGAAATTTTTCCAGAATCCTTTGAGGCTATCCGGAAAGACAGAGTTGGGGATGCACACGGTGGTGTCTTTGTGGCTTTCAAGCGAGACCTACTCTGTAAAGAAACTCCGGAGTTGGACACCAAATGTGAATTAGTTTGGTGTAAATTGAACATTATTGGATGTAGGACTTTGTACCTTGGTTCCTTTTATCGCCCACCAAATCAAACTGACCCAGAATACCTTGAGGCTTTTAATTCATCTTTGGCTAGGATAATGTCGAATGCAAATGCTCACATTTTAGTTGGTGGAGTCTTCAGTTGTGGAGATATTGAATGGAGCAACATGCAGGTGCCCCATGGGGCATCTAAAAGGCAGACACAGCAACAACTTTTAGATATAATTAAAGAACACTGCCTGGCCCAGTAATTATTATACCCACCCGACAAGAAAAGACCCTTGATCTATTATTTACAAATTCCCCATCCCCAGTTAGTCGAGTTAAGGGGATGCCCCCGATGGGTAAAGCTGATCACGACATAGTCCTTATTGAATATGACATTAAAGCAAAGCGAATCAGACAAGTCCCGCGTAAAATATATCTATATAAACGTGCGGATATGGATGGTCTGCGAGACCATATGGCGCGATTTAGGGATTCGTTCCTTTCCTCTGACCTTTAGCACATGTCAGTTCATGATATGTGGGTCAATTTTAAGACCGAATTAACTGCGGCTATGGAAAGGTTTATTCCAATGAAAATGACCAAAACAAAGCATAGTGCGCCTTGGATCGACAACACGATCACGCATCTAATCAGAAGACGCAATCGAATGTATTTTCGTGCTCGTAAGTCTAGCAGCCCTGACGTTAAGAGCCATTACAAACGGTTCAGAGCACATGTACAAAATGTAGTAAGAGATGCATATTGGAAGCATGTTTCCTGCATCTTTACCTTTGAGGATGATGATAAAGATCCCGAAAGTCCCCAGAAGAATGGTAAAGTTAAAACATTTTGGTCATTCGTGAAGTGCCCGAAAAAGAAAAAGGAAAAACGGAATTCTAAAAACATATTCCCGCGATAAGGCCAACATATGTAACAAACAGTTTCAATCTGCATTTACGTGTGAAACTGATGGTGGGGCAGGTACTTCATACTGGTGACAATGATGACTGATAAGTAATCTAAGTAAAGTAAGTAAATACCGCAAGACTGCTTATTTCGCTCATTTCTGGACGAAAATTGGAAAAGTTGTGTAAGTCCACGACACAGAATGCATGGACAGCGCTTTTAGATGAATTTCAGGACTCGGAGTATGAAGTATAAGCCGATGGTGAGCTACCATCCAAAAGTAATAGTCATTTCCCCTCCATGGGGGACATAACAGTTGACCCAAACGGGGTCGCTAAACTGTTAGGTAAGCTCAAGATACATAAGGCATCTTGGCCGGATGACCTGAATGCCAGGGTGCTTAAGGAATGTGGTGCTGAAATTTCACCCGTGCTGGCCTTTATCTTCAATGAATCACTTGCCCAGGGCACTGTACCAGATGACTGGCGACAAGCAAATGTTACCCCGGTCTATAAAAAAGGAGAAAAATATGACGCTGCAAATTATGGACCAGTGTCGCTAACATGCATCTGTTGCAAAACCCTGGAGTATATAATAGTCAGCAACATCCACAAGCATCTAGCCTTTGAGAACATTCTTGCTGACTGTCAACTCGATCTCCGAAGTCAAAGGTCTTAAGAAAGTCAACTAGTTCATTTCTTCCATGACATTGTGAGCAATCTGGATGGGCCCATACACCGTGGCCACAAACAGACTGACTTGATTACCATGGATTCGCTAAGGCCTTTCACAAGGTACCTCACAGAAGGCTTTTGTATAAATTGGATTACTGTATGATAAGAGGATCCACACATAGGTGGATCAGTTCATGGCTCTCAGGGCGCTCACAACAAGTTGCACTTGATGACCAAGCGTCTGATCCAGTCCCTGTTTTATCTGGTGTCCACCAAGGTTCGGTCCTTGGACCGGTCCTTTTTTGGTATTCATCAATGATCTCCCTGATTATCAGGTCATCTGCCCGTTTGTTTGCTAACGACTGTGTTCTTTATAGGAATATAAATATTCTCCTTCTGACTGTCTTATTTTACAAGATGACCTGAATCAACTAGCACAGTGGGAAGCCGATTGGCCAAATGTCATACGATGAGGGTGTCACGACACCCTCCGGACAAACAAATTAAGTTTGACTATACACTACACCAGCAAATTTTGGAGCAGGTTCAATCCGCCAAATACCTTGGTATCACAATCACTGATAATCTTGATTGGGGTCAACACATTTCAGAAATAGCATCAAAAGCAACTAGGTAGACATAAAAAGTACAAGAGCTTTTTATATATAAATCTTGGCGGCATGACAATCCACCCAAACCATGCCCATACAAATACAGGGTAAATTGTACCGCACCCCCCCCCCCCCCCAACACACACACACACCAAACAAAAACCAAAAATGTTAAGATGACAAATTATGATATTTTTCTTTTTATCTGATCATAATCTAGATTGTGGGTACACGTTAGAACAGTCTCATCGAGGGGGTTCTTATCGTGGTGGTTCTAACGCGTACCCACAATCTATATTTTAGAGCAGAAATAAGAAAAATAAGGGGTTCTAGAGGATCAGAATTATATGGGCGTGTTGTCGAGATGCGAATCCACATAGGTTTGGGCACGTACATTTTTAATTTAAGGGATGCTTGGTTTATATCATGTTTTGTATTTTGTACATTAATTCTTATCGTTCATCAAAAGATGTAGATTCGGATCAGACAGTAATATGAGGCATTCTAATGCACTTGCGTATGTAACACGACGTCTGATTGGAAAACGTCAAAACCTTGCAACGGCATATTCTGGGATATACTGTTGGAAAGACGACGTCGACATGTAACGTCGCTTTTCATTGGTTGGTATATGAATTTACATACATTGAGCTTGCCGATTGGGGCAAAGAGAGCATTTTCTCAACAAAACAAGTGAATAAGTCCATTATAATGGGGATAAATGTGTTTAAAATTGTCATTTGGGAAGGCAAATCGTTGCCGCAAAACGAAATTTCCGACCGTAAAACCGCTGATTTACCTCCTAATATGACAATTTTGAAAACAGTTATATCCTAATTGTATAATTGAGCCCCGCCAAGCGAATTTGTGTCTTCGGGCATTCCGTCATGACAAATTTTAACTGCGCATGCCCAGCCATTCAGAGGGGCCAGGGATATGGCTTTTTGTCTGAAGGTTCCTCTTGATTCACTGCTTGTATGAGCGAGCAGCGAAGGTTCTGGCGAGACTACGCGGATGCGCAGGCTCGCCTGAACCTTCGCTGCTCGCATAGGCGATAAGTACCAAAATCGCTTGATGGGGCCCATATAAATTCGGATCAGACAAAGGTATTATTTGAATACAGATAAGGGGAGACGCCACTTGTTTTTATTAGCTGGTTCGAAAATGTATTTATTTTTAAAATAACACGATGGATTATACGAAGCCATCATTTTCTGGTATTATAGCCCGTTGATATTCCTGCATTCGCAATGTTAAGGTCCCAAAGAGAACACATTGTTTTCTGAGTAGCAATGGGAGCGGTCTCATGTCATGAACATCCCACCTTTCTTCATATAAAGTGTTGTTTGTCGGCATTTCGATTGCACACACTTGTTAATGCTTTAAGACGTGTTTGCAATACATTCAATGTAGACTTGCCTGCAAACGAAACTTTTCAGTCTGCATTATTTTAAGTGGAAGGGACACCTGGTAGATTTTCCGCCATTTTCAAAGAGACACAAATTTTGGGACTTCCTGGTCGCTAATCTATAAACACTGTTGCAAATTCTTCCCTTTAAGAGTAGACCCCCTTTTCCGTGGGACAGGGCTTATAGAAAGGCGAACAGGAAGTCCCGAAAGTTGTCTCCCTTTGAAAAATGGCGAAAAAATCTGCCAGGTGTTCCCATTCCCCTTTAGGTCAGAGATAAAAATCTTGTTATCACTGAAATATGAGCAACATCACGAGAAACCTATTTCTGTCATTTGCGAACAACAAATGTGCAAATCAGCGTGCACATTCGCACCTTAGTATTCACTGTTTTGGCACTAAAATATCTATAGATTTGATATCTAAAATTCCTGATATTTGATAGTCTGTGTAGCTAAGCAGGCCAGTCTTTGACTTACCTGTTCAGACACTGCCAAAACCCATTTATATTCTCTGTAATAGCGTCACCTTTTCCCTACACATTTGTCGTTTTGAACAACACTTTAAAACGACATATTATTCATCATTTTATTACTGGATATAAAAACAATTCTAGCTTCAATTAATTACGGGATATAAAACATTTCCAGCTTCAAGATAAGTGTATCGTGGTTTACTAAGAAAAAGAAATCAGATAATGAAAAATATGTCCAAACGTCCCTGTGATACGATGACATTACGGGTGAAAGGCTTAATTTGAATACAGAAAACGGACAGACGAAAAATATTACTATTGAGTCAAAAGAAAGTCTTATTGATAAATCACAAGCAGAAAAATTAGACATACACAGCATTGCAAAAGACGCGAAAACCCATGACACTGACATTGATGAAACAGAAAACATGTATAATGAAGGAGGAGACGTGGGAGAGAATTCACCAAACGCGAATGAAGGCAAAAACGAAGTTAATAGTTTTAGAACAGCTTCTAGGTTAGCGGACGTTCCTGTCGACGTGGGATGGGCATGGGTTGTTTTAGCAGGTGAGATAAGCAAATAGTATATTACTGTCATGTTTGCGTGCCAGTGCCAAACAGATTATTTACACTTTATCTCTAATTCAACTTTTTCTTCTTTCTATTGTTTTAGGTCACGGCCGCTGTGAATTTTATCAGAACTTCAAAACTTGATAGGTTTCTAGCATCGCGTTTATTCATTAAACCTTTTAGATTGCATCTCAAACTTTGCTTTATGCACGGCCAAGGGCCAGTCTGAATGCACTTAAGTTGTAGCGTTTAAGACAAACATAACCAGTAAACAGCGAACATTCTACACACATCCTTTAAAACCTATATTCCACGTTTCTTCGTGTTAATATAAACACATTTTCTATGAGAAAAGCAATTAAGAATACGTGCAGTTAGGTGAGAATATATCTGAAAAGCCCTACTATGAACACAACAAAAAGCCATACCTATATATAATAAAAAGTTTAGACATCTAGCTATAACAGACAAATGAAGATAATAAATGTAGGTCTGGAGAAGTTTTTTCGCATAGCAAATGAGCTAAGCTTTAATTTACAGTTTAAGAATCCTAATGTGATTATATCGAAAGGAAAATACAGACAATGTCAGAAAGCGATATTGTTGTTCAGGGAAATCAGACGCTTTTTGACCCTCTACTTTATCATTTTCCTGGCCATAACGAACGAATGGCATTTTTGAAAGGCATGTAAAATAAATACAGTCGTGCTTCAATGGCTCGAACACTTTTGAAAAAAATGTTCGATACAGAGTAGTTTGAGTCACTGAGGGTTATTTATAGCGTTAGGTCAGGATACATACAGTCGAACTTCAATGGCTCGAACACCTTTGGGACCTCGAAAATCTGTTCGAGACAGGGGTAGTTCGAGCCACTGAGGGAGACTGCCAGGAGGTATACGATATACTTTTCGATATCTTTTCGGTGTTTTATAATGAAAATGTATGCTGTGTGTACTCATTAGAATCGCCTCGATGAGGCGATTCTAATGAGTACACACAACATGCATTTGAAAGATAAGACTAAAATCTCCTTAATTATCCCCCACTATTTCTTATGTAGAGGATTTCGCTTGGGGGCTCAAGAATGGGTTCGACGCATCCATGGTAAACGAGCCATCGGTGTTCGAGCCATCGAAGTTCTACTGTAATAGCGATTTTACATGCTTTTTAATGAAATATAGAGATTTCTCAGTGAAATTGAAATCGATATTGACACTTTTTCAAACAGTGAAAATACGATTTTTATTTTCAGTCTGTGAATTCGCTCTATCATCGAAAAGTAATATCTATTTTCTGTTAGATGTAAATTTGCTAAAACTTATGAATGAATGTCAGACATTATGTCACGCACGTCTTCACGTCATTCGGGCGTTGATGACGTCCCTTTAAGCACCCACGCAACGTAAATAATGTACGCGACTCAAGACAAACTTAACAACTGCGGACATTATTTGAAAACAAATCATTAAGTGACAAGCTGTCTTCCAGGTGCAAACTTTCAGTTAACACCCAATATTATACCCAATTAACAAGCTGAACACCTCTAAATTGACGTGAAATCACCATGGAAAAAGTTTATTACCCGTGGTAACGAATGACGCTTTAATAATTACAGTTTAAATCATAAAAGAAACAGAACATTTGTTTTTTATCAGTGTAAGATCAATTTTTATTTCACTCATGAACACCCAAATATGTATTTTTAAGAGTGGCGAAGCCACTCGTGAAAATCCTGCTTTTTGTGTTCATTCGGTGAAATAAAAATCAACTATCCTCTATATCTTCGGGATATATTTAATCAACATTATATATGGTGTAATTAGATGCGATTCTAATTAGTGCACACAAAATAAATATTCTAGATAAATAGGAAAATTCTCCCTTTATTATCACTGATGTATGATAATATATGCACTTATGAGATATGTTTACTCGAAACTCTCAACAAAGAGTTCGAAACCGAACCATTATTTTTCCAGCTATTTAAGTTTTACCGTTACTGCTATGTTCAAGCACAAATTTCAATAAATGTATTTCTTTTTAACAGGTTGTGTTTTGTATTCCACAGTTTTTGGCGGAATATTACAATCTTTCGGCATCTTCTTCCTACAGTTTCAAGAACGTTTCAATGCTAAGGCTGCCGAAGTTGCCGTTATGAGCCTGATTCAGAATATCATCATCAGTCTTACGGGTAGATCTAACTAAATTTAGCAATATACTTTTCTTGAATTTCTGTTACGTTTGCCAAGGCCATGCGTGATAATGTGGTGGATAGGAATGTTATACATTATAAGCTCGCCTAAACTAAGTCCAGACAAAGCTGTTGCACTAACCCCGGCATCGAGGTCGGCGTCTGCGTTTACCTTAACGTTTTGAATGTTCCAATCCTTATGAAAGATTTGGTTCAAATTTGGTATGGTAAAAGATACAGGGCCAAGGGTTTATTAAACAATCCCTCTGTCCATGCCCATTTTCGCAAGATGAAAGCCATTGAATTAAAATTCCATTCTTTAGCCTTATATTAAAGTTTTAAGGTCTCGTATTCTCCAAATTTTCCAAACCATATGGTGGATTTGGTTCATATATAACATGATGATAGGTTCAGGTCGAACGTTTCATTCAACACCTCCACCTATGTTTACGGTTTCAATGTATTATGACGTCATATTTTTCAAAGCATATGATTAATGTTACTAAGCAGATAGATATAGACCCAAGGTTTTATTCAGCAACACCATGCCCATAGCCCCAAGGTTTATGCCATGATTTTTAGAAAATATATCCTTAAATTAAATGTTGTTCCAAATTGTACGATGAATGAAGCTCAAATTTTGGTATGATAATACATATAGGACCACTATAGCATTCACGGTCATGGTTAAGTATACAAATAATTTTACACTAAAGATTACGGCCTTATAATTTCTAAAATTATAGAACATCGCGTGAACAAGTCAGTGAAATGAAGACCCACCTAAACCCCACTTTATATAGAGAAAACTGGGGTTTACGGGGGTATTCATTATTTTTCTTATTTGTGCTCCAAGACATATGTTGTGGGTACTCGTTAGAACCGCCTCAATGAGGCGGTTCTAACGGGCACCCACATCCTATGTTTTGAGCATTAATAAAAAAAAATATGAAGGATTTTCATAAAAAAGTAGCCATTTTGGAGATGTGAAAAATGCACTATGTCGTACGGGCGAGTTATCGTAATGATAGATGCCCAGGAAAACCCACAATTAAAGATTACGGCCTAGCAATGGCACCAAGAGGAAGTACACCTAACAATGGAGAAAACAAAAAATGAAACAAAATGAATCACAAACAGCATATCAACCAGCTCTCTTGTCCCAAGACCATATTGTGGAATTTGTTTAAATGTGGTATGCTGATCTGTATGATCTAAAGTTTCATTCGGCAATACATGAATTCATGCCTCATTACGCAAACACGCCTATACAAATACATTGCCCTTTTTATCGCCGAAAAATGAAAATTTTATTATGAAAAATTGCGATAGTTTTCTTATTTCTGCTCCAAATATAAATTGTGGGCACTCGTTAGAACCGCCTCATCGAGGCGGTTCTAACGAGTACCCACAATCTATATCTTAGAGCAGAAATAAGAAAAATAAGCTATACCCCCGGAAACCCCAGTTTTACTACATAAAAGTTGGGTTCGAAGGGGTCAAAATTATATAGGCGTGTTTTCGTGATGTATGGCCAAAAGGTCAGAGACTTCTATTTCCTAAAGCGTTTTATGGATATGGTTTTTATTTCACAGGATAAAAGATCCAATCCCCGTCCATGACCTGAAGGTCAGTCATAATCAAAGAAATTTTATTTTAAAGTTTTGGGTTAAAATTGTAAAAAGCTCATATTGTATTACGTGTTGACGAATAAAGTTTAATTCAGTAATATGATATAGATTTAGTAACTTCAGACTGCACATGACATAAAAGACGATAATGCTACTTTACGTTACAGTTTTACATCAAAGAAATATACATATGCACACGCGTTGCAAAACATTTCTTAGTAACGGCACGAAATGTTATGAACGTGTCCACAGAAGTATCACTGAAGATGAAGAGTACTGCATTTTGTGTACTAAAGGAATGACCAGTACTGTAGCTTGCATAAAGAAGTGAAGTGAAAACAAAGATCATGAATCGATACAATTCACACGCAGAACACAAAAGGGAAATGAACATCAGCATAAAACAACTTCACCACGCTTAAAACTTCACAAGCGGAAAGCCAAAAAGTCAATTTCTTTCCCACAAAATAATAAGCCACAACTTAAACACCGCCTTGGAACGGTCAGTGCTGCTTAATAATGAGCAGCAAACAAAATAGAAAAAGAGGAACGTATTTTTCTAAATGTAGTGTGTTCTTTGATTCCAAAGGCAACCTTTGTAGCTATATCATCAGGTATTCAATATTAAATCTGGACATCTGAATTACACACAAGTGGGCATTCAATATTAAAAAAAATGATGATACCCGCCGAAGGCTCGTTTCATACATTTCAAATATGTTGCCCACTGTGAGGATCTGTATTATTTGTTTCTTAGGCCTAATAACAATGACAGTCGTATTGAAGAAGACGGGTTGGCGGATTGTTGTGGCTGTTGGTGGGGGACTTATTTCTTTATCCTTTATTATATCAGGATTAGCAACAGATATTCGGGTGTTCTACTTCTCACATGGACTTTTCGGAGGTACGTTGTTCAAAATCATTGTGAACTGGAATAAAAACTTCAAATTTGATCCATCTCATAATAAAATGTGTCTGAAATGTGTTTTTGCCATTTGCGGACAAACAAACTGCAGGTCAACCTCCGCATCTACACATCCTGGTCACCTCATTGGTGTTCGCTTTCGTATTGCAATGCCCGCAGTTTCTTTGTATACGCATTCAATGTTTTTTTGTGGTCTGTGTAGCAGACCAGGCCTGTAGTTAACCTTGTCAAAGTTTTCCTCATGACGTAATTCAGTTTGAACGTGCTCCTGACCGTACCAGGGAAGACGTCCTATGGCAGTGTTTGCTGTCGCTTTTATGTTTTAGGTGTTGAACTGTATGTACCTTACACTGTATTTACTTTAATCTGCACTCAAAACACGATATTCTAGCTTTTAATCTGTACATCTGCACTTATTGCATATGTAGTTTGTATGATTGTCTGCGTTGTGGATTTTTCTATTTTATCACTGCCTTTTTGCAGAACAGACATGAACTCTTACTTTGAAATAGAAGCAAAGGGCACGAACAAAAATATGCTCATTTGATGAGAAGTGGCGATGATCTTCGAAAATTAGTATAAACATTGAAATACATTTCTTTCGCAAATATTTCTGTAACAGAATAAATACCTTTTAAACATCACCATTGATAAGAAGAACTGATAATTTGACGGATGCGTTCCATGATTCCAATGATAGTCAGAGATTAAAAGTGAAGGCAATGATCAGGAATCGATACAATTAACCCTAACCTCCCATCAGATCCACCAAAGGGGAAGAAACACAATCACGAAGCAACTAGACCCTAATGGAAACACCAACAGCGGAAACCCAAAAGGACAGTTACATTCCCACAAATTGGCCAATTGTCTATCCAAAACAAAAATATATAAGCAATACACACATTCAAAGACGAACTATAAAAAAACGCGACAGAAGAACCGACTTGGAACGGTCAGTGAAAAGTATTTCACTGGGGGGAGGGGGGCTTAAATCGATTTTACGCGGGCGCAATCCTCGCCCTTAGTTCCGCCGCGATTTAGACATATACTTTGTTCAGTCCGCATGAAGGCTTCCTAACTCATCAGTGCAATATCTCGGAGAATACAAACATCAAACAACCACAGAGATGAAACATCGGTGAATATGCGACTGCAAGAAAGCACTGAAATGCTGAAGCAAAATAAAACCATCAGTTAGACTCCGATGCACCCGACAAGTGACAGAGCATCAGTTACCAACCAACATTACATCAAAGTTTTAATTTCAAGTAAGCCGTTACGGTGGAACTGTTAAAGAATCTTAGGGGAGCAAAGTCATGATTAGATTGAGTCAACTACCAAGCGTGAAGTCTGCCATATAACATTTATGTTGTACCCAATCCTTTTATATCGGAGAATGATTACGAAATTGGGTACGCATTGCAAGTATATACTTTTCAGAATTTAAATGCTAACTACCAATAAAATTCGGGTTCCGATAGGCCTTGTTGCAGAAGAGATTTAAGTCCAACATCGACTTTTGAAATGGAATGATGTCTAATTAACTAAGAAAAGGCTTTGCGTAGTTTATGATACCGATGACCCTGACTTAGAAGTTTAGCAGTTAACAATTAATTGCGAGTTTTGAAGTCAGTTACATGACTAGACACTCTTGGTAGATCGAATTATTGCGAAATATAAACGCCATAGGTTGCCACACGAGACAGATCACCCTCCAAGAAAGGAATGTTTACAATCTCAAAATCAAAATCATCGCGTTTATCATACATTTTGCAGGGGAAAAACATCAACAAAAGATAAGGTAAGTCCAAAAAAACGGGGCTCGGTTCTAGAAGAATTCGCCTTATTTAACTGAAGTTCCGGGGGATTTCAATTTTCAAACTTCGAAATAGGTATTATCAATATCTAATAAATCATTCAGATATCTAGAAGTCGAGCTAAAAGCGTCCACACACTAATACTGGTAAACAGCTTAGAGGATTTAAGCCTGTCAAGGAACAGCGGTGCGAGTCGGACCGTCCATGCTTATAAACCCTATTGGTTTCATTGGGCGGCAGGGCTTGAGATGTCATTTCATGTCATTGTCGGGTAAAAGTCCCACAAAATTTGGAAGCAAATCTGATGTACATATTGTCAATCAGGTGAGAGCTAGACACACTTTCTGACATGACCATAAAGTTTATTTTTATGCGCTTCAGAAGTGAAAAACGCATTTCTTACATTACATGCAGGATAGCGGAAATCTTCCCTATGAAAGTTCATTAAATTAAATCGTTAAGCTTTTATTTTATCAGAGGAAGTGTAGTGTAAAGTTGGGGGAGGGGTGGGGGGGGGGCACAAGTAGACATACTTGCATGCCGGTGGGTCAGGTCTCAGATTCTATGACGGTTCCAGCATAAAGGCTTACTGAGAATTAGAGAGAAATTAATTTTTTGTGATTTGGTTGGTGTCTGATGTTCTGTCTCTGGTCGGGCCCTTCGGAATCCTATTGTTGGTTTTCTTTTCCAGCATTTCAGTGGTTTCTTGCTGTTGAGTCCTCATCGTTGTTTCACCTCTGTGGTTGTTTGATTTCGATTTAAGCCCCCCCCCCCCCCCCCCCCCCAAGTGGAATTTATTTCACTGACCGTTCCAAGGCGGTTCTTTTGTCGCGGTTTATTTTTGTTATGGTTTGTCTTTGAGTGTATTTATCGCTTACGGGAATATTTTTTTTATTTTGGATAGCCAATTGGCCATTTTGTGAGAAAGTAACTGTACATTTGGCATCTCGCTTTTGATGTTTCAATAAGGGACTAGTTATTACATGTTTATGTTTCTTTCCCTTCGGTGCCTCTAATGGGAGTTGTGGGTTAATCTTATCGATTCCTGATCATTGCATTCACTTCTATTTTTAATAGACGAAAACAGATTTCTTCCTTATCTTTCATAGACTTTGTCGCAATATTTAATCGCACGCTTTTTCATGGCAGTAAGACATGAAGTTACTAATGTCGAAAGTTCAACTGATTGGGACATTATGAAGTCTCATTCATAGAACAACAACAAAACAACCACATTGGGTGCACATTTTATTCCAATCGGACTTCCCACAATCTGTCTGAATATCTTAGTACAATATTTTAGCTCACCTGTCACGTAGTGACAAGGTGAGCTTTTGTGATCAGTTTTTGTCCGTCGTTGTCGTCCGTGCGTGCTTCCGGAGACAAATTCCTCAATTGACATCTCCTCCTAAACCATTGATCGGAGTTTGACAAACTTCAAAGGAATGATCCATAGGTGGGCCACTTTTCAAGTTGTTCAATCGATTCCGGTCCGTTGCACATCTCGTAGGACACAGGAGTCAAAATAGATTTTTTTTTTCACTGAAAACTTAAAGAAATTCTTCTTCTCTAAAACTACAAGGCCCAGGCCTTTATTATTTGGTATGAAGCTTCATCTAGTGGACCTCTGCCAAGATTATTCAAATTATAGCCCTCGGGCCAAAAATGCCCCCGCGCCGGGGCCCACCAGTTTCACATAGACTTATATAGAGACAACCTTTAAAAATGTTCTTGTCTGAAACCAGAAGGTCCAGGTATTTGATGTGAGGTTATGAAGTTGTATCTAATGGATCTGAACCAAGATTATTCAAATTATAGCCCTGGGGCCAAAATACCCCCGGGAATGGGCCCAGCGGTTTTACATAGACATACATAAGGAAAACCTTTAAAAATCTTCTCGTCTAAAACCAGAAGGCCCAGGTCTTTGATATGTAGTACAAAGCTTCGTCTCGTGGACCTCTACAAAGATTGTTCAAATTATAGCCCTGGGTCCAAAAATGGCCCGACCCGGGGTCCACCGGTTTTACATGGACTTATATAGGGAACATCTTTAAAAATCTTGTCTGTAACCAGAAGGCCCACAATATTGGGTAAGAAGCATCATCTTGTGGACCTCCACCAAGATCGTTCATATTATTGCCCTGGGTCCAAAAATGACATGGACTTATATAGGGAAACAATTTAAAAATCCTCTCGTTTGAATCCAGAAGGCCGCGGTCTTTGATGTTTGCTAGGAAGCTTCAACTAGAAGACCTCTACCAAGTTTGTTCAAATTATAGTCCTGAGGCCGAAAATGCCCTCACGATGGGGCTCCTGGTTTTACATAGACTTATATAGGGAAAACCTTTAAAAACCTTCTCGTCTGAAACCAGAAAAGCCAAGCAAGGTCTTTGATATTTGGTATGAAGCTTCTGCTAGTTGACCTCTATCAAGATTGCTCAAAGTTTAGCCCTGGGGCCAAAAATGGCCCCGCTCCAGGGCCCACCGGTTTTAGATAGACTTATATTGGGAAAACATTTATAAATCTTTTGATCTGAAACCAGAAGGCCCAGGTCTTTGATATTTGGTATGAAAAGTAGAAGTAAAACAAAGATCAGGAATTGATACAATTAACTTACTCCATCCATAAAAGACACCAAAGGGAAAGAAATACAAACATTAAGCGACCAGACCATAATGGAAAGTAGAAGTAAAACAAAGATCAGGAATTGATACAATTAACTTACTCCATCCATAAAAGACACCAAAGGGAAAGAAATACAAACATTAAGCGACCAGACCATAATGGAAACCCAAACAAAGGAAGGCCATATGGACAGTCACTTTCCCACAAAATGGCCATATGGCCATCCAAAATTAAAAGACACAAGTGATACACACAGTAAGTAACAAACAACAACATAAATAAATCGCCACAGAAGAGCCGCCTTGGAACGGTCAGTGGAAGATTTCCACTGGGGGGCTTAAATCGATTTTACGTGGCCACAATCCTCGCCCTTACTTCCGTCGCGATTTAGACAAATAATTAGTTCAGTCCGCATGAAGGCCTCCTAACTCATCAGTGCAACATCTCCGTGAACACAGAAATCAAAGAACCACAGAGGTGAGACAACGGTGAGGACTCGACAGCAAGAAACCACTGAAATGCTGGAGCAAAAGAAAACCAACAGTTAGACTCCGATGAGCCCGACCAGAGACAGAGCATCAGGCACCAACCAACATTATCTCTTGAATTTTCAATAAGCCTTTACGTTGGAGCCGTCATAGAATCTGAGGCCTGACCCACCGGCGTGCAATTAAAGAGGGAAGCAAAGTTGCCAACCGTGATTGGGTTAACTACCATGCATGCAGTCTGTCGTATAATATCCATGTTGTACCCAATCTTTTTATATCGAAGAATGATTTTACGAAATTGGGTGCTGAAGTCATTGCGGTTATATATTTTTCTGAATTTATATACTAAGTCACCATAAAATTCGGGTTCCGATAAACCTAAACAAAGGAAGGCCATATGGACAGTTACTTTCCCACAAAATGGCCATATGGCCATCCAAAATTAAAAGACACAAGTGATACACACAGTAAGTGACAAACAACAACATAAATAAATCGCCACGGAAGAGCCGCCTTGGAACGGTCAGTGGAAGATTTCCACTGGGGGGCTTAAATCGATTTTACGTGGCCACAATCCTCGCCCTTACTTCCGTCGCGATTTAGACAAATAATTTGTTCAGTCCGCATGAAGGCCTCCTAACTCATCAGTGCAACATCTCCGTGAACACAGAAATCAAAGAACCACAGAGGTGAGACAACGATGAGGACTCGACAGCAAGAAACCACTGAAATGCTGGAGCAAAAGAAAACCAACAGTTAGACTCCGATGAGCCCGACCAGAGACAGAGCATCAGGCACCAACCGACATTATCTCTTTAATTTTCAATAAGCCTCATCTAGTGGACCTCATGAAGCTTCATCTAGTGGACTTCTATTTTGAGTGTTCATATTATAATTCTCAGGCGAAAACTAGCCCCGACCCGGAGGCCACTGGTTTTACAAAGACTTATATTGGGAAACCCTTTTAAAATCTTCTGGTTTGAAACCACAAGGTCTATGTCTTTGATGTTTGGTATGAAGCTTCGTCTAGCGGACCTTTACCAAGATTGTTCAAATTATAGCCCTGTGGTCAAAAATGGTCCCACCACGGGTCCCACTGGATTTTACAAAGACTTATATAGGGAATTCGTTTAAACAATTTCTTGTCTGAAACCAGGAGGCACAGGTCTTTGATATTTAATTTGAAGATTCATCTGGTATACCTCTGCTACTAAGGTTCAAATTATAGCCTTGGGGCCAAAGCTGGCTCCACCCGAGGGCCCACAGTTTAACATAGACTTATACAATGTATATGAAAACCTTTAAAAAGTAGAAGTAAAACAAAGATCAGGAATCGTTACAATTAACTTACTCCACCCCAACAAAGACACCAAAGGGAAAGAAACACAAACATGAAGCGACCAGACCATAATGGAAACCTAAACAAAGGAAGGCCATAAGGACAGTTACTTTCCCACAAAATGGCCATAAGTAAGTAAGTAACAAACAACAATATAAATAAACCGCAACAGAAGACCCGCATTGGAACGGTCAATGGAAAAAAATCCACTGGGGGGGGGGGGGGGGGGGCTTAAATCGATTTTACATGGCCATAATCCTCGCCCTTACCTCTGTCGCGGTATACACTGATTTTATTTAGTCCGCATGAAGGCTTCCTAATTCATCAGTGTAACATCTCCGAGAACATACAAATAAAAAACTACAGAGATAAAACAAGGTTGAGGACTCGACAGCATACAACAACAGAATTGATGGAGCAAAGGAAAACCAGCAGTTAGACTCCGAGGGAAAGACTTCTTCTCTGAAACCTCAAAGCCAAGGTCTTTAATATTCAATAAAGTAAGACTTTCAGGACGTTTGGCTCAAAGTCAAGGTTCTTGGGTATTTGTTTCAGAAAAGCTTTGTTTTTACTGTAACCCCTACATTTATTGATGGATTTTAATGTAACTTAACACAAATGGTGGATATGAGAATTTTCAGGGTCCCAGGTGCGGTGGCTATTTTTTAGAAAAATTTTGTCATCACTCTAGCGCCTACATTTATCAAAGGATTTTTTTTTGGTAACTTTACACAAATGTTGGGTATGATAAAAACTCAAGCAAGTTATACTTTCAGGATTCTGGGCTCAAGGTCAGGGTCACTGTGGCTATTTTATAGCATATTTGATATACATCTTTGCTGAAGTTTTTCACTCTAATCTATTTTTTTTGTAAGTAGCCAACTTGATAATCTTTGTGGTTTGGATGCGACCATTGTTCGCAATAATGGTTAACAGAATGGTAAACAGTGTTGAACCTGATGAGGAGGCCCAGTATGAGTCATCTCATCGGGATCTACAATGTTTTGCTTGATATCAATGACGGTCTACAAGTTTAAAATGGTTGTGCTGTTTTGACAAAAATATTGTGAGAAATATCCGCTATGGCGAGGCTGTGAACAGCGGAGACTAATGGGAACTGGCAGATGAGTGCTATTTCTTGCTAGGATAGTTGCTTTTTGTGGACACAACTCGAGTCCTGGTTGTCGATATTTTATTTTTTATTGAAATAATTTTCTCTCTGTGTTTCTGTGAAATATTATGTACAAAAGTGTGGTGTTTAGTACATATATGACATGTATAATCTCTGTGCACCGTTTCTGGTTCTGTGGCCAGGAAACGGTTATTCTTCAGGCACCACTTCAGTCTCCAATTGTGTCAAATCTAATCCGATCTTCTCGTAAAACAAAACATTATTTATAAAGTCAGAAGTAGCTGATCTTTTTTCGCGTTCTCGGTTATTCACGTCTTAGATGACGTAACCGCGAAACTGGATATCTACATTACTATCGTAAATATCTAGCAATTTACTTGATTTTCTTTCTGTATGTGTAAATTGAGATATATGTTCGCGGTTGCAGTGCTCAGTTACACTAACACAACTAATCGAACTCTGGCTTCTCATAGTTATTTTGGTAACCAAGTTTTATGAGGACCACGTCGTATGTTGACTATCTTGACTATTTGCAGAAGGCGAGGTAGAGTCAGCCTGCGATAAGTCTGGATGTTCGGTGAGTGCGGTGCTGTACCTGCGCTTTCTGTCCACGAAAGCCCGAGGTCCTTCGTGGACTTACGAGGCGGGGCTGGTAGCTCTAGCTTTGCCGGATCACAGACCCCGAGGAGCGCTTTCCCACGACGTGGTCCATGCTATAACCTGAAAAAATAGAAATACTTACCACCAGATATTATTTTTTCTATTTTTTCTTTTTTTACATGGAAACATCCTTCCTCCATTCAATCTCACTGTGTATTTTTTATTTTATTTTATGAATTTATTCTCTGTTTCTAGTTCTTACTTATTTCGAGAGAGGGCACCAGTAATGAACATGTACAGGCAGATGTTTACTTTCCTTAAGCGTGTTGGTGTGATGGCTGTCATCTTGTTTTTATGTCAAATATTTTCGATTACATGACATACAGATGTAACGACGAGATGTCGGTTGTCACCCCAACACATCGACGCATTTGCAAGTTTAATATGTCCTTGCACTTTATAGTTTTAATTGCAGTCCATTCCAATGCCTTATATACCTATGCGTTTGTCATTTCAAAAGAAAACAGTCGCCAACTTTCATCTTGGAGGAAAGAACATGGTCCCTATAGGCGACTATTACCAGGTTCCTGCGGAAAAGCAAATGCCCAGTTTACTCTTAATATTTTGAGTACCCTGCTGTATGTCATCTTTACCACATGGCTTGTTATACTCTGGCTGTGTTCTGGTGATGTGCATCCAAATCCTGGCCCTCCAGCATCTACCTGTACCTCTTCAACAAGCAACACAAGCACAGCTACGACTTTGTCTGCAGCAATCTTTGATTCGCTTCCTCTAAATCACAATTTGTCATTTGTGCATTACAATGTACAGAGTATCTATACTAAGCTTGAGATTTTGCAAGCTGAACTTATTGAGTTCGATATACTGGCCTTTTCCGAAACTTGGCTCAACAATTCGATTGACACAGAAGATTTAACTCTTCAGAGCTATCAGAGCCCTGAACGGAAAGATAGAGTCGGTGACAGCCACGGTGGAGTAATTATATATGTTAAGGAAGGTATATATTATAAACGCAGGAATGATCTAGAAATTCAAGGCATAGAAGCTATATGGATTGAAGTTGCAAATAACCATAAGCATATACTATTTGGTTTATTTTACCGCCCACCAAACTCTAATGCTAACTATTACTCTTGTATAGAAGATTCTCTGTCTCTTTATGTCTATACAAATATGTCTGACATAATAGTAACAGGAGACTTTAATTTCAATCTTCTTAATCCTCGGGCCTCTGCCAAGATAAGTTCCCTTTGTACCCAATTCTCTTTTTTCCAGACCATAGAGCAACCTACCCACTACACCGAAAACTCATCATCGATAATAGATATAATACTAGTTAGTTCAAAAGACAACTTAATCGTAAGCGGTGTTAGTGATCCATTCCTTGGCCAAGATATTCGATATCATTGCCCTATATATGGAATATTCAAATTTACTAAGCCAAAATGCAAAACATTTAAAAGACATATTTGGAATTATGAGCAGAGAAATTACGATCTTTTACGAAACAAGGCAATGGTAGTAGACTAGAATTCCCTTCAGGACGACGATATCGATATATATTCTAATAACATAAATTCTACTATTTTGTCAATTGCAAAGGAGTGTATTCCAAATAGACATGTTACAATTCGTCCCTCAGAACCTCCATGGATCACAACTGAAATAAAACGAAACATTCGAAAACGTAAAAGGGCATATCGAAAAGCTAAATTATCAGGCTTTGAAACAGACTGGCAGAAATTCAAGAAATTGCGAAATAGGACTGTTAATATGATACGCAAAGGGAAGAAAGCCTTCTACGACAAACTTGCACTTAAACTGAAGTCAGAGTCCCTTTCCTCCAAAGACTGGTGGTCTACACTGAAAAAGATTATTTCTCCGCAGTCTAAATCTTCTGTTCCACCACTCGAACTTAATAACTCTATATACACAGACGACAATGATAAGGCGAATATTTTTAACTTTTTTTTCCAAAGTCAAACACTTTTAGTCGAACAAAATGCTATATTACCAGACTTACATTTTGATACTATTGAGTCTCAACTCAGCCATATAGTTCTCAGTCCTCATGAAGTGGAAAAAGTCTTAGAAACATTGCCTATTGGTAAGGCTTCTGGTCCTAATGGACTTAGCAATCGCATTCTTCGAGAGCTCGCAAGTGAATTATCTTCTCCGTTGTGTTCTTTCTTTAATCATTCACTACGCACAGGATGTGTACCTACCACTTACAAAGAGGCAAACGTGACTCCAGTTCCCCCCCCAAAAAAGGAGACCTATCTATTGTATCAAATTATCGACCAATTTCCCTACTCAACTCTGAAGATAAAGTGTTTGAACGTCTTGTGTTCAAATACCTATATAATCATTTACACCGTCATAACTTAATTTCTTCACTCCAGTCTGGCTTTATGCCAGGTGATTCTACAGTAAATCAGCTTGCTTATCTTTATAATACCTTTTGTCAATCACTTGATGCTGGGAAGGAAGTTCGGGTTGTCTTCTGTGACATCAGCAAGGCATTCGACCGAGTTTGGCATTCAGGATTATTACTTAAACTTCATGCAGCTGGTGTCACAGGCGAAGTTCTGGGCTGGTTTAAAAGTTATCTTTCAAATCGCAAGCAGAGAGTTATTCTTCCAAGCGCAGTATCTGACTGGGCTTTTATTCAAGCAGGGGTTCCCCAGGGATCTATCTTAGGACCATTATTGTTCCTTTTATATATCAATGACATTGTTCATGATATTGGTTCTAATATTCGTCTATTTGCAGATGATACTAGTCTCTTCATTATTGTAGAAGACCCCATCACAGCAGCTGCATGTCTTAATAATGATCTTGATAAAATTTCACAATGGGCCGCTACTTGGCTGGTAACTTTCAATCCTTCCAAAACTGAATCCTTATTAATTTCACGCAAAACAAACAAAGATCGACATCCACCAATTTTTATGCAAACACACAAAATATCAGAAGTAGAATCGCATAAACACTTAGGCATTATTCTCTCTAATGACTGTTCTTGGCATCAACATATTAAATATATAACAGATAAAGCATGGACCAGAATTAATATAATGCGAAAACTAAAATTCAAACTTGACCGTAAATCTCTGGAAACTATATATATTGCATTTATCAGACCACTACTTGAGTATGGTGACATAATATGGGACAACTGCACACAATACGAAAAAAACGAACTCGACAAAATTCAAAACGAGGCAGCCAGAATAGCAACTGGAACAACAAAATTAGTTTCTATACATGCTCTTTACTCAGAAATAAGATGGGATACTCTCCAGCAGAGACGAAATAATCACAAGCTAGCTTTATTTTACAAGATTACCCACGACTTAACCCCTGAATACTTATCATCTCTTGTCCCTGAACCCATTAGTAATATTTCCCGTTACAATTTACGTAATTCTAACAATATCAGAACCATAAATACGAGAACAAGTCAGTATCACCAATCATTCTTACCATCTACAGTAAGAAGTTGGAATGACTTGCCAGTTGAAGTCCAACAGTTCAATACAATAAGCTCCTTCAAAAACTACTTAAATAAAGATAAAACACAAGTCCCCCATTATTTCTACGCTGGTAACAGAAAAGCTCAGATTCTGCATACTCGTTTGCGCACAAACTGCAGTTCTTTAAATTTACACCTTTTTATGAAGAATATTACTGACTCTCCTTTATGTAGCTGTGGTAGTGTAGAAGATGCCCAGCACTTCTTCTTCCATTGTCATAAATATCAAGCTCAACGAATCGAACTCTTAAACTCTATTTCTTTGTTTCAGACACCAACTTTACATCTTTTATTACGCGGAGACCCGACACTAGCCCTAGAAACAAATACAATAATATTTGAAAAAGTCCAAAAGTTTATAGTAGAAACCAAGCGATTTTGACTCATTGTGTTGTGTATGGGACCGAGAAAGCTCTTTGCGAATGCTACTGTAACAAACTTCTATCTCGTTGACCTGGTTGTAAGCTTGTGCCCTCTCTCTCCTTTTTATTCTTATATCTTATTATATCATTATTTATATACATATTATAATTACTATTATTAGAGTAGTCGCTCTAAATAGTTTTCACAGTATTTTATTATACTAAAATATTGAATTATCTTTTTATGTTTTTTTTTATTTATTTATATATATTATATTTTTATTATAATTATTATTATTATTATTATTATTATTATTATTATTTCATATTTCTCTTTGCATTGGCATCTTGAACACATTTTCCTACTGGTATCGCTTGTGTAGCTATTTTTATAGTATATTGCTTATAACTGTACGTTGTCTCAAAAACGGGTCAAACTTTATTTTTTCATTCAGCAATATTCTCTTATGTACAGTAAAATGGTGACATTTTGTCTTAGGCTATCAACTGCCATCAAATTAACAGCTGATATATATTACGGGAGAAGAACCTTATAAGTATCCATATGCTTCCGTTCTAATCCTGTCATTATTTCATGTATTGTGTATATCTGTGTTGTATATCGAAGAATGAAATAAATATGTTTAAACTAAAGGAAAACCAGCAGTTAGACTCCGAGGGAAAGACTTCTTCTCTGAAACCTCAAAGCCAAGGTCTTTAATATTCAAGAAAGTAAGACTTTCAGGACGTTTGGCTCAAAGTCAAGGTTCTTGGGTATTTGTTTCAGAAAAGCTTTGTTTTTACTGTAACCCCTACATTTATTGATGAATTTTAATGTAACTTAACACAAATGGTGGGTATGAGAATTTTCAGGGTCCCAGGTGCGGTGGCTATTTTTTAGAAAAATTTTGTCATCACTCTAGCGCCTACATTTATCAAAGGATTTTTTTTTTTGGTAACTTTACACAAATGTTGGGTATGATAAAAACTCAAGCAAGTTATACTTTCAGGATTCTGAGCTCAAGGTCAGGGTCACTGTGGCTATTTTATAGAAATAAAAAAAAACGTTGACATATCGCTCTAGCGCCTACATTTATAAATGGATTTTAATGTAGCGTCACACAAATGTTGGGTTTGATAATATATGAAGCAAGTTCGACTTTCAGGGTACTGATCTTAAGTCATTATCACTGTGGCTGCTTTTAGCAATACTTTTTATGGCTCTAACTAGCTTCTAGAGTTATCAATGGATTTTGATGTAACTTCACGCAAATGTTACTTTCCCATAAAATGGCCAACTTGATATCCAAAACAAAACCATAAAAGCGACACACACTCAAAGACAAAACCATAACAAAAATAAACCATGACAGACGAATTCCACTACGTGGAGGGGGGGGGTGAGGGGGGTAGGGGAGCTTATTTTACGCAGCCGCAATCCTCGCCCTTACTTCCGTCGCTATTTACACAAATAATTTGTTCAGTCCGCATGAAGGCTTCCTAACTCATCAGTGCAACATCTCAGAGAACGCAAAAATCAAACAACCACAGAGCTGAAACAACGGCGAGGACTCGACAGCAACACACCAATGGAATGCTGGAGCAAAAGAAAACCAACACTTAGAAACAGGTCTGACAATAGTGTTTTCACTGCGTCAGAAAGAAAATTCAAATATGGTGGCAACATTTGACGCCCCTATGCAAGGAAAATGCATTTTCAAGGGAGGCAACTGTCTCCCAACTTGTTGTCTTCCAAACATAGCAATTATTTCTTTTCAGAATATATCCCTTTTTCCGAGGGCTTCGTTTGCAAAAGCAAAGTAAACGAGATTGTCATTGCTCTACTGTTATGTAGTTAAATATGTATGTTATGATTTCAGGTGCAGGAATGGCAATGATAAGTCCCACAATGACGTCTGCTCTTGGGATATATTTCAAGAAACACCATGGTCTTGCTAATAGTATTTTTACTGGAGGTGCTGCTGTAGGGGGAATAATGTTCGCCCCTGTTTGTATCAAATTATTTGAAGAATATGGATACACAGGAACTATGATTATTGTTGCTGGTCTTACATTAAATGCAATGATATCTGCAGCCCTTTTACGCCCTCCATCCTGGTTTAGACAAAGAAGTAAAATGAAAAACCACAAGGAAGTCACCGCGAAGCTTTTAAAGAATGATGTTAAACCAATTGTTAAAGCTTCTCTACTTAAATCAGAATATGTTAATAAACAAAAACATGTACAGGAAAATGATTTTGGAAAAGTATTTATAAGGAATGAAAAAACCGATAATGTTACTAACTATGAGGTACAGAATATTCCAGAGAGGCCTCATTCATATCATTTTGATCATCAGTGTTCTCCTGTTTTATCTAGAACTATCGCGCTGTCAGAAGGGAACAGTATAAACAAAACTTCTGTGGATTGTGAAAATGCGAAGCTGCAGATTTATGCTCGTTACTCAAAGTATTCTGATTCGAAGTCTGAAATGAATTACTCAAAATATGTACTCGATGGAAGTTGGCAGATTCTGGACGGGTCATTCAGGAATTTGCAGCCGGTTTCCAACGACATAAAAATTTCAGTTACAAGGCAAGGCCAGACACTTTTATCTTCCATAAAAGCAAATTTAAACGATATTATAAAGACGTTCGACTATAAATTATTGAAGGATACAAGATTTATTATGTACCTTGTTATGGCATTTTGCACTATTTCTGGAATGGCATTGATTCCAATATACTTACCACCTTTTGCAAAAGACGCAGGAATGTCGTACGACGAAATTGCAGTAATGGTATCTGCATCAGCGGGTACAGACTTTGTTTCTAGAATAGTCAGTGGTTTAATCGCCGACCGGAAATGGATTCGCCGTTCTTCAATGCTCGCGTTGGCGGCTATTGCAACAGGAACGTTCTGTCATTTAGCAAGATTTTTCACCAGTCAGACGTTAATCACAATAATGTCTGTTATCATGGGTATGTGTTTTCTATATTAATTTGGACACCAACAACTAGTTATAATTTTCAATTTATTATTGGTTTGCGAAACATACATCAATAGATTAAAGATCCAAAACGAAAATAAAAAACACTCGACTGTGTTGTTTATAAAATGCTATTAAATGGGATATTAGGCACCGGCCGAACTCACGAGTAAATGAGAATTTACCGGTGGATGTTCTTTATCAATAAAATAGAAGTGAAGACAATAAAACGAATGTAGACATGTCAAAACCAAATATTAGTTGATTATGACAGGCAAAACCAAATATTAGTTGATTATATACATGCCATGTGGGTTGCTCTTTAATTGAGGCAAACATAGAAAGCCGTGCTCACGTTTCAGCATGATTATAGCTACCTTACTTCTTATCAATTTCCAGAATGTACCTTGTGACGAACATTGAATGATCACTTACATAATAAAGACATATTCAATATCTAGAGTTATATTAAGGCCACAGAAAGCAAAGTATTTACAATTTAAATTGAAAGAGTAAAGATACTTTAGGAACTGATCGATTCGGAACAAAAAGCCTGTCACATACATTAAAGGGAAAGATGGACAGACACATCTAAAAACGAGCGTAGTTTAGGTCGTAGTACCAAAACGTTAATTCAAAATCATTAATCCATAGACAAATGGCAAATGTCAATGTTCAGATCAACAGACATGGCCTCCAGAAGAGTGTAATCGGGCGTCCGCGGATAGTAAGCATTACTTGGTAAGCAATCTTCGCCCACGAAGCCTATCGACCTGAGTTAGAAAACCGAGTAAGCAGCTCCTTCCCAAAAAGGTGGCACGTCAGTTACATTTACAGAACTAAATAATTTAGGCACACAGAAGTGTTAAAATGAAAACATGTAGATTATTCTTTTTTCTGTGAAGAATATCAAAAGCTGTCTTGATAGAAGTCATAATAAATAATGAGTATCGACCGAATAGATTCGGGGGATATACCGATCATGCTGTCGTCCGTCAGTTTTCCGTCCCTCGTTGACACAACCTTATGCTCGCCATGTAACGTCAATATCTTAAGGATATATTGATTGGCCTCGGTAGATCAGTCGGATGCACGACTGACTACTGATCAGGAGGTCGTTGGTTTGATACCAGCAACAATTTTTGTGGTATAGCTGGTGATATTCTTTCGCAACGGCTTAATAGATTTAATTTTATGTAATGTTGGTTGGTGTTTGATGCACTGTCTCAGATTAGGCCCATCGGAATCTAACTGTTGGTTTTCTTTTGCTCCATCATTTCAGTGGTTTCTTGCTGTCGAGTCCTCGGCGTTGTTTTATCTATGTGCTGGTTTGATTTTTGTATTCTATGTGTGTTTGTAGGCCTTCATGCGGACTGAACAAATTATTTATCTAAATCGCGACGGAAGTAAGGGCGCGGATGGCGGCCGCGTAAAATCAATTTAAGCTTCCCGCCTAGCCTTCGTGGAATTCGTTGCACTGACCGTTCCAAGGCGGTTCTTCTGTCGCGGTTTATATTTGTTTATATGTATATAATCAATATCTATATAAAGTTGGGTTTAGGGGGTGTTCATTTCACGGTCTTGTTCCCGTGATGTAGTTCCTGTGATAGTAAAGTGACCGAATATGGTTATGAACCAGCTGAGCATGTCATACCTGGTGATCTAAAAATCATTTCTAACTATGGAATACGATATTTTATAACGAAAGGACCGAAATATAGACTCCCTTCAAACAACAATTTCTACAAATGTCGAGAAGTCATTGCTGGAGGTTTGCATGAATTTTGTATACGCTGGTGTGAACGAGAGCAAATTGAGTTTAATGCTTTTAAATGAGTGAAAGCTTAATATTTGTACTTTTGATTGTTTGATTTGAGGTTTAACGACCCCGTCAACACTGCGAATGTCATATTTGTTATATAGTTGAAAGAAAAAATAATAATTTATTTTTATTCTAAGAAAGTTGATCTTCTTCCTCCTAAATCCATACTGTCATTTCGGCACTTGAAGGAAGGGGTTAAAACATTTCGTGAAAAGTTTGTTTTAGCTCCAGCCAATAAAGCTGCTAACAATGTGTTATGTGGAGACTGTTAAAGAAGGGCAGTTGTCAATTTCAGACGAACTGATTCACTGCTTATGTATAAAAATAGCCATCAGAAGAGATGGCAAATCCCCGACCAAAAGCCAATATGGCCTTCAGAAGATTGTTCACCAATAGAAAGTGCACCAGGATTAAACCAGCAATATATCACAAAAATATTGCAGTTATGGCCATCACAAGATTATACTGTCAGGGGAGATAACTAAAAAACCAGGGCACTCAGAAATATGGTTCTTGCGCATGACATGCCTGCTTAAGCTCATGTATTTCTGTATAAAGTACCATCAATATGTCTCAAAAGGTATTGGAGATATGGTAATCACAAGCTGGTCATACTGTTATATTGGAAGGACAGATAACTCAAATACCACAGCACCAACAGTTGTGGTGTTTGCTCATGACATCCCTTCTGTACCTTGTATACAATTGTGCCAAGTTCCTTCAATATATCTCAAAGGGTGTTGGAGTTATGGCCATCACAAGGTTATATTGCCAGTGGACATAACTAAAAAACCAGAGCACTCAGAGTTGTAATTTTTGAGCATGACACACCTGCTTAACCTCATGTACATCTGCATTAAGTACCACCAATATGTCTCAAAGGGTATTGGAGGTACAATGATCACAAGGTTGTCATACTGTTATATTGGAAGGGGAGATAACTCAAATATCATAGCACCCAGAGTTGGGGTTCTTAGGCATGAAGCGCCGTCTCAACGTTGTATACAATTGTGCCAAGTACCATCAATATATCTCAAAGGGTATTGGAGTTATGGCCATCACAAAGTTATATTGTCAGGGGAGATACTTAAAAAAACCAGAGCACCCAGAGTTGTGGTTCTTGCACGTGACACACCTGCTTAACCTCATGTACAACTGTACCAAGTGTCATCAATATATCTCAAAGGGTGTTGGAGATGTGGCCATCACAAGGTAGTGATTCTTTATTATTGGAAGGGGAGATAACTAAAATACCATGGCACCCAGAGTTGTGGTTCTTGTGCATGACACGCCGTCTCGGCCTTGTGTGAACAACTATGCCAGGTATCATCAATATATCTTAAAGGGTATTGGAATTATGGCCATCACAAGGTTGTCACTCTATTTTATTGGAAGGGGAGATAACTCCAAAACCATGGCAACCAGAGTTGTGGTTCTTGCATGTGACACACCGTCTCAGCCTTGTGAACAACTGTGCGAGGTACCATCAATATATCTCAAAGGGTATTGGAGTTATGGCCATCACAAAGTAGTCATTCTATTTTATTAAAAGGGGAGATAACTAAAAAGGTATGGCATCCAGAGTTCTGGTTCTTGCGCATGACACGTCGTCTCAGCCTTGTGAACAATTGTGCCAAGAACCATCAATGAATCTCAAAGGGTATAGGAGTTATGGCCATCACAAGGTTGTCACTCTATTTTATTGGAAGGGGAGATAACTCCAAAACCATGGCAACCAGAGTTGTGGTTCTTGTGCATGACACGTCGTCTTAGCCTTGTGAACAACTGTGCCAGTTACCATCAATATATCTCAAAGGGTATTGGAGTTATGGCCATCACAAAGTAGTCATTCTATTTTATTAAAAGGGGAGATAACTAAAAAAGTATGGCATCCAGAGTTCTGGTTCTTGTGCATGACACGCCGTCTCGGCCTTGTGAACAATTGTGCCAAGAACCATCAATGATTCTCAAAGGGTATAGGAGTTATGGCCATCACAAGGTTGCGTCTACGGACGGACGGACAGACGGACGGACGCCAGGCTGATCGCTATATCCCCCGAACCTATTCGGTCGGGGGATAAAAATTGAAGTGAAGGCAATGATCAGGAATCGATACAATTACCTTACACCTTCCGCCAAAGACACCAACGATTAAAAGTTCCATCTCAAGGGGATGGGAACACCTGGCAAATTTTCCGCCATTTTCCAAATGGAGACAACTTTCGAGACTACGTGTTCGCTTTTCTATAAGCCCTGTCCAACTGAAAAGGGGTCTACCCTTAAAGGAAACAATTTGCTGCTAAGGAGCAAATTCTTTCCTTTAAGAGTTGACCCCTATTGACATGGGAGATAAAATATTTCACAGGAGTTGCCTCCCCTGAATGTATACCCATCCCACTTAAATAAAAACTCTAGCTTAAACAACTCCACAAGCGTAAACCCAGAATGACAGTTTTCCCCACAAAATGGCTATACGGCTATCCCCAAAAAGTATATTACCAGTACATAAATACATAGAGGATCTTACATAAGTGTTCATGTATTATTGAATTTATTAAACTCGTTGAGAAAAAGGGATAAAATACTCGGCTGTATTATTGAATTTATTAAACGAGTTGAGGAAAAGGGATACAATGCGAGGCTGTTCCGAGCATTTTATCCCTTTTTCTCAACGAGTTTAATAAATTCAATAATACATGAGGACGAATGCAAGATTCTATTTGTTACGAGATGGAATAGGAAACCTCTCTGGTGCTTATGCACATCTAAATTATTTTAGTAGATATATGGTAGGGCGGTGCGAGTGAAATATTTTAGGTGAAATATGGTACGCAAACTATGCGGCTCCATGAACAAGTCATGCACATATCATACGATGTATGCATGGGTGGTTTATAGAGAGCTGTTTTTACAATACAGGGGGCCGCTAAAAGGCAGAGTCCTATAGAATTTGCCTAAAAATCGCCAACCGCCAAATTGTGCCATATATGATTTTTATTCCCGTCACGTGTTGTGTGGGTGTTCGTTTTGACAGGAGTCATGTCATTGATTATAGGGTCGTTTCATCAATTTTTCCTATGGGAAATATACTATTTGAACGCAAATCCATTATCTACTCGATTTTTGCTATCTGGCTTTGTTTGTGGCCGGTATCTCCACCTTGCCACGAATTGAGCAAGATAATATGGGTAGGCATGATTTTCCGGTAGTATTCATAGATATATAAACCCTGAAAAAAAGCGGACACTTTAGCAGCAGGTCAAGTTGTAAAGAGTGAACATTGTGACGGGGAAATAGAAAGTATATTGAAAGGTATGTTAAATCTATTTTTGTATGAACATGCTTGTAGGTTTTGGAGGGGTTTACCTCTAGTATATCCCAACTTTCTGAAGCCTATTCTGAATTCACTGTTGTGGCCTGTAGTGATTAGGCTACTAGCTTTGCCAGCTAGACGTCGCAGAATTGATCCCAGGCTTCTCCAGTAGTAGAATGAGTCTTTCTAAGTGAGGTCCTGTCTCATGCTGACCCTAGATGTTGGTGAGACGTAAAGTTTGGACACCCGCTCATTCTAGATTCATTTAGGCTTTTAGACCCCTTTTGTAGAATGTAATTAATAAACGCCGGGTCACTTGTGTGATCTATGACTTGTGACTAGCTGTGGTTAGAAAACCGTGGTTCCGTCCCAATATGATATTAGGTGTAGAGGGGACGTAAATTTAAGACGGGTTTAACCACATCTTCATCATCAGGGCAAACTCTTACAAGAGCCTGTTGGGTTATCCGTGATGATGAACCGTAATGAATTTTATTTTACAAGCATGTTCACGTTGATTAGAAATAATTTTGGTCAAGAAGAATTACGAGTTCATTTTGTAATGATGCCGTTTTTGTCTGATAACTCAGTTTGTGCATGTATGTACATATAAAGAACGTGATGATGATAAGTGGGAGTATTTGGTCGCCACACGTCATAACGGCCTGAGCGGCGGGGATGACGTCAGCTGCGTCATCGGCGTCGCGAGGACGGTTGTGACGGGGTGCCTACCAAATAGAGAGAATTTACGGCAAACAGTGTTGGCCCATATGAGACACTAACAAATGTTGTAGATTATAGATGAAAATCTTCTGTTGTAGTTTCTATCTGTTATTAATGTATTGAATTTGTGAATAGCTATATTTGTGAGCCGTGTCGCGGAGAAGGATATGAAATAGAGATTGTTATGTTTCCTGTAATTGGCGGCTGACCAGGTAGCGCAAAGGCGTGGTCTGTTCAATTGCCTCTTACTTGTGATAATGTAGTGAGCACAAATTTGATGAGTATTATGCTCAGTAGTAGTGAGCATTAATTGATTTCTGTAGTGCTCAGTAAGGAAACATGAACTTTGAGTATTATTGTGTCAAGCGCTGGGTGCTGATAATTTGATGCACAGTCAAGTTGAGTTCTGCTGTACGGTTATTTGTCGCATGCACTAATCAGCCTGTATGTCTGGTCGGCGCATGCGCAATAACGGTATATGCATGAACATATTCTTACTTCTCCGGGAGGGGGATCATGATATAGCATGTATGTTTTGTGACTCGTTTCTAGTCCCGTTATCGTAATTTGCAGGCATAACAATGTGTGACCTGCTGCTCCCTGCTTCATAGCAGCAGGTACTGGTACGACGCTAGGCGTTAGGGTCCAGCAAGGGCGGACAGACCGCCGTAATCAGCGCCTACCAGGATAGAAGCAGATTCTTCTAAATCATTGTTCGTTGTAAACAAATGTGATCATGGAAGAGGTCAACTTACCTTATTTGGACGATCACTGAACGTCTGATCAGCAAACGTGATCGCTAATCCTAGGATTATCAACTATGTTGATAGACTAGTTTTACTAGTTCGCGAGAGGAAGTGTCACGCGAGTGGGGGATTCACCCTAAGTTATAAACTGGCCAGTCGCGTCTTGTGTTGATTTTTTTTTTTTTTTTTTTTTTGTTTTTCTTGTTTTTGTTGTTTGCTTCTGTAGGTATTCACGTCACCCGTTCCGAGCACAGAACAGTGTTTTGCCTTCGGAGCGGACGTCGTGAGTTGGCTACAGAAGCAACAATTTGTGATGTTTTGTGTTAGTAAGTGTTGTATGTAGATACTGTAAATAATTCATGTCATTCATTTAACATCTTTCTTGTGCCTTACCCCACAGCTGCCCGTACACCTGTCAGAGATCACGCTCGGTTGTCTTGTCAGCATGGGGGTTTGCGGGACGCCGTAAACCCACATGTAACATTTGGTGTCAGAAGTGGGATCTACTTAAATTTTTCGTTACCAAGAAAAAGTGGGGTTTGCCTTGCCTTCCTGCTCAGAAATTATCGACTTGACAGTATCCATTCAGTTGAATACATGGGTTTCGCACTTCATCAACGCAGGAAGGAAGATTAAAGTTAATTTCTAAATGTGGCTGTCAATGCATTATTATTTTTTTTTTCTAAAGTTGATGATTCAGAGTATCAATGTGCTGTTCCACAGCCGGGAACACCAGCCAGAGATCAAATCCTCACTTCACTGACACCAAATGTTACATGTGGGTTTACGGCGTCCCGCAAACCCCCATGCTGACAAGACAACCGAGCAACGCGATAATAGAGGTGCAGCGCAGGGTAAACAGGACAAAGTTGACTCGAACAAACCGAGTGGTAGACCGGATATCAAGTGTAGCATATGCGGTAAGGGGCATTTAACAATTAAATGTTTTAAGAACCCCGACAGGAAACAATTGTATAGCGCAGAGGTAGGAGCAACTGGAGTGGGGGATAGCGGTGTTAAAGAAAATTTTAACACGCGCGTAGAGACTCAAGGTTCTCAGGTTAAGAATGAGAATACGCAGAATGTAGGTCGTGGTTATACACGTGGTCGTGGTAATTTTAGAGGGTCTTTTCGCGGACGCGGTAAAAATAATAGCACACCACGTGGCGCAGCACACCAAGTTAGTTTTTGTCAAACGGAAGTAACTAGGAAAGGTGATGAGATTGGAAGTATTTTTGAAAATAAGGTTGGTGATCCTTTGATTTCGGATAGGGAGGAGTGTAGTAAGGAAACTAGGGAAGGTGTCTGTTACTTCTTAAAGGCAAGGTTACCGACGGCACAAGGATTGGTTAATAATAAAAAGGTGGTTGTATTAAGAGATACTGGGTGTACAGGCTGTGTCGTTCGGAGAAGTTTGGTTTCGGATAGTCAGTTAATAGGAAAGGAATCAAATGTTACGTTGATTGATGAATCCACACAAAGGTATCCTTTGGCAATGATTGACATTGATTGTCCTTTTTTCACTGGGAAAACTGAAGCTTTGTGTATGGATGATACGTTGTACGATTTGGTTATCGGTAACATTGATGGATCAAAACTTCCTGATATGTCTCATTTCTCAGCTGCGGCTGTAACTAGGTCTCAAACTAGGCAGGATGAGAAGCCTTACAGAAAACTTAAGGTTCCCGATCAGATCATTAACGATGACAAGGAGGCTTTCAAGCAAGCTCAGGTTGATGATCCAACTTTGGAAAACATCAGGAAAAGGGTTGTATCTGGGAACAAGACTGTGAGTCGTGGTTTAAACCGAGGTGAAACTAGGTTTATTGAGAAAAAAGGTTTGGCATATAGGGAGTTCACCAAGGGTAACAAAGTCTCTTTCCAACTTGTGGTCCCTCAAAGTTTCCGAGGAAAGGTGTTGAAACTGGCTCATGAAACGCTTATGTCTGGACATATGGGTATTAGGAAGACATTGGATAGAGTTGTAACTGAGTTTTACTGGCCCGGTATTTGCGGTGATGTCGCTAGATTTTGTAAATCTTGTGATATTTGTCAGAGAACTATTCAGAAAGGTCGGGTCACTAAAGTACCTCTAGGAAAAATGCCATTGATTGATACGCCATTTAAGAGGGTGGCAGTGGACATAGTTGGTCCAATTGAGCCTCGATCTGATAGGAAATCTCGGTATATTTTAACCATGATAGATTATGCGACAAGGTATCCAGAGGCGATAGCTTTACCGAGTATTGAGACGGAACGTGTCGCGGAAGCGCTTATTGAAATGTTTAGTAGGGTTGGCATTCCTGATGAAATGTTGACTGATTGTGGATCACAGTTTACTGCTGAGGTAATGAAGGAAGTCAGCAGACTTCTTTCTCTTCAACAGTTAACGTGTAGTCCGAGACACCCAATTTGCAACGGACTGATAGAGCGTTTCCACGCTACGTTAAAGCAGATGTTACGTCGCATGTGTGCTGAACGTCCAAAAGATTGGGATAAATATCTTCCAGCTTTATTATTTGCGGTAAGGGAAGTCCCACAAGAGTCTTTAGGATACTCCCCTTTTGAGTTGTTATATGGACGTAACGTCAGAGGTCCAATGGCAATATTAAGAGAATTATGGGCTGAAGAGGTACGCGATGAGCAAGTTCTTTCGACGTATCAATACGTTATTGAGCTTAGGGAACGGTTAGAGCAGACATGCAAATTAGCGCGTGATAATTTAAAGAAGGTTCAGATTAAGCAGAAAGCTTATTATGATAAAGGCGCGAGGTCGCGTAAATTTGACGTCGGCGACAAAGTACTGTTGTTACTACCGACAGACAGTAATAAATTATTGCTTCAATGGAAAGGTCCTTATGAAGTTGTTGAGGTAGTGAACAGAATGGATTATAAGATTGACGTCAATGGAAATGTTAACACATATCACGCTAACATACTGAAGCAATATGTGGAACGTCAAAATGTGACGTCACATTGCTTGCTTTCTGTAGAGTCCACTCCGTCAACTGAAAATGATGACGTTGACGAATTCTCATTGGAAGATTGCGCTTTTCCTACTGCAAAGCAACCAGAGACGTTTAAGGACGTCAATATTTCAGAAATGTTAACGCAGGATCAGCGTAAAGAAATAGAGACGTTGATAAAAGAATACCCGGACGTACTGTCCAGTGTACCTGGACGAACCGACCAAATAGAACACGACATAAAGTTGCTGACGACGGAACCAGTGAGGTCAAAAGGTTATGCCATACCATATAAAGTACGGGATGTAATGGAAAAGGAAATTCAAGATATGTTAGATTTAGGAGTTATTGAGCCATCAATATCTCCATATTCATCCCCTGTAGTACTTGTCCCTAAAAAAGATGGTTCGGTGCGGTTCTGCATTGACTTCCGTAAACTTAATAAGGTGACGGAGTTCGATGCAGAACCAATGCCAAATATGGAGGAGGTTATAAATAGAATGTCGGGGCACAAATACTTTAGCAAATTAGATTTGTCAAAAGGTTATTGGCAGGTAAAAATGACGTCTAAGGCAAAACCCCTAACTGCGTTCGAAACCCCCAAAGGCTTGTTTCAATTCAAAACTATGCCCTTCGGTTTGGTAAACTCAGGAGCAACATTTTGCAGGTTGATGAGAAAGATTCTGTCCGAACTTTCTAACGTTGATAGCTTCGTCGATGATATGTGGATCTTTACCGAAACTTGGAAAGACCACTTGACGTCATTACGTGAAGTTTTAGATAGACTCAGGACAGCCAAGTTGACGGCAAAACCTTCCAAGTGTATGATTGGGTATAGCAGTATCGAATGTCTTGGTCACAGTGTAGCTGCTCAGTCAGTTAGACCGCAAGAAGACAAGATACAAGCTATAAAGGATGCTCCTCGACCTTCTACTAAGAGACAAATAAAGTCATTTCTTGGGTTGGCTGGTTTCTACCGCCGTTTCATTCCAAATTTCTCATCTATCGCTTCCCCTTTGACAGATTTAACTAAGAAAAGTAGACCAAACAAGATCACAGACTGGCAGGACCATCATGAAAAGGCTTTCCAGACCCTGAAGAATAGACTCACGTCTAGTCCTATTCTTCGTCTTCCTATCTTTCATGATGGGAATCCGTTCATACTCCGGACGGACGCTTCTGATGTTGGTATAGGAGCCGTTTTGCTCCAAGAATTTGAAGGGGAAGGACGACTTCCCATTGCTTATGCCAGCAAGAAACTTTTGCCTCGTGAGAAAAACTATTCTGTAATAGAGAAGGAATGTTTGGCTATTATCTGGGGTGTTGAGAAATTTCGCAAGTATCTTTACGGAGTAGAATTCCTGCTTGAGACAGACCACAAACCCTTGTCTTATATGCAAACAGCAAAAGTTCTCAATCCTCGAATTATGCGTTGGGCAATGAAACTACAGCCGTATAGATTTCGGATTGTTGCAATTCGGGGCCAAGAAAATTTGGGGGCAGACTACCTTAGTAGGTAATTATTCGCACGGTTGTTGTGTAAATAGCTGTCTTGTTTAGATAGGTTCATCCTATTCCATCTCTATACACAAAGAAAAAACATTTCTGATTGTTTTTTCTCCAAAAGGGGAAACCTTTGTTACGAGATGGAATAGGAAACCTCTCTGGTGCTTATGCACATCTAAATTATTTTAGTAGATATATGGTAGGGCGGTGCGAGTGAAATATTTTAGGTGAAATATGGTACGCAAACTATGCGGCTCCATGAACAAGTCATGCACATATCATACGATGTATGCATGGGTGGTTTATAGAGAGCTGTTTTTACAATACAGGGGGCCGCTAAAAGGCAGAGTCCTATAGAATTTGCCTAAAAATCGCCAACCGCCAAATTGTGCCATATATGATTTTTATTCCCGTCACGTGTTGTGTGGGTGTTCGTTTTGACAGGAGTCATGTCATTGATTATAGGGTCGTTTCATCAATTTTTCCTATGGGAAATATACTATTTGAACGCAAATCCATTATCTACTCGATTTTTGCTATCTGGCTTTGTTTGTGGCCGGTATCTCCACCTTGCCACGAATTGAGCAAGATAATATGGGTAGGCATGATTTTCCGGTAGTATTCATAGATATATAAACCCTGAAAAAAGCGGACACTTTAGCAGCAGGTCAAGTTGTAAAGAGTGAACATTGTGACGGGGAAATAGAAAGTATATTGAAAGGTATGTTAAATCTATTTTTGTATGAACATGCTTGTAGGTTTTGGAGGGGTTTACCTCTAGTATATCCCAACTTTCTGAAGCCTATTCTGAATTCACTGTTGTGGCCTGTAGTGATTAGGCTACTAGCTTTGCCAGCTAGACGTCGCAGAATTGATCCCAGGCTTCTCCAGTAGTAGAATGAGTCTTTCTAAGTGAGGTCCTGTCTCATGCTGACCCTAGATGTTGGTGAGACGTAAAGTTTGGACACCCGCTCATTCTAGATTCATTTAGGCTTTTAGACCCCTTTTGTAGAATGTAATTAATAAACGCCGGGTCACTTGTGTGATCTATGACTTGTGACTAGCTGTGGTTAGAAAACCGTGGTTCCGTCCCAATATGATATTAGGTGTAGAGGGGACGTAAATTTAAGACGGGTTTAACCACATCTTCATCATCAGGGCAAACTCTTACAAGAGCCTGTTGGGTTATCCGTGATGATGAACCGTAATGAATTTTATTTTACAAGCATGTTCACGTTGATTAGAAATAATTTTGGTCAAGAAGAATTACGAGTTCATTTTGTAATGATGCCGTTTTTGTCTGATAACTCAGTTTGTGCATGTATGTACATATAAAGAACGTGATGATGATAAGTGGGAGTATTTGGTCGCCACACGTCATAACGGCCTGAGCGGCGGGGATGACGTCAGCTGCGTCATCGGCGTCGCGAGGACGGTTGTGACGGGGTGCCTACCAAATAGAGAGAATTTACGGCAAACAGTGTTGGCCCATATGAGACACTAACAAATGTTGTAGATTATAGATGAAAATCTTCTGTTGTAGTTTCTATCTGTTATTAATGTATTGAATTTGTGAATAGCTATATTTGTGAGCCGTGTCGCGGAGAAGGATATGAAATAGAGATTGTTATGTTTCCTGTAATTGGCGGCTGACCAGGTAGCGCAAAGGCGTGGTCTGTTCAATTGCCTCTTACTTGTGATAATGTAGTGAGCACAAATTTGATGAGTATTATGCTCAGTAGTAGTGAGCATTAATTGATTTCTGTAGTGCTCAGTAAGGAAACATGAACTTTGAGTATTATTGTGTCAAGCGCTGGGTGCTGATAATTTGATGCACAGTCAAGTTGAGTTCTGCTGTACGGTTATTTGTCGCATGCACTAATCAGCCTGTATGTCTGGTCGGCGCATGCGCAATAACGGTATATGCATGAACATATTCTTACTTCTCCGGGAGGGGGATCATGATATAGCATGTATGTTTTGTGACTCGTTTCTAGTCCCGTTATCGTAATTTGCAGGCATAACAATGTGTGACCTGCTGCTCCCTGCTTCATAGCAGCAGGTACTGGTACGACGCTAGGCGTTAGGGTCCAGCAAGGGCGGACAGACCGCCGTAATCAGCGCCTACCAGGATAGAAGCAGATTCTTCTAAATCATTGTTCGTTGTAAACAAATGTGATCATGGAAGAGGTCAACTTACCTTATTTGGACGATCACTGAACGTCTGATCAGCAAACGTGATCGCTAATCCTAGGATTATCAACTATGTTGATAGACTAGTTTTACTAGTTCGCGAGAGGAAGTGTCACGCGAGTGGGGGATTCACCCTAAGTTATAAACTGGCCAGTCGCGTCTTGTGTTGATTTTTTTTTTTTTTTTTTTTTTTGTTTTTCTTGTTTTTGTTGTTTGCTTCTGTAGGTATTCACGTCACCCGTTCCGAGCACAGAACAGTGTTTTGCCTTCGGAGCGGACGTCGTGAGTTGGCTACAGAAGCAACAATTTGTGATGTTTTGTGTTAGTAAGTGTTGTATGTAGATACTGTAAATAATTCATGTCATTCATTTAACATCTTTCTTGTGCCTTACCCCACAGCTGCCCGTACACCTGTCAGAGATCACGCTCGGTTGTCTTGTCAGCATGGGGGTTTGCGGGACGCCGTAAACCCACATGTAACACTATTTATCATATGACATTTAAAACGCATTTTATTCACGAATTGTTCACAAAAATATTCCGCCGTTAGAAAACGCGACGTCGTTAAGGACGTCGTACATGTAACGTTTTGGGGCGTGTCTAACTCATTTGAATATTTAATCCACTAGTGGATTATCGAATTTAGTACATGGCGTTATTACACTCTCAGACGTGACGTCATACGATAAAAATATAAACCACAACAGAAGCACCGCATTGAAACTGTCGGTTAAGATTTTTACTACAGACTAAATTCGGTTGTACATGGCCACAATCTTCGCTATTGGTTTCATCGTGGTGTCGACAAAATAAATTGTTCAGTCCGCGTTGAATAGAAGTGAAGGCACTGATCAGGAATCGATACAATTAACCCACAGCTTCCGCCAGAGACACAAAAGGGAAAGAAAGAAAACATGAAACAACAGACACTAATGGAAACATCAATAGTGGAAAGCCAAAATGATAGTTACTTTCCCACAAAATGGCCAATTGGCTATCGAAAACAAAATAATATAAGCAATACAAACACTCATAGACAAACCATAACAAAAATAAACCGCGACAGAAGAAATTTCAATTGGTCTGTAAATATGCATGTGATTTTGGCGTTATCATCGATATAATTTTGTTACATCTTTCGACTTTTGAATTCAGTCGTTTGGTGCTTGGGTATTGTTGTCAAAGCATCTTTGAGGGAAAGCATATTGTTGGGGCATAGCGTTTTGCAAACACATTTTCTTTTTCTTTCGTTTTTTTTTTTTTTTTTTTTTTATTGTTTTATATTTTTCTGCTTGCTCTGTTCAGCGAAATGGCCATTGCTGCCAAAAGGTTACATACAAATCCTGAATTTCATACACTATTCTATTGCAGCCTGTTTCCGAGGTTGGTATGCGTCCATGTATGCGCCGATACTGATAGACGCCATTGGTGCGGAGAAATTTCAGAGTTGTCTTGGATTTCTGTGTGTCATACATGGTATCTCTATAGCTGTTTTCTTCCCTCTAAGTGGTAAGTGTATGCTAATGTAATATAAGTATATTCGAGGGTAGGCTGAAAAGTTCTGAGCCTGACCAAGATCCAATGGTTTGTCCATTCTGAAAGTGCCTTGTTTTTCAACATAGTCTCCCTTCCTGTCCACACACTTCCTCCAGCGATGCTGGATTCCTTGTATCCCAGTGGTGTAGAAGGTCTCATCTTGGTCCCTGAAAAACTCCTCCACAGCAGCTATCACCTCCTCGTCTGACCGATAATGCTGCCCAGCCAAGTGCTTTTTTCATGTTTGGAAACAGGAAATAATCTGATGGAGCTAGATCAGGTGAATACGGAGGGTGATCGACAAGTGTGAAGCCACAGTCATGCACAGCAGCCATTGCGACAACCGATTTATAAGCAGGCGCATTGTCCTGATGGAACAAGACCCCTTTTGTCAATTTTCCGGGTCGTTTAGCCTTTATTGCTTTTCGCAATTGTTTTAGCAGATCTGCATAAAACTCCCCATTAATTGTTCTGCCCTTTTGAAGGTAATTTATGAATATTATACCCTTGGCATCCTAGAACACTGATGCCATCACCTTCCCTGCAGAGGAGACGACCTTTGCCTTCTTTGGAGGGGGTGAGCCAGGGTGCTTCCATTGCATGGATTTTGTTTTGGTCTCTGGCTCAAAGTGATGAACCCAACACTCATCCTGAGTGACAAAACGGTCAAGAAAACCATCTTGGTCTGCTTCAAAAATAGCCAAGTTGGCTTGTGACAGTCTGGTCAACTTTTGTTCAGGCGTCAAAAGCCGTTGCACCCATCTGGCGGAAACCTTCGACATTCCTAATTCACTGTGTAGAATATTCTCTACTCGTTCACGGGAGATCCCAACAGTGTTAGCTAACTAATTCACAGTTAAACGCCTGTCATCCATCACGGCCCTGTGCACTTGGCTGATGGTTTCCTCAGTTGTTGCCGTTGTGGGTCGTCCACACCGGTCATCATCTGCAAGGCTGTCCTTGCCCATCTTAAAATTTGCTGCCCACCTTTTCACGGTTGCATACGAAGGAGCATCGTCCCCTAATGTAGCAACCATATCGGCATGAATGTCATTCGGAGCTAACCCCTTTTTATGGAGGTACTTGAAGACACCACGATGCCAAATTTTGTCCATTTTCTCAAAAACGTACTAGTTTCAATTTTTAAAGTCTAGAATTTCTACGTTATTGCAGGTAAACATGAACTCAATTGAGTCAAATCAAGTAATAAAGCTTTGGATTTAATGAATACAAAATTTCATGGCTGTTCGATGCCTGCTTCTTGGTCAGGCTCAGAACTTTTTAGCCTACCCTCGTAGAATAAAATGAATGAAAGGACACGGCACAAGATATATACTTGCGCTTACATTTCAAGATTCTACTGAGAAGTATGTTGCTTGTCTGAATATATTATTTTAGTAAAAAGACATTATGTCAATATCGTGTAGAAATTATGCATCTTTCTTTATCATTTAAATTTGTTTGTTTGTTTGTTTGAATTGGGGTTTAACGTCCCCGTCAACACTATTTATGTCATTTTGGAGACGTTGCTTCCAATTTTGTGGGACTTTTACCCGACACTGAGGTGAAATGACTTCTCAAGCCCTGCCGCCCAATGAAACCAGAAGGCTTAAATGCATTGGACGATCTTACTCACACCTTTTTTCTACTTGTAATATAAGGGCGAGGATTGTGGCCACGTAAAATCGATTTAAGCCCCCCCCCCCCCGTGGAATTCGTTTCCGCCGACCGTTCCAAGATGGTTCTTCTGTCGCGGTTTATTTTTTTGTTATGGTTTGTCTTTGGGTGTTTGTGTCGCTTATATTATTTTATTTTGGATAGCCTATTGGCCATGTTGTGGGAAAGTAACTGTCCTTTTGGCTTTCCGCTTTTGATGTTTCCATTAGGGTCTGTTGTTTCATGTTTGTGTTTCTTTCCCTTTATTTCTCTTATGGGAGCTGTGGGTTGATTGTATCGATTCCTGATCATTGCCTCCATTTCTATTTAGTCCTTCTTAGCGGTTTACCAGTAATCGTGTGTGCTCAGATACAGCTATCATTCTCCAAGCCCCGATGGACGGGGGCGAATCATTTAAATTTAATCATGGTCCAACTAGCTGTGTATAATCAGTTCCTATCTCTTTGTATTTGGCTATTTCCATCTGTTGTTTAACGTAATACATGCTCAATGGCCCTGAGGAATTTATGCCATTTGCCATTTTTTTACGATAACTTAAGTGTAATATTGCAGTAAAGACATAGTTTTTGTTTCATTTCCAGCATTTAATGTATTCCCCCTTTATACGACAAGTTTTCAGTTTTGCCTAATCGAGAAATACACGAAGGCAGCAATTGAGTATGTAGATTTTGGTATATTGTAATGTCAAAAGGCTTTTTAAATAATACTTCTTCACAGAAAGGCTTTTCTTAAGCCTTGAAAATATAAAGGAGGACTCAAGTGCGATGAGGTGCAGTATTATCGGAGTCTAACTGTTGGTTTTCTTTTGCTCCAGCATTTCAGTGGTTTCTTGCTGTCGAGTCCTCACCGTTGTCTCACCTCTGTGGTTCTTTGATTTCTGTGTTCACGGAGATGTTGCACTGATGAGTTAGGAGGCCTTCATGCGGACTGAACAAATTATTTGTCAAAATCGCGACGGAAGTAAGGGCGAGGATTGTGGCCACGTAAAATCGATTTAAGCCCCCCAGTGGAAATCTTCCACTGACCGTTCCAAGGCGGCTCTTCTGTGGCGATTTATTTATGTTGTTGTTTGTTACTTACTGTGTGTATCACTTGTGTCTTTTAATTTTGGATGGCCATATGGCCATTTTGTGGGAAAGTAACTGTCCATATGGCCTTCCTTTGTTTAGGTTTCCATTATGGTCTGGTCGCTTAATGTTTGTATTTCTTTCCCTTTGGTGTCTTTTATGGATGGAGTAAGTTAATTGTATCAATTCCTGATCTTTGTTTTACTTCTACTTTGCAGCAAAATAGAGAGAATATTTGATTTTTTTTACAGTGTAAAATCGAAAATCGAGTGGCGTTTCGGTGTTCATGAATGAAATAAAAATTGTTCTTACACTGCAAAAATCAAATTTCCTGTTTCTTACGAGCTTCAAAACGGCAATATTAAGCTTCACTAAGCCCTTCACTCACCCTCGGAGAAAACTAACTTTGTTCCTGGTCGTTTCGCGTCAACTTATTGGTGTCCAGCGTGTTTATTGGCTATATAAGTTATTTTCTTCTGAGATGTTCAGCACTTGTGCTGGTGTCATAATTTCTACTAATGCAAATTCCCAGTTTTCTGCATTGATGTTAATGGGGAGAACGAGTCTCACCGTAAAACTGTTTTGTTTGTTTGTTGGAAAAATGTCCAAGGAACTGTGGCCCTTTAATGTCGACCAATGTCCCGTTGAAAATTTATATAGTTTGACAGTGTTCTACTTGTGCATTTCAGTCATTTCTTATGCAACACAAAATATGACAAATTTAAAGTTACATTAGTTATTCAATATCGTCATAAAATGTCAGTTTTCTTTTTCTTCCTATATATAAATATCGGAAATCCAATTTCTACAGACCGTCGTTAACCTGACATTTACCGGGAATGTATTATTTTCGATATCTATTCATAATTTGTCGAGTGAATTTTTACAATCAGTAGTAACAAGATAATGATGTTACATGTGGGTTTACGGCGTCCCGCAAACCCGCATGCTGACAAGACGACCGAGTGTGCTCTCTGACAGGTGAACGGGCAACTGTGGGGTAAGGCACAAGAAAGATATTATGTACAAGACATATATTATTAACAATAACTATATACAACAATGCCAGCACTGAACACTACATTTATTTGCTTCTATAACATTTCACGGCGCACGCCCCGAAGTCAAAACTTGAAAATTATATAGAAACAAATGATACAAATTTCGCAAAGTAAACGGAAAAAAATTATGCCGGCTTAATATAAGTCCACTTCGGATGGACTACGTCAGTGCGCTGGTGCACCTTTATTCCAGTTGTGGAACTAATTGAGGAACTATCAATGTCAATTCCAGCTGAGGAACTTAATACATATCAACACTTTTTTTCGTTTTTATCAGAAATCATAACACGATTTCAATCGCTGGATCCTTGAGAACTACATCTTAGTCCTGTAAATACAATTTTCCCAGGAATTGTGGTCTGGACGGAATCTAAGCTTGCCTGCCTCTGCTAGGCTCTAAACATATTTTCCGTCGTTCGTTATATACCTGCTCATTTGGACCAGGGAGCAGCAGGTCGCTCTACCTCCTCAACCTCCGACATAAAATGCCTAATCAACTAAAATGTGGTTCACGAAACGTATACGCTACATCATGATCCCTGCCCCGGAGAAGTCCCATGTTAATGCATATACCGTTATTGCGCATGCGCCGACCAGACAAACAGATGTGGATGTTATACATTTGCGATGTGGAAGTTAGGAGACCAATAGCGTGCCACTACTAAGAGATACAAGGCTAACATATTGTCATCTTGGGGTATCCCTTGACCCCTTGAACATTTATCACAAAACCCTTTCAACTACAGACTCCAGGGACTAAGTTATTCTAGATGACGCTATAAACCATCAAAACTGAAAAATTATAGCGTCATTATGAAACAATTCTAAATGACGCTATAATCTCATAAAATAGAAAAATTATAGCGTAATCTGGGAAAAACTAATGTATTTCAAGATTAAGACTGAAATCTATACCTACACACTCGTGAGACTAAGCCCACAGACCCCAACATAGCCTAGTCAAGCTTAGATCAAGTATAGCGTCATTTTTTATTAGAACAAGAGCACCACATGCGGGTGCCAAAGCTCCGATGCAATTGCACGACCCGCAGAAAAAGCGACCGACTGAAGTCGGTTAATTTTCTAAGAGTGCCCTAAAATTTCCCTGTCATTCTGTCAGTCTGTCTGTCCGTCCGTAACCCGATTGTGAAAATTGGTGATAGTGACCTAACCGATTGGAATATTTAAATAATTTTTGGCATACTGATAGATATCAATGAGATCTAACCAATGGACTTGCCAAATATCACATTCCATTTAGTATAGCCTCGCCGAGGCGAAAAATGTGAAAATTTTCGAACTGCTTCTCCTCGGAAACCGTTGGGCCGATTGAAGTCAAATTTCATATGGAGCCTCTATGGGCTGGGTAAAACCAAAATTTGCTCATGGCATCCAGGTCACTTGACCAAAATGGCCGCCAAGCCATATATGGTAAAAACCCTTCAAAAATAGTCTTCTCCAGAACCACTGGGCAGATTTCCACGAAACTTGATAAATAGCATCTGGGGCGTAGGCCCATCATAAAATGCTAAAATGGTGATCCTGGGTTGACCTTGTCATTCTTTGTGCCTAGGTCAAACTTTGACACATATGCTTTTGTATTGGAAAAGTAAGAATGCATTTTATCCTGCAAACGATTCAGAATACAGTACTAAAGTATAAGATATATTTTTGCTCCTTACGATAAGGCGCATTTATTGGGGGAACCGTTTTAGGTCCAGATCATTTCTTTTAGAAAACAAAAATTCTAAGTCAAAAAAGGGGCATAACTGTGCCAAAAATATTTTGAGGGTTACCTGGCCTATTGGTATGAGTTCCCCTTTTCATAATGAACAACCAGTCCGGGTTTCAAGTAAATATGTTCAGTAATGACAGAGATTTTACAAAATGTCCAAGTTTTTGCACGAAGGAGAGGACGACGCAGACGACACCAGAGCTGTGACAATACCTCGTCGTTTTCTTCGAAAACAGCCGAGCTAAAAATAAATTTTACCCCTGTAAACCCCAGTTTTCATATAACAAAATGGGGTTCAAGGGGGTCAAAATTATATAGGCATGTTTTTGTGATGAGTTGTTGGCTGTTAAAACGGGACTGAAGTGCCACGAAGCTATTTAAATGTGCCAGAGGTTTGAAAAACAAACAGAATGATTGCAGAATTGGGTGTTTGTGTCGCTTATATTATTTTATTTTGGATAGCCTATTGGCCATTTTGTGGGAAAGTAACTGTCCATGTGGCTTTCCGCTATTGCTGTTTCCATTAGGGTCTGTTGTTTCATGTTTGTGTTTCTTTCCCTTTGGTGTCTCTGATGGCAGCTGTGGGTCAATTGTATCGATTCCTGATCATTGCATCCACTTCTATTTTTCAAGTTTCTGAATTGCACAAAATGCTGTTGTTATGAATAAATATAGATTTGTATTTACAAGATTTTTAATCCTTTCCCCTAGACACTTAATAATCAGAGCATGTATGTTTCGACCGCTAACTAGTAAAAAAGGCCACTCAGGAAAGGCCACAATCAAAGAACGCAGCCATTGCAAGTAACCTAAAGAAAGTAGGTGACATGGAAACACACATGAAACAGGCGAAACATGAACCAACGACCCAAAGCTAATTAACAAGTAAGACACTGCAATAGAACGACCGCCTGGGGGCGATTAGTGTGTGTGTGTGTGGGGGGGGGGGGGGGGGTGAAGATGGGCTTCAACTCCGGAGTGTATGAAATTGCAACCCTCGCCCTCAGTTCTAGTGCAGTATCAAACTTGATAACAATATCAAATTGATCCAGATGCAGACTTTCTAGCTCAGCAGTGAGACAAAATAAAATACAGAAAAGGTTTTTACGTTAATTCTATATAAACTTACTTCTTGACAGTAGCTTTTACTTGTAACGTAGATAACATAAAATTGAAAATATGTGCAACAATGGATTTTTTTCAGTTAATATACAGCATTGGATTTTTATAGTATTTTCATTTCATACACATAGAAGGATAAAGAACTAAGCCATCCAAAATTTCCATTTATATATAGTCAAGGTAAATGACACATTCGGCAAACCAAATCTGTTATCATTAATTCACAAATCTGTAATAATTTAAAGATATTATACTCCATACAGATATAATTACTATATACGAACATTTAGAATATAATCAACAACTTCATCTTGAAACAAATTATATGATTATATGAATTGCAAAACAATATCTGGTAATTTACCACTAGTAACACAATTGCTAACATAAATATCAAGAATTCTAGTATACCACACGTAATGTAATTTTCGGCCGCTATAGAGACCATATAAGCATATCGGGACATTATTGATGTTATTTTATGAATGAAGGATCAGTTCAAATGTATATTCTTGTGGACTTACTGAGTAGGTTTCCATATTTCTTTCTATTACTAATGGTAACGTCATTAAAAAAACCATAAGTGTTACAGCCCCAATAACCAGATAGCAAAAAGTCATATCATGTACTTAAGATCACGTACTTTCTGAAAATCATAGTGGGGGGATGGGGAGGGGGTTATCGAAGGCTCATAACTTATATCTACAGCTTTTAGTTCTAAAAATAGAAGTGAAAGCAATCAAGGACCAACACACTTACTCGACCACCACCCACCCATCCCCCACCCCCACCCCCGCCCCTAACACACACACACACACACACACACACACACACACACACACACACACACACACACACACACACACACACACACACACACACACACACACACACACACACCTTCGACACCAAAGGGATAGAAAAAGCAACACATAACGACAACACGCATATACAAATACATTGTAACCTTTAGCGCCAAAAACAATTAAAATTTTAAGAAGAAAAATTGTGATATTTTTCTCATCGAGGCGGTTCTAACGGGCACCCATGTACTCGTTAGAACAACCTCATCGAGGCGGTTCTAACGAGCACCCACAATCTATATTTTAGAGCAGAAATAAGAAAAATAAGGTTTAAACAAAATTAGTGTATACCGCGACAGAGGTAAGGGCGAGGATTGTGGCCATGTAAAATCGATTTAAGTCCCCCCCCCCCCCACACACACACACACACCAGTGGAATTCTTTTCACTGACCGTTCCAAGGCGGTTCTTCTGTTTGCGGTTTATTTATGTTGTTGTTTGTTACTTACTGTGTGTATCACTTGTGTCTTTTTGTTTTGGATGGCCATTTGGCCATTTTGTGGTAAAGAAACTGTCCTTATGGCCTTCCTTTGTTTAGGTTTCCATTATGGTCTGGTCGATTCATGTTTGTGTTTCTTTCCATTTGGTGTCTTTGATGGGTGGAGTAAGTTAATTGTATCGATTCCTGATCTTTGTTTTACTTCTACTTTACTATATAAAAGTGGCGTTCAAGGGGGTCAAACTTATATAGGCGTGTATTCGTGATGATAAATCGTCCTTATAGCCAAATGGCTATCCGAAATAAAAGCATATTAACGGTACATTCATGCAAAGACAATGACAATACTAACCCACCTTGGATTTTAACCCTTTTTGTACCAAACGGAATCTTCCTCCTTATATATAGCATGAGTCCATTTCAAAATTTAGGGGTGTCAGGTTGTGTTTTCTTCAAAATTGTTTATGAAAAAGGCTGAACTTTTTGAAAACAGTGTAGGCCCTGATCAGACGCCGCGTTCTGCGGCGTCTTATCTGGGACTGCACTGTTTGCCAGTGTACCCGTTTTGGGGTTTCTGTTACTAAAAGGGTTAAATCATTGCCTTCACTTCAATTTTCGAACGTGTCATCTTCCACCCTCCGTTCTTGACTAAGGCGTTGTCAGCGTTTGCATTTTCTTTGGCTTTATATTTGTTGTTGCGCTGTTGACATGCGTGTACTATGTGTTTACCATATGACGTCGCGTCTGAGAGTGTAATAAGGTCATGTAATTAATTCGATAATCCACTAGTGGATTAAATATGCAAATTAGTTAAATACGCCCCGTAACGTTACATGCACGACGTCCTTAACGACGTCGCGTTTTCTAATGGCGGACTATTGACATTTTTGTTAAACAATCTGAATAATATGCGTTTTAAATGTCATATGATAAATACAATCTTGCATTCGCGCCCATATATTATTGAATTTATTGAACGAGGCATTTGCCTCGCATTTTATCCCTTTTCCTCAACTCGTTCAACTCGTTTAAAGGCCTCGCATTTTATCCCTTTTCCTCAACTCGTTTAATAAATTCAATAATACATGAACTTTGCCTCGCATTTTATCCCTTTTCGTCAACTTGTTTAATAAATTCAATAATACATGAACTTTGCCTCGCATTTCATCCCTTTTCCTCAACTCGTTTAATAAACTCAATAATACTTGAACACTCATGTAAGATCCTCTATGTCTTTTTTTTTCTAAAAGAATATCGCTCTTGACCTCTTCAATCCAATAAAAGAATATATACTAACATTCTTGGACTAAGGAAAGTTAGACTCGTAATTAATTGTTACCGTAGGATTATCGGTACCATAAACTACGAAAAGCCTTTTCAAAATTTTATAGACGTCATTCTGATTTAGTTTCAAAATTCAGTATTGGACTTAAATCTCTTCTGCAACAAGGTCTATCGGAACCCGAGAACCTGGTGCAGTGGTTACGCTAATCGCCTTGTAAACCAGGGATCGCAGGATCGATCCCGGGCTTCTCCAGACTTTCGGATGAGTCTTTAAACCGAGGTCCCGTCTCCGTATGACCTTAGCTGTTGGTGGGACGTAAAACTTAAACTCACTCACTCACTCGGAACCCGAATTTTATGGTGACTTAGTATATAAATTCAGTAAAATATATAACCGCAATGACTTCAGCACCCAATTTCGTACAATCATTCTTCGATATAAAAAGATTGGGTACAACATAAATGTTATACGACAGACTGCATGAATGGTAGTTAACCCAATCACGGTTGACAACTTTGCTTCCCTCTTTAATTGCACACCGATCAGTCAGGCCTCAGATTCTATGACGGTTCCAACGTAAAGGCTTATGTTGGTTGGTGCCTGATGCTCTGTCTCTGGTCGGGCCCATCGGAGTCTAACTGTTTGTTTATTTTTGCTGCCAGCATTTCAGTTGTTTCTTGTTGTCGAGTCTTCACCGTTGTTCCATCTCTGTGGTTGTTTGATTTTTGTGTTCACGGAGATGTTGCACTGATGAGTTAGGAGGCCTTCATGCGGACTGAACAAATTATTTCTCTTAATCGCGACGGAGTCCCCCCCCCCCCAACTCCGTTCAGTGGAATTCGTTTCCGCTGAGCGTTCCAAGGCGGTTCTTCTGTCGCGGTTTATTTTTGTTATGGTTTGTCTTTGGGTGTTTGTGTCGCTTATATTATTTTATTTTAGACAGCCTGTTGGCCATTTTGTGAGAAAGTAACTGTCCTTTTGGCTTTCCACTATTGATGTTTCAATTAGGGTCTGTTGTTCATGTTTGTGTTTCTTTCCCTTTGGTGTCTCTGATAGGAGCTGTGGGTTAATTGTAGCGATTCCTGTTCATTGCCTCCACTTCTACTTTGTAGATTAATTTTTTGCATTATCTCTTTTCTATTCACCTTTTTACAACTATAAAGGGCTTGAAGAAATAGATGGGCTACATGATGCTTCCACGCAGAGCTGAAATCCGGCCGCACAAGAGTACTGGTAAACAGTTTAGAGGATCTAAGCCTGCCAAGGTAAAGGGGTGCGTGTCGGACCGTCCATGCTTATAAACCCTATTAGTTTCATTGGACGACAGGGCATGAGATGTCATTTCATCTCAATGTCGGGTAAAAGTCCCACAAATTTGGAAGCAACGTCTCCAAAATGACCTATACAGTGTTGACGGGGACGTTAAACATGAAATCAAACAAACAAAACATCTGTAAAGCCAGTATTGCGCTAATGAGATACAAATGACATAAAAAAGCTGTGGTAAATTTGATAACAACCCTCAAAATCTAAATATTTTGACATTCGTATTTGCACCAGTCAGCAAGTCTTTTGTGTTGAAAGATAGTTGCCATTAATATTCAACCTCTCAAACCAAGTGTACTTGGACGTATCAAGATAATTTAGCGGCTGATTATTGATTACTGTTCACTGGACAGTTGTGGTCAGTTTCATCTCTCTTTACTCGTTGTAAATGGATAAATAGTTGAAGCCATGTGTTGACCCGCTGTAAACAAACAAAACCTTAAATGTTTTTTTATGAGCTATGTGTCGAGGCGGTAAGCGATGAATCCTTTTTGTACCAAATGGAATCTTCCACCCTATATATAGCAGGAGTTCATTTCAAAATTTAGGGGTGTCAGGTTGAGTTTTCTTCAAAATTTATTTGGAAAATGGCTGAACATTTTGCAAACAGTGTAGGCCCTGATCACACGCCACATTAAGCGTCGTCTGATCTGGGCCTGCATCGTTTGCCAAGGTATACCCCGGGTTCTGGTACTGAATGGGTTATTTTGTTTGTATTGGAGTTTTACGGCCCAGTCAACACTATTTAGGTCATTTTTGAGCCGGTCAGTTTACCTAACAACACTTTCCTGGGCAGGCTTATACGTAAGCGGTTAACCAGTACAGTGCACATTCTTTCGCCAGAAACTGACAACTGCCCTTCTTGAATCAGCGGAAGGGAGAGAATGACCGTAGAAAAGATTTCATGATCAATCTCCACGAAAGAATGTTGCCGACCCCGGCGGGAGTCGAACCCGCGTCCTCCTGATCACCAGTCAGACGCGCATCCGACTGAGCCACTGAGGCCGGTCACTGAATGGGTTAATATCTTCTTTATATTGTATAGTTACTTGATTTAGTTTTGTTACCGAACCACTGTTAAAACGACTGACCTAACTTAACATCTATTTAAAGGTCATTGTGTTAAATGCTCGTGCAGTTACAATGTTTTGTTGAAAATGTATGCAATATAAAAGTTAAGTCAAGGATTTAGCATTTGATGTAATAAATGAAAGTTTCCGACCGGTTATCATATCGTTTAACCGCTAGATAAGTATTATCACGTTATGGACATCACACCTAAACCCCACTTTATACTGAGAAATCTGGAGTTTTAAACGGTATACATTATTTTGCATATTTCTGCACCAAGACATAAGCTGTGGGTACTCGTTAGAACGGGGCGGTTCTCACGAACACCAACAACCTATGTTTGGAGTATAAATAAGAAAAATATCAAACTTCTTCATCAGCAAATAGTCATTTTGGAGATATGAAAGGATGTACTATGTCGCACCGATGTGTTATCTGTACAGGAAAATCCGCTAGGAACACTGCCATTTAAAACCATCCAGAGAATAGAAAGAGTTTAAACCTTAACCTGCTGAATAATTAATTTAGCAACTCCCATTTCTGACTATCAGCCAATCAAATTACTTCATATATTGTATTTATTTGAATTCGGAAACTGAATGACAAACAGTATACTAGATCCTGATAGCACGGTTTCTTCTGGATTTACACTATTTGCATGCCGGCCTCAGTGGCTCAGTCGGATGCGCATCTGACTGGTGATCAGGAGGACGCGGGTTCGACTCCCGCTGGGGTCGGCAACATTCTTTCGTGGAGATTGATCATGAAATCTTTTCTACGGTCATTCTCTCCCTTCCGCTGATTCAAGAAGGGCAGTTGTCAGTTTCTGGCGAAAGAATGTGCACTGTACTGGTTAACTGCTTACGTAAAAGCCTGCCCAGGAAAGTGTTGATAGGTAAACTGACCGGCTCAAAAATGACCTAAATAGTGTTGACTGGGCCGTAAAACTCCAAAACAAACAAACAAACACTATTTGCAAAGATGTGCATTGTTGTGCTCAGCGGGATAAGGGATGAAGGTTTAGTAGTCGCAGATAAGATTGACTAGGCGGAGCTATCGTTTGTACCTGCCTTAGGAATATCCCATTAACAAAAAGGTAAACCAAGTCACCCGATTGTGTGAATTCAACAGTCACACTGGCATAGCTGTGGCGAATATGACCATTTCGTCCGCTTGTAGAAAACGTGCGAAAGGCACTCTACCGGATCTTCTGGTGGACTCAGCGAATTTGACATATATTGACAACACCCGAATAGCTCCGCCCAGTCAATCTTATCTGCGACTACTATACAATACAAATGAAAATAACGCAACTTCCGCCCTAAATTCCAATGCAACACCACAAAAACAAACCGACCAGCCTAGCAACATATCATCACGATAACACATCCGCGTGACATAGCGCATTCTATCATGTCTCCAAAACGCTTATTTTTTTTTATAAAAATTGTGATATTTGACTTATTTTTTCTTCAAACACAGACTGCGGGTGCTCGTTAGAACCGCCTCGTTGAGGTGGTTCTAGCGAGTACCCATAGCCTACGTCCTAGAGCAGAAATAAGGGACTTCAGCATTTTAGTTATTTCATACTGACTGAAAAGTCCTCATCGATGTTTCATCTCTAAATTCGTTTGGTTTGATTGTTCTCGGAGCTATTGCACTGATACGTTAGAGACCCTTCATACGGCCTGAACAAATTGCATGTACAGTCGAACTTCAATGGCTCGAACACCATTGGGACCTCGAAAATCTGTTCGAGACAGGGGTAGTTCGAGCCACTGAGGGAGACTGCCAGGAGGTATACGATATACTTTTCGATATCTTTTCGGTGTTTTATAATGAAAAGGTATGCTGTGTGTACTCATTAGAATCGCCCCATCGAGGCGATTCTAATGAGTACACACAGCATGCATTTGCAAGATAAAAGAGTAAAATCTCCTTAATAATCCCCCACTATTTCTTATGTAGAGGATTTCGCTAGGGGCTCAAGAATGGGTTCGACGCATCCATGGTAAACGAGCCATCGGTGTTCGAGTCATCGAAGTTCTACTGTATACTGAGGCCGAGAGTTGTGGCTTTGCAAAATCGATTTAGTCCCCACCACCCCACCCCCTTATCCCGGTAAAACTTTTCACTGACCTTCCAAGACGGTACTTCTGTAATGGGGAAAAAAGAAACTCGTAAATTGCTTTCCTATGGACATTTTCAAAATTGAATGATTTGTATTGGAGTTTAACAGACCAGTCAACAGTATTTAGGTCATTTTGGAGCCGGTCAGTTTATCTATCCACACTTTTCCTGGGTAAGGTTATACGTAAGCGGTTAATCAGTACAGTGCACATTCTTTCGCCAGAAACTGACAACTGCCCTTTTTGAATCTGCGGAAGGGAGAGAATGACCGAAGAAAAGATTTCATGATCAATCTCCACGAAAGAATGTTGCCGACCCCAGCATGTATCGAACCCGCGTCCTCCTGATCACCAGTCAGACGCGCATCCGACTGAGCTACCGAGGCCGGCTCAAAATTGAATCAATTTCCCATGCAGATTATCTTCTCCGCTGTGAAGCAGTGTAACTATATATGGGAATTCCCCATGCAGATTATCTTCTCCGCTATGAAGCAGTGGAAATTCCCAATGAAGACTATCTTTTCCACTATGAAGCGGTGGACCTGTAAATGGGAATTCTCCGTGCAGATTATTTTCTCCGCTATGAAGCAGTGGAAATACCCCATGAAGACTATCTTTTCCGCTATGAAGCAGTGGACCTGTAATTGGGAATTCCCCATGCAGATTATCTTCTCCACTATGAAGCAGTGGACCTGTAATTTGGAATTCCCCATGCAGATTCTCTTTTCCGCTATGAAGCAATGGACCTGTAATTTGGAATTCTCCAAGCAGATTCTCTTTTCCGCTATGAAGCAATGGAACTGTAAATTGAGAGTTCTCCAAGCAGATTCTCTCTTCCGCTATCCGCTATGAAACAATGAAACTGTAAATTGAGAATTCTGCAAGCAGATTCTCTTTACCTCTATGAATCAATGGTTGGTGGATTTGAGGTTTAACATTCCCGTCAACACTGTATAGGTCATTGCTTCCAATTTTGTGGGACTTTTACCCGACATTGAGATGAACTGACATTTCAAGCCCTGTCGCCCAATGAAACGAAAAGGGTTTATAAGCATGGACGGTCCGACTCGCACCGCTTTGCCTGGGCAGGCTTCGATCCACTAAGCGGTTTACCAGTACTCGTGTGTGGTCGGTTTCAGCTCTGCGTGAAAGCATCATGCAGCCCATCTATTTCTTCAAGCCCCGAGGGGCGGGAGCCTCCTATGAAGCAATGGAACTGTAAATTGAGAATTCCCCAAGCAGATTCTCTTTTCCGCTATGAAGCAATGAAACTGTAAATTGAGAATTCTCCAAACAGATTCTCTTTTCCGCTATGAAGCAATGGAATTGTAAATTGAGAATTTTCCAAGCAGATTTTTTCCGCTATGAAGCAGTGGAACTGTAAATGAAAATCTAACTAAGTTACTCTCTAACATTAATCCCTGTAAGTTTGACACTTTACTGATCATAATTAGCATTGTGTTGCTAGGGCGAACATAAGCCGTTGTTTTTGTTGTTTGTTTTTGTTTGCTTATTTATTTATTTTATTTTATTTTGTTTTGGGGAGGGGGTGGATTTACAGCCCTTTTAAGATTCAAGCCAATCGTTAATCAGAGGTGCGAAAACCGAAGTACCGAGAAAAACCACCTGACCTTCCGTTGCAGAACTTGGCGTCTCACATGTGACCCGAGCCAGGCTCACACCAACAACAGTGAGAGACCTTATGATTAAGAGTCAGCGCTCTTATCCACTAGATCACAGGGGTCCGTTGGGCGAACATATGAAACTTAAAGGTACATTAAGTGATGGCTCTGGATACATTGACTCTGCTTTAGTAACTTGTAATGCTGCAAATATCAAGGAGAGCTCTGCTGGAAAGGTTATGCCAATAAAATGAGTTTGACAGCCTCGATAGCACAGTGGTTAACGCGTTCGACTTATGATCGAGAGGTTGTGCGTTCGAACCGGCCACCGGTATCGAGGTGTGTCTTTGGGCAAGACACGCAATGACACTGCCCCACGCCACCCATGTGTAAATGGGTAGCATTGGTGTAATAGCCACTTCCTCTCTCGCGTGCGCGTGAAAACCGTGAAAACACCCGGAATGAGTGTTTGAGAGCGATTCAATAAGCTTGCAGCTTTCATCGCAATCGAACTAAAATAAATAGTATAAACCTAAATGAGTTACATTGCAAAAACATAGTCCGAATCTCCGGTTAACGAATTATTATGACACATTTGCAAGTTGGCAAAATGCCGGCAAATATTAGTATTTTATTTGCAAATGCTGAGAAATGCCGGCAAATACTAGAAAATTGAATTTAGCACCCTGGAATTAAAACAAAACACCTACAGTCAACAGTTATATATGGAAAATTTCATTAATGGTGATTAGTTAACTAAATATTACATTATACGGATATAGTTTAACATTTGTTGTTATCTACTTTGTGTGCTCGGCGGGGGATGTGCTGTGTTTGCCGGGTCTTGTCCATCTTCCGTTTCAGAACGTCGGGGTTGAGACCCACTGGTGAAAATTAAATATCAGAATGGCCTCTGTGTCACTAAATTTGGTATAGTTACGCCTTAATTGCAACCACTGGGTCGGTATCTCTGCTGGTGGATGATTCGTTCGTCCCCGAGGGTATCATCAGCCCAGTATCAGTTCCTTAGTGCTGAGGTTGATACTGCGGTGTTGACGTCAGTACTTAAGTACTGAATTAAATAACTATATTATATCTTTAACTTTTGCAGTATAAAATTCTAATTTTTTCCAAAAACTAAGACTGGCGTGTCAGGTGAGACATGTATTTACAAATTCTATTCTAAACGCCTATTTACAAATTCTCCATCCCCCGTTAGTCGTGTCAAAGGGATGCCCCCGATCGGCAAGGCCGATCATGATATAGTTTATATTGAGTATGACATAAAAGCAAAGCGAATCCGACTGGTCCCGCGTAAAATATATTTATATAAGCGTGCGGATATGGATGGTCTGCGAGACCATATGGCGCGATTTAAGGATTCCTTCCTTTCCTCTGACCTCAAATGACTTGTGGGTCCGTTTTAAGACCGAACTTACGACGGCCATGGAAAGGTACATTCCAATAAAATGACCAAAACAAAGCATAGTGTACCATGGATCGATAACACGATCAAACACCTAATCAGAAGACGTGACAGAATATACTTTCGTGCTCGTAAGTCTAGCAATCCCGACGTGAAGAACCATTACAAAAGGTTCAGAGCACATGTACAAAAGGTAATTAGAGATGCATATTGGAAACATGTTTCCAGCATCTTTACCTTTGATGATGAAAATATTGATCCTGAGGGCCCCCAGAAGAATGGAAAAAGTTAGAAATTTTGGTCATTTGTATAGTCCCTTAAAAAAGAATCATTTGGGATCACTTCACTTAGGGAAAATGGAATTTTGAAAATTGAATCGCGCGAAAAGGCAAATATATGTAATAAGCAGTTTCAATCGGCGTTTACACGTGAAGCTGACGGTGAGCTACCATCAAAAGGTACAAGTCCGTTCCCCTCTATGGGGGACATAACAGTTGACCCCAATGGGGTCGCAAAACTGTTGGACAAGCTCAACATACATAAGGCATCTGGGCCTGACGGTCTGCATGCAAGGGTGCTTAAGGAATGTAGTGCTGAAATATCTCCCCTGCTGGCCTTTAGTATCAATGAATCACTTGCTCGGGGCACTGTACCAGATGACTTGCGACAAGCAAACGTTACCCCGGTCATTAAGAAAGGAGAAAAATATGATGCTGCGAATTACAGACCGGTGTCGCTCACATGCATCTGTTGCAAAACCCTGGAGCATATATTAGTTAGCAACATTAACAAGCACCTAGCCTCTGAAAGCATTCTTGCTGACGGTCAACATGGTTTCCGAAGTCGAAGGTCTTGTGAAACTCAATTAGTTCAGTTCTACCATGACACAGTGAGCAATCTGGATGGGGCCATTAATCGTGGCCACAAACAGACTGACCTGATTATCATGGATTTTGCCAAGGCCTTCGACAAGGTACCTCACAGGAGGCTATTGTACAAACTGGATCATTATGGGATTGGAGGATCCACACTTAAGTGGGTTAGCTCATGGTTCTCTGGACGCACACAACAAGTTGTACTTGACGACCAAGCGTCGGATCCAGTCCCTGTTTTGTCCGGTGTCCCACAAGGTTCGGTACTTGGACCGGTCCTTTTCTTGATATTTATTTATGATCTTCCTGATAATATCAGGCCATCTGTTCGCTTGTTTGCTGACGATTGTGTTTTGTATAGGAACATATATACTACTTCTGACTGTCTTATCTTAAAAGATGACCTGGATAGCCTAGCACGTTGGGAGGCCGATTGGCAAATGAAGTTCAATGTGGCCAAATGTCATTCAATGAGGGTGTCACGGCACCCTCCAGACAAGCAGATTAAATTCAACTACTCATTACATCAGCATACTTTGGAACATGTCCAATCCGCAAAATATATTGGTATCACCATTACTGATAATCTTGATTGGGGTCAACATATTTCTGAGATTACCTCTAAAGCAACTAGGACATTAGGGTTTCTTAGACGTAATTTGGCTTTTGCACCTAGGCAGACAAAGGATGTTGCATACAAAACCTTGGTTAGACCTCAATTAGAGTATGCATCACCTGTTTGGCATCCCCATGTTAAAACTCAGGTTCAACAGGTTGAGAAGGTTTAGAGGACGGCTGCCCGATGGACCTGCAGGCGATGGCGGAACAGAAGTAGTGTTGGTGAAATGCTCGATGAGCTGGAGTGGCCATCGTTGGAGGCCCGTCGCGAGCAGTCCTCTTTAACCTTCTTTTATAAGATACACTCTAACACAGTGTCTCTTAATAAAGATAAATACTTGACCCCTGTGACTACTTCAACTCAAACAAGGGCATCAAAACTAAACAACAGTCAATATCGTCGGTACCAGGCCTATAGTGATGCCCTGAAGAATTCTTTCTTCCCTAGAACTATTCCTCAGTGGAATAGTCTTCCCTCCTCTGTGGTAAATGCCAAAACTGCAGAGGAGTTCAAAGCCCGCATGGTGTAGATTGGAATCCAGAGGTGTGCGTTTTAGTACACCTCTGAAAGCAGATTGTAAATAGTTATAAGAACTCATCCAGTGGGTGTGGGTGTTTTTTTTTTTTTTTTTTTTTGCTAAATTCTAAATTTAGCGCACCACCCAACTGAGGTAATGGCCAAGTATGACCAACTCAGTATATGAAGATAGATAGATAGTATCTTAGCGGATTTGGTTGCCACCTTTTGTTATATTTTAAATTTTGCAAGTCTCGCTACTTTGGACGTCTCCTTCCTGATGCCCGGGACTTCCATGGGGTGTGGGCCATGTTTGCTGATGTTGGCTCGGTAGGGGACGCCTATAAGTCCTAGGGTAGGCTTCTCTTGCTTGATGCCTCCAGATGACCTGTCTCATGGGCTACGTCGGTCGGTGTGTGCTCGGAGGGGGATGTGCTGTGTTTGCCGGGTCTTGTCTATCATCCGTTTCGGTTTCAGAACACACTGATGAAGATTAAATATCAGAAAGGCCTCTGTGTCACTAAATTTGGTATAGTTACGCCTTAATAAAATGTTAGAAAAAAAATATTGTACCTGCCACAGTACTCACCTGTTTATTTTTACCTGGACTAATAGTTTAAAGTCATATAAAACATTGAGCCATTTATGACATCCTTTTGTCAATCCTTGTACCGGCCCCGATAGCTCAGTTGGTAGAGTGTCCGCTCCGGGGAACGGGAGGTCTCTGGTTCGATCCGAGGCCGCGACATACCAAAGTCTTTAAAAATGGTACTAGCTGCTCCTCGCTTGGCACTCAGATTTACGGGGTAGAGCTAGGACTGGTCGATCCAGTGTCAGGATAATGTGACTGGATGTGGTATCATGTAATGTGTCTGGGACATGATACTTCAGTGAGGCAGCACTATAAACGTGAGCATTGAGCTCCCTGTCGCAACCAGACACCGTCGTGATATGACTGAAAAATTGTTGAAAGCGACGTTAAAAGTAGAAGTAAAACAAAGATCAGGAATTGATACAATTAACTTACTCCATCCATAAAAGACACCAAAGGGAAAGAAATACAAACATTAAGCGACCAGACCATAATGGAAACCGAAACAAAGCAAGGCCATATGGACAGTTACTTTCCCACAAAATGGCCATATGGCCATCCAAAATTAAAAGACACAAGTGATACACACAGTAAGTAACAAACAACAACATAAATAAATCGCCACAGAAGAGCCGCCTTGGAACGGTCAGTGGAAGATTTCCACTGGGGGGCTTAAATCGATTTTACGTGGCCACAATCCTCGAATTCACACACACATTGTCCATCCTTGCCCTGGCTACCCTGTGCTTTCTTGAATATACAATGTCTCAATGTTTGTTGATTTAATATTTTAGGTCATATGATCTTGCAAATTTACTCTAAAACTAAAGTGTTGGACAATAGTAAAATACTATAGCTATCCGAAATTTTGATTACATTGTTTTACCATACAAGTTTGTTCAAAAATGCAGATGGATTGGCTAGCAGTGCTCAGTCTTATCTTGATCTGACACGATCTGTCACTACAAAACCTTATAACCATTATCGTAAGTGATAATAACCAGGTGCTCAGGAGAATTTCTACCCTTAGTTTTCTACTATTGGTTTAAACAGATACTTTTTATTTTTGATTAAATGATTTCACGGTTTTAATCTTAAATTCAAATTGTGACTGGTTCAGCATGTTTAAATTGAGAAATATTTTATTCTGTAGGTTGATAACCGTACATAAATATTAACTTTTAAACAATTTTACTCATCTAGTTTGATTACTATTTCGAATCAACTTTGCTAAAATTTCTACTGTATTTTATGGCCAAAAAGTTAAAGTTGCCAGTATTTGCCAGTATTCGCACCTTGATGAGTATTTTTCCAGTCCGGTAAATACCGCATTACGAAACACGCCTATACAAATTCATTATAAAATATACCACCGAAAAAAAACGAACATTTTAAGATGGACAATTGTGATTGTTTTTCTTATTTCTGCTCAAAATATAAATTGTGGGTAATCGTTAGAACGGCCTAATAAAGGCGGTTCTAACGAGTACCCATAATCTATATTTTAGAGCAGAAATAAGAAAAATAAGGTATACCCCTGTACACCCCAGTTTTACGATATGAAAGTGAGGTTCAATGGGGTCAAAATTATATAGGCGTGTTTTCGTGATGCGAAAATGCCACTGGTAAATTCCGGGGATGGAATTTGCCGCCCAACCTTACGCCTTTGATTCTGCATACTCAAAAAATTATATACCCATCTTAAAATACACCACCCATTTGGTATATCTTTGTTATTCCGTTTGCAAATATCTTACACTTGATGTTATGCTAAATTATGTAAGAATCGTATGTAAGTTATATGATGGGATTTAAATGACAAATTTTCATTTTGCAATGATGTTTAAAAATAAATTTTCACTTCGCTTAAAGGAAAAAAAGGCTTGAAAATTGTGCTTTAACTAGCAGCTGCTGCACCTCAACCATAAATCTAGATAAAAAGAACGAACGATTTGTTTTTAAAGAAATAAGCTAGAATGCAACATAAAGGATTATCACATCCACCTAGTTATTTGGAAAAAACTCGATAACTTTCATCGAGCTATCTTCCCCGTTCTTTTTATGGCGTTTAATTATCTTTTTGAATTGATTTCTTCATAATTTTTCTAAATTTATAAACCAAATCTCCATAAAACTCGGGTTCTATTATGCCATGTTGCAGAAGTGTTTTTCAATTGACCTTGTATTTTTCATCTAGTTCGGAGTGCCGTCGATAAAATTTAAAAAATGTTTTCCTAAGTTTATGACACTGATAGCCCTGTTTGGGAAGCTTAACAGTAAGTTTATTCCCATTATTAAAATCGTCAACATGTATAGGTTATGCTAGCTAAAATTAGACATAGTGTATCGTCGTTGCTGACCTTTAAAATAAGGACATGGTCATAAAAAACGTATTAGTCGGAAGGCATTGGCCGCTGTTGTTTTCCTTTGAGATGGATAAACAAGAGGCCCATGAGCCACTATGCGCACCAGAGCTCAGGGGGCACTGCCCATTGGCAGCAATGTATTTTAATTAACCATGGAAGCCCTGCGCCCAATGATACTACAGATAGAATTTTGACCCAATCAGCCTAGTGGCTTCAGAGGTTTGATGTCGCTTGAATGTGTTGTTGCAGGACAACAGATGACAATTGACAATTTTCCCATCTGTGGCAACCAATAGGCCTAAAAGAACATTATTAAATGAACATTTCTATATAAGTTTGACAAAATATCTTGAAAGGCATAAATGTCATTTTTCAATTTTCCCCATTTATAAGTCAATGGAAATTCTTAACTTGCCATAGCAAACAAACCAAAGAGCAAAAATTTCATAAACCAGAGCTCAGGTGGGCACTGCCCATGACATTGTATTTTAACAGGATATGATTTTAATCTACCAATTATAAAGTCTCCCAAACAAGCCCCATACCCAAATATTAGGTGTTTTATAAAGTAGAGAGAGTGGGGCATGAACCAAATGGAGCCCTGGTTGGTGTCACTAAATGCATCTTATCAAAAGGAACAGAGACATTATGGTTTAGCGGTGGGGATATGTATGGCTCCTGAGATGTAAGGCTTTTTAAGCAGTAGAGGGATTCGGGCATGGTGGATCCCAGAAAAGCCCAAGATTGCTGTCACTAAATGCTGGACGGTTTTTGAGATATGAGGCCCTTTTATGAAGTGGATGGGAGAGAAATGGCCCCTGCGGACCCCGCAAGATGGGGGTGACTGAATGTGTCTAATAAAAAGGAACACGAATATATGTGATTATGGGGTGGGGATTTGAATGGTTTCTGAGATATATGGCCTATTATGAAGTGGGGACTTATCATAAGGAAGAAGAATATATATATTATGGTTAAGGGGTGGGGAGCTGAACAGTTTCTGAGATATATGGCTTTTAATGAAGTAAAGGGGTGGGACATGGCCGGTGGCACCCCGGGAGTCCCCCATGCTGGTGTCACTGATTGCGTCTTATCATAAGGAACAAGAACATATTATGGTTTACGGGTAGGGCTCTGAACAGTTTCTCAGATATATGGTCTTTTGTGAAGTTGAGGGGTGGAGCATGGCCCGGGCATGCCCTGGGTGACTCCTAGGTTGGTGTCACTGAGTGCGTCTTATCATAAGGAATATGAATATATATGGGTAAGGGGTGGGGATCTGAATGGTTTCTGTGATAAATGGCATTTTACGAAGTGGAGGGGGTGGGGCATGTCCCCGGCACATCTGGGGGAACCCCAAGTTGATGTCATTTAATGCACCTTATCATAAAAAAACAAGAATATATATGGTTTAGGGGTGGGGATTTGTAAGGTTTCTGGAATATTTGGCCTTTTATGAAGTGGAGGGGGTTGGGCATGGCCCCGGCACATCCTGGGTGGTATCACTGAATGCGACTTATCATAAGGAACGAGAATATATATGGTTTAGGGGTGGGGATCTGTAGGGTTTCTGGGCTATTTGGCCGTTTTTGAAATGGAGGGGTTGGAACATGGCCCCGGCACATCCCGAGGGACCCCCAGGTTGCTGTCATTGAGTGCGTCTTATCATAAGAAACAAGAATATATACGGTTTAGGGGTGGGAATCTGAATGGTTTCTGAGATAAATGGCATTTAATGAAGTGGAGGGGGTGGGGCATGTCCCCTGCACATCTTATGTGTCTTATCACAAGGAACAAGAATATATATGGTTTAGGGGTTGGGATCAGTAAGGTTTCTGAGATATAAGGCATTTTATGAAGTGGAGGGGGCGGGGCATGGTCCTGGCACAACCTACGGGACCCACAGGTTCACATAAAAGCAAACGGCTGAGAGAAGTTTACTCAAGGAACGTTTCTATGAAAATTTTGTCAAAATATCTGCAAAGGCTTGGTAGTTAATGCCATTTTTCAATTTTCCCCATTATAAGTCTATGGAAAATCTAAGTTGCCATAGCAACCAAATTAAAGAGCTGAATTTCATAAGAAAAAAAACTTGTAAAGGCAAATATGGTGAATATTTCCATAAACTCTAAACCTCATAGAGCATACGGTTTCTGAGGAGATGATTTTTTAAGTATTTTTTTCTATTTTTTTTTTTCATTTTGGTTTCCATGGCAACCAATACAAATGAGCAGCAGCCCTAAATTCATATGGCAGAGAGTGGATTGTCTAAAGAACATTTCTATGAAAGGTTTGTCAATATATCTGCAGAGGCTTGGCAGTAAATGCCATTTTTTAATTTTCCCCATTGTAAGTCTATGGGAACTCTAAGTTGCCATAGCAACCAAACTAATAAGCCGATTTTCATAAAAAAACACAAACTTTCATTCCCCCCGCCCAAGGATGCTACAGATAAAATTTGGGCCCAATCGGCTCAGTGGCTTCAGAGGAGAAGTCGTTTGAAAGTGTTGACGACGGACATACGACGCAGACGACGACGCAGATGACGACGACGACGGACATCTGCCTATCCTATAAGCTCCCCCGGAGCCTTCAGCTCTGGTGAGCTAAAATCAGTATACGTGACATTTTGGCCCTGAATTGGCCTTGAAAATGAATTCAGCTTCATCAAAATCATACCAACTCGAAAGCATAATTCAGTAAAATAGAAGTGAAGGCAATGATCAGGAATCGGTACAATTAACCCACAGCTCCTATCAAAGACATCAAAGGGAAAGAAACACAGACATGAAATAACTAGATCCCAGTGGAACATTTATAGCGGAAAGACAAAAGGACAGCTACTTTCCCCCAAAATGGCCAATTGGCTATCCAAAACCAAAAAAAAAAAAACTGCAAGCGATACACACACCCAAAGACAAACCATAACAAAAATAAACCGCGACAGAAGGACCGCTTTGGAACGAACGGTCAGTTAAATGAATTCCACTTGGGGACGGGGGTGGGGTAGGGGCTTAAATCGACATTACGCGGCCGCAGTCCTCGCCCTTACTTCCGTCGCGATTCAGACAAATAATTTGTTCAGTCCGGATGAAGGCCTCTAAACTCAACAGTAACTCAAAAGTGAGTTTAATGGATTGAAATTATATTGTAGATTTTTTCATAGTAAATACAAAACTAAAATAGGCTGTTGTATTTTTAACATTTTGAACATGAACATTCCATTTTACTAGTACATACTCCATAAATCTATACTGTGCCAATATTTGAAACGAAAATACCGAAGTAATATTCAAAGATTGTTAATGAAAAATATGACGTACTAATTTAGTCCCTATTGCATATATGGTATTAATACAGAGACACGGACGAATACAGTCAAAACTTCTACACACTGTATTTTCCAGACAATTTGGAAAAATTGCGAAAACAATTTGTCTTAGGTCGAAATAATTGCAAATTCTGATCTGCAGTAGCAATGATTCTGTTGCTTCCTTATTATGTGTACATTAACCTTTATGGATTTAAATCTTTTAGTACTTACACGGGATTGTCATTGTCAAGTTTTTAGGCATGCCCGCGAACAATTGGTATATGCCACCACTTGCTGGCAACTTCCATAAAGAGGACCAAAAATGCAGTATTATTGTTATTGTTAAGAGTTATTGAGGAAGATGCATAATACTTGTTATAAATTAATATACACATTACTAAATGTATGTTTGTGTAAAGTGTTGTTCTTTTTACAATCTTAAGACGGTATATGCCAGTGCAGTTATTCTTTATTTCAGGTCTACTACGAGATATCAGTGGATCCTACATATATTCCCTTCACTTAGCTGGATGTTTGTGTTATGCTGGTACAATATTGTTGGTTCTCATGCCTGCTGTTCAAAAGAGATTTAAAGCAAAGAATCAGATAGAACAAGATAAAGTGAACGAACGCTAATTTAATGATTTATTAATTGATTTACTCTTATTTATTTAAAAGTTCTTCCAAAGTATACATCTTTCCAATAGCTTTACGCCATATTTTACATCAATCACGTCAACAAGTCTATGTAATGGACTCTACAGTGAGGAGTGAGACTCACTGAAGGGTATACATTGTGCCCTAGATATTGGTCTAAAACCTCCGTATAATTGACACAATCTATATTTCGAGCATAATTTAGCAATGTATACTACTAAAATAAATAGCCCCAAAAACTATAAAAAGATAAAGCCCTGATGCGGTTGGTTGGCTGTTTGTAGTGACGAGATGAGCTTTTTTTGATAACATTTAGTCCGTCATCCGTGAGAGCGACCATGCGTCAGTGAACAATTTCTTAAAAGGACATTTCCTAAACCACTGATTGAATTTTGACCACACTTCACAGGAATGCTCCTAGCTTGGCCCTCTAGAAATGTTTCTTAGTTGATCCTCTTTTGGTTACTGTCCATTGCACATGTAGGTCACAGGACTCAGAATAGATTTTTTAACTAAAAATTTAAAAAATCTTCATGTCTGAAACCGCGAGACCCAGGTCTTCGATATTTGGTATGAAGCTTCATCTGGTAGACATCTATCACGATTGTTCAAATGATAACTTTTGGGTCAAAATGGCCCCCAACTCGGAGCCCTCATGTTTTACATAGTCTTATGTTCACTTAGAAAAGGTCACAATCAAGAACGCATCCATATCAAGTCATCTAAAGAAAGTAAGCGACATTGAGGAACACACACAAAAACATCAGGTGAAACATGAACCAATGAACAAAGCAAATAAACAAATAAGACCCTGCAAAAACAAACGACCGCTTAGGACGGTCAGTAGTAAAACTACTGGGGAAGTGGGGGCGGAGGGGGGTCAACTCCGGGGTTAAACAATTTCAACCCTCGCCCCGAATTCCAGTGCAGTATTAAACATAATAACAATAACAAAGTGATCTACATGGATGCTTCCTAGCTCAACAGTGATTCATAATAAAATACACAGTAAAATACAATCATGAATCAGGGTTAGGGACTTAACAACAGTTCGAGGGTCGAAGCCAGGTAATATCTGGCTTCACCCCTTTCGATTTAAAAGATTTAGGATGGGGCCGTCATAGAATCCGAAGTCCGGCCCATCGCCGCGCAACTGAAGGGCGAAGCAAAGCTGTCCATTATGAAAGGGTTGACAACCAAATACGATGTCTTTCGCATAACATCCATGCTATAACCAATTTTATTGTATTTCGCAACAATTTTACTGAACTGACCAGAAAAAGTATCACTTCCTAGTATTCTCCTGAATTTATAAACTAAATCACCATAAAATTCAGGTTCTGAAGTCCCTGTTACAGTTGTGTCTTCCAAAAAACGTCATATTGAGGAATAATGTAATTATACCGACAATAAAAGTCGGAAATGTTTGGTGCAGTTTATGATACCGATAGCCTTGTTTTAATTTTTTTTTTCTGTTAAAATTTTGTGTCGATCATTAAAGTCATCCGCATGACAATAAGCTCTAGCAAAATGAATAAGCTGTGACATACATACCCCATAAGACAAGCATTAGGGACGTCACCATCCAAACAAGGAATATTTACAATTCCAAAATTAAAATCGTCTCTTCTATTATAAATTTTGGAAGAGAAAGTACCATTAGATACAGTCAGAAATTCGTCAAAGAAATGAAGCTTCGGAGCCATCAAAATTAAAATATAAACTTGTCTGGAACCAGAATATCCAGGCCTTTGATATTTGGTTTGAAAAGTAGAAGTAAAACAAAGATCAGGAATTGATACAATTAACTTACTCCACCCATAAAAGACACCAAAGGGAAAGAAATACAAACATTAAGCGACCAGACCATAATGGAAACCTAAACAAAGGAAGGCCATATAAGAAGTTTCATCTAGCGGACTTCTGCCAATATTGTTCAAATTATAGCCCTTGACACTGTTTTCTTACTAGTTTGCTACCTATCGGATTTCACTCCATTTTTCGAAGGGCTGAATACACTCGCCAGAATACAAACCCATGACCCCAATCTACTAGCTAGGTAAGCAAAGATAATCTGTTCACTCTATTTTGGGCCAAAAAAGACCGCGCTGAAATTATTGAAGCTTTTAGCTCCACTTCTAGATATTTAGATGATTTATTAAATATTGATAATACCTATTTCGATGGTTTGATCAGTCAGATTTACCCCCAGAACTTCAGTCAAATAAAGCAAATTCTTCTGATACCGAGGCCCCGTTTTTGGATTTACATCTATCTATTGTAGATGGGTTTGTTTCGTGCAAAATTTATGATAAACGCGATGACTTTGATTTTGAGATTGTAAATTTTCCTTTTTTGGATGGTGATGTTCCTTGTGCGCCATCCTTTGGCGTTTATATTTCGCAATTTATTCGATTTGCTAGAGTGTGTAGTCATGTAACCGACTTCAACACTCGTAATAAATTATTAACGGCTAAACTCCTTAATCAGGGTTATCGGTACCATAAACTACGCAAAGCCTTTTCAAAATTTTATAGACGCCATTCTGATTTAATTTCAAAATTCAATATTGAACTTAAATCTCTTCTGCAACAAGGTCTATCGGAACCCGAATTTTATGGTGACTTAGTATATAAATTCAGAAAAATATATAACCGCAATGACTTCAGCACCCAATTTCGTAAAATCATTCTTCGATATAAAAAGATTGGGTACAACATGGATGTTATACGACAGACTGCATGCATGGTAGTTAACCCAATCACGGTTGGCAACTTTGCTTCCCTCTTTAATTGCACGCCGGTGGGTCAGGCCTCAGATTCTATGACGGCTCCAACGTAAAGGCTTATTGAGAATAAGAGAGATCTAATTCAAAGTAATGTTGGTTGGTGCCTGATGCTCTGTCTCTGGTCTGGCCCATCGGAGTCTAACTGTTGGTTTTCTTTTGCTCCAGCATTTCAGTGGTTTCTTGCTGTCGAGTCCTCACCCTTGTCTCACCTCTGTGGTTCTTTGATTTTTTGTGTTCACGGAGATGTTGCACTGATGCGTTAGGAGACCTTCATGCGGACTGAAAAAATTATTTGTCTAAATCGTGACGGAAGTAAGGGCGAGGAGTGTGGCCACGTAAAATCGATTTAAGCCCCCCAGTGGAAATCTTTCCACGGACCGTTCCAAGGCGGTGCTTCTGTGGCGGTTTATTTATGGTGTTGTTTGTTACTTACTGTGTGTATCACTTGTGTCTTTTTATTTTGGATGGCCATATGGCCATTTTGTGGGAAAGTAACTGTCATTATGGCCTTCCTTTGTTTAGGTTTCCATTATGGTCTGGTCGCTTAATGTTTGTGTTTCTTTCCCTCTGGTGTCTTTGATGGGTGGAGTAAGTTAATTGTATCGATTCCTGATCTTTGTTTTACTTCTACTTTTAGTAAATGGGACACTATAGGCAATATATCAGGAGAAAATGAAGACTTTTGTTGCATGGCATGACAAGGGCCATATGGGGACCCATCCACCCCCTTTGTTCTACGAAAGGGTTATTCTTTGGAACGAAGGAATACACCACAGAACTGAATTTTGATGTTCCATAGTCATCAGCTTAGAATATCTCTGAGGAACAGACAGAAATGTTGTGAATCTCTTCATAACCAATGCTGTCGTTTGCAAAATAAAAGTGATCAGCTCTCAATCAATACAAGATATCAAAGGGTAAGAAGTACAGCACCGTATTTAACAGAAATGGATACACCTTCAGGGGAGCCAACTCTGCAAAAGTGTTTTTGTTTCCCATGTCAATAGGGGTTAACTCTTAAAGGAATACGAATTTACTCTTAAAGGTTGAGGAGCAAATTCTTTCCTTTTAAGAGTAGACCCCTTTTTCTGTGGGACAGGGCTTGTGTAAAAGTGAACAGGAAGTCCCGAAAGTTGTCTCCCTTTGAAAACTGGCGACAAAATCTACCAGGTGCTCCCATTCCCCTTAAAACATTGCAAGTAGATTGCCAAAATGACAGTTTCTTTCCAACACAATAGCTGAACAGCTATCCAAAATGAAAATATAATATGAAATAGATGACACCTAAACTGTAACCAACCAACTTATTGCAGCTGAAGGCTAGCTACATATTGTTGTAAGAAAATAAATAAAATAGGACAATTTTGAAACCTGAAATATTCTTAAAACTGAATACATAAGTGTCAATGTTTGTCTGAGTATCTAAGTGATTACAACACTAATCACATCTACAGAAAACTTGATGGGATGCTCACATCCTTCTTAGATAATGAAGAAATTGCTTGTAAAGAGTGGCTTGAAGGTAGGGTATTTGTCAGTATACTAGACACACATCAACGGCCCCATCCATCGAAGCTTTCATGATGCTTTCACGCATATGCGTACTGGTAACCTGCTCAGGAGGTCTAAGCTGCCCTGGTAAAGTGCTGCGAGTTGGAATGTGCCGGGACCATGCCCCACCCCATCAACTTCATAAAAGGGCCATATATCTCAGAAACCGTTCAGATCCCTGTGCCAAAACCATGCTTTTGTTTATATAAAAAAAATAGAAGTGAAGGCAATTAGGGATCGATACAATAAACCCAAAGCTCCCACCAGAGACACCAAACGGAAAAAACACAAACATAAAACAACTAGACCCTAATGGAAACATCAATAGCGGAAAGCCAAAAGGACGGTTACTTTCCCACAAAATGGCCAATTGGCTATCTAAAACAAAATAATATAAGCGGTACACACACCCAAAGACAAACCATAACTAAAATAAACCGCGACAGAAGACCCAAATCTGTCAGAGTCATTTTTTTCCTGAGACGTGTGTAATCAAAAGGGTGACCCTCAAAATCAAAGTGGTGCTATTGATGGCACGCATATATACTCAATTATTGCCTTGAATACCGTCCTACGACTCTTACTGCAAACTAAAAGGGTAAACGAAACACATTTCAGCATTAAGGTAGCTTTTTCTATCAGAAACGGATTGATTGTGAGACAGTTGATGCAGCCCAGCCATGCTGGTTGCATGCTTATAAAAACTTTTTGCCTGTATGTTACTAAGTATCCATAAGTATCCATTAAATTCATGTTCGGATAGGCCTTGATCAGGAAGAGATTTTTTTCATCATTGAATTTTGAATCGCAATCGAAATGATGTCTATAAATTATAAAAAAAGACTTTGCGTAGTTTGCTAAACCTGAAGTTAATCATTAATTACGAGTGTTGAAGTCAGTGAAATTACTAGACACTCTGGCGCACCGAATTAGTGGCGATATACAAACACGTTAGAATGACATACGATGAATAACACCATTCAAGAGAGGAAAATGTACAATTTCAAAAATTCAAATGATCGCATTGATCATATTTTTGCATGAAGTAAACGCATCTAAAATAAACAAATAGAAATCCAAAAACCGTGCTTTGGTATCAGCAGAACTTGTTTTAATTAATTGGAATTCTGAAGGGTAAATTTGACTAATCAAACCACCAAAGCAGGTATTGAAACGAAAAAAAGACATATATCGCACAGTGATGAAATGCGAGGACATTCGAGTGTTGAACACCCGTTGCAGTGAAGTGAGAGTGTAATAAGGATTGGTTAAGAAGTTTCTTTAATCTTGGCGTAACTTAACGACAACTCGCTGCTTCGGTGAAGGTTGCTCTGAATTGTTTCGACTGGAAAAGTTGCAGAAAATGGAAATATCCAACGTTATTCCTTTATCTATATAATAAACGGCGTTATAAATATAGTTTTGGTTTGTGTTTGGTGTTTTATGGTAGGGTAAAAGCTGTTAGTCACGTTTAACCTGTCATTTAACCCACTGATACTTCTGGCAATCGTATGCTAAGCACCAAATACGTAAATACTGCATCAGCCTTTGGAATTGGCAGAAGAGATTGATGAACATACATTTTCTTTCAAAATGGAAAGATGTTAACCCAATGAGCTCACAAAACAAGCGCACGACAAACCCGAATATAATACCTGTGCGACCGGCAAAGATTCAGCTCAGCAGGTCAGCTTGTATACCCACCTTATATGACCCACAATTTCTCTCATCTCCCTGGATAGTCCAGAGGCTGTAGAATGATCATGCGATTAACAAAGATTATGGTCAGACCGAGCGGATGTGCAGGCTTAAATTATTTTCACTGACCGGTCCAAGGCGGTTTTTCTGTCGCGGTTTATTTTTGTTATGGTTTGTTTTTGAGTGTGTGTATCGCTTATATCTTTTTGTTTTGGAACGTCAATTGGCCATTTTGTGGGAAAGTAAATGTCCTTTTGGTTTTCCGCTGTTGATGCTTCCATTAGGGTCTAATTATTTCATGTTTGTGTTTCGTTCCCTTTCGTGTCTCTGATGGGAGGTGTGGATTAATTGTATCGATTCTATTGTGAGTATTCGCTGGCCACAAAAGCCGAATTGTAGGTTCTGTCGGGCGTCTTGGGACGGCCAGTATTTAAACTACTGAGGTTTCAATTCCGTAGCTAATGAGCTTATCACCTTTGCTTTCAGCCACAATGAATTATCATTTACATATATCATCAACATATTAGAAGCCTCCCTGGTGTAGTGGATATGCTGCTCGCCTCATTAACCAAGGGTCACGGATTCGATCCCGGGCTTCTCCAGACTTTCAGATGAGTCTTTAAACAGATGCCACGTCTCCGTACGAGACGCACGCATCATTTACAAATTCATTCGCATGGAGTCATCCGAAAGCCACATATAGTAATGCAGCTAAATAAGCTTACAGTGTTAACCCAGGATATGATTCATCAAGTTCCGGCCCAAAAATGATTTAAAACCCCACTACAAACAAACAAACAAACAAAAAGCATAATATCATCAACAACTTAGAAGCCTCCATGGTGTAGTGGTTATGCTGCCCGCCCCATAAACTAAGGGTCATTGATTCGATTTCGGGATTCTCCAAACTTTCGGATGAAACCGTGGTCCCGTCTCCGTATGAGACACGCGCATCATTTTTCAATTCATTCGCATGGAGTCTTCTGAAAGCAACACTTAGTAATCTAGCTAAATATGCTTACAGTGTTAACCCAGGATATGATTCATCAGGTTTCTACCCTCTATGATGGTTTCAGAGTATGGTGGTATTTGAGCGAAACTGAAAAAAACAACCATCACACCTAATCGTGGGTTTCAGTTGCCGGTCCCGTTAGCTCAGTCGGATGCGCGTCTGACCTGTGATCAGGAGGACGCGGAAATTAATCAGGAGGACGTGGAAATTGATCATGAAATCTTTTCTACAGTTATTCCCTCCCTTCCGGTGATTCAAGAATGGCAGTTGTCAGTTTCTGGTGAAAGAATGTGCACTGTACTGGTTAACCTCTTACGCATAAGCCTTCCCAGGAAAAGTGTGTATAGGTAAACTGACCGGCTCAAAAATAATCTTAAACTCCACTACAAACAAACAAACATAATATCATCAACAAATTAGAGGCCTCCATGGTGTAGCGGCTATGCTGCCCGCCCCATAAACTAAGGTTCATTGATTCGATTCCGGGATTCTTCAGACTTTCGGATGAAACCGTGGTCCCGTCTCCGTATGAGACACGCGCATCATTTTTCAATTCATTCGCATGGAGTCTTCTGAAAGCAACACTTAGTAATGCAGCTAAATAATTTTAAAGTGTTAACCCAGGATATCATTCATCAGGTTCCTACCCTCTATGATGGTTTCAGAGTGTGGTGTAATTTGAGCGAAACTGAAAAAACAACCATCACACCTAATCGTGCCAACATCCACATATTTCTTGGTCAGTGTTTTGTTTGATTTGAGGTTTAACGTCCCCGTCAACACTGTAAAGGTCATTTTGGAGACGTTGCTTCCAATTTTGAGGGAATTTTACCCGACATTGAGATGAAATGACATCTCAAGTCCTGTCGCCCAATGAAACCAATAGGGTTTATTAGCATGGACGGTCCGCCTCGCACCACGGTTCCTGGACAGGCTTAGATCCTCTAAGCGGCTTACCAGTACTAGTGTGCGGGCCGGATTCAGCTCTGCGTGGAAGCATTGTGCAGCCCATATATTTCTTCAAGCCCCTATGGGCGGGGGCATTGTCTTGTCTTGGTCAGTGTGATGTTTAATCCTACTCCATAGATTTCAGTTGCCGGCCTCGGTAGCTCAGTCGGATGCGCGTCTGACTGGTGATCAGGGGGACGCGGGTTCGATACCTGCCGGGTCGGCAGCATTCTTTCGTGGAAATTGATCATGAAATATTTTCTACGGTTATTCCCTCCCTTCCGCTTATTCAAGAATGGCAGTTGTCAGTCTCTGGCGAAAGAATGTGCACTGTACTGGTTAACCTCTTACGCATAAGCCTTCCCAGTAAAAGTGTGAATAGGTAAACTGACCGGCTCAAAAATGATCTAAAACTCCACTATAACAAACAAACAAACAAACAAACATAATACCATCAACAAATTAGAAGCCTCTATGTTGTAGTGGTTATGCTGCCCGCCCCATAAACTAAGGGTCATTGATTCGATTCCGGGTTTCTCCAAACTTTCGGATGAAACCGTGGTCCCGTCTCCGTATGAGACACGCGCATCATTTTTCAATTCATTCGCATGGAGTCTTCTGAAAGCAACACTTGGTAATGCAGCTAAATAAGCTTGCAGTGATAACTCAGGATATGATTCATCAGGTTCCTTCCTTCTATGATGGTTTCAGAGTATGGTGTAATTTGAACGGAATTGAAACACAACCAATACACCTAATCGTGCCACATCCAAATATTTCTTGGTCCGTGTGATGTTTAAGCCTACTCCATGGGTTTCAGTTGCCGGCCTCGGTAGCTCAGTCGGATGCTCGTCTGACTGGTGATCAGGAGGACGCGGGTTCGATACCGCCGGGGTCGGTAACATTCTGTCGTGGAGATTGATTATGAAATCTTTTCTACGGTCATTCTCTCCCTTCCTCTGATTCAAGAAGGGCAGTTCTCAGTTTCTGGTGAAAGAATATGCACTGTACTGGTTAACCGCTTACGTATAAGCCTGCCCATGAAAAGTGTGGATTGGTAAATTGACCGGCTAAAAATGACCTAACATAGTGTTGAAACTCCAAGACAAACAAACAATGGGTTTCCGTTCTGTGTCGTAGTTCTTGCATTCAAAGTATTACTTTTTTATCATATGACGTCGCGTCTGGGAGTGGAATACGTCATGTGATAAATTTGATAATCCATTAGTGGATTAAATATGCATATATGTTAGATGCACACCGTAACGTAACATGTACGACGTCCATAACGACGTCGCGTTTATTAATGGCGGAATATTGACATTTTTGTAAAAACTGGTGAATAAAATGTGTTTTAAATGCCATATAATAAATAGAATCATGTATTATTGAATTTATTCAACCCGTTGGGGAAAGGAATAAATTGTTCGGCGAAGCCCCGCATTTTATCCATTTTCCTCAACTCGTTTAATTGATTCAATACTATATGAACACTCGTGTAAGATCCTCTATATAGAACATTCGTGAATGTCTATCTCAGGGTCAGTGACGATGCCTAATTGGCTGAAAAAAGCTGGTCTCGCCTAAAGGTGTCGACATTTCAGCTACTTAATTCTTGTGTGTTCGTTGTCATTGTCTCAAGACACGGTCAGTTCATTCCAATTTAACAGAAATCCAGTTAAACTTATTATTTTTACCAACACATTGTTCACGTCGCTCACCAGCCAAACGAGCTAACCTTGTCCATGACAAGCCTTATTTTTCGAAATCTTTGCTTATATACAAAGGACAATATGCATATATTTTGAGTTCTAAATACTCATTAAGTGTTTATTGTTCTGCCGAAAAAAATTGTTATTTATACAATTTACAGCGGAGAAAGCAAAGGTTATCCAGGAAATCCATGACTCGAACATAGTCAACTTGTGCAAGTGAAAGTAACAGAATGGCACATAGCAACATGTAGGCATACTCAAAAACGTATTACCGTGACTCAGACGTGCGCTATTACGGCGTCTTTCTTATCTCTAGAACTAGTATTTTTCAGATGAAACTATTTTTATGTTATTATTATTAGTTCTAGTACCAGTTAGAATCGCCTGAGTGACGCGGTTCTAACGGGTACCTACCAGCTAGGTTTTGGGGCAAAAAGGAAAATATCTATCCCAGGTAAACCCCACTTCTCTCTATATGAAGTGGGGTTAAGAGGGGTCGGTTTTTACTTCTTCTGGGGTGAATACCAAAATATTCCATCGATTATGTTACCCCATTTTGTACCGGAAACCCCAAAACGGGTACCTGGGCAAACAGTGCAGGCCCAGATCAGACGCCGCAGAACGCGGCGTCTGATTAGGGCCTACACTGTTTGCGAAAAGTAACGCCATTTTCCAAATAATTTTTTAAGAAACAAACAACCTGACACCCCTAAATTGTGAAATGGACTTGTGCTAGATATACGGAGGAAGATTCCATTTGGTACAAAAAGGGTTTAAAAAAAAACGTCAGTATTTCACGAGTGCTACTTTGCTCTCGTGAACATTCTGAAGTTTCAACCACACTCGGTGAAATATTTGTGGTATTTGTCAAAAAAAAAGTGGAAATTTTCTTTTTATTTTACACCTGATTTTTGCCCAAAAAGTAGTCCGGGCTGATACTGTGAAAATATTGTTCATATGGTGAAAATATCATTTACGTTTGGTTCAGACATGCATTGACTTCACTGCTAAGTGTAAAATAAACAAATTACTCAGGAAAGGTCACATTCAAAGAACTGAGCGACATTACGAAAACACGGCCGTGTGACTTATTGCATTCTTTTCATATCTCTAAAACGGATATGTTTAAAGGAAATTTGTGATTTATGCTCAAAATATGGGTGTGGATGTGCGTTAGAACCGTGCACCGCCTCATTACAGTGGTGCAGAAACAAGAAAATTGTGTATCTTCTGTAAAACCCTGTTTTCTCTACAGAAAGAATGGTTAGGTGAGTATGCATGAAACGGATTTGTTATCGCGATGGCCTCAGGCTACAAAAGGAAGTCTTAGTAACATGAAAGCACATACTCAAACAAAAGAATATACGCGCACCAACAATGTTTTTTCAGTCAACATGTAAGAAACTCAAATACAAACCTGAAGAAATGGATAAATAAGTAGTCAAATATCCATCATCTTTCAAAACTGTTGCATAGTTTTGTCGCCTTAAAACAAAGATAGGGTATTTGTATAATTTCGTTTTGGAATAAATGAATGGTGTCGGCAATTTTATTGCCTTCACTTATATTTAATATTAGTGTTTGAATAAAATCGTTCAGTGAAGATTTTCTACAATTTCCGTCTTATTTATCTCTAAGTGCACTTTTGACTTTATTAATTGCCTGGTCTAAAATGTAAAAGCTCTCTTTATCTTTGTGCAACATACAATAAATAGACCTCTTAACCTTGATCTAAATTTAACGCAATTTGTAAATCTATAAAACGAGAAAAAATGTTCTTATAAATTCTTATAAATTTTATAAATAGGAAGAGGGCGTGTTGTGCCATTATAAGCTCCAAGACATTAAACACAGTGGTTTGTTTAAATCTAATTCTAATGTAATTGATATTCTAGTCATGCATTTAATGTAAGATTTTACATAAACCATACGCAGTTACAGAATACGAAACGTTAACTAATGTCCTTGCGAAAATCAAGTTTATGCAAAAGTTTTCCAACGATAACTTGGGATTTTATACAAGAGTATACGTTATTCTTCTTATCCTTGTTAAAAAATATAACTTGTCGGTACTCGTTGGAATCACCACATTGTGGCGACTCTCACGAGCACCCACAATCTATGTTTGGAGCAGAAATATGGCACAATTCGTCAATCCCCGTTTTAGTTCTAGGGTAATGGAAGCCACATCATACGGATGTGCTATCATAATAAGTTAGTGAACAAATTCCAGTGCTAATGCAACAAATTGTATAATTGGGAACATGACAGCAGTTCAAACGGAAAATAGTGCGCTTGAAGACAAAGTATGTGGCAACGAAAGCGACAACACAGATACTGCTGAAGAGGAAACCGATTACATAGATATTATACAAGAAAACGAAGAATCTCACAAGGCATGTAAAGACAATAAACAGCCCGCTTATAAAGTTGTTGAATCAAAATTGGAGGATGTGCCTATCGACCGGGGATGGGCGTGGGTAGTTCTAACAGGTAAGACAAATGAGAACCTTAGAATATGCATTTTGTTTGAACAAACTTTACCAGAAAAGGAACACTGTTAGTTTTGGTCGGTGATTCTTCAGATGTCTAAGTGAGTCCACATTATTTGTACGTGCAGGGCTACTGAATGCTCTTCGGAGAAGCTTTATATGTTACAGCCCGTGAGCAAAGCGTACTTTTATCATAGGCGAAGGAGTCTGCGCCAAAGCATATAATCGACCTATTTTATAGAGGGTAACACATTTAGTACTAGTACTAATCTTCCATGTGGCCCTCTTTTGTCGGGTAGGAACCAGCACTAAGCATTGTGGATAAAGTCTCTTGCTCAAGGAAACAACCCTTGGCGTCTGCGGGGATCGAACCGGCTACCTTTCTATCTCAAATCCGTGGTTATGCGACCAGCCTTTTTATTAGTTCCCACAATTGAAGAACAGAAACATATGTATGCTAGGAGCTCCTTTCTCGGGTATCATACACTTAGTGAAGTGTTACTCACTTTACCAACAAACTAGAATTTATACTTCACATGCAAATATAACTCAGAAAACCCTTGTGAGGGTAACTGGGGAAGCATAACTGGCTGAAACCAGCAGGTATAGTTCAGAAAACTTGATTCGTAATTTTCATTTTTGTGTGTGAAATTCTTGTTTGCAAAAGCAACATTACAGAGTAATCATTCGTGGTATACCTATGCACCTAACCAGTTAAATGAATTTAGAATTTGAACTTCAGCTGATAATGAAACCCACAAACGCTAGGTGCAATGGTACTCGTAGTACAGTAATTCGGTTTACCAGTGGCATAGATGCTGCATGTTACCTGAAAAACGAAATTCAACCTCGCAGTCATTGACTGCAATGTCACTCCTAGTACTGGAAGCCAATCTCTCAGCCATGTAGAATTTGCATTTCATCTGAAAATGAAACTCGCCTTAGTAAACACCAAGTGCTATGTTATAGAGGTTCCGTATATCAGAAAACTAGAATTTGCTTTCCAACAGAGCAACTGAGACCGACATCTACCAAAACAAGTAATTTGCAAAAATGTCTGAAACCTGATGACGCCTTTTTCATAACAGCGCTGAGTATCGCATCTGTTTCGCTATATTAGAAAGCATCTGATTAGGGGGTTTAATGGTATGCATTTAACACTTTTTGTACCAAATGAAATCTTCCTCTTTATATATGGCAGGAGTTCATTTGAAAATTTAGGGTTGTCAAGTTGTGTTTTCATCAATTTTCATCATTTTTTTTTTTTTTTTTTTTTTTTTTTTTTTGAAAATGAGTGAACTTTTAGCAAACAGTGGAGGCCCTGATCAGACGCCGCATTCTGTGTCGTCTGATCTGGGCCTTCACTGTTTGCTAGGGTACCCGTTTTGGGGTTTCTGGTACTAAATGGGTTAATGTACGCATAACTAAATAGTTTTTAATTCGACATGACTGGACTATGAACTGTCCCTTAGGTGAATGCCGCAATGCTCGTGTAATAAAGACAGAAACCTGCAGCCCAGGACCGGTCGGAATCGAACAAGAAACATCTCTACGATCTCACTACTGAAACCAAAAATTATAAAAATAGATGCCCAGGAAAAAACACAATGATAGCAGCCTACCAAACCGACTTATACCACAGGACAGTATACTAGTTTGCTAAATGTGTATCATCTCCGACATTCTTCCCCATTAAAATTGAAAATCTTCGGCAGGGTATTTTTTACGTTGGATTCTAAATCTTACAGGCGTAGAAACAGTCAGTTAAGCAGGGTAACCAGCTCTACAATGTCGCTACTAAAACCGGTCTTGTTCCGGAGTGCAGTGCATTTGTTTCATGCTTATACACTGTGACACATGGAATGTTTTTACCCATTTCAGGTTGCGTTTTGTATACCGCGGTTGCTGGTGGAATAAATCGATCATTTGGCGTATTCTTTCTTCAGTTTCAAGAAAGATTCCAGGCTAAAGCCGGAGAGGTAGCGGTAATGGGCTTGATACAAAATATTACTATTAGTATAACAGGTAACTATGGCAAAGTATAACAGGTAACTAAGGCAATGTGACCGTTATGCTACACGTTGTTGGTCACCACTGTACTTGATGTCATCTTTCTCTTCTTTCGGGGTTGCAGGTGGTTGTTTCCGTTTATCATGGATTTTCCTAAATAGCCTTGTTTTTCTTTCCAGCACAGCAGAAAAACACTGCGAAAACACGCCTTTTCAAATACATTGTAAATTCTTCCACCCACAAAATGAAAGTTTTCAGGTGAAACATAACATAACATGCACAAAACATAAATTACTTGTAATCGTTAGAACCGCCTGATGGGGCGGTTTTAACGAGCACACACAATCATTGTTTTAGGGTAGAAATAAGAAAAATAAGGTTTACTATCGTAAACCCCAGTGACTCCCCATCGGAGTCTTACTGTTGGTTTTCTTTTGCTCCAGCATTTCAGTGGTTTCTTGCTGTCGAGTCCTCACCGTTGTCTCACCTCTGTGGTTCTTTGATTATTTGTGTTCACGGAGATGTTGCACTGATGAGTTAGGAGGCCTTCATGCGGACTGAACAAATTATTTGTCTAAATCGCGAAAGAAGTAAGGGCGAGGATTGTGGCCACGTAAAATCGATTTAAGCCCCCCTGTGGAAATCTTTCCACTGACCGTTCTAAGGCGGTTCTTCTGTGGCGGTTTATTTATGTTGTTGTTTGTTACTTACTGTGTGTATCACGTGTGTCTTTTTATTTTGGATGGCCATATGGCCATTTTGTGGGAAAGTGACTGTCCTTGTGGCCTTCCTTTGTTTAGGTTTCCATTATGGTCTGGTCGCTTAATGTTTGTGTTTCTTTCCCTTTGGTGTCTTTGATTGGTGGAGTAAGTTAATTGTATCGATCCCTGATCTTTGTTTTACTTCTACTTTACTATATGAACAGATTTCTCAGGGCAAACCTGGAAAAAGGCCATCTTCAGCCACCGAAAGACAGAAAAAAAGCTTCAGACTCCCTGACGACCTTATTATAAAGCTCGGCTGATCTGTTCTTGTATTGTTATGAAAGAGACTTCATGTTGGCGCTTTCCATTGATAATCAATCTAAAATTATTGAAGCTTTTAGCTCCACTTCTAGATATTTAGATGATTTATTAAATATTGATAATACTTTTTATGATGGTTTGATCAGTCAGATTTACCCCCCAGAACTTCAGTTAAATAAAGCAAATTCTTCTGATACCGAGGCCCCGTTTTTGTATTTACATCTATCTATTGTAGATGGGTTTGTTTCGTGCAAAATTTATGATAAACGCGATGACTTTGATTTTGAGATTGTAAATTTTCCTTTTTTTGGATGGTGATGTTCCTCGTGCGCCATCCTATGGCGTTTATATTTCGCAATTAATTCGATTTGCTAGAGTGTGTAGTCATGTAACTGACTTCAACACTCGTAATAAATTATGTACGGCTAAACTCCTTAATCAGGGTTATTGGTACCATAAACTACGCAAAGCCTTTCCATTCTGATTTAATTTCAAAATTCAATATTGGACTTAAATCTCTTCTGCAACAAGGTCTATCGGAACCCGAATTTTATGGTGACTTAGTATATAAATTCAGAAAAATATATAACCGCAATGACTTCAGCACCCAATTTCGTAAAATCATTCTTCGATATAAAAAGATTGGGTACAACATGGATGTTATACGACAGACTGACATGGTAGTTAACCCAATCACGGTTGGCAACTTTGCTTCCCTCTTTAATTGCACGCCGGTGGGTCAGGCATCAGATTCTATGACGGCTCCAACGTAAAGGCTTATTGAGAATTAGAGAGATCTAATTCTTGGTAATGTTGGTTGGTGCCTGATGCTCTATCTCTGGTTAGGCCCATCGGAGTCTAACTGTTGGTTTTATTTTGCTCCAGCATTTCAGTGGTTTCTTGCTGTCGAGTCCTCACCGTTATCTCTTCTCTGTGGTTCTTTGATTTTTTGTGTTCACGGAGATGTTGCACTGATTAGTTAGGAGGCCTTCATGCGGACTGAACAAATTATTTGTCTAAATCGCGACGGTAGTAAGGGCGAGGATTGTGGCCACGTAAAATCGATTTAAGCCCCAAGTGGAAATCTTTCCACTGACCGTTCCAAGGCGGTTCTTCTGTGGCGGTTTATTTATGTTGTTGTTTGTTACTTACTGTGTGTATCACTTGTGTCTTTTTATTTTGGATGGCCATATGGCCATTTTGTGGGAAAGTAACTGTCCTTATGGCCTTCCTTTGTTTAGGTTTCCATTATGGTCTGGTCGCTTAATGTTTGTGTTTCTTTCCCTTTGGTGTATTTGATGGGTGGAGTAAGTTCATTGTATCGATTCCTGATCTTTGTTTTACTTCTACTTTCTATAAGTTGGTTGAGGCCTGATGCTTTGACCCGCCATGGTTCTTTAGCTCTGGCTAACAGTATTATTGGCATCGGTCTCCAGACCTCGTCTTCGCTTCGTCTTAGTAATTGAATTGAATCAGTATGTGTCCGAGATTTTATGGTGGTAGGGAAAAATATGCACTGTCCATTACGAACACGCCTATACAAATGCATTGTAAACTTTACCACAGAAAAAAAACGAAATAAGTTGAAAAATTGTGATATTTTTCTTATTTCGGCTCAAAATATAGATTGTTGGTACCCGTTAGAACCGCCACATCGAGGCGGTTCTAACAAGTACCCACAATCTATAGTTCAGAGCATAAATAAGAAAAATAAGGTTTACCCCTGTAAAGCGCAGTTTTACCTTATAGAAGTGGGATCAAGGGGGTCAAAATTATAATAGATGTGATTTTGTGATGCTCCTCTTCAAAGTGCAGGATCTTTGTATAATTTACAACAAAAAGAAACAACCAAACACCACAAAATTGCGGATGAATCCGTCCCAATCCACTGTGTAAAAAGGTTTCCGTTACAGTAAATGGCCAAATAGTCGGTTGGTTAGAGCTGCCCGCTTCAATTTTGTTCCTGTACTTTCTGTTTTCTCCATTCGCATTCAACTGTTCTCGCAGAGCTTATTTTCTTAGTTCTTTATTAGAAGCTAACTGTTACTTCCAAACTTCGACGAAAGCATGCCAGAAACTGTTTTTAAACTCGAGAACATAATGTTTCACTGCCCCCTTCATTTTAGTGTATTCGTTTTTCTAAATCCAGAATTTTCAATTTCTTCGTTTACTTTGAAGATATAATTTTATAACATTCAACACACTTCAGGAACTGATCAATCATACTCAAAATTAATAACCAGCTTTTGCCACGACCACTGAAATACAGAGATTTTCTAAAGGACACTGATCTGGCCAATAACAAGACGTTTCTTTAAAATGCAGAATCCTTTTAAAATTTACAACAAATAGAAATAACTAATCAACACTAAAATTGCGAATGGATCACTTCCAATCCACGACGTAAAAGATTTCCGTAATAGTAAATGGCTAAATATGTGGCTGGACAGAGCTCCACACTACAATTTCATCCCTGTACATTCTATTTTCTCCATGCACAGTCAACTGTTCTCGAAGATTTTATTTTATTAGTTCTGTACTAGAACCTAACTGTAACTTCCAACCTTTGAGAAAAACATGCCAGAAAATGTTCCTTAAATTTGAGAACATAACATTTCATTAACATCTCAAGTTTAGTATATTCTTTTTGAATTCAGAATTTTTCGTTTACTTTGAAGACATGATTTCAGTACATTCAAATGAGAAACTGATCAATCAGACGCAAAATCTATAAATAAGAGTTATAAAAAATAGAAGTGAAGGCAATGATCAGGAACCGATACAATTAACCCACAGCTCACATCAGAGACACCAAAGGGAAAGAAACACAAATCTGAAACAACTCGACCCGAATGGAAACATAAATATCTTTGGGTTCTTAAGAACAAAGAATTGGCCAATAATTAGTGGTTTCCTTATTTCTGCTCTAAAGTATAGATTGTGGATATCGGTAGAACCACATCGATGTGATGGTTTTAACGCGTACCAAACAATCTATATTTTGAACAGAAAAAAAGAAAATGTTACAATTTTTCCTCTTAAAATTTACGTGTTTCTTCTGCGGTAAAATTTACAATGTATTTGTATAGGCGTGTTTTCATAAAGTGTTTCAGTTTATAGGAAAGTAAACATGGTATCCCGAAAGTTGTTTCCCTTGGCAAATGCCAACAAATATACAGTGAAACCTCGATGGGTCAAACGCCGACTACTGGTTTACCACGGCTGTTCCGAATTCGTTCTTGGGTCCCTCAGAAAACATTGTCACAAATACAGATATAAATATATTTGGGATAGTTGTCTCCATTGATCTTGAAATTGTATCTTGCATTATACTCGTTAGGATGAGGCGATTCTAACGAGTACACACAGAACACATTTATGGTGAAGAAGGTAGAAAAGATGTGTATATTACGTCTCCTGACCTGGCGCTAAGATCAACCCTCAGTGGCTCGAAATACCCCTGTCACAAACAAATTTTCAGGTCACAAAGCTTTTCGAGCCATTGAAGTTCGACGGTTCAATGTTCGACGGTACTACGTATCCAAATTGCCTTGATCTGAAACCATTACACTTAAGACAACTATGTTCATCACAACTCTGTATGTGGACATGCACTGAAGCCCTACATTTTGCAGAAACCCATCGTGTTATTTCAGTTGTGGAACGTTTTCAAGAAAACGTAAAAACGTTATTTTGTAGGTCTTTTGACAATGACAGTTGGTGTTAAACGATTCAGCTGTCGAACGCTAGTGGCTATTGGAGGAGGATTGAATGCATTAGCACATATAATATCAGGAATAACAAGAGACATTCGGGTATTCTACTTCTCACATGGACTGCTAGGAGGTAATTATATATCCTTTAAAAACATTCAAAATAGAAGTGACGGAAAAGATCAAATACAATTACCTCACGTCTCCCACCCAAGGCACCAAAGGGAAAGAAACACAAACATTAAACAAATTCACAGTAATGAAAACGTCAAAAGCGGTATCCAGAATAAAAAAGATATTAGCAAAATATACATCCAAATACGAACTATAAAACTAATAAACCAAAACAGAAGAACCGCCTTGGAACGGTCAGTAATTTTTTTTACCTCTTACACTGGCATTCAGTTTCAACAATTTTAGAATATGGTGACTTCAATCAGTCAAAAGGCAAATGCCAGATTGAGGTTCTTACAGAGAAAACAAAAGTTTTTAAATTTGGAAACCAAAATGCTCTTAGTGATGCCAATGATACAATGCAATTTTGATGACGCATGCCCATTTTGATACCCTGGCATATCGACGTTGTTGAGAAAAAGGCTACAGGTTACCGAAAATAAAACATTCATTTTATTCTGCAAATGGATCTCAGAACACATGTAGGGTCGGATATGTTCAGGACCTTCGGATGACTACCAGTTTCTAAGAGAGTTGAGCAAATAAGGTTGAGTCACATGTTTAAATTTAGGTCAGGTCTATCTCTTGAGTATATGTCGGAGCATTTTACTCCTGCAGGTTCTGTTATTCACACTGAACTAGATTTAGGGACAATGGATGCTTTACAATTCCAAAAATAAAAAAGGTTTCGGAAAAAGATATTTTGTCTGTAACGGCTGTGTTTTGACAAATAGTATTAAAAATTACAGGGACATCAACAGTTTAAAATGACCATGAAAAGCCACTTCCCAGACAAAAATGATTTATAATGTTATGTTACTTTCGGTATCAGGATGTGACATTTCTTTTTATGTGCAGAGTATGCAAACTTTTAAAGAGCTAAGATTTAACCTGTAATTTAAGTTTGTTAAGTTTAACACCTTATTTTAATTGTGCCTCTCTATAACTTGTCTTTGAGTGTGTGTATCGCTTATTTTATTCTGCTTTGGACAGCCAATTGGCCATTTTGTGGGACAGTAACTGTCATTTTGGCTTTCCGTTAGTGATGTTTCAATTAGGGTCTAGTTGTTTCATGTTTGTGTTTCTTTCCCTTGGTGTCTCTGACTGGAGCTGTGGGTTAATTGTATCGATTTCTGATCATTGCCTTCACTTCTGTTTTGCAACCAATATCCAAGGACCACAATGGAAATAAGAGAAATCGTTTTATCTTTTTTGTGTTATCCTTGGTGTTGGTTAGCAAGCCATAGAACATTGCAAGCCTATGTTTTAGCGTATGTTTTATATTTACATGTACGCTTAGTTACAGGTTTGTATTGTTTTATGTCTATGCTAATCTTTGATACCCAATACAAAAAAATAACTAACTAACAAAATTCTACAACATTTTTCTTGGAGTTACAGTTATTAATGGAAGAAGTCCCTTTATTCCATATTTTACTACTCCTTATTAGGGTTCTTTATAGCAAATTGGCAAACCGTTAGGACAAGTGCTGTCCTCTGAACATATTTTCTGTAATGTGAACATATTCTCTGTAACATTTAGATGAAAACTGTTTGTTGACAGTCACCAACTTCATGTTTACATACATGTACAAAGTTTTCATATGGAACGTTAATTGACTGTTTATATACTTTACAGATTCTTCCATGTCGTAATCTAATCGGATTAAATTTCTGTTATGTAAGACGAACAGATTGTCACAGATCTTGAAGTTCCACCACGGTCTTGCTGTTTAAAGTGCCAAGACCATAGTTTAAACACTACCAATGCTAGTTTGTTCAATTTGGATTTTATAGGAAAGAGTTACTCTGTCACATGTTTTTGCGTTTATCCTTCTGCAATGTTGTTGTGATGGTGTCTAACTTTATAGGGAGCTTACCACTAAATATTTCCCATAGGCGACAGTAGTAACCTTTTACATGCTTCCACAAAAACTGCACATACAAAACTTTTCAAACCTTACTCATTTATAGAGCCATCCTAGCTCAACAAGTTGATGAGAAAAAATCCACATGTTGCGCGTCTCCTTTTCAAGTTATGGTCCGCCATGTTTGTTTACATGCAGATTCGCAGTGAATACAAGCCGGCTGTTTAAAGGAGAAGTGACAATATAAAATCTGCAACAATTTCTTTGAGCTTGCAGATATAATTATAAAAAACACATCATTTTATTTCCTTATAACTATCCTTTTCTCACATTGAAATGAAACATGGGATATTTATCCAATGGAAGCCTGCCTGGTATTTAGACTGCAACTGAAAGCTCTGTCCCAAAGTGTTAAAATCCAGTACCGCCCGTATTTAGTGCAAAGCTACCTTTATCTTCTTTCTTTCCTTTGTTAGTGCTTGAGTAAAATGCGTTTTTACACATATTACAGGTATGGGAATAGTGTTAGCAGGCCCGACAATGATATCAACAATAGGCGTATATTTCTACAAACATCGAGGCCTTGCGAATAGTATTGTCGCAGGTAGTGCTTCTGTAGGTGGTTTAATGTTTGCTCCTATCATCACCAGTTTATTTGAGGAATACGGATATACAGGGACGATGATTATTGTCTCGGGCTTCTTGTTAAATACATTTGTCACAGCATCATTCATGCGTCCACCGGCGTGGTTTACAAAACATCATAAATACACCAGGAAAAAGGAGGTTTTGGAGAATCTTTTAATAGAAACATCTAAAACGATTAATACTGCATCTGCTCTAAAATCCATTAATGAATTAAGTCAAGAACAATTAAGTTGCCGAGAAAGTACTGTACAGCTGGATTCTGCACTTAATTTACAAGCTAATACTGACAGTATAACAACATGTGAAGACAATTGTTCTAAAAGTAATAGAACTAAATGTACAAGCTGTGACAATGTGCAATCTCATACAGGTGTCACACATGCGTCAAGAACAGTCAACGGGCACACATGCATGGCTTCGCTAAAAACTACGTTAACAGATATAATTAAGACATTTGACGTTTCTCTGCTGAAAGACATGAGATGCATTCTGTATCTTTTGATGGCATTTTTCACAGTCTCAGGAATGACATTAGTTCCTTTGTATTTACCTCCGTTTGCCAAAGATACCGGAATGGCATATAGTGACATAGCAGCCATGGTGTCAGCAACAGCATGCATGGAATTCGTTTCTAAAATATTAAGTGGTGTAATAGCAGATCGACAGTGGGTCAGCCGTTGTAATATACTTGCTTTGGGAGCTTTTGCCACGGGAACTCTGTGCCAGTTTACAAGGCTTTATATAGACAGAGCTGTAGTCATAACTTCGGCAGTTATGATGTGTATGTATATTTCTTTTCCCCTTTTAAACATGCAGATAGTCATTTTATCACTTTTTATCCAACGTTGAAACATCGTAAAACAAATGTTATTTCAACGTTGTATCATTGTTAAGTCAACAGTATTTGGTGGCAGGGAGTTGTACAAACAACAAAATTGTAAGTGAGTGTTTCGCACTCTAAATAAAAAAGTTCAATACAACTTCGCTTTGAAGGGGAATGGAACACATGACAGGTTTCCGCTATTTTTCAAAGGAAGATAACTTTCAGGACTTCCTGTTCGCTTTTCCATAAGTCATGCCCCACTGAAAAAGGGATCTACTCTTAAAGGATAGAAGCAAATTCTTTCCTTTAAGAGTTGAACCCATTTGACATGGGCGACAAGAATACTTTTGCTGGAGTTGCCTCCCAGGAAGGTGTAGCGATTCCAAGATCTGATTCATTAGTTCTTATATAAAAAGTAAGAAAGGGCCAAAGGACTGGCGGAAAATGATATTACTTACAAAGTCGTCTGTATTCATAGTGATCAAAATATTGTTGGATTCACTGAATGTCTGTAGTAAAATACGCTTGCAGCTTCACGTAGCCCCTTTTTACATATGATCAACCATTGGTTTGATGTTTTGTTGAACGTACCTCACCGTGAGGTAGATGTTTATGGCCGTTGCCAAGTAATGATCCTTATTAGGGTAATTAAGGGAGTTATTTTTTTATTATTATTTTATTTTAAAAAAAATATGTTGAGTATGGTCATTAGAACTTCATTGAGGCCATTTTAATTGGGACACACAGCACACCTTTATCCTAAAGACCATAGAAATATAATGTCCTCACACCGGAAACGCGCCTATATAATTTTGACCCCTTGAACCCCACTTTTATATTGTAAAACTGGGTTTTTCAGGGGTAAACCTTATTTTTCTTATTTCTGCTCTAAAATATAGATTATGGGTACTCGTTAGAACCGCCTCGATGAGGCAGTTCTAACAAGTATCCACAATCTATATTTTGAGCAGATATAAGAAAAAATTCAACATTTTTCATATTAACATTTTCGTCATTTTGGCGGTAAAATTTACAGTGTATTGTATAGACGTGCTCTCGTAATGATACCTTTATTTTATAGACGATAGAAAGATGCTACCCATCATGTCTCCTAATCGTGTGCTATAATTACCCGTCAGGAATAAATTGTCATGGTGCCAACGGTGTTGGGCCATTAACCTATTGTATACTAGTTAACTTTTCCTATGCTATATGTTGAACAAGTCAGTTTGTCTTATAAGGGGTGGTAGGCCTATTTTTGTGCATTTTTATTCTATTTTGTTATGGAAAATTCTATTAGCAAACCCTGCACTGTTTGCCAAGGCCCCCCTTTAGGGGTTTCCCACCTATAATGGGTTAAAATTCGATTGTATAAAGAAACGGCATGTAGAATGTCAAGTTCGTTTCATTTCAGCCTGTTTCTATGGTTGGTACATGTCCATGTATGCGCCAATACTGGTAGACTGTGTAGGTCTGGAGAAGTTTCAGAGCTGCCTGGGATTTCTGTGCATCATACATGGTGTATCTGCAGCAACGTTCTTTCCTCTCTGTGGTATGTATTACTCGGGACACAAAAATGCGATTTTACTTTTTAACTTTTTACTATCTTCATCGTGAGCTACACTAAGTTCTAAGCCTTCTAAACAGTTTCCTTCGACTTGATTAGGTAACTTTTATTAAAAATGTCCATTAAAAATTTAAGCTGAAGACTAACAACAGCAAAGACTCTGTATGTGTATTCACTGAGTCCGATTAGAGCCTCGTTAGATTGCATGTGTATTTTATAGCCTCTAAGCAATCAAAAATATTTGTAAGTACGTGTTATCATTCTAACAAGATACGGTGGGTGCAGAGATGAGTCAAACCGAATCTGAGCTGCTTTGTCATGGGAATTGAGTAGAGAAACCATCAGGAACTGATACAGTAAGATCCCAAATTCTTCCCACAAATATCACGAGGGAAAGAAGTCGTAACATGAAATGACGACAGTAAACAAAATGGACAGCAGGTTAACCTAGTCTGCAGCTCTTTCCCAAACCGGTGGTGAATATCTAAACCTAACTAAAAAGGAGCAATATACCTAATGGGGAAAGAATCAGACTGATTCACCAACATGACAGACAATTAACTGAAAGGACAAGCGTAACTATAAATGAAGAGCAAAAAAGGGGGAAGAATCAGAATCATCAACGCAAGAATCAGCACCACCAACACAAAACATGAAGGAACCACGGGAAAAGCACCGACTTGGGACGGTCAGTAAAATTACTGGCGGGTTTAAGTTCACTTTACGGGATCCCAACCCTCACCTTCACTTTCACTGCGGTTCACCCAAGTACTAATTTGGTCCGCGTGAAGGTTTTCTGACTCCTCAATGAAGGAACTCGGTAAACAAAGAAATCACAAAGGCAAATTGACACAAGGGTGATAGTAAAACACTCTGAGCCATCGGGTGCAACGCCACAGGAACACTGGAGCAAAGGAAACCAACAATCTAGATCGGTCTGCTTCAGCTCTTTGCGGAATCACCATGCAACATAACGCCGATTTTGTTTTTACATGTAATAGTAACTATTATGTTAAAGGAAACAAATACTAAATGCCCTCTACTGAATGATGCACACAGGATTTTATATGTGGTTCGCACTTGCAATGCTGTGACCTCCTCAACACTTTGTACGGCCCCCGCCCATCGGGGCTTGAAGAAATAGATGGGCTGCATGCTGAACTGAAACCGACCGCGCACGAGTACTGGTAAACCGCTTAAAGGATCTAAGCCTGCTCAGGCAAAGCGATGCGAGTCGGTCCGTCCATGCTTATAAACCCTATTGGTTTCATTTGGCGGCAGGGCTTGGAATTTCATTTCATCTCAATGTCGGGTAAAAGTCCCAAAAAATTAAAGCAACGTCTCCAAACTGTCCTATACATTGCTGACTGGAACGTTAAACCTCAAATCAAACAAACAAGTCAATTCATTGTAACCAGTTTAATGTCATGACGTTACGCACCATAACTGGTACATTACAGTGTAATATGCTTCTTGTCCATTGGCATTATTAAATTCTGATAGAAAAATAAATATGATCAGGGGAGACTTGAAATAATTAATTGCATTGTTTCATTCTATGAATAAAGTACAGTACAACCTGCAATAAGTAGACCCCTATAGGAGCTTGCTTAAGACCAGTTCTTTCTTAATACAGCTGAGTGACCATGCTGTTTCCTCTGCAGACTTGCATGCTTAACTTAGACAGATTTAACTGCATGTGGTCGGCCTAAATGCAGTGACTTCTATATAAGCACACAATACCAAATGTTTGGTGAAGGGTCAAGTGAAGTTGATTTGTTAAAAAAAAAAAAAAAAAAACTTCAATACGTTATTTTTATTATTATTATTATTATAATTATTATTATTATTATTGAATATAACGCGGACTTGTGATGTCACTGGTCTGTTTTGGTGCACATCAGTTTTGTTCAGATTTTACCCTTTGTAGGGAAAATTGAGCTGACACTTGAGGCAAGGGCCCATGGCATTCTCAAAATTATGTTTTTCAAATGCGCGTGCACTTTCTCCGCTACATTTCTGAGACATCAAAGCACAGATGGGACTGCGCTGATGCGGGGCTCGCCTGAAGTTGCCTGCCATTTGTCATTACAAAACACGCCTATTCAAAACTATATAAAATTTTACCACCATAAAAATTCTGATATTTTCCATATTTCTGCTCAAAACATAGATTGCGTGTACTCGTCAGAACCGCCTCGCCGCGACGGTTCTAACGAGCACCCACAATGTATGATATTCAGCAGAGATAAGAAAAATAATGTAAAACTCAGTTTTATTATAAACAAGTGGGGTTTAAGGGGGTCAAAATTATATAGGCGCGTTTTCATGATGTTTATAAGTATCACATTTTTCATGAGTTGGTTGAGCTGGACTGGAATAACGTACGTTATTTCAGCATTGCATCGGGATTGGGGGTATATAGAGAATCTTACATGAGTGTTCATGTATTATTGAATATATTAAACAAGTTGAGGAAAAAAGGATAAAATGCGAGGCTTGACCGAACATTTATCCCTTTTCAGCAATGAATTTAATGAATTTAATGATACATGAGCACGAATGCAAGATCCTATTAATCATGTGACATTTTGTTCACGGTTTGTAACATAAAATGTAAATATTCCGTCATTAGTAAACGCGACGTCGTTCAGAACGTCGCGCGTGTAACGTTACAGGCCGTATCTAACTAATTTGCGTTTTTAATCCACTAGTGGATTATGAAGTTTATGGCGTCATTACATTCTCGGGGACGCGATGTCAAATGATCAATTTTAATATTCTGCGTAAATTTACCTTACGTTACAATAAAGCTATTCCTTCTGTTTTTCAGGTTTGTTAAGAGACATTACTGAATCTTACATTTATTCACTGCATTTAGTTGGTGGTTTGTGTTACGCAGGTGCAGCACTACTGTTGCTTATGTCTGCGGTACAGAAGAAATATGAAATAAAGCATATGACCTCCAAGAAGGACGCAGACTTCAATATTACAACATCAAATGACTGACTCAATGGGGGGACAACTTTTTCAAAACTATTTTCTTGCATTTATACATAGGTCTATACCTAAATAATATCTAAAAGGAACATTTGACCACCAGGAGGACACTATCTTAATTATCAACGCATGAAATAAGCTGACTGTAGCATGTTTTTAAGTTTTGGCTTCCTAATCAAATAGGACGCAAACGAAAACGTGACAAAGAAAAGTATAACATGTTTTCTAACCTGTTATAATAGTCGGGAATATGAAATTCGTAGCACCCGTATTTGAGGAGTTTATTGCACCTTATTTTCTCACACTTAACTATGATAAGAGTTTATTGAAAATGGAGTTAGAAAATCAAAACAGTGGGGAAACAGACAAAAAAAGGGGAGATAAATGTACCTACCCTCTTTTCTCATTTAAACATCAAAACAAATCCAAACGACATGTCCTCTGAAACTGCAAGGCCAGTTGGAACCACATTACATGTGAAGTCGCCATGTGGGGGGAAGAACAAACATTTATTCTGAATGTCTGGATCACATGACCAAAATGTCCATATATGGTAAAAACCTTTGAAAATGCCCGTTCTCAGGAACCAATGGACCGATGACCTCGACACTTAGTATACAGATTTGGGGACCTGGGCCCGTTCAAATTTGTTCAAATGATGACATTTGGTTGACCTTGACCTTTCTTATGTCAAGGTCACATGCGGTCACGTAGGGTCTTGCATGGCAAAAACAGGATTTTCTGGTTCTGTTGCAGCTTATGACATCATAGTTGATATTTGCAACCAGCTAAATGATCCTGGGACCATAAGATAACATTTTTTTTCAAAACTACTGTGCTAATTGATACCAAATTACATATACTGCATCAGTGTGGTCGAGAAATCAAAGTTTCAGGGAACTGTGCGATTTTCACACCAATATATGGCCAAAAGTTTATGCCCATTGGTTTACACCGTTTGTTTATAAATACGTACATTTTTGGTAACATGTACTAGAAACAAAAGCCTGACAACGGACCACTCCAAACTTATTAAGTGGAAGATTTAACTGACATATATCGGTTAAAGTTACTCTGGAACAGAAAACAAACTCTTTCAGAAGAGAAAATTCGTCCAAAAATACCTACTTGCGTTATCAATATGACTCCCTCCATAAAGGAAAGAACTGGCTCACAATTAGAAAATCTTTTTGGAAGGGAGAGCAAACCGGAAGTCATAAAGAGTGTGTCCCTTTAAAAATGTTGGAAATATACAAATTGTAGCCAGTCCATGGTACATTAAACATTCATAAAACGACACTGCGTGTTTATTAAATTGGTAAAAGCATCCCATTTACCCTTCAACACCCTTGAGGTAGTTTTTGTCAATGTACAGCTGTGAGCTATGACGACATAATTTTGGGACACGATCTCAAGCCCAGCAACTGCGCATGCCAACCTGAAAACGAACAATCAATATAATCAAAACACTGACATCACTGGTGGGTCGATTGTCCCTGGGAGTAGGCTGGAAAAATAGTTCTGAAAGGGGTCTTAGACTGTTTCGTCTTAACCCTGAAATTCATAAAATGTAAACAAACAGTGTAGACCCTGATCAGTCGCCGCATTCTGCGGCGTCTGTTCTGGGTCTACACTGTTTGCCAAGCCAAACACACGATTCCAGCCCAGATTCTATAAATAATCCTCTAACGCAAAACTCTGAGCTCACATCGATAAGAAAAGCGCTTTGATTTTCTATAAATAACCTTTCCGGGATTTCCTACAAATCTGTGATAGGTCACGTGTACATCAGCTTCTGTGCTTAGTAACTTTGGGTCGATTGACGGACAGTCGTCCCAAAACGTGAATATTCAACCCTTGTCTTTTGCAAAGCCATACACAAAAACAAATTGGCAGAAGAATCCTAGCTTCATAGATAGACATGACAGAAGCATACAGAACGAAAGAAAGCTACGTGTATATATGAACTAAGTTAATAATGAATCAAGCTTAAGGACACGACAACAATCTGACATCACAGCAGAAGAAAACCGCCAGTTGGAACACGGAGATTGAAACTGAGGATATGAAACATCCGTTTAAAACGATTAAGGATGGATCCGTCAAAAGTCCGAAGTTCAATGGAATATGATATATATACAAATCATAATTAATGTAGATTATCAAGCAACTAGGTAATGACTGGTTCTCATATTTGTAAAAGAGCCTCTGATGGGAGCTGTTGGTTAATTATACGATTCAAGATCATTGCCTCCACTTCTGTTTTCTATCATAAAAGCAGATTTTGTTTGTTGTTTTTGCATTTTATCTATGGGCATAATATACCAGGACTTATCTGCGTCTAGGATAAAGCAACGGTTCAGAAGGGTAGTATGAAAATGCGAATCAAGATGACGTCAGGGTTGCAGCATAAATTTTCCATTGTCTTTTCGTTTAATTATTGACGCAAACATAGAGCTAAAAGATGATGAATGAACAAAAATAATTCATTTGACATTTTGAAAATGTATTCAATTTTACAGACGTTGTCAAGTCCAAACATTCACAATTTTAAAAGACTATAGCTGCATTATTATTCATCCAAAAAGCAATCATAACTACAACACACCCGTGCGTCATTGTATTACATCTCAAAAATAGAAGTGGAGGCAATGATCAGGAATCGATGCAATTAACCCACAGCTCCCATCAGAGGCACCAAAGGGAAAGAAACACACACATGAAACAACAGACCCTAATGGAAACATCAATAGCGGAAAGCCAAAAGGACAGTTACTTTCCCACAAAATGACCAATAGGCTATCCAAAACAAAAACATACGAGCGATACACACACTCAAAGACAAACCATAACAAAAACAAATCGCCACAGAAGAATCAAAACGGTCAATTTTCTGATGAAAAATTGTGATATTATTCTTATTTAAACTCAAAACATAGGTTGTTTGTATTCGTTAGAACCGCCTCATAGACGAGTACGATACCGACCGCACATGAATACTGGTAAACCGCTTAGAACGTCTAAGCCTACCCAGGCTAAGTGGTACGAGTCGGACCGTCCATTCATATATTAAGCCCTTCTGGTTTCATTGGGCGGCATGGAGAGGTCATTTCATCTCAATGCCCTGTAAAAGACCTAAAAAAATTAGACGCAACATCTTCAAATGGCCTAAATAGTGTTGATGGGGACGTTTAACCTCAAATCAAACAAAAACAATACCAATTACCTATGTCTTGGAGCAGAAATAAGGAAAATAATGTATACCTTTATAAACCCTAGTTTCTCTATATTAAATGTGGGTTAAGTGGGTGTTCATTTCACGGCCTTGTTAGCGTGATGCTACTACCATTTCCTATCTTAGTTACACTGTACTTGTTCCAGATTACCATTACGAAAACACGCCTATACAAATACATTGCAAATTTTACCACCGAAAACCGAAGATTTTAAGATGAAAAATTGCGATATTTTTCTTATTCCTGCTCAAAATATAGGATACATTATACATTACATTATAAAACTGGGGTTCAGGGGGTTCAAAATTATATAGGCGTGTTTTTCCTGATACTGTGTGGCGAAATCGTTAGGGCTCAGTTATTAAAGGCATAGTTAACAATACCACGTTAATAAGCTAACATGTGGTGTTTAATTACGTCCCACCTGGAAGATGTGGTCTTATGAGTTGTCGTCTGCTCAGTGCTTGACTGAAGGATAATTGTGTGAGCCATTTTTTGAAAAAAAAAAAATACACCATGACAAGCCCATGTCTATAATGCGAACATTCGTTAACAAAAATGAAATACATATTTACTGGTGTAATATATTTTAACCCTTATCTTGCTGAATATTCATTTAAGCCATACCCATTTATGTCTATCAACCAAACAAATTACTTGATGTAATTTATTGCTACAAATGCATAAACTGAATGCCAAACAGTGTAGAAGCCATCTGATCTGGATCTACACTGTTTGCAAAGATAGGGGTTGTTGTGAACAGCAAGATAAGGGTTAAGACTTTTTAATAATCAGTTATGTAGAGAGCCCAGTGCTTCAAAGGCATTGCCTGCATCGTCTACACTAAGACTTTTCTCATATAATGTTTTTACTGTTTACACTCTAATGCTCTGTGGAACGTCTCTGTGCTTCGTTAACTGCACGGGATTTATCCAACGGCCCCCGCCCATCTCGGCTCGAAGAAATAGATGGGCTGCATCGGATGCTTCCACGCAGATCTGACACCGACCGCACACGAGTACTACAAATGCATAAACTGATGAACAATAAACATAAACAATTGGACGATCTAAGCCTGCCCAAAGCGGTGCAAGTCGGACCGTCCATGCTTATAAACCCTATTGGTTTAATTGGGTGACAGGGCTTGTCATTTCATCTCAATGTCGGTTAAAAGTCTCACAAAATTGGAAGCAACATCTCCAAAATGACATATACAGTGTTGACGTGGACGTTAAACCTTAAATCAAATAAAACGGGATTTATCCATATATAGATATCGTGTCATTCTTTAACATTTTAGCAGTGTGAGTGACATTTTCGAGGATGTGCACACATGGGAGACAAAATTATGAAAAGTTAATCTGATTGTCATTACGAAAATACGCCTATACATATACATTGTAACCATTATCACTGAAAAAAAAAATAGAAATTTTAAGGTGAAAAATTGGGACATTTTTCTTATTTCTGCTCAAAATATAGATTGTGGGCACTCGTTAAAACCGCCTCATCGAGGCGGTTCTAACGAGTACCCACAATCTATATTTTACAGCAGAAATAAGTAAAAAAAGGTTTACAGGGGGTTTACCCCTGTAAACCCCAGTTTTACTATATAAAAGTGGGGTTGAAGGGGGTCAAAATTATATAGGCATGTTTTCGTGATGGTTGCGAAAAGTATACAGTCGAACTTCGATGGCTCGAACACCAATGGCTCGTTTACCATGCTTGAGTCGAACCCGTTTTTGAGTCCTTAGGGAATTCCTCTGCATAAGAAAAAGTGTGGGATAATTAAGGAGATTTTTTACTTTTATCTTGCAAATGTATGCTGTGTGTACTCATTAGAATCGCCTCAATGAGGCGATTCTAATGAGTACACACAGCATACATTTATGTTACAGAACATCGAAAAGATGTCCAAAAGTATCCCCGTTATGTTTTCTGGAAGTATGCAACATTGGCTCGAACTACCGCTGTCTCGAACGAATTGCCATGGTCCCAAAGGGGTTCGAGCCACCGAAGTTCTACTGTATAAGCCAAAAGGATGATTCTTTAAAATGAATTTGGGGGAGCTTCTCCTCTGCAATCTTCTCGCTGGGCATACTGCTCAAAATGAAAAATAAAACAAAGTTATCGTTGAGAAAACCCCGGCAGAATAAGATGAAAAAGAAAATCGACAATATCAGTGAGGCCGGCCTCGATGGCTCTGCTGAATGCGCATGAAATTCTTTCGAACGTTTTGGGCAATAAATGCAGTGCTAAACACATCTTAACTCGTTTCATATCTTACATATGATGAAACGACCACTTTTGTAAGATCCTCAGTATATCACACCTCTTCGCATTTCACAATATTACACAGGTCTCTGGTTTGTTTGTTTGATTGATTTGATATTTAACGTCCCCGGCAACACTATGTAGGTCATGTTGGAGACGTCGCTTCCAATTTTGTGGGACTTTTACCCGGCATTGAGATGAAATGACATCTCAAGCCCTGTCGCCCAGTGAAACCAATAGGGTTTATAAATATGGACGGTCCGACTCGCACCGCATTTCCTGGGCAGGCTTAGATACTGTAAGCAGTTTACCAGCACTCGTGTGCGGGCCGGATTCAGCTCTGCGTGGAAGCATCATGCATGCCATTTATTTCTTCAAGCCCCAATGGGCGGGGGGGGGGGGGGTGTCTCTGGTTCGCATCAACAGGCAAGTGTGGTAAGTTATACATTATATTTCTGATTTCTGCTCCAAGACATAGCTTGTTGGTACTCGTTAGAACCGCCTCACTAAGGCGGTTCTAACGAGCACCCTCAACCTATGTTTTGAGCATTTATAAGAAAAATATCACGGTTTTTCATCGGAAAAGCAGCCATTTTGGGGATGTGAAAAATGCACCATATCGCACGGGTGAGTTATCGTAAAGCAATAAAATATTTGTGTTAGGTGTATTCATAGTTCGATGTGTACCTCATTTAGGCCCTCTCTTAAAACAGTCATTCCGGCCTTTCTGTCAAAATTGAGAAACCCATTTCCACCGGACTTATAACGTTATGCAATGCTGCATCAACGTCGATGAATGTTTATAACACTTCCGCTGGGTTCTTAGTGTTTAAAACAATGCCTATTTATTTCACTAAAGTACGAATATCGGTTAACAGTCAACAGGGATGACTGTACTTTGAAGATGAGAAGTGCCTTTTCATTACGAAAATAGCCTATACAAATACACTGTAAACTTAACCGCCAGAAAAAAAAAACTAAAAATTTAACATGAAACATTGTGATATTTTTCTTATTTCTGCTCAAAATAAAGATTAGAGCAGAAATAAGAAAAGAAAAGGTTTACCCCTGTAAATACCAATTTTACTATATTAAAGTGGGGTTCAAGGGGGGTAAAATTATATAGGCGTGTTTTCGTGATGTGATGTATCTTACGACCCTCGTGATGCGTAATGTATCTTCGTTTCATATTCTTTCTTTATATATTACATGTACATACGCTTATCAGCATTACAAATATTGAAACACAATCTTTGTCGACCTATATGACATTGAAGTATTCTCGTTCCCTTTCCTTAAGTATATTATAGATACCTTAATACTAATTGAGCCCCGCCAAGCGAATTTGTGTCTTCGAGCATTCCGTCATGACAAAATTTAACTGCGCATGCCCAGCCATTCAGAGGGGCCAGGGATATGGCTTTCTGTCTGAAGGTGCCTCTTGATTCACTGCTTGTATGAGCGAGCAGCGAAGGTTCTGGCGAGTCTGCGCGGATGCGCAGGCTCGCCTGAACCTTCGCTGCTCGCATAGGCGATAAGTACCAAAATCGCTTGACGGGGCCCAATTGATAAAATATAATGCCTTACCTCATTGACCAAACCACGAGTCACTAGCAAAACAAAATGTCCGACCAAAATCATCATTTCACAAGAAAGCCGAGTAATACGGATATTTTTAAAAGCATGGAAGAAGACATTGGCGAAAGTGAAAGAGTTTATTTAACAGAAGACACTGGTGAATATGGCAGTGAAACAGAAGAATCAATAGAGGAAATCAGTGAAACTGAATGTAATAGAGAAGAATTAATGGACATGATCAAAGATAAAAACACAGAAACAGTGCATTCCAAATTAGACGGCGTACCTGTTGATAGGGGCTGGGCATGGGTCCTTCTAGCAGGTAGGTTTTCATTTCGAATTTGAGCCAGAGCATGACAAAACCTACAATACGACATGTGCGCCCAACGAAGACTCAGATCAGCCTGCGCATCCGCGCAGTCTGATCAGAGTCTTCGTTGTGTGCTCAAAGGATAGCTAAGGGCCCAATGCTCCTTCATGCAGCAAGAGAAGTCTCTGGTTAGACTATATGGATGCGCAAGCTGATCAGTCTTCAATGCACGCACATGTCTTATTGTAGGTGGTGTCGTGCGCTAGCACATTTGTTAGTCTGCATAAAAGTTTTCTTCTGTAGGCGTCAGTTCATTAAAAACGTCTCTTTATAGTGTCATTTAACCTTTAAAGTTCATTTTTGAAGGCAAAACCTTTCGGTGACTTTTTGTTCGCTTTCCTACAAACTCAGGTCTACTAATAAAGGAAACCATTTCCTTCTCAGGAGCATATGCTTTCCGTTAAGACATGAGGAAAATACATTTGAAAGAAATACCTTCCCTGAAAAGTATAAATATTTTCTCTGAAAGGGTTATCCTTTGAAAGCAAAGAATACACCACAGAACTGAAAAGTATGAATTGCACAAGTTTTTTTTTTTTCTGGGCCAAACAAGCTAGTTTCGGCCAGATAGGCCGAATCATAATTTGCACAAACATGTTGGGGTTACCTCTTCTTCTTCTTCATTAGGAGACATTACGAAAACACGCCTATACAAATACAGTGTAAATTTTACCACCAAAAAATTAAAATTTTCAGATGAAAAATTTCAGTATTTTTCTTATTTCTGCTCAAAACATAGATTGTGGATACTCGTTAGAACCGCCTCGATGAGGCGGTTCTAACGAGTACCCACAATCTATGTTTTTGAGCAGAAATAAGAAAAATAATGTATACCCCTGCAAACCCAAGTTTTACTATATAAAAATGGGGTTGAATGGGGTCAAATTTATATAGGTATGTTTTCGTGTTGCATAGATGTGGTATGATTAAAGCATTATGAATTTCATTAACAATACATTAATAATTAATAATTGAAATACTAAAAGACACGTGTTTGCCTTTTGTTGTTTTTACTTTTATTTCAACGGCCCAGTCAACACTATTCAGGTCAATTCGAGCTGGTCAGTGCACCTAACCACACATTTCCTGGTCGGGTCTATACAAAATTAGAAGCCTCCGTGGTGTAGTGGTTACGCTACTCGCCTTGTAAACCAGGGTTCGCAGGATCGATCCCGGGCTTCTCCAGACTCCCGGATGAGTCTTTAAACCGAGGTCCCGTCTCCGTATGTTCTTAGTTGTTGTCGGGACGTAAAAATCAAACACTCACTCACTCTACCAGTACAGTGCAGAAAGAGAATGACTGTAAAAATTATTTGTCTAAATCGCGACGGGAGTAAGGGCGAGGATTGTGGCCACGTAAAATCCCCCGTGTAATTCCTTTTACTGACCGTTCCATGGCGGTTCTTCTGTCGTGTTTTGTTATTTTTTTGTGAGTGTGTGTATCGCTTATATTATTTTGTTTTGTATAGCCAACTGGCCATTTTATGGAAAATTGTCCTGTTGGCTTTCCGCTAGTGATGTTTCCATTAGGGTCTAGTTATTTCATGTTTGTGTTTCTTTCCCTTGGTGTCTCTGATGGGACCTGTGGGTTGATTGAATCGATTCCTGATTCTATTTTGAACAACTGGATCCAGCTGATCGCTACCCTGCAGGCACAAAACGTTGACCCAACGTTGAACTAACGTTGAAACAACGTTTTCAACGTTGTTTCAACGTTCGTTCAACGTTTAGTGCCTGCTGGGTAGTCAGCTCAAGTGCTAACGAGGCCTGCTAAAGGCTAATGTAAATGTGCACATAAATTTAGAATATTTTTTTATCATATGACGTCGCGTCTGAGAGTGTAATAACGCCATGCAATATTTTCAATAATCCACTAGTGGATTAAATATGCAAATTAGCTAGATACGTCCCGTAACTTTACATGTACGACGTCCTTAACGACGTCGCGTTTACTAATGGCGGAATATTGACATTTTTGTAAACAATTGTGAATAAAATGCGTTTTAAATGTCATATGATAAATAGAATCTTGCATTCGTGCTCATGTATTATTGAATTTATTAAACTCGTTGAGGAAAAGGGATAAAATGCTCGGCAAAGCCTCGCATTTTATCCCTTTTCCTCAACTCGTTTAATAAATTCAATAATACATAGCACTCATATAAGATCCTCTATATAATGTTGCTACCCCTCACAACTATGTCCTGTGTTCCTAAATATCATTGATCGATTGTTTTGGATTTAACGACACTCAAATCATTGTGGGTCATTTTGTGTCGTCTCCCAGAGAAAGGGAGACAAGATACTGAAGAACAGATGAACGTGATGAACAGAGGAGAAAGAGGAAAATTAATGGAAGCGCAGATACAGAAGATATTCCTCCTCTACCCACACCTGCTGCGCGGACAGCAAACTAGTGAGGAGAGGTCACTCAGGAAAGGTCACAATCTAAGAACGCAGCTGTCTCAAGTCACCTATTGAAAGTGACACGGAAGCACAAACAAAAACAGACGAAACATGAACCAACGGCACAAAGCCAAAAATACATGGTAAAATGGTTATGCATAGGTTAATATAATCATGAATTAGGGTTGAGAACTCAACAACAATCCGACGTCAGGGAAGAAGAAAACGTGGAGGGTCGAACCAAGGAAATATCCGACTCCACCCTTCCAGAATTCAAAGGATTTACGGTGGAACCGTCATCAAAAAGCCCACAGTCCGGCCAACCGCCGGACTTGTCTAACTGTAAGCCAAAATGAGCTGGCAACATGAATGTCATCTTTGCCTCGCCCAACGACTCCCTCCCTCTCCTAAATATAAATTATCAAGTATGATAACAAGCAGGCGAAATTTTTTTTCTATTTTTGCTGAGTTGATGATTTGCATTATTAGTAAAAATATAAAAATGTTGTCTGCCAGGCTCGTGAATGAGTTTCAAGTACTAAATGTGTTATCATGTAGCATTATCAATAAATGAATAAGGGTTGTCTCTGGAAACAAAGACTATATCAATCGTCAAGCGATTTTGGTACTTATCGCCTATGCGAGCAGCGAAGGTTCAGGCGAGCCTGCGCATCCGCGCAGTCTCACCAGAACCTTCGCTGCTCGCTCATACAAGCAGTGAATCAAGAGGAACCTTCAGACAGAAAGCCATATCCCTGGGCCCTCTGAATGGCCGGGCATGCGCAGTTAAAATTTGTCATGACGGAATGCTCGAAGACACAAATTCGCTTGGCGGGGCTCATATGACAGACACGAATCGGGAATTCCGTCTGTTTCCTTACTATGCGCAGTACTCATTCTGTTTTCAAAATACAGTCGAACTTCAATGGCTCGAACACCTTTGGGACCTCGAAAATCTGTTCGAGACTGGGGCAGTTCGAGCCACTGAGGTTACTGTCAGGAGGCATAACGAGATACTTTTAGACATCTTTTCGGTGTTCTATAATGAAAATGTATGTTGTGCGTACTCATTAAAATCGCCTAATCGAGGCGATTCTAATGAGTACACACAGCATACATTTGCAAGATAAAAGACCAAAATCCCCTTAATTATCCCCCACTTTTTCTTCTGTAGAGAATTTCGCTAGTGGCTCAAGAACGGGTTCGACACATCAATGGTAAACGAGCCATTGGTGTTCGAGCCGTCGAAGGTCTACTGTACTAATATGGACTAAATGGGTTTGTAACTCCAAATGAAATAGAAATATCAAACTACACTATGGCGAAGTCCATGGAAACATTTTTCGTCCACCATATCGCAATTTTTCATCTTAAAATTGTCCTTTTTCGGCGGTAAAGTTTGCAATGTATTTGTATAGGGGTGTTTTCGTAATGCTTTTCAAGTTGCCTCTAGTGAAAGTATTGGCAACTCTGAGTCTTGCGCGCACTGGAGTAGTTCTCTGTTTTCAAAATATTAAAATTAAAAATAAATTGCGCTATGTTGGGAGCACGACGAGGCATTCGTCTGTCCCCAGCAGACACTCGTCGCTAGGGCAACATCAAATATACGTCGGTGCAGCGTTTCATAAACTCCATGACATTGTACCGACGTTGATGCGACGTCACAATTACGTCATGTGCCTGCTGCGTCACCACATGTCACTTAGCACAGCTACAAAGACGCGGAATTATGTTGACGACTGTTGTATTTGCAGGTTGTGTGTTGTATCCTGGGATATATGGCGGTGTGAATAGGTCTTTTGGTGTTTATTTTCTGCATTATCAAGAACGATTTCAGGCTACAGCAGGCGAGGTGGCTATAATGAGTTTGGTAGAAAACTTAACCGCCAGTATCGTAGGTAATTGTATTCTGTGTCAAGTTATTATATCGGCAGCGTCGAGCATGAAATGTGTCTTCGGACATACGTGCCCCGCGTAGATTGAGATCAGCCTACGCATCCGCAAATGCCCTTTGTTCCAGCGTTTCTTCATTCAATCCGAGGAGGCAACATAGAAATCCTTGCAGGAACAGAGCATTGATTCAACGCTGAGTGCCTGCTTGGTTTGTTTGATTTTAGGTTTAACGTCCCCGTCAACATTGTAAAGGTCATTTTGGAGACGTTGCTTCCAATTTTGTGGGACTTTTACCCGACACTGGGATGAAATGACATCTCAAGCCCTGTCGCCCAATGAAACCAGTAAGGTTTATTAACATGGACGGGCCGACTCGCACCGCTTTGCCTGGGCAGGCTTAGATCCTCTAAGCGGTTTACCAGTACTCGTGTATGGGTCGGTTTCAGCTCTGCGTGGAAGCTTCATGCAGCCCATACATTTCTTAAAGCCCCTATGGGCGGGGGCCTAAGTGATGTTCTGTAACTGAGAGGACAGGCAGTCTGATATTTTTCTTCCATGTGTGCACATGCTGGAGTATAAGAATCTTACACTGGCGTGAGGAGTGGATAGAAAAATCCGTCCTAAGGGTCACTGTACGGCATCACGAGGCTTGCCAAATGTTGCCGGACAGTGAATGCCAAGGAACGGATTTTTCTATCTTCCCCTTATACCCGTGAAAGAATCTTTTTCTTTCATGACTATCATTTCTGAATGTGTATTTTTTTCAATAATACCATCACTTCTTTTGTGGGTGTCCGCCATATTTTGATGACAAAAATGTGGCGATTTTGACGTCACTGTGCGTGTAGTGATGTCAAAATTGACGACGGTGTATGTGACGTCCTATTCAACTGGTGCACATCGAACACGTGAAAATTCCCATTCTTTCATATCCATAAGAGATTTTATCCAATGGCTAAGTCCAGGAATTCCGTATCTGGTATGCTAGGAGACATATTTTTGCTTAACGGTGATACATGATAAAAACTTATGTCATCTAGAGATGATTATGTCATCAGGTATTGACAATATCCGTCAATAAAGTGCTGTTCACAAGGCTATTTTACGAATGGTGTTACCCGGATGGAGCGAGGTCATTTTGCTGTTTGTTTGATTTGAGATTTAACGTCCCCCTCAACACTATATAGGGCATACTTTTAAATTATGTTGTGAATCCCTTGCTTCCAATGCGTAACCCTTTCAAAGAATGTAATTGACGTCCCTACAGCTGGTGTTAAGGAATGTGCGGCGGCCGTATAAAGTCTCGTCGCTCTTCATCATAATGTAGCTTATATTTTATTGTTCTTTGAGATCAATGATACCATTATGGAGTTTTGAAAATATTTGAGGATCACTGATGAGGCCTAATTGGCCTAAACTTGCTTGTCGTGCCAGAAAAACTTGTACGCTCCATACTATTCAATTTCGCGGGGAAATTCTTGCCTCCAAAGGATAACCCTTACAAAGAACATATTAGACCTTCTAATCGGTTTACAAGTACTTATGTTCGATCGGTTTCAGCTCTGCGTGGAAGCACCATGCAGTCCAATCTATTTCCCTATTCCCGATGAGCTAGCGCCCATCGATTATCAATTAATGTGTTCTATGATTTTGCAGGACTGTTGATAATGACGGTTGGCTTGAAAAATTTCACATGTCGAAGTGTAGTTTCTATTGGCGGTGGATTGATCGCAATATCATACATACTTACGGCCCTGACAAAAGACATCCGGGTATTTTATTTGTTACAAGGTTTCGTTCACGGTATGTAAGATAGCTTTTCATGTATTTTAACAAAATTGTGTTAGTGGTCCCAGTATTCAGCTCGTATATCAATTAAAATCAAAAATGAGTTCCTTTAAGAGCAATGAAAACATTCATAAGAAAGAAGATGGGTCATACTACGTAGTTTCGGCTAATAAAGCCTCATCAGTAACCCTGTAAAGATCCGGCAAAGAAAGCCAGAGGAAACATACTGCAATTTAGCGAATTTCGAATAGGCAGTCGATTCAAAGACTGATTTAAATCAAAATGGGGTCCAAATAATTAAAAACCGGTCTAGAATATGAGTCTTAACCAATAATTTATTTCTGATTTCTCAGAATATTCACGATCTCAAAGGACCAAAAGTAAAATATAAACTGCACTATGGTTGCACAAGTCTAAAATACGATTATCATTCCATCTTTCAAAACTAAGTTGTCTCTGACTTTAAGTATTTGGATCAAATAAAAAAGAGTACCTGTTTTATCCGATAGTTAAACAGAGGTAGACCAAAATAGAAGAAACAGGAGAAAATAAAAGGACATCATGGCTTCTAAACGGGGCCCAGTCGAGGCTACGACCTATAGATGCGAGATACATAGTAATGTAAGGCACTGATAGAAGTAGCAATTAACGGTAAAGGTTTCCTATCGCCCAATGGCCCTAGGACCAATGTGCTGTAAATGTCCATTGTGTCTTTGGCACATCATATACCAGGCGGGACAAAATCATCTTTTTCCATTGCCTTTAGTCTGGTACCCATTCACTGCTGTGTGAGCAGCGAGTTGTTTTCAGTCACTGACCACAGTCCAGCCTTGTAACCATTAGACCAAGGTGCAAATACTCGAACTGAATAAGCAACAAAATCGATGTATGGCTTTCTAATTACAGTAGAACTTCTATGGCTCGAACACCGATGGCTCGTTTACCATGGATGTGTCGAACCCATTCTTGAGCCCCTAGCGAAATCCTCTACATAATAAATAGTGGGGGATAATTAAGGATATTTTAGTCTTTTATCTTGCAAATGTATGCTGTGTGTACTCATTAGAATCGCCTCGATGAGGCGATTCTAATGAGTACACACAACATACATTTTCATTATAGAACACCGTAAAGATGTTTAAAAGTATCTCGTTATGCCTCCTGACAGTAATCTCAATGGCTCGAACTACCCCTGTTTCGAACAGATTTTCGAGGTCCCAAAGGTGTTCGAGCCATTGAAGTTCGACTGTAAATGAGAAAAGATTCTTCAGGAACGGATCGAATCAGAACCAAAAGCCATCCCATAACACCAAAGAGAAAGGTGAACAAACACACCTTAACAAACACAAAATCACTGGTGACAATGTTATATAAATGGCTATCCTTTCGAAGCAAGGAATACACCGTAGAACTAAAACAATGGAGTGTTTACTGGGTCAGACTAGCTAGTTTCGACCAATTAGGCCTCACTATTTTCAAATGACTGGAATCAGTGATCTAAACGGACAAGACATTAAACTACACTGTCATGAGCCGTATAAGCAGCTCTTTCACAAACAGGTGGTAACTCGGTGAACTTTACTGTTTTTTGTTTGATTTGAGGTTTAACGTCCCCGTCAATACAGTACAGGTCATTTTGGAGACTTTGCTTCCAATTTCGTGGGACTTTTACCCGACATTGAGATGAAATGACGTCTCAAGCCCTGTCGCCCAATGAAAGAAATATCGGGTTTATAAGCATGGACGGACCGACTCCCTACGACTTCTCTGTACAGGCTTAAGCGGTTAACTAGTACTCGTGTGCAGTCGGTTTCAGCTCATGCGGAAGCATCATGCAGCCCATCTATTTCTTCAAGCCCCGATGGGCGGAGGCAGTTAACTTTACTGAACTGAACAATTTGTACACACAGATGTGTAACATGAAAATATTTAAAAATTGTACATCAAAGATAATAAAACAAATGAAACAGCAACGAAAGTACCGCATTTGGACGGCGAATAATAAGTATTGGCGTGTATGTGTGTGCTTGTGTTGGAGGTGGTAAACTAGTAAGAAAATGTCACTCAGGAATGACCACAATTAAAGAACACAGCCATCTCAAGTCACCTATAGAAAGTAAGTGTCATGGAGCCACACACAAAAAAAAAAACGAAAATGAACCAACGGCACAATGGCAAGTAACAAATAAGACACTGCAAAGAACGACCGCCTTGGGACGGTCAGTAGTAAAACTACTGGGGGCTTCAATTCCAGAGTTTATGAAATTTCGACCTTCGCCCTCAGTTCCAGTATCAAACATAATAATATAATGTTATTAATCAAATAATTTCGTATTGGCCCAGTTACAGGTCCGAGGTCTGCTGTATTGGCACGAGGCCGAAGGCCGAGGCCAATACAGCTGACCATGGACCTGCAACTGGGCCAATACGAAATTACTTGATTAATGACACTTTTATTAATTGACGCAATTAAAAACATGATTTATGATTTTTGAATATTGGTTGACCTGGTGTAATACACGATAATCAATTAATAACAACAGGTATAGCTTTCACAAAAAGCTAGGCCTACGCTTAGCACATATTAACTGTGGATGTCTAGAATCATATTCCAGAAATATGTATTATACAATTTACTGATTCTAGTTGTCATTCTGGCAGTACGTGATACTGTTGGAACATGTACGTTTTCATCTTTTTCTGGTACTTGTGGTCCTCATAGTTCGTGACCTGTTGATTGTACCCTTCCTGTATAAGCGCTTATACAAATCCAAACGTCATGACGATATAGAAAATTATTTACATTCCTAATAATATATTTATTCATATGGTTCTTAACAGAAGTTGTTGCAAACAGCGAGGAATGTTATTTTTAGCTCAATAGAGCTTACAGGATAGAAACTGGTCCATCGTGGTCGAGAGTTTGCAGATGTATATTTTTATTAGCCTGTACAAATATGGCAGCAAATATGGGCTTGTGCAAATGTGCTAGCAATTCCGTGCCAGAGCTCTGCCAGTGTGCCTCTTTTTGTGTGAGAGCTTAGTTTATACTAATTTATTTTAGTTTGATTGCGATGAGAGCTTCAAGCTAATTGAATCGTTCTCGAACACTCATTCCGGGTGTTTTCGCGCGCGCGAGAGAGAGAGGGGCAGTGGCTTTTACACCACTGCTACCTATTTACAGCTGGGTGAATGGGGAAGTATCATTACGTGTCTTGCGCAAGGACACACCTCGATACCGGTGGCCGGATTCGAACGCACAGTCTCTCGATCATAAGTCTAACGCGTAAACCACTGCGCTATCGAAAACTTATACTTATTATGGGCCTCTTTGGCTTGTACAAATGTTATAGCAATTCTATGCCGGAACTCTGCTCGTGGGTCTCTTTTTTTTCTTTTTCTGAAAGTTTATACTTGTTATGGGCCTTCTTTTTATCTTTTTGTGAAAGCGTATACGTGTTGCTGCATTATAAATATAAAGGTCAGCCTGCACTGTGGGTAACTATTGGCTGTACTTTCATGTTAAAATAGAAGTGGGGGCAATGATCGGGAATCGATACAATCAACTCACAGCTCCCATCAGAGACACACAAGGGAAAGAAACACAAATATGAAACAACAGAACCTAATGGAAATATCAATAGCGGAAAGCCAAAAGGACAGTTACTTTCCACCAAAATGGCCAATAGGTTATCCAAAATAAAATAATATAAGCGACACAAACACCCAAAGACAAACCATAACAAAAATAAACCGCGACAGAAGAACCGCCTTGGAACCTTCAGCGGAAACGAATTCCACTGGGAGGCTTAAATCGATTTTACGTGGCCTCAGTCCTCGCCCTTACTTCCGTCGCGATTAAGACATATAATTTGTTCAGTCCGCATGAAGGCCTCCTAACTCATCAGTGCATAATCGTCTTGAACACAAAAATCAAACAACCACAGAGATGAAACAACGGTGAGTACTCGACAGCAAGAAACAACTGAAATGCTGGAGCAAAAGAAAACCAACAGTTAGACTCCGATGAGCCCGACCAGAGACAGAGCATCAGGTACCAACCAACATAAGCCTTTACGTTGGAGTCGCCATAGAATCTGAGGCCTGACCCACCGGCGTGCAATTAAAGAGGGAAGCAAAGTTGTCAACCGTGATTGGGTTAACTCTCATGCATGCAGTCTGTCGTATAACATTTATGTTGTACCCAATCTTTTTATATCGAAGAATGATTTTACGAAATTGGGTGCTGAAGTCATTGCGGTTATAAATATTTCTGATTTTACACACTTAAGGAACCATAAAATTCGGGTTCTGATAGACCTTGTAGCAGAAGAGATTTAAGTCCAATATTGAATTTTGAAATTAAATCAGAATGACGTCTATAACATTTTGCGTAGTTTATGGTACCGATACCCTGATTAAGAAGTTTAGCCGTTAACAAATTATTACGAGTGTTGAAGTCAGTTACATGGCAAATCGAATTAATTGCGAAATATAAACGCCATTGGATGGTGCACGAGGTACATCACCATACAAGAAAGGAAAGTTTACAATCTTAAAATCAAAATCATCGCGTTTATTATAAATTTTGCACGAAACAAACCCATCTACAATAGATAGGTGTAAATCCAAAAACGGGGCCTCGGTATGAGACGAATTTGCTTTATTTAACTGGAGTCTTTAGTGTCTAAACCCATAGGCATAGAACTAATAAATTGATCGGCATTTGGCCTAAAACTTCATTTTCATCTTCCGCCGAAGTTATCACAATTTAGTTGGCTGTTCGGCTCACATAGAGGTCTACTAGCTCATCACAGTGTCAACAGGGCTATAATTAAAATCAACTAAAATGCTATAATGAAGCAAGGATGAGGACTCGACAGTTACAACGCGTTGATGCACCTTGACCTTTAGATCAAATCATTGAATCTGTTTTGTGTTTATTAACGAGTAGCATAAGTACATGATGTTTGTTTGTTTGTATTGGAGTTTTACGGCCCAGTCAACACTATTTATGTCATTTTTGAACCGGTCAGTTTAGCTTTCAACACTTTCCTGGGCAGGCTTATATGTAAGCGGTTAACCAGTAGAGTGCACATTCTTTCGCCAGAAACTGACAACTGCCCTTCTTGAATCAGTGGAAGGGACAGAATGACCGTAGAAAAGATTTCATGATCAATCTCCACGAAAGAATGTTGCCGACCCCGGCGGGAGTCGAACCCGCGTCCTCCTGATCACCAGTCATACGCGCATCCGACTAAGCCACTGAGTACATGAAAATTACGCTATTAAGACCACCTAAAATTAAGACTAATTCTGCTTTAAAAAGCTTATTAAGAAGGGTACAGTTACTCTTTCTTCGTGTTTTCTGCGCACAATATCCTGTGGTCAGGGACCAGCTTTGGGACTGTTCAAAAGTGGTGTTAAAGACCACTTTTCAACAGTCCCAAAGGTGGTCTTAATATAGGACTTTTTACTGCCTTTCGATTGCTACTTCTTTTTGGAATAAACGATTTTCAGGTGCAGGAATATCAATGGTACGTTCACCAACCATTTCCATCATAGGAGTGTACTTCAGTAAACATCGTGGACTAGCTACCAGTATATATACTGGCAGTGCTTCTCTGGGCGGTTTAATATTTGCACCTGTCGTTAATGCACTGTTTGCGGAGTATGGTTATACAGGAACGCTGTTAATTACCGGAGGTCTCATTTTAAATATCTTAGTGTCTGCATCAGTGATGCGTCCTCCTTCATGGTATGAGAACAGAAGTGAAAATCTAACAAGAACTAATGGAAAACGTCTTGCGGAAGAGACTTACATGCTTAGGAATAAGGCCAGTGGCGACAATAGAGAACACTTTAAAGCTGGTCAATATGATACAATAAAGCCGTGCAATGAAATTAACCATTTTCGCACGATTAGTAAAGCTGATGATAACATAGTCACAAGCAAATCTAGTAACACAGAAGACAGCACAAAACCTCCTGGCACTGAAGAATGCGACAGTACCACTAGTTCTAGAACGTCTACTGAACAAATGGTGACAGTGAATGCTACATCTGTGACTGTTCAGGTCAACCAACATGATGCTGATCAGATAGGGACCATAAATTCTTCAGAACGATTAAATTCCGATATGGATTCCAAATACGACATAATTCGTGAGACGGTTGATAGTATTTTGGTTGTTAATATTGATGGTGAAGAAACTAAAGCACTTTATAATAGCAGATGCGAAAAGTGTTTAAGTTCTGTAACAACAAGTGCTCTCGACATTCTTAAAGTATTTGACCTTAAAATGTTAAGGAATATAAACCTTATCCTTTATCTTGCAATGGCATTTCTATTAATATCAGGAATGGTGGTAATTCCATATTATTTACCCCAATTTGCCAAGGATGCCGGAGTATCGTATGATGAAATAGCCATCATGATTTCTGCGACGGCGTGTACAGATTTTATTTCAAAATTAGTTAGTGGTATAATCACAGATCGGAATTTGTTACGGCGATCATCGATGCTTGCTATTGGTGCTGTTGAAGTAGGGACTGTGTGTCAGCTTGCAAGATTCTTCACAAATTTCGCTTCAGTCACGGCAATGGCAGTTTTAATGGGTATGTGTTCTTATTTTTTCATGTGCATGAATAATATATTCGTCTTAGTGTAGATTAAAACGGTGTTTTAAATACTGGTATCGAAGTCTAGTATCTCAAATCGATAAAAAACTTACCCAAATTCTAACAATTTGAATGTGGGTCAACAAGAATTTCGTGGCCAGCTCGCCTCACGATGGTATTTGCTTTTCACAGAAATCATTCTATGATTTGGGTCATGTGAAATATAATACCTGATCTGTCTGTGAGAATCAGCATAATAGTCCTGGCAAGTTGCATATGGGCCCCGCCAAGCGATTTTGGTACTTATCGCCTATGCGAGCAGCGAAGGTTCAGGCGAGCCTGCGCATCCGCGCAGTCTCGCCAGAACCTTCGCTGCTCGCTCATGCAAGCAGTGAATCAAGTGGAACCTTCAGACAGAAAGCCATATCCCTGGCCCCTCTGAATGGCTGGGCATGCGCAGTTAAAGTTTGTCATGACGGAATGCTCGAAGACCCAAATGCGCTTGGCGGGGCCCATATGTTTTTTTGTTTTCAGATGCTACATTAGCCAACTTAAACCGTCATGGGAAAGCACTTCAGTTAACATTGAGGGCATGCTGCCATTCTATATTTTGAAGTGCTTCTGTAGGCGGTTAAATATTTGTCCCTGACGGTAATACGCTATTTGCGAGGTATGTTTATACAGGAACAATGTTAATAACCCGAAGCCCCCTTTAAGACCAGAGTCAAACTTTGGGGTTTCTTTTGTTTCAGCGATTGTGTTTTTATTCTGTCAAGTCCTCATTGTTGTCTCTGAATTCGTTTGCTTTTTATGGTCTCAGATATGTTGCACCAATGAGTTAGAGCCCTTGACGGTGACTAACCAAAATTACTGTGTAAATCAACTTCACCCCCAAAATGTTCTACATGACCCCGATGAGGCGGTTCTAACGAGTGCCCACAATCTATATTTGGAGCAGAAATAAGAAAAATATCACAATTTTTCATCATAAAATTTTCATTTTTTCGGCGATAAAGGTGGCAATGTATTAGTATAGGCGTGTTTGCGTAATGTAACGATTTATTGTCTTGTGTTTGTGCTTCTTTCCCTTTAATATCATAAGTGAAAGGTAATAGTATCGATTCATTCATGGCTCATGATTATTGCCAAAATAGGGAAGTTGTCAGGAAAAGCTAATCAAGAAAAATCAAGAAAAAGTTGGACACCTACCTTAAGTCCCCGAAAGTATAGTTAGAAATCATTCGTGCGGACTAAACAAACTGTTTGTCTAAATCACGACAGAAACAGTTGCGAGGATTGTGGCTACGTAAATTCGATTAAAGCGCCCCAGAAAAACATTTACTGTCCGTTCCAAAATAGAAGTGGAGACAATGGCCAGGATTCGATACAATCATCCAAGACACCAAAGGGAAAGAAACACAAACATAAAACAACTTCACCGTAATGTAAACATCACAAGCGAAAAGCAAAACGGACAGTTACTTTCCCACAAAATGGCCAAACAGCTATGCAAAAATACCAGAGGCCTATGATGGTCTTATATCGCTCAACTGAGCAAAGATATTCACAAACTCAATATTAAACTTTCATAAAAGCAGATTGATTTAAGATCATTTCTAGAATTAATATAAAAATGCCATGCTGGTATTCTATGGAATATATGGCAAGCAACGTTAATTGTAGACTAGTCAGCAAACCCCTAGAGGACAAAAGTCAGTGTCAATAAATGCAATATTATACATTGCATATGGTTAAGGGGTGGGGATCTGATTGGTTTCTGAGATATTAAGACTTATAGGGACTGGAGGTGATATGCATTCCCCCGGCAGAGCCCCTTTCATTCAATGTATCTCATCATAAGGAACAATCATAATATACATGTATATGCTTTATGATCGGGGATCCTAACTATTTCCAAAATATTAAGTCTTTATATTATCTGGAGGGTGTGGGGCATACTCCCGGTGTTCGTGTCAGTAAATGGGACTTGTCGAAGGAATTACAATATATTATTTGGTTAAGGGGCCGGGGTCCAACGATTTCTGAAATACTATGCCGTAGATGAAATGAACGGGGGTGGGCATACCCTAAGGAACCCATGGTCAGTTTCATTGAACGCAGCATAACATAAGGCTTTAGGGGTGGGGGTCTGAACGCTTTCTGGGATATTAAAGCCTTATATGAACTGGGGGAGGTGGACTTCCGCCCTGAGAACCCACGGTCAATGTCCTAAATGAACAATCTTGGTGGCATACCGCCCTAGCACCCATGATCAATGACCCTATAATTTTAACAATCTTTGTGGCAATCGCCTTGAAGACCCACGGTCAATGACTGGCCCTATAATTTGAACAATCTTGGTGGCATACCGCCTTGAAGACCCAGGGTCATTGACCATTTAATTTCCCGCTTATTTTATACGGAAGTTGTTTTTCCATATTGCCCGTAGTCAAAGTAGAATTGGAGGCAATGATCAGAAATCGATACAATCAACTCACAGCTCCCATCAGAGACACCAAAGGGAAAGAAACACAACATGAAACAACAGAACCTAATGGAAACATCAATAGTGGAAAGCCAAACGGACAGCTACTTTCCCACACAATGGCCAATAGGCTATCCAAAATAAAATAATATAAGCGACACAAACACCCAAAGACAAACCATAACAAAAATAAACCGCGACAGAAGAACCACCTTGGAATGGTCAGCGGAAACGAATTCCACTGGGGCGGGGTGGGGGCTTAAATCGATTTTATGTGGCCTCAATCCTCGCCCTTACTTCTGTCGCGATTAAGACAAATATTTTGTCCAGTCCGCAAGAAGGTCTCCTAACTCATTAGTGCAACATCTCCCTTCATATGTCCCGTAGATAAGCAGTCTCGTTCATAATAGCTCTACTTTCAAATTTGTCCATTACGATACTAAAAACGGGAAAGCCATTTTGTCGTGCGTATTGGCTGAAAGAACGTAAATCAAAACGAATATAGGCTGTGATAAAGTGCATAAAGTGCATTTTATGCTGGCAAATATGACCAACCTGCAATCTGTTTAGATATTCAATAGCTTATTTTAGTAAATCAGGAGTATTAAGAAAGAAATAAAAATAAAAAGGACACTTCGGAAAAAATGGCGTCCTGCGCTGAGAAACGTCAATGTTTTAATGACGTCATATCCACCAACGTTAACGTTATCTTCATTTTGGCGCATGGCGCAATCGGGTGTATTTTTTCAACGTGTAGGAAGAAACTTAACGACCTGCATTACATTCCATTTCATACCACTTAATGGTGTAATCTGATTTTAAGTTCAGATTTCTCTGCCAGACAATCCTGAATTCTGGCAGACAGTCCAAGTTTTGGGCATATAGTAAAAGGGTTATTGACTTTATATTGTGAAATATTCGGCACTCGTTCATATGGCGGAGACGCACTGGCAAGCTCGTCGTCCTTCGCCATATGAACTCGTGCCGAATAGCCAATAACATATAAATATTTCATTTTAATGCACTTGCGTATGTAACGCGACGTCTGATTACATAATGCCAAAACTTTGCGTCAGTATATTCCTCGATATACTATCGGAAACTCGACGTCATCATATAACGTCGCTTTCCATTGGGTCGGATTTGGTTTTAAGCAGCTCGCCGCGCTTGTCATTTGAGCAAACAGAACATTTTTGTTTTTAAATAAAACAAGAGCATAAGTGCATTAGAAAGGGGATAACAGTATTGAAAATGGTCAACTGCGGAGGTAAATCGTCGGTTTTACGGTCGCAATTTCCGTTTTACGGCTCCGCTGACGCGTCGCCCTAAAACAAAATTTCCGACCGAAAACCCGCCCATTTACCTCTCAAAATGACAATTTTGAATACAGATAACCCCTAAACTTTTGCAAACAAAATCCTGTCTATTCCAGCCTGTTTCTATGGTTGGTACACGTCCATGTATTCAACGATACTCATAGATTGCGTTGGCCTACAAAAGCTTCAAAGTTCTCTAGGATTTGTCTCAGTGGTACATGGAGTGTCTATAGCAGTGTGCTTCCCTATCTCTGGTATGAATACATTGGTCATAAAGCGTTGGTGTTATAGCTTCATTTAACATAGTAATTTCAATAACTAGATCTCCTTTAACATGTTGATAAACGTGTCAGTACGCTAACAAGTCCGTGAAATATATATCCCTGTTATATAGGGAATACTGTTGTTTACAAGGATATAGATATTTTTTCTCAGTGGTGCCCAAGACGTATTGTAGGTACACGTTAGAATCGCCTAATTGAGGGGCTCTAAATGTGCACCTACAATGTTTGTTTTCAACATAAATAAGGCAGATTTCACCATTTTTCTACTTCTGTTTTGCAAGAGCTTGTATTTACGTTGATGTCTTTACTGACTTTAACGGCACATTTCTTTGGCATGACGATCGTTTCCAATCACCTAAAATATTTTTAAACTGTACCGTAGTCATTACGACTTTATTTCTAAATATCGGTTCTGTAACACGATAACCGAGGCATCGTCTACAAATTAAAACATATTGTGCGAGTTCGATGTAAGAACCACGGTCACTAAACTGTGACTAAAGTAAGATCGTACTGTCTTTGGGTAGAGAAAATGGTGTTGGTTTAGTTTCTACGGTTCGACCAACGCGGATAGGAAGGTTTGACCCTGATTTACTGGTTCCCAGTTTTCCCTAAAGCTCTGCAGAACACTAGAACCAGTAATTGGTTTTGTAGGCATTGATTGGTTGTTATACTTACAAAGGGGGGAGGGTTTGTAATAAGAGTAAGAGCAACCAAATTTAACTGGACCCATCACAGTCTTGATCACGGCTCCGCGATAGCATGTTTGAAGTTTTGAAGATTGGGGTTGGGGAGAGAAGGGGGGTGGGGCAGGGAGAAATTTGGTAGAAAAGTTACGGCATACAATGCGGTTGCCCTGTCAGTTTTCTCAGTCAGTACTCTGATTGTTTCTTGCTAGTAATTTTAAGAATTATTTGCATGATTTTAGAATAACGGCCTATGTAAAAGTTTTTAAGTAGATAAAGAGGCATAAGTCAGATTTTTTAAAGCTTGAGTTGTTGCTTTTTGCTACGCATGTGTATATACACTGTCAATAAGTACAGCAAATTTCATTGAAATATCTATAACGGTTTTTAAATTATGATGAAAAAAGAATACAAATGCTGAAAATTTGCATTTTACAAAGGGCCATCACTCTACCAATTTTGTAGCTAGAGTAACATAACTAGATATAAAACTGCGTGTTGTTGTGACCTTATGTTTAAAGTCGGAAGTTAAAGAGTTTCAGGGTTTGCAAATTCATAAAGAAAGACAAAGAAAAGTTGAAAATGTGTACCGACAGACTGGTGGATTAAGGGGCATAAGTCAAAATTTACTGGGGCTAAAGTTGTTGCTCTTTGCTACACGTGTGTGTAATGTCACTGTAAATAACTACAGCAAGTTTCGTCGGAAAATCCATAACGGTTTTAAAATTATGACGAAAACATTGATGAAAATGCTAAAGGGCCATAATAATATTGTAGTTAGAGTTTCATAACTTGCCATGAAACTGTGTTTTATTATTGCGACCTTGCGTATAAAGTTTGAAATTGATGCGTTTGACGGTTTCTCATATATTTAGAAAAAAAAACATGAAAAATGCTAAACTTTTGAATTTTTAAAGGGCCATAACTCAGACAGTGTTGAAGCTAGAGTTACATTACTTGCCATAAAATTGTGTATTGCTGTTGTGGCATAATGTTTAAAATTTGAAGCTGCAGTTTGAAATCAGAAAAAACAACATGAAAAACGCTAAAATTTTGATTTTGTTTTTCAAAGGGCCATTCTCTGACAATATTATATCTAGAGATACATAATTTGCCACCAAATTGTGTATTGTTGTTGTGACCATTTGTTAAAGTTTAAAGTTGATGCATTTGACGGTTTCTAAGTTAAAAAAAAAACATGAAGAATGTGAACGGACAGACGGACAGGGTGATAACTATATAACTATCACTGGTCGAACTTCATCATAGATACTGTTTAGCGGTAATTGTTCTGTGCAGATTCTGTGGGGCAACATCCTTAACAGAAGTGAAGACAATGACTAGGAATTGATATAATTACCTCACACCTCCCATCTAAGACATCAAAGGGAAAGAACCACAAGCATAAATTTACTTCACTATATTGAAAACTTAACAATCAGAAAGCCAAACCTTTTCAACAGGGCTGGAACCGGGAGATTTATATGCTGATTTAGCAAAGTAGAAGTAAAACAAAGATCAGGAATCGATACAATTAACTTACTCCACCCATCAAAGACACCAAAGGGAAAGAAAGCAATCCTGATTTACGTATTAGTTCTTAATAGTAAAGTAGAAGTAAAACAAAGATCAGGAATTGATACAATTAACTTACTCCACCCATAAAAGACACCAAAGGTTGTTTACCCTGTATTTACTGTCGTGACTCGATGTTGATCTAGAAAGTCCCAAAGAAAAACAAGACCGTGCCGTAATTACAAGATTACTGTGTATACTTTCATTCTGCAAATCTGGAGTGTATGTCATGTACACCTGCACATAGTCCCCGCGTGGGGTAGGGGTTGAAGCAGCAAAGACATAGAGATAGAGATAGACAAGAATTGAAGACAACCCAGAAGAAAAGGTAATGATCAGGAATGGATACGATTACCTCACACCTCCCACCCAAGCACAAGAACAGTAGCACCGTCTTTGAACGGTCAGTAAAGTATTTTGTTGTTATTTCTTGGGGATCAAATCGATTGTACGTAGATACAGCTAAAACAAAACAAAAACAACAGTTGGACCAACGAAAAGCAACAGTTGGACTCCGGTGGGTAATTCAATTTCGGGTTTGAAAATCCTCTCCCCGAGTCGTTGTTCTGCTTATCTGGCAAATGTGTCATTACTTTTGTAATTGTTTGCGTTTTGGTTGGGGCGTATGCTGTTTTGTGACTTTGTGTGTGTGTGTATGTGTGTGTATGTTTGTGTATTTCTAAGCACTTGTATCCTTGCTGTTACTTGCGACGAGGAATTTTACTGAGTTACTTGCATTTTGAAACGAAGAAAACAGTTTAGTTGAAAACCAGGAACCTCGATCTTGGTCATTTCATGTGGCTGTACAATATCACGTTTTCATTCTGAGAATTTACAAACATAAGATTAATAGAAGGTATTATTAATTGACTATCCTATATTACACAAGGTCAACCAATATTAAAAAATCATAAATCATGTTTTTTATGGTGTCAGTTAATAAAATTGTCATTAATCAAGTAATTTCGTATTGGCCCAGTTACAGGTCCTCGGTCAGCTGTATTGGCCTCGGCCTTCGGCCTCGTGCCAATACAGCAGACCTCGGACCTGTAACTGGTCCAATACGAAATTACTTGATTAATAACATTATATCAGTAATACTTTATTACACTTTGGGTGCATATTATAAATGTTATATCTTTTTTTTATCTGTTTTAGGTTTATTACGGGATATTTCTGGCTCGTACATATATTCATTCCATCTAGCTGGTTGCATGTGTTACGCAGGCGCAGTGATACTTCTACTAATGCCACTAGTACAGAAGAAGTTTACAACAAACAGATATACAGTTGAAGAGGAAGTGACTTGAATTAAACAAATGTACCATCTACATGTCTCTCTCCCATTTTTGCGTTTGGTCACATCCGATGTTGCTAATAGGAGGTTCAATCAAAATGACATGGCAGACAGAATATATCACCATAATATGGCATGTTATGAGCCGTCCAACCTGTGGCTTAAAATGTGTGCATTTATCTATGGCACTAAACGGCTTTAGTTAACCCAATCACGGTTGACAACTTTGCTTCCCTCTTTAATTGCACGCCGGTGGGTCAGGCCTCAGATTCTATGACGGTTCCAGCGTAAAGGCTTATTGAGAATTAGAGAGATCTAATTCAAGGTAATGTTGATTGGTCCTGATGCTCTATCTCTGGTCTGGCCCATCGGAGTCTAACTGTTGGTTTTCTTTTGCTCCAGCATTTCAGTGGTTTATTGCTGTCGAGTCCTAACCGTTGTTTCATCTCTGTGGTTGTTTGATTATTAGTTAGGAGGCCTTCATGCGGACTACAAATTATTTGTCTAAATCGCGACGGAAGTAGGGGCGAGGATTGTGGCCACATAAAATCGATTTAAGACCCCAGTTGAATTCGTTTCCGCTGACCGTTCCAAGGCGGTTCTTCTGTCGCTGTTTATTTTTGTTATTGTTTGTCTTTGGGTGTTTGTGTCGCTTATATTATTTTATTTTGGATAGCCTATTGGTCTTTTTATGGGACAGTAACTGTCCTTTTAGTTTTCCGCTATTGATGTTTCCATTAGGTCTGTTGTTTCATGTTTGTGTTTCTTTCCATTTGGTGTCTCTGATGGGAGCTGTGGGTTGATTGTATCGATTCCAGATCATTGCCTCCACTTCTATTTTAGATTTTTGCTGAAAAATAGAATCGAATGCAATGAATAGGACTCGATTCAATTACCTTACATCTCCCTTTCTAGACACCAAAGGGAAAGAAATACCCAACATAAAACAGCTCCACCATAATAAAAGCGAAATCTCTGTCTCTTACGCATTTACGTCCAAAACAGAAATGAAGGCAATGACAAGGAATCGATACAACTACCACACACCTCTAATCCAAGACACCAAGGGTAAAGAAACAACTTCACAAAACGCCACAAGCGGGAAGCAACAGGACAGTTACTTTCTCACAAAGTGGCTAAACGACTATCCAAAATAAAAATGCATCAGCAGTACATACATGCAAAGACAAACTATAACAATAGAAAACTACAACAGAAAAAAAAAACAGTCACGACAAGGCGTTTCTTACATAAACGCCAAATTTACAAGCATATAAATGCAAAAATGGCTCAGAATAGTACAAGTGCGTATATACGACCTGTTTTCGATTTTGTAAGACACGTTTCTAAATTTTTTGTACTACGGTGGATATGTTCTGTCAGGATAATGGCCTGCTCATATTTTTAATAAGTATAATAAGTATATTTCTTTGCTTTATGGGCAGATTCGTACATGCACATAACATGTTATTTTATCCCTTTAGAAGTTACGTCTGTCATATCAGACCGATTTTGTTGGAAGGTTGTGATTTCCAAAGTAGAAGTGAATGCAATGGTCAGGAATCGATACAAATAACCCACAGCTCCAATCAGAGACACCAAAGGGAAAGAAACACAAACATGAAACAAATAGACCCTAATAGAAACATCAACAGCGGAAAGCCAAAAGGACAGTTACTTTCCCACAAAATGGCCACCTGTCTATCCAAAACAAAATTATATGAGCGACATACACACTCAAAGGCAAGCCACAAGAAAAATAAACCGGGACAGAAGAAACGCCTTGGAACGGTCAGTGAAACTAATTCTCTGAATGGAGTCACAGCTCTGATATTCGCTGCAATATTCGATGCAAGCGACGGGTCGATCAAGCAAATCGTTTTTGTGAGCCTATGTTGTATGGCCATCGCATGATCGAATTACATGGCCTGACACAACCCTATATATGCTACGGACCTTTCAATGCCATCTGTGGGACAGAACATTTGTACAGCCGAGGTTGCAGGGTCAAGCCAAGGCTGACAGCGGTGAGTAAAATATTTTTTTTATCTCTTTTTTTTCTAGATACAGCGCTTCTCTTTCTTGAAATGTTCTGCTCATATTAATATTGCCATTTTCTTCCTGTATAGCACACAAGAGATGACTCTTTGTGTTGTGCAGGTGAGAAATGGGTCTTAAGCGATGGATCGGTTGCTTCCATAGCTCGCCGTTGATTGTTAGGGCAGATAATTTGGTTACAAATTCGGTACCAATCATTGTAGAGGCGATTTATATACCGAGGATGACGGCATCTGTTCATGCGCACACACGCAGGACATGCACGCATGTATGCACGCATTGTTAGCAAATGTAATTAATGTAGATTCTGATCAGGCGCGGTTTAAGGTCACAAACATCATTCGTTATTGTGCGTCGTATTACATTAAGGGTCCTGATCAGACGCAGCATTGAATTATGCAGTAATGGTGGTATTGTACATTTTTGCCTTTCATTGAAAACTCTGATCAGATGCAACGAAATGTTATATAGAGATATCGTTAATGTACATTTTGTTGTGCGAAGACCCTGATCAGACGCCATGTGCGTCTTTATGCACTATGTTTTTAACGATCATGTGGCTCCGAGCGAATTTTTATGCCCCCGCCATTCGAAGAATGGTGGAAAGGGCATATAGCGTTGCCCCTGTCCGTCCGTCCGTGCGTCCGTCCGTCTGTGCGTCCGTGCGTCCGAAACTTAAACGCAGTCAATAACTTCCTTACTTCTTGATGGATTTTAAAATTACTCGGCATAAATGTTAACCATCATGAGACGACGTGACACGTGCAAAACCCAGGTCCGTACCTCCAAGGTCAAGGTCATACTTAGAGGTCAAAGGTTAAAAAAAGGGTCCGAAACTTAAACGCAGTCAATAACTTTCTTATTTCTGAATGGATTTTGAAATTACTTTGTAGCAATGTTAGCCATCATGAGGTGATGTGTCACGTGCAAAACCCAGGTCCGTACCTCCAAGGTCAAGGTCATACTTAGAGGTCATAGTTAAAAAAAGGGTCCGAAACTTAAGCGCAGTCAATAACTTACTTATTTCTGGATGGATTTTGAAATTACTTTGAAGAAATGATAACCATCATGAGACGATGTGTCACGTGCAAACCCAGATCCGAACCTCCAAGGTCAAGGTCATACTAAGAGGTGAAAGGTAAAAAAAAAATGGTCTGAAACTTAAACGCAGTCAATAAATTTCTTATCTCTGGATTGATTTTGAAATTACTTGGCAGAAATGTTGGCCATCATGAGACAATCTGCCTCAAACAAAACAAAGGTCCTTACCTCCACAGTCAAGGTCATACTTAGAGGTCAAATGTGGAAAAAGGGTCCAAAACTTAAACATGGTCAATAACTTTCTATGGATGAATACAAACATAAAGATATTTTCAGGCGGGGGCATCCGTGTCCTATGGACGCATTTCTAGTCCAGCTATGGATTTGAGGGAGTACGTTGTGCTAGCCGGTCCAGTATGTAGGACTGGAGCGATTACACTGTGTCAAAATTGTATCCTTTACGCCTCATCGGTTTGCAAGGTGGTGAGTACTTAGCATACCTTGCTGGTTGTCAGTACGAGTGAGTATCCTTCACTAGTCGATTGAGGCGGTGTACTCGTATCAATCTTACCCGAGGCCCTCAACACATACAGATACAAAAACATACACATACATGTACAACAATTTCATGATGATCTGTGTACGCAGGTTGGCCGTGCAATGAGCGATGGCTTTCATCTTTGCTGTTTGTCAAAGGTCAAACCATTATGATTAGATTAATGCTACACAACACCCCATCCTCCACCCCCACTTGCGTGGGCATAGCATTACAAATCAGGGCGGAGGCTGAGGTGTGCAGAGTTTATTATGAAATGTTTAATATTTTCAGATGGTTATATCGCCTACCGGCTGTAACGCCTAAACATCTTGGGCCAGCGTTAGACGGCTACGTGACCCCACACCCTAAAGGGTAGAGGAAATAAATACAAGTGATATGTCATATGAACGATGTATACGCATGTGGGGTACGTCGACAACAGACTACACGCCAAAGATTTGGACTTTGTTAAGTCCGTGAAAAAATCTACATGTATAATGCCCATCTGAGAAGTACTACTACGTGCTTAACGCGAACAAGGGCTCCATAAGAGCCAGAGAAATTAGATGACGTCGTATTAATGAACTGTTATGTATCCGTGTGAGAGTGTGTGTGTTTTGTTATTTTGTTGTAATAGTTGTTTAAATAGCGTTTTGTTGTAAATACATACAGATTAACGTATACTTGGACCTTGTACTTCCCTCGTCTATCTTGCCGCACGCTGCCTTTGGGTGTGTGTGAAGCTGAACTTGGCTGTGTGCGATTTCAACTTCTCGCTCACGGGAAGTCACGTGACAACCACGTTGGAACGGTCAGGAAATTTTTTTTTTATCCGGGTGTGTTTTGGGGCGGAGGGGGTGTTCAATCGATTTATCGTCGCCATTATCCTTGCACTATGTGCTGTCATGGTTTAGGTAATCAATTCAGTTCGCATGAAGGATTTCTAACTCGTCGGTGCAACATCTCCGAGAATATATCATTTGAATACTGGGATGAAACAACGATGAGAACCTGACAGCATGAAATAAATGAAATGAATGAAAAATAACAGTTGGACTCCGGTGGGTCCTACCAGAAACAGAGCATCAGCCACCAACCGACACATTACGCAAACATTGCCACCTTTATCGCCGAAGAAATGAAAATTTTAAGATAAAAAAATGTGATATTTTTCTAATTTCTGCTCAAAATATAGATTGTTGGCACTCGTTAGGGCCGCCTCATCGAGGCGGTTCTAACGAGTACCCACAATCTATATTTTGGAGCAGAAATAAGAAAAATAAGGTATACCCCAGAAACCCCAGTTTTACTATATAAAAGCGGGGTTCAACGGGGCAAAATTCTATAGGCGTGTTTTCGTGATGATTACTTAAAATGTTTAATTTTATGCCCTTTGGAAGCGAAAAAAGGCATTTCGTCAATTACATGCAAGAAAGTGTGAATCATCACTAACTCATAAGACAAGTGTAAAGCGCGGAAAAAGCATACGTTGACAGACTAAATGCACGAAAATCATGGATTTTAGTTTATTTAAAACCTCATTCGAATTTTTAATAGACCAAAACAGGTTTGTACCTGATTTTTCATAGACTTTGTATAGTATTTAATTACATGCCTTTTGATACTACTACTACTAATAATAGTAAAAATAATGACTTTATTTATAGAGAATGCCCAATTGGACATGCAACATTTCCTCCCTAGGGTCCTCTTTTACAGACATACAAATATTTATAACATTTACAAAGATGATGACATATAATAAAGCATAGCTAGAACATGTTCAGACAGAAAGTATGAAGCACTGACTCCATGCATAATGGCATTTAACTTAAGGAGAAAACGCTGAAGGTATCATGCTTTAAACTGATCAACAGAGGTACTTTGATAGGATCAGGGACGGCGTTCCATATCTTGGAACCAGAATATGACAGCGAGTTATGAAAGAGCTCGATGCTGGATTTTTGGTGTGTACAATACGCCTTATATGATGGATCTCAATGATCGTTGATGAAAATCAATTGTGAATGTAAAGTAGTCTTTACAATATGAAGGAGCATAGTTATTGACTGCTTTGTACATTATGACGGCACCATCTGAAAATTTCATCAATTTCAATTAAGTGAGCAAAGCCTCTGATGGTGTTTCTATATCCTTATCAAAAATAATTCTGGCTGCCCCTTTCTGCAGTTTTTCATAGACTTTGTAGAATATTTAATTACATGTTTTTTTTACTACTACTACTACTACTACTACTACTACTAATAGTAATAATAATGACTTTATTTATGGAGAACGCCCAAATGGACATGCGGTAATTCCTCCCTAGGGTCCTGTTTTACAGACATATAAATATTTATAACATTTACAAAGTTGCTAACATTTCCCCAGGCGTAATCGTCTACGACCGTAATCAGTATGAGATGTAACATATGTATGAAAGAGGTATAGGTAGGGAGTATTTGATTCTATTGAGATAGAGTAGGGAGCTGCATTTTAATTGTGTTTGTTATCTGCATGAAAACCAAAGAGTTATTCATTATCTGTTACTTGGATAATCTCATCAGAAAGAAGCAGATCTGAACAGTTTTCTTTCATCTTGGTTTCTGTATTTCTAGAGGCAACATACATTGCTTTAGGTTTGGGTACATTGACCACCATTTTATATCTTACACCAATTCTGGAAGATCTCCAAGTCCATTTTCAAACGGTTTGGTAGATTCAAAATGGAAGGATCGGAGGATGGAAGAGTGACATCATCGGCAAACAGATCTAGAATTCACGTCTTGATTGAGAGTGGCAAGTCATTGATGTAAACAAGGAAGACCAAACGCACAAGAACAGATCATTGTGGTACCGCAGCTGTTTTCTGTTTGGGACCGGATATCTTTACTTCTTGGAATCTATTTGCCAATAAGGACTGAAACCATAACTGTGTATTATAGCTTAATTTGAATTATGCCAGTTTTTTCAAGAAATTGGTCGCGATTTACTAAGTCCAAGGCCAATTGGCCATTTTGTGGAAAAGTAACTGTCCATTTGGATTTCCGATATTGATACTTCCATTAGGGTCTAGTTGTTTCATGTTTGTGTTTCTTTCCCTTTGGTGTATCTGATGGGAGCTGTGGGTTAATTGTATCGATTCCTGATCAATGCCTTCACTTCAAGTTAGGCTTAGAAACACGGTACCTAAAGTCCCACTGTTATTTATAACTTTTAACCAGTTGTCAACAATCATGGTCAGTGCTGTCTGTCACTCGTAAATAGACATGAAGGCAATGGTCTGATTGATGTTCTTAAAATATAGTGTTGGATTCAAGGAAGTTGACCATACAATTACTGGTATTGCGTTCAAAAAAAGAATATATAAAAGGGAGGACAGAGATAGGTCGATAGTTACTGATTGCTGATGTGCTCCCCTTTTTGAATATTGTAGTCACCTTAGACGTTTTAAGAGTGTCTGGGTAGGGATTGCATCTATGCTCAAACGAAGAACGGTAGTTAATGGTTTTGGTATTACTGGGGCAGCAAATGTAAGTACTTCGCACCTATGTCGTATATTACAGTTGTCTAACTGGCATTAAGATTTTGAAGTTCTTTCAGAATGAAAGATTCTGTCACAAGAGAAACACAAGCTTCTGGAATACTTTCCAGCTTTGGCTTGACATTATTTTTTTATATTATTGAAATCAGGATTCACATCTGAGGTAATGTTTTCTGTATTGAAATATGTACTGAAGTAAATAAAAACCGCAAGCACTGCATGATGACTCGCCATTAAAATTACATCAAGCAAGTGCCATGTCACAGTCAAAAAGGACTTCAAAGTAAAAATTGATTCCATTAATAAAGTTTCCTTTAATAAAGTTTACAGGAGTACATGACCGAGATAACTATTATAAATGTTCAAAGAGCCATGGCTCGAAAAGAAAGTAAGCCAGAATTATAATTCTTATTTTCAGGTTTTGGGTGCCTGTGCCCTTTAAAATAAAGCCAAGGTCTTCAAAATCTAATCATCCAATTTTGTGGGACTTTTACCCAACATTGAGATGAAATGACATCTCAAGCCCTGTGGCCCAATGAAACAAAAAGGATTTATAAGCATGGACGGTCCGACTCGCACCGCTTGCCTGGGCAGGCTTTTATAGAACATATTTAACGTCACTACAGCTGGTGTCTGGGAGTGTGTAGCGACCGTAGAAAGTCTCCCTGTCCTACATCATAGTGTAGTTTATATTTTCTTGTCCTTTGGGATCATTGATTCCATTGTGGATTTTTTTAAATACTTGAGGGTCACTGGTGAGGCCTAATTGGCCGAAACTAGCTAGTCTGGCCAAGAAAACATGTACACTTCATATTTTCCAGTTCTGTGGTGTATTCCTTGCTTCCAAAGGATAACCCTTTTATAGAACAGATTTAGATACTCTAAGCGGTTTACCAGTACTCGTGTGCGGTCTGTTTCAGCTCTGCGTGGAAGCATCATGCAGCCAATCTATTTATTCAAGCCTAGATGGGCGGGGCATCCGCCATGGCTTTTTCTGTCCTTACCTATAATGCTGTTGTCACGAATACCTAATTCGGCAACTGAAAATTCACTATTTAGGAATGTTTCCAAGTCATGAGGTCATTAAAAAGTTCAGTAGTGGTGCAAGAACTGATATTCGCAATATACCGTGCTTTGTATCGTCGTTTGTGACGTTTAGGTACCCAATATAGACCAATGTAGCGTAGATTTCATCAGAAAGAAGCAGATCTAGAAGTGAAGGCAATGATCAGGAATCGATACAATTACCTCACACCCCATCTTAGACACCAAAGCAAAAGAAACACAAGCATAAAATAACTTCACTTTAATGAAAACTTAACTAGCGAACAGCCAAAGGAGAGTTTCTTTCCCACAATATGGCCAAATGGCTACCCAAAACAAAATACAAGCATTCAAAGACATACGCCACAACAGAAGAGCTGCATTGGAACGGCCCAGTAATTCTTTTTAAGGGGTGGGGTTTCTTAAATCGATCTTACGTGGCTACAACCCTCTCCCCTGGTTTTTGTAGTTTACACAAATACTTTGTTCAGTCCGCATGATGGGCTTTATGCTAAACATACTCACTCTCGCTTACACCATCGATAACCGAATTCATTCAAGGCAGCAGCGATTTCTACCCTACACTTTAGAAGTAAATCGGTATTTCGGTCCTTTAGAAATTATACTTCGGAATATTTTTCATCACGAAATCACCCCTATATAATTTTGACCCCCTTGAACTTCACTTTTATATAGTAAAACTGGGGTTTACAGGGGTAAATATTATTTTTCTTATTTCTGCTCTAAAATATAGATTGTGGGTACTCGTTAGAACCGCATCAATGAGGCTGTTCTAACGTGTACCCACAATCTATATTTTGAGCAGAAATAAGAAAAATATCATAATTGTTCGTCTTAAAAATTGCATTTTTTCGGCGGTAAAATTTACAATGTATTTGTATAGGCGCGTTTTCGTAATGAGTTAGTACGTCCTGCTGCTAGATAACAATTTATTACATGATTTTACAATCTCAAGTGTCAGGATAATTTGAATCAATATCAAGATCTGAAACAAGTTAATTGAAATTAAAAATGATAGATCGAAAAAAACTTGCTGTACTTATTGCCAACTACTGTTGTTTCAGTATTTTGAAAATAAGTGAGAAGAGATGAAATTTAAGAACTATCCCGGAGGATACTAATCATATCAATAAAATCAATACCCTTATTTATGGAAGATATTTTGATGAATTAACGTTAGTGATAATTTCAGAAGCGGAGTATGGATGAAGAGCATTTTGAGAATAAACTTTGTTATGTTAGCTGCGCCATATAATTGATTAGAACTATCGTAGAATGTATTCGCTTCGGTGTTCATAATACGTAATGCAGAAATGAGTAATTAACTTAAAAATGCAGGCATACTTTAATAATATTTTGACAGTCACTTCAGCCTAGTATAATTTCTTTCAAATGCGTTTAATTTAAGTTTATAATTACCATTGTCCCTGGTGCCATGAGACCTAGTTTTGCGTTTAAGGCACTCCAAAAGGTAGAACATGTCAAAATCGGGTATTTTAGAAACACTGTATAGGTCATTTTGGAGACGTTGCCTCCAATTTTGTGGAACGTTTACCCGACATTGATATGAAATGACATCTGAAGCGCTGTCGCCAAATGTAGGCAATATGGTTTATAATCATGGGTGGTCCAACTCACACCGCTTTGCTTGGGCAGGCTTAGAAGGCCTTCATGCGGACTGAACAAATTATTTGTCTAAATCGCGACAGAAGTAAGGGCGAGGATTGTGGCCACGTAAAATCGATTTAAGCCCCCCAGTGGAAATCATTCCACTGACCGTTCCAAGGCGGTTATTCTGTGGCGGTTTATTTATGGTGTTGTTTGTTACTTACTGTGTGTATCACTTGTGTCTTTTTATTTTGGATGGCCATATGGCCATTTTGTGGGAAAGTAACTGTCCTTATGGCCTTCCTTTGTTTAGGTTTCCATTATGGTCTGGTCGCTTAATGTTTGTGTTTCTTTCCCTTTGGTGTCTTTGATGGGTGGAGTAAGTTAATTGTATCGATTCCTGATCTTTGTTTTACTTCTACTTTAGATACTCTAAGCGGTTTATCAGTACTCGTGCGCGGCCAGTTTCAGCTCTGCGTGGAAGCATCATGCAGTCCATCTATTTCTTCAAGCCCCCACGGGCGGTGGCCACAAAACAAAACAGATTGTTGGAACAAGTGAGATGCCTACACAGCTGGTTCTGAAGACCAGTGTTTGAGCAAAACATAATATAAATCACCTTTTTCCGTTAAAAGCGAGTTTTTTTTCGAACATTTATAACATGGGCATATCAAAACAGTTTACCGCAACTGTTTCATAATCTTGCAACCAATAAACATGGAAACAAACGGTATTGGCGGTTCGTCTGCGTGTATTGCCATAACACAAATACAATTACATTAAATAAACTTCCAAAAATGCTACATCACGTGAAGAAGTCCGTGAAATGAACACACCCTAACCCTATTTTATTTAGAGAAAACTGGGGTTTACGGGGGGTATACAGTATTTTTCTTATTTCTGTTCCAAGACATAGGTTGTGGGTACTCGATAGAACCGCCCAGAATCTATGCTTGCATTATAAATAAGAAAAATACGACGGATTTGCATCAGAAAAGTAGCCATTTTGGAGATGTGAAAATGTATTTTGTCGCATGGGTGTGTAATCATAATGATTTTCATTGTTGAAAGAGAAACAAAGTCATTGGCTCGAACACCTTTCGGAAGATGAAATTTTGGCCTAGATAAGGTAGATCGAGACACTAAGTGTTAACCATGGCGACAGATCAGGTGTTGGTTTTCTTTTGCTCAAGATATCAGTGATTTCTTGCTGTCGAGTCCTTGCCGTTGTTTCATCTTTGTGGTTGTTTGAATTTCGTGCTCTCGGAGATGTTGAGATAGGTGGCCTTCATACGGACTGAAACAATTATTTGTCTTAATCGTGACGGAAGTAAGGACGAGGATTGAAGCTGCGTAAAATCGATTTAATGCCCCCCCCCCCCCCCCAAGTAGAATTCGTTTCATTGACCGTTCCAAGGCGGTTCTTCTGTCGCGGTTTAATTTTGTTATGGTTTGTCTTTTGAGTGTGTGTATCGCTCATATTATTTTGTTTTGGATAGCCAATTGACCATTTAGTGGAAAAGTAATTGTCCATTTGGCTTTCCGCTATTGATGTTTCCATTGGGGTCTAGTTATTTCATGTTTGTGCGTCTTTCCCTTTGGTGTCACTGATGGGTACTATGGGATAATTGTATCTATTCCTGATCATTGCCTTCACTTCTATTTATATGTGTATATGGTTTTGTTCAAAATAAGGGTTTATCGTGTATATTCATTAGAATACACCCAATAAGGCTGATGAGAACAAATAACATACATTTTCATGATACAGTAAGAAACATGTCTCGACATTATCTTAAATATTTGTTAACTATAGTTACGGGAAGAATTATCAAGCGACTGAAGAATGGGTTCAATGCAGCCACGGTAAACTGTCTGCCGGTGTTCCAGTCACTGAAGTGTCAGTGTAAACTAGAGGAACTATCACTAAAGGTGATGATCAATACCCCGCCTAAATACTTGGCACAGAAAGCAAACACGAACAGTTTCCACTGGGTCCATTCAGGGGCAATAACTCCATAATTGTTGGACAGATTCTCCTGAAGGTTGCGTCTTGCACAACTACTTATCCTAGTGAATACGTATGCCAAGTATCCATTGAATCCGACTGATAGTGAAGGAGGAGTTCAGCGGACAAAATTTTGCAGCAACCACTTTTCAGTAATTCAGGGGCAATAACTCCATAATTGTTGAACAGATTCTCTTGAAATTTGCATCTTGCAATCTACTTATCCTAGTGAATAAATATGTCAAGTATCCATTGAGTCCGACTGATAGTGAAGGAGGAGTTCAGTGGACAAGATGTTTGCAAGCAAATCAGGGTCAAGAAAGTATGTTTCAAATTGATTCAGGGGCCATAATGCAAGCAAATCAGGGTCAAGAAAGTATGTTTCAAATTAATTAAGGGGCCATAACTGCGTAAATATGGGACAAACTTTAGTGAAATTTGCGTCTTGCACATCTACCCCTCTTGGTGAACAATTATGGCAAGTATCAATTGAATCCGACTGATAGTGAAGGAGGAGTTGAGCGGACAAGATTTTTTAGCACATTTTTAGCAAATCAAGGGGCATAACTCTGTAATTATGGGACAAACTTTAGTAAAATTTGCGTCTTGCACATCTACCCCTCCTGGTGAACAATTATGGCAAGTATCAATTGAATCCGACTGATAGTGAAGGAGGAGTTGAGCGGACAATGTTTTAGCACTTTTTAAGCAAATCAAGGGCCATAACTCCGTAATTATGGGACAAACTTTAGTGAAATTTGCGTCTTGTACATCTACCCCTCCTGGTGAACAATTATGGCAAGTATCAATTGAATCCGACTGATAGCGAAGGAGGAGTTCAGCGGACAATATTTTGCAGACCGACCGCCCGACAAACCAACCAACCAACCAACCGACAGGCTGATTCCAGAATACCCCCTTCAAACTTCGTTTGCGGGGGTATAATGATGTTGCGTTAGTCTCGATAATATTATTTTTCATTGCCATAGGCCAACGTCGAAAACACCCAAGTAGTGCAAAAAAAAAAAAAAAAAAAAACATCCCATCAATCGCTGTTCCGTCCTAGTATCTCTGCCATTTTATGTGAAAAGTTAATTTGCCATTGTAACTTAACGCATTTTTCCAGTGTCGCTTAACTGTCATATGGACTCGACAGAACAATCTTCTGCAGCGACGAAACGTGGAAACAAAAATGAAAGTTCACGTTTTGTGCCAGTGCATGAGAAGGGGACATTTATCACATAAGCGACCAGAAAATATTAAGCCGAGCCTGCGCAGACAACTAATAGGATTAAGTGGACTTCTTACATGAAGCTCTATCAAGGTGTGCACTACATGTGGTTCTGGCGAGACTTGTCTGAGACTTTGCTATTCGCCTATGCGATAAGTACCTTTCCCATGACAAAGTATGTAATGCCAAAGTAGTTTGTTCCTTGTATAAATGAAACAATTATCGATTTTAATGTTAATAAAGACATTTATTATCACAACAGAAATTGTCAGAATGAGAAAAAATAGAAATGATTGAAATAACATAAAAAAAGAAAATCCGTCATTGGAAAAATACTTTTCAGCATATTGATGTTTATCTGTAAAAAGAATGAGATCATTCATTTTCCAATAAACTTTTTATCTACATTCACGAAGATTTAACCTTCTATAGGACAATACGATAAGCTAAGAATCTAAGCACAACTGTTTTTTCTTTGTCTGACCGTTAATAGAACCATTTTGTTCCTATAAAATTGATAAAAGCCTCCGTGGTATAGTGGTTATGCTACTCGTCTTGTTAACAAGGGGTCGCAGGATCGATCCCAGACTTCAGACTTTCGGAGGAGTCTTTAACCCGAGGTCCCGTCTCCATATAGCCTTAGATGTTGGTGGGACGTAAATCTCAAACACTCACTCACTATAAAATTGATAGATAGAATTAAGATACTAATGCAAGGTTTCATGTCATGATATGCATAACCTGTCAACATATTTAAATGTTTCACTGATTTTCCTTTGGTAAAGAGCACTTCGGACCAACTGACCTCATACGATGAAGCTTAGTTGACATTCACGTTTCAGCATTACGGCTGATTACGTCGGTAACTATCACTGTTACAGTGTATAACGCCGTATCTTGCGGAACGCGGAAAGGGACATGTTGTTTTTATTCTAAATTTGTTGTGCGAACCAGATATTATCGTGTTCGGACAAGATAGTATCTAGTTCGCACAACTTAAAAAAGACACAACAAATAATAATAAAATAAATTAACCGCTTAGTAAAACCAAAGAGCATGCGGTCTTGTTCGCAAAACTTAATATCAAAATAAGGTATTGATTTAACTGCCCAGTCAACAACATCTATGTCCGAAACCTCCTGATCATCAGTTATATGTGCATCCGATAGTGCTATCGCGGCTGGGCTCACTTATACTGGCTATATCCTTTCTAGGATAACATGGTGACATGGGTTTGGTATGAGTGTGAGACAGCTGACTCGTACTTTAATTGTTTGATTTGATGTTTAACGTCCCCGTCAACACTATAAACGTCATTTTGAAGACGTTGCTTCCAATTTTGTGGGACTTTTACCCAACATTGAGATGAAATGACATCTCAAGCCCTGTCGCCCAACCAATAGGGTTTATAAGCATGGACGGTCCGACTTGCACCTCTTTGCTTGGGCAGGCTTAGTGCAGATTATATTTTCTGGTCCTTTGGGATCATTGAGTTCATTTAGCATCATTTTGTAAATAGTGTTCTGCTTAAGCCGGTGCTAGAGGGCGTGGCCGGTGTTGCACATTTCAGTACTGGTCATAAACAGACTCAATAAAACCGAGTCTGCTATTTTCGTTTATTTGGTGTATTCCTTGCTTCCAAAGGATCTAACTTCAGAACTTATTTAGATCCTCTAAGTGGTTTACCAGTACTCGTGTGCGGTCAGATTCAGCTCTGCGTGGAAGCATCATGCAGCCCATTTATTTCTTCAAGCCCCTATGGGCGGAGACTGAAACCGTACTTTAATAAAAGCACTGCAGCACTGGTTGAAATGGACTTATACTCTTAAACTTGTTCCCTTTTTGTAAACATTTAAGACCAAGATCAGAAGCCGCGTTAAATGGCGCCTGGCACAGGTCTACACTGTTCGCCAGACGCCAGTATCACTTGTTCGGGCTCCAAACATACATGGGTTAACATATTGAATAAGGAAAAACACTTTTCTGTACTTAAGGGGAATGGGAACACCTTCAGGGGAGGCAACTACTGCAAAAGTATTTTTGTCTCCCATGTCAATAGGGGTCAACTCTTAAAGGAAAGAATTTGCTCCTGAGGAGTAAAATCTTCTTTTGAGAGTAGACCCCTTTTCCAGTGGGACAGGGCTTACAGAAAAGCGAACAGAAATTCCCAAAAGTTGCCCTTTGGAACATGTCGGAAAAATGTGCCAGGTGTTCCATTCCCCTTAAGGGACCTTTATTTTCCTTGCGCTCTATTTATATTTTATTTGCGTTTGACTAGACCCACATTTGGTCAGAGGAAGTCACGTGGAACTCTAGATATATATTTTTTATTTGTTGTTGTTGTTTTGTTAAACGAACCCATATAAACGAACAGTTGTGCAAGCAAAATATTAAGTTGTCCGAAGAAGATATTGTGTTGTGCGAACAAGATATTAAGTTGTGCGAACAATATGACAAGTTCAATGTGTGAAGTAGATAATATTTTGTTGTGCATACTAAATATTAGGTTGTCCGAACAGCTGTGCGAACAAGATACTATTTTTTGTGCACAAGACATAATGCTGTTTACACAAGAGTGCAGACAACTTTAATAAAAGCAGCATGTCCCTTTCCGGGTTCCATATAATCCACATGTAGCATTCTTTCATAATACAAGAAATGATCTCACCAAAAAGTATAAAATTTCATTGTTTTAACTCAATCAACCGCGAAAGCGTTTCATCATAGCTAAAATGGGCCCCGTCAAGCGATTTTGGTACTTATCGCCTATGCGAGCAGCGAAGGTTCACGCGAGCCTGCGCATCCGCGCAGTCTCGCCAGAACCTTCGCTGCTCGCTCATACAAGCAGTGAATCAAGAGAAACCTTCAGACAGAAAGCCATATCCCTGGCCCCTCTGAATGGCTGGGCATGCGCAGTTAAAATTTGTTATGACGGAATGCTCGAAGACCCAAATTCGCTTGGCGGGGCTCAAATATTGTATTAAAGGGTAGGTCTTTGGAAGCAAGGACTACAACACAGAACTGAAAATTGGACAGCACAAGTTTTTGTTGTTGTTTTTTCTAAGCCAAGCTAGCTCGTTTCGATAAATTAGGCTTCATAGGTGATCTTCAATCAATTTGGCTTCATATGTGACCCTTAATTAATTTTCTGAAATTCGACAGTGTAATCAATGACCCCAAAGGACAAGAAAATATAACCCACACTATGATCAAGGGCAGAGAGACCGCCACACATTCCCTTTATACTAGCTGTGGGGAAGTTAAATGTTCTATAAAAAGTTAATCCTTTGCAAGCCAGGACTACAACACTGAACAAGAAACTGCAGTGTTTTTCTTGGCCAAAACAGCTAGTTTCGACCAATTAGGTCTCATCAGGGACCCTCAAATAGTTTTTTTTTAATTCGGCAGTGTAAACCATGATCACAAATGACCAGAAAACATAACCAGAATATTCAACGTTCGAATATTTGTTGTGAAAAACTGAGACTAAGTTTTAAACTAAGGGGAGAAATCTAGCAACAGGTTGCTGATATACATTTGCATGGTTCAGGGCTGCTACCAGCAGAAGGTAAAGTGCTCATTTTATTAATTTGCTTAAAATGGATATATAGTCAGCTGAAGACATATGACATGAGATCTAATCATGTTCAGATTTCAGAAGCATGTATTTGAAGGACCATTTGATGGCAGCTGCATCCAACTGACTTGGTAACGGCTATGTTCGAATGATGAGTGTTTTACAATAGGACACTGGCTGATATGACAAGAATGATTATGTTCACGTGTTTGAGAATGGTCAGTTTGACTGTTTCGTACAGGTGGACAGGTGCTTTGAATTCATCTTTGTCGATTTCGACAGTACTGAATTCGACAAAAGCTGATGGTGTGGACATGGTTATACATAGATAGTCTCAAATACTAAAAACTACATACATTGAAACTTTGATAACTCGGACATGGATGACTACTTTACGATGAATAATTCGAACACGTTCTGTAGTCCTGAGGAACTCTCCCTACAGCCCAAAATATCCATAAATTTAGGACATTTATGGATGTTTGGTTGGTTTCAGCTTGAAAAGATATTTTGTGCAAGCTCATTAGAATCGCCTCAATGAGGCGATTCTAATGAGTGCACAAAATATTTCTTTATTTCATAGAAAATTAAAAATATATTCTTTAGTCACCCCCATTATGCCTCATGGCCTAGCGCTATGATTAACCCTCAGTAATGCAAACTATCTATATCTCGAACAAATTGTCATGGTCCCAAATGCATTCGAGTTATTAAAGTTCGACTTTATTGTATTCTTATTATGTTGAAAACTGAAAATATTTCAACATAATGGCATTTAGTATTATAATGTTTCATATTGTTAGTAAATCAATGTCAAACTTAGTCACAACCTGAACACAGTTCACTGAGATCACATGTTGAATGCTTGTCAGTCCGGCAAAATGCTACAACAAAACAACAGTGTTTACTTGAGCCCCGCCAAGCGAATCTGTGTCTTCGAGCATTCCGTCATGACAAATTTTAACTGCGCATGCCCAGGCATTCAGAGGGGCCAGGGATATGGCTTTCTGTCCGAAGGTTCCTCTTGATTCACTGCTTGTATGAGCGAGCAGCGAAGGTTCTGGCGAGACTCCGCGGACGCGCAGGCTCGCCTGAACCTTCGCTGCTCGCATAGGCGATAAGTAACAAAATCGCATGACGGGGCCCACTTTATACAGGAGAATCTCTATTGCGTAATATCGTTTTCTGCTTTCTGCTTCACTCGTCGATCTACGTGTGGAAGAACCAATGCCATGATTGCGCCCAGCAACAGTATGGTTCCCAATAGATGATAGGTGGCTACGTACGTTCCCGAATGGTCTCTTATTGCCCCTGAAATTATGTAAAACGTTATAAAAGTGTAACTTACTCATGTCCTGGTTCCTAAATTCATCGATATCATAAGTAAAATAGAAGTGAAGGCAATGATCAGGAATCGATGCAACTGCGCAACAACAACAAGGGAATTAAACACGAACAGAAATAACATAACCCTAGTGAAAAAATCACAAGGACAAAGCCAAAAGGACAGTTACTTTCCAACAAAATGGCCAAACGGCTATCATTAAAAGTTAAAAAGATACAAGCAATATATATGCAAAGACAAACTATAACAAAATTAAACTGCGAAACGGACTGGAAAAAAACCTTGGTAACTTACATTTCTTGATTTAAGCAAATATGTTTTCCTATATGACATCAAATATGTAGAATAATCAATAGTCATGGCCGATAAATTCTTGTCTTTTCAAAGCAATACAATTTTACATTACATCCCTCTCCCAAGTCCTTACTGTTTGTCTTTCAAAGGCAATGGTTTTAACATTATTTACATTTCATGTGTTTTGGATGCATGGCCTTAAATGTTTTGCAGCGATTCTAGGTTTTTGTGTGCAATGTTATTACCTCTAGGCAGAACCGGGCAGCTGCTAGCTTTGCTTTCTGTGATTTTGAAATGATAGTGTGTTATTGAGTTTCCTCCTGTCCTTACGCAAACACGACTATACAAATACATTGTCACCTTTATCGCCGAAAAAATGAAAATTTTAAATTTTATGATGAAAAATTGTGATATTTTTCTTATTTCTGCTCCAAATATAGATTGAGGGCACTCGTAAGGCGGTCCTAACGAGTACCCACAATCTATATTTTAGAGCAGAAATAAGAAAAATATGGTTTACCCCTGTAAACCCCAGTTTTACTATATACAAGTGGGGTTCAATGGGGTCAAAATAATATAGGCGTGTTTTCGTGATGTGGTGATGTTATAGAGATTAAATCAAGGATTGGTTGCGTATCAAAGGATCAAATGCACTTTAAACTGGATGAGGTGCTAATAATGTCCCGTCAGTGTTGCTTGATGTGTTTGGTGATATCTGTTATCAGAGTGATCCCCTCTGAGGAAGACAAATTCCAATAATTTGCTTTGTACTCGCCACATATGCTTTGTGTAAATTAGTAAATGGCCTTCATGCGGTCTGAACAAATTATTTGTCAAAATCGCGACGGAATCAACGGCGAGGATTGCGGCCGCGTAAAATCAATTTAAGAATCCCAGTGAAATTCTTTTCACTGACCGTTCCAGGGCGGTTCTTCTGTCGCAGTCTATTTTGTTATGGTTTGTCTTTGAGTGTGTGCATCGCTTATATCTTTTTGTTTTGGATAGCCAATTGGCCATTTTGTGGGAAAGTAACTGTCCTTTTGGCTTTCCGCTGGTGTTGTTTCCATAAGAGTCTAGTTATAAAATGTTTGCGTTTCTATCCCTTTGGTGTTTCTGATGGGAAGTGTGGGTCAATTGTATAGATACCTGATTATTGCCTTCACTTCAATTTTCTTTTTTAGTCCGGGATTTGAGACCAAATTTCGGAAAATTTAATGCACCCAAAATTCTCACGCTTTATTTGTGCCGTTTAATTGAGATAGAAGCCTAACCTATCCGACAAGTGATTATTTAGCAAATCTGGTGGGGAAAAGGGGTTGAAAATTCTATGAGTTTACACCCACCCCCATTGGAATGGTGTAGTTGGATTAAGTTTAGTTATGTGTAGCTTGCGCTTACAAATGAATGCTGATTTATTGTATCAGCCAAAATATTTACCAATACTCGAAGACACCAAAATTCATGATATGACGTAACTACCTCCGGTGTTATCATAAATTTTGACCATTGAAATTTGACCCCACAAATTAAGTCAATTTTACACTATTTTCGCGCTAAATGATTTTTAATACTTTTTGAAATACTTTCTTTTTCGTCAGTATGCCGGACGGTTATTTTTGCACTCGCGTGTGAAACATGATGGCTCTGTCTCAATCCGAGCATGAACAATGGACTCCGATTCCTATGGACCCTTTTACTGCCTTTTCATGTTGTGTCACAGATCGTGATAAACAAACATAAAATAAATTATTTTACTGGCTGGTCATAGATGTATCATAACAGGGACCAATAGATTCATTTATGAAAAGTTACTGATGGCCAGTTCCTACCGGTTTATATTTAGGGGAATATACATCACCGCGGGTGAAATATCAAGTGATTCTCTAAAATGGTGACAGAATCAAACATTGTATATTTCAAGAATCATTATCCAAAGTTTCCGGTTTGTGCTGAAGGCTCCCCAAGTAACATCGACTTTATTGTATTTTAATCACATAAATGTTAATGGTCACTACAAGGTCTCTATTGAAATCTTAGTGGGTACCTTATTTTCTGTTAAGTCGCACGACTAAACATAAGTAGTACCCGAGCTTTAATGTGACGTAAAGGAACCTCTTAAACATTCTTCTATCTTCCCTTTTCCCAGAGTTGTGGTATAACCTATACATATGCATCTTAAGATGTCACCTGCACTTACTTTCTACCATTTCGATAACTTTGTCCCTCTATTCACCATTGTCTCTTGTCACACACTGATTAATCTGGTCTTAATCTCCTTTTTTCTACTTCATTTTACTAATATTTGTCCCATATATTGATTGTTTTGGGTTTAAAGGCACGTCCACCCTTGTTGGTCATTTTGTGTCCTCTCCCCAAAGTAAAGGAGCAAGGCGATAGAAGATATAGTTGAGAGATGAAAGTTAGGGACAGAGGAGAAAGGGGAAAAATGAAAAAAAAAAACAGAAACAGAACAAATAACAGTATTCCCCCCTCTACCCTTACCTGCTGCAAGAATAGCAGTTCTTGTCCAGCTGTAAGCCAATATCAGTTGGACGCCCTATTGACGCAAGGTGCACATCGCCTTTGCCTCACCCAACCACCCCAATAGTCCCATACAGATTGGCCAAAAAGGCCTTCCATGACAAGCCATCAGGAGTTATCAGGTTTGAAAAAACAGTGTAGGCAAGATCAGGAATCTATATAAAATATCACGCACCTCTCATTCAAAACACAAAAATGAAAACGTCACGAATGGAAAGCCGGAAGGAAAATTATCTCCCCACATGGCCAAACGGATATCCAAAATGAAAAAAGGCACTGGCAAAACATGCATCTTAAGGACTAACTATGAAAACAATAAAAGACAAAAAAGGACCGCCTTGGAACGGGGTCAATAAGAAGTTTTACTGGGGTGGGGTGGACACTTTAATTGATTTTAGGTGGCCACAATAATCGGCCTTGAATGTCTTGGTTAAAACCGATGAAGTTCAGTGCAACATCTCCGAGAACAGAAAATCTAAAGACTAAAGAGATGAAACAACGATCGGGGCTCGACATCATGAAATAGCTAGAGTGCTGCAGCAAAGGAATCCAAACAGTTAGGCTCCTGTTAGCCCTACCAGAGACAGAGCATCAGACACCTCAGGCGTTCTGGCGGACATGTTTTCGTACATATGAAAGGAAGTATGCGGGCGGGTTAACTTACTAGAGGTTGCAACCTGATATGTCAGATATATTGAACAGTGAACAGGGTCGGTGTTTTGCATAATACATGTTACGATTCCTACGTAAATCTAACTTCTTCTCTATACCTTTGTCAAGAAGGGTGGGAACATCGGGTTCAACACAGACTCTCGGCCGACCTTTTCTGCATTTTCATGTAACTTGGTGGCCTCAATTTGCGCATGTTTGCCAGTAGATGGACCAAAACCAGAGTCATTCAATCAGCAAATAAACTGGAGTATATAAAGTTTAGATGCTGATATTTAAATTTAGTAGAGTATCTTTTTCTGCAGCAAATTAAAGGTAAAAACCAAAAAAAAAATTTATGTAAAGTCGTTCCATCAAATACTATGTAATGTTTCTTTTTGTTTGCAGTAAAATTTTGCAGACCTTCAGTCAAAAGGAGGCTGGATTGTTCAGAGGCGTAAACTCATTAAAATAGTCTTTCCTTCGATTATGAAATACTGGACAAAAATATGCAACCCTTGGAAAAAAGACTGAAATAGGACCGTGCTGTTATCTTCACTGAACATTGTCGTCTTTCAGAGGTTTTGTTGTCATGGTAACTTCTTACCAAACTACCACTGGTCATCAATTAATTGTTTATGAAGGCTTGAAAATTTATCTTATCAACAGGCGCAATCAGTAAAGCAGAAAACTGTGGCTGCTGTAGCATGACAACGCCAATTAAATATGGTTTTACGCTTGCCATCAAGCTTACGCGACTTTTAATAAATTCCCTGAATACAATATTATAAACAAGCGGCCCATGGAAAACTTCACTCACCAGAGCTCAAGTGGGCATAAATCGCCACCCCTACACCCGTCGCCCGCTTGGTGGTCATTTATTTTAACAGACTATGATGGTTTAGTAGAGGCCAATCCCAGAACCATTGCTGCCAAATTATTTTGAAATCAACCATTGCTTTTTGTTGTTGTCGCATACATTATGGTCAGCTTTGAACAATCGTAGCAGGGCTAGAGTCCGAAATGCTGCATACCACGTCTTGTATTTCTTGTGATGCAGAATTTAAAATCATTTTTGTCATATATTGGTGTGACTATCACACAGATCACTCTAAAAACTTTTTATTTCTCGACCACAATGATGCAGTATATGTAATTTGGTACCATGTAGCCCAGTAGTTTTAGAAAAAAATAAAAAATATTTAATCTTATGGCCCCAGGATCATAAAGCTGATTGCAAATATCAACCTTGATGTCATAAGCTGCAACAGAACCAGAAAATCCTGTCTTTTCCATACAAAATCCTAAGTGCCCGAATGTGACCTAGAAATAAGAAAGGTCAAGGTCAACGAAATGCCATCATTTGAATAAATTTGATAGGGCCCGGGTTCCCAATATTGTATACCAAGTTTCAAGGTCACCGGTCGATTGGTTCCTGAGAAGGCGATTTTCAAAGGTTTTTACCATATATGGGCATGGTGGACATTTAGGTCATGTGACCCAGACATTCAGTATATATGTTTGTTCTTACATCCTGTGGCGGCTTCACATATAATTTGGTTCCAATTGGCTTTGCATTTTCAGAGGAGGTGTCGTTTGGAATTGTTTGGATGCTTAAATGAGAAAAGAAGGTAGGAACATTTATCTACATTTTTTATGAACTTTTCCCCACTTTTTGGATTTTCTAACTCCATTTTCAAGATGCTGAGAGACCCCTAAATAAATTCTTATCATGGTTAAGTTTGAGAAAGTAAGGTGCATTAAACTCCTTAAATACGGGTGCTACAAATTTCAAATCCCCGACTATTAACCACAGTATGCACATAGGTGAGGACGTAGCAAATATTCAGTGTTGAATATTGTACAATTTTATTTCACCACAACATTTTCAATCATGGCAATGTGCTGAAATAATGTTTGTTTGTTTAGAGTTTTACCGCCCAGTCAACACTATTTAACTGACAGCGATTTCGTAAGTTTCACTTACCACACGTTCAGGGAAGCTTATGCATAAGCGGTTCAACATTAAATTGCACCAGAAACTGACAACTACTCTTCTTGAAGAAACGAAAGGGACAGAAAGATCATAGAAGAGCTTTCATGATCAGTCTTCACGAAAGAGTGGTGTGTTGAAATATTGAAAACATTTTGGCGGAGAAACACATTTATGACACGTTTCGTATATTTCAATCACAAATGGCCTATAAACGTATATGTATATGCCAGGAGTGAAATGTTTGATAAAATCGAAATAGTTTAAACTACTATGTCCGTTCTTTCCTGTGTTCTTTGATTCAAAGGTTATCCCTTATAGCGTCAAATTGCACTTGCATATATGTGAGTGTAAACATAAATTTTACATAGGAACTTTTAAACAAGCATTAGAGCCGCGTCATGAGAAAACATGTTCTTCGTAATATTCAAACAACAAAGGCGCATATCAGTTTGCGCATCCGTGCCACAGTGCATTCGTTGCTTCCTGTGCAGTTAGTAGGGTGTTATTCCGATATTAAGACCATCTTAAAGTAAGACTAAACTGCTCTTAAAAGCATTTTAGCAGTTTTCAGTTATTTTCTAGCATCTTCTACATCCAGTGCCCTGTATATAGTAAGAGACTCCCTTTTAGGCTGTTCAAAAGTGGTCTTAACGACCACTTTTGAACATGCCTAAAGGTATTCTTTATATATGAATTATACTGTATACATGTAATACCGAGAGCTTTGACGAATGTTGCCTTACTGTGTAGCTGAGCAGGTCGGTGTGAGTTATGCCTAGTCGCAAACCCTGAAGACAGGTTTTCTCTTGACTTGTCTCAAATTAACCCAATGTATACTGGTGGACTCATCCTTAGTTATGTGTTGGCCTAGTGTATTTGTCATTTAGGGGTGTCAGCTCTATTGTGTCCATTTCATAACTATTTTTGACGCGAAATCCTGTCAGCAAAGTGTAGATTTTTGATAAGATGAGACGTCTAATCTTGGTTCCTTTTATGGGTTTCCAAGTAACAAGTAACCACATCACGAAAACACGCCTATATAATTTTGCCCCCCACTTTTATATAGTAAAACTGGGGTTTACGGGGGTATACCTTAGTTTTCTTATTTCTGCTCTAAAATATAGATTGTGGGTACTCGTTAGAACCGCCTCATCGAGGAGGTTCTAACGAGTGCCCTAAATCTATATTTTGAGCAGAAATAAGTGAAATATCACAATTTTTCATCATAAAATTTTCATTTTTTCGGCCTGAAATTGACAATGTATTTGTATAGGCGTGTTTGCGTAACCAGGTTAATCTCACCGGCTAATGGAAGCACAATAGATATTGCCAAACCATGACAGAGCATCATAAACCCCAGAGAGCTTTTCAGCTTGGATAGGGATAGATAATCCAGCAGAATAACGGCGTGGAGAGCCCAATAAAGTTGGGAGCAACAACCTGAAATTGAAAAAAAAAATGAATCTATTTTCACAACCTACATCTGTGTACACACATCACAAGATGACGATAACGTCAATGTGAAGCTTTTATGACAAGTAAGTTATGCTCATAATGTTCCGCCACTCAATCTTAATCCTGTTGGTGTGAATCGCGGACGAAAAATGTTCTGTCTGCAAATCAAACAAAATGCTTGCTTGAAGTAGGTCATTAATAAGCGCAATTGTTTACACCGCAGATCATTTAGTGTAATGCTTCACCATTTCCGCAAGGTAAACAATTCTTATGACTTCCTGCCAGTGATCGTCTTAAGAATTTGGGTGTTTCTCTTAAAAAGTAAAGGTTGCTCCTGCGACGCATATTGTTTTGTTTAAGAGTAACTTATGACAGGGCCCTTGCACAGTGTTTGCCATCCTGTTGCTGTTTTTTTTTTTTTTTTGCCAAAATTAAGACATGCTCAAATTCCAAATGGAAGCACCTACTTCAGAAGTTCAAGTTTTATCACGTTAACAAATCCATGTATTCAACACCTCTTTAAACCATTTTATATAGAGAAAACTGGGTCCTAGTGGAATTCGTTTCGTTGACCCTTCCAATGCGGTTTTCTGTCGCAATTTATTTTTGTTATGGTTTGTCTTTGAGTGTGTGTATCGCTCATAATTTTGTTGGCCATTTTGTGGGAAAGTAACTGTCCTTTTGGCTTTCCGCTATTGATGTTTCCATTAGGGTCCGATTGTTTCATGTTTGTGTTTCTTTCTCTTTGGTGTCTCTGATGGGAGCTGTGGGTCAATTGTATCGATTCCCGATTATTGCCTTCACTTCTGTTTTACAGGGCTATACATGTATTTTGTCTTATTTCCGCTCCAAGATTTAAGTTCTGGGTACACATTAGAACCGCCTCAGTGAACCTATGTTTAGAATATAAATAAGAAAAATATCACAAATCTTCATCAGGAAAATGTCAATGGAACGGAAAGTGTTGAATAAGCAAGAATACAGCAAAGAAAAGCAATAAAAGTTAAATCATTTGTAAAAGCAATGTCAAGCCAATGATGAGGCATTTTCCAAAGAAATAATTACCAATAAGAAAACGAAATAAGCATAGAGATACTGTAATCACCAAATACCTGTTATAATGGCAAAAGCGACCATCGATCCGAAGGTATTGAAGAAGCGCAACAAGTGGCAAGTCAAACCCAAAACTGTACTTGTAAAGACTAGAATGCTGGTTCGTTTGATAAATGGTTTGTCGGCTATGATAGTGAGTATTATTCTACTAAACAAATCAAAGCAACTAAACAATAATAGAAGAATGCCTCGTTGGTCACTAGAAAGTCCGATGTCCTTGGCATGTGGCGGAAGCATAATCAGAACACAATCACCACCACTAACCATCATGAAACCCATCACTAAAATACAAGGGAACACTCTAGTTTTAAATAAACTTACGTCAAAAATTATTTTCAACACTTTTATCGTTTTGTGTTTAAATGTCAAAAAACACGAATGTCCTGATGAAAAGTCATTGTTTTCCGCTTCACTTAATGCTCGTTCTACATTTTCATGTACACCAATTGCAGATCCACCAACACCAGGACTACTTCCATAAACGGCTATTTTTGATTTAGATAATGACTGAATAATGCCGTTCAAATTATGCGTGCTGCTGTTCTCTGAAAACGTTCGTATTCTTTTGTTTACATTTCTTGAGTCATTCACTGGGTCAGATGAATTCATTCTAAGCAATGATGAATGTTCTTTCCTTAGGTCTGATATATGTTTTGGAATTAAATCTAAAGAACGAAATGGAGGGTCCCTTTCACCATTCCTCACAGTAACATACACTTCCTTTATTATAAAATTATCTGTTTGATTTTCCTTGTGCGAAATGTCTATCATTGGCGTTCGGTTTGTTTCGGATTCTTTCTTTTTCCTTTCAAATGAGGATATGGGTCGAAGCAGTACTCCGGTAACACAACAGTTAAAACTCATTCCAGCTGCAATCAGCATAGTGCCAACGTATCCATATGTTTGAAATAAAGCTGTTAAAACCGGCGCAAAAATGAGAGCTCCAGTGCTTGCAGCACAGAAAGCCAGGCCATTGGCCAGTCCTCGTTTCTTGAGAAAGTATTCTCCTAGCATAGAAATCACCGGATTCTGAGCCATGGCAATACCAAAGCCTGAAAACATGACATAATTGGGTTATACAAACCGGATACATTTTTAATTCCAACATTTCTATAGGATTCATTAGTATTGATACAATGGCAAGAACTGCATAGATTATTTTTATAGCGCTTGTCTTTCTCATAATTAAGATCTTCTGAGTCTGTCAATTTCCTTTGGGTGTGCTTCGCATATATGAATGGGCAATATAAATAATTGACCCCTTTCCCGCTGGTCACAACAACCCCTACCTTTGCAGCGTAGTTCCAAATCAGATGAAGAAGCCGTCTGATAAATAATTGATCTATACTTTTTGACATGCAGTTTGTGAATTGAAAAAGAAATATATTATATCAAGTAATTTGATCAGTAAATAGTCAGAATGGGTGTTGAAATGTTGATCTATTCAAAATATCATTAAATGAACTTAGGGAAAATTAACTCTTATCATGCTGTTCACGACAACCCGTTTCTTTGCAAACAGTGTAGATCCAGATCAGGTGGCTTGATCAGGATCTACACTCTTTGACATTTAGTTTATGAATTTGTAGGAATAAATTACATCAAGTAATATGATTGGTTTAAAGTCTGAAATGGGTGTGATTAAACTGAATATTCAGCAAGAGAAGGGTTAAGACAATCCATGTTGTAAAGCTCATTCACTCTGAAAGCTGCACATCAGAATGTACTGGATTCCAAAACTGAGGTAATATCGGTATCCAACTGGGTTTACGTTACAATACATAATAGTAATGAAATGATATTTAAAACAACACAATCGCACCGGTAGCAATAAACAAAGCTCTAAAAGTTAACTTCGAAACGAATTGGACTTGGTTATATTGCGGTTCTCTATAAGCGTCTATATGAGCATAACTCAATTTCCTACAAGGGATCCCATGATCCGGTTGAGTGAAGCATACATCCCGAATATTTATATATGTAGTGTTTTGGAATCCTTGTAACACATTATTAAAACTTTGGGTAATAATCAATGGTTTTGTTTTCTTTCGAGTTTAACGGCCAAGTCATCACTATTAAGCTTATGTCGACCAGCCTTTCTTGAGTCAGCGAAAACGGGAGTGACCATAGAAACGCATGCCTGAATGCTTGAACCGACCAGGATCGCATCCCGATCTCCTGATCACCAGTCGCACACACACCTGAATGAGACTCAGAAGCCGGACAAAATTCATGATAATGTTAAAGACGTGCAATAGAAGACGTATGTCAATCTGGCAGTATATCCAGAGAATAAAACTCAAAGTCGCCGGTGGGTAGGTCCGGGGTCTCCGAGGCCAAAGAAGTTGAAAACGCAACCCTCTGTTGGCAAGGTGATGGCACCTGTACGCACAAGGCCTTAATATGTTGAACTTTCTAGCAAAAAATAAAGTGCAATAACAGGTGCGTATTATGCAAATTTGCTCGACTAGCTCCGTGAATCCGTGAAAAACGCCGAGATAAACTCTCCAAAGGGGTTCTGCTCCAACAAGACAATGCACACTAGCAAAATTGCAATGGATGCTGTCAAGCGGAATGGGTACGAGGTAATACTGCACCCCACCTATTCTCAGGCCTTAGCTCCAAGTGACTAGTTCCTATTCCAAAACTTGAAAAAGGATATCCGTGGACGTCATTTTCGGCCCAACGAAGTTCGTGGCGGCAGTTGAGGAGTAGGTCAGAGACAAGGACCCTGGATCCTTCAGTTCTGGGCTGATGACACTGGAACAGCGATGGTCCAAGTGTATCGTACTAGAGGGCAATTACATCGAAAAGAAGAGATCGATCTCACCCAGAAGTAAGTTAGGTTGCTTTTTTATTGACCCACCCTCGTATCTTAGTTACAGGACTTTTTCTGGGGACTGAAGAATGTGTTTGAAACAGCCGTGGTCAGCGAGTCATTGGTGTTTGAGGCATCGGAGTTTCACTACCAAGGAAAACAAATTACTCGGGGAAAGCCAAGATCAGAGAGCACAGCTGTCGCAAGCCTCACGGCCCCCGCCCTGCGAGGCTTGAAGAAATAGACTGGGCTGCAAGGTGCTTCCAAGCAGAGCTGAAACTGACAGCACATGAGCACTGGTAAACCGCTTAGAAGGGCTAAGGCTGCCCAGGCAAAGTGGTGTAAGTTGGACAGTCCCTGCATAAACCGAGTTAGTTTGTTTGGGCGGTATGACTTGAGATGTCATTTCATCTCGATGTCGCGTAAAAGCCCCACAAAATTAGACGCAACGTCTCCAAAGTGACCGAAATAGTGTTGACGGGAACGTAAAAGCGCAATTCAAACTACCGTCGCAAATAAAATAAAAAATGGGTTCCTTTAAGAGCAATGAAAACATTCATAAGACAGAAGATGGGCCATACTACGTAGTTTCGGCTAATAAAGCCTCTTCAGTGACCCTGTAATGATGTGGCAAAGAAAGCCAGAGGAAACATACTGCAATTTTGCGAATTTCGAATAGGCAGTCGATTCAAAGACTGATATAAATCCAAATGGGGTCCAGATAATTAAAAACCTGTCTAGAATAAGTCTAAATCAATAATTAATTTCTGATTTCTCAGAATATTCACAGTGATCTCAAAGGACCAAAAGTAAAATATAAACTGCACTATGGTTGATGTACGGGGAGACGTTTTACGGCCGCCACACGGCACAACACCAGCTGCAGTGAAGGCAAATAAAATAAAAAATGGGTTCCTTTAAGAGCAATGAAAACATTCATAAGACAGAAGATGGGCCATACTACGTAGTTTCGGCTAATAAAGCCTCTTCAGTGACCCTGTAATGATGTGGCAAAGAAAGCCAGAGGAAACATACTGCAATTTTGCGAATTTCGAATAGGCAGTCGATTCAAAGACTGATATAAATCCAAATGGGGTCCAGATAATTAAAAACCTGTCTAGAATAAGTCTAAATCAATAATTAATTTCTGATTTCTCAGAATATTCACAGTGATCTCAAAGGACCAAAAGTAAAATATAAACTGCACTATGGTTGATGTACGGGGAGACGTTTTACGGCCGCCACACGGCACAACACCAGCTGCAGTGAAGGCAAATAAAATAAAAAATGGGTTCCTTTAAGAGCAATGAAAACATTCATAAGACAGAAGATGGGCCATACTACGTAGTTTCGGCTAATAAAGCCTCTTCAGTGACCCTGTAATGATGTGGCAAAGAAAGCCAGAGGAAACATACTGCAATTTTGCGAATTTCGAATAGGCAGTCGATTCAAAGACTGATATAAATCCAAATGGGGTCCAGATAATTAAAAACCTGTCTAGAATAAGTCTAAATCAATAATTAATTTCTGATTTCTCAGAATATTCACAGTGATCTCAAAGGACCAAAAGTAAAATATAAACTGCACTATGGTTGATGTACGGGGAGACGTTTTACGGCCGCCACACGGCACAACACCAGCTGCAGTGAAGGCAAATAAAATAAAAAATGGGTTCCTTTAAGAGCAATGAAAACATTCATAAGACAGAAGATGGGCCATACTACGTAGTTTCGGCTAATAAAGCCTCTTCAGTGACCCTGTAATGATGTGGCAAAGAAAGCCAGAGGAAACATACTGCAATTTTGCGAATTTCGAATAGGCAGTCGATTCAAAGACTGATATAAATCCAAATGGGGTCCAGATAATTAAAAACCTGTCTAGAATAAGTCTAAATCAATAATTAATTTCTGATTTCTCAGAATATTCACAGTGATCTCAAAGGACCAAAAGTAAAATATAAACTGCACTATGGTTGATGTACGGGGAGACGTTTTACGGCCGCCACACGGCACAACACCAGCAAGCCTCCGAAACAACACCAGTGCATGCAAAGCTACAATTAACAGGCAACCTGACAAATATATCTATGTAAATGTAATCAAAGCACTGAAAGCATTTCTGGGTCGGAAAATAGTCTTGAACTTGTACGTAGACTGTTTTGTTTAACCCTTAAATTCCAGTATTTTAAGCCGAAACATAACATAAAATATTTGAAAATAATGTCTGCACATCATTTGCGGTTGGTAGTCCCATTGTATGCTAGTGGACTCTTCCATTGATATATGTTGGACAAGTCTATTTGTTATATAAGGGTAGTCAGGCCTATTTTTTTATTCTATTTTTGACGGAAACTTCTGTGAGCAAATAGTGCAGGCCCTGATCAGACGCCGCGTTATGCAGCGTGTAATGCGGCGTCTGATCTGGGCATGCACTGTTTGCCAAGGTACCCCTTCAGGGGTTTCCCGCATACAATGGGTTAATACTCTTTGCGTGTATCAGATTATTTCACATCTGATACATATGTTTGCACTGTCATAATTCTCAGCCCCCGCCCACCGGGGCTTAAGAAATAGATGGGCTGCACGATGCTTCCACGCAGAGCTGAAACCGACTATACACGAGTACTCGTAAACTGCTTAGAGGATCTAAGCGGTGAGTGTGGGCCCGTCCATGCTTATAAACCCTATTGGTTTCATTGGGGGAAAGGGCTTGAGATGTCATTTCATCTAAATGTCGGGTAAAAGCCCAACAAAACTGGAAGCAACGTCTCCAAAATGACCTGAAAAGTGTTGACGGGGACGTTAAACCTCAAATCAATCAAACAAACAAAACTGTCATAATTCCGCTTTTTGCTTGTTAATTTAAATTTACCGTCCAGTACTCCAATCGAGAAGAATAGTACTCTTACATCAGTTGAAAGAGCAGCTACTATGGTGGCCACAGTCTTGATAACACCTGCTATAACTATAGATGTTCTGTTGGTCATATAGTGCATCCCAATAGTCATTATCAGCAAAGCTGCAAATATAAATAGGAAGTTATGAGGTAAATAAAGATGTGTTCTGGTTTGTTTTGAAGTTTAACGGTTCCATCAACAGTTTTAAAGTCATGACGAGCCGGTCAATTTACCTAACAAACATTTTCTAGTTGCAGTTCACATAACATGTTTTCTCTATAATCTAGAATCAGCGTAAAGGATAGTTTGTTTCGAGTTTAAACTGACCAGTTTTAACCACTATCGTGGTTAATTTTTGTTATGGCTTGTCTTTGTGTGTGTGTATCGCTTATAATATTATTATTATTATTTTGATAGCGAATTGGCCATTTTGTGGGAAAGTAACTGTCCTTTTGACTTTTCGCTAGTGATATTTCCATCAGGGTCTAGTTGTTTCATATTTGTGTTTCTTTCCCTTGGTGTCTCTGATGGGAGCTGTGGGTTAATTGTATCAATATCTGATCATTGTCTTCACTTCTATTTTTTTTTTAAAATAAGCCATAAACCAGTGAGGTGCACAGTACATCTATTTCGTCATAAATTGACATCTGCCCTTCTTGAACCAGCGGAAGCTAGAGAATGGCAGTAGGAAGTATTTCATGTTCAATTTGTACGAAATGTTTGACAGAATGTTGTCGTACACAGCGGGAAAGAAGTGATGCTCCCTACAGTATACATATACAGTGAAATTCCGCTATTTAGACCACCAAAAATTAGGACTGAAAGGGTTACAAAAAGTTCACTGAAGGGCACACTTGAATTTTCTTTGTGTTTTCTGCTTTCCATGTCCTCTGGTGAGGAACCAACTTTGGGACTGTCCAAAAGTGGTCTTTAAGACCACTTTTGGACAGTCTCAAAGGTGGTCTTAATATAGGATTTTACTGTAAATCGAATACCGTGAAACTTCGGCGGCTCGAACTAACCCTGTCTCAAACAAATTTTCACGGTCCAAATGATGTTTTGAGCTATTGACATTAACCAGAACGTGACAAACGATACATGAAGGCCTGGCAGAATAGTGAAGACTCTGATTAGCCTGTTCATCGAGCAAATCTTGCTAGAGTATATGTGTGTTTGTGTTTGGCTAAATAAGAGTCATACGAACAGCCGAGACTCTACACAGACTGCGCAATATTTGTTTCACCGATGGCTCTTGGCGTTGGTTAGGCATTTTGCAAGACAAAACCTATAAGAAGACCTCTGCGATCAGCAAAGGACAGTCTGTTTGAGTGAGTGAGTGTTTGAGTTTTACGTCCCACCAACAGCTAAGGTCATACGGAGACGGGACCTCGGTTTAAAGACTCATCCGAAAGTCTGGAGAAGCCCGGGATCGATCCTGCGATCCCTGGTTTACAAGGCGAGTAGCGTAACCACTGCACCACGGAGGCTTCTAGGACAGTCTGTGTTTATAGCTAATCTGGTTTAAGCTCGTTTGATAGCCAATGGGAAGCTCATCCGACTGGTGGAGACACTGATCATATTGTCATGCGACGGTTCATTCATAATTTGCATTTTCATGAAGTAGTAGGACGCTCAAAAGTTGTATAGATACACTATGGAAACAAGAATATACAAAGAACGTAAACTCACATAAGAAGTTTATAGTGGATTTAGTTTGTCGGCGTACGATTTTTCTACTCTTTAACCAACGTTACCTCATAATCTGATTAAAGAAAGACTATTTACTTTAACTGAAACTATTTTACTTCGCGAAAAGTGTCTGTATTTGGCCTGCAATGATAGAACTGCTTATTTTGCTTCTTGAGATGACAATTATCGTTATGAATATTGGACATGCCAAGTGTTTTGTGAGGCAGTTTCCTTTTTATTGGATAATATCTATGTAAGACTTGGATCTCAATTATTTAGACAAGTAGTTTGGTATTCCGATGTGTACAAACTGTGCTCCTGTTGTTGCAGATTTGTTTCTGTTTTGTTATGAAAAAGACATTCATGTTGTCCCTTTCTAAAACTAAACCAACCGATGTTAATGAGGCGGTTAACTCTACCTCTCGATATTTTTGGATGATCTTTTAAATATAGATAATTTTTATTTTGATCAAATGGTTGTTAGAATTTATCCAACAGAATTAAAGTTAAATGAGTCTAATTCTGATGACTCTGAATCCCCATTTTTGGATTTACTTTTGACTGTTTCCGATGGTACTGTCTCTTCCAAAATTTATGATATAAGAGATGCTTTTGATTTTGGAATTGTAAATTTTCCTTTCTTGGATGGTGACGTCCCTAAGGCTATGTCTTATGGCGTTTATATGTCACAGCTTATTCGTTTTGCTAGAGCGTGCTGTCATGTTGGATCGCAACAGAATTTTAACAGCTAAACTTCTGGAACAACATAAACTGCGCAAAACGTTTCAAACTTTTATCGTCGACATTACGACATTATTTCTAAATATGGCATTTCTTTGAAGACACTTCTGCAACAGGGACTGTCGGAACCTGAGTTTTATGGGGGTTTTAGTTTATAAATTCATAAGAATACTAGGTAGTGATGATTTTTCTGGTCAGTTCAGAAAAAATATTGCTAAATACAAGAAAAGTGGTTATAGCATGGATGTTTTGCGACAGACTGCGTGTTTGGTTGTCGACCCTTTTACAGTGGTCAACTTTGATTCGCCCTTTAGTTGCACGGCGGTGGGCCGGACTCCGAACTCTATGATGACGGTCCCACCCTAAATGCTTTGAATTCGGGAAGGGTGGGGCCGTATTTTTCCTGGGTTCGACCCTCCGTGACCTAACTGGTGGTTTTCTTCTGCTCTGATGTCGGATTGTTGCTGAGTCCTCAGCCCTGATTCATGATTATATTAATCTATACATAACCATTTTACTATGTATTTTATCATGACTCACTGTTGAGCTAGAAAGCCTCCGTGCGGATCAATTTGTTATTGTTATTTTGTTTGATACTGTACTGGAACTGAGGGCGAGGGTTGAAATTTCATAAACTCCGGAATTGATGCCCCCAGTAATTTTACTACTGACCGTCCCAAGGCGGCCGTTCTTTTGCTGTGTCTAAACTGGCTGTTATTTGGCTTTGTGTCGTTGATTCATGTTTCGTCTGTTTTTGTGTGTGCCTCTGTGTCCCTTTCTATAGGTGACTTGAGACGGCTGCGTTGTTGTTTTGTGGCCTTTCCTGAGTGACCTTTTCTTACTAGTTTAAATATTTTGCCTGGAAAGCGCATGAGCAGTTTTCAATACGAAAAAAAAAAACAGTTACCAATTCAGTATTCTCTAAGAAAGCGAAACATGTATATGACGTTTTATCTAGTGCACTATACACTTTGAATTATATCATTATAAAATACATGACAATAGATGTTATACAGGTATATACTTTTTTAGCTAAAGCGCAATCTAGCCAGATCCTTTTCTACATGTGTACACCTGCAGACAAGACCTTGAGGTAGTATCATGCAAGAAAACATGCTTGCAGCCCCAATTTATTGGCTGTGTGCGCGCATTTGAAGGCATTTATCTGAGAATAGAAAGGATTATTTTTGATATAAACAAAAATAAGCCGGGATATAGTACTGCTATAGTATAGCTGTTTTTACAAGCCTTCGTGGTGTAGTGGTCTTATAAACCAGGGGTCGTTGGTTCGATTCCGGGCTTCTCCAGCCTTCCGGAGGAGTCTTTAAACCGAGATCCCGTCTCCGTATTACCGGAGTTGTTGGTGGGACGTAAAACTAAAAACATACACATGGTGGCTGTTTGAGCAATAGGTATAGGCGTGAGCTGTTGTGGACAACCTGAAGCGCTATTGCCCGATGGAAGGTAATAGTACATCAGGTCCTCCACAACACCGAGGGATACATACATTTTATGAACGCTTTACCTTGTGAAACAGCATTATTCGAGCCGTCGTTGCCAAGATATGGTTCCCCTTTCAACTTATGATAATGACCGAAAACCCATCCCAACCATCAGATAGTAAGGGATTGTTTACTCAGAATTAAACTGTTTTAAACCCACCTAATAGGTAAAAATATTTATAAGCAATTTGGTAATATAAAATCTATTAGAGCACGTGCGTTACGAGATAAACCCTTAGTAGCTCGAACTACCCGTTTGGAGAAATATTTCCATTGCCCCAGAGATGTTTGAGACACAGAAGGTTTTACACGATTGGTCATTTCTTATGAAATGTATGAAACGAGCCTATGGCGAGTTTCATACATTTTAAATGAAATGACCACGGGTGATTTTTGTGACATGATGTTGGCCACTTCATTACAGCGACGTTATATGATGAACTTAAGTTCGCCTGTACTTACACAATATGCTGATCAAAATATTCTGAATGGTTGCCACCAGCGATGTTACAGACGCATTCGTATTGTAGCGTTCTTGAAAAGCGACGAAAAATAGTCCAAAGTTCTTCCGCACGGCTCCAAATAGGAACAAATACCATGCCACACCTGTAATCGCACAAACAGAAAGATTATTTTTTCTAATAAACATTTTGTGATATTTGTGATATTTTTATGTCCCCGGTAACGATAGCGGGGACATATTGTTTTTGCCCTGTCTGTGTTGGTTTGTTTGTTTGTTGGTTTGTTGGTGTGTACGTGGGCAACTTTAACGTTGGTCATAACTTTTGAACTGTTTGAGGTAAGGCATTCATATCTGGCATGAAGGTGCCTTGTGACAAGAGCTTTACATTCATGCAAAAATAAAAAAAAATAACATTTTGGTCATAACTTTTGAACCGTTTGAGATAGAGCCTTCATATTTTACATGTAGGTTCTTTGTGGCAAGAGTTTTACATTCACACAAAATATTTTTAGAAGGTGATGACCTTTCAGGTCTCACCTTCTTATGGCAACACTCAGAGAATTCCCTCGATACCGCATCACTCATCTGTTTCAAGAAAAATAGGTCCTCATAAATCAGTGAAGAGACGCGCCTGTATCATTTGATATGTGAAAATAATATGCAGATTGATAAATAAACTGTGGATGCAAAATGCACAAACAATGAATTTCAGTTTTAAATGTCATAAAATTGATCTAGATTTGAAATTGGTCTCGTTTCGCAGCTGACCTGGCCTAGTTATTGAGAGCGAGTTCGGTTGACTTTCTAGAGTTAACTATAGTTACACCAAAACACGCGGGTTATGACTCGTGCCGCACTACTAGAGTTAACTTGAGTTCAACCAAGCTTGCTTTGGGAGTTGGGAGTTCTGTCTAGCAAGAACAAAAAACACGACGGCAGGGGGGTGATCATAGGTTAATTAAGAAATGAATGTAAACTTATTAGAAGGTGATGACCTTTCAGGTCTCACCTTCTTATGCCAATCGACACCGCAGCCCCTCGATGACGAATCAATCCTATGCTTCAAGAAAAGTAAGCCTCCATATATTTATCAATAGACGCGCATGTATCATTTAATAAGTGAAAATGATATGCAGATTGTCAAACTGAGGAAGCCAATTACATAAACAACTAACTTCAGAGTAAAATACCATAAAATTAACCCTAGAGTTCAAATTGGTCTCGATTCGCAGCTTTGTTATGACCTAATTTGCTGTGAGCGAGTTCAGTTGACCAACTAAAGTTAACTCAAGGAAAGTAGGGGAGACAGTAGGCATACTCTTGTACAAGGTTGTACAATGACTTTATCCCCCCACCCCACCCCACCGCCCTACTTCACGATCCCCAAATTAGAAGCGACAGGAAGCATCAAATATCATTTGATGCGTCACCAGTAACGATTCAGATTCAGAACTCTACTGACGTAAAGAAAATGTCATCGTTTGCCCTTGAGTAAATAGAAAGTATAAAAATGTTTTCAAGTTGGACGTGATTTTTCCAACTCGTGGCCAAAATTTCAAAAAGATGAAAATAATCGATTTTCGGATTGCATTCAACTTACAATTTTCCACTTTCCACCGTATTCGTTGTCACTAGGCAAGGCTTCCAACTCTCATACCAAGCTAACTCTAGCAGTCGCAATATTTCTACACGGCGCGTTTTGGAGCAAGTCAACTCTTGTTAACTCTAGTACGTCAACTGAACTCGCTCAAAATCTAGATTGCGGATTAATAATTCAATGAATGAGTTGACAGTATGAATGGAATACTACGACTTGCTATACTACAGATAGAGCGAAGTTTTGTTTGTTTGTTTGTTTGATTTGAGGTTTAACGTCCCCCTCAGCACTGTAAAGGTCATTTTGGAGACGTTTCTTCCAATTTTGTGGGACTTTTACCCGATATTGAGATGAAATGAATACTCAAGCCCTGTCGCCCAATGAAACCAATATGGTTTATTAGCATGGACGCTCCGTCTCGCACCGCGGTTCCTGGACAGGCTTAGATCCTCTAAGCGGTATACTAGAACTAGTGTGCGGGCCGGTTTCAGCTCTGCGTGGAAGCATCATGCAGCCCATATGTTTCTTCAAGCCCCCATGGGCGGGGAGGGGGGGGGGGGGCGGCGGATAGAGCGAAGTTACCTTCACTGTTGCATTTGTTTGATTTGAGGTTTAACGTCCCCGTCAACACTGTAAAGGTCATTTTGGAGACGTTGCTTCCAATTTTGTGGGACTTTTACCCGACATTGAGATGTAATGTTATCTCCAGCCCTTTCGCCCAATGAAACCAATAGGGTTTATAAGCATGGACGGTCCGACTCGTGCGCACCGCTTTGCCTGGGCAGGCTTAGATCCTCTAAGCGGTTTACCAGTACTCGTGTGCGGGTCGGATTCAGCTCTGCGTGGAAGCATCGTGCAGCCATATATTTCTTCAAGCCCCGATAGGCGGGGGCCGATTCACTGTTGCATGGATATATATTTCTGTGAATCATCAGGAAAATATGACTTTAAAACTTATACTCCTTAATCTTAACGTTTATAGTACGGGGTAATACATATTTATTCCCGGCGGTGGGTGCTTTTTGTGTGTGTGTGTGTGGGGGGGGGGGGGGTCGCGGCGAGGTCAGAAACTATCAGACTTTTTTTCCTCTTATTCTGTATCTGAATATTTCCCTTTTTTACTGAGGTGTATTTGATTTGTTTGATTTGACGTTTAAAGTCCCCGTCAAGACTGTATAACGCCCCCGCCAACCGGGGCTTGAGGAAACAGAATGGGCTGCATGCTGTTTCCACGCAGAGCTGAAATCGACCGAACATGAGTACAGGTAGACAGCCTAAAGGTTCCGATTCTAAGCCTGCCCAGGAAAAGTAGTGCGAGTTGGACCATCCATGCATATAAACTCTATTAGTTGCATTGTGCGGCAGAGGCTGAGTTGTCATTTCATCTCAATGTCGGGTAAAATACCAACAAAATTGAAGCGACGTCCCCAAAATTACCTTTAAAGTGTTGACGGGGCGTTAAACATCAAATCAAACAAATAAACAAAACTGTATAGACATGCTTCGAATTGCGTTGGACTCTTACCTAACATTGTGATGAAATGGCATTTAAAGCCTTGCCACACTATGAGGCCAATGGACTTTCCGACTTCAAATTATAGCCCTGGGGACAAAAATGCCCCCGCCCCGGGGCCCTATGGTTTTACATTGACTTATATAGGGAAACCTTTTGAAAATCTTCTTGTCAGAAACCAGGAGGCTGGGGTATTTGATATTTGATATGAAGCTGCGTCTAGTGGACCTCTTTCAAGATTGTTAGAATTATAGCTCTGTGACCAAAAATGCCCCCGCCCTGTAGTCCGCTGGTTTTACATAGACATCTCGCGGGAAAATCTTCAAAAATCTTCTTGTCTGAAACCATAAGCCTCAGATCTCAGATATTTGATATTTGGTATGTAGCTTCATCTTGTGGACCTATATCAAGATTTTCAAATTATAGTCCTTGTGCCAGAATTGCACCCCCCCCCCCCCCCACCCAACCCCCGGGTGCCCTTTGGTCTTACATTGGGATATTTAGGGAAAACCTTAAAAACTTCTCTGAAAACGCAAGGCCCAGGTCTTTCATATTTGGTGTGAAGATTCAGCTAGCAAACCTCTACCAGGATTGTTCAAATTATAGCCCTTGGGTCAAAAATGGCCCTGCCCTGGGGTACACTGGTTTTATTTTGACTTATATATGGAAAACCTTTAAAAAGCTTCTTGTCTGAAACCAGAAGGCCCAGGTCTTTGATATTTGGTATGATGCTTCATCTGGTTGTCCTCTACTATGCTGTGTAAATTATAACCCTGGGGTCAAAGGTTGCCCCGCCTCAGGGCCCACTGGTTTCACATAGGCTTACGTACTGAAAACCTTTAAATACCTTCTCGTCTGAAACCAGAAGGTCCAAGTCTTTGATATTTGGAATAAAACTTCCTCTAGATCCTTTATCCAAGATTGTCCAAATTATAACCCCACCGGGTCAAAACTGGACCTGCCCGGAGCACTCTGGTTTTATATAGGGTTAAGGCTGAGCCGGTTAATCTCCTTCTGCTGCACTAAGACCTGACCCTCAATGTACACAAGGTGCCTAGACAGTGACATACAAGTCAGCTCTGTATTGTCAAAGGGAACCACTGACACATAACCCCCCCCACACACACACACACACACACACCCTTTGTCACCATGTGACAGTATTAGTAAAACTGAGCCTCTTCATTTCCCTCTGTTGCACTAGGACCTGACTCTCAATGTCCACAATTATGTCCAGATAGTTACATACAAGTTAGCTGTGTATTGTCAAAGGGAACCAATGACTCATTTGTCTAGCATTTTGTGACAATTCTTGGCCCCACGCCCCCACAATCCCCGCCAGTTGTCACAGCGAGGCATTGTAAGTTAGACCATTACGATAACTTAGTCTTGTGACATAGAGCATTTTTCACATCTCCAAAACGGCTAGTTTTCTGATGAAAAGCCATGATATTTTTATAAAAATGTTCAAAACAGGTTGAGGATGCTCGTTAGAACCGCCCCAGTAAGGCGGTTCTAACGAGTACCCACAACCTATGTCTTGGAGCAGAAATAAGAAAAACAATGTATACCCACGTAAACCCCAGTTTTCTCCGTATAAAGGGGGTTTGGGTGGGGTGGTCGTTTTTCGGACCTGTTCACGTGATTCTGAGCAAATTCATCTCCATGCATTAGGACATGACCCTCAATGTTCGGAAAATGTCCAGATAGTAACATATAAGTCAGCTCTTTAGAAGGGAATTTTGAAAAGACTTCATCCTATGCAGAAAGAGAATAATTTGGAAGGAATGTTCCATGGGTGACCCTCCGTCAAAGTTGCTCAAAATAGTTTCGCTCCACTGAACACAAAAGACACCAAACGAAACAATAAGACTTCTCATTACGATAACACACCCATGCGATATTGTGCATTTTTAACATCCGCAAAGCCGGCCTCGTTGGCTCAGTCGGATGCGCGTCTGACTGGTGATCAGGAGGACGCGGGTTCGACTCCCGCCGGGGTCGGCAACATTCTTTCGTGGAGATTGATCATGAAATCTTTTCTACGGTCATTCTCTCCCTTCCGCTGATTCAAGAAGGGCAGTTGTCAGTTTCTGGCGAAAGAATGTGCACTGTACTGGTTAACCGCTTACGTATAAGCCTGCCCAGGAAAGTGTGGATAGGTAAACTGACCGGCTCAAAAATGACCTAAATAGTGTTGACTGGGCCGCTAAACTCCAATACAAACAAACAATAACATCCGCAAAATTGCTCTTTTTCTGATGAAAGTCCGTGGTATTTTTCTTAACAATGCTCAAAACATAGGCTGTGAGTGATCGCTAGAACCGCCTTAATGATGCAGTTCTAACGAGTGCCCACAACCTATGTCTTTGAGAAGAAATATGAACAATAATGTATACCCCCACCCCGTAGCCCCAGTGTTCTCTATATGAAGTGGGGTTTAGAGGGGTCTTCATTTCACGGACTTGTTCACGTGATGTTCTACTAAATAGGTAGACTGATTTTGAAATAATTTCACAGGAATGTTCCTTTGGTCACTCTCAACCAAAATGGCTCAAACCATCCACTCCACCTGATATTACCTACCACTTGATCTGTACAATAAGGATGAGGTAAGCGTTCCAAGGCCATTATAACCCTATTGTTTAATCCAGGTTTCGATGGGTCGACCAATTGACAAACATAGGAACCAACAAACTTTTAAACTTGTGATCGAAGCCTCAGATAAAAACCAGCCAGTGTCCCGGAATATTGGTGTAAGAAAGCCATTTGCTAGCACGTACAGAGTGTTGAGTAAATTATCTTGTTTGCTAAAGTCTATGTATGCAATTGTCTCCAGAATTATTCTCACTGACACAAGAAGGCATTCACAACATGTACCGTTCGATCCTCAATTTTGTTTTTGACATTTCATTTGTCTGCTCCTCGCGTAACTACAATCATACAAAACCAGTGGCTGTTTAAAAATTAAAAAACAACAACAACAACAACAAAAAAAAAAAAAAAAAAAAAAAGATAATGAAATGAAATGGCCCAATGTAAAAACTAACAGTTATCTACCATCACCTTCTATTAGTACTTTCAGTACTTTGATTACCTGTGACATTGATCTTTGACCTACATAAAAGAAAAAGTTGACAGTCATAACTTTTGAACCGTTTGAGATACAGCATTCATATTTTTCCTGTAGGTTCCTTATAACAAGCGCTTTACATTCTTACAAAAAGTTTGACCTGTAACCTTGCCCTTTGACCTACTTAAAAGAAAAAAATGACATTTTGGTCATAACTTTCGAACAGTTTCGGATAGAGCCTTCATATTTGGCATGTAGGTTCCCTGTGATAAGAGCTTTACATTAATGTAAAAAAATTTGATCATGGCATTGACCTTTGCCCTACTTAAAAGAAAACAATTAAATTGTTCATAACTTTTTAACCTTTAAGATAGAGCCTTCATATTTGGCATGTAGTTTCCTTGTGACAAGAGCTTTACTTTCATGCAAACTTTTTGGACCTGTGACCTTGACCTATGACCTACTTTAAAGAAAATATTTTTATTGTTCATAACTTTTGAACCGTTTAAGATAGAGCCTTCATATTTGGCATGTAAGTTCCTTGTGTCAAGGGCTTCCCACTTAAACAAAAACTCTTGACCTTTGACCTTGACCTTGAAGTGTGACCAACTTCAAAAAATGACCATGCCCGGGGACATGTCTGTGTTTCACAAACACATCTTGTTATTATTTATACTCGTTATATAGCTCGTTCGATAGAACCTTATTGAGGTGGTTCTTATGAGTACCCACAATTTACATTTAAGCAAAAATAAGTCAAAACGTGTTAACCAATGTAAACCCTACTTTTTTCCCCACGTAAATACGGTTTTGCAAGGGTAGTCATTACACGGACTTGTTATCATGCTAAGTATGTGTCCTATGGACATAAACTTGTTAACATTATGATAAGTATTTGGATACGGAGCTTCAACAAGATGATAAGTGTGCCCTATGTGGGCTATTGAGTGTCCCCTGTGGGTTAACTGGTAAGAGTTTGTCCAATGGACACGAACATATTGACCACATGATTAAAGTTGATATACCTGAAACGGATTTGATAACGTAATGTTTGTCCTATGGATACGGAGTTTTTTTTTTTTTTTTTTTTTTTTTTTGCGTGGTGATTTGTGCTTGCCATTACGCTAACACACCCGTGCGACATAGTGCTTTTTTCACATCTCCAAAATGGCTCCTTTTCGGATGAATATCCGTAATACTTTTTCTTATTTATACTGCAAACATATGTTGTGGGTACTCGTTAGAACCGCCTCATTGAGGCGGTTCTAACGAGTACCCACAATTTATGTCTTGGAGCAGAAATAAGAAAAATAGTGTATACCCCCGTAAACCACAGTTTTCTCTATATAAAATGGGGTTTATGGGGGTGTTCATTTCACGGACTTGTTCACGTGATGACTTGATGATGTGAGCTTGTCTTACGGACACGGACTTGTTAGTCTTCATGCTTCAAAACCTTAGGCGGCCTATGAATTTAGATAGGAACATTTGCAAGCCACTGATTTACATATAGAAGCCTCCGTGGTGTGGTTACGCTACTCGCCTTGTAAACCAGGGATCGCAGGATCGATCCCGGGCTTAACCAGACTTTCGGATGAGTCTTAAAACCGAGGTCCCGTCTCCGTATGACCTAAGCTGTTGGTGGGACGTAAAACTCTAACACTCACTCACTGATTTACATACACAGTTTCATGACTCGTGCCAACTTCACACTTTTTCAGTTCTCAACACAAAGAATTCGAATTACGCTAAAATAAACATTACATTATCTTACCTGCTAAAACAGCCCATGCCCAACCTCTGTCAATCGGAAGCCCTCGGTTCTCTTCCTTTTCTCTGTCCTCTTCATTTTCAATGTCTTCGCCATCTTTTCCCCTATTTTCTAACATTTGTTCGGATTCTGCGCCTCTTTCTTTGTCTGTGTCCTTGGTATCCATTTTCTTTCTGTCATCAGCTGATTTTTACAATACTATGTAAGTCAAGGACATAATACCAGCTGTTCTATTGATTTCTTTGAAGCATTTATTGAAATAATACAAGCGAGAGATTTTTCTGTTGGCTATATTTGGCAGCACGACTAGTCATTACGAAAACACGCCTATACAAATACATTGTAACCTTTATCGCCGACAAATGGAAATTTTAAGATGAAAAATTGTGATATTTTTCTTATTTCTGCTCCAAAATACAGATTGTGGGTACTCGTTAGAGCCGCCTCATCGAGGCGGTTCTAACGAGTACCCACTATCTACACTTTGGAGCAGAAATAAGAAAAATAAGGTTTACCCCTGTAAACCCCAGTTTTACAATATAAAAGTTGGGTTCAAGGGGTCAAAATGATAAAGGTGTGTATTCGTGATCCGAGTAGAAATACCGTAAAACTACTAAAATAAGACCATATTTGGGACTGTTTTAAGTCGTCTTTAAAACTATTTTTGCACAGTCCAAAAGTCGGCCTCTTACTGGAAGACACTAGGTATAGAATAACTAAAACCTAAATATGTGTTGAAAAGAAGAATAAATCTTAAATTTTAAGCTGGTCTTAATAGCGGAATTTCACTGCATAAGTCGGCCCCGCCCATCGGGCTTGTAGAAATATATGGGCTGTATGATGCTTCAACGCAGAGCTGAAACCGACCCGCACACGAGTACTGGTAAACCGCTTAGAGGATCTAAGCCTGCCCAGGCAAAGCGGTGCGAGTCGGCCTGCCCATGCTTATAAACCCTATTGGTTTCATTGGGCGACAGGGCTTAAGATGCCATTCCATCTCAATGTCTGGTAAAAGTCCCCACAAAATTGGAAGCAAAGTCTTCAAAATGACCTTTACAGTGTGGTTGGGGACGTTAAACCTCAAATCAAACAAAACTGCATAGGCTATATTTTAATAAATTAAAGAAATATCATTATATCCGAATTAACAAATGGTCATGCTCGTTCAAATATGAAAGAATAACAAATAACATTCAGTCTCAAATTTGTTTGACATTTGAACCACTGCGCGATAAAACGTACGATAAGGCTTGCGCGACCCTCGAAAACTCAGAACAGCCTGCGCATCTGAGCATTCTGATCATAGTTTTCATTGATCGCACGAGTAGGGCTATCCAAAGACAGATAAGGGAAACCTCATGTATTTCTGTGTCGAAGTCCAAACTCAGCGTCGTTTTTGCTTGTCGCACAAGTTTTTTTTTTAGATTTCAACGTGCGCTGGCTCGACACTTTACTGAACTTCATCATTTTAACATTAAACACGATTACAAACAAAACGACATAGGTATCTCAAAACTTAACTTGTCATACCGGAAGTTTAGTACTGAAGTTTCAAATAACGAATAAGCTGTGATTCATTGCATAATGTGTGGGGTATATTGGTACACGTTAACTTCAGAGATACATGTATACGACGCTGTGCCTTTGGTTGAGTGGGTACAAAAGCTGATTTAGCTCACAGAGCATATGACGTCAACGCAACGGCGCATCAACGTCGATGCAATGTCATGATGCTGCATCGACGTTGATACGACATGGTCAACACGCTGTGTGCCCGCTGGGAAGTCTTCTCTGAACGCACATCGCGGCGATTGGGTAACGCGAAAGTGTTGTTGTCTTGCGTCACTGCCCTGCAGGCACAAAACGTTGACTCAACGTTGAACTAACGTTGAAACAACGTTTTCAACGTTGTTTCAACGTTAGTTCGACGTTGAGTGCCTACTGGGTGGGGCGTCCGACTGATGGGCAAGCAGATTATAAGGGTACAGATGGGGAAATGTTGACATACACTTCCATTCATTTTGCTATTTCTCCCGTGTCCTTCTCTTTTATCAGTTACCCCCTGAATAAATTGCATTGTAACGCATTGACCTGATAAAGATATGCTATCTCAGGACAAGTGAGCTTTATCACGTCAACGTGACATTGCACCTTTATGACTGAACCGGACTACTGGAAAATGACAAAAATGTTAGTGTAACTGGGGAAAAATATTAATATTACTTGAAAAAAATATCATAGTCAGCTGATACTAAATATATCGACCACCAGAATGCTTGGAGGCACTGAAGACCATCAAAAACTGACCGTAAATTGCTAATTTAAGAGTGTACAAGGAGATAAACTGATAAATAGAATACCAGATTCGTGTCATTTGATATCAAGTTTATCAGGCTCGGCTTCGAGAACGCATGTAGAATCGCTCGGCAAGCCTCGCGATTCTACAAGCGTTCTCGAAGCCTTGCCTGATAAACTTGATATCAAAAGACACCAACCTGGTATTCTCTATTTATCTCCTCTACTGTCTCTTCTTTCACTTTTCTCACTTCCTCTTGGAGACGACAGAAAATGGCCGCCAAGGGTCGACATGTCGTTAAACCCATACACAATAAACCAGCTGAACTCTCCATGTACGGAGTCACAGTTGCAATTAATGAGGCTCGAATGACAGTAGTATGTCTCTTGACAGCGTATTAAATACATATCTGTATCACGCGATATTACCGTCGTAAATGGTGTCATAACCTAGTCCCACATTACCACGTTGTTTGTTTGTTTGTATTGAAGTTTAACGGCCCAGTCAACACTATTTAGGTCACATTTAGCCGGTCAGTTTACCTATCCACACCTTTCCCGGGCAGGTTTATACGTAAGCGATTAACCAGTAAAGTACAGAAACCGACGCATTGGGCGACAGGGCTTGAGATGTCATTTCATCTCAATGTCGGGTAAAAGTCCCACAAAATTGGAAGCAACGTCTCCAAAATGACCTTTAAAGTGTTGACGGGGACGTTAAACATCATATCAAACAAACAAAAGCAGAAACCGACAACTGCCCTTCTTGAATCAGCGGAAGGGAGAGAATGACTGTAGAAAAGATTTCATGATCAATCTCCACGAAAGAATGTTGCCGACCCCAGCAGGTATCGAACCCGCGTCCTCATGATCACCAGTCAGAGTAGAAGCCTCCGTGGTGCAGTGGTTTCACTACTCGCCTTGTAAACCAGGGATCGCAGGATCGATCCCGGGCTTCTCCAGACATTCGGATGAGTTTTTAAACCGAGGTCCAGTCTCCGTATGACCTTAGCTGTTGGTGGGACGTAAAACTCAAAACACTCACCAGTCAGACGCGCATTCGACTGAGCCACCGAGGCCGGCCCACATTACCACGTACGCGTACGTTCACATTTCAAATGAGCCGCGTCACAATAATATGTTTCTGGCATGTGGAGGCCTGTCTTGAATTTAATTGGGCCCCGTCAAACGATTTTGGTACTTAGAGCCTATGCGAGCAACGAAGGTTCAGGCGAGCCTGCGTATCCGCGCAGTCTCGCCAGAACTTTCGCTGCTCGCTCATACAAGCAGTGAATCAAGAGGAACCTTCAGACAGAAAGCCATATCCCTGGCCCCTCTGAATGGCTGGGCATGCGCAGTTAAAATTTGTCATGACGGAATGCTCGAAGACACAAATATGCTTGGCGGGGCTCAATTGATTGTAAACCATCCAAGTAGCGAACGCAGAGGTGCTAATCAGACTGCTCGTTCTTAACAGGTTTTCTCTAGAATAATGGTTTTATGTAACCAAAAATTTGCAAATCTGGAAAATAAAAAAAACGTATTACCGACATGAATTTTCATACGCCCACATTCACCGGGGCTTGGAGAAAGAGATTGGGATGCATGATGCTTCGCACAGAGCAGAAACCGAACTCTCGTGATCGCAATGTTGGTATTGAAGTACAGGCACTCCCTGTTAGAAGTGCCGTATTGAGTTGTGTTGTCCGTCCGGTCGAGTTAGTCAAGAACACATCAAGGTAACTTTTGGAAATTAAGTTAAAACACAGACCCCCGAGGGACACTAGAAACCGAGGGTGCAGGCTCACTGTGAAATTAAAATGAACTAGAATTGTTTTCTAAGAAAACAGATGTCCCCCCACCACACTCATTATTTCAAATTCTGCTTTTACCCTTTACTTTTACTTTTTCAGCCCTGTGACCTTGAAAATTAGGTCAAGGTCACCAAAATCTAATCAGTTCTTAAGATCAGCCCACTGATATAATGTACCTAGTTTGAACCAAATCCATCCACTGGTTCAGGAGATAGAGTGCAGACAAGGCAATTTTCAACAGTCTAAGTCCCGTGGTGACCTTGAAAATTAGGTCAAGGTCACCAACATCTAATCAGTTCTTAAGACCAGCCCACTGATATAATGTACCAAGTTTGATCAAAATTCATCCACTGGTTCAGGAGAAAGAGTGCAGACAAGCAAATTTTTAAAAGTCTAACTCCCGTTGTGACCTTGAAAATTAGGTCAAGGTCACCAAAAGCTAATCAGTTCTTAAGACCATCCCACTGATATAATGTATCAAGTATGAACCAAATCCTTCCATTGGTTCAGGAGTTAGAGTGCAGACAAGCTTTTTTGGTCTAAAATTTGACAATGGTTTCAGCCCTGTGAACTTGAAAATTAGTTCAAGGTCACCAAAATCTAATCAGTACTTTTCCCCCTCCCAATGGTGTATCTGTGTAAGTTTAATCAAAATCCATCCATCCATTCAGGAGATAGAGTGCAGACAATAGGCAACGCCGACGCCAACGCTGACGCCGACAGGATCCGCACCAAAACCAATATGTCCCCTCCCTTTCGGGTGGGGGGACATAATCGGTTTGATGAGGGAGCAGTGAGGGACACTAGAAAATACCCAACGAGATATCCAACAGGCACTCAAAGCCAAATCAACGCAGAAAGAACGCTGGAATCCAGTCGACGCCGCATGTCCGTGACTAAGTTTTGAATTAGAATAGAGCCCGCCATATTAGTATGTAAACATCAATGTTTAATGTAATAATGGGCGAGGGAGGCATCAGTTTTCCTAAGTTCAGTAAATAGACATATCTGTATTTCAACGTTAAATACAGATATATGTATTTGAAATACAGTTATCTGTATTTGAAATTTGAAATACAGATATATGTATTTGAAATGCAGATATCTGTATTTAATTCTTTAATTCAGATATCTGCAATTCAAACACAGATATATGCATTTCAATTACAGATATCTCTAATTACATGAAATACATATACAGTAGAACTTCGGTGGCTCGAACACCGATGGCTCGTTTACCATGGATGCGTCGAACCCATTCTTGGGTCCCTAGCGAAATCCTCTACATAAGAAATAGTGGGGCATAGTTAAGGAGAGTTTAGTCTTTTATCTTGCAAATGTATGCTGTGTGTACTCATTAGAATCGCCTCGATGAGGCGATTCTAATGAGTACACACAGCATACATTTTCATTATAAAACACCGAAAAGATGTCTAAAAGTATATCGTTATGCCTTCTGACAGTAACCTCAGTGGCTCGAACTACGCCTGTCTCGAACAGATTTTCGAGGTCCCAAAGGTGTTCGAGCCATTGAAGTTCGACTGTATCTGTATTTAAAATGCAGACATCTGTATTTTAAATGCAGATATCTGCATTTAATAGTTTGAAACTTTGAACTCAGAATAAGTGAAACATAATTTAGGCAAGATTAGACCGCAGGCGAAGAGGACTGGGTGGAACACTTCCTATGATGCGTCCAAAACATCACAGACCGTCTCGTACATATTGTTGAAGGAAACTGCAGTATATGAGGAAACACTGGGACCTTGAACGGGTGAACACTACACTGCAAGTTGAAGTTATGAAGATAATTAAGATGGGCGACTTGTAACTTTAAAATATTTTTGTTCGTTTTGTCTGTGTCTGTCTATCTGTCTCTCTCTCTCTCTCTCTCTCTCTCTTAAAATACCTTTCTTCGTCTCTCTCTCTCTCTCTCTCTCTCTCTCTCTCTCTCTCTCTCTCTCTCTCTCTCTCTCTCTCTCTCTCTCTCTCTCTCTCTCTCTCTCTATATATATATATATATATATATATATATATATATATATATATATGCACAAGTCCATTTTAAAATTTAGAGGTGCAAGATTGTTTTTTCTTCCAAATTTATTTGGAAAATGTCTAACTTTTTGCAAAAACTGTAGGCCCTGATCAGACGCCGCGTTCTGTGGGGTCTGATCTGGGCCTGCACTGTTTGCCAATTATCCGTTTTGTGGTTTCCATTACAAAATGGATTAAATACAAACAAGAGGACCATGATGGTCCTATATCGCTCACCTGAGCTAAGAGCTAAGAGTTTTGCACGTGCCCCAGTGTCCTGTTTGATACAAGACTTTAAAGTTTTTTTCCCTAATATGTCTATGTAAAGCGAGTGGGCCCCGGCGCGGGGCCATTTTTGGTCGCAGGGCTACAATTTGAACAATCTCGGTAGAGGTCAACTCGATGAAGCTTCATACTAAATATCAAAGACCTGTGCCTTCTGGTTTCAGACGAGAAGATTTTTAAAGATTTCCCTATCATAAGCCTGCATAAAACCAGTGGGCCCCGACACGGGGGCATTTTTGGCCCCAGTGCTATAATTTGAATAATCTTTGTAGAGGTCAACTAGATTAAGCTTCATATCAAATATCAAAGACCTGGGCCTTCTGGTTTCAAACAAGAAGATCTTTAAAGGTTTTCCCTATATAAGCCTATGTAAAACCAGTGGGCCCCCGTGTGAGGCCATTTTTGGCCCCACGGCTATGATTTGAACGATCTTCATAGCGGTCCACTAGATGAAGCTTCATCCCAAATATAAAAGACCTGGGCCTTCTGGTTTCAGACAAGAAGATTTTCAAAGGAATTTCCCTATAAAAGCCTATGTAAAACCGGTGGGCCCCGACGCGGTGGCATTTTTGGCCCCAGGGCTATAATTTGAACAACCTTGGTAGAGATCAACTAGATGATGCTTCATACAAAATATCAAAGACCTGGCCCGGGCCTTCTGGTTTCATACAAGAAAATTTTTAAAGGTTTCCCTATCATAAGCCTGCATAAATCCAGTGTGCACCGGCGCGGAGCATTTTTGGCCCCATGGCTATAATTTGATGAACAACCTTGGTAGAGGTTCTAGATGAAGCTTCATACCTCTAGAAGAAGCTTCATACCTCTAGAAGAAGCTTCATACCAAATATCAAAGACCAGGGCCTTCTGGTTTCAGACAAGAAGATTTTTAAAGGTTTTCCCTATATAAGCCTATGTAAAACCAGTGGGCCCACTGTGGGACCATTTTTGGCCCCAGGGCTATAATTTGAACAATCTTCGTAGCCGCCCACTAGATGAAACTTCATACCAAATAAAGTCAAGTGCATCATAACCTAATGACTGTTTTTCCCTTTCCTGGTGATGTAGCCAAGCAAGTTGGGTCAGAATCAATCCACAGGTTCATGATCAATTTCATGATTAACATTTCAACGGAAGAATGTTGCCGACCTGGCAGGTATCAAACCCGCGACCTCAGTTTTGATTGTGACTGAGCTATCGAGACAGGCCTCCAGAAGGACGTTTGCATTCTCATTGCGATAACACACCCGTGTTACATAGTGCATTTTTTTCACATCTCCAAAATGGCTACTATTCAGATGAAAATCCATGATATTTTTCTTATTCATACTGCAAACATAGGTTGTGGGTGCTCGTTAGAACCGCCTCATTGAGGCGGTTCTAACAAGTACCCACAACCTATGTCTTGGAGTAAAAATAAGAAAACTAATGATTACCCCCGTAAACCCCAGTTTTCTCTATATAAAATGGGGTGTAAGGGAGTGTTCATTTCACGGACGTGTTCACGTGATGGTTACCTGGAATCATAGGCAAATAGTAAAGACCCGGATCAGACGCCAAATCATACGGCATCTGATCAGGGTCTACACAGTTTGCAAACTGGATTTTCTGTCTAAAATAGGATAAAAACGAAAATAAATAGACCTGATATCCTGTAAATGACAAATGGACTTGTCCAAGATAATAAAAATTGAACAGTCCATCAGTATCGTGTATTCTGTTATTGACATACAAGAAAATCACAGATGTTCTCAGTTTTATTGCATATATTTGATTAAGCTCTATAAAACCAGAGATCAATTGCGTAAAGAAAATATATCACACTAACATTTAAAATTGTAGTCGAACTTCGACACCTCAAATATGTCTGGGACCATTTTTGGTTTTTTGTTTGGTTTGAGGTTCAGCGCCCCCGTCAACACTGTAAAGGTCATTTTGGAGACGTTGCTACCAATTTTGTGGGACTTTTACCCGATATTGACACGAAATGACATCTCAAGCCCCGTCGCCCAATGAAATCAATAGGGTTTATAAGCATGGACGGTCCGACACTCACACCGCTTTGCCTGAGCAGGCTTAGATCCTCCAAGCGGTTTACCAGTACTCGTGTGTGGGTCGGATTCAGCTCTGCGTGGAAGTATCGTGCAGCGCATCTATTTCTTCAAGCCCCGATGGGCGGGGGCCTGTCTTGGACCATTGAAATTTCTTCGAGACAGGGGTAGTTCGAAATACTGGGTTAATCATAGTGCCGGGCCATGAGGCTAAATGGGGATGGCTTTAGCATATCTTTTCGCCATTCTATAAATAGGATTATTATGTGTACATATTAGAGTCCCCTCATTGAGGCGATTCTAATCCGTACACATAACAGTCCTTTTCGTCACTTTAACAAGTCCGTGAAATGAACACCCCACTAAACCCCACCTTATATAGAGAAAACTAGGGTTTACAGGGGTATATATTATCTTTCTTATTTCTTTTCCAAGACATAGGGTGTGGGTACTCGTTAGAACCGCCTCACTGAGGCGGTTCTAACGAACACCCACAACCTATGATTACAGTATAAACTAGAGCTGTCAGTGAAACTGACTAGGGCCCCGGCAGCGCTATCAGAGGAGTAAAAATTTGTGGACGGACAGACGGACAGACAGACGGACGGACAGAGTGATTACTATAGGGCACCCACACTTTCAGTGCGGGGCCCTAATAAGAAAAATGTCACGGATTTTCATCAGATAAGTAGCCATTTTGGAGATATGAAAAAATGCATTATGTCACACGGATAGGTTATCGTAATGTTAAGAAATTATAAAACTTCCCAAAATTATCCATAACACAAGGATATCTGGAGCTTTGGAAATAATTGTCTAGGAACTCAGGGATGAGTTAGAATTATCCATGGTAAACGAGCCAGCCATATTCGAGTTATCCAAGTTCCACTGTACATGCACTTTTAATGCCTAAATCCTTGTGTAAATACAACGAAAAACATAGACAAAAATAAAAGAACTCAAAATTCCACCTAAACAACAACAAAAACAATCATTACTTAAACAAGTCCGTGAAAGAAATAGTAAACCTCACTTTACACGGAGAAAAGCGGGTATTACAAGGTTATATATTATTTCCTTTGTTCTTGCCCCAAATCATAGATTGAGAGTACTCTTTAGAAAAGGTTCTAACAAGAGTACTGACAATCTATGTTTAACCCTTATCTTGCTGTTCACGACAACCCCTATCTTTGAAAACAGTGTAGATCCAGATCAGATGGCTTCTTCAGAAGCCATCTGATCAGGATCTACACTGTTTGGTATTCAGTTAATGAATTTGTAGCAACAAGTTACATCAAATAATTTGATTGGTTGATAGACAGAAATGGGTGTGGCTTAAATGAATATTCAGCAAGAGAAGGGTTAAAGCAGACAAATATCAATTATGTCAGTAATTGGACCATGATAGACTGTACTGTGTCAACTGGATATGTTACGAGGACTGTTCAAATATGAATGCAAGTAGAACGTTTTCTCATGCACTAATGCGAAAATCACCTGCAAATAAATATCACAGCGTAGAAAAACATTTTACCTTTACATTGATACCAAACCTGTTAAAATCCGTGCACTTTAGCCATGTATATCGTTCGATAAACACTGTCTACTCTTGTATACTAATACAAAACATGATTGGAAGAAGGTCGGAGTACGCTGTTGAAATATGGTCCTATAATAAGAATCGTTGTATTCTTGGTATACGGTGCAAAGACATTTTTGATGAAATATGTTCGGTTTATGGGCATAATGAAATGTCTTTTTCGACAGTTATTCGTTGGTGTAAGAAATTCAGCTGTTGGCTAGGCTCAACAGAAGATGCACCACATGATCGTCGGCCGAAAAGAGCAACATCTGCCAAGATGGTTGCTAGAGTGAAAGAAATAGTTGCTACCGATGCACGATACACCACTAGGCAAATAGCTAGTATGGTTGGCATCTCATTAGGAGCAGCTCATATAATTCTGAAACGGGATTTTAATATGAGAAAGATCTGTGCTAGATGGATTCCCCATCTGTTGACAGATGAGCAGAAAAAGACACGCGTTTAGTGCGCCAAGATGTTGCTTAAAAAGTTTCCAAATTACAATGCACGGTCTTTCGCTAATGTCGTCACAGGTGACGAGACATGGGCTCACTTTTTTAGCCAAAACGAAAGATTCAGGACAAAATATGGGCAACATAGTATTGCAAAAGACCATGCATTGCAAAGTGAACCATGAGCGTCAAGAAGGTAATGTATGCCATATTCTTTTCAAATCAGGGCCCTGCTATTCAGGTTGCTGTGCCTAAAGGCAAATCTGTAAATGCGAAGTTTTACAAGAATAAAGTTCTTCGAAAATTGAAGAAATATTTCGAAGAACGAAGACCCGCAACTGGTTTGGCCAATGTCAGATTGCTACATGACAATGCGTCATCGCACAAGACGTTCATTGTACAAGACTATCTGAAGCAGGAAAAGGTTGTTGAACTCCCTCACCCCCCGTATTCCCCTGACCTTGCCCCGTGTGACTTTTTTTGTTCCCGCGGCTGAAAAAAAATACCTTTCTGGTCGAAAATTTGTACAGTGCAAACACCTCGGTTCTGCAATATTCCAGTGCCTTCATAGAATACCTCGAAAAGACTCCCAAAATGCATTCAATGATTGGATCAGAAGACTGAAAGTTTGTTTATCTGTTAAAGGGGAAAACTTTGAGGGGACAAAATAAATTTTTAATCGACATCTATCACGGAATCATTTTTATGTGCTTAGTTGCATTCATATTTGAACAGTCTCTCGTAGCCATCACGAAAACACGCCTATAATTTTGACCCCCTGAAATCCAAATTTTATACAGTAAAACTGAGTTTTACAGGGTTTTTTCTCTTAAATCTGCTCAAATCCAGATTTTGGGTACTTGTCTAACGGGTACCCACAATCAATGTTTTGAGCAGAAATACGAAAGAAATCAGATTTTTTTCTGAAAATCTTCGTTATTTTGTTTTTTTTTTTTTTTTTTGTTTTTTTTTGGTTTTTTTGGGGGGTGGTAAAATTGTCATTATATTTGAAGAGGCCTGCATGTTTTCAGAATAAAATAAACTAATTTCAGCTAAAACACACCAAAACAAAACATACACTGAACTCTGAACTCTTAATTCTAAGCAAAGGTAACAGCAATACCCATCACAGTTGAACAGAACTGTATTTTAGAGTATCGAATGTTCAAAGAAGAACTCATTACAATAACACACCTGTGTGCTTAAATGGTGACGTTCTTATTTCAACAACGGAGATTCTTTGATCCGCCAAGGACGCCGCCTCACCCCGAAAATCCATGTTGCAACAAAATTTTCTAAGTGTTTGACCTTGACCTTGAGGTCATGGGCAGGGTCGTTGGTATGGGTGAATGAGACTTGGGACCTGTATCTATCATCATTCCAAATATGAAGCCAATCTATAAATATGAGCCTTAAAACTTTAAAAGCATAATAAGACTAAGTATGTGACCTTGACCTTGAGGTCAGGGGTGGGGGTATATACAACTTTGGACCTGTAACTATCATCATACCAAATATGAAGCAAATCTATATGGTTTGGTGAGTATGAGCTCTTAATAAACATTAAATAAAAAATTTCTTTGTCTGTTACCTTGACCTTTAGGGCACGTGCATGGGTGGGGGTATTGGACCAGTGTCAATCATCATACCAAATATAAACTTAATTCATGGTACGATTTGGAAAATATAAACTCTTAAAATATCTAAATAAAAATTTCTAAGTATGTGACCTTGACCTTGAGCTCATAAGCATGGGTGGGGGTATCGCTGAATAAAATGGACAGGTATCTAACATCATACCAAATATAAACTGAATCCATCACACGATTTGGAAAAAAATCAACTCTTAAAGGTGCATTATTGAGCTGTCGGAAAAAAAGTGCTCAATTTTTATTTTACATATATCGGGTATTTTTTGTTTAAATAATACAAATGAATGAGTTTTATGTAATATTGCGAACAATTATGATCACAGGTTAAGTTTTATGAGACGGTTTTCCTAACTATGCTACGAACACAGTTAGTCTATTTTTAATTTCGCGACAAAACTACAACGCGCGTGAATAATGACGTCATGCGGTAAATACCTAGAAAGGTATGCAGGGGTCATCTCAACATCGTTACACACAATTGTTGTGACAGAAATGGTAGTATAGTGAAATTCTTTTAAACTTTTTTTGCGAATTCCAATGTAAAATAGAGTGAAATTCCGCCATTCTCTCTCTCTCTCTCTCTCTCTCTCTCTCTCTCTCTCTCTCTCTCTCTCTCTCTCTCTCTCTCTCTTTCTCAGCATGCCATGGCGTACACGTTCCCCAGTGCTCTCTCTCTCTCTCTGAAAGTGCTATGGCCAACATGTTGCTAAGTTTTTTTACTCTCACTCATTATGGGCTACATGTTGAAACAGTGGGTCAACATCGGGCAGACAGCGATACGACGTGGCCATGTCGTATCGCTCTCGGTCAGACGCACCGTTCAGGCGATTTACTCTCTCTCTCTCTCCCTCTCTCTCTCTCTCTCACACACACTCTCTCTCTCTCTCTCTCTCTCTCTGTGGCCTTCATGTTGCTCATTCGTCTCCATCTCTCTCTCTATCTCTCTCTCTCTCTCTCTGGCCTTCATGTTGCTCATTAGTCTCTCTCTCTCTCTCTCTCTTTCTCTCTCTCTCTCCCTCTCTCTCTCCCTCTCTCTCTCTCCCTCTCTCTCTCTCTCTCTCTCTCTCTATCTCTCTCTCTCTCTCTCTCTCCGTGTCCTACATGTTGCTCATTGCTTTCTTATCGTGGCCTACATATTGTCCATTCTCTCTCTCTCTCTCTCTCTCTCTCTCTCTCTCTCTCTCTCTCTCTCTCTCTCTCTCTCTCTCTCTCTCTCTCTCTCTCTCTCTCTCTCTCTCTCTCTCTCTCTCTCTCTCTCCGAGTGTGACGCTAAGTGCATGGTATCTAGGTTGACCGACATTCTACGCTGACTGGGTGTCTTCCATTAAAGTTAAAGACCCCTACCTCAGTTTAGTTTTGTATTGGACTAACGGCCCAGTCAACACTATTTTATGTCATTTTTGAGCCGGTCAGTTTACCTGTCCACACTTTTCCTGGGCAGGCTTATAGGTAAAGCCACGGTCACAAATCATTATTCGATCCCCGCCCGACTACTCGGGGACTGCGATGGGGTGAGATTGGGCTGGAGTCCGGCCGGGTGTTTGGGCGTCGGTGGTGGTCGGGAGGGGCCCGGTTAAATTTTAACTCGTAGTTAAAATTCTCCCCGAAAACTCACCGACTTCTAGGTCGGTGGCACATCGATAAAAGTCGAGCAGAGCTCGTACCGACGTCGATGTCGATGGCATCGGCTGGCATCCAGTAGTCGTAAAGCGGACCCCGACCAATCAGATAATCGGGCAGTAATCGGCCGAGGCCCGACAGATGATCAAGCGGAATCCGCTGGACGAATCCCGGTTTCGACTGGCGCCGCTCGATCGCTGATTGACGCTCGACTATATAAGGGCCCGATCTCCGATGGGTGCCAGTTTCTAGCAGACCAGTAGGGAGCATTGTACATAAACGTTTCATAACTGCCCATGCAAAGGACGGTACACGATCCATTGCTTCATCCACCATCAGCGGTAGCAGTTCTTCTCCCGCACACAAGGTTGCAAAGACCACATTGGCACGGTGCCGAGCCCTAAGCAGCCACTCCTGTAACCTCCGGATCCTTTCCTGGGGTGACGGTAGGTGCTGTGGTGGGATAAGAGGCATCTTGTTCCGCTTTTCTTCGAAAGTTTTCCTCGACGTCAAGAAAAAAGGATGTTCACCCACCAACAGAGCTGACCCATTTGTTGTATAGGCAGGAGAGGATGCAGTTTATATACCCCTGAATAACTGGACAATTCCCGGCTGGGGTAAACCCGTCCCTTGTCCGGCGGCCGGGAACTTGGCGGACATCTGCGGAACATCGACCGATGCTCGGGGACTAGTAACAATCGCCGGGTATACGGTCGGTAACCTGCAGTGCACCGGCCTATTTCCGCCCGGCGTATACGCCGATGCTTCCCCGCAAAACTTAGGCTGACACCGCCCGATTCCCGGCGGATGTCTCTCTAGGCCCCACACGGCATACTTTTTGCCAAAACCGAGCCAGACACCCATTTCTCGGCTTGGACTGCTCGGCCGACCACAACGTATAGTATAGCTCGGCCGGGGTACGCCGAATTTGTGACCGAGGCATCAGCAGTTAACCAGTACAGTGCACACTCTTTCGCCACTGACAACTGCCCTTCTTGAATCAGCGGATGCCCAGTGGTAGAGGATGGCCGTGGAAAATATTTCATCGTCTATCTCCACGAAAGAATGTTGCCGACCCGGCAGGTACCGAACACGCGCCTTTCTGATCACCAGTCAGACGTTCATCCGACCGAGGTACTGAGGCCGATGATTATCATACGAGATATTTTGGCCAGCAATAATCAAGTGTATATAAATGTAAAGTGCAGATAACTCCATGTCAACAGACATACAACGTCTAAACAACGATGCATTGACGCTGACGCAGCAAAGTCGATGCAACAACGAAATTGACATAGCGTGTAGCATCGGCTCCGGAACTTGTTACTCAAAAGTACCAGATTAATGTGGAAAATGATCATACGGACGGTAACGGGCCTCCGTGACCTAGTGGTTAAGAGTGCTGACTCTTGATCATTAGGTATCTCACCGCTGTGGTTCGAGTCTCGCTCGGGTCATATGTGAGACGCCAAGTTCTGCAACGGAAGGTAAGGTGGTTTTTCTCCGGGTACTCTGGTTTTCGCCCATCTCTGATTAACGATCGCTCGATACGGGTGAAATAATCTTGAAAGGGCCGTAAAACCAAAACAAAAAAAAATAAAAATAAAAAAATACGGACGGCAGGTAATGACCTAATTTGGCGTTATTACGTAAAGCTAGAACCTAAAACCACTTCCGATCACGTGAACAAGTCCGTGAAATTAAGACCCCACTAAACCCCATTTTATATAAAGAAAACTGGGGTTTACGGGGAATAACATTAATTTCCTTAGTTCTGCTCCAAGACATAGGATGTGGGTACTCGTTAGAACCGCCTCAATGAGGTGGTTCTAACGAGCATCCAAAACCTATGTTTGGAGTATAAATAAGAAAAATATCACAAATCTTCAGCAGAAAAAGATGCCTTTTTTAAGGTTTGAGAAATTTACTATATCCCACGGATGTGTTATCCTAATGCCATATTAACTGAACTTATTTTCTCTGAAATTCTTGTGCAGACATTTTGGAAAGCTTTGAAAAGGTTTGAGGGTCACTGATGAGGCCTTATTGGCCGAAACTAGCTATTCTGGCCCGGAAAACATGTACACTCCATATGTTCCAGTTTTGTGGTGCATTCCTTGCTTCCAAAGGATACACACTTTCGGATGAGTCTTTAAACCTAGGTCCCGTCTCAGTATGGCCTTAGCTGTTGGTGGGACGTAAAACTCAAACACTCACTCACTCACTCCAAAGGATAACCATTTCTAGAACATATTTAACGTCACTATAGCTGGTGTCTGGGAATGTGTGGAGGTCGTAAAAAGTCTCCCTGCCCAACATCATAGTGTAGTTTATATTTTCTTGCCCTTCCAGTGGTGAATTTTGAAATTTTTGAGGGTCACTGATGAGGCCTAATTGGGCAAAACTAGCTAGTCTGGTCCAGAAAACATGTACACTCCATATTTATCCCCACGTTTTTCGAAGAAAAGTGGGGATATTGTTATCGCCTCCGTCTGTCCGTTCGTCCGTCCGTCCGTCTGTCCGGCTATCTCCTTGGAATTCAACCAAATTTGGTGTGTGAGTTACATACATGAATGGCTTCTGCAAGAGCACATTAATTTTTGGACCAGCCCCCAGGGGTCCCTGGAAGAGGTCAAAACGTGGGGATTTGCGATGGCGCGCCATCGACTGCGCGATCTAGTTTACAGTTTTGTTTTTTGTATTCCTTGTTTCCAAAGGACAACCCTTTCTAGAACATATTTTAGAAGTAAGTAGATGAGAGAAAGTACAAAAAGGGGACAGGGAATTATTGAAAGGATGTGTGAGTGCTTTTCAGTTTAGACAACATGTACGATAGAAGTTGGTCTTCTGTCTTCCTCGACTGGTAGGCGAGTATCTCTAGCAATGTTAATAATAAGACGATTCATTACGATAACAGGTCCGTGCAATGAACGCCCCTTTAAACCCAACTTTATAGAGAGAGAACTGGGGGTTACAATATTTTGTAACTGGGTATACAATTTGCTGCGTCAGCGTCAATGCATCGCAGTGATGTTGCATTGACGTTGACACGACGTTGTTTAGACGTTGTATGTCTGTTGACATGGAGTTATCTGCACTTTACGTTTACATACACTCGATTATTGCTGGCCAAAATATCTCGTATGATAAACGTCGGCCTCAGTACCTCAGTCGGATGCGCGTCTGACTGGGTATACAATATTTTTCTCATTCCTGCTCCAAGACATACGCCGTGGGTACTCGATAGAACCACTTCACTGCGGCAGTTCCAACGAGCACCAACAGCCATGTTTGAAGCATAAATGAGAAAACTATCACATTTTTTCACCAGAAAAGTAAATATTGTTAAGATATGAAAGAATGCACAAAGTCATACGGGTGTAACATCGTAATGGCTAATAGACGATGATAATCAATTTGAAAAAAAAAAAAAAATAAATAAAATTCTTTCATGGGAGAGCAGAAAACAAACTGTAGTAACAATGTACATGTATTTTCTACAAGATGTGCCTTTTATAGCTAATGGTACAAGTCTACTGCACTATATGTGTGGCAGATAGTCGACGGAAAACAGAACCCTGACACCAAACATAAACATAAAGTCGGAATAGGCCTCATGAATCATCAGTGTTTGGGTAAAAGTAGTTATATGTAGAACATAGAAGTGTAGGCAATGATCAGGAATCGACACAATTTACCCACAGCTCCCACCAGAGTTACCAAAGGGGAAAGAAACACAAACATGAAACAAAAGACCCTAATGGAAACATCAATAGCGGAAAGCCAATAGGACAGTTACTTTTCCACAAAATGGCCAATTCGATATCCAAAACAAAATAAAATAAGTGATACAAACACTCAAAGACAAACCATAACAAAAATAAACAGCGGCAGAAGAACCGCCTTGGAGCGGTCAGTGAAACGAATTCCACTGGGCTGGGCGAGAGAGGGGCTTTAATCTTAAAGAATTTATCTAACCTGTTGTTTATGAGTGAAATGTATCTCTCGCTAAGCACTTTATTCATAGAAACAAATTTGTTTTCGTATATACAATATTTTGCTAAAACAGAGAGAGAGAGAGAGAGAGAGAGAGAGAGAGAGAGAGAGAGAGAGAGAGAGAGAGAGAGAGAGAGATGTAATTGACCACTTCTGCTTTACCACCGTGTGAAAATAGTATTTTACGATCCTCTAGCGATATTTCTGGATTTACATTTGTGGTCAACCATGATTAAAGTTCAGTCTAAAACGTTCTTACTTTTGGGCATCTAAGAAATAAATAATGGATTTTTTTCTGGTTGTTCATTACAGTAACTACAACCCTGATTTTATTAATTTTAAATAGAAATGAATGTGTTACTAAATTTTTATTATAGATTTTGTATTGAAAGTCGCGTAGTTTTGTCTCGAGAAATGTCTTTAATGCTCTTTTTCCACTTTATCTCCTATCTCCGTTTGCCATTTTGTTTGTGTAATGTATTCGTTTACTCTAACCAAAATATCATAAATAGTCTACGCCCTTTCTTTGAACTAATCAAGTCTTGAAAGTATATGTTACAAACTACATTTTGTTTAAATTTAACAGCAAATACACGATTCATGTGAATTTGATCTTTTCATACTTGAGAAATACTATTTACTACATGGTGGTAGTCTAAAAATGGAGCCCTTATATCATATTTCGCCTTTAACTGTTCAAAACTATAAAATACCACTTCCTCACTAGTAAGATCGTAAATTGCTCTTATGCCCATATCGCACCTATTTCTTTAAAACAATTTCCCATTACCAATGTGGTCTTTATGTCATAATGGGCATATAAGAATTTGCTTTAGGTTTTCTACGGGGACAGGTTTACAAAATTCCGACAAGCAGAAAATCCTTCAAAAAATGGATTTTTGTAGGTTGAAACTAAATTTCGCCGCATAAGATTTGGTTTGGACATACCTTATGATCACAAAATACTCAACAGCCTGGGAGCGCAGATCTTGTGACACTCATGCGATTCTGCTTGTTTATGACCTTACCAGATCATGATTAAATGATCAACAAATAGATCTTATCTTGGGTTTAGCATGACCTTTGGCTAGGTGAATCACATGAAGCTTCTTCGCAAGCTACTGGTACATGGATTAACTATCCAGTGAATTAAGTCTTTTCTGATTGAAAGAAGTCAGACAGTTGCACTTGAATGTGAGTACTCAGATGAGGTTCCAGTTACTTCAGGTGTACCACAAGGATCAGTTCTAGGCACAATATTATTGTTATTATACCTTATCGACCTACCCGACAATGTGTGGTCCCGGGTTCGCCTATTTGCTGGTGACACTGGGGTGTACCTGACCATAATTCTCCCTGATTATTCGGTCACCCTCCAGAGGGACTTAGACCGCCCCATCATAGAATCTCACTGGGACATGGAATCCAAACATAGAAAGGCGGCATAATGCTGCGTTTTACCAGATCTGCACTTCTTGTTTAAAATGCTGGTATTTAAGTGTTAAACTAACAGTTTTAGATTACAACTAGGATGAAAATTATTTTAGCTGCCCTTTATATTACAGCGAAAGTAACCTTTTGTGAACGGAAAAGAAATTTATGAAAGTACTTTTATCTCAGGACATCTTAAGTTTCCTCAATACATTTGCACAAGAAAAATATAGATGAAAGATTTGCAAGTTGATTTTCCCCAAAATATAATCCTGATTTCCGTTTAAAAATCCATGTCCCACAAGAAAAAGGGTTGAAGGTATAAACGGTTATTACAGCAAGTACTTTCTTGCATTAGCAACATCCCTGTGCCTTTGAAAATAAATGAAATTCTGTATTTTTCACTTTTACCAGGAAAAAAAGGAAACCTCTTTATAGACTTTTTAAAAGTTACTAAAACAGCTGCAGATCAATAGTTCAATTCAAATACTAACGACTCGGACAAAGCTTTCTATCAAAAAGGCTACCTGAATTGAAAACCAGATTTTTTTGACATGTTTATTCTCGATGGGCGCCATCATCTCCTTTTCTTGCGGTTAATCTGAAATGCTGAGATTTCATCAATTATGCCTTCCACATTTTATTTTCTCCATCATCAATGAAAATACCTTGAAAAGTCAGCTATGTAGCCTTCTTCCTGCGTATACCATAATGAAATCGCCTATCTTGGAAGCCTGTCATCACTGATTAATTAGTGTAGCTGTCAAATTGAAGAGATTTCCATCTTGCCAAATGCAAAAGCGTATTCATACGCCTTGGAACTAATTTCCCCCAAAAAACAATAGTACACCATTGCTTTAAATTTAAAACATAATATTCATATTTGAAACTGTCTTGCGCCTAATTTCACGTACTTTCTAACATAATTTGTTCATTAATTCATGAATAGTATGCCTTCATTTCTGAACTAGTTTCTACGTGTAACATTGTCCTGTTTGTGTTGTTCACCCCTGTTCCCAAGTAAACAAATTGAAAAAGGTAGATTTCTTTTTTAACTTCTTTCAGCAAAACATATTAAAAGCATTGGGCTTCTATGAAATTTTACCAACCCGCACATTGGTAAGTAGGTGACACAACAGATCATTAACTGGATTAGATAAATATGTCCAAACATCAATAATGTTTATGGTGACTCATGTGAACAGAAAACAGCGTGTTGTTGTTAATGGTGAATCTTCAGTATGGGCGCCAGTTTTGTCTGGAGTCCCACAAGGGACTGTTCTTGGTCCTCTATTGTTCTCCCTGTACATCAATGATATTTCCTCTGACATTGACTCAGAAATAAGACTTTTCGCAGATGACTGTGTTTGTTACCGGGAAATTAGAGATACAGATGACTCACTGAAACTTCAGGCTGACATAGATAGATTAGGATGTTGGGCCCGAAAATGGGGCATGAGATTTCAGCCTGTTAAATGCAATATTATGCAGATAACAAGGAAGAGATCTAATAAAGTTGAGGCTTCTTACACTTTAGAGGGAACGGTCCTCGAAAATGTGAATTCCATTAAATACCTTGGTGTGACAATCACTCACGATTTGAGATGGAATACACACATTAGCAATATGTGTACAAAGGCGAATAGAACTATTGGATTCCTGAGGCGAAATCTTCATCAGTGTCCCCAGGATGTGAAAGAGACAGCATACAGGGGACTTGTTCGCCCAATCTTGGAATATGGTAGTTGCATCTGGGACCCAAGCGGAGTGGTCCTTAATAAAGAAATTGAAAAAGTTCAGAATAGAGCGGCTAGATTTGTAACTGGAAATTACTGCTTTGAAACTGGGAGCATGACTGGAATTCTAGGAAAATTAAGATGGGAGTCTCTCAAGAAAAGGAGAAAAGACAGTAGGCTCATACTCTTATACAAAGGTCTAAAGGGTGCTGCCAGCATTCCAACAGATGACCTTGTTCCCCCGGCTAGGCACTGTAGAAAGATGACGTTTCAGACCCTTACTGCAAGAACGGATATTTATAAAAAAATCGTTCTTCCCCCGAACCATTAGAGATTGGAATGCCCTTCCGGATTCTATTATTTCGACGGCGGAAGGTGCTGATGATTGTGTAGCTAAGTTTACATCTTTGGTTAGAGCTAGGGACTAACTTCCCATATCACAGGTCCTGGTGTATGAATGTCATTTGACGTGTCACCAGTAACAATTCTGATTCTGATTCTGATGTAACAAATCAATGGGTAAAAATCACTGCTATAACATAGCAGTTACTGGAAGTAATCAGAAGCCTTTTGGACAAAAATCCTGGTGCTGAACAGGCTGCTTTCATTCTTTCAGTTCAAATATGGGGATAAACTCTTTTTATCATATATATATTTTTTTTTTTTTTTTGGTTTTGGATTTTATTCCAGTATCAAATCACCCACCCAGTAAACACAATCAATAATACAGTGAAACTTTGGTGCAGTGATTCATAAATTGTTATAAATTGCATGAATGAAATATATAAAATGAAATACTAAAAGCACCAAAGAAGGTCAATCATTTTACAAGCTAAATGCAAGAGATTGCAACACCTCAACCCAATCAGTGATCTTACTGCCAACTTGGTAGAACTGGTCATTCTTGGCTACCATACACTGAATTTAAAAATAGTACCATGTGAAATAATTCCATTTTTTGGGGGTGGGGTAGGAATCATTAATTTTCAGTACTATTTAGGTATTTTACTTGAAATTCCACCCTTGCAGTGCCTAAAGGCAACCTTTAGCCACAATTCTATGATAGTATTTTACACATTTTTGTTCTGTGGATTAAGATATCATTTTTGCAAAACCATGGAAAAATGCAATAAATTACTTACATGGTGACTTTCCAATAAAAATATTTTGCTTTCATATTCTTACATTTACATGGACTACCATTTGATGAAAAATCTGTTTGGGTAACTATTTGCAAATATGATTTTTTCAGTACCTCAAATGTAGTGAAATAACTGTATTGAGGAACCTTAAATCACCTTCTTTAAAGTAGCTTTTTGTTGTATGTGGCGTTACTAAACCGTACAAATGTGAAATGGTTAGAATATACAAGATAAAAATTGCAACATTTGTGCACGTGGGCGATTTCGAAAAAAAAAACAACAACAAAAAAAACAGAAGACCATCATGAAAACATGCCTATGCAATTTTGACCCTCTTAAACTCCACTTTTATCCAGTAGAATGGGGTTTGTAGGGGTGTACATTATTTTTCGCGTTTCTGCCCAAAACATAGATCTTTGGTACTCGTCAGAAACCGCCTGGTCGAGACGGTTCCAACGAGTACCCAAAATCTATGTTTTGAGCTGAATTATGAAAAATAGCAGAATCTTTTATCTGAACATTTTCATTTTTTTGGTGGAAATATGTTCAATTTATTTGAATAGGCATGTTTTCGTAATGCAAAAAATAAAAATAAAAATAAAAATAAAAATAATAATAATTATGGCCTCACTCATAATCTTAAATAACTGGAGTATAGTATATATATTACAGGACCTTCGTTTGAATAAACCCTCGTCAAAGGAATAAACATTTCTCAAAGCATAAACTAACGTCTATTCTAGTTGTAAGTTTCACAAGAACGAAGTAGAAACTATTTCAGCTCACTGAAAAACAAACTTTATTTCGTAAACAAAAACAACAAAAAAAAAAAAAAAAAGAGAAAAACTTCCCATCACGAAAGGAAAGTTCCTTCCGTTGAATAGACCAATAGGGGACAGACTTTCTTCCAAAGTATTTTCAGTAATGAAACAAAGCGAAAGTAACGACAAAGAATTCTCAAAAGGAAATATGGCCCTGGTGTAGATTTCACATCTCCATCTGTTTCATGCAAAAATAGATTGATTTACGATCAGCACTAGCATTATAATTGATCCCTATGTGATGAAACCAAACATGATAATAACCACGGCCTTTCCTTCCAAACGATGTCAAAATGGTGTCAGTAGTTTCCAAATTTGCAATTTTGTGACGCAAGTAACCGTACAGTTAATTCAGCATTTTTTTTTCCAAGTTGCCGTACTTAAAAAAATCCAAGTTGCCGTACTTGAAAAATCCAAGTTGCCGTACTCCTCTGTATTTTGTTTTTTGAAAGACAACTGCATTATAAAGCGGACGTTTCATACTTATACACAACTACTTTTCTAACCATCTGAAAGTTGTCCACATGAGTCTTTACTTTAATAAATTGCACATGTAGACAGATTGTTTAACATTTTGATAGATAGATAGATAGATAGATAGATAGATAGATAGATAGATAGATAGATAGATAGATAGATATAGATAGATAGATAGATAGATAGATAGATAGATAGATAGATAGATAGATAGATAGATAGATAGATAGATAGATAGATATTTAGCGAATAAAGCGAAATATATATATATTCCATCATGGATGAAACCGGTTGTTAAAAATACAGGAAAAATAACTTTTATTCCAGTGTTTCTTTAATTTTTTCATAGTTATATTTACCCGCATTGTGGATATTATTTATATTTAATCTCTCTCTCTATATATATATATAATTATTTTATCAGCCTAAATACTTTTGTAAGCCTTCATGAATGACGGTTAAACAAATAAAGCTCTTATATCTATCTCAAGACAGAAACATGGATCATTCACACAGAGCTCTTCGTCAATAACAAAACAATCCGGGATTACTAAATTTCCTTAATTAAAGCAGACCTTGATTCGAGAAATTCAAGGAATACTAGGTTTTACCAACCTCCCTTTTTCATTTCCAATATGCATATGATCAGTAAGATAGACGATGTGAGCGGAAGATTGCGATTGAACTGGACTAGTTTGTTTGTAGGGGTCCCAGGGGGTGGCAGCATATTCTAGTTTAGGTCTAACTAGTGACTTGTATGCTGTTGCCTTGATGTCCTTTGGGCATGCAGAGAGATTCCTGCGTAGGATAGGAAAGCAACTGTCTGGCTGTCTGTCGTAGATAGCATGTCATAGTCTAGCTACTAGACCTTGATGTCATATTAACCAATTACCAACCTTCATGTGTGTTTTTATCAAATATGAAACCTTGTTAGACTTTAATCTTGTCTCAGACACCAAGGTCTAGTACAATGCGAATTTTACCTCGCAAGATCCTTGGTAAATGATTGATTACAGCTACAGTCATGAAATGTTTATTGCCTTTCTGTACCCCTTACCGAACACCAACTGATAAGGCAAACTGGCATTTTAGTCAGAGTATATCTTCCCAAGATCAAATAAGGGGTAGAAGAATATTACTTATTAACTTTAAAATATGATATCCGACTAGAAGCTAGTCTAAGCATGTCAGTGTGACTATTTCACACCAGTGTACTGTCTATAGCCAGGTTTTTTGCTTCACTTCTGGCAATGGATGTTGTATGATGACTCCATTATCTTGCTTTTGTTGCCGATTCTGATGTACTCAGACTACGTCTTGTCTGGGTGAAAACGCATCTACCAGTCTCTCTCCAATGCTTGTAAATGATTAAAGTCCTCTTGAGTGACAGCAACTCGGTACAACAGGCAGTGATCAGCGAACAGGGGAGACGCGTGGTGGCAAGTCGTTGATGTATATGAGGAAGAGGAGAGTGCCGAGCACTGTACTCTGTGGAACACCAGAAGTAACGGGCGCAGACGAAGAAATCATCAATTACGACTTTCTGGTATCCATCAGCAATGAACTTGTGCGGAACCTCGTGAAAGGCCTTACTGAAATCCAGTAGGATGACATTTATGCGCTGTCTTTTGTTCATTCCGCCGGCTTGCTATCAGCTGGTACTCACATGACCCCCCCCCCCCCCGAGCAGGGAGAACGACAAAATGTACAGCGAAAGAGCCGATTACTGTGCAGAGTTTCATCCTGCAAACCTGGAGTTTATGTAATAAACAGCGTGACAGCTCAATGGTTAAGCCCAGAGTGGTTAGTGCACTTGACTCAGATGCCAGAGGCCCTCGGTTCGACCCGGCGATGATTATTTCGGTGTCTGAACACCATTTACAGCGATGAATGTCAAAATGCGCACCGCCCTTTGGATCGGAACGTTTAACTGGAGGCACCGGCCCCGCCCATAGGGGCTTGAAGAAATATATGGGCTGCATGATGCTTCCACGCAGAGCTGAATCCGGCCCGCACACTAGTACTGGTAAACCGCTTAGAGGATCTAAGCCTGTCCAGGAACCGCGGTGCGAGGCGGACCGCCCATGCTAATAAACCCTATGGGTTTCATTGGGCGACAGGGCTTGAGATGTCATTTCATCTCAATGTCGGGTAAAAGTCCCACAAAATTGGAAGCAACGTCTCCAAAACGACCTTAAAAGTGCTGACGGGGACGTTAAACCTCAAATCAAACAAACAAACTGGAGGCGCCCTGTTCAGGGAGAGTCATCCCCTATGCAGGTTAACTGTTTGTTTGTTTTGGGGTTTACGGCCAAGTCAACACTATTAAGGCCGTTTTGAGCCTGTCAGTTTACTTTTCCTGGGCAGGCTTATACGTAAGAGGTAACCAGGAGAGTGCACATTCTTTCGCCAGAAACTGACAACTGCCCTTCTTGAGCCAGCGGAATGGAGAGAATGACCGTAGAAAAGATTTCATGATCAATCCCCGCGAAAGAATATTGCCGACCCCGGCAGGTATCGAACCTGCTTCCCCATGCATCCGACTGAGCTACCGAGGCCGGCGCTGTGCAGGTTAAGACCTCAACCGTAATTGCAAGATTGATGTGTGCTGTAAATCTGCAAGAAATGGTAAAATGTGGCCGATTCCAGTATCAGTGAGTAGAAAGGTCCTGGTGCACGTCTGTTTGTTTGGTTTGAGGTTTAACGTCCCCTTCAACACTGTAAAGGTCATTTTGGAGACGTTGATAACAATTTTGTGGGACTTTTACCAGACATTGAGATGAAATGACTTCTCAAGCCCTGTCGCCCAGTGAAACAAATGGACGGACTCGCATCGCTTTGCTTGCCCAGGCTTAGATCCTCGAAGCTGTTTACCAGTACTCGTTTGCGGCTCAGTTACAGCTCTGCGTGGAAGCATTATGCAGCCCATATATTTCTTCAAGCCCCGATGGGCGGTGGGAATATGGATAGTGTTTCTCTTTTGTTTCGGTATTAAAAAGTTCTTGCTCGGCTCCCATGGCGGGGCTTGAAGAAATAGGTGGGCTGCATGATGGTGCCAGGCAGAGCTTAAACCGACCGCTTAGGAGTATTGGTAAACCGCCTAAAGGATCCAAGCCTGTCCAGGCAAAGCCGTGCGAGTCGGGCCGCCCATTCATATAAACCCTATTGGTTTCATTGGGCGACAGGGATTTTTTTTTTTTTTTTTTTTTTTTGGTTTTGGTTTTACGGCCCTTTCAAGATTATTTCACTCATATCGAGCCGATCGATCGTTAATCAGAGGTGGGCGAAAACCAGAGTACCCGGAGAAAAACCATCTGACCTTCCGTTGCAGAACTTGGCGTCTCACATATGACCCGAGCGAGGCTCGAACCACAGCGGTGAGAGACCTAATGATCAAGAGTCAGCGCTCTTAACCACTAGGCCACGGAGGCCCGTAAGCGACAGGGAATGAGATCTCATTTCATCTCAATGTCGGGTATATAAAAGTCCCACAAACTTGTAAGCTAGGTCTCCAAAATTACTTATACAGTGTTGATGGGGACGTTAAACAGTGTGAATTGGGACGTTAACCCTCAAATCAAACAAATCAAAAGGTTATTGCTAGTATCGTCTAATTCTAACAAATACCCACATCATACATGTACTCTCACATTTATGCGGTTTTCGTGTATCTTTGAAACGACCCCATGTCAATTCGCATCGATTCAGAAATTCATCCTTAGATATTGACGGCAAAATTATCTTCTTGCCTGTAAATTGATGCGTTAGCATTTGATAACAGATTAACATGCATAATAGTATTGTGTCAGTGCCGTTGAAAGTCAAATACTTGTAATTTGGACTAAAAATTCTACTTTCCTCAGATGAACCGGAGGTCGCCATCTTATTGTTCGCCGCAGTGATGTTGCCCGGCTTTTTGTCACGTGACAGGAATATTTTTAGATGGAAATTCCCAACAACAACAAATAAACAAAAATGAAAACGACGATTTTCACAAAGTTCTGAAGTGGTATTTGGTTTCAGAAGATTACAAATGACAAAGCTACATGAATAGAAGAAATAAAACCGAAAAACACGCTTTTCATTTTTGAAGCCCGATAGCTCAATAATGCACCTTTAAAATATCTAATTAAAAATTTCTAAGTCTGTGACCTTGACCTTGAAGCCATAGGCAAGAGTGGGGGTATTGCCAAATAAACATTTGGACCTGTATCTATCACCAAAGCATATATAAGCCAAATCCATAATATGGTTTGGAAAATTTGAGCTCTTTAAATTCTTTAATATTAAAATTGTCTAAGTCTGTGACCTTGACCTTGATGTCATAGGCATGGGTGGGGGTATTGCTGAATAAAACATTGTACCTATATCTATCATCATATGAACCAAAGCCATCATAAAAATTCAGGTTCTACCAGGTACAAATACCTTAACTGGAGTCTTTAACATGGAAAATTTCTAAGTCCATGACCTTGACCATGAGGTCATGGGTATGGGTTGGGGTATCGCTGAATAAAACTTTGGACCTATATCTATAATCATACCAAATATGAACGAAACCATCAAATGGTTTGGAAAATACGAGTTCTAAAATGTTCAGGTCTACCTGTTACAGAAACCTTAACCTGAGTCTTGAACATTGAAAATAAGTCTGTGACCTTGACCTTTAGGTCACATGCATGGACGGGGGTATTGCTGAATAAAACTTTGGACCTATATCTATCATTATACCAAAGATGAACCAGTTCCATCAAATGGTTAGGAAAATATGAGTTCTAAAAGTTCAGGCTCTACCTGTTACAAAAACCTTAACCTGAGGTTACAGGATCACGTACGTATGTACGTGCGTACATACACACGTACAGACGGACGTACATATGTACGCACGTACGGAAAACCGAAAAACTATATGATTTACCCCTGAAAACCCCAGTTTTCTATATAAAAATGGGGTTCAAGGGGGGTCAAAATTATATAGGCGTATTTTCGTGATGTCTGTGATTAAAATGTTACATGCATTTCTTATTTCTGGTTCAACTATTGCTGGCGCCTGAATGAAGTGGTTCTAACGAGTACCCGCAATCTATGGTTTGAACAGAAATGAGATATAAAGAATACATCCCGTAAACCCCATTTTTTTCTCTATATAAAGTGAAGTTTAGAGGGTGTTCATTACACAGACTTGTTAACCTGGGGCCAGTTGTTCAAAACTAACGACGTCGTTAGCTAACATATCGTTAAAACTTTAAACATTCATTATGGTGAAAATACTAATAATTTTTGCTGAAAAAATACAAATATTTTTGCTGAAAACATGTGACCAGCATTTGCAAATGCAAAAGCTGTTCACATTTTTTTCAGCAAAAATAGCAAAATTAACAAATGTTTTGATATTGTACTTGCATGAATGGTAAACAATTTGACCATGGCTTACGAGCTCGTTAAGCTAACGATGCTTTGAACAACTGAGCCCTGATGCACAGCTTACAATATACATGTATCTGCACTGATGTGTATTTTGAAAAAAAATATGACAGGAAAAAAGAAAGACAAATAGCCTAACAAAAACAATCCTAATTTGCAAGCTGGCGTAAAACCCACTAAAGTCCATTTGAGTGGTACTCGAAGTTAAAGGCTACCATTCAGACGCCGAATAGGTCTTTAAACATCATGATAAAATTTCGCATGAGGTCAATAAACACTTTAATAAATGTTATCTACCCTTGCGAAACTGATATGTATAACGTTTTTTAAAGCACTTATCATAATTAGTCATTTCTTCGGAGGAAGAGAGAGATGTTGAATGTTCTGCATATTTTGAATCGACTGTTTATCAATCGACCCGAAGTTAAAATACTGCATATACATCCTCCTGCTATAGTCCATGTAATTATTACTGACCAATATTGGCCCAGGACCATCGGGGCTTGAAGAAATAAATTGGTCTGCATGATACTGACACTGACCGCACATGAGTACTGGTAAACCGCTTAGTGGTCCTAAGCCTGTCCATGTGAAGTGGTGCGTGTCCATGGACATAAACCTTATTGGTTTCATTGGGCGGCAGGGCTTGAGATGTCATTTCATCTCAATGTCCGGTAAAAGTCCCATAAAATTGGAAGCAACGTATCCAAAATGACCTGTAAAGTGTTGACGGGGACGTTAAACCTCAAATCAACCAACCAATTACTTACCAATAAAGTTTAACCATGCTCACATCGTGTATAGTTCGAACAAATTGACCTGAGACTTGTGAACTCTTATTAACATAATTTCACACCCGACTGGATGCATTTATTTTTCTTCGTCGTTTTCCGAAGATGGCGATATTGTCATACAATACATAGAGGTCGGTAAATGGGTCGTTATTCATGGGAATCCGAAAGCCGACGTATTAGGCGATCACAATGGCCATTTTCGACTGGGAAGTTTCGTGAAATTTCCGTGAAATTCCACGCAGGAGTGTGGTGTCTTTCTTGTAATAGCCGATCACATGGCCCAATCAAATATTGGTTATTTTTCAAATACATAAGCGATCATGGAGCATGATTCTATTCGAAGGAAACGTCGAATCTTTCGTGCACCACGGTCGCTTATGAGCTATACACAAATAAAATATTTAATTGGACCATGTGACCAGCTATTACATCTAGGCACCACACTCCTACGTGGAATTTCACGGGAATTTCACGAAACCTACCAGTCGAATACCGTCATTGACTAATTTATTCCTTGCATAAAAGTCAGTCTCGGGTGAAATTGTTCGCACTATAACACAGTGCATTCTTTCATACCTCCAAAACGATTAAATTATCTGATGAAGATTTGTGATCATTTCTTATTTTAAAATACATACTTCAAACAAAGGTCGTGGTGCTCATTAGAACCGCGTCATTGAGGCGGTTCTTACGAGTACCCACAACCTATGTACTGGAGCAGAAATAAAGAAAAATAATGAATACCCTGCAAACCCTATTTTCTCAATATAAATTGGGGTTTAAAGGGGTGTTCATTTCACGGGCTTAATAACCTGCTGAATAAGGCTCAGGGTTTCGTGTACTGTTAAACCAGTTGCTGAAAAAGGTGTCAGGTTTATTTCATCTCGTTGTTTTACATCAATTTTCATACTTTAAGGGAAATGGGAACACCTGGCATATTTTTCGGCCATTTTTCAAAGGGAGACAACTTAATAGTTTATACTAATTCATTTTAGTTCGATTGCGATGAAAGCTTCAAGCTTATTGAATCGCTCTCGAACACTCATTCCGGGTGTTTCACGTGCGCGCGAGAGAGAGGCAGTGGCTTTTACACCACTGCTGCCCATTTACACCTTGGTGGAGTAACTTTCGGAACGTCATGTTCGCTTTTCTATAAGCTCTGTCCCACTGAAAAAGGGGGCTACTCTTAAAGGAAAGAATTTGTTCCTCAGGAGCAAATTCTTTCCTTTAAGAGTTGACCCCTATTGATATGGGAGACAAAAATACTTTTGCCGGAGTTCCTCAGGAGCAAATTCTTTCCCTTAAGAGTTGATCCCTATTGACATGGGAGACAAAAATACATTTGCAGGAGTTGCCTCCCCTGAAGGTGTATCCATTCCTCTTAAGAAAACAGTGGGTCTTCACTGCTTGCCAATAATATAACAGGTTGTCTCCTGTTATAGTTCATACAGAAATAAGGAAATCCTGAGAAGCATTCAAGGGGAATGGGAACACCTAGCACATTCCTCTGCCATTTTTTAAAGGGAGACAACTTTCGGAACTTCCTGTTCGCTTTTCTATAAGACCTGTCCCACTGAAAAATGAGTCTACTCTTGAAGGAAAGTATTTGCTCCTCATAAGCAAATTCTTTCTTTTAAGAGTTAACCCCTATTGACATGGGAGACAAATATATTTTGCAGGAGTTGCCTCCCCTGAAGGTGTTCCCATTCCCCTTAAGCAAACAGTGGTCAGTGTCAATAATAAAGACAGCTTGTCTCATGCTATAGCTCATAAAACAAGAACATCGGTGAAACCGAGGGATGCTCCCCGAAGATGCGCAGTAGTAGAAGAGTTATTTAGTGAAATGATCCTATACATTTTGAAGTTTGATAAGATTTGTTTGAACACAAAGGTTATGGGTACTCGTTAGAACCGTCTGAATGAGGAGTTTCTAATGAGTACCCTCAGCCGATGTTTGGAGTACAAATAAAGAAACTAGGTAGTGATTTTCAACAAAGAATGAAAAAAAAGGAGAAATGTAAGGCCCCTTCCCTGCAAGGGCCTGTAAATCTTAAACCATAAGGCTAAGAAACTCGGTTTTGTGTTCCCTAGTAAGTGATTTTCAATGGAAAATGTCACAAGGCATACACATGTGAAACATGAAAGCCCTATTACCCATGGTTATGAAACAACAGGAGATATTTTTTTTGAAAAAGGGGAGATAATTCAGTGAAAATAAGCAATATAGTTATGGCCCTTTGTCAGAATGTAGGTTTTTGTGATGTAAGTATGTGTGTGCAGTTTCACGAGAGTAGGATAAATACTTTTAAAATTTTGACCGAAGTTTAAGTTGTTTGGGTATGGCCTGACAAACACACACCCAAAAGGAATTTGTCAGGATGTAGGTCTTGTGATGGTAAATATGTGTGTGATGTTTCATGAGAGTAGACAAAATACTTTTGAAGTTATCACCGAGGTTAAGGTTTTTGATTTAGGTGTGACAAACACAAGTTATTCTCCTTTGTCAGAATGTAGGTCTTGTGATGGTAAGTATGTGTGTGATGTTTCTTAAGAGTAGGGCCAATTCTTTTGAAGTTATAACCAAGGTTAAGTTTTTTGTTTAACACGCCTTCCGTGGCGTCTGATCTGGGCCTGCGCTGTTTGCCACTTACCCCTTTTGGGGTTTCCGGTACCAAATGGGTTTAACCACAAGTCTAAGAATTCCCTAGATAGTGATTTTCAACAAAGGCTGCAAAAATAAGGAGAAATGTAAGGCCCCTTCCGTGCAAGGGCATGTAAATCTTAAACCATAAGACAAAGAAACTCAGTTTTGTGTTCCCTAGTAAGTGATTTTCAATGGAGAATGTCACAAGGAATATATATGTGAAATATGAAAGCCCTATTACCCAAGGTTATGAAACAACAGGAGATATTTCATGAGAGTAGGACAAATACTTTTAAAATTTTGACCGAGTTTAAGTTATTTGGTTATGGCCTGACAAACACACACCGAAAAGCAATATAGTTATGGCCCTTTGTCAGAATGTAGGTCTTGTGATAGTAAGTAAGTGTGTGCAGTTTCATGACAGTAGGGCAAATACTTTAGAAGTTATGACCGAGGTTAAGTTTTTTGGTTAAGGCGTGACAAACACACAGACAAAAGCAATATGTTTTATCAGAATGTAGGCTTGTGATTGTTAGTATGAGTGTAAAGTTTATTTATTTTTTTTTTATTATTTTTTGGTTTTGGTTTTACGGCCCTTTCAAGAGTGTGAAGTTTCATGGGAGTAGGGATAATACTTTTTAAGGTATAACCGGTTAAATGTTTTGGTTTAGATTTGAAACTGACTGACAAGGAGATTACTATAGGGCACCCAAAATACTGTGTGGGGCCCTAATTAAGAAGGGAAGTAACTCCGTAACTACTGTTATCATGGTTATACTTCTTGCATTCTGCTATTTCTCTTATAGCCCCCTAGCAGTGTATCACGTTTCACTAAATTACCTTTAAAACTTTTAGAGATATGCTCCGGACAAGCAAAAACTAAAAAGGGAAATAACTCTGTAATAACTTGTGACAGAGTTACAGTTCTTGCACTTTGCACTTCCTCTGATGGCCATCTATCAATGCATCAAGTTTCACTTCAATCCCTTCTATACTTTCAGAGATATGCTCCGGACAATCTTTTCATTGAAATAGTTAAGAAGGGAAGTAACTCCATAAATACTGGTGACAGATAATACTTTTAAATGTTTTGGTTTAGATTTGAAACTGACTGACAAGGAGATTACTATAGGGCACCCAAAATACTGTGTGGGGTCCTAATTAAGAACGGAAATAACTGTTGTCAGGGTTATGCTGCTTCTTGCATTCTGCGATTTCTCTTATAGCCCCCTAGCAGTGTATCAAGTTTCACTAAATTACCTTTAAAACTTTTAGATATATGCTCCGGACAAGCTTAATATAGCAAAAACTAAAAAGGGAAATAACTCTGTAATTACTTGTGATAGAGTTACAGTTCTTGCACTCTGCACTTCATCTGATGGTCATCTATCAATGTATCAAGTTTCACTTAAATCCCTTCTATAATTTCAGAGATATGCTCCGGACAATCTTTTCATTGAAATATTTAAGAAGGGAAGTAACTCCATAAATACTGGTGACAGGGTTATGGTTCTTATATTCTCCGATTCCCCTCATCGCCCTCTATCAGTATATCAAGTTTCACTTAAATACCTTTAATACTTTTAGAGATATAGAGTGTGACGGACGGACGGACGAACGGACGGACGGACCGACGGACGGACGGACGGACGGACAAAGCAGCGACTATATGGCTCCCCCTTCGGGGAGCATAAAATAAAGAAATCTTGGGCAGCATTTAATGGGAATGGCAACACCTTCAGGGGAGGCAAATCCTGCAAAAGTGTTTTTGAATCCCATGCCAAAAGGGGTCAACTCTTAAAGGAAGGAATTTGCTCCTGTGAAGCAAATTCTTTCCTTTAAGAGTTGACCCCTTTTTCCGTGGGACAGAGCTTATAGAAAAGTGAACAGGAAGTTCAGAAAGTTGTCTCCCTTCGAAAAAAAGCGGAAAAATGTGCCAGGTGTTACCAGTCCCCTTAATATCTAGTACATGTCTGACACTGCTATATATAGAGTCTAATGTCTCAAAAACCCTTGGGATCATGAAAAGTTATTGCAAACCGTTAAGGGTTTGATTGATTTGAGGTTTTTAGAAGCCTCCGTGGTGCACTGGTTACGCTACTCGCCTAATAAACCAGGGGTCGCAGGATCGATCCCGGGCTTCTCCAGACTTTCGGATGAGTCTTTAAACCGAGGTCCCGTCTCCGTATGACCTTAGCTGTTGGTGGGACGTAAAACTCAAACTCACTCACTCACTTGATTTGAGGTTTAACATCCCAGTCAACACTGTAAATGTCATTTTGGAGACGTTGCTTCCAATTGTGTGGGACTTTTACCCGACATTGAGATGAAATGACATCTCAAGCCCTGCCGCTCAATGGCACCGATAGGGTTTATAAGCATGGACGGTCCGACTCGCACCGCTTTGCCTTGGCAGGCTTAGATACTCTAAGCGGTTTACCAGTACTCGTGTGCGGTGGGTTACAGCTCTGCGTGGTAGCATCATGCAGCCCATCTATTTCTTCAAGCCCAAGGGTTGGGGCGAGAATGCACACAGTAAAATAAAAAGATTCTCCGAAAATCAACTGAATCAAATTATGCAGTAACTTTAACAGAAGTATAAATGAATAAGGCAATCAAGTACGAATGTCTGTTCTTACATCCCAACATTCGTTCTAACATAAATAAAGGCTTCTTCAATTCTAGAGAGCTCAAACTAACAGTGGTATACTTTACAGTGCCGCGGCCAAAACATAAATATTACGCAAGGTAAAATCATGGTGCTACACTTAAAATGATAATCTTTCCTTTAAAAGTAACGCCTATGACATGTAATGGAAAAAGTTATAATATTGAGCCGGGGCACAGCATTTCCTATAATTTACATGTGCGCCCAGCGAAGAATCAGATCAGCCTGTGCCTCCATGTAGTCTATCCAAAGACCGTTCATGTGTTGCATGAAGGGGCATTGGGCCTTTAGCTATCCTTAGAGCACACGACGAAGACTCTGATCAGAGTGCACTGATGCGCAGGCTGATCTGAGTCTTCATTGAGAGCACATGTCTTATTATAGGTTTTGTCATGCGCTGGCTCATATGTTTTGGTTTTATGTGTAATTTGTTCTCTTTATTGCAAAAACATTACATCGTGCACATGCGTAATGTAATGGTCGCTACGCCTATGTAATATAGTATGCAACATACCGATGGATATAGCATGCATTCCAAAATTAAACCAAAATAAAACAAAAATTGGCTGCATACTATAACTGTCATGTTTGTTGACTGTCATGTCCATTAATATAAAGACTATAGTATAAACACATGTTGCAGTACATAAACAAATCTTATTTATCAGATCAGCAGTCTCAAAGTGTAAGATGGAAAATGGTTATTTAACAAAGCAAAATGCACTATTACTTTTGCTGATCAAATGTGCATAGTTTTACAACATTACGGAAACACGCCTATACAAATACATTGAGAACTTAACCACCGAAAAAAAAACACGAAATTTTAAGACGAAAAATTGTGATAATTTTCTTATTTCTGTTCAAAATATAGATTATGGGAACTCGTTAGTACCCCCAATCTATATTTTAGAACAGTAATAAGAAAAATAAGGTTTACCCCTGTAAACCCCAGTTTTACTGTATAAAAGTGGGTTCAAGGGGGTCAGAATAATATAGGCGTGTTTTCGTGATGAAAGCTACTCACAGTTTGTCAGTACACAAACAGCTTATTAGATATTGAACTTTCTATGACAGTAAACATTTTGATCACTAACAAGGTCGTTATGCTAACAATGCTTTGGAAAAATATGCCCTGTTCTTTAAGCAAACGGTGTAGAACCAGAGCAGATGCCGTTTCTATGGTGTCTGATCTGAATCTACATATTTTGCCTCTGTCCCATATTTTAGACCCCAGGTATGTGTGTGGGTTAACTGATTCAAAATAAAAACTGCGGGTCCGTTATTTTTATGCACTCTGTTAATGTAACAGTACGCAATCAAAGCAATGACAGCACTTTTTGGCCATTGCTTGTTTTATTTGTTTGTATTGGAATTTAACGGCCTAGTCAACATTATTTAGGCCATTTTTGAGCCGGTCAGTTTACCTAACCACAGTTTTCCTGGGCATGCTTATACGTACAGGTTTAACCAGTACATTGCACATTCGTTCGCTGCCCTTCTTGAATCAGACTTGGATCCATCAATTGATGGGTCTGAGAATCAGAGGAAGGGAGAGAATGACTGTAGATCAATCTCCACGAAAGAATGTTGCCAACTCCAGCTGGTATCGAACCCATGTCCTCCTCATCAGCAGACAGACACGCATCCAACTGAGCTCCCAAGGCCGGCCGTGGGCCGTTGCATTTAATCTTTAAATTCCTGAATTTAAAGCAAACAGTGAAGGTCCTGATCGGACGCTGCGTTCTGCGGCATCTGATCTGGGTCTACAATGTTTGCAAATGTTCAAATACAGTAGCCCAGTCCAGATTATAGAGATAACCAGCCCTGTTTACCCAGGGCTCTGAAGACACAACGAGAACACTAGCGCTGCTATAAATATCCGGTACCTGGATTTTACGTATGGCCGGCGATAGTGACGTGGACACTAGCGGACAGGAAGCTTCTGTAGTTAGTAACTTTGAATCGATTGATAAACAATCCATTACGATAACACATCCGTGCGAAATAGTGCATTCTTTCATATCTCCAAACTGGTGAATTTTCTCATGAAAAGATGCGATAGATTTGTCATTTTTTCTCCAACATCGTTGTGGGTGCTCGTTAGAACTGCCTCATTGAGGCGGTTCTATCGCGTACCCACAACCTATATCTTGCAGCAGAAAAAAGAAAAATTATGTATACCCCTATAAAACCCAGTTTTCTCTATATAAAGTGGGGCATGGGGGGTCTTCATTTCACAGACTTGTTCCCGTGATGGACCGGTTACTAGTAACTTTATTGTTCGGGGAAAAGAAGAATGGCTTTATGTGGCTCATTTCCATCATTTTTAAAACACGGACAACTTCCGGAAGTTTCTCAGTCCAAAATACTCCAGTAACCATTTTATTCAGGGACTACTTTCAATGGAAGAATTTACTCCTCATGTACAAATTCTTTCCTTTAATAGCAGACCCCATGGGAAAGCAAACAGAAAGTGAAGGCAAGTGTATCCTTTTAACAAAATGACGTAGAAACGTTTTTGCGGATATTCATTTTCCTGAAGACAAAAGAGTTGATGTATTCTGATACTGTAAAAGTGTGTTAAGCTTGCTTCATAATCGGACTATGCACAGAAAAAGGTATCTTTGAGCATGTGCGCAAAGAGAGGCCTGTGCTACTGCTAAGTCTGATCAGAGTCTTCGCTGTGCGGCTGTTAGATGTCAGCGGACCCGATGATTACGCATTCAGACAGGGAAGGATGTTAAATTTTGCTTTTGCTGAGCTGAAACGTTTGCATTTTTGTGGCTTTAATTGACAAATAAAGTAATAGTTTCTTATTGGCCATTTGGCTATGATTTTCCAGCTGTATAACTTTTGACTCTTCGATTTTTCATTTCAGTAATATGTAATTCGTGAAATTATCCATATATTGCCTAGCGCCACAGAACGAATCGTCTGATCTGGATCTACACTGTTTGCTTAAAGAACATACATTTTTGCAAAACCTGTCACCCCTATAATTGGAAATGGACTGCTCCAAACTTATAAGGTGGGAGATTCCATGATTCTAACAAATATCTATAACATTTGTTTCTTGGAGTCATTGATTACAAGAATCTTTCATATCTATGCATTCGATTTAGGCTTTTCCAACACTAGGGAAGCCAATACCACCTGGAACCGTGGCTTAGCCTTGAGCTAAGAATTAATTCCATTGAAATTGTCGTTATAACGAATGTCGGTATAAAGAGGGCTGACTGTATCATCTAACTGCCAGTCATGAGCTGCCACTCTTCTGTCAGCATCCTGTCCCTTGCAACTGTCAGCTTTCTGTCTCTCTCTGTTCTTTTGTCCTCGTACAGCGTTTATGCACGAAGGGTAAGCAATATGCTATGACTGACCCAGTCAGTAGAATACAACCTAACATGTGATAAGAGTTCACATAAGTTCCTGTGTTGTCACGAATCAATCCTGAAACAAATATTGACAGTTTCAAATTATTATCCCAGCAGGCACATGACGTAATTATGACGTCATGTCAACGTCGGTGCGACGTCATGACGTGTATGCAACGTCATATCCACGTCGGTGCAACGTCATGACGTTGCACCGACGTTGATTTGACGTTGCCATAGCGACGTGTGCCTGCTGGGTATATAGAGCCCCGTCTCGAGAAAACTAGTCCTGTCTTTTAGGCTGCCACGATTTATCAGCTAATCGATTAATCAATCGATAAATTCTACAAAAATGTTTATCTTTACTGATTATCTAATAATCGATTATTTGATAAATACAATGTACCATCCAATGTTCTGTATAAAATAACTGAATGAGTGGCAAACAGAGCAGACCCTTACGAGGCGCCACGTTCTGTGGCCTCCCATCTAGGTCTACACTGTCTTTCCTTGGTAAAAGTCATGCTCAGACAGGTAACAGAAAGGTAATATTTTGACCAAATCTTTTAGAATCGATCATCGATCACAATGGTATGATTGATAATCGATTATTTTTCAGCTATGATTAGCCAGCCCTAAGGCCGACAGAGTTAATAGGATAGTCGATCGATAAATTAAAACAATGATAATTGTTATTCATTTGCTAATAGCTGATTATCTGCTGAGTACAATTTACTACCAAATTTTGTCTAAATAGCTGGATGAATGGCAAACAGAGCAAACCCTGATAAGACGCCGCGTTTAACCGGGTATCATCTGGGCTTACACTGCCTATTCAGGTCTGTATATCCGAAGACAGACAGTAAAGTATAACATGTGGTAAAAGTCATGCCCAGACAGAAAGCCAGAAAGGTAAAATTATGACAAAATCTTCTGTGATAACTAATCGATTATCACCTACAATGGTAGCACAGGCAATCAATTATCATTGATTTAAACTTTATTTTATTTGTATAATTAACACATTCAAGCATAAAAGCTACACCAGTACAATGACATACAAATGGGATTCAGAAGAATGCCGTTTCACTTTTAGGGAATCTGTCACTTTTAAGCTCTGATTGGGGTTTGCAACCAGACAAAACATAACCTCTGTGGCTCAGCTACTCAGTCAAGTTGGAGTCTTTAAATAAATTTTAGTTATACAATCTAGAGGCTTTGTTCTCAGTATCGAAACAGCAAATATAACGGTCCTTCCGAAACAGCGAATGAACAGAATGATTTTCACCATTGTTGCCCTCAAATGGCAAAAAAACAGGATGTTCTTATCTCGCAACTCATAGATTCGTTCCAATAAACGTTTTCAAATTATATATCAACATTCTAATGACGTTCATCAGTATGTATGACTGCGATCCCATTCGAATAATTACATTAAATTAACCCCTAAACGTCTTTTAACCCAATTAGTACCGGAAATCCCAAAACGGGTAGATGGCAAACAGTGCAGGCCTATATGATCAGGGCCTATTGTTTGCAAAACGTTCAGCCAATTTCCAAGAAAGTTTTGAAATGGACTCATGCTATATATACTGAGGAGGACGATTCAATTTGGTACAAAAAGGGTTAAAGGGTATAAATACACTTGGCAGGTGTTTCTGCCATTTTTCAAAGGGAGACAACTTTCGGGAACTCCTGTTCGCTTTTCTATAAACTTTGTCACACGGAAAAAGGGGTCTACTCTTAAAGGAAAGTATTTGCTCCTCAGTAGCGAATTCTTTCTTTAATAGTTGACCCTATTGACATGGGAGACAAAACAATTTTTACAGAAATTGTCTCCACTGAAGGTGTATACAAACCCCTTAAGCGGAACAATGGTAAACAGTGCAGACCCAGATTTCTTTTTTTTTATCTTGAAAATGTTATGTTGTGTGTACACATTAGCATAGAGGCGATTCTAATGAATATACACAACATATCTTTATTATATACAAAAAAGTAGTCCCTGATCAGCCGTCACAGAACATGGTGTCTGGTCTGGATCTACAAGGTTGCTTAAGTAAAAGGTATTTTTTACACTCACAGTAAATGATATTTACCAGACATCCCTTAAACCAGTAATGGGACGGCCCAAAGCCATTGTTAGGAAGACTCTTTGGGTCATGTAGAGGATTTATAAATAGAAATACAATATAAAATCTTTCTCCAATTCGAAGGGATCAAAACAGATAAATAAGGTCTCTTCGCAATCTTACGTGAACCTAGCAACAATTTGTCATCTGCTGCTTAGCCCAGAGACTAGAAAAGGTTGAGGTAATTAGATATACATCAGTGACAAATCTCGCGATATTGCTACTTGCTTTCCTTTCCTAAAATGGTGTCTCTTCTTCAGGACAATCGATACAATTAACCTACACCTCCAATCAGAGACACCAAAGGGAGACACAAACATTAGATAACTAGACCCTAATGGAAACATCAATAGCGGAAAGCCAATAGGACAGTTACTTAACCACAAATGGCCAATTGGCTATCCAAAACAAAAAGATATAAGCAATACACACACACTCAAAGACAAACCATTACAGAAATAAACCGCGACAGAAGAACAGCCTTGGAACGGTCAGTAAAAACAATTTCACTGGGTGGCTTAATCGAATTTACACGGCTGCAATCCTCGCCCTGGATTGCGTCGCGGTTTAGACAATAATTTGTTCAGATCGCATTAAGGTTGCCTAGCTCATCAGTGCAACATCTCCGAGAACACCGAAATCAAACAACTAGAGAGATGAATCAACGAACGATGAGGACTCGACAGCAACAAACCTCTGAAATGCTGGAGCATACGAAAACCAACTGTTAGACACCGACGGGCCCAACCAGAGACAGAGCATCAGGTATAGTTCGAACAATTTGACACTTTTTGAAACTTTTTATTTATATATCCCAGGTTTACATAGAGTAAACAACATGAGAAAACAATACATGCAAATAATATCGATACATGGCATAATAGGTAACAGAACAAAAATACTGGAGGTCCACATGCAAAACAGAAACAGAAACCTCAGTAATCTCTTAACAGTACTATTGCTAAAGTCGGTCAATCTTGGGGTGCCACTGTCGTTCACCCAGTAGACACAGGTGTACAATATTCAACCAATTTTCCCCTTCAAGAATGCCGGTGTGTTAACTGCGTGTGTGCTTGCATGTGTGTGTGTGTGTGCGTGTGTACGTGTGCGGTTTCCAAACTCTAGTCAGTTTAATGAAGCTTTTGTCAGATTCTAACAAGGGAGTCACATATAACAGCCAACCAGATAAAGCGGTTCATTCCCCCGTGTCTTGCACGTGCAGGTTGTGTGTACCTGTTTATAAATGTGGATTTATAAAGCGGATTTATATTTGTTTACGTGCATGATGTTGGGATTTACATAAAATGGTAAGTACATGATGAAGATTATATGATGTTGGGACTTTCATAAAATGTTAAGTACATGATGAAGATTGTATGATGTTGGGATTTACATAAAATGGTAAGTACATTATGAAGATGCCCATAGGGACTTGAAGAAATATATGGGCTGCATGATGCTTCCACGCAGAGCTGAATCCAGCCCGCGCACTAGTACTGGTAAACCGCTTGGAGGATCTAAGCCTGTCCAGGAACCGCGGTGCGAGGCGGACCGTCCATGCTAATAAACCCTGTGGGTTTCATTGAGCGACAGGGCTTGAGATGTCATTTCATCTCAGTGTCGGTTAAAAGTCCCACAAAATTGGAAGCAACGTCTCCGAAATGACCATTACAGTGTTGAAGGGGACGTTAAACCTCAAATCAAACAAAACCTGATGTAGATTGTATGATGTTGGGATTTACATAAAATGGTAAGTATTTTTTTTTTTTTGTGTGTGTGTTTTTTGTTTTTTAAATAACTCTACAAAAACACAAGGCTTGCTTTAGCTGAGGTTCAGCATAATAGACGTTGTCGTCAAGCAGACAGCGCTGACCCAGGCCGGAATCCTCATTTCGTGGAATCCGCTCCAGACCAGCACAGTCGGCAAAGCATTTTTTGGAACACTAGACACAACTGAGTTGGTAAAACCCTTTTGTACCAAATGGAATCTTCCTCCTTATATATAATAAGAGTCCATCTCAAAATTTAGGGGTGTCAGGCTGTGTTCACTCCAAAATTTATTTGGGAAGATGGCTGAACTTTCTGCAAACAGTGTAGGCCCCGATCAGACGCCGCGTTCTGCTGCGCATGATCTGGACCTGCACTGTTTGCCAACGTACCCCTTTAGGGGTCCCTGGCACTAAATGGGTTAACAATTATATCAATTTTATCTACATGCCTCCAGCACGACAGGCGAGCAAGAGTTGGGGGGGTGGGGGCACATGTTCTTATCATATCATATTCTTATCATAACATTAGCCCCCGCCCATAGGGGCTTGAAGAAATATATGGGCTGCATGATGCTTCCACGCAGAGCTGAAACCGGCCTGCACACTAGTACTGGTAAACCGCTTAGAGGATCTAAGTCTGTCCAGGAACCGCGGTGCAAGGCTGACCGTCCATGCTAATAAACCCTATTGGTTTCATTGGGCGACAGGGCTTGAGATGTCATTTCATCTCATTGTCGGGTAAAAGTCCCACAGCATTGAAGCAACGTCTCCAAAATAACCTTTACAGTGTTGACGGGGACGTTAAACCTCAAATCAAACAAACAAATCTTATCATAACAGAAGCAACTTATAAAACCACAATTCTTGGTGAAGCGACGTACGGCATAGACAGCTTGTTGAATCAACAAGCTATCTTTCCGCGTCAGCTTCTGTCTAGAAATTATTGGCTCATATCCAAATCTGTACCCGTGTCCCAGTCTTACCGAAAAGCGAAACGCAAGAATGGGCTCGGGTTATTTTTAGAATTGTCATACAGCAGTCACATGGTGCATGAGAAAATGTGTTATCTTGATATCAGGCACATGAGATCAAGCGAGAATGCGTATATGCGCTTGTCTCACTCTGACCATTCGTTTTTACGTCAAACAGGGCACCAGAAGTAGTTTTCAGTCTGCATTTGCCAAGATGTGTATATGTAGCTAAGAACTAACTACTGCTATAGTCATGTCCGTTCACCCATATCACTGCTGTTATTCAATATGTAGTGGGTATGTGTCTTACGCCCGTTATCCAGAGACACACAACCGCGGAAGAGAACAAGTGCTGCCAGAACCAGCAAACGGGAGCATGGAACAAACAAACGTCCGGGAACAACCCGCCACGGATCATTTGATCCTTGGCAAGCCGTTCCCCGACATGCATCCGCCCCCTAACCTCACCCGCGCCTGCGCCCCCGCAACGGCTGCATCCGGACAACCAGTGTGCTCCTGGCAATATATTAGATATATAAAGTAATAAAACCCTCACATCTCATGCATTTAGCAGTCTCGATATATGTATCATTTATTCACCTGACGGTTTTCAAGATTTTTCCAATGAACAAAGCTAGTTTCTTTAATAGCTCAACATTTGTTATGTTTATTAGTTCGTTATATTTAATGGTGTTTGGTCGCCTATAGAAATACGGTTTGATATACTTTTTTCGTTCATCTTTAAACATCTCGCACTTCAATATGTAATGAAATTCATCTCCGACGTCATTGTTACAGTGTTCACATTTTCGCTCATGCAATGGTTTACTGGCCCATCTGCCTACCTCCACAGGAAGCCTGTGGTTTCGAGTCATGAAGGCGACCATTTTGTATGACAAATGGTCGGGGAGCAATTTGAAATATTTGCTTCGTTCAAAATGTGTTTTTACTAGTGAGTAATTTGTACTGCCACTTGTTTTGTTTGTCCAATCTTGTATGTACTGATCTTGTAGTTTTCGCATCAGGGTCGTGCATAACCACTTAATGTTTGGGACCTGTTGACTATCCCATATTCCCGAAAATCCTAGATTGCAAAGTAATTCTTTGACACATGCTAGCCATTGCGAGTTCAGTCTACGGCTCATATGCATATTGTAGACTATTGAGTAAACGTATGTGGACAACTTCTGGGTACCCAGTTCTGCAGTACTGTCAATTATCAGTTTGGACCAATACGAGAGAACTCGTTGACGAATCTCTAATGTTATTGGGAAGATTCCAAGTTCCCCATATATCATATGTGAGGGGGGTGATTTTTTTAACTTTAAAGCATATTTTAAAAATTTCAAATGTACCCTTTCAATAGTATCACAATTACCAAATCCCCATATTTCAGCTCCATATAATAAAATAGGTTTTATGGTTTTATCAAAGAGTTCTAACTGCAAGTCAAGTGGTAATCCTAGTGCTTTTGTTTTCTTCAAAAGTGAAAATAATGCTTTATTTGCTTGTTCTGCAATGTGAGTTTTAGCCTTATGAAACGAACCCCCTCTTGTAAAATAGATTCCTAAATATTTATATTCGTTAGTTACTTCTAATTCTATGTCATTATACATAAATTTGTACGGCTTAAGTCTTCCCCCAGAGAAAACCACAATGTTTGTCTTTTCTACATTTACGGTTAATCGCCAGGAGTTGCAGTAGGACTGAAATTAGTTTAGTGCACACTGCATATCAGTTTCGGTATCACTAAATATAACTGTATCATCTGCATAAAGAAGCAGCATTAATTTCAAATAGATGTAAATGCCGTCACCATTAAATTCGCACGATACCCCATTTAGGTTTTTTGCCATTAAAAAACTGTTTAAATCATTCACATACATAGAAAATAGCAAGGGGGATAAGTTTTCACCTTGTCTAACGCCATTAAGGCATGGAAAATATATCGTCGCTCCTTCGTGCGTGACTACTTTTGATTTTACGTTCCTGTAGATGCTTTTTATAACGGCCAGACATTTTCCGTTTATTTTGTCTATATAGAGTTTATGCCAGAGTCCGGACCGCCACACATTGTCAAACGCCTGTTTAAAGTCGATAAAACAACTGAATAATTTGGATTTGTTTGCCCTTGCTATATCTATCAAAGACTTTATAATGAATATGTTATCGGCCGTCGAGTGGTTTTGTCTAAAACCAGCCTGGCAGGATTCGATTAAATCAAACTTATCTGCATACTTTTTGAGTCTGTTGTTTATAACTGAAGTGAACAGCTTGCCTAGACAACTTAATATAGTTATGGGTCGATAGTTCTGTGGTTGTTTGGGGTCTCCCTTTTTATATATAGGTTTTATTACACCAAGTGACCAGCTTTCGGGTACAATTGCTGTATCAAATATTAGGTTAAATAGCTTAGTATATGTTGGTATCATTAGACCGGCTGTACATTTAATGTGCTCATTTTTAATGTTGTCGAGCCCAGCGCTCTTATTGTTCTTCAGCTGGTTAATTGCTACTCTCACTTCGGACTCGTTAATAGGTGTATTAAGTTCTGAATTTTCATCACCTTCTTCGTGTATTATTTCATTTTCTGTGTCATTATTATCATTAACATTTCTGAAATAATCATACAGTTCGTTTAATGGTGCTTGACATTTATCTGTTTGATTTGTACGGTTTAAAATCTTCCAAAATTCTCTAGGATTAGACGATTTCAGGCTTCTTAGTTTCTGGATCCTCATATTTTTATACTGTTTAACACTCAAATTCATTGTGCTTTTATAGTATTTACTGGCTATTTTCAAATTCTGCTTGTTGTGTTCTGTTCTATTTGCATTATATATGCGCCGTGCGCAATGGTATTGATTTCGGGCTCTATGACAATCGGCTTTAAACCACGGTTTTTTGGTAGTGTCCTGGCTGTGTTTGGTTATTGTTTGCTTGACATTTCCAAACGACTGTTCCGCGCATTTCTCGAATGCCTGCCCAATCCGCAATACAATATCGTCAATTTCGTTTTGTTGTACATTTTCGCTGCGTTTCAGAGAAGATAATTTAGAGTCTATTTCCATCATCTCATTCATATTAAAATTTTCACCAAAACAGTTACTTTTCTCAGAGTTCCATAATTTAATATTATTTTGGCTCGGGTTTTGAGACTGAGCTCTATCTTGGTTATTATTCAGATTATTTGCCCTAAATTTTAATGCAATTGGACAATGTGCATCAGAAAAGAGACTGCTAAATTCCAGAACCCTGAAATCATATAAAATTTCAAATAACTGCGATGAGCATAGAAAGTAGTCGACAACACTTTTGTCTTTACAAGTATACTTAGTGTCGTGTATATTCCGCCCAGTTCGTCCGTTTACAATGCACAGATTGTTTAACTTACAAAATTGTAACATTTGCGACCCATATGCATTAATTGTCTTATCACTGCTTCCCCTTTTCAAAGGTATATGGTTTCGTAAAAACAAATCAAGGATTTCATTGTTTTCCTGTTCAAGGAAATCAAACCCGAACGAGTCGCTTAGGAACTCGTCAACGCAAAATATATCGTCTTTCTCTCCAACTCGCGAGTTGGTATCTCCCATCAAAATAATGTGAGACCCATTTGTACAGTATCTCAATATTTCCCCATGTAGTTCTGCGTAGGGGTCTTCGTTAGCGTACTTTGACCCTATGGGCGGTATATACACGACGCCACAGTATACATCATCTTCTGTTAACATGAGTTCACGTGAAATTGTGCACCATAAAACTAAATTTGATACGTGAGACTTTTCTACCTTAACAAAATGTTGTAATTCTTTTTTGACTAACAGAGCAATACCTCCTGACTTTCGCCTTGACAGATTTTGCCTGTTATTTAGGTAAACATCATAACCAGGAATGTCGACTAAGTCACAGTCATCTGTTTTGCTTTCCTGAATACCGATCAAATCGTAATTATTTATTAAATCTATAAACTCTGGATATTGTGACTTTGAAACCAACCCGCATACGTTCAGTGATAAAATTTTTAAACCGTCTATATTTCTAACGTTTTCGGGTTGATTTACTGACACGTTTTGTTTTGCGTGGCTATTCTGTGTACCTCCTGCGTTTACCTAGCTGGATATATTGCGGTCGCCTCTGTTACGCCTCAGTACATCGCTGTTTTGTGTTGAGTTTATTTGTGTATCGTCACTATTTATAGCACTATCGAGTGGTGGGGACGCGACTGGTTGGGATAGTATTGGGGGTCCAGAATACAGTTCGTTTGAAGTTTCTAAATACCCTGGCATGCGCAGACTACTTGATTTTGGCGTTACTGTTTCGTTTAGTTCTATACTGCCATCATGCGCACACTTTGGGCTGGTACATTGGATTGACATACGGTCTGGAGAGGGGGATCTTGCCTGTCCGCCCCCGTCAGTATCAGAATAGTTCCTATTCTCATTGTCTGCCGAATTCTGCATTCCATCATCTGGTTTCAAGGGCAATACCATGACATCCACTCTCGCGCTGTGATCTTCTTCAACTGAGTCTCCACTGTTTGTATCACACTGTTTGTCATCCTGCTTATTTATTCGATTTGCATGCAGGTCTTCCGATTCCATCTGTATTTCCGTCACACTTTCAGTGTCAGTGTTATCACACCCATCTCTATGTTTTTTGAATGTCATATCTTTATCAACGGGGGACGAAGCCTTGTTCTTAACAGATTTTCTCTCGATTGTCGTTTCGTTGTCAGGAATTATCTCCCCTGACCCGCTGAGTGCTCCATACTTATTTTGCAGTGGAATCGCACTAAAAGTCGACATGTCCCAGGGCTTATTTCTGTTAATATTCATGTTTGAATATGCGCTCCGCCTTTTACTGGAATATATTGTTCTCCCCTGAATCTTATTTCCATGACTAGCAGTACCGATTGTCTCCCTTTCTTGGTACTGATATTCGCCAGTTATTGTGTTTTTCTGTCGACCTGTGCTGGCTACTTTCACTTCCTGACCATTTACGAATAGCCTATCGCGCACCAATCTTACTTTGTTATCCTTAATCTGTTTTGCCTTTTTTGCAACAGGATAAAGCAGTTTTCGTTTTTCCTCTATTTCCTGTGGGAACTGCTCCCTTACCCCATAACTTGTGTTATATAAGGTATCTGGTGCTGTTTGTCTCACATATTCTTTATCTTTATACCTTTCAAACCTTGCTATAATGGGACGTGGATACGGTTTGGAAGGATCATACCGTCCTAACCTATGGACCCTATCAAACTCTATATATCTGTCTATGTTCATAACTTCTTTCAGAAATTTTCTCAGCGTATGCTCAACATCTTCATATTCTCCTTCTGGTAGCTGTTTTTCTGCGATGCCCGTAAAAATCAGGTTTTCCCGCATACTGCGCCACTGTACGTCTGTTATTCTATTTACACATTTTTCTTGTTCAATCTCGAGAGTTTGAATTCTTTTTAGCATATCATTTATTTTTGAATGGTTCTCAGTATTTGACTCGATTATATCGTCATAACGGTCACTATAGCAATTGATACTCTCATCGTAGTTGGACACTGTATTTTTCAGTTCTGCGACTTCCTCTCCTAGGTTCGAAACTCTTAGCACTGTGTCTGATAGTGATTGTTTCACTTCATTTATTTGAGATATCTGTTGCTCTATACCCCCCATTCTTTTGTTCTGACTCTGAAGCTGTGATTCAACATTTTCCCATTGTTTGTTTTGACTATGCAAATGTGCCTCTATTCCAGATAACCGCTGGCCCAATGTTTGTTCAATCCCCTTCAGCATGTTATATATAACGTTTGTATACGGTGGTGGGGCCGGCACTGACGCTGAGGGGACGTATGGATCTCCTTTTGGGACAGCATACCCCTGTGGTTGGCTCTGTATATCGTCTGCATAAATTGCAGTAGGAAGTTGGGGCTGTGGTTGGGGTTGAGAGAAAGCCCAGGGCGCATGTTGTTCATTGGTAGGCACTGCATGAGGAAATACTGCATTAGGAGCTTCATGTATGCTGCCCTGGCCTTGGTTTGTGTACATGTGTTGATATTGTTGAGATTGTGGCAATACACACGATGTTGGGTTAACACTGTTTGCACTGATTATATTGTCACTGTTTGTGTTCAATATGGGATTTGGGCTTGTGGTTCTTAAACTGTTTATATTTATAGTATTACTCTGGTCTTCAGTAAGGTTCATTATATACCCACTGTCTACTAATTGTCTTGTCTGGTTCAATATGTTTACTGTGTTATGCAAGGAATAAATTAGTCAATGTTTTCGCCTAATACGTCAGCTTTCGTAAAACTTCTCATGAATTTACGGCATCTCGTGAATAACGACCCATTTACCGACGTCTATCTATTGTATAACAATATCGGCGAAGATAAATATATGCATTCAGTCGGGTGTGAAATTATATTAATAGAGTTCACCAGTGTCAGGTGACATTACATAATTAAGCCTTACAAAGCCTCTCCCCATTAAATCAGATCTCTCATCAGACGATGTTATCCAGATAGACATTACTAACCTGCAATAGGGAAGAACACCGACATGGATATCCCATGGCATAAAATGGTGAACCCTAGACAACTTTTCAGTTTCGGTAGCGTCAGGTAATCTACCAATATAACTGCATGTAGAGCCTGGTACAAACCACAAAAGCTTCCTAAAAATAAAAAAAAAAATACAGATTTAGAAATGGTTCTGTTTGGAAAATGATTGCAGTCGAATCGCGATATTTCGCAATCTAATGGGTATTTGTACTTTGCAATGTCTGCGGTTAGGTATATAAAAACGACCTGTGAGCAGAATATGTTTATGTTAAAGATATCGGCATTTGCGATAATGACAACAAACTGAATTTGCATCTTATATACAAAAGCATTATGATTTGATATCACAATACATCATCCGTCTGTGCTAAGAACAAAACTTCGTTTTGTTTAATTTTTGTATATAGCTATCCAAATGGTGTCTTAGTCATTTCCGGAATATTTCGAAGATACTGATAATACAGAACTGAACAGAGATAATAGTAGAATCATAAACGCCATTGAAAAACGACTAAGCTTGCGCAGGGTACAGCTATCCCACATGTCCAAACTGGGATGTGACTCTTTACTTTCCAAAGATTGTTTTGGTCGTCATGTGTTTAATATTACTAAACCTGGGGAATAAAACATTCTGCTCATAGAACAAACTGTTGACATGACTACTTATCTGACTGTTAAATGAATGACTTAAAGTGGATATTAATGATGAATTACAGTTTTACATCCAAACTTACCAATAATTATTGAGAAAAATACCATCGTCTCAAAACTTGTGAAAAATCTAAGGAACTGAGATGTCAGTCCCACTATTGCGGCAGAAATAGCAAGAATGGTAGTTCTTCTGATAAACTTCCTGTCTGAAATGATGGCTAAAGAAACCCTACCAACCAAATCAAAGCACCCAACAATTAAAAGTAGTATTCCTGTTTGATCACTGGAAAGTCCAACATCTCTAGCATATGGGGCAACTAGGATAATCGATAGCCCAGTCCCCGGCATCATCAGAAATGCTATCAGCAAAAAGACGAGAAAAACAGGATTTCTGATGAGACTAAGATCAAACAACAATGTGATAACTTTGGCGGTGATTCTCTTACATGAAAAACAACAACTGTGCTCTGAACCTTTTTCTGGGTCTTCTTCTTGGCTTAAAGTCCTCTCCATCGATGGTCTGACATCCACAACCGATCCACAGAATCCATCAGTACTCGTATACAGTGAAACTTTTGAACGTGATAAAGATTCGATAAAATTATGCAACTGCCCAGGATGGTCATTGTCTGAAAAAGTTCTGTGTCGCTGGGTCTGATTTCTTGCTGTCGCTGACCAGGTCCTTTGCCTTGGAATGAGAGGAGATGCCGTCGGGTCCCTTTTAGGATCGTATGAATGCTGTCTGAATAATTCAAGATGGTTCTTTTTAACTTCCGAAAGCTTGATTGGTAAAATTTCTAATGAACTAAATTCGTGCTTGTCACTTGTAATTTTCATGGTTATAGGTCTCTGGACTTCGTTATCACATAGAACCGATTTCTTTTCTTGCTTTTCCATGTTTTCTGGTTCGATGCCTGGTGCTTTCCATTTCCTGAAGCTGTCAATTGGTCTCATTAATGCTCCAGCTACACAAGTGTTAAGTGTCATTCCTGCCACAACAAACATTGTACCCGTATATCCATAATTGTCAAATAAAGATGTCATTACTGGTGCAAATACAAGATTTCCAAGACTTGCTCCACTGAACGCCAGAGCATTTGCCATTCCTCGCTTCTTGCTAAAATATTCGCCTATCACTGATGTCGCTGGGGGGTGAACCATAGAAATACCAATTGCTGAAATAAAATTAATCTGAGGATTGATTGACTGACTGATTGATTGATTTGGATTTAACAACATGTCAACCCTTGTGGGTCATTTTGTGTCGCCTACCAGAGAAGGAGAATATAGGTAGCAGAGATAGAAGAGGAGACAAAGTAAAGGACAGAGGATAGGGAGGAAAATGGATGAAAGTGTAGAAACAGAAGTAACAACAGCATTCCCTTCTACCCGTACCTGCTGCAAGGACAGCAGACCTTGTCCAACTGTTAGCATATATCAGTGGACGCCACAGTGACGCAAGCTATACGTCAGTTTTGCCTCTCCCAGCCACCCCAACTTCATCTTAGGATTATAACATGCGCATTCCGTATAATTCTACGGAAATATTTTTCAGAATTCTTAGAAGGTCAAGTAAAAACTTTTCATTTTTGCTCCAAAATTTGATTCTTGTTTAAGCTGTCTCAACTGACCCGGTTCGTATAGATATTTGTTCTTACGAACGCCCCGGTCTGTTTTAAACTGAATTAAAAGCAATATTGTATATTCCTGCAAAACCAACTTTTCCCACAGTAAAGTAGGGTTTCCATGGTATTTAATTCATGATTCGTTATTAGTCAAAAGCAGCTGACTGACTCAGAAAACTTGCTTCTTTGTTTTAAAATATGGTTTAAACATATTTTATTTCAAAAAAAAAAAACAAACATGCAGTACAATATTTACGCAAGGCCAAAAGAAAGGAATGACAGCTGAGAGATCTGCCAACAAATTAAGTTCTTTTCATGCGCAAGACGGTGCTTTCACTGCGTTCTCGTCTACGTTGAGTGTGAGTTTCTGTATGACCATTTTAAGAGATAATGTTGGTTGGTGCCTGATGCTCTGTCTCTGGTCGGGCTCATCGGAGTCTAACTGTTGGTTTTCTTTTGCTCCAGCATTTCAGTGGTTTCTTGCTGTCGAGTCCTCACCGTTGTCTCACCTCTGTGGTTCTTTGATTTCTGTGTTCACGGAGATGTTGCACTGATGAGTTAGGAGGCCTTCATGCGGACTGAACAAATTTTTTGTCTAAATCGCGACGGGAGTAAGGGCGAGGATTGTGGCCACGTAAAATCGATTTAAGCCCCCCAGTGGAAATCTTCCACTGACCGTTCCAAGGCGGCTCTTCTGTGGCGATTTATTTATGTTGTTGTTTGTTACTTACTGTGTGTATCACTTGTGTCTTTTCATTTTGGATGGCCATATGGCCATTTTGTGGGAAAGTAACTGTCCATATGGCCTTCCTTTGTTTAGGTTTCCATTATGGTCTGGTCGCTTAATGTTTGTATTTCTTTCCCTTTGGTGTCTTTTATGGATGGAGTAAGTTAATTGTATCAATTCCTGATCTTTGTTTTACTTCTACTTTTAACATTTATCAGTGTAAGTGATATTTATGTTCTACTAAATTTGGAGATATCTGAGTGGCCATCATTTTTGGAAAAGGAATGCTACTTCAACTTGTCACTTTTGCTTTTGTAAAGGTATGTTGAGCCATAATCATTTCCCCATTTGATGTATAGAGCATGATGTGAGATCAGACTATTTCGGTTCCTGATCATTGCCGTTATCATTTACTTTTATATTATATCCACTGACAGGTTAACCTACCTTCTAGAAACCCAAACGAAGCAAACAGTATTCTGATATCTGTTGACAGAGCGTTGATTACATTTGACGTGGCTATTAAAGTTCCACCGATCATAATGGACGTTCTACAACTCAGGAAATGTAGTCCTATTGTCATGACAAAAAGAGCTGAATCAGAAAAAAGTAATTGATTATACGACGCATGAGAATGTAATAAACACAAAGTCATGTAATGTAATAAATTCGATAATCCACCAGTGGATTAAATATGCAAATTAGATAGATACGCCCCGTAACGCTACACGTACGGCGTCCTTAACGAGGTCGCGTTTACTAATGGCGATATATTGGCATTTTTGTTTAAAAATCGTGAATAAAATGCGTTTTAAATGTCACAAGATAAATAGAATCTTGCATTCATGTTTATGTATTACTGAATTAATTAAACTCGTTGAGAAAAAGGGATAAGCCTCGCATTTTATCCATTTTCCTCAACTCGTTTAATAAATTCGAAAATACATTATTGAATTAATTAATCGCGTTGTGGAAATGGATAAAATGCTCGGCACAGCCTCGCATTTTATCCCTTTTCCTCACGTCGTTTAATAAATTCAATAATACATGAACACTTATGTAAGATCCTCTATTTATCATATGAGCTGCGCGAAGCTATAAGGCATCCGCAGCAAACCCTCATATCAGCCTGTGCATCCACAGTCTGATCAGAGTCTTCGCTGAGCGCTATATGGATGGTCATAGATACAAAGCTTATTCACACAGCCAAGAAAAGCTGTACTGTCACGGTGTGATTCGTGAATTCTCTGAATGCACATGCTAGAAGAACCATTTTTGCTTGCCGTGGCCTAATTATGACGTCACTATTATTCAGTAGCGCAATTCATGTCATAAAATTCGTTGAGATCGCGTGTTCATCACGATAACGCGCCTATATAATTTTGACCCCCTCGAACACCACTTTTATTTTGTTAAACTGGGGTTTACATGGGTAAACCTTATTTTTTCTTATTTCTGCTATAAAATATCGATTGATGGTACTCGTTAGAACCACCTCGATGAGGCGGTTCTAACGCATACCCACAATCTATATTTTGAACAGAAATAAGAAAAAATCACAATTTTTCATTTGAAAATTTTCGTGTTTTTTTTTTTCGGCGGTAAGGTTTATAATGCATTTTTATATGCGTGTTTTCGTAATGTACATTACTGGTTACTGTCACTGTCCGTTACTAAGTTGTTGAAAGTCAAATCCCTATTCAATGTCATATTAAACATATGTCATAAAGCCTTGTCTTTTTATCTGTCTTTTGGTGGCTGGATATTGTTGTGTTCCTCGATCGTGGCTTCTCCTGGATAACATTTTCTTTCTTTTTTACAAAAACACACCTGTGGTCATTTCATACGAACTTGATTAAACTCGTCGAAGTTTCGTTTTTTTTTTTTGTTTTTTTTTTTGTGTGTGTGTTTGTGTGTGTGTGGATTCGGGTTTAACGTCGCTTTCAACAATTTTTCAGTCATATCTCGACGTGTCTGGTTGCGACAGGGAGCTCAATGCTCACTTTTATCGTGCTGCCTCACTGAAGTATCAAGTCCCAGACACATTACATGATACCACACCCAGTCACATTATCCTGCCACTGGGTCGACCAGTCCTAGCTCTACCCCGTAAATCTGAGTGCCAAGCGAGGAGCAGCTAGGATCATTTTTAACGACTTTAGTATGTCGCGGCCCGGGATCGAACCCGTGACCTCCCGTTCCCCGCAGCGGACACTCTACCAACTGAGCTATCGGGGCCGGTAAAGAAGTTTCGTTTTATACAGTTTATTAGAAGACTGGGGTTAACGGTTGCGGATTAGTGGAAACTTCGCTAATCAATTTACCAAACTGGTCTAAGTTTTCGCTGCACCATGTGTCTGGGCAATATAGCATCCCCCGCCCTGTTTTTGCGCCATCATAGTGATAAGATAGACCCTTTCTGAACAGTTCTAAAGGTGGTCTTAATATAGGAATTTTTAATGTATGTGAGATAAAGTTACCTTATATGAATCCATGAGAGACAATAACATGAAATTGATATACAAACGTGGTCTGTGCAAGCTCAATAGAACTAACCCATAGAGGCCGTTAAACTTAGAATCACAAATTTAGGTATTTACAAACTATTTGGGAAACATTGTTTAAAATCTCTTTGCCCCCAATAAGTGAGGTTAAAAGGCGCATTTATATAAACTGTCTTTTTAAAGTGGTGGTACAAGAACCAGTTGTCTACAAAAATAAGTTAAACCATTTTGTACCGGAAACCCCAAAAGGGGTATTTGACAAACAGTGCAGGCACAGATCAGACGCCGCAAAACGCGGCGTCTGATCAGGGCCTACACTGTTTGTAAAAAGTTTAGCCAATTTCCAAATAAATTTTGAAGAAAACACAACCTGACACCCCTAAATTTTGAAATGGACTCCTGCTATATGTAAGAGGAAGATTCCATTTGGTACAAAAAGGGTTAATTGCTATATACTACAAAAGAACCTACATGTGATACTGAGTATTATGCACTGGAGCGTTGTTAGCAATGACGTAAGAGATGCGCTTGAGTTGAACCTCTCCTGGAAGGCGACAAAAAATAGTCCGAAATTCTTCCGCACTCCACCAAACAAAAAGAAATAGAAGATGGCAGCTGTGGAGAGAAACGTTGTACTTAATACTTAATGGTTGTATTTTTCAACAGTCAAAAACTGTGTGAGTATGTACTGAACAGTGAACTACCATTTGAGCCATCGCACGACAAAATCTGCAGTAAGGCCTGTGCGACCAGCCAAGACTCAGATCAGCCTGCGCATCCGCGCAGTCTGATCAGAGTCTTGCTGTTCGCCTGAGCCTTCTATAGCCTCTGGGCTATTCATGGGACGAAAAGAGAATGCTCCGACCAGGTTGACCTGACGGACCGGCTGAACTGAGTCTTCGACCATAACACCGGTTTAATTGAAGGTTTAGTCATGCGCCGGCTCATTTGTGTCCCGCCATACGAAAATGGGGCCTTCGAGCATGTGCGCAAAGCGAAGACTCAGTTCAGCCTGCACAGCCGCGAAGTCTGATTAAGAGTCCTCCCAGTTAAGCAAAATTATCTTCACGCAGACAGTGAAATCTGCATCCTGAGTGGGTAGGTAGGCGCTTAGCGAACATGCTTGAAAGCCCCTCGAAGTGGCGGTGGTGTATTTTTGGTGCTTTAAAATTTGAATACCAAATGCACCAGAATAAAATGATCAACCCTTGTACTTGACATGCTGTATATATTATACTATAAATAATGAACGAGATTATAAGTCCGGATGACCAATGGTCCAGAATGCTCACCTGTGTGTTTATGGAGCCATTTATTTTCAGACAAGAATATTTTAGAAAGTTTTTTTACCATGGCAGCCATCTTGGCCATGTAACCTAACCCTTTTGAACAAATTTCATTACCCAATCACATCAAGGCTCCATAATGTTATAAAAGTTAGTTTAAATTTGACCAGCATATATATATATATATATGTTTTTTTTTTTTTTCAAAAAAGAAAATAAAAAGGTATCTGAGTGACCTGGACCAAGGTCAATATCTTAACCTTTGATACTCATAAAGCTTCACTAACTCATTTATCTGATTACCTATATAGAGGATCTTACATGAGTGCTCATGCATTATTGAATTTATTAAACGAGTTGAGGAAAAGGGATAAAATGCGAGGCTTTGCCGAGCATTTTATCCCGTTTCCTGAACGAGTTTAATAAATTTAATAATACATGAGCACGAATGCAAGATTCTATTTATCATATGACTTTTAAAACGCATTTTACTTACGATTGTTTTACAAACAAGTCATTATTCCGCCATAAGTAAACGCGACGTCACTAAGGACGTTGTACATGTAACGTTACGGTGCGTATCTAACTAATTTGCATATTTAATCCACTAGTGGATTATCGAATTTATTACATGGCGTTATAACACTCTCAGAGGCGACCTCATATGATAAACCATTTAAGTTCACGGGCAATAACAATTTTCAAAAATTGAACAATACCCACCCCACACCCCATTTTCCTATAGAATAGCACAAGTGAACAAATTTGATCTTGGCGTTAAATGCGTCATTGTAAACCGAGACTCATAATTTGAAAAAAAAAATAAGCGCAAGAGTCCCAAATGTTAAGACAATTGGCCCACTAGATCGAGGGAAGAATTTGTTTGATGATCTTTTACCACATAATTATGCTCATGGCGGCCGTCTTGGTTATTTCTTCTATCCCTTCAAATCTTCGTATGAAATTTGATTTCATTGTGTCCAGTGGTTTTTAAGAAATAACAAGTTTTAATTTTATATCTGAGTGACCTTGGTCCATAGTCAAGGAGTGGCCTTTGATACTCATGTAGCTTCAAAATGAACAACAGTTTCCAAAAATTTAACAATTTCCACTTTTACCCATACAAACGCATATACGACCAAATTGGCGTGAATGGGGTCAACGTCAAGACAGTCATCAGTGGATAAAAACATTATAAACTGCATTGAGTCATTAATGCTACATACCAAGTTCCAAGGCAGTCGACCCATTAGTTCCGAAGAAAAAGGTTTTGAAGTGTTTTACCACATATGGGCATTGCGGCCTTATTAGTCATATGACCAAACTTATATTAATTAATTTTTATTTCCTTGTTCCTTTTTTTCATATGAAAATCGGTTACAAATGGCCAAATGGTTTCTGAGAAAAACAAGTTTTAATTTCAATATCTGAATGGCCGTGGGCCAAGGGCAGGGAATGATCTTGACCTTGAATACTCAAGCATTTGGCTTACTGCACCTAACCGGTTTTCACATCACAGGCTGCAATAGTTTTCGAAGAAAACACAGCTTTCAACAGACGACAGACAAGAGCCTTCGGCTCAGGTGAGCTAAAATAGCTACATTGGAAAAGCAACAATCAAAGAATAAAACCGCCGCAAGCCACGGAAAGAATAACAAATAGCAGGGTTACACACACAGAAGTAGCTCTAGATAAGGAGGCGTGTTAAGGCTAATCAAGGAATAAGTTCTCTATGTCATAGTAGAAAAATATGTTGTGGGCACTTGTGAGAATCGCCTCATCATTTACAAGGCGAGTAGCATATCCACTACACCACGGATGCTTCCTCGCATTCAGTGATCGGGGTTGAAAACTCAACTGTAATTGGAGTCAGAGCAGAAAACAAAAACATAAAAAAGTTTCACCATAGATGGCCGTACACAAGAATGGATGCTCGGTCCACCCGCTTTCTTTTGCTCCAGCCTTTCAGTTATTTCATGCTGTCGAGTCCGAATCTGTATTCGTTTGAGTTTTATGTTCACGGAGATGTTGCACTGATGAATTAGAAATACCTTCATGCGGACTGAACAAAGTTCTTGTCTTAACCAAGACAGAACCAAGGGCGAGGATTGTGGCCAAGTAAAATCGATTAAAGCCCTCCTCCCCGAGTAAAAAACCTTCCTTATTGTTACAGTTCGTTTTTGCATGTATGTATTGTTAACATCTTTTTCTTTTGGATATTCTTTGTGGGAAAGTAACCGTCCTTTTGCTTTACGCTTGTGACCTTTCATTATGATGAAGTTATTTTCTGTATGTATTTATTTCTCTTTTGTGTCTTGCAATGCTGGTAGGTGTGAGATAATTGTCTAGATTCCTGATCATTGCCTCCACACCTATTTTGAACACTCGAGTTCTTTTCATTCTGTTTTCTACGACTCTTAAAAAGATTAAGGATGGATGGTACCACATTCCACATTCCGGTCCAGCACAGCGCAACCGAAGAACGTAGCAAAGAACATCGACAAAAAATCATGCGCAGTCCGTCAAACACCATCCAACTTTTGCACTGTTCAGAAAGATAACTGAACGCAATATTCTTGTTTCATTGGCCACTTCTTAATAAAATGCAGGTAGAAACTGCAGATCAATATTCAAAAGCTTAACTTCATCAAAAACAATATTTTATATAACTCAATAAAAGTTGCATCCATTACGAAAACACGCCTATACAAATACATTATAAACTTTACCGCCGAAAAAACGAAAATTTTAAGATGAACATTGTGATAGTTTTTACTTATTTCTGCTCTAAAATGAAGATTGTGGGTACTGAGGTGGTTCTGACGAGTACCGACATATTATCTATATTTTAGAGCAGAAATAAGAAAAAAATAAGGTTTACCCTTGTAAACCCCATTTTTAGCGATAAAACTGGTGTTCAAGGAGGTAAAACTTATATAGGCGTGTTTTCGTGATGCAATGTTAAGTCAGTGTAAGGTTGCGTTCCTGCATGGTACCTACCTGCCAGAACAACCCAGGCCCATCCTCTGTCAATAGGGAGATCTTCCGTATCATCTGTTTCGTCCTCACCATATGGGACTTCATCGGCTAATGTCTCCTCCGCTTCTTTATTTTGCTCGTCTTTGTCCCTTTTTATCCCGTTCCTTACTTCCGTTTTAGGCATTTTCCAATGTGTATAGCCTGAAATTATATTTCACGAAATTTTAATGTTTCATTGGGAAGTGATTTGAAGTGATAAACTTTGCAGTATAGACATGTTCCAATGTGTTTTGGTGCATACCGAACAAATACATGTTTGAACCACATTGAAAATGAGAGTGTAAAGTATACTTAACCCACCAGTAATTTTCACTAACCGTTCCAAGTCGGTGCTTTTGCTGTGGTTCCTGCCTGTTTGTTGTGTTAGTGATTCTGATTTTTTCTCCCATAATGTATGTTGTTCCTCTTTAGTTACAATTGGATTATCAAACACGTTTTAACCACAGTGAGAGTGTTTCCTTTGCGCTTTTGTGTGTGTGTCTGAAGAGGGGGTGGGGGAGAGGGCGGGATTGGGAGCTGATTGTTTCACTTCCTGATGGTTTCCATTTTCAAAAGTTTTCCAGTCAGAACAAAACGATGAGCAAACATTTGCGACACTATATTCTACGAAATACGTCATCATGTAACGTCGCTTTTCATTGGTCGGTATATTGTTTTATGCGCTTGCCGTTTTGGGGCAAAAAGAACATTTTTAAACAAAACAGTGAATAAGTGCATTAGAATGGGGATAACTGTTACAGTATTGAAAATTGTCATTGTCCGTTTTAAGGTCGCGAGGTCCGTTTTTTTTTTCGGCCCCGCCCACGCTTCGCCGTAAAACAAAATTTCCGATCGTAAAACCGCCGATTTACCTCCCCAAAATGACAATTGTCATGCAGTTATCCCCTCAATAAAAGCTGGCAGTATATCTGCATATTTTGCTATTATCCAGTTGAACAGTCGAATGCCTGAAAGTTGCTTGACACGTTAAGTCTGTCATCGCTTATAAAAACAGGCATCACTTAAACGGAGGCAGAGCAAGCAGAGGAATTAAACGGTCAATTCACGGATGTGTTCAGCAAAAAAGAGCACAACCATGTTCCCTTGCTTGAAAGGACAGCCCCTTTCATGAAGAACATTGTTGTAGCTAAAGAAGGTGTAATCAAACTTCTGAAAGGCTTGAACCCTTCTAAAGCATTAGGACCTGATGAGTTGCATCTCAGAGTCCTAAAAGAACTTGCAGATGGATTAGGTCCGGTTTTTGCTCACCTTATTCAACAGTCACTTGATTCGGGTGAAAACCCCAAGGAATGGTCTTTAGCAAATATATGCCAATTGTACAAGAATGATGATCGAACTTGTACTGGAAATTATCGCCCTGTATCACTCACATGTGTACCTTGACAACTTTTGGAGCACATTGTTTGTTCGAATGTAATGGCCCACCTCGACCAACATAAACTATTATCTGATAGACAGCATGCTTTCAGAAAGAACCATAGCTGTGAAACACAACTAGTGATAGTGATAGATGATTGGGCTAAAATCTTGGATAATGTTGGACAAATTGACACATTCATCTTGGATTTGAGAAAGCTTTTGATACACCTCCTCATCCGCTTCTGAAAAACAAACTTAATGGATACGGCATTGGTGGCAAAACTTTAAAATAAATTGACGCTTTTCTTTGCCATAAAGAGCAATGGGTGGTTGGTAATGGAAGTAAATCTGATTGGGCCCCTGTCCTGTCTGGAGTCCCACAGCGGAGAGTTTTTCGTCCACTTCTTTTCTGCCTTAACATAAATGACATCTCACAGGAAATTGATTCAGAAATAAGGCTCTTTGCTGATAACTGTATTTGTTACCGTGAAATAAAAACTTCGGAAGATACAGCGAAACTTCAGAATGATATTGACAGATTGGGTAGCTGGGCTAGGAAGCGGGGAATGCGGTTCCAACCCAGTAAATGTAACATGATGCAACTTACAAGAAAGCGGATCAAAAAGATCAATGCTACCTATGAATTACGGCTCCCGCCCATCGGGGCTTGAAGAAATAGATGGGCTGCATGATGCTTCCACGCAGAGCTGAAACCAACCGTACACGAGTTTTGATAAATTGCTTAGATGATCTAAGCCTGCCCAGGCAAAGCGGTGCGAGTCCGCCCATGCTTATAAACCCTGTTGGTTTCATTGGGCGACATGGCTTGAGATGTCATTTCATCTCAATGTCGGGTAAAATTCCCACAAAATTGGAAGCAACGTCTCCAAAGTGGCCTATACAGTGTTGACGGGGACGTTAAACCTCAAATCAAACAAACACACAAAGCTACCTATGAATTGGAGGAAACTCTGCTTGAAAATGTAGAAAGCATTAAATATCTTGGTGTGACAATCACGAATTATTTAAGATGGAACACTCACATTAGTAACGTTTGTACTAAGGCTAATAGGCCCCTTGCCTTCTTGTGACGGATTCAGCATGCCCACATGACCTAAAAGAAATGTCATACAAGGGACTGGTTCGTCCAGTCCTGGAATATGCAAGTACGTCTTGGGGTCCACCTACTTTTACCCTCCAGGAAGAATTGGAGAGGGTCCAAAAAACGTGCGGCCCGTTCAGTAACTGTGAATTACTCGTTTGAAACTGGGAGTATGACTGACATTCTGGAACAATTAAAGTGAGAGTCTCTTAAAGAGCGGAGAAAACAAAGTAGGCTGATACTTTTATATTAAGGTCTAAAGGGTAAAGCCAGTATGCCCATGAATGACCTTGTTCCCCCTTCAGAGACAACACTACGGAAAAACATCCTGATGTCTGCCGAAGGTGCAGATGACTCTATCTCTACATTCCCCACCCTTGTGAGGTCTAGGGACTAGTTCAGTCGGTCGAAGATCCTGGTGAAGGGTTGTCTAAGGACGAGTCACCAGTAAACAATTCTGATTCTGATCCCAAATGAAGTTTATCTTTTGCAGGCTGTGTGTTTTATGTGCTAGGACTTTTGTTCAAGCACAAAAATGAGAAGAAAAAAAAAAAAAAAAAAAACAAACGAAGAGGTGATAAAAAACATTCACAAACTCTCAGGCTAACAGCGGAAAAGCAATTTTTACAAGTTTCAACGATGCTTCGCTTAAGTTGGTAATCGTTTTGTAATTTGTTTGCGTCAGGCCACATGATTTGAAAATGGTGAGAAGTTAAGGCTATTGCTATAACAACAATTGTCTACGTCCTTGGGCGAAACAATAATTAACTATGATAGAATAGCATCATGTTTTATTGTGACATCACTAACAGCTGCTGATTATTTATCACCACTCGCCAGTTATTAATTTCAGAGACGTGGAGAATGTAGTTAGGGATATTTTCTCTGTTATGTCGTCTCGAGCAAGCACTTATTAGCCTTACGTCCAGCTTCTGTTCTTATAAGACTAGCCACCTATTATTAAATGACACGTATGTAAAGCCAAAAACAGAGCAAGTCTGCCACCAAATGTCTCACAGAAGAAGACGCAGAGAAATTCCGTCTGTTTATGTCGTCTGTTGCGTCTTCTTGCAAAGTCTTAAAATACTAAAGGAAAACAGTGGTGTCCATGATCAGACTACACGCTGTTTGCAAAAAATACTTTTTAAGTAACATGCACAACAAGTGTTGTTTTTCACGTCTTAAATGATAATGTTTAAATAAAATGTTTCCGCCTTTGTAAATACAGAACACATTGCCTGTAGAAAATGGGTGTCTCTGATTTGTTGAGACTGCACTGATGAGTTAGGAGGCCTTCATGCGGACTGAACAAATTATTTGTCTAAATCGCGACGGAAGTAAGGGCGAGGATTGTGACCACGTAAAATCGATTTATTCCCCCAGTGGAATTCGTTTCCGCTGACCGTTCCAAGGCGGTTCTTCTGTCGCGGTTTATTTTTGTTATGGTTTGTCTTTGTGTGTTTGTGTCGTTTATATTATTTTGTTTTGGATGGCCTGTTGGCCATTTTGTGGGAAAGTAACTGTCCTTTTGGCTTTCCGCTATTGATGTTTCCATTAGGGTATGTTGTTTCATGTTTGTGTTTCTTTCCCTTTGGTGTCTCTGATGGGAGCTGTGGGTCGAGTGTATCGATTCCTGACCATTGCCTCCACTTCTACTTTATAAGAAGAACTAAAGTTTGCAACATTGTCTGATTGCTATTACTGGGTTCAATAATCCGAAAAGAAGTAAATATAAACTTCAAACACGCCCTTCTCTATATATGGTCGACGCACAGTGAAATTCTGCTATGAAGACCACCTAAAATGAAGTCTATTTCTGCTTTAAAAAGTTATTTAGTAGGTTGCAGTTATTCTTTCTTTGAGTTTTCTGCATTCAATGTCCTCTGGTCATGGACCACCTTTGGGACTGTTCAAAAGTGGTCTTAAAAGCTATTTTTGAACAGTCCGAAAGGTGGTCTTAATATAGGAATTTTGTTGTACTGTGCGGGGCTTTATAATCGAGTCCACATTCTAGAGTGTCCCACTAATTCGTCTTGAGACAACTGGCCAATTGTTGTAAGGAAGCTGAAGCAGTCATTAAAGACACATTTTTTTTCTTTATATAAAAGGGGTGGCCTGTCTAATCGTCTCCAATAAACCAGTCCTTCGGACCATAGCGCACATCAAAGGCGTATGATATGTAAGTGATTATGAGGTGATTATGAGCAGAGACCCTCTGAGAGATATGTTTAAAAGGGGGCTCTATAAGGGGAACTTGCGTGATGGTATATTTTTTACTGAGATTCTTTCCAACAAATTGTTGTTTTCAATTACTTCTTTTTTTTATTTTAAAAACGTTAAGAAAAACACTGACATCCATTGTTTCATTAACTCAAAAGTGAAAACGGTAAAGGTAAATGAATTGAATAATTCAAGATTTAATCAATCAATTAACATTCATTTCGTTTATTTATTTATAATTGTTTGAAAGTATGTGACACAAATCATGGAATGTCTAAAATATTAGCATTTCATAGTTTCAGTCAAGCTTAAAATGTTTCTTGTTTTAGACAAAATCATATCAGAAAACAGAACTCATTAAACCCCACATTTTATACAGTAAAACTGGGGTATAGAGGGGTATACATTATTTTTCTTATTCCTAGCTCAAAAACATATACTGTGGGTCCTCGTTAGGAACGCCTCTGCGAGGCCATTCTAAAGAGTACTCGCAATGTAAAAACATATTGTACAGTAAAATTGGGGTATAGAAGGATATACATTATCTTCCTTATTTTTACTCATAAACATATATTATGGGTCCTCGTTACAACTACCTCGGCTGTAACGAGGACCCACGATAAAATACGAGTACTCACAATGAAAAAAACATATTATACAGTAAACTGGTGTTTATAGGGATATACATGTACATTATGTTTTCTTATTTCCACCCAAGGTGGTTCTAACGAGTACCCACAAAATATCTGGCTGGTCAAATGTAACCAATGCTTTTGAATAGGCATGTTTTTAAAATGTTTATAAATAATGATGACTAAAAATAAAAACAGAATAAAAGTGCGAATGTTTCTAACTAGGACGCAGTTATTAAAATTCCTTAGGTAATTGATTACCATCCTTTGGTCCCCTGTTTGTATGACAGCCATAATACCCCAAGTATATCTCATCTCAAAACTGCTTTCTTTAATAACCGATCATTAGCGAGTTATGCAATCAAAAATGTGTATTTAAGGTCACTGATGAGGCCTAATAGACCGAAACTAGCTAGTCTGGCCCAGGAAACTTCACACTTCATGCTTTTAAGTTCTGTGGCGTATTCTTTGCTTCCAACGGATAACCCATTTTTGGCCCCTAGGCTGTTATTTCAACAATCTTTGTGGAAGTCCACTGGACAAAGCAGCATACCGAATATCAAGGCCTGGGCCTTCGGGTTTAGGTCAAGAATATTTTTAAGGTTTTCCCTGTATAAGTCTATGTAAAACATGGGGGCCCGAGGCGGGGCCATTTTGGACCCAAGGCTATGGTTTGAATAATCTTGATAGAAGTTCATTAGACAAAACTTCATACCAAATATCAAAGATCTGGTTTAAAACAAGAAGATTTTAAAGGTTTTCCCTATATAAGCCTATGTAAAACATGTGGGGCCCCGGGTCGGGGACATTTTTGGCCCTAAGGCTTTAACTTGAACAATCCTGGTTGTGGTTTACTATATAGATGAAGTCTCGTGCCAAATATCAAAGACCTGAGCCTTCTGGTTTCATAGAAGAAGATTTTTTCAAGATTTTCCCTATATACGTTTATGAAAAACACGTGGCCCCGGGGCGGGGCCATTTTTTATCCAAAGGCTATAATTTTAACACTCTTGATAGAGGTCCACTAGATGAAGCTTCATATTAAATATAAAAGACCTGAGCCTTGCGGTTTCAGAGAAGACTTTTTTTGTTTTTGTTTTACGGCCCTTTCAAGAGATTATTTCACTTTTATCGAGCCGATCGATAATCAGAGGCGGGCGAAAAACCAGAGTACCCGAAAAAAACACCTGATCTTACATTGCAGAACTGGGCAGAGAATATATATTTTTTTTAAGTTTCCAGTTAAAAAATCTAGTGTTGGCTCCTGTGACCTAGATGTGCAATAGCCCGGAACCCATATGAAACGTGTTGCCAAAATATCTACTAAGGCTTGGCAGTAAATACAAATTTTCAATTATCCCCATTACAAATCTATAGAAACTCCTAGATGCCATAGCAACAAAAGTAAAGAGCCGAATTTCATAACTTGAAAAAAAAAAAAACAAAAAAAACAAAAAAAAAACATAAAACCTCTTCAGGCAAATATGGTGAATATTTCCATAAAGTCTCAGCCTCATAGAGCATATGGTCTTTCGAGAACCCTATTTCTAAGTGTGTGTTTATTCCATTTTGGGTGCATTTTGGTTTCCATGACAACCAATAAAAGTGACCAGTTGGCCTAAAATCATACGGCAGATAGATGATTGTTTAAATCTATTTCTAGGAAAGTTTTGTCAAAATATCTGGAAAGGCGTAGCAGTAAGTTCCATTTTTCACTTTTCCCCATTATAAGTCAATGGAAACTCTAAGTTACCATAGCAACCAAACTAAAGAGCCGAATTTCATAAAAAAAAACACACACAAAACCTGAAAAGGCAAATATATTGAAGATTTCTATAAAGACTCAGCCTCACAGAGCATGCGGTTTCTGAGGAGATGATCTTTTAATTTTTTTTTTCTATTTATTTATTTATTTTCATTTGGTTTCCATGGCAACCAGTAAAATGAGCAATAAGCCTAAAATCATATGGCAGATTGCAGACTACTTAAGGAACATTTCTATGAAAGTTTTGTCAAAATATCCGCAGAGGCTTGGCAGTAAATGCCATTTTTTCCCAATTTTCCCCATTGTAAGTCTATGGAAACTAATGAGCCGATTTTAATAATAATAATAATAATAATAATAATAATAATAATAATAATAATAATAATAATAATAATAATAATAAACACACAAACTTTTAATCCCCAAACGAAAGGATGCTACAGATAAAATTTGGGCCAATCGGCAAAGTGGTTTCAGAGGAGATGTCGTTTGAAAGTGTTGACGTAGACGCAGACGACGGAAAACTGCCTATCCTATAAGCTCCCCAGCAGCCTTCGGCTCTGGTGAGCTAAACAAAATTCTAGTCACTGCGCTATATATACACGACTACACGGATCTGTACCTCTGTTGTTCGCAAGTCACGCAAACATGTTTTCTCATGGCGTGACTCATTTAACAGAGACGTTCAAAACAAACGACGTCCTTAGTTAACGTATGGTTAAAATTTTGATCATTTAATATGACATATATGCTAATCTTTTTACTGAAAAAAAAAACGTGACTAGCAGCTACTAACATTTTTTTTTCGGAAAAAAAAATACAAAATTTCAGATATTATTTTGTTTGTTTGAAATGGAGTTCAACGTCCCGTCCCCGTCAACACTACTTAGGTCATTTTGGAGACATTGCTTCCAATTTGGGGGACTTTTACACGACATTCAGGTGAAATGACATCTCAATCCCTGCCGCCCAGTGAAACAAGAAGGCTTATATGCAGTGGACAATCTGACACACACCGCTTTGTCTGGGCAGGCTTAGTCCTTCTAAACGGATTACCAGTACTCGTGTGTGGTCAGATTCAGCTCAGCGTGGAAGCATCATGCAGCTCAATCTATTTCACCAAGCCCCGATGGGCGGGGGCGATTTAGATATTGTACTTGTTGGAAAAGTTAACAATATGACCATCAACGAGCTCATTAAGCTAACGAGGCCTTGAACCACTGGACCCAGACTGGTTAATCACTGCGGGTCAGCCAGTCATTTGAACCATTCAAAACTGATTGAGCCGGGGCACAGCCATTCCTACAATTTACATGTGCGCCCACCGAAGACTCAGATCAACCTGCGTATCCGCGAAGTCTGATCAGAGTCCTCGTTGTGCGCTCTAAGGATAGCCAAGGGCACAATACTCCTTTATGGCTGTGCAGGCTGATCTGATTCTTTGCTGTGTAAATTGTAAGAAATGCCATGCCCCGGCACAAAATTTTATTTGTTTGTTTTGTGGTTTAACGTCCCCGTCAACACTGTAAAAGTCATTTTGGAGGCGTTGCTTCCAATTTTGTGGGACTTTTACCCGACATTGAGATGAAATGACATCTCAAGCCCTGTCGCCCAATGAAACCAATAGGGTTTGTTAGCATGGACAGTCCGCCTCGCACCACGGTTCCTGGACAGGCTTAAATCCTCTAAGCGGTTTACCAGTACTAGTGTGCGGGCCGGATTCAGCTCTGTGTGGAAGCATCATGCAGCCCATATATTTCTTCAAGCCCCTATGGGCGGGGGCAAACAAAATTTTATTGACAATGCAGCCTCTTAACCCATTTTGTACCGGAAACTCTAAATCTGGTAATTGGCAAACAGTGCAGGCCCAGATTAGACGCCGCATAAAGCGGCGTCTGATCGGGGTCTACACTGTTTGCAAAACGTTCAGCCAGTTTCCAAATAGATTTTGAAGAAAACACAACCTGAAACCACTAGATTTTGAAATGGAACCCTGCTATATATGAGGAAGATTCCATTTGGTACAAAAAGGGTTAAGCAAATTTCAATGTCTCGAACAGACCAGGCGTTAAGGCCGGTCTCGGTAGCAAAGTCAGATGCGCGTCTGACTGTCTGTCAGGAGGTCGCGGGTTCGATACCTGCCGGGTCGGATACATTCTTTCATTAAGATTGATAATGAAATCTTTATAAGGTCGCTAATACAAGAAGGACAATTGCCCGTTTCTTGCGAAAGAATGCACTGTTCTTGTTAACCGCTTATGTATAAGCCTGTCCAGAAAGTATGGTTTAGTAAACTGAACGGCTCGATATGACCTAAACAGTGATGACTGGGTCTTTAAACAAACAAACCTGGCGTTATGAGTAGGGACATAAAGGGACATCTTTTTGACCTTCTGTAAAACAAGTGTATGTTAGAGTCGAGACAATCTTCAAGATGTAATTATCCCGAATCATTCTCTCCAACATTCTGTGTACGGAAAACTTTGATTGGAGCACGGGTATGTCGAATATCGGTTACCATCTTTGTCTGAGTTTATAGATCTGTTCACGTATAATGATTTGTCTCGTTATTTTTAAAGCTCGTTTTTTCTTCGGCAATTAAAACTTTCTACGCTTATTCAAGCTCCTATGTAGTCAAGTGAATCCGCCAATTCCTATCACTAGAACAAAGCTTACGTACAAATCCTTCAACATATTGATGGCATGTATTGCTTAAACTGTCTTAAAAAAGATAATATCTTTAAACAAACTTGATGATTGGGTACGCATGCGTTGGGTGCGCATGCGCGCGAGTGACTTTATCCTGTTTTCCGGGAAACAAATTTTGGAATCTTTGGGGGAATTTAAGGAATACCCTGGATGAGCCTTTAACTTTTTTCTACTTAACTTTGTTTAAATATTTAGTAACTCGTTTATTTTGCAGCTTTAGTTGTGTTTTTACTACTTCTCATATTTTTCACATCACGGATAATTTGGCGTTTGTATTTTTACTTGTGCACCGAAACGTAACTAGTTCCGGTTTCGCGGCGGATTGACATTAAGGTGAACGGTCTGACAGTTAAAATCACAAGAAATCACAGGAAATCTCCGGAGTTGTAAAGGAAGCCCTTAAAGGCTTATCATCTCCACCTATACTTCAACGATCTTTTCCGGTCCGGTTCCATAAAATGTCATTTACACATGAATATTGGTTCCAAAGTCATTTCGAGTTAACAACAATACATCAAGTCTCTATCTTGACATGAATGTTCAATGATTGTGACTCACAAGGTAACTCAGAATCTAGTACACTTCACTGACATCAAATCTTATGTCACGCGAAACTACAGTGTAATGTCCAACTTATTTTTAAATGAGTCCACCTTTCTCAAGGTTAATCAAATCCGGGGGTAGTCTGTTCCGTTCCAGTTATCAATGCATCTAGCAGGAAAAGCGTCCATGAGTATCGATCTTACAAAAAATTCTAAGAACTAGAAATGGTGTTTGTAAAACACAATGCCCCCAACCTTTGCTTGTCCTTAGATGGCAAAATATTCAACAAATATTGTTAAAGACTCAAAAACATACAACAAGAATTCCCCCGAAGGCTATGTCGCGCCTGTGGAGGCGCAAAGTCACCAAACCATGAAATCTAGGTCAAGGTCAAACATGGATGCCTGCATAAAAATTTCACTCCTAGTTCCAAGCATGTACCAAGTATCATCAATGAAACTCTTAACGAGAATTCTATGTTTTTTAATTAAAGGGGAAATAATTCAAGAAGGGGAGATAATTTGGACAAGAAAAAAAATACGGGTCAACTATTTTTTCATGAGGAACTCATATATGAAATTTCAAAACACTAGCATACACGGTTCTGAAGATATGCTATGCACCAGAAAGCAACACAATTGAGTAGCAAAAAATTACAAAGGGCCATAACTCTAACAAAATTTTATCGAATTGGTTGAAAATTTAATCAGGTAGTCTCCTCCTTAGTCCCAATCACTATACCAAATATCAAGGCTGTAGCTCAAATACTTTTTGAGATATCTTGCTAACGAGAATTCTATGTTATTTAATTAAAGGGGAAATAATTCAAGAAGGGGAGATAATTTGGACAAGAAAAAAAATACGGGTCAACTATTTTTTCATGAGGAACCCATATATGAAATTTCAAAACACTAGCATACACGGTTCTAAAGATATGCTATGCACCAGAAAGCAACACAATTGAGTGGCAAAAAATTACAAAGGGCCATAACTCTAACAAAATTTTATAGAATTGGTTGAAAATTTAATCAGGTAATCTCCTCCTTAGTCCCAATCACTATACCAAATATCAAGGCTGTAGCTCAAATACTTTTTGAGATATCTTGCTAACGAGAATTCTATGTTATTTAATTAAAGGGGAAATAATTCAAGAAGGGGAGATAATTTGGACAAGAAAAAAAATACGGGTCAACTATTTTTTCATGAGGAACCCATATATGAAATTTCAAAACACTAGCATACACGGTTCTAAAGATATGCTATGCACAAGAAAGCGTGACGTACGAACGGACGGACAAGCCAGAAGCAATATGCCCCCCAACTTTTTTAAAGTTGGGGGCATAATGAATGGGTTTCCTGGTTAAAATAAACTCTCCTACTTGTATATATTTACAGTTGTTATAGGTGATGCTTGGGATGTTGAATCAAATCCTGGTCCAAACTCCCGAAATGACAGTTCACACTTTCCTTGTGGACTCTGTCTGGGAAGATCGGAGAATTTGTTGCGACTCTTGCAATGTCTGGTATCACATAGGAATCAACTATGTATAGTTTTTATTATAACGATATCATTGCACAAAAACGTAGTATGGGAGTGTATAAAATGTGGAATGCCAAACTTTTCCACATCTCTGTTTGACACCTCATCTTCTTTAGACACCTACAATCACTTTGATCCTTTATCTACCATGTCCGAGCCTGATAGTCCGATTCCAGACAACATTGGCCCACCCACGGCAGCTTCATCGCCCATTGTGCAACAGTCCAAAGAAGCTAAACGAAAGACCAAAAAGGCGGTCCTCAACCATCCTCTCAGAATAACGATCATGAATTATCAGTCAATAAAGAATAAACGGGCTGAACTTCATACCATTATCGACTCGGCGAAACAAGATATCATCTTGGGCAATGAGTCTTCGTTAACCCCAGAAATAAAAAAAAAATACCCGAATCTTTTGAGGCCATCCGGAAAGACAGTGTTGGGGATGCACACGGAGGTGTCTTCGTGGCTTTCAAGAGAGACCTACTCTGTACAGAATCTCCGGAGTTGGACACCAACTGTCAAATGCATATTGGAAGCATGTTTCAAGCACCTTTACCTTTGAATATGACAATACATATCCCGATAGCCCCCAAAAGAATGGTAAAGTTAAAAAGTTTTGGTCATTCGTAAAGTCCCTGAAAAAAAGATGCGTTTGTGATCATTTCGCTAAGGGAAATGGAATTCTAAAACCGGACTCGCGCGATAAAGCTAACATATGCAATATACAGTTTCCGTCGGCATTTACGCGTGAAACTGATGATGGGCTACCATATCCAAAGGTAAAAGTCCGTTCCCCTCTATGGGGGACATAACAGTTGATCCCAAGGGGGGGGGGGTGTAGCTAAACTGTTGAGTAAGCTCAAGATACATAAGGCATCTGGGCCCGACCTGAGTGCCAGGGTACTGAAGGAATGTAGTGCTGAAATCTCTCCTGTATAGGAGGTTTTAGGGATTCCGTTTATGACCTCATTCTTGCGCATGCGCAAAGCACTGGCCGTCAATTGAAACGGCCATCGCTATTCAAATGTATTGGCGGAACTTAAAATGCTAACAATATTCAGATATTTTGAGAGAAAATATACCCATTTACATTGAAATAATGCCTCGAGAAGGAAAGAAAAGTCATGCCAATTTCAAAACAAATTTCGAAGGAAACACAACCTGACTCCTACTCCAACTCACTTCAATGTCACGTGACCGTTGAGATGAGAGAGGTTTGACTGAGAAGATATTGTGGAGCTAAGCTAATAAGCCATTAATCCTTTTTGTACCAAATAATGGAATCTTCCTCCTTATATATAGCAGGAGACCATTTCAAAATTTAGGCGTGTCAGGTTGTGTTTCCTTCGAAATTTGTTTTGAAATTGGCTTGACTTTTGCAAATAGTGTAGGCTCTGATCAGACGCCGTGTTCTGCGGCGTCTGATCTGGGCCTGCACTGTTTGCCAGAGTACCCGTTTTGGGGTTCCTGTGCAGGTTGATCTACTGTAAAATCTTGCACTTGCGAAGGAGTGTTTCATTGTCATGCACTGAAAGGGTGTTCTACGTTTGTTTTGAATTTTATGTTCCAATCCCACTGAGTCTTGATGGGTTCGAGCGCTGGGCAAATGACATCTTATTAAGCAACGCCGTATTATCGCCAGCGCAACGTTCTGACGTTTCATCGACGTTGCAAAGTCAAATTCAGTGCATCGCTTTGATGTTGGTTTGATGTAGACACGACGTTGTTGACACGTTACATGTCGGTTGACGTGGAAACTGTAATTTACATTTACCTACACTCGCTAAGTGTTGGTACGCTGAGAGAGAGAGAGAGAGAGAGAGAGAGAGAGAGAGAGAGAGAGAGAGAGAGAGAGAGAGAGAGAGAGAGAGAGAGAGAGAGAGAGAGAGAGAGGACCCTGTTGGGTCGTTTGTACAATATATCTTAAAAAGCAGTTAATTAAAACATAAGACTATGGATTTGCCATCATGAAAAAACGCCTATGCGATTTTGGCCCCCTCAAACCCCACTTTTATATAGTAAAACTTGGGTTTTTCATGGGTAAACATTATTTTTCTTATTCCTGTTTGTGGGTACTCGATAGAACCGCATCAAAACATAGATTGCGGGTACTCGATAGAACCGCCTGTACTTAATGAACAAAATGATTAAATGTAAAAAAAAAAAACAAAAAAAAAACGGGCAAATAAATAAAATCTTTATCTCGTAGAGGTGGTTCTATCGAGTCCCCGCAATCTATGTTTTGAGCAGAAATAAAAAAAAAATATCACAATTTTTCATCTTAAAATTTCCATTGTTTACCCCCGAGTGAAAATGATAATATATTTGTATAGGCACGTTTTCGTAATGCGAAATTTCACACCTGGTAGCATATCGGTGTTTTGTCCCATTATCTTACATTAGAATTCGTCAAAAATTAAAAAAAGAATTCCATTGTTTTACGCTGTAATTAATACTTTATCTGTCCCACTGCCTTGAAGCATATACGACGTTGACGGCCAGGGCTTTCCCCGTTCTATTTTTAGAACCGGAAGTACGTCACGAAAAAAGCTCCTATTGGCCTTTATCTTCAATTATTCACTTGCCCAGGGCAGTGTTCCAGACTGGCGACAAGCAAATGTTACCTTGGTCTATAAGAAAGGTGAAAAACTATGATGCAGCAAATTATAGACCAGTGTCGCTAGCATGCATCCGTTGCAAAACCCTGGAGCATATATTAGTAAGCAATATCAACAAGCACCTAGCCTTTGAGAGCATTTTTGCTGACTATCAACATGGTTTCCGGAGTCAAAGGTCTTGTGAAACGCAACTAGTTCAATTTTAACATGACATTGCGAGCAATCTGGATGGGGCCATAAACCGTGGCCACAAACAGACTGACTTGATCATCATTGACTTCGCTAAGGCCTTTGACAAGGTACCTCACAGAAGGCTATTACATAAACTGGAGTACTATGGGATAAGAGGATCCACGCATAGGTGGATTAGCTCATGGCTCTCTGGGCACTCACAACAAATTGTACTCGATGGCCAAGCGTCTGATCCAGTCCCTGTTTTATCTGGAGTCCCCCGAGGTTCGGTCCTTGGACCGGTCTTCTTCTTGGTTTTCATCAATGATCTCCCTGATAATATCAGGTCATCGGTCCGTTTTTTTGCTGATGATTGTGTCCTGTATAGGAACATATATTCCCCTTCTGATTGTCTTATTTTACAAGATGACTTGCACAGTGGAAGGCCGATTGGCAGATGAAGTTCAATGTGGCCAAATGGCATTCAATGAGGGGTGTCACGACAACCCCCGGACAAGCAAATTAAGTTTGACAATACTCTTCACCAGCAAAGTTTGGAACATGTTCAATCCGCCAAATATCTTGGTATCACTATCACTGAAGATCTTGATTGGGGTCAACATATCTCTGAGATTACATCTAAAGCAACTAGGACTTTAGGATCCCTTAGACGTAATTTGGCCTTTGCACCAAGGCAGACAACGGATATGCATATAAAACATTGTTTCGCCCTCAACTTGAATATGCATCACCCATTTGGCATCCCTATGTTAAAACTCAGATTCAGCAGGCGGAGACGGTGCACAGGACAGCTGCTCGATGGACCTGCCGACGATGGCGAAATAGAAGTAGTGTCGGTGACATGCTTAATGAGATAGAATGGCCGTCCCTGGAGGCCCGTCGTGAGCAGTTTTCTTTAAAGTTCTTCTATAATATACACTCTGATACATTGCTATTAATAAAGACAGGTGCTTGACCCCTGTAACAGTGTCAACCAAAACAAGGGCATGAAAAGTAAACAACTCACAATATCGTAGGTACCAGTCCCATAGCGATGCCCTGAAGAACTCCTTCTTTCCAAGAATTATTCCTCAATGGAACAGTATTCCCTCCTCTGCGGTGAATGCCAAGTCCGCAGAAGAGTTCAAAGGCCGTACACTGTAAGATTGAGACTCAGAGGTATGCGTTTTAGGATACCTCTGTTATGCAGATTGTAAATAGTTTTAAGGACGCATCCAGTGACTCTTTTATTTTTTATATATTTTTTTCCAGCTAAATTCTAAATTAAGACACCCAATCAACAGAGGTAATGGTCAAATATGACCGACTTAGTATAAGAAGATAGATAGTATAAGAGAGAGAGAGAGAGAGAGAGAGAGAGAGAGAGAGAGAGAGAGAGAGAGAGAGAGAGAGAGAGAGAGAGAGAGAGAGATACAAACATAGCTGTGGACTCGATGACGAGTTCGAAACGAGCCATTGATTTTCGTGACATTGGACTGTATCTGCTCTATCTATTGTGCATGTATACTCTAAAAGGAAAGAATTTGCTCCAAAAGTAGACAAGTAGCGTCTACTATCAGAGGGTCCTGGTAACTGGTTCATATTCCAGAGGGGCCCATTTTGCAGACAAACATTACGCAAACACGCCTTTACAAATACATTGCCACCTTTATCGCCGAAAAAAAATGAAAAATTTATGATGAAAAATTGTGATATTTTTTTCTTATTTCTGCTCCAAATATAGATTTTGGGCACTCGTTAGAACCGCCTCATCGAGGCGGTTCTAACGAGTACCCACAATCTATATTATAGAGCAGAAAAAAAGAAAAATAAGGTATACCCCCGGAAACCCCAGTTTTACTATATATAAGTGGGGTTCAATGGGTCAAAATTATATAGGCGTGTTTTCGTGATGTCTGTCTGGTGTATTCATTATCCTTAAATTATTTTCCAAGTTACTGTGCGTGCGTACGTGCGTGCCACAATCTACTATCGCAATATGGAGACGGGTCTTTGGTTTAAAGACTCACCCGAAAGTCTGGAGAAGCCCGGAATCGAACCGGAATCCCTGCTTGATGAGACGAGCAGCTTAACCCGTTTTGTACCGGAATCCCCCAAAGGGGTACCTCGGTAAATAGTGCAGGCCAAGACTCATCAGGGCCTACACTATTTCAATTTTAAAGACACCACAACCTGTCACCCCTAAATTTAGAAGCGGACTCCTGCTATATATAAGGAGGAAGATTCCATCTGGTACAAAAGGGTTAATCACTGTACACTGTGGAGTTCTCACACAAAATGTCAGTGTTCACTTAAGCTTCCATGCTTTATAAAATCCTGTTCCACACTGTATTATATTGGCCCCGTCAAGCGATTTTGGAACTTATCGCTTATGCGAGCAGCGAAGGTTCAGGCGAGCCTGCGCATCCGTACAGTCTCGCCAGAACCTTCGCTGCTCGCTCATACAAGCAGTGAATCAAGAGGAACCTTTAGACAGAAAGCCATATCCCTGGTCCCTCTGAATGGCTGGGCATGCGCAGTTAAAATTTGTCATGACGGAATGCTCGAAGACACAAATTCGCTTGGCGGGGCTCATATGCATATGCAATTTAATTAAATAATTCTTATTTATCTTAAACTGGTTACTGTAAACAATATTATAAGGAAAACGTACTTAGACGGTCGGACACAAATCCTTGTTTATACGCTTCGTTTCGTGTGAAAAGTTGTAAAACAGCCAAAACTGAGAAGTTCAATCGGTCATTTTTACATGTAGTTACAAAACACTATAACATTACCTTTGTTTACTTACATATCAAATTATGATTTTTGTACTTTAAAAACATCTGCCTTATAGGGTCCACAGGTGCGGTTGTCATAAAATTTTAAAGATAACAACATGACAATTTGAAAGACATTCTAGCATTTTCTAAGTCTCTAATTTCACGGTAGTCGAACAAGTTAGACGTACGCATGCACTCATTTATAGATTTGTTTTACGGGCCTCCGTGGCCTAGTGGATAAGGGCGCTGACTCTTAGTCATTAGGTCTCTCACCGCCGTAGGTTCGAGCCTCGCTCGGGCCACGTGTGAGACGCCAAGTTCTGCAACGGAAGGTCAGGTGGTTTTTCTCCGGGTACTCCGGTTTTCGCCCACCTCTGATTAACGATCGGCTCGATATGAGTGAAATAATCTTGAAAGGGCCGTAAAACCCAAACCAAAAAAAAAAAAAAAATAGATTTGTTTTTTTTAGTTGTGCATATGCGTTCCGAAGAATAACAAAAACATAAATATCAGCAGATAAATGTAAAATATGAACATCTGGAACGCAAAACTCTCATGTATGGGAGTAACCAGTGCTTCAGCTGAAGTGCACGACCCGCCGGATGCTTTTAGCTTTATGAGTGTTACCATATATGGGTATGGCGGCCATTTTCGTCATGTGACCTGGACCTAAAACTGTCCCCCCAATAAATGCGCCTTATCGTAAGGAGCAAAAATATATCTTATACTTTAGCACTGTATTCTGAATCGTTTGTAATACAAAAGCATATGTGTCAAAGTTTGACCTAGGCACACAGAAGGTCAAGGTCAACCCAGGGTCACCATTTTAGCAATTTATGATGGGCCTACGTCCCAGATGCTATTTATCAAGTTTCGTGGAAATCTGCCCAGTGGTTCTGTAGAAGACTATTTTTGAAGGGTTTTTACCATATATGGCTTGGCGGCCATTTTGGTCATGTGACCTGGACCCCATGAGCAAATTTTTGTTTCCCCCATCCCATAGAGGCTCCATATGAAAGTTGACTTCAATCGGCCCAACGTTTTCCGAGGAGAAGCAGTTCGAAAATTTTCACATTTTTCGCCTCGGCGAGGCTATACTAAATGGAATGTAATATTATGCAAGTTCATTGGTTAGATCTCATTGATATCTATCAGTATGCCAAAAATTGTTTAAATATTCCAAGCGGTTAAGTCACTATCACCAAATTTCACAAACGGGTTACGGACGTACAGACTGACAGAACGACAGAATGACACGGTGATTTTAGGGCACTCTTAGAAAATCAACCGACTTCAGTCGGTCGCTTTTTCTGCGGGTCGTGCAATTTCACAGATGACAATCGAAACAGATTAAATCAAAGCCCTGACAGCACTGGTGGGTCGAATGTCTCTGGGTAGTCTAGGGAACTTGATGGCTCTAAACGGGGAATTCATTTAACGCGTTCTGTGGCATCTGATCCGGGTCTAAACCGCGTTTGCCACATCCGACCAGATTTCTATAGAAACCCCTCTTACGCAGCGTTCTTACCTCACAGCGAAAAAAAAAGCCTCCGTGGTTTAGTGGTTACGCTACTCGCCTTGTAAACCAGGGATCACAGGATCGATCCCGGGCTTCTCCAGACTTTCGGATAAGTCTTTAAACCGAGGTCCCGTCTCCATATGACCTCAGCTGTTGGTAGAACGTAAAACTCAAACACTCACTCACAGCGAAAAGAAAAGCACGGTTATTTTCTTTAAATAACTGTTACCTGGATTTTTACAAATCAGTGACAGTATTAAACTACTGTGCTTAGTAACTTTGGCACACAATTGACACAAAACTCTATTAGGCTCACACTTCAATGTGGCACAATTTATTTTTTTCATGGCTGCAATAACAGAATCTTTCTTATGAAAAGCTTTACTAGGTTTCTTAATTATGATTCCAACATAGATTTTGGGTGCTCTTTGTAACCGCCTCATTGAGACGGTTCTAATGAGAACCACTATCTACCTTTTGGACAAGAATGAAAAATATAATCTATATTCTTGCATACGATAACACATCCGTGTAAAAAAGCGCATTCTTTCATACCTCCATAATGGCCATTTTTTCTGATGAAAATTTGTGGCATTTGTCCTATGTATACTCAAAAGGCGGTTCTAAGGAGTACCCACAACCTATGTCTTAGAACAGAAATAAGATAAATAACCAATGCCCCTGTAAACACCGGTTTTCTCTATATACTAGAGACTGGTTTTCTCCAGTCAAAGGGCTGGTCAGGTAGATGACATTTTTTTTTCAATCGGCATGGTAGAAAATTTACACTCCAGGTGGTAGTATAACTATATAGAAAGAGAAAAATTTGTGTATGCCAGATTCAAAAGTGGTGCAGATTTTTTTCAGAGGTCATTTTGTTACCCCACCCACCAAAACACAGTGTAATTATATAATGTGTCTATTACCGCAACATTTACGGAAGGGAAGTAACTTTGCTTTTTACTTTAGGCTGGAATATTGTCCTATTGGACCAAACAAACGTAAACAGCAAATAAAAGATACATTATTGAGCCGGTTACCCCTCCCACCATTATTTGCAGTGTTTATTTGCATATAGAGTAATATGACATTTATTATTTGATTTGTTGATTTGTTAAATTGATAAAAACGAGTTATTGGTTCATCAACTTATAAGGTAGTATAGAGACCATGATCCCTGTTTTCTTTACTCCCACTGACGTCCGTGGATGTGATAGGGAAGTTTGTCTAAACAGACTTGAATGCTCGGTGAGCTCTGAGTGATGATGGTGTTGATGATGGCAACTGAACTTAGAGATAAAACACATTCTCTATAATAACACTTGTATCCGTACAAAAAAAAGAGCTAAACAGCAGCCAAATCTCCGAGCGAAATGTATAAATTATATCATCACGTGGACAAGTCCGTGAAATGTTACGGGGTTAAATTATTTTTCTTATTTCTGCTCAAAGACATAGGTTGTGGGTACTCGTTAGAACTGCCTCATTGAGGCGGTTCTAACGAGCACACACAACATATGTTTGCCGTATTTATAAGAAAAATATCACAGATTTTCATCAGGAAAATAGCCATTTTGGAGATGTGAAAAATGCACTTTGTCGCACGGGTGTGTTAGCGTAATGTAAGCATAAGACCATTTATGGTTGTATACTTTTATAATCTAAACATTTTGAGACTTATCTTGTGTTTCATCCAAAGCTTTTGTAAGGAACTTTTTAATAAAGAATATATTGTGAAATTACAATTTAACCCTTTCGCAATCAGATACGTCAAATTTACGTGTCTGAATCCCCCCACCTCCACCCCTCACCCCCCCCCCCCCCCCCCCCGCACCCCCACTTTTTGAGCCCAAGAACCAGCCAGGCTAAACTCTACATTTCCCTCCCCTCGACAGCTATGTTTGCGTTAGGATAAGTTGTCCTTAAAAGATGGCCTGTTATTTCACGTGGCTCCCCACTAAAATGTCTGAATCTCTACCCTCCTCCCCCCGCCACCACTTGTTGAGCCCCAGAACCACCTAAAATCTGCATTCACCACCCCTGGCCAGCTATGTTTGCGTTAGGATAAGTTGTCCTTAAAAATGGCCTGTTCTTTCGCGCGGCTCCCCACTAAAAATATACCTATGGGCGGTTTGAAAAAACAATGGGGGTATTGCCCAGTCGGCAGTTGAAATGAAACCTGAGGGTGTCTGAGGTCAAAAATACCTTGAAATTGACGCTGGCAAAACATGCTGCAGACAGTGCCAAACCCCTTAATTGTTGCCTTGGCAGCAGTGTGAAGATAATCTTAGATTAAGATTCTGTCAAAAATACATGTGAAATCACACTATTTGACAATTTTGAGATGCCCATTCTTTGCCATGGCAACGATGATTAATCCAAAAAAGGTTCCATTTGAAATTCTACTGCATGCCCAGTGAACATTACTGCCGAGTTTGATGTAAAACAGACTATTCATAATGAAATAATGAAGTTGCTGTCCTAGGTAATACTGTAAAAATCAACAAAATTCACAAAGTCCCCAATTGGATTCTGATCTGATCTGATCTGAATCGTTACTGGTGACACGTCACATCATCACGAAAATACGCCTATATAATTTGACCGCCTTGAACCCCAATTTTATATAGAACAAGAGCACCGCATGCGGGTGCCAACGCTCGGCTGCAGTTTCTTTTAGTTAAACAAAAAGTCTAAGTCGAAAAAGGGGCATAACTATGCCAAAGATATTTTGAGGGCTACCTCACCTATTGGAATGAGTTCCCCTTTTCATAATGAACAACTAGTCCGAGTTTCAAGTAAATATGTTCCGTTATGACAGAGATATTACAAAATGTCCACGTTTTTGCAAAAATTCTAAGTCAAAAAAGGGGCATAACTGTGCCAAAATATTTTGATGTTTACCTCACCTATTGATATGAGTTCCCCTTTTCATAATGAACAACTTGTCCAAGTTTCAAGTAAATATGTACAGTAATGACAGAGATATTACAAAATGTCCATTTTTTTTTTTTGCAAAAATTCTAAGTCGAAAGAGGGCCATAACTGTGCCACAAAATATTTTGAGGGTTACCTCACCTATTGATATGAGTTCCCCTTGTCATAATGAACAACTGGTCCGAGTTTCAAGTAAATGTGTTCAGTAATGACAGAGATATTACAAAATGTCAAAGTTTTTGCAAAAATTCTAAGTCGAAAAAGGGCCATAACTGTGCCAAAAATATTTTGAGGGTTACCTCACCTATTGATATGAGTTCCCCTTGTCATAATGAACAATTATTCCGAGTTTCAATTAAATATGTTCAGTAATGACAGAGATATTACAAAATGTCCAAGATTTTGCATGACGACGACGACGCAGACGACGAAGCCAGAGCTATGACAATACCTCCTCTTTTTCTTCGAAAACAGCCGAGCTAAAAACTGGGGTTTACAGGGGTAAACCTTATTTTCCTTATTTCTGCTCCAAAATATAGACTGTGTGTACTCGTTAGAACTGTCTCGATGCTGCGGTTCCAAAGAGCATCCACAATCTTTATTTTGAGCAGAAATAAAAAATATCACAAGTTTTCATCCTAAAATGTTAGTTTTTTCGGCAGTAAAATTGACGTTGTATTGCATCGGCGTGTTTTCGTAATGGACATTCATTAACCAGGACCTGTGAAAAGGGAAGTTAGTCCATAGCTCTCACCAAATAACTAAACGCAGCTGCATTATCCTTAGCACCTTCCGCGGATGAAATAACCGAATCTGGAAGGACATTCCAATCTCTAATTGTCTGAGGAAAGAAGAATCCCTTGTAGATGTCAGTTCTTGCAGAAGGCACCTGAAAAGCCAAAGAGTGATGCTTTCTGCCACTCCTAATTATGGGGATAATGTCATCTGTTGGAATGCTGGCAGCACCCTTTTGACCTTTGTATAAGAGTATAAGCTTAATGTCTCTTCCTTAGTTTTTCAGTATTCCAGTCATACTTCAAATTTCAATGTTGTAATTGCTCGTAACAAATCTAGCTGCCCTATTCTGAACCTTTTCCATCTTCTCCTGAAGGACTATTCCATGGAGGTCGTAAACACAACTACCATACTTCAAGATGGGGCGAACGAGTCCCTTATATGCTGCTTCTTTAACATCCTTGGGGCATTGACACCGTTCTAAGAATGGCTCCGCAGTATTCATCACAGTAGCATAAAACTGAAGTAGTGAACATATTTAATGGATATCAAGGTGGATGATGATGATAACGATGTTGATGATGATGGTGATGATATTCCCATTCTCTGTTTTATAAGTATCATTGTTGCAAAAGTATCTTACACTGTCTAGATATTGATTCAATATCAATAGTTTGGTTCTTGATATGTTTTTGTTTATTTTCCCAATAAACACAAGTTTTGTTTGATTTTTGTTTGATTTGAGGTTTAACGTCCCCGTCAACACTGTAAAGGTCATTTTGGAGACGTTGCTTCCAATTTTGTGGGACTTTTACCCGACATTGGGATGAAATAACAACTCAAGCCCTGTCGCCCAATGAAACCAATAGGGTTTATTAGCATGGACGGTCCGCCTCGCACCGCGGTTCCTGGACAGGCTTAGATCCTCTAAGCGGTTTACCAGTACTAGTGTGCGGGCCGGATTCAGCTCTGCGTGGAAGCATCATGCAGCCCATATATTTCTTCAAGCCCCTATGGGCGGGGGCTTAATAAACACAAGTATTAACCCATTTATGCTGAATGGATTCTTCCTTCTTTATCAATTGGAAGAGTTCATTCTTCCTTTTAGGGTGTCAGGTAGATGTTATCTTAATGTTTTACCATAAATTGTTTTACCTTTCAAGCAAAATGTGAAGATCCTGATGAGACTTTATTATTATCAATAGTTGCCATGGAAACGGAAGGTTTCAAAACGCACAACTAATATATGTTTGCTTAAAATTTATTTTAATGTAACCAGCAGGTCCTAGAGAACCATTTGATATCATAAGAACTGGTTTTGTGGAGAGCACATTAGCTTAAATTAGCTGCTATCCAATATTGCATATCGCCGTTGAGTTGAAGTGGGTGGGGTACCAAAAGGCCCTGATAAAAAAATCTGCATCCCTTTTGAATCTGGCATAAACACTTTTTTAACTTCTATACAATGATACTATTGTCTGATATAAGTGGAATTTTTCTACCATGCCGATTGAAAAAAAAAAATCTGATCTAGAGCTCATTTTGGCTGTGGCCCTTCTGCTAGTGTATAGATATTACGCGGGGTGATGGTAAACTCCACTGTTCACTATATAAATTGTTGTTTTTCTTTGTTGTTGTTATTTTTTTATGGGGGGAGGGGTTATGGCCCTTTCAAGATTATCACTCATATCGAGTCGATCGTTAATCAGATGTGGGCGAAAACCGAAGTACCCGGAGAAAAACCACCTAACCGTCCGTTGGCGTCTCACATGTGACCCGACCGAGGCTCGAACCCACAGCGGTGTGAGACCTAATGATTAAGAGTCAGCGCTCTTATCCACTAAGCCACGGAGGCCCGTGGGTAAGATAGAGTTTGGATTTTACGACCCACCAACAGCTAAAGTCATACGGAGACGAGAACTCGGTTTAAAGACTCATCCGAAAGTGTGGAGAAACCCGGGATCGATCCCGCGATCCCTGGTTTACAAGGCGAGTAGCGTAACCACTACACGACGGAGGCTTCTACGCATCACGAAAACACGCCTATATAATATTGACACCCTTGAACCCCACTTTTATATAGTAACACTGGAGTTTCAGGGGGTATACCTTATTTTTCTTATTTCTGCTCTAAAATATAGATTGTGGGAGCTCGTTAGAACCGCCTCGATGAGGCGGTTCTAACGAGTGCCTACAATCTATATTTTGAGCAGAATCGAGGCGGTTCTAACGAGTACCCACAATCTAAATTTTAGAGCAGAAATAAGAAAAATATCACAATTTTTCATCTTAAAATCTTCATTTTTTCGGCGATAAAAGTGGCAATGTATTTGTATAGGCGTGATTGCGTAATGGGAGGCCCGTATATTGGGGTTTACAAAGGTATTCATTGAAACGGCATGTTAACGTGATGAAAATGAACACCAGTCGTATTTAGCGAAACAAGTACTTTGTAACATCACATGTGCTACCAGCGAAAACTTAGATCAGCCTGCGCATTCTGTCGTCTGGCCTGCGCATTCTGTAGTCTGATCAGAGTCTTCGCATGGCGCTACAGTGATTATGGAGACTGACACTGTCCCACGTCTTCCTCAAAGCTACATAGCAGATTTAGTCCTGCTCAAAGAAAACAACTATACAGGCACATAACGTTGTCTTAACGTTGACTCAACGAAAAGTCAATGTTTTCAATGTTGTTTCAACGCTGAGTGTCTGCTAGGAATCTGGCCAACCAAAGGTCAAATAATAACGCGCAGCAATTCCGCATACGAGGCAACAATGCCATTATATGATTTGTTTGTTTAATTTGAAGTTTAACGTCCCCGTCAACACTGTAAAGGTCATTTTGGAGACATTGATTCCAATTTTGTGGGACTTTTACCCAACATTGAGATGAAATGACTTCTCAAGCCCTGTCGCCCAATGAAACCAATAGGGTTTATTAGCATGGACCGCGAATCCTGGACAGGCTTAGATCCTCTAAGCGGTTTACCAGTACTAGTGTGCAGGCCGGATTCAGCTCTGCGTGGAAGCAGCATGCAGCCCATATATTTCTTCAAGCCCCTATGGGCGGGGGCTTTGTCATTATCTAAGCCGGGCACAACATTTCCTACAATCTACATGTGCGCCAAGCGAAGACTCAGATCATACTGCGCATTCGCGCAGTCTGATCAGAGTCGTCGTGGTGCGCTCTAATGATAGCTATGGGCCCAAACTCCTTCCATGTAGCAAGAGAAGTCTGTGATCAGACTTTATGGATGCACAGGCTGATCTGATTATTCGCTAGGCGCACATGTTAATGATAGGAAATGCTGTGCCCCGGCTCATTATATTAATACGCAGCCTATAGGTTTCTGAGGTTTTCGCCCACCTCTGATGAACGATCGGCTCGATATGAGTGAAATAATCTTGAAAGGGCCGTAAAACCCAAACCCAAAAAAAAATAGGTTTCTGAAGTGGACTCTTCTATCTATCTATGAATTTGGACATCTCCATTTTTCGAGGTCCATTCTCATCACTAGACTTGCCCAAGTCCCTACATTTACATTTTTTATTTTTAAATGAAAGTCCCTTTAAACAAAAAATATGTAAAAGTCTCTTTAGTCTTCATCGCTGAATGTTAATTTCACAATTTTCATAAAAGACTGTATTGCTATTTCATTTACAATGTATTTATTTATTTTTTTTGTAACCAATTATTTCTACAATGGACACCTAATTAACAGACTTAGGCAAGTCTATCTCATCACTAGCAAAATGACAAACGGTGAGTGAGTGAGTGTTTGAGATTAACGTCTCACCAACAGCTAAGGTCATACGGAGACGGGGCCTCGGTTTAAAGACTCATCCGCTCGGGATCGATCATGTGACCCCTTGCTTACAAGGCGAGTTGCATAACCACTACACAATGGAGGTTTCTAAACAAACGGGCATGATGATGAGCCGTTTCGTCTGGATCTACACTGTCTGCATAGGTATCTGTATAACAGTTATCAGTATCAGTCTGAAGTTTTAACCGGATTTCCCCAAAATTTTGCCTTGGTCTTATCAGAGGCAATTATCATTAAAATAACAGTTTCATGTGTCGGAGTGCCATCAACCATCACAATTTATTATGGTCTGTAGGTTATTATAACCAGATGTTGACTGGTGCTTTACAACTCTCACTTCAGAAAAAAGTTCAGAGGAATGAGTGAGTGTTTGAGTTTTACGTTCGACCAACAGCTAAGGTCATATGGAGACGGGACCTCGGTTAAAAGACTCATTCGAAAGTCTGGAGAAGCCCGGGATCGATCCCGCGACCCCTGGTATACAAGGCGAGTAGTGTAACCACTACACCACGCGGGCTTCTAATTAAAAGAGGAGACATTAATTTATTATTTTAATTTAATTTGTTTCAGTATATAATGTAACTGTTAATTTTGTCCAGTTTGAGATGGTGACAAAATTACTAGGGCCCCACAAAATGTTTGCGGGTACCCTTTAGCATCAAATGAACAAGTCCATGAAATAAACACCCCCTAAACCCGACTTTAATAGAGAACACTGTGGTTTAGAGGGGTATACATTTTTTTCTGCTCCAAGCCATGGGTTGTGGGTACTCGTTAGAACCGCCACAATGAGGTGGTTCTCACGAGCACCCACAACCCATGTTTGCATTATAAATAAGAAAAATATCACGGATTTTGATGAGAAAAGTAGCCATTTTGGAGATGTGAAAAACTGCACTGCGTCACATGGATGTGTTATCGTAATGGTATTCACCCTGTCCGACCATCCGTCCGACCACATTTTTCATGTGTTTTTTGTTGTTGTTTTTTTCTTTATAACTTAAAAACACTTGAACATCAAATTTTAAATATAAGGTGACAGCAGCAATACACAATTTCATAGCAAATTATATTAGTATACCTAAAATATTGTTAGAATTATGGCCCTTTGCAAAATTCAAATTTTCAGCATTTTTGTTTCTTCATTATTTGAAATCATTTTGAAAACTGTTATAGATATTCCAATTAGATTTGTTGTACTTATTGTCAGTGACAATACGCACATATGAAGCAAAGGGCTGTCTGTCTGTTCATCTGTCTGTCCATCTGCCCGTCCGTCTGTCCATCCCCAGTTTTGATGATGATGATGATGATCATCATCATCATCATCATCATCATCATCGGAGTTTGATTAACGAGCAGGTACAGAGGCAACTTCCAGGTATCCAGCTTGCTTCGGGCATGTCAGATCTCACACCAGATCTCAAGGTTTGTCTATCATGAGGGTCAATAGCGTATAGCTTCCACTCTCTGCGATCTCTCCCTGTCTGCTGCTTCCAGGTCATCTTGGGCCTCCCAGGCCCACGACTTCCATCTACCTGTACGTTACAGGCAGTCTTGACTGGACCGTTTGACCATGGTTCCACGTGTCCATACCAGTGGAGCCTTCTCTGTTTCAAGATGAGGTCCAGGTCCTTATTGCCATGCCGTGCAAGTAGCTCACTGAACGTGACAGTGTCCTGTGGCTTGATATTGCAGATCTGTCTGATCAGTGCCCTGTGTTTCCATTGCAGACGCTGGAGGTTTGTCTTTGTCAGTGGCCAAGTCACACTGGCATGGGGCATTGCGCTCCGCGCACAAAAATTGAACACACGACCGCGTGTCTTGAACGAGAGATGGCGGTAAGGGTGAACGCTGGGGTGGTCGCAATATTTTACAAAGTCAGTGACCCATAAAATGTAGGTCAAGGTCAAATATGGATGCTTGCATTTAAGTTGCCATCCCCAGATACACGTTTGTGCCAAGTGCCATTAATGAAGCTCTTATTGTTCTTGAGAAATAAACGTTTTCTTCAAATTACAGTTTCTCCTAAATCACTGATTGGATTTTGACCAAACTTCAAAGGAATGATCCTTAGGTGGACCCCTTTCAAAGTTGTTCAAATGGTTCCAGTTCGTTGCACATCAAGGTCACAGGAGCTAAAAATAGTTTGTCTTTTTTTACTGAAAATTTAAAAAATCTTCTCTTATAATAAACCGCATGGCCCAGGTCTTTGATATTTGGTATGAAGCTTCATCTAGTGGACCTCTACCAAGATTGTTCAAATTATAGCCCTGGGGCCAAAAATGCCCCCGTACCGGTGGCCTTTGGTTTTACATCGGCTTATATAGGGAAAATCTTTAAAAATCTTCTTCTCCCAGGTCTTTGATATTTGGTGTGAAGCTTCATCTAGTGGACCTCTATCAAGATTATACAAATTATAGCCCTAGGGCCATAAATGTCCCCGCCCCGGGTTACTTTGTTTTTTTTCATAGGCTTCCACTTCTATTTTAATATAGGGAAAATAAAAAAACAAGTCCCAGGGCTTTGATATTTGGTATGAAGCTTCACCTAGTGGACCTCTACCAAGATTGTTCAAGTTATAGCCCTGGGGCCAAAAATGCCCCCGTCCCGGGGCCCTTTGGTTTTACAATAGACTGATATTTGGAAAATCTTTAAAAATCTCTTTCTCTGAAACTGCAAGGCCCAGTTCTTTGATATTTGATGTTAAGCTTCATCTGGTGGACCTCTATTACTATTGTTAAACCTATATACCTTCAGCGCTAAAAATGCCCCCACCTGTGGGTCCTTTGGTTTTACATTGGGTTATACAGGGAAAATCTTAAAAATCTTCTTCGAAACTGCGTGGCCCAGGTCTTTGATATTTGGTGTGTAGCTAAATCTAATGGACCTCTACCAAGATTGTTCAAATTATAGCCCCTGGGCCGAAAATGCCCCTGCCCCGGGGCCCTTCAGTTTTATATTGACTTATATAAGGAAATTAAAAAAAAATCTTCTACTCTGAAACCGCAAGGCCCAGGTCTTTGGTATTTGATGTGTAGCATTATCTAGTGGACCTCTATCAAAATTGTTGAAATTATAGCCTTAGGAAATAGAAGTCAACGCCATGAAAACGTTTGAAAAGCTTCTTGTTTGAAAGCAGAAGGCCCAGGTCTTTCACATTTTGTATGATAAGATTTGTTTGATAAGATGTTTAACGTCCCCGTCAACACTGTAAAGGTCATTTTGGAGACGTTGCTTCCAATTTTGTGGGACTTTTACCCGGCATTGAGATGAAATGACATCTCAAGCCCTGTCGCCCAATGAAACCAATAGAGTTTATTAGCATGGACGGTCTGCCTCGCACCGCGGTTCCTGGACAGGCTTAGATCCTCTAAGCGGTTTACCAGTACTAGTGTGCGGGTCGGATTCAGCTCTACGTGGAAGCATCATGCAGCCCATATATTTCTTCAAGCCCCTATGGGCGGGGGCTGATATTTTGTATGAAGCTTCGTCTTATGAATTTCAACCAGGATTGTTCAAATTATATCCCTGGGGCCCAAAAATGGCCCCGCCCTCAAGTTTTATACATATTTATGTAAGAAAAACCTTTAAATCATTACGAAAACATGCCTAAACAAATACATTGCCACCTTTATCGCCGAAAAAGTGAAAATTTCTTGATGAAAAATTGTGACATTTTTCTTATAACTGCTCAAAATATAGATTGTGGGCACTCGTTAGAACCGCCTACTTGTTATCCTATGGATCAGGTGAGCAATCCAGGGCCATCATGGCCCTCTTGTTTTTTTTCTGTTTGATGTGAGATTTAACGTCCCCGTCAACACTATTCAGATCATTTTGGAGACATTGTTTCCAATTTTGTGGAACTTTTACCCGACACTGAGACGAAAAGACATCTCAATCCCTGTAGCCCAATGAAACCAATAGGGTTTTTAAGCATGGGCGGTCTGACTCGCACCGCTTTTCCTGGGCAGGCTTAGATCCTCCAAGCAGTTTACCAGTATTTGTGTGCAGTCGAATTCAGCTATGCATGGAAGCATCAGGCAGGCTATCTATTTCTTCAAGACTGGATGGGCGGGGGGCGGCAAACGACAAGAAAACTATGATGAAGGGCAACATATCAGTTAACCTAAATACGCATAGCTTCTTAAATTTTGGGGCATTAACACAGAGTGGACCCAGATCAGACACCACAGAACCTCATCACACGCCTATTTTAACTGCCACCAAAGAATGAAATTTTTTAGACAAAAATTTCTAATATTTTCATGTTTCTGCTCAAAACAATCTATATGTTTTGAGCAGATATAAGAAAAATAATGCTTACCCCTGTAAACCGCAGTTTTATTATGTAAAAGTTGGGTTTAATGGGGTGTAGATGCATTTTTTATGTAGGTGTGTTTCCATGATGAAGTGATAGATATGGGACGGTCTGATCAAAACTAAATCTATTCCAGGTATTTCATTCTGATTTGTGTTGTTGGGTTTCAGTCCTTGCCGTTTAAAATGGCTTCTCACATGCTGATGCCATTACTGCAACCTACACCAGTTTCCATATAACTCTTAATTGTTTATTTATTTATTAAATAATTTATTTCCCTGTTTATTTACTTACCCATTACGATGACACACCCATGTAACATACTGCAATCTTTCATATCTGATGAATATGTATGATACTTTTTTATTTTTACTACAAACATAGGTTCAGTGTGCTCGTTAGAACCGCTTCTTTGAGGCGGTTCTAACGAGTACCCACAACTTAAGTATAGGAAAAGAAATAAAAAAAATAATGTATACCCATGTAAACCCCAGCTATATAAAGTGGGGTGTAGAGGGGACTTGTTAGCGTGATGTCTTGCCACGTATTGCATTTGAATTGATGATGGACCGTAATAACAATTCGCCAAAAAAAATGCAGAGAAATCTTACAGGTAAGACATCTGGCAGCAATAAACTCTCCACAGCATATCATATTGCCCTCAGACCAATTTAACATGTTTTGTTTAGATAACAGAGCAGATAAGAAATCGCTCCTCATGAGTGGGTCTCTCTGTATAAAACTTCAGACTGAGTATGACAAAATTCAGTACATAAACTAGAACCAAATAATACATTTATATATGCCTAATGTCCCAGATCCGGGTCTGAACTATTTACTTAAAGTACAAGTAGTTTTATGAACCTTAGAGTAAATGATACCCTTAAACTGGTAGTAAACCTGTCCTAGGCTGTTGAGGGAAGATTCTATGAGTAGGCCTAGTGTATGTATAAACGATCATAGGGCCTACCTTTTGACGTTTCTCGTTTAATAGTCCAGGTACGTGTAGAAAGAACACAGATTTTAAAATAATGAAACCTCATCGATTGCTGAAGGTCTATGCCAAGGAGAAATGACGAAACAATTGATTTCGTTACAACACAAATGACGGCTGGCTATCCTTTTCCGCACAGATTGCCTACCCCTGCAGCACAAAACGTTGACTCAACGTTGAACTCACGTTGAAACAACGTTGTTTCAACGTTAGTTCAACGTTGAGTGCCTGCTGGGTACATGTATTTTACTTTTTCACATAGTGGCATTAACTAGATTCTACAAGCTAATGGCTTAATTAGTGATAACTTCTTGAATGTTTTACAAAACTCATGTACTTTTAGCGAAAAGTGCATTCACTAATCAGATCCTATAGCATCTGATCTGGGTCTACACTGTTTTCAAAAGTTCGATAGCGAGTATATGCCGTACGCCTAGCGTCCCCATGTGTATATCTAGATCGCAAAATGCGGCGTCTGATCTGGGTCTTCAGTGTTTACACAAAGTACATGCTTTTAAAACTTTCCTCAAAACAAACCTGACACCCTTATGATTGAAAATGGACCACTCCAAACTTATAGGTGGAAGAGTTCATTGTCATATATAAGGGTGAGGGTGCCGAATATTGAAACTTTAGCTTAATAAAGCACCACGAAAATAGCCTGAGGTGCGCAGCCCATAAAATATAAAGTTCAATGTATAATACTTAAGTTCTTCTAATCCATGCAAAATATTAATGCACAAAGGAATCTCCCACTAACGACTGCCGGACAAGATTGATTATGTAGTCTGATACACTGACGCCGGCTGTTGCACTTGATTGATGCAATACGATCTTTTGGGCTGCGGCTGCAAAAAAAAAAAAAAAAAAAAAAAAAAAGTAGTGTAATGTCTACACTAATAAAACCTCTGGGAGGAGTTCAAATCCGCCATTAAATCGAAAAAAAAAACAAGAAAGAAAAAAAACTCTAGTAAATATTTGCTATATCACCAAAAAAGTGGTGAATGGGGTGCCGTTTTACAATATAATCCATATTTATAGATATCCAGTTCGATTTATGGATATCCAAAATTCGAATTAGTGATATCTATAAATCAGCCGACTTATGGATATCCATAATTCGAATTATTATGGGATGCCGTTTTACTATTTAATACAATTTCGAGATTATCTATAATTTTATTATAGATATCTATATATGTGTGTGAATTCGGGTTTAACGACGCTTTCAACAATTTTTCAGTCATATCACGACGGTGTCTGGTTGCGACAGGGAGCTCAATGCTCACTTTTATAGTGCTGCCTCACTGCAGTATCATGTCCCAGACACATTACATAATACCACACCCAGTCACATTATCCTGACACTGGGTCGACCAGTCCTAGCTCTACCCCGTAAATCTGAGTGCCAAGCGAGGCGCAGCTAGTACCATTTTCTGCTCACCTGTCACTTAGTGACAAGGTGAGCTTTTGTGATCACATTTTGTCCGTCGTGCGTGCGTGCGTCCGTGCGTGCGTGCGTCCGTAAACAATTTCAAATAAGTTTATCTCTAATACCCCATGGTCAATTTTGATCAAATTTCATGAGAAGTATCATCAGGTAGGGGGAAAGGCTGCATAAGGTTTTTGGGCTGATCAAATTGGAATTCTGGTTGCCATGGAAACAAAAAGGTTCCATAGACTTATAATGGGGAAAACGACGTCTCCACTTTTTCTCAGCCATTTCTGATCCGATCTTCATCAAAGTTGTAATTAAACAGGAGGGGCTTACAGTCTACGTCGAGTTCGAATTTGGGCTGCACGGGACAAATGGGTCTGGAGTTTTCTGCCCTTGAGCATAAATATAAGTGAACAATGGTGTCTCCAGCTTTTCTCAGCCGTTTATGATCTTATCTTTTTGTAACTTTTCATAAACGAGGACAAGTATAAAATCTCGGACGAGTTCGAATTTGGTTTGAATCTGACCAGCAGTTTTCCAGTTACATTCCCTTGAGCGTGAAAAATTTTCCCATAGACTTATAATGGGGAAAACGACGTCTCCACTTTTTCTCAGCCATTTCTGATCCGATCTTCATCAAACTTGCAGATAACCAGGAGGGGCTTGCAGTCTACGTCGAGTTCGAATTTGGGCTGCACGGGACAAACAGGTTAGGAGTTGCCTGCCCTTGAGCATAAATATAAGTGAAAAAAATGGTGTCTCAGCCGTTTAGGGTCTGATCCTTTTAGCTCACCTGAGCCGAAGCCTCACAAGGTGAGCTTATAGTATAGGTAATCATACGGCGTCCGTCCGTCGTCCGTCCGTCGTCCACACCTTTATACTTCAATATCTAAGTGACTAGGTGGCCAATCCCAATCAAATTTTATGTGCAGCATCACTGGGTTGGGGGATTGACTGCATGAGGTTTTGGACCAGTTTTGATCAGAACTGTGGTTGCCATGGAAACAAAAAGGTTCCATAAAGGTTCCAAAGACTTATAATTGGGAAAACGACGTCTCCACTTTTTCTCGGCCATTTCTGATTTGATCTTCATCAAACTTGCAGATAACCAGGAGGGGCTTACAGTCTACGTCGAGTTCGAATTTGGGCTGCACGGGACAAACAGGTTTAGAGTTACTTGCCCTTGAGCAGAAATATAAGTGAAAAATGGTGTCTCCAGCTTTTCTCATCCGTTTATGATCTGATCTTTTTGTAACTTTTCATAAACGAGAACAAGCATAAAATCTTGGACGAGTTCGAATTTGGCTTGTATCTGACCAACGGTTTTCCAGTTACGTCCCCTTGAGCGTGAAACTTGAAATAGGGAAAACGACGTCTCAACTTTTTCTCAACCATTTCTGATCCGATCTTCATCAAACTTGCAGATAACCAGGAGGGGCTTACAGTCTACGTCAAGTTCGAATTTGGGCTGCACGGGACAAACCGGTTTGGAGTTACCTGCCCTTGAGTATAAATATGAGTGAAAAATGGTGTCTCCAGCTTTTCTCAACCGTTTATGATCTGATCTTTTTAGCTCACCTGAGCCGAAGCCTAACAAGGTGAGCTTATAGTATAGGTAGGCATCCGGCGTCCGTCCGTCGTCCGTCCACACCTTTTAACTTGAATATCTAAGTGACTAGCCGGCAAATCCCAATCAAATTTTATGTGCAGCATCACTGGGTTGGCGGATTGACTGCATTAGGTTTTGGACCAGTTTTGATCAGAACTGTGGTTGCCATGGAAAAAAAGGTTCCATAAAGGTTCCATAGACTTATAATGGGGAAAACGACGTCTCCAGTTTTTCTCGGCCATTTCTGATCCGATCTTCATCAAACTTGCAGATAGTCAGGAGGGGCTTACAGTCTACGTCGAGTTCGAAATTGGGCTGCACGGGCCAAACAGGTTTAGAGTTACCTGCCCTTAATTATAAATATGCGTGAAAAATGGTGTCTCCAGCTTTTCTCAGCCGTTTATGATCTGATCTTTTTGTCACTTTTCATAAACGAGGACAAGCATAAAATCTCGGACGAGTTCGAATTTCGTTTGAATCTGACCAGCGGTTTTCCAGTTTCATCCCCTTTAGCGTGAAAAATGTTCACATACACTTATAAGTGGGAAAAGGACGTCTCCACCTTTTCTCAGCCACTTCTGATCCGATCTTTATCAAACTTGCAGATAACCAGGAGGGGCTTACAGTCTACGTCGAGTTCATATTTGGGATGGATGGGACAAACAGCTTTGGAGTTACCTGCCTTGACCATAAATATATTTGAAAAATGGTGTCTCCAGCTTTTCTCAGCCGTTTATGATCTGATCTTTTTGTACGTTTTCATAAACGAGAACAAGCATAAAGTCTTGGACGAGTTCGAATTGGCTTGAATCTGACGAGCTGTTTTATCAGTTACATCCCCTTGAGCGTGAAAAAAATTCCCCATAGACTTATAATGGGGAAAATGACGTCCCCACTTTTCCTCCGCCATTCATCAAACTTGCAGATTACAAGGAGGGGTTTACAGTCTACATTGAGTTCAAATTTGGGCTGCACAGGACAAACAGCTTCTGAGTTACCTGCCTTGAGCATAAATGTAAGTGAAAAATGGTGTTTCCAGCTTTTCTCGGCCGTTTATGATCTGATCTTTTTGTAACTTTTCATAAACAAAGACAAACATAAAATCTCGGACGAGTTCGAATTTCGTTTGAATCTGACCAGCGGTTTTCCAGTTTCATCCCCTTTAGCGTGAAAAATTTCCAAATAGACTTATAATGGGGAAAAGGACGTCTCCACTTTTTCTCAGCCATTTCTGATCCGATCTTTATCAAACTTGCAGATAACCAGGAGGGGCTTACAGTCTACGTCGAGTTCATATTTGGGATGGATGGGACAAACAGCTTGTGAGCTACCTGCCTTGAGCATAAATATCAATGAAAAATGGTGTCTCCAGCTTTTCTCAGCCGTTTATGATCTGATCTTTTTGTAACTTTTCATAAACGAGAACAAGCATAAAATCTTGGACGAGATCGAATTGGCTTGAATCTGACGAGCTGTTTTATCAGTTACATCCGCTTGAGCGTGAAAAAAATTTCCCATAGACTTATAATGGGGAAAACGACGTCCCCACTTTTCCTCCGCCATTCATCAAACTTGCAGATAACCAGGAGGGGTTTACAGTCTACATTGAGTTCAAATTTGGGCTGCACGGGACAAACAGCTTCTGACGTACCTGCCTTGAGCATAAATGTAAGTGAAAAATGGTGTCTCCAGCTTTTCTCGGCCATTTATGATCTGATCTTTTTGTTGCTTTTCATAAACGAGAACAAGCATAAAATCTTGGACAAGTTCGAATTTGGCTTGTATCTGACCAACGGTTTTCCAGTTACGTCCCCTTGAGAGTGAAAAATTTTTCCCATAGACTTATTTATGGCGATTTATTTATGTTGTTGTTTGTTACTTACTGTGTGTATCACTTGTGTCTTTTAATTTTGGATGGCCATATGGCCATTTTGTGGGAAAGTAACTGTCCATATGGCCTTCCTTTGTTTAGGTTTCCATTATGGTCTGGTCGCTTTATGTTTGTATTTCTTTCCCTTTGGTGTCTTTTATGGATGGAGTAAGTTAATTGTATCAATTCCTGATCTTTGTTTTACTTCTACTTATAATTGGGAAAACGACGTCTCCACTTTTTCTCAGCCATTTCTGATCCGATCTTCATCAAACTTGCAGATAACCAGGAGGGGCTAACAGTCTACGTCAAGTTCGAATTTGGGCTGAACGGGACAAACAGGTTTGGATTTGCCTGCCCTTGAGCATAAATATAAGTGAAAAATGGTGTCTCCAGCTTTTCTCAGCCGTTTATGATCTGATCTTTTAAGCTCACCTGAGCCGAATCCTCACAAGGTGAGCTTATAGTATAGGTAGGCATCCGGCGTCCGTCTGTCACCCGTCCGTCGTCCACACCTTTGAACTTGAATAACTAAGTGACAAGCTGGCTTTTGGGATTGACTGCATTAGGTTTTGGACCAGTTTTGATCAGAACTGTGGTTGCCATGGAAACAAAAAGGTTCCATAAAGGTTCCGTAGACTTATAATGGGGACTTTTTCTCGGCCATTTCTGATCCGATCTTCATCAAACTTGCAGATAACCAGGAGGGGCTTACAGTCTACGTCGAGTTCGAAATTGGGCTGGACTGGACAAACAGGTTTAGAGTAACCTGCCCTTGAGCAGAAATAAAAGTGAAAAATGGTGTCTCCAGCTTTTCTCAGCTGTTTATGATCTGATCTTTTTGTGCATTTTCATAAACGAGGACAAGCATAAAATCTCGAACGAGATCGAATTTCGTTTGAATCTGACCAGCGGTTTTCCAGTTTCATCCCATTGAGCGTGAAAAATTTTCCCATAGACTTATAATGGGGGAAACGACGTCTCCATTTTTTTCTCAGCTATTTCTGATCCGATCTTTATCAAACTTGCAGATAACCAGGAGGGGCTTACAGTCTACGTCGAGTTCATATTTGGGATGGATGGGACAAACAGGTTTAGCGTTACCTGCCCTTGAGCATAAATAAAAGTGGAAAATGATGTCTCCAGCTTTTCTCAGCCGTTTATGATCTGATCTTTTTGTAACTTTTCATTAACGAGAACAAGCATAAAATCTTGGACGAGTTCGAATTGGCTTGAATCTGACGAACGATTTTATCAGTTACATCCCCTTGAACGTGAAAAAAAATTCCCATAGACTTATAATGGGGAAAACGACGTCTCCACTTTTTCTCCGCCATTCATCAAACTTGCAGATAACCAGGAGGGGCTTACAGTCTACATTGAGTTCAAATTTGGGCTGCATGGGACAAACAGCTTTTGAGTTACCTGCCTTGAGCATAAATGTAAGTGAAAAATGGTGTCTCCAGCTTTTCTCAGCCGTTTCTGATTGGATCATTTTGTAACTTTTGGTAAAGATGACAAGCATAAAATCTCGAGCGAGTTCGAAGTTGACTTGAATCGGACCAGTGGTTTTCCAGTTACATCTCCTTGAGTGTGAAAGATTTACCCATAGACTTACAATGGGAAAACGACGTCTCCAGCTTTTCTCGACCATTTCAAATCAGATCTGCATCAAATTTGCAGATAAACAGGAGGGGCATACAGTCTATGTTGAGTTTGAATTTGGACCACGCAGGTCAAATGACTTCTGAGTTACCTGCCCTTGAGCATAAATATTAGCGAAAAATGGTGTATCCAGCTTTCCGCAATTACTTTTGGTAAACGAGGATAAGCATGAAATCTCTAATGAGTTCGATTTTGGCTTGAATCTGACCATAGGATTTCCAGTTACATCCCCTTGAGGGTGAAAAATTTTCCCATAGACTTACTTTGGGAAAACGATGTCTCCAACTTTGCTTGGCTATTTCTAACCTGACCTTCATCAAACTTCCAGATAACCAGAAGGAGCTTACAGTCTATGTTTAGTTCGAATTCGGGCCGCATGAGACAGAAGGCTTTCAAATTTCCTGCCCTTGAGCATAAATACTAGTGAAAAATAGTGTCTCCACCTTTTCTCAGCCGTTTCTAATCTGATCTTTTTGAAACTTTCAGTAAACGAGAACAAGCATAAAACCTCCGTCCGTCGTCCACACCTTTGAACTTGAATATCTAAGTGACTAGCTGGCCAATCCCAATCAAATAATATGTGCAGCATCACATGGTTGGGGGATTGGCTGCATTAGGTTTTGGACCAGTTTTGATAGAACTGTGGTTGCCATGGAAACAAAAACGTCCCATAGACTTATAATGGGGGAAACGACGTCTCCACTTTTTCTCCGCCATTTCTGATCTGATCTTCATCAAACTTGCAGATAACCAGTAGGGACATACAGTCTACATAGAGTTCGAATTTTGGCTGCATGAGACAAACAACTTTGGAGTTACATGCCCATGTTTATTGATTTGAGGTGTAACATTCCTGTCAGCACAGTGTGACATTGCTTCCAGTTTTGTGGGACTGTTGCCCAACATCGAGATGAAATTATATCTTTAGTCCTTTCCACCCAATGAAACCAATAGGGTCATTATGCATGGACTGTCCAACTGGCACCACTTTTCCTGGGCAGGCTTAGAACCTGTTTACCAGTACTCATGTGTGGTTGGTTCCAGCTCTGCATAGAATCACCATGCAGCCCAGTCTATTTCTTCAAGCCCCGATGGGCATTCTTAAAACACCATTAATGATTTTCTGGTACACAGGTGAGCGATATAGGGCCATGTTAACGACTTTGGTATGTCGCGGCCCGGGATCGAACCCGAGACCTACCGTTCCCCGGAGCGGACACTCTACCAACTGAGCTATCGGGGCCGGTCTTATAGATATCTATAAATCATATTATAGATATCTATAAATCCAAGTATAGATATCTATAGTTAACATTTTTGATACCTATAATTATCAGCATTTAATGATATCAATAATTCAGCCCAATTAATTATATCTATGATTTGAGAATTATAGATATCCATAATTCCAATTATTGATATCATAAAGTCGAATTATAGATATCAAAAATTGAATTATGGATATCCATAAATCATTCGAATTAATGATATCATAAATTCGAATTATTGATATCCATATATAGGATAAATGATATCCAAAATCTGACTTATTTACTGATATCCATTATTGGAATTAGTGATATCCAAATTTCTCCACGGATACTCAAGTTTTGATGTTTACTGTCTGCACATATTATTTATAGATATCCATAATGAGACTTATTGATATCAATAAATGGGCCGAATTATTGATATCTATTATTCGAATAAGTGATATCATTTAATCAAATTAAAGATACCTAAATATCTAAAGGATTTATGGATATCAATATTATGAATTGTTGATATCATTTATTCTATATAATGATATCAATAATCAGAATATTGATATCAATTTATTGGCTGAATAAATGATATATGTAATCTGAATAAATGATATCCATAAATAGATTAATTGATATCAATAATTGAGATTTAAGATATCAATAAATCAATTATTATTATATTATTATTGATATCTATAAATCGAATTATGATATCAGTTATCTAATTTATGGATATCCATAATTCTTTAAGGGCGGGGCTGCAATTCTGTACCTTGTTCTGCTGAATAGTTTAATTAAGCCGCACCCATTATCAGCCATCAGCCAATCAGATTACTTGCTATATTATATCCATTCGTTTAACAAACTGCATCACAAACATTGTAGTTCCTGATAAGCTGCTTCTTCAGAAGCCAACTAATCTGGATCTACACTGTTTGCAAAGATGGGGGCTGTCGTGAACAGCAGGATTAGGGTTAATATTAAATGTTATTCTTATCTTAACACTATTTTTTTAAGACATTGCTTCTAGTTTTGTGGGACTTCAACCCAGCATTGAGATGAATGACGTCACAACCCCTGCCAAATTATATGTAGAGACAGTCTTTGCCGTACAGGCTTATAGACCATCTTAGTGGTATCATTGTGCTGTCGGTTTCAGCTCTGTGTGGAAACGTCAGGCAGTCCGATCTATCTCTCCAAGCCCCGCTGGGCGGCCTTCGCTCAATAATTAGAACTAGGGTGTCTGTAAAGGAGTGGAAATGGGCATTTACACATGTGCAGTTGACAGACTATCTATTAATGAATAGAGGACGTCTATTTTAAAATAAAAGTCTTTGTAGCAGTCCATGAAACGGCATGCGCACTACGAGGGAGCTCTCATTATTTAAACAACTTTTTTGAAATAATTAACAAAAGAAGTCTTTAACATCTCCAATATTAATGCATTAAATGGATATCAATAATCATAATTAAGATATCTAAAATTGTATAAAAAGATATCAAATATTCTGAAAGTTTTGGCTATCTAAAATTATATTTTATGATATCAATAATTAGATTTATTGATATCTATAATCTAATTATAGATATCATTTAAAGGTCAAAATTATAGATATCACAATTTTCAATAATGGATATCAAAAAAATATTTATTATGGATATCAATAAATGTAATTATTGTTATCATAAATTCTTCTTTAATATTTGATATATATAAATCGAACAATAGATATCTATAAATCGATATCTATAATTGGAATTATAGATATCATTAAACATTTAATTGATATCATAAAATGAATAATAGGTATCTAATATTATTAATAGATATCTAATAATATTTATGGATATCCAATATTTTTATTATAGATATCATGTATTTTATTTATAGATATCTTAAAATTGTATTAAATAGTAAAACGGCATCCCATAAATTATAGACCTCTATAAATCGAATAATGTATATCATTTATTCGATTTATTGATATCCATAATCCGAAATATGGTTATCAATAAATCAAAATTGATATCCATTATTCCGCTTATGTATGTTTGCCCATTATTCGTATAAATCGAATTATTGATAGGCCTCTATAGACATATCCAAGCACTACGTCATCACCCAGTCCTACTATTTACCGGGACTTACCGGTGATTGGCAAAAACGTCTTTCGCCATTTGTCGCCATTTTAAACACGATTTTATTTTCTCTAAGCACGTCAGCTTAGATATGTCTATTTTACTTGTTTAACGGTCAAGATCGTCGTTTCAAATCGAAATCAAAGACGTGCTTAGTGTTTGTTTGATTTGAGGTTTAACGTCCCCGTCAACACTGTAAAGGTCATTTTGGAGACGTTGCTTCCAATTTTGTTGGACTTTTACCCGACATTGAGATGAAATGACTTCTCAAGCCCTGTCGCCCAATGACATATATGGGCTGCACGATGCTTCCACGCAGAGCTGAATCCGGCCCGCACACTAGTACTGGTTAACCGCTTAGAGGATCTAAGCCTGTCCAGGAACCGCGGTGCGAGGCGGACCGTCCATGCTAATAAACCCTGTTTGTTTCATTGGGCGACAGGGCTTGAGATGTCATTTCATCTCAATGTCGGGTAAAAGTCCCACAAAACCCCAGTTTTGTTGTATAAAGTGGGGTTCAAGGGGGTCAGAATTATGTAGGCGTGTTTTCGTGATGAGTTTGTAGATTTTGTAAAGTAAGTGTTCGCCGAGGGCAGATAAGTTGCCGCGCCCCTGCTTCAAAATAATGCCGTTATCCAAACTGACCATGATATTTCCATACATTGATCAGCAACGACTGACTAGACTGCGGTTACACAGGTGGAACTGAGTGTTCGATGAGCGCAGTGTAATTTTTATTGAACTTTTGTCCAAACTAATACGACTTGCTAAAAAGATCTGTGGACGGCCCCCGCCCATCGGGGCTTGAAGAAATAGATGGGCTGCATGATGCTTCCACGCAGAGCTGAAACCGACCGCACTCGAGCACTGGTAAACCCCTTAAAGAATCAAAGCTTTCCCAGGCAAAGCGGTGCGAATCGGACCGTCCATGCTTATAAAACCTATTGGTTTCATTGGGCGCCAGGGCTTGAGGTGTCATTTCATCTCAATGTCGGGTAAAAGTCCCACAAAATTGGAAGCAACGTCTCCAAAACGACTTATACAGTGTTGACGGGGACGTTAAACACCAAATCAACAAACAAAACGATCTGTGGAAGATTTTTGTAATAGATGTCATGTGGCATTTTGCAAGCCAAGACAGCTTGGTCTTATCAAATCAATGTACACACAACTTTTTTCCAAGTGTATTTATTTATTTATCTATTTAACCCTTATCCTGCTGAATAAATTATTTTTTTCACACTAATTTCTGACTTTCAACCAAATAACATTGCTTGATCCAGGAAAAGTAATGCGAGTCGGCCGTCCATGCATATAAACCCTATTGGTTTTATTGGGCAGCAGGGATCGAGATGTCATTTCATCTCAATGTCGGGTAAAAGCCCCACAAAATTGGAAGCAACGTCTCCAAAATGACTTGCATAGTGTTGACGGGGACATTAAACCTCAAATAAAACAAAACATTGTTCGATATAATCTATTCGTTCAAATTCCCAAACCGAAAGACGAACAGTGTAAATCCTGATCGAAGCCATCTGACCTGAATATACACTGTTTGCAAAGGTAGGGCTTATCGTGTTCAGCTGGATAAGAAATAAGACCGATTGTCATTTTCAGATTCTCTATCACACATGCTGCCTCGACTTTGCATAAGGAAATGCACACACTCATGCATTCCTGCATACATGCATGCGTGCAAGCACCCGTGCAAGCACACTCATGCATGCATGCATACGCATGCATGCGTGTATGCACACACATGGTCATGCAGGTATGCATGAACACATTGATGTATGTACTCACACATGCATGCATACATACTCAAATGCATGCATGCACTCACACACTCATATATTCATGTACACACACATGCTTACATGCATGCATGCACACACAATGCATCAAGCATGCATGCGCACACACTTATGCATAAATGCAGTTAAAACAAACACTCACACATGCATGCATGCACACATGCATGCACACATACACTCATGTGTGCATACAAATACGCATGCAAGCACACACATGCTCATGCAGGCATGCATGCACACATACATGCATGCACTCACAAAGGCATGCATGCATACATGCACACTGCATGCATGCGCATACATGCATGGTTGCATGCATGCATACACACACTCATACAGGCATGCATGCACACATACATGCATGCATGTACTCACGCAGGCAGGCGCGCATACATGCACTCTCATACATGCATATACACATGCATGCACACACACGCTTATATGCACACATGCATGCATGCATTCATGCATTAACTCATGCATGCATGCACACTCACATGCATACTTGCACTCATGCATGTATGCATGCACACACACTCGTGTATGCATGCACACACACTCATGCATTAATGCACAAACACATTCATGCAAGCACATATGCATGCACACATACACGCATGCAGTCATGCACACACATGCATGCATGTATTGATGCATGCACACACTCATGCATGTATGCAGTCATGCACATATGCATGCATGCATGCACTCACACATGCATGCACATATACATGCATACATGCATGCATGTACACACTTATGAATTCATGGCGACTGGTAGCATGAACTGCTTAAAATGCTTAAATAGCTAGATTGATTTTGAAATAATTTCACAGAAATGTTCCTTGAGTCACTGTCAGCTCAAATTGCTCAAACCCTCCACTCCACCTTATATCACCTACCATAAGGATCATGTGAGCGATCGAGGGCCATCATGGCCCTCTTGTTTATTTCACTTGCCCAGAAAAATGCATAGAACATATAAGATATGGTAATTCTAAGCTATTTTCAAGATGCTGTGGAATGCCGGGCAAGTGGTTGAAAGTTTGATCTGTCAGACTGAGAAGGGGTTGACAAGGCGTTGTAGATAAGGTATCAAAGAAGCGGAGTAGCTCAGTAGTAAGTGCACTTGCCTCTGGTGCTAGAGGACCCCGGTTCGATCCCCGGCAGCGGTGATAAAAGCATGGCAGGCTAGAGTCCCAGCAGACAATCAACGTTAAATGAACTTAAATCAACGTCGAAACAACATTGGAAGCATTGACTCGATACGTAACATTACGTTGTGTGCCTGCATAGTTTCGGGTGTCTTCGAGCAAATGCTCAGATTGAAGACTTAAATCAATTTGCGCATCTGCTCGGTAGTGACCCAGCAGGCACCCGTCTCTAGGGCAACGTCAAATCAACGTCGGTGCAACGCCACGACGTTGCACCGACGTAGATGTGACGATGCATAAACGCCATGATGTTGCACCGACGTTGACGTGAAGTCATAATTAAGTCTTGTGCCTGCTGGGGTCGACATGGAGCTTGGAGGAAGATGTGGGTCAGCGTCTATCAATAATATTGTAGAGCCCTGCCAAGACTCTGATGAGATTGCGCAATGTGCGAGCTGATCTGGGTTTTTCGCTGGGCGTCTAGATACGACTCGTGCTCATTTTTTATCATGCTAACCCTCATCCCGCTGAACACGACAACCCCTACTTTTGTAAACAGTTTAGATCCAGATCAGATGGCTTCAGTTTTGTGAAATAGCTGAATACATTAAGTACTTGGATGGGTTAAGAGCCAGCGATGGACGTGACCCACAACCTATGTCTTGGAGCAAAAATAAGACAAAATAGATTATACCCCCGTAAACCCCCGTTTTCTCTATATAAAGTGGGGTATAGGGCTGTCTTCATTTCACGGACTTGTTCACGTGATGTGAAGTTCACACAGGGAACATTCAATTCAGTGAAGTGTTTAGACTATGTACTCCAATAGGGAGGACAAAGGTTAATGAAATGGTCATATAGTTGGAACGGTCTACTTTGTGACATTTCTTGAAAAATTCGCGCATGCGCAATAAAATGTAAACAAAATCTCGTGTCAATGCATTGGATCCGTCTGTTTGAAGATAGATAGACCACTAATGCGCCAGTACGAAAAAAGATGCACAGAAACAGAAGCCTTTTTAGCTCACCTGAGCACGAACTGCTCATGGTGAGCTATTGTGATCGGTCAATGTCCGTCGTCCGTCGTGTGCCGTGCGTCGTGCGTCGTGTGTCGTCAACAATTTGCTTTAAATGCTAACTCCTCCTTAACCCTTGAGCCAATTTCAGTAAAACTTCATAGGAATATTGCTGAGGTGACCCTCTACAAAAATAGCTAAAATTGTTCCGCTCCGCTGAACAAGATGGCCGCCAGAGCTAAAAATAGAAAAATCTTTAAACGACAACTTCTCCTGTACCTTAAGGCCAATTTCAATCAAACTTTATAGGAATGTTGCTAAGGTGACCGTCTACCAAAATAGCTAAAACATTTCCGCTCCGGTGAACAAAATGGCCGCCAGAGCTAAAAATAGAAAAGTCTTTAACCGACAACTCCTCCTGTACCCTTGGGCCAAATTAATTCAAACTTCAAAGGAATGTTGCTTAGGTGACCCTCTACTAAAATAGCTAAAACGGTATAGCTCTGATGAGCAAAATGGCCGCCATACCTAAAAATAGAAAAAAACATCGTAAATATGCTTCAAACACAAACTCCTCCTCAACCCTTGGGCCAATTTGATTCAAACTTCACAGTAATGTTGCCCAAATGACTCCCTATCAAAATAGCTAAAATCGTTATGTTCTTACAAACAAGATGGCCGCCAGAGCTAAAAATAGCAAAACAATCTTTAAACGACAACTCCTCATGTACCCTTGGGCCAATTTTATTCAAACTTCAGAGGAATGTTGCTTCGTTGACCATCTACCAAAATAGCTGAAAAGGTTCTGCCCTGATGAGCCAAATGGCCGCCATAGCTAAAAATAGAAAAACATCGTAAAATTGCTTCAAACACAAACTCCTCCTTAACCCTTGGGCCAATTTGATTCAAACTTCACCGGAATGTTATGTAGGTGACTCCCTAAAGAAAAAGCTAAAATCATTCCGCTCTGACTAATAAGATGGCCGCCAGAGCTAAAAATAGAAAAAAATCTTCAAACGACTACTCCTCCTTTACCCTTGGGCTAATTTTATTCAAACTCCATAGGAATGTTGCTTAGATGACCCACTGCCAAAATAGCTAAAACGTTTTCGCTATGATGAGCAAAATGGTCGTCATAGCTAAAAACAGAAAAACTGTGTAAATTTACGTCACAACGCGAACTCCTCCTCAACCCTGGAGCCAATTTGATTCAAACTTCACAGGAATGTTAGTTAGGTGACTCCCTACCAAAAAAGCTAAAATCGTTCAATGCGGCGAACAAGATGGCCACCAGAGCTAAGAATAGAAAAAAAATCTTCAAACGACAACTTCTCCTTACCCCTTGGGCCAATTTGATTCAAACTTCTCAGGAATATTATGTCGTTGACTCCCTACTAAAATAGCTAAAATTGTTCCGCTCTGACTAACAGGATGGCCGCCAGAGCTAAAAATTGAAAAATTCTTCAAACGACAATTCCTCCTAACCCTTGGGCCAATTTGATTCAAATTTCACAGGAATATTATGTCGTTGACACTCTACCATATTAGGTAAAATGATTCCGCTCTGATGAACAAAATGGCCACCAGAGCTAAAAACAGAAAAAAAAAACATTGTAAGTTTGCTTCATACTTCACAGGAATGTTGCCCAGGTGTCTCCCTATCAAAACAGTTAAAATCATTCCACTCTGATAAACAAGATGGCCACCAGGGCTAAAAATAGAAAAATCTTCAAACGACAACTCCTCCTGTACCCTTGGGCCAGTTACATTCAAACTTCATAGGAATACTGCTTAGATCACTCTCTACCAAAATGGTCTCGCTCCGATGAACAGTATGGCCACCAGAGCTAAAAATAGAAAAACACTGTAAATTTGCTTCAAATGCGAACTCTATTTCTGGCGAAAGAATGTGCACTGTACTGGTTAACCGCTTACGTATAAGCCTGCCCAGGAAAGTGTTGATAGGTAAACTGACCGGCTCAAAAATGACCTAAATAGTGTTGACTGGGCCGTAAAACTCCAAAACAAACAAACGTAATCAAATGCGAACACTTCCTAAACCCTTGGGTCAGTTTGATTCAAACTTCAAAGGAATGTTGCCTAGGTGACACCCTACCAAAATAGCTAAGATCGTGCCACTCTGATCAACAAGATGACCACAAGAGTTAAAAATGGAATGTACTAGAGGTGAGCGAATCAGGGACCCTATGGGCCCTCTTGTTGTTTGCCTCTCATGAAAAAAAAAACAATGCTATTTTACCATCACGATTTCCTTAGACTACAGGAAAAAATCAGAGAAAAGATTTAAAGTGTATTTTAAACAAAAAAAAAAAAAACAAAAAAAAAAAAAACACAAATTGAAATAACATTATGAGCTTGATAATCAGGGAGGAATGTATAGTCTTTCAAAGTGACTGCACTTTTCATTTTGGACTGGTCCGTGTTTTAGGTAAGTCGCCTTTGGTTGGGATTTTACATTTGGCGATATTGTTTTACTGAGATTCGTACTGCCTCATATAAACCACTTGTCCACGGCTTTTTAGCTCACCTGAGCACGAAGTGCTCATGGTGAGCTATTGTGATCGGTCAATGTCCGTCGTGCGTCGTGCGGCGTCAACAATTTGCTTTAAATACTAACTCCTCCTTAACACTTGAGCCAATTTCAATATTACCTTCATAGGAATATTGCTGAGGTGACCATCTACAAAAATAGCTAAAATTGTTCCGCTCCGCTGAACAAGATGGCCGCCAGAGCTAAAAATAGAAAAATCTTTAAACGACAACTTCTCCTGTACCTTAAGGCCAATTTCATTCAAACTTTATAGGAATGTTGTTTAGGTGACCCTCTACCAAAATGGCTATAACAGTTCCGCCAGTTTGGACAAAATGGCCGCCAGAGCTAAAAATAGAAAATTCTTTAAACGACAACTCCTCCTGTACCCTTGGGCCAAATTAATTCAAACTTCATAGGAATGTTGCTTCGGTGACCCGCTACTAAAATAGCTGAAAAGGTTCTGCCCTGATGAGCAAAATGGCCGCCATAGCTAAAAATAGAAAAACATCGTAAAATTGCTTCAAACACAAACTGCTCCTTAACCCTTGGGCCAATTTGATTCAAACTTCACAGGAATGTTATGTAGGTGACTCCCTAAAGAAATAGTTAAAATCATTCAGCTCTGACTAACAAGATGGCCGCCAGAGCTAAATATAGAAAAATTCTTCAAACGACTACTCCTCCTTTACCCTTAGGCCAATTTCATTCAAACTTCATAGGAATGTTGCTTAGATGACCCACTACCAAAATAGCTAAAACGTTTTCGCTCTGATGAGCAAAATGGCCGCCATAGCTAAAAACAGAAAAAAACTTTGTAAATTTACGTCAAGACGCGAACTCCTTCTCAACCCTTGGGCCAATTTGATTCAAACTTCAAGCGAATGTTAGTTAGGTGACTCCCTACCAAAGTAGCTAAAATCGTTCAACGTGGCGAACAAGATGGCCGCCAGAGCTAAAAAAAAGAAAAAATCTTCAAACGACAACTCCTCCTTACCCCTTGGGCCAATTTGATTCAAACTTCACAGGAATATTATGTCGTTGACTCCCTACCAAAATAGCTGAAATTGTTCCGCTCTGACTAACAGGATGTCCGCTAGAGCTAAAAATAGAAAAATTCTCCAAACGACAATTCCTCCTTACCCCTTGGGCCAATTTGATTCAAACTTCACAGGAATATTATGTTGTTGACCCTCTACCATATTAGGTAAAATGATCCCGCTCCGATGAATAAATTGGCCACCAGAGCTAAAAATAGGCCAATTACATTCAAACTTCATAGGAATGTTGCTTAGATGACTCTCTACCAAAATAGCTAAAATGGTCTCGCTCCGATGAACAATATGGCTGCCAGAGCTAAAAATAGAAAAACATTGTAAATTTGCTACAAATGCGAACTCTTCCTAAACCCTTGGGTCAATTTGATTCAAACTTCAAAGGAATGTTGCCTAGGTGACACACTACCAAAATAGCTAAGATCGTTCCACTCTGATCAACAAGATGGCCACCAGAGCTAAAAATAGAATGTACTAGAGACAGTGACATTCAGGTGAGCGAAACAGGGCCCTCTGTGCCCTCTTGTTTTAGGAACAGGTCGGGTCTCCGAGAGGGAGTGGAGAAGACAATGCCTATAGCAGTTGGTACCCTCAATGTTAAAAACATAGAGAGTAATTCAGTATTTGTTAAGGAGTGTCTTAAGAAGTGCGATATTCCGGCAATACATGAGCATTGGTTGTTTAATTTCCAGTTCACCGACTTTGAAAAGGTGTTTTGTTCTCACTATGCTCATAGTAAAGCTGTCGATGACTAGAGCCCTATACCCACTTCACAGAAGCCACGAGGATATGGTGGTGTCGCTATACTTTATAGCAAGGAGATGAATAATACGGTGAAGAAGTTGTCTATTGGGAGGGAATATGATTGTTGCCATTGAGATTATGACCACGCCCCGGGTTCGAGCCTCGCTCGGGTCACGTGTGAGACGCCAAGTTCTGCAACGGAAGGTCAGGTGGTTTTTCTCCGGGTACTCCGGTTTTCGCCCACCTATGATTAACGATCGGCTCGATATGAGTGAAATAATCTTGAAAGGACCGTAAAACCCAAACCAAAAAAAAAAAAAAAAAAAAAAAAAAAAAAAGACCACGCCCCCTTTGTTGATCTGCTGTGTTTACATGCCAAGCATAAATTCAAAGAGTACATCTTCCGATAAAGAAAATTACCAGCAGATATTGGATCAATTAGACGAAATTCTGAACATCTACGACAGAACACATGCAGTTCCGATAGTTGGCGATATGAATGCTTCGCTGAAATCACGTAAAGGCAACATTCAGGATGTCCTGTTGGAAAACTTTGTTGTGACTAATAATCTGTCCTATGAGCAGGGAGGGAGTGACACCTATTCCACCCTAATAAATCGGACAAGGCAGAAATTGATTACATCTTTTACAATGATCAGAGTAAACATGCTGTGAGGGAGATCTCGGTGGACACTAGGACTTCTCTTAACACCTCGGATCACATCCCAGTGGTGGGTACTTTTGATTTCCAAAATAGTAAAATGAGACAGAATATCAAAGTCATACGCAAACCGAAATCGTTACGAAAACATGCCTATACAAATACACTGTAAATGTTACCGCAGAAAATCGAAAATTCTAAGATGAAAAATTGTGATATTTTTCTTATTTCTGCTCAAAATATAGATTGTAGGTACTCGTTAGAACCGCCTCATCGAATATAGATCATCGAGGCGGTTCTAACGAGTACCCACAATCTATATTTTTGAGCAGAAATAAGAAAAATAAGGTATACCCTTGTAAACCCCAGATTTTCTATATAAAAGTGGGGTTCAAGGGGGTCAAAATTATATAGGCGTGTTTTCTTGATGGGATAGATGTGACAAGAAGGCGTATCAGATGTCAGAACCTGCTGCCCTTAAACACCTTCCTCCCATCCTTTGAGCTCTGAAATAGACATCAAACACCCACTTATCCACCTGAATGCGGTGTTGAAGCAGACGATCTACTTAAGTATACCAAAACACATGTCTTAAGCCACAACACGTCAGGTCAGAAACAGACCATGGTCAATGAGAATATATGATGCAGTAAAGGATTCCAGGTTTGCCTGGTGGAAGTGGCGTCAGGCAGGTTCACCAATGGACAGCACTGATGATACAGTGAGGAATATGAAGGCGGCTAAAAGAGTCCTGGGAAATGAGCAGAGACAAGAAGCGATAAAGATGAGGAGGGAAAGGGTGGAAGAAATGAACTCAAAGAATGACTGCAGGACATACTTAAAGCTAATTGATAACCAGCGTAAGGCGTCCAATACACAGCTGCAAACATTGGTTGTGGGAGGTCGGGAGTATGAAACCACCGATACGATTCGTGAGGGATGGGCCGAGCATTTTGAGAAACTTGCAACCCCTTCACACAATCCACAATTTGATCAACAGTACAAGAGGCTGGTGGACATCGACATTGATGTCATCGAACGGATATGTGAAGAAGAAACTACACCAATCACTCCAGATACATAGGTGATTGTGGCTCTAAAACGACTAAATAACAACAAAGCTCTGGACATAATGGGGCTAACAAGTGAACACCTCAAACTGGCAGGACAAGAAGTCCACGAATACCTCACCTGTTTCCTGAATTACCTTATTGCTTCAAGGTCAATTGCTGCCATACTCAAAGAGGGTATCCTGACCCCTATCTGCAAGAAGGGAGATCCAAGTAACCCTGGAAACTACAGAGGCATCACAGTTGACCCCAGTTATTATTAAAGTCCTTGAACATGTAATCAACACTCGTCATATGCACCTGTTTGAAGCTACCCAATCTAGACTACAGAAGGGTTTTACCTCAGGCTGTTCGTCCCTGAATGCTGCACTTATCCTTTCAGAATGTGTCCTGGAAGCAACCAACAATAAACAGGACCTTTTTCTCACAACACTGGATACCCAGAAAGCATTTGACGTAGTCGACCAAAATTCCCTTCTGCGAAAGCTATATCTGGATGGTATTAAAGGAAAAGAATGGCTGTTGCTGAAGGACCTCTATTCTGACTGCTCCTCCTAATTTAAATGGGATGGAGAATTATCACACCCCATCAACATCAAGCAGGGAGTGAGAAAAGCTGGAGTTCTATCTACAGGACATTATAAGAGATATATCAACCCCCTGTTAATACATCTGAAAAATTCATACTCAGGGACCAAGATCGGCTGTATTGGTATTCCTCATATTACAGTGGCAGATGATCTGGCTTTAATGAGTGAAAACAGGACAGAAATGCAGGTCATGGTTTGGGACGTGGAATATAGTGCCAGTTGTGAAAGATATTGTATCCACCCAACTGAGAGCCACATCCTATGACATACCAGTCGTAAGAAGAAAGACTTGATCCAGACATATACTTGGCTGGAGATAAAGTGTACGTAACAGATACTGCAGTACATCTAGGAATAACATCTCGTAAAGTGGATATTCAGGGAAAGATTGCTTTAGGGCGGAAAACTGCTTACTCCTTAATGGGGGCGGGGTTCCATGGGGTAGTGGGCTTAAAACGTCTCAGAATGGCCACATCTGGTCCACCTTCGTAATACCTAGGTTACTTTATGGGCTGGAGGCCCAACTCTTGAAACCCAAAGATGTAGAAAATCTTGAAAAATTTCAAAGAAAATGCCTGAAACAAATTCAGGGACTACCGGATAATACCTCCAGTTCTGCCTGCCTTGCTCTCCTAGGTATTTTGCCAGTAGAAGCAGTTTTGCCTAAAAACCTTCTTTCTTTATTTGTTAATATGATGAGAAATGAAAATTCAATTGAGTATGAAATAGCACAAACGCAATTAGTTATGAGAGATTCCCCTCACGAGAGTATTTTCACTTATATCAAAAGTATTCTAGAGCGTTATGAGCTCCCATCCAAAATTGAGCTCATAAATAAACCTCTTACTAAGGCTGAATGGAAGCATAACTAAACCACAAAATACATGATATGGTGAAGTCCAGCTGGCGGTCTGATCTTGAAAGTAAATCCTCAACAAACTACTGGAATCCTAGTGTCATAAAAATAGGTACCTGTCATTATATTTGGTCCACCGTAAGAAATAATATTCATGACAGTAGACGGGCACAGTTAAAGTGTAAATTATTGACTGGAACTTATATACTTCAAGCTAATAGAGCAGCTTTTTAACCAGTATTCCGTGAATTCTACATGCAAGCTTTGTATGATCGCCCCGGACACAAGGCAACATTTCTTAGGAGAATGTACTTTCTTTGAAGCAGAGAGGAACACATACATACAGACACTCTTGTCAAGTGCTATACTTTCATTGGAAGATGTTCAACAACTTCAAAACCCAGCATTCTTAACGCAATTGACTTTAGACGCCTAAAAAATTGTGGATTATGAGAATGTAGATCAGGAAAAGTTGGGTTCGTTAGAACTATAGACCAGGGAGTTTATCAAGACGAGTAGTCGCATTAAAACCGGCTGCTGAACCCCCATAGAGTGGTTAAAGAGACCGCACAGTGAAAATTACATAGTGTTTATAAGTTACCAGCACACAAATGTAGATATCACCAGCTATGAACTTTTTATTATAAGTTTAATTTGTAGGTTTTAAGTGGTCTTAGTACCTTTGGTCGGAAGTAGATGAAATTGATATCAAAATAAACATGGACATCTTATCTCAACAATGAGACCTATTAATCTTTTCTAAACGGTGCACTTTTGGTAGCAGGGCAACTCAAATACCACCAGGGTCAGTCGCATTTTGATATGTCTGGGTCACGCTATATTTTAACAGTTTTTGACTCGTTCACGGTGCAGCAGATATGGAGAGTAAAAACGCGGCTTTAATTACGAGGAGTAATCATTTGAATATCATAAAATTGCTTTCTTATCAACATACATTGCAAACTCATATCATAAAACTGTGATTTCCAGACTTCTGTAGAACGCCAGCCATTTTCACGCACTTTCGGTCTTGTTTACATAAAGCGCCTCAATGACGTGCCAAAATTAAAGCGACCTCTAAGAATGGCGCGAAATTTAAGGGACGTACGTATGTTTTTTTATTCTTCGTTCTGTTCTACAGAAGACTGTAAAATATTTTGAATGCGCGAGATAAGAGCATGTACATTCTTTCCGTCAATTATTATTGTCTATTGTGATTAGCTTCCGATGAATACAGATTTTTTCACCTCAGCAGGATTGTTAGAAATGCCTGGTTTTGGGGCGATTGTAAGAAAGACGGCGGTGTATCATTTTCAGAATGCTTACAGTATCTTGTTCATTTGCATACCGCATGCTGCAACTATATACAGCCAAGAAATACCACAAACGTTGAATTTTCTGTTTAATATTTTGTATTTGATTATTCTTCGAACATTAACTTAAAAGTTGCATCTTACAGCTTTACTTTTAAGAAAATAACCAATGGTAAATCACGAGGATGACAACAATAAAAAAGAGGCTCCATTTGGGGGGGGGGGGGGGGGTATTTGGAAACTGAAAACGATACTGAAAACGCAACAGTTAAAAACGGCAGCATGTTGGGAGTGTGTAAAAATATCACTACATGTGATTTATTCCGTTAATGCTCTCTAATATGGATCCATGTCTATAAAGTGACAAAAATGCGGCCTCGAATGCAAAAATATTCAAGTTTAGCCCAGGCTGAAAGAATAAATAACATCTTGTTGGAAAACTGGTCTCATATCTATATAGGGATGAAACCAGATTATTTAGGAAAATGATAAATTCATGGCAAATCTAAAAAATATGGACACACTCCTATATAGAGAAGAAAATATGGTCTCACCTTAAATAACATATTAAAAGCCTGGGCTGAAGGAATGCGGTCTCATCTCTATATAGGGATGCGACCACATTATTTAGGAAAATGATAAATTCATGGCAAATCTGAAAAAAGTTGTCTCACTCCCTTTATAGAGAAGAAAATATGGTCTCACCCTGAATAACATATGACATTTTTATATAGGGATGAGACCACATCATTTAGGAAAATGATAAATTCATGGAGAAAAAAAAAAAGCCTGGGCTGAAGGATTGTGGTCTCAATTATTTGGTTACCCATTAAAAAGCTTAAGTTGATCCCTATTATTAATTGACATGCTACATATACGGAATGAATCTAATTTTGATAATGATTAGGACCCAATTATTATGTATGTTAATTATGATATATAACTGCGCTTGCCTCTAAAACGAACGAAGAAACCCCATTGGTGGCAGCTAAAATTCTTGTTATGCTTTAGAACGCTTACAGTGCCCTTCAAAAATTTATGAATGAATGGTCACGTTGCCTTTTTGATCTAAGTAAGTGGACGCTTGCATGTTGGTAACGGCCAGAGAGCTAAATTTTGCATTAAATTGTAAAGTGTAGACATTTTAAAGAATTTACCGTCATCATCAGATGAACAGTATCTCTAGTTGAGTATTTGGTTAAAGATCACTTGGAAATCACAATGTAATCTAGTTGCCAAGTCATGCAAATAACATAAAAACAGTTGCTACCACAGGGGCCAGTTTCAAGCTTTTTGAGAGGAAATAATATTATAGACAAGGGCACCTTCGGGAAAATATGACCAGTCGTGAATAAAGTTGTGTAGCTCTGGCAGTTTGTAACACACAAGTCAAAATTCTTGTCATACATGTATATAACACATGTATGTATACAATAGTAACTGCTATGTCTAATCTAGTCTTCACGGTATGGAGCAACGCCACACATAATCTTCAGAATTGCTCAAAAATGATAGCGTGTAGCTAAGCCTGTTTGCTCTCTTCCCAAGAGATTCCAAAGTTTTCCAGGGCACAACACAAAGAACATTTATATCCATGTCCAGTATTTTCACCAATACCAATCACCTGTGTCCATAATTTCAATAAAAACTGGTAAATTCTACTCCAAAACTTGAAAACAATAACAACTATGACATCTCCTGGCTCTGGCAGCCATTTTTTTATTTACAGAACAGGAGTAAATAAATCATTATGTCATAGCATTAGGTTATTTTTTCATTGGCCAATTTGAATTGTTGAAATTTTTAACCAATGAAATCGCTCCTTTCTACTGGCTCCAAAAAATGGCTGCCAGAGCCAGGAGATGTCAAAATTGTTATTGTTTTCAAGATTTGGAGTAGTATTTACAAGTTTTTATTGAAATGATGGACACAGGTAATTGGAACTGGTGAAAATTCTGGACATGGAAAAAAATTTCCTTTGTGTTGTGCCCTGGAAAACTTTGGAATCTCTTTGGAAGAGAGCAGACAGGCTTAGCTACACGCTGTCATTTTTAGCAATTCTGGAGATTATGTGTGGCGTTGCTCTATACCGTGAAGACTAGATTAGACATAGCAGGTACCATTGTATACATAAATGTGTTATATACATGTGTGACAAGAATTTTGACTTATGTGTTACAAACTGCCAGAGCTACACAACTTCATTCACGACTGGTCATATTTTCCCGAAGGTGCCCTTGTCTATATTATTATAGGATAGTATATCTTTCCTCTCAAAAAGCTTGAAACTGGCCCCTATGGTTGCTACCCCCTGGCATAAGAAAGCAAAATGGCGGAGCAGAAGCGGAAAAATTTCCATACCCTACCTCAGTTCGTTCGATCCTAGCCAACCATCCTTTTGCCAAGGCTATCATTTTTCTGTGTGATATTAGAGATGAGATATTGAAGTTTGTTTAAAGACCTTATTTGGTGTGATTTAAAGTCTTCAATCAGAATCAGAATCCGAAATGTTACTGGTGACACGTCAAATGACATTCATACACCACGACCTGTGATATGGGAAGTTAGTCCCTAGCTCTAACCAAAGAGGTAAACTTAGTTACACAGTCAGCACCTTCAGCTGTCGAAATAATCGAATCGGGAAGGGCATTCCAATCTCTAATGGTTCGAGGGAAGAACGTTTCTTTATAAATTTCAGTTCTTGCAGTAAGGGTCTGAAACGCCAATGAATGGTGATTTCTACAGTGCCTAGCCGGGGGGACAAGGTCATCTGTTGGAATGCTAGCAGCACCCTTTAGAACCTTTGTTTAAAAGCATGAGTGTTACGAGATGGAATAGGAAACCTCTCTGGTGCTTATGCACATCTAAATTATTTTAGTAGATATATGGTAGGGCGGTGCGAGTGAAATATTTTAGGTGAAATATGGTACGCAAACTATGCGGCTCCATGAACAAGTCATGCACATATCATACGATGTATGCATGAGTGGTTTATAGAGAGCTGTTTTTACAATACAGGGGGCCGCTAAAAGGCCGAGTCCTATAGAATTTGCCTAAAAATCGCCAACCGCCAAATTGTGCCATATATGATTTTTATTCCCGTCACGTGTTGTGTGGGTGTTCGTTTTGACAGGAGTCATGTCATTGATTATAGGGTCGTTTCATCAATTTTTCCTATGGGAAATATACTATTTGAACGCAAATCCATTATCTGCTCGAGTTTTGCTATCTGGCTTTGTTTGTGGCCGGTATCTCCACCTCGCCACGAATTGAGCAAGGTAATAAGAGTAGGCATGATTTTCCGGTAGTATTCATAGATATATAATCCCTGAAAAAAGCGGACACTTTAGCAGCAGGTCAAGTTGTAAGAGTGAACGCAACATTGTGACGGGGAAAAAGAAAGTATATTGAAAGGTATGTTAAATCTATGTTTAGTATTATTTTTGTATGAACATGCTTGTAGGTTTTGGAGGGGTTTACTTCTAGTATACCCCAACTTTCTGAAGCCTATTCTGAATTTACTGTTGTGGCCTGTAGTGATTAGGCTACTAGCTTCCTGATATGTCTCATTTCTCAGCTGCGGCTGTAACTAGGTCTCAAACTAGGCAGGATGAGAAGCCTTACAGAAAACTTAAGGTTCCCGGTCAGATCATTAACGATGACAAGGAGGCTTTCAAGCAAGCTCAGGTTGATGATCCAACTTTGGAAAACATCAGGAAAAGGGTTGTATCTGGGAACAAGACTGTGAGTCGTGGTTTAAACCGAGGTGAAACTAGGTTTATTGAGAAAAAAGGTTTGGCATATAGGGAGTTCACCAAGGGTAACAAAGTCTCTTTCCAACTTGTGGTCCCTCAAAGTTTCCGAGGAAAGGTGTTGAAACTGGCTCATGAAACGCTTATGTCTGGACATATGGGTATTAGGAAGACATTGGATAGAGTTGTAACTGAGTTTTACTGGCCCGGTATTTGCGGTGATGTCGCTAGATTTTGTAAATCTTGTGATATTTGTCAGAGAACTATTCAGAAAGGTCGGGTCACTAAAGTACCTCTAGGAAAAATGCCATTGATTGATACGCCATTTAAGAGGGTGGCAGTGGACATAGTTGGTCCAATTGAGCCTCGATCTGATAGGAAATCTCGGTATATTTTAACCATGATAGATTACGCGACAAGGTATCCAGAGGCGATAGCTTTACCGAGTATTGAGACGGAACGTGTCGCGGAAGCGCTTATTGGAATGTTTAGTAGGGTTGGCATTCCTGATGAAATGTTGACTGATTGTGGATCACAGTTTACTGCTGAGGTAATGAAGGAAGTCAGCAGACTTCTTTCTCTTCAACAGTTAACGTGTAGTCCGAGACACCCAATTTGCAACGGACTGATAGAGCGTTTCCACGCTACGTTAAAGCAGATGTTACGTCGCATGTGTGCTGAACGTCCAAAAGATTGGGATAAATATCTTCCAGCTTTATTATTTGCGGTAAGGGAAGTCCCACAAGAGTCTTTAGGATACTCCCCTTTTGAGTTGTTATATGGACGTAACGTCAGAGGTCCAATGGCAATATTAAGAGAATTATGGGCTGAAGAGGTACGCGATGAGCAAGTTCTTTCGACGTATCAATACGTTATTGAGCTTAGGGAACGGTTAGAGCAGACATGCAAATTAGCGCGTGATAATTTAAAGAAGGTTCAGATTAAGCAGAAAGCTTATTATGATAAAGGCGCGAGGTCGCGTAAATTTGACGTCGGCGATAAAGTGCTGTTGTTACTACCGACAGACAGTAATAAATTATTGCTTCAATGGAAAGGTCCTTATGAAGTGGTTGAGATAGTGAACAGAATGGATTATAAGATTGACGTCAATGGAAATGTTAACACATATCACGCTAATATACTGAAGCAATATGTTGAGCGTCAGACTGTGACGTCTCATTGTCTGATCTCTGAACCTATTTTGTCGACAGACAGTCATGACAGAAATGACGTCGACGAGTCTTCATTTGAAGACAGCAGTTTTCAAACTGCAGAGCAACCCGAAAGTGACGGTGAGGAGAGTGAGGAGACAGAAGGGCTGAGAGAACAGCGCCTTGCAGGACTGACATGCCAGACAGACCAAATTATATGCACCACATTTATGTCAGAACCTGTGAAAACAATCGAATCAGTTGAGCCAGAAAGGCCACCTCCAGTAAGATTAAAACGATATCCGTTTTCTAACAAACAACAGAGTGTCAGGGGAACAGGCAAATTCTGGGGCAAACCACCTTGGCTTACTAGCTAAATTTTACTTAAGAAAATTTGGGGGCAGACTTCCTTAGTAGGTAATTCTTCGCACGGTTGTTGTGTAAATAGCTGTCTTGTTTAGATAGGTTCATCCTATTCCATCTCTATACACAAAGAAAAAAACATTTCTGATCGTTTTTTCTCCAAAAGGGGAAACCTTTGTTACGAGATGGAATAGGAAACCTCTCTGGTGCTTATGCACATCTAAATTATTTTAGTAGATATATGGTAGGGCGGTGCGAGTGAAATATTTTAGGTGAAATATGGTACGCAAACTATGCGGCTCCATGAACAAGTCATGCACATATCATACGATGTATGCATGAGTGGTTTATAGAGAGCTGTTTTTACAATACAGGGGGCCGCTAAAAGGCCGAGTCCTATAGAATTTGCCTAAAAATCGCCAACCGCCAAATTGTGCCATATATGATTTTTATTCCCGTCACGTGTTGTGTGGGTGTTCGTTTTGACAGGAGTCATGTCATTGATTATAGGGTCGTTTCATCAATTTTTCCTATGGGAAATATACTATTTGAACGCAAATCCATTATCTGCTCGATTTTTGCTATCTGGCTTTGTTTGTGGCCGGTATCTCCACCTCGCCACGAATTGAGCAAGGTAATAAGAGTAGGCATGATTTTCCGGTAGTATTCATAGATATATAAACCCTGAAAAAAGCGGACACTTTAGCAGCAGGTCAAGTTGTAAGAGTGAACGCAACATTGTGACGGGGAAAAAGAAAGTATATTGAAAGGTATGTTAAATCTATGTTTAGTATTATTTTTGTATGAACATGCTTGTAGGTTTTGGAGGGGTTTACTTCTAGTATACCCCAACTTTCTGAAGCCTATTCTGAATTTACTGTTGTGGCCTGTAGTGATTAGGCTACTAGCTTTGCCAGCTAGACGTCGCAGAATTGATCCCAGGCTTCTCCAGTAGTAGAATGAGTCTTTCTAAGTGAGGTCCTGTCTCATGCTGACCCTAGATGTTGGTGAGACGTAAAGTTTGGACACCCGCTCATTCTAGATTCATTCAGGCTTTTAGACCCCTTTTGTAGAATGTAATTAATAAACGCCGGGTCACTTGTTTGATCCATGACTTTTGACTAGCTGTGGTTAGAAAACCGTGGTTCCGTCCCAATATGATATTAGGTGTAGAGGGGACGTAAACTTAAGACGGGTTTAACCATATCTTCATCATCAGGGCAAACTCTTACAAGAGCCTGTTGGGTTATCCGTGATGATGAACTGTAATGAATTTTATTTTACAAGCATGTTCACGTTGATTAGAAATAATTTTGTTCAAGAAGAATTACGAGTTCATTTTGTAATGATGCCGTTTTTGTCTGATAACTCAGTTTGTGCATGTATGTACATATAAAGAACGTGATGATGATAAGTGGGAGTATTTGGTCGCCACACGTCATAGCGGCCTGAGCGGCGGGGATGACGTCAGCTGCGTCATCGGCGTCGCGAGGACTGTTGTGACGGGGTGCCTACCAAATAGAGAGAATTTACGGCAAACAGTGTTGGCTCATATGAGACACTAACAAATGTTGTAGATTATAGATGAAAATCTTCTGTTGTAGTTTCTATCTGTTATTAATGTATTGAATTTGTGAATAGCTATATTTGTGAGCCGTGTCGCGGAGAAGGATATGAAATAGAGATTGTTATGTTTCCTGTAATTGGCAGCTGGCCAGGTAGCGCAAAGGCGTGGTCTGTTCAATTGCCTCTTACTTGTGATAATGTAGTGAGCACAAATTTGATGAGTATCATGCTCAGTAGTAGTGAGCATTAATTGATTTCTGTAGTGCTCAGTAAGGAAACATGAACTTTGAGTATTATGGTGTCAAGCGCTGGGTGCTGATAATTTGATGCACAGTCAAGTTGAGTTCTGCTGTACGGTTATTTGTCGCATGCACTAATCAGCCTGTATGTCTGGTCGGCGCATGCGCAATAACGGTGTATGCATGAACATATTCTTACTTCTCCGGGAGGGGGATCATGATATAGCATGTATGTTTTGTGACTCGTTTCTAGTCCCGTTATCGTAATTTGCAGGCATAACAATGTGTGACCTGCTGCTCCCTGCTTCATAGCAGCAGGTACTGGTACGACGCTAGGCGTTAGGGTCCAGCAAGGGCGGACAGACCGCCGTAATCAGCGCCTACCAGGGTAGAAGCAGAACCTAGATCATTGTTCGTTGTAAACGAATGTGAGACCATGGAAGAGGTCAATTAACCTGCAGGTCATTTAGACGATCACTAAACGTCTGATCAGCAAACGTGATCGCTAATCCTAGGATTATCAACTATGTTGATAGACTAGTTTTACTAGTTCGCGAGAGGAAGTGTCACGCGAGTGGGGGATTCACCCTAAGTTATAAACTGGCCAGTCGCGTCTTGTGTTGTTTCTTTTTTTTGTTTTTGTTGTTGTTTTTGTTGTTTGCTTCTGTAGGTATTCACGTCACCCGTTCCGAGCACAGAACAGTGTTTTGCCTTCGGAGCGGACGTCGTGAGTTGGCTACAGAAGCAACAAATTGTGATGTTTTATGTTAGTAAGTGTTGTATGTAGATACTGTAAATAATTCATGTCATTCATTTAACATCTTTCTTGTGCCTTACCCCACAGCTGCCCGTACACCTGTCAGAGATCACGCTCGGTTGTCTTGTCAGCATGGGGGTTTGCGGGACGCCGTAAACCCACATGTAACAATGAGCCTACTGTCTTTCCTTCTTTTCTTGAGAGACTCCCATTTTAATTTTCCAAGTATTCCAGTCATGCTCCCAGTTTCAAAGCAGAAATTGCCTGTTACAAATCTAGCAGCTATATTCTGAACTTTTTCAATTTCTTCGTTAAGGACCACTTTACTGGGATCCCAGATACAACTGCCATATTTCAAGATTGGGCGAACAAGACCTTTATATGCTGCCTCTTTTACATCCTGTGGACACTGATGAAGATTACGCCTCAGGAAACCAAGTGTTCTATTTGCCTTAGTACACATGTTGCTAATATGACTATTCCATCTCAAGTTATGTGTGATTGTCGCACCAAGGTATTTAATGGAGTCCACATTCTCGAGGACCGTTCCCTCTAAGGTGTAAGAAGCCTCAACTTTATAAGATCTCTTCCTAGTTATCTGCATAATGTTGGCTGAAATCTCATGCCCCATTTTCGGGCCCAACACTCAAACTATCTATATCATTCTGAAGTTTCAGTGAGTCATCTGTATCTCTAATTTCCCGGTAGCAAACACAGTCCTCTGCGAACAGTCTTATTTCTGAGTCAATGTCAGTGGAAATATCATTGATGTGCAGGGAGAACAACAGTGGACCAAAAACAGTCCCTTGTGGGACTCCAGACAAAACTGGAGCCCACTCTGGAGATTCACCAATAACAACAACACGCTGTTTTCTGCAGTAAAGAAAGGAATCTATCCATCTATATATGTTGCATGTGGGACATTGGTTCGCCCTCAGCTTGAATATGCGTCACCCGTTCGGCGTCCCTATGTTGGGGCTCGGATTCAGCGGGTGGAGGGGGTGCGGGGCGGCTGTTCGGTGGGCCTGCGGGCGATGACGGGGTGGAAGTGGCGTCGGGGGCATGCTTGGTGGGCTGGGGTGGCCGTCCCTGGGGGCCCGTCGTGGACGGTCCTCCTTGGCCTTCTTCTACGGGATGCATTCTGGTTCAGTGTCAGTTGGCGGGGATGGGTGTTTGTCCCCTGCGGCAGTGTCGACCCGGACGGGGGCATCGGGAGCAAATAACTCACGGTGTCGTGGGTGCAAGTCCTATAGTGATGCCCTGGGAGACTCTTTCTTCCCTGGAGCTGTTCCTCAGTGGGATAGTCTTCCATCTTCTGCGGTGAATGCCAAGACTGCGGGGGAGTTCGGGGCCCGCACAGTGTGGGATTGAGACTTAGAGGTATGCGTTTTAGAATACCTCTGTGTTTGGATTGTAAATAGTTTTAAGGACTCGCCCAGAGATTATTTTTTTTTGGTGCTAAATTCTAAATTTAGCCACCCACCCAACTGAGGTAATGGCCAAATATGACCGTCTCAGTATAAGAAGTTAGATAGATAGATAGATTTGAGAGTCTTCCACCCAATTCCGTTGCCAAATAACTTAGATCTAAGAAGTTCATAAGGTGGGGTGTCAAAAGCCTTCTCAAAGTCCAGAATAAATGTGTCCATCTGTCTTATAAGGCAGGGGACCACATCAAACCTAAAAATTAAACTTTTACGTATTATTATTCACCAGTCAATAGTTTTGGCAAACACACGAAGTGTTTGCTTTACTGTAGAGAGGCTGGAACAACATACTAAGGCACCCAAATCTCGCCTGGAATCACGTTCAATTTCTCGCGATAATCCGCCATCTTTACAGACTTTATGAGAATTGTATTCACATCCAAAAATCAGAATCAGAATCAAAATTGTTACTGGTGACACGTCAAATGACATTCATACACCAGGACCTGTGATGTGGGAAGTAAGTCCCTAGCTCTAACCAAAGAGGTAAATTTAGCTGCACAATCATCAGCACCTTCAGCTGTCGAAATAATCGAATCGGGAAGGGCATTCCAATCTCTAATGGTTCTGGGGAAGAACGACTCTTTATAAATGTCGGTTCTTGCGCTAAGGGTCTGAAACGCCAACGAATGGTGATTTCTACAGTGTCTAGCTGGGGGAACAAGGTCATCTGTTGGAATGCTGGCAGCACCCTTTAGACCTTTGTATAAAAGGATTAGCCTACTGTCTTTTCTCCTTTTCTTGAGAGACTCCCATTTTAATTTTCCAAGTATTCCAGTCATGCTCCCAGTTTCAAAGCAGTAATTGCCTGTTACAAATCTAGCAGCTCTATTCTGAACTTTCTCAATTTCATCGTTAAGGACCACTCCACTGGGGTCCCAGATACAACTACCATATTCCAAGATTGGGCGAACAAGACCTTTATATGCTGCCTCTTTTACATCCTGAGGGCACTGATGAAGATTTCGCGTAATGATCTTTAACCTGCAGAGGGGGTGATTCTTCTGCTCAGGGAGTCTCCAGTTAATGTCCCGAGCCGAAGGACGATGCACCATGATGCATTTATCCCTAAAATGATGTTCGAATACCAAACTTTGTTTCACTGCCTGGAATGGAACCGAGGGTCTCTAGCATCAGAGGCAGGTGCACTAACGACTGAGTAAATAATCACGCTAGCACTACTGGTATTTTTGATGATCTACACCAAGATTAGCTACCTAAGTCCTCCATAAGATGCACTCTGATATAGTGTCCACCCCCCCCCCCCCCACACACACACACACACCACACACTTCCCTTTTTGGCCAAATATGACAAACTCAGTATATGAAAATAGACAGGGGTGTAAATGAGTGTGCTTGCTCAAAAGGCAGTGCCTTTATTTCATATTAACGCCTTATAGACGTGTCCCTCGAAGCGGGGGAGCTCTAAGACATCAACAACATGGCGTATCCCACTTAAAAACAGCGTAATCTGCACTGTTGGAAACGAGTGTCCCCTTAAATTTAAAGTTTTGCGGGAATTTGTTCAGAAAGAAAATGAAACAGAAATTTTACTGTTAGGCCTCACTCATTAAGCGCCGGACAATTCAAGGCATTTGAATTTCGTGCGATTGCGGCTTCGATTACTATGAATATACTATAAATGTAAGAGGTTTTATGGTAAAGTGCATTTACCCCACCCCGCAACTAACTTGAGACTTACCGGGTCTGGCGGTCGTCAGTTCCGTTGCTGCTAGGCTCTTATCCAAGTCTGAACTGATTGTCCTCGCCTGTGGCTACAGTATAAAAATGGCGCCTGCACGAGCTTTTTGTCCCAGAAATCATAGCGCTTCTGTCCCAGAAATCAGCCTGATACGTCACTTCCGGGTTCGCCTTTTAGATAGACTTTTCGCACCCCAGGACACCCAAATTCACCACACTCCTCCCCACTTTATTTTTGGAGGACCGACGAGCCGCCTGTTGTCAATTCGTGAGCGAGCCTAGAAGCCTTACGGTAATCTTGATGACCCTCTGTACATCTGGATTTTCCTGAACTAGAAGCCCAGGTGTCGTCTTAACAGGACTAGAAGTCCACGTTAATATGGGATCTGTCGTCTTAACAGGACTAGAAGTCCACGTTAATATGATCTGTAGTCTTCAAAGGACTAGAAGCCCTTGTTGATATGTGAACTAGAAGCCCACGAATATGTTTATCTTCTGGAAACCTCAGGACAAGAACAAGAAATGTGGTATCACCAGCCATTTTCCAGGAACTATTTGAAATCTTCTCCAAGATCATAATACGAAATAACTGCACCAGAAATAAGTTCAAGTAATAGATAGGTCACGAGGATTAGAAATCAACTCTATGCCCTCTATTCTTCCTATCCATGGGGATTAGAAACCCACTCCATATTCACTACTGTACTTGGCCATGGGGATTAGAAATCAACTCCATGTCCTCTACTCTTCTTGGCCATGAGGATTAGAAATCACTGCATGTCCACTTACTGTTCCTGGTATAAGTGCTTGGCATTCCGTACTGTGATGTCCAAGAGATGGTCGGTAGAGAATCCTCTGTATTCAGCTACAGCCTTGGCTACTGTGAACAACTGACCTGGTGATGACATCTGGGTCCCCATACTTGGGAAGTAGGGCGCATCTGATTCCAGTAGAAGGCGAGTTTCTTCTATAGACTTCAGGGCCTCTATCTGGTCTGGTCTGAAGGTCTGCACCAGGTTCGTAAATCCAAAGTAGGTCCTTGGATAGACTTCTAACCACCTCTGGAGCACATAGGGGTTCCCTGCAAAACAATGAAGATGAATAGGATGGTTCGGCCTCACATGTTGCTGTAAAACATGTAGTAGGAGGAGATAAACCTCTGTTCCACAATCATTCGTCATTCCTCTGCAGTGAATTACCAACACATGATGGTCTTGGAGCAGTGGAAGCACCTTGTTCAGCAGATCCACCTGGAGATGCCAGTGGAGCGTGATAGCTCAGTGGTTAGTGCACTTGCCTCTGATGCTAGAGGTCCCGGGTTCGATCCCCGGCAGCGGCGATAGAATTTCGGTGTCCGAACACGCTCCATTGGCATCATTTGCAGGGATGAATGTCATAAAGTGCACCGTCCTTCGGATCGGGACGTTAACTGGAGGCCCCCTGTGCAGGGAGAACCATCCCCTGTGCAGGTTAAAAATCCCTACCGTAATTACATGATTACTGTGTAGGCTTTCATCCTGCAAAACCTGGAGTGTATGTAATATACACCTGCGGTAATGGTCAAATGTGACCGACGCAGTATCAGAAGATAGATAGATAGATAGATAGTGTCTCATTGGCTCTGTATGGTCCAATCCAATTTCCCCTAAGGCCTTCACTTTCTGGTTCTTGAGGAGCCTGGACAGATCCCTAACGGAGTCTTCAATGAAGCGATGCCCTCTGTGAGCATGTCTTGGATGGATGCCAGCTGCAACATGCATATCATTCGGTAGGTCGACAAGACACTGACCCGAAGGATATGTAAACGGATCGCAGAAAACGGCGACGGTACCAGTAAGCTGCACACGTTCTTCCTCGTTCACATGAACAACAGCCAAAACATCATCCAAGGATCCACGGGGAGATAGTCCACACCTCTGGAGTGATCTGTCCAGGTGAAAGTGACTGTCGAAGGCTAAGGGAATAGTCCTCTCTGGTTCCTGACGTTCCACTTCCTCAGTCGTTTCCGGTTCTGGGTAACTGTCACGCCAGTACCTCCTCTCTTCATCATCCAAACTAGCGGCAATGAGAAAAATGGCCTTCCAGTGGATCAAAACACTAGGTGAAGTTGCAGGCACCAAGGTGAAATCATCCGGAACAGGACACTGAAGGTATCTACACATATCCACCATAGCCGTCTTCTGTAGTGGAGAAATGCAGGAGTTATCGGCTGGAACCAACAAACGTTGAATATTGACAAAGCGCAATAACTCATCCAGTGTGCCTGGTCGATTCAGCAACCATCTTGCAGCCTGCATCAGTGCTTTCTTCCTGCCTCTGAGAACTTGAAGGTCACTAGAGGGGAGTGTCTCGCTGAAGATCCCAGGGATGTGGAGCCGGAAGGCGTGGGCCTTGACATATTTATGTTGAAACTCTTCACATCCGGACACCCAACAAGAATGGTATCTCACTCTCCTTGGCATCTTCTTTGAGCTCTCGGTTTGCTCTAGCTCCTCTTCCGATTCCTCCATAGGCGACAGAATATCATCCATCCGTTGCTTCTTGGAAGTTGGGATAAACACCAATGGTTCGGCAACGCGCTTTCCAACTGGTTTTGGTGATGAAGGATACTCTATCGTCATTCCTCTTCCCAGAGTAACTATTCTTTCCACTGGTCTCTGGAGCACAAGTCCGGAACTAGAAGCTGCGACGGACTTCTTGTGACTCCGTGAGACGAATTCCTGGCTGGTAATTCTTGTGTCCTGAGGTTTCTGTTGTTTCCTCTTTTCCTGACGTGATCCTTGTCGTTGTCCGGACTCCCTACCCGAGCGATAAGAAGCCACAGGTTTGGGAGTGCTGGAAGAGGACTGTTGGGGTGATCTGTAACGATGACGTTCCAACTCCCTACCCGAGCGAGAAGAAGCCACAGGTTTGGGAGTGCTGGAGGATGACTGTCTAGAAGTTCTCGGTGATGGGTCCACTGTCACTTGTCGAGAGGCACCAGTATCGTGACTAGAAGTCTCCGATAACTGGGCCTTCACTGGTTCTTGACGTCGTCTACTGGCAATTCTGGGGGACCGTCTTGGAGATGGAACAGGAGATGGGGCTGGACTGGCACTCCTTCGAGGACTCATTAGTAGGGCGTCCTCCTCTTCATTGGTCAATTCCACTTCCAGAACATCTTCCTGTCGTGCTGGATCCACCACAGTGGCAGAAGGATAGAAACGAATGTCACGTCTGCCAGCCATGGGGTCGTAGTATGCAGATTCCTTGATCTGACGTTCCGGAAGGGTCTTCACGTGCTCGTTGATCCATCCCCTGTCAGCAACCTGGTAAGCTTCCAGAGCTCTCGCTGCTTCTTTCAACCACTGTTGCCAGGATTTCTTGTTGCGGGCGGTAGCTTCCTTCTGCTTGACCAAGTTGACCATCCTCAGGATTGCCGGAAGAAGATGCTTGGACTTCCCAACACCGATGTAGCGCGGACACAGGCTCATCTTGAAAATAAACTCCTGTGCTGGCTTGTACACGTCACCGTTACGTAGATACTGGTCGATCACGTCTTGGAAATCTGTTGCAGTAGCCATGGTTGCTGTATAAACAAAAAGAATACCCCATTAGCAACGTAAGCCAACCTAAACCCTACTCTTGCAGGCTTTGCACTTGTATTTGTCAATGCTTAAGGCATCAGTCACCGTTACGTTGACACATGAACCATGGTACCATTCATCACAGTAATCACACTGAATCATGAATCTTCCATTCCAGGGTTTCTTACAGAAACAATACTCCTCACTGTCATCATCTGACTGTGGAAAATCCTCTGAATGATCCGGTGATTCCTTGAATTTAATGATCCATTTAGGCAATTTTCGATCCCTGCAAGGCATCATTTTGTCATGGTTGACCACAAAAACTGCTTTCCTCAGCTTCACCCTGTAAATGTAAGCTGACAACTTGTTCAATATTATGGCAGGTCCTTTCCAGGGGGAACTTAATTTGCGAGATTTTCCTTTGGTGCTGGCGCTATCTAGAAGATACACAATATCACCTACAGCATATGGTCTCAACAAAACTTTAAGGTCATAATTGCGCTTCATACGCTTTAATGACTCTCCTAGAGTATCCCTGGCTATGGTGTGTGCTCTTTCCAAGTTCAACAGTAATTTTGACACATACTCGCCATACTCCTCTGGCCTCTCACCTCTAGCATTGGGGAACATAAGTTGTGCTGGTGTATTCACCTCTCTCCCAAGCATTAGTTTGTTAGGCGTGAAACCAGTACTCCTGTTAACTGAAGCTCTTATAGCCATGGCAATCTGTTGGATGTTTTCATCCCATTTATCTTGAGATTTTCCCAGGAAACATCTGACAGCATCCATCAAAGTCCTGTTGAATCTCTCTACTTGACCATTGGCTGATGCCCTGTATGACGTAGTCCTTGCTTTGTGGATTTGCAAAGCTTTGCACAGTGTCTCGAACAACTTACTGTCAAAATTGCGGCCTTGGTCTGAAAATAACTGCAAAGGAAAGCCGAAGCGCGAAAAGAAATTATCCACAGCGGCTTTAGCCGTTTCTTCTGCCTTCTGTGATGGTAAAGGAACACATTCAATCCATTTAGTGAATTGATCTACCATCATCAGACAGTGCTCATTTCCCTTTGCTGTCTTTGGCAATGGCCCCATAAAATCTATGTGCACACGCTCCATAGGTGCTCCTGCTTGGTATTTTGTAAGCGGAACCCTACCATACACCTTATTCTTCTTGTTTTTACTGCAAACTGAACAGGATAGGACATATGACTCCGCATCTTTAGAAAGGTTGACCCAGAAGAATTTTTCCTTTAACTTTAACTTTGTCCTAGCTACACCCTGATGACCAGACGATGGTATGTCGTGATGTAGAAGCAACGCAGTCGACTTAAGACCCTCAGGCATCACTAAAAGGAGATCTTGATCTGCACCCAATCTTTTACGGAATAATACCCCGTCTAGCAATTTAAACAGCTCCTTGTTTAACCAATAGTACTTCGCCTGAGGACTTGATAGGAAAAGAGTACCCTCTTCTGGTTTCTTCCCGTCCTTCAACCAATCCCGAATGAAGTCTAGGTCCCTGTCTTTAGCCTGCTCTTGTTGTAGGTCTTCCAGAGTAAAGCCCCAACATGTCTCATCTGATGTGCTTGTTGTACAGGTAGTTATTTCGCACACTCTGTCTGGACCAGATATGACAATATCAAAATGTGCCTCACTCCCTTGTAGCCCCACAGTATCTACTAGCAAAACAGTGTCTAGAAGACAAACTTCTGGCTCAGTTCGATCTAGAAGACCAATCTGTCCATCCTTTAAACACATAGTAGATACTTCTTCTGACGATGGGCTATTTCCCAGAGAATCGGAGCAATCTGCAATCCTTACACATGACACTTCTGTTGACTTGCCTCCTTTCGTCCCCGTAACCGCCTTCTTTGGGTGCTCTACCTTCCGGATTGTCTTCCCTCCCTGACCAGCCAAATTGATAGCATCATCCACTTGTTCTGTGAATTTAGACCATTGCATATCAGCCCTGGTACAGTAACGACAACCTCCACATGGCAAATCTACGGGACGCATTCCAGCTAAATATGCTGTACACGGTGACAAAGGATCTGGAATCCTGGAGAGCGAATCTGCATTTCCGTGTTTAGCTCCTGCCCGATATTTCACTATCATGTTGTATTGAGATAGTTCCTCAATCCAACGGGCTAGCTGACCCTGAGGCTCCTTGAACCTCAACAGCCAAGTCAGACTTGAATGATCTGTCCTCACTGTAAAGATCCTACCTAGAAGATAATATCTGAAGTGTCTGGTGAACCGCACTATAGCTAGAAGCTCTTTTCTGGTTGTGCAATAATTCTTTTGCTCCGGAGTCAAAGAGAAACTGCTATAAGCCACTACTCTTTCCTCTCCATCCTGAACTTGCAAAAGTTCGGCTCCAATAGCCGTGTCAGAAGCATCCACATCCAGAATAAAGGAATCTGTATTATTGGGTAAGGATAACACTGGAGGCGTTGTCAGAGCTTTCTTCAGTGCTTCAAAAGCCTCCCTTTCCTTAATTCCCCATTTAAATTGGTTCTTGCCTGTCAAACAATATAGCGGTTGTGCCATTTCAGCAAAGCCCTTGATGAAAGCCCGATGATAATTAGCTAACCCCAGGAATCTCTCCACATCTTTTGATGATGTAAGAACTGGCCAATTAGCAACAGCTGCTATGTCTTTCAAATTCATAGACAGACTATTTCCACTGACCGTTCTTCCTAGGAATTCCACCTCTTTCTGAAAGAAGATGCACTTTCTTGGTTTAAGCTTCATACCATGCCTTCTAAATCTCTCCAAAGCTTCTGCCAAGTTGTTTAGATGTTCTTCAAATGTCTTTCCCATCACCAATATGTCATCTAGGAAAGCCAGGATTGTTTTCCAGGTCAGGCCGCGGAGAATCAAGCTAACCACACGCGAGAACGTGGCTGGAGCATTTGTTAAACCAAATCCCATTTTCACATGTTCAAACAAGCCAAACTTAGTCAAAAAAGCTGTTTTCTTCTTATCCTCATCTTTTACGCGAACCTGCCAATACGCAGAATTAGCATCTAATTTAGAAAACCAGATGTTTCCAGCGAGTGTATCCAGGCAATCTTCAATCAGCGGTAAAGGAAAGGTGTCTTTCACTGTCACATCATTAAGTGCACGGTAGTCTACGCACCATCTCACTGATCCATCCCGTTTCCGGATCAACACTGGAGATGAAGCCCATTCAGAAACTGACTCCTGAATAACTCCTGCATCAAGCATCTTCTTAAGATGTGCCTCCTCTTCATCAACAAAACATGCTGGGGTTCTTCGCATATGCTGCTTCACCGGTTTAGCATCTTTGGTGTCAATACTGTGCTCTATCGCAGTGAAATTACCCAGATCAAAGTCATCTTTGGCAAAAACATCAGCATATTCACATAATTGTGTAGCGAGTTGCTCTCTCTGTTGACTATCTAAGTGATCTACTGACGATTTAAACACCTCTTGTAAATGAGCTGGAACCCTGTTTATTATTTCTTCAAGTTCCTGAAAAGCTTCTTTACACTTCTGCTCATTTTCATCACTTTGCACTGTTTTCAATATTTTTTCAAAGTGGCTAGAAGCCTCCTTTGAAGCTGTATCTTCACCCTTAACCGATCCAACTTGATAAGCTTTCCCTGAGCGACTAGAAGCCGGCTCAGAAATTATGCCTTCCTCCAACACTTTTCCCAAGTGACTAGAAGCCGCCTCAGAAATTGTGTTTTCATCCAGAACAGATTCAATTTCGTATGCATTAGCTACAATCTCTCTTCTCTTGAAGGTTTTGAAAGACTGCGTAGGATTTACTAGACAAACAACAGGTTCTTCTCCACGTGATCTTACTATGTGTGGCATCAGAACATCTTTCTGCATCAGCTCTTCCCTTGGCTCTATCAAATAATCACCAAAGTTAGCGTCCATCTTGCATGGCACACGAATAGCTGAATTGGGTGGGACCACTGTTCTCTTCAACAATGCTATCTTTGCCACAATAAGTTTTCCATCTTTAAAAATGGTCTCCACTGGGATCCTTTCCCCATTCAGAATCAATGTATTAGACTGCATATCTATCAAAACACCAAGATGATGCAGTAAATCATGTCCTAATAACATTTCATCACTAATGGGTGCAACATACACCTTTTCTTCAAATGATTGCGATCCCAGTTGTAACTTCAGCGGTTGTATCTGGAAACCTCTCAACACGTTTTCTTTGTCTGCTGTTTGCATAATGATGTCCTTTATCTTTCCTGGCTTTTCTTTCAAGCTATTATACACTTCAGAAGATAATATTGATACTTCTGCACCTGAATCAATTCTTGCTCGAATCACTTTGTCGCTTACTGTCAACTGTACAAATGAGGAACCGGCACACACCTGATGTACACTAGTTCTATTAAGTTCCTCCTGTTCAATTTCTTTTTCACTTTCAGTAGACACAGAATTAGAAACCCTATGACTACTCTGCTTTGATTCATTCTGTTTAACCAAATCTGTCTTGGACCTTGAAGTCATTTTTTCTGCTGCTGGTGGAGGACTAGAAGTTTGAGCAGTTTTCTTCATTTCATCTGTCGGTTTTACTGATGTCTTTACTTTTCTGTTATCTGTTGGCTCTATTGGATGAACTGATGTTTTAGAAATAGGCTCATATGTATTAGTTTTCCTAGTAAATTGCGGACTAGAAGCCTCAGCAATTACTTTGTTTTGTAGGACTGAAATAACTTTTTCATCAGGCTGTTGTTGTTTGCCACTAATATCTTCTTTTGCTTTACTTTGATGTTGTAGGCCACAAGTGTTTTCTTTATCTTGAGGCTGAGATGGGTGGCCCATCCTCCCAGCCCTTAGCGGTTTAAATCATCTGGCTTTTGACCTCCTCCTGTAGTATCTTTTCTCTTTTTGGACATCCAGATTTTAAACACTTTACAGTCTTTCTTCATATGGCCTTTTTTCTTACAGAAGAAACACTCGATCTCACTCAGTGGAATTTTTGAAGGACTTGATGGTGTTTCTGACTTTGGAGTAGATGGCCTTTCCAACTTTTGAATTTTTGAAGCAAGACCATCTATTGCCTTAGCAATCATTTGTTCCACTCTTGCTTCTGAAAGTGAGCCAACTGTATTCACAGAAAAATCATCTCTCTTTCTAGAGGACTGCTTTCTTCCTTCCACAGCTTGGGATATATATTGATGATGTTTCACAGCATCAAGGGCAGCTTGCATACTTCTTGGGTGTTCGAAACAAGCATGCTTGGCTGCTTCTTTATCAGCACATCCCTGGCAGAATTTAGAAATAGCTTCTCGCATTCGATGGCTTTCGGGTAAGTCTCTAAATGCGGCGGTAGCAAGGGTCATCACTCGGTCCGCCCAGTCTTCCAAAGATTCATCATGCCGTTGAAATGACTGCTGGAATTTAGCTCTTGCCGTCTCAGTCAATTCTTTAGAGCCAAATCTATTTTCCAATTTCTTCATAATCGTGTGGTAGGGAAGATATTCTCCCAGTCTTGTAGTGATTGTAAAGAAATCTAAAGCTTTGCCCTCTAAAGACCAATTTAAATAATCACGACATTCACTATCAGACCAACCCAACACTGATCTGTAACTTTCAAACTTCTGTTTAAAAGACATCCAGCTCATATTTCCGTCAAACCTAAGATTCTTTGGAAGCCTCTTAGGATCACCACGTTTCTCCTTCCTGTAGTGTCTAGAAGACTCCTCAGGATGTGAAAAGTAGTCGTCATCACTGTCTTCATATCTCTTGTGGTATGATTTGGAACGATAACTGCGATATGTTGGTGACCTTGACCTTGATGCACTAATATAATAGTGTCTTGACCCTCTTAGCCGTGAATCTGACCTTGAATCAGAACGTGACCTTGACCTCTTGTGTCGTTTATGTGCCTTCAACTTGTCATGCCTTCTTGATGGGGATCTTGACCTGTCGTGCCTTCTTGAAGGAGTTCCGGATCTGTTGCGCCTTCTTGAAGGAGTTCTTGATCTGTCGCGCCTTCTCGAAGGAGATTTGGACCTGTCGTGCCTTCTCGAAGGGGATCTGGACCTGTCGTGCCTTCTCGAAGGAGATCTGGACCTGTCGTGCCTTCTCGAAGGAGATCTGGACCTGTCGTGCCTTCTCGAAGGAGATCTTGACTTGTGCCTTCTCGAAGGAGATCTTGACTTGTTGTGCCTTCTCGAAGGAGATCTTGACTTGTTGTGCCTTCTCGAAGGAGATCTTGACTTGTTGTGCCTTCTCGAAGGAGATCTTGACTTGTTGTGCCTTCTCGAAGGAGATCTTGACTTGTGCCTTCTCGAAGGAGATCTGGACTGGTGCCTTCTCGAAGGAGATCTGGACTGGTGCCTTCTCGAAGATCTTGACTGGTGCCTTCTCGAAGGAGAACTTGACTGGTGCCTTCTTGAAGGAGATCTTGATTGGTGCCTTCTTGAAGGAGATCTTGATTGGTGCCTTCTTGAAGGAGATCTTGATTGGTGCCTTCTTGAAGGTGTCCTTGATCTGTCAGGTCTTCTTGAAGGAGATGACCTTCCATGCCTACGAATAGGTGTCGATTCATGCTTTTGTGTAAATGTCCCTGATGCTTTCTGTCTTCTTGAAGGTGATCTTGACCCTTCATACCTTCTTGAAGGTGATCTTGACATTTCCTGTCGCCTTGAAGGTGGACTTAACCTCCGGTACCCTCTTGAAGGTGACCTTGACATTTTATGTCTTCTTGAAGGGGACTGTGACATTTCACGTCTTCTTGAAGGTGAACTTGACCTTCCATGCCTTCTTGAAGGGGACCTTGACATTCCAGGTCTTCTTAAAGGAGACCTTGACATTTTATGTCTTCTGGATGGCGAACTTGACATTTCATGTCTTCTTGAAGGCGTACTTGACCTTCCATTCCTTTTTGGGGACCTTGACAATCCATGTCTTGAATTTGTCCTCGAATTCGCCTCAGCATGTCTTTTTTCACGACCGCATGAATCATATTCACTGGCATTATGCTCATCTTTTTTGTATTTATCAGGCACATTCTTATTTAGTTCAGGATAGGCTGAAGACTTTGTTTTTTCATGTGAAATAAATTTCTCAGACTCCAACTGATGTCGGGCAGAGCCTTCGTGTCTAGAAGACCCCAAATACTCAGCCCGATCACCAAACCGAATCACATCAGATTCTTTCAACCATGATCTTTGATCTTTCAATTTTTCAGGTGAAATTTCTTTCTCATATGTTGACTGATGATGACGGCCGGAGCCCTTGTGTCCAGAAGACAGCAAACGCCCAACCGGACCACCAGTCTGATAAGTATCAAACTGTTTCCCCCTTGATTGCAGATCTTGCCTTTTTTCAGGTGAAACAACTTTTTCATGTTTTGTCTGATGATGTCGACCGGAGAGCTTGTGTCTAGAAGACTCCAAACACCCAGGGGACTCATCTGAATGATCAGAATCACTGTATTGTTCTGTCAATTTTAACTTTCTCATCCTTTCACCTGAAGTTATGTCTTCATTTCCTGACTGATAGTGTCGACCAGAGCGTTCGTGTCTAGAAGACTCCAAACGCCCAGCCGAGCCATCAGTCTGGTCAATAATCCTAGCCTTTCCTGTTGAGGACTTCAAGCTCATCATTTCTTGTTTAACTTGTTCCTCCATCTGTTTTAAGACTGTAAGACTCAGCTTTTCTGCTCTTGCCTGGTCTTGTTCAAGAGTGGTCTGAATTTGTGGTGGTCTTAAAACAACTTCCGCCCGGTCACGTCTGGTTCTGCTCTTCAAGGTGTTTGTCTGCCCTTGCATTCCACTCAACCGTCTATTTGGTTTAAGCACAGCCTTGGACTCAGCGTCAGAATCTTCACTTTCTGAAAAGCTCAGCTTAGTTCTAAAAGAACTAGGTTTTGCTGTCTCTGGCATAGGAAGAGATGCTCTCAATTGCTGTCGTTCACTCCAGGTTTCCTGGGGTTTACCTTTCACACCTGGGTAAGTGTAAGAAAGCAACTGGTCTAGTGTACTGCGGGCTTCGTCTATTTCTGCCTGTAGCTCTGAAAATTCCACTGTATCCACTGTCCCTCCTCTGGCTAGAGGCCTGCTAGGTGGGGTAGGTAGCCTATCCATAGTTAACCCACTAAATCCGGCCGGTGGAGTAGGTAATCTATCCATAGCCAACCCACTAATTCTGTCAGGGGGAGTAGATGGCAGAGAAAAGTCTAGCACACTCAAAACCTCTTCTGTTAAATCACCCATCATTGTTAAAGACAATGCTTCTTTTGTAATCCTTCCATGCTGGGTCCTAAAGGCAATTAAGGCCTCGGCTTTTTTTCTTCCAATTCTAGGAATTAGTTGGAGATCTTCCACAGAAGCTGTGTTTATGTTGATTTTCATCTTTGCAAGGGGTGACAAATACAAGTGCAAAGTGCTTTTGATATTTCAGGAATAATCCTTGTGTATAGAATACTCCACAGATTCCTTTCCTGAAATATTTTCTAGTGATTTCCGTTTTTTGACAGGTAAGATACTTTTCAATAATTTTCGCGTATAGAATACTGCGAAAATTCTAGAAAAGTCTATCTTAATTAATAAGCTGTTCTTTTTCAACAATTTTGGGTATAGAATACTCCTAAAAATGTTAGAACAATATTTTTTTCAATAGATAGCTGGCTACTTTTTGCAATAAGCAATTCTCTTTTAACAATTTTGGGTATAGAATACTCCTAAAAATGTTAGAAAGCTTTTTCAATGAATGGCTGTTTGCCAATGCTTTTTCAATCTACGAAAATTGAAGAAAAACACTATTTTCGGTTTAGAAAACTCAAGAAAATTATTTTTTCTCCAAAAATGTAGACAGCCAGCTATACTTCATGTACAGAATACAATGAAAAATGACGAGAAATGATTTCCGGTTTAGAAAACACAGGTAATCACTTTTTCTTGTTTAGAATATGCCGAAAAAGGCTGAAAACTATATTTCCGGATTAGAAATCAACAGAAATTACCTTTTCGTGTCTAGAAGACTCCGAAACAGGTCGAAGAACAATATTTCCGGTTTAGAAAACACAGATATTACCTTTTCGTGTCTAAAAGACCCCGAAAAAGGTCGAAAAATAATATTTCTGGATTAGAAATCAACAGAAATTACCTTTTTGTGTCTAGAAGACTCCGAAAAAGGTCAATACATTAATTCTGGATTAGAAATCTACAGAATATACTTTTTCGTGTCTAGAAGACTCCGAAAAATGAAGGAAAACAATATTTTCGGTTTAGAAAACACAAGAAAATACGTTTCCCCCTACAATTCAGACTAGTAGGATAATTCTGCCTTTTTCAGCTTGGAACTCGACCACCCGATCAGATAATCTCTAACTGGCAAAGGTCAATTCTGAATTTTTTCAAACCCAAAATTGCCCTAAGAAGAAAACTGGCAGAAGACAAACAAAAATCAATTAAATCAATGATTTGAATTAATTTGAGACTGCCTTAAGAATTATTTATTCAGCAAATAGCCAAATAAAGAGGGGTGTTGCAATGTTGAACAATATAAGGAAACAAACTAGAAGCTGAAAGCTCCAAATTTACCTGCTCATTTGTTCAACGTGTGGGGTAATTACTTGGACCCTTCACTATTCCCTTCGCTAAAAAAACGAAAGAAGTAGCGTACTTTTCTCAAAGAGAAAAAATGTCCACCGGCAATCACATGAAAGTGAAAGAAAAATTGCAGACGTAATGCCTGGAAATATTCTAGCCAGTTTACCTCGTCGCCATAATAAAGTGCATTTACCCCACCCCGCAACTAACTTGAGACTTACCGGGTCTGGCGGTCGTCAGTTCCGTTGCTGCTAGGCTCTTATCCAAGTCTGAACTGATTGTCCTCGCCTGTGGCTACAGTATAAAAATGGCGCCTGCACGAGCTTTTTGTCCCAGAAATCATAGCGCTTCTGTCCCAGAAATCAGCCTGATACGTCACTTCCGGGTTCGCCTTTTAGATAGACTTTTCGCACCCCAGGACACCCAAATTCACCACAATGGTCTCGGCTAAACAAATCGTTTCGGCCCCATTTCGTTTCGGCCCTGTTGTTTCGAACCAATTTTGATGTTGTCCATTTTGGCCTATAGATGGATCCAATATTTTGGCATGTGACTTTGTTTACATTGCAATGCGCATGAGCGAATTACTTCCCCTTATTCCAATGGATTATCGTTTGTCGAGAATGGGGAAAAGCGTCTGGCTACGGGCCATCAAATTACCCCAAACCACCCCAAAAACACCCCAAACCTCTTTAATTATATATATATTTAATACATGCATTGCACTTGCATGGTTAATTCACCTGATAGTTAAGACATTTAAAAGCTCAATGTTGCGAAGGGGTTACTACACCAAACCACATTAAAATAATATGAAATAAAGGCACTGCCTTTTGAGCAAACTCACTATCTATCTATCGATACTGCGGCACCCTCATTTCTGAGTATTATGCGCAGGGATGCGTGCGAGGCTAAAAGTAAGAAATTTATAGTGAGAGTTAAAAGAGTAATAGTGAAGAATGAAAAAGATTATAGCGTTAGAGTGTTAGTAAGGGTGAGATTAAAAGCAAGATAAAAACAATGTTACTTTCTACGGCATTGAGTAATCGATCTTGCTCACTTCTCTCTTGAAGGAGTCAAAATCATTTAGGAGAGCAATTTCTGCAGGGAGCCTGTTCCACAAAACTGCCGTCATCGGAAAGAACGAACACCTGTAATAATCAGCAGAAGCATATACCTGGCGGAAACCTAGCGGATTTTGAAGGCTGTGGCGAGTGATTCTCCTGGGAAGCTCAAAATATGAGGGCATTTGCACTGCTACAAGGCCATACTGTATTTTATGAAACATCACGAGACGTGAATCGCAACGACGATACTCAAGGGAGCGCCAACCGAGGTTGCCCAGCATCGCAGAAACACTATCATACGAGGAATATCTATTGGTAACCCACCGTGCGGCCCATTTACAACACTTCTTTAGTTAATTAAAAACATACCGGTTGTGCTAGATTGGTAGCTCAGTGGTTAGTGCAGTGTTGCGCCGAGAGGGGGCCATGGGGCCATTTGCCTACCTAAAGTCATTGATGGCCCTTTCAACCTTAAACATGGGGCCCGGATGACCCTCAGAAATCAACAACGTTGCTTATATTTTATTTACTGAAGCCCCTTTAAAATATAAAATGACCCTTTGGAAAATGTCATAAGGGCCATTGGTGTCCCCCAAGCAATCGAGCCTAGGCACAACACTGTTAGTGCACTTGCCTCTGATTCTCGAGGCCTCAGGTTCGATTCACAGCAGCGACAATAAAGTTTGGTGTCTAAATATGTTCCATTGGCATCAGTTGGGTCTCGGGTCGTTTCGCCCATGTGTCGTTTCGCCCATGAGTCGTTTCGCCCGTGGGTCGTTTCGCCCTGAGTCGTTTCGCCCTGGGTCGTTTCGCCCGTGGGTCTTTTCACCCTGATTTTTTCATGCCCTATTGATTGAGGTTATGTTTGTTTTTGGTATGTTAAGGGATTGATGGGGTATCGGGAGTGTCGGAAAACATGGTTTTGCCCTCGTTTGGTGCAGCTGAACGACCTTCTGACGGCTTCTTCTTCAGGTTTGAGCAACTGCGCTACCACCTTTTTGAGAAAGATATTCGAGCTCCCGTAAGGTTAACAAGTCTTTGCAATAAAATGGGATTTATGGTTGTGAAAATGACTGTTTATATTTAAAAATGTGACATTTTTTTCTTTCTGCTCAAAACATAGATTTTGGATTAGAACCGTCTGATTGTCGATGTTCTAGAATCAGAAATAAGAGAAATAAAGTATATGCGAAAACCCATTTTCACTGTTTAAAGTTCGGTTTAGGGGGGTGGGGCGTTATTGCATAGACTTACTAATATGATATTTTATTTACTTATCAGTTGTTCTTTCTGCACAAATAGTGACGTGATGTAACTGGTTACGTTAAGTACGTTAACTGTGTTGACGGGGACGTTTAACCTCAATTTCAACAAACAAAATATTTTTAAACAGTGGTGTCTGAATAAAAGTTACTAAAAATGTCACTTAAAGAGTAATAATTAATATTACACATTAAGTGTCATGTGTAAAAAGTTGGTTTAATTTTTATACAGACTCTACTGTAGCTCAACCTTGGTAGGAATAGAAACGTAACGTTTTATACTTTCTTATCATTTTTCCCCATAATTTTATGCGTAACAAAACACAAATTTTACATTATAAATATATAAAAAAGCATAACATGAAACTATAGCATCACATTAACAAATCCGTGGAATGAACATGCCCTAAACCCCACCTTATATGGCGAAAACTGGGGTTTATTGGGATATACATTATTTTTGTTATTTCTGCTACAAGACAGACAAAAGTTGTGGGTACTCGTTACAACCGCCTAAAAATATGTTCGCAGTATAGATAAGAAAAAATACCACAGCTTTTCATAAAAAAGTAAAAATAAAAGTAGTCATTTTAGAGATGTGAAAACCTGCACTATGTCGCACGGCTCTGTTATCATACTGGTCTGTTTAATAGTTTGCATTACGAAAACATGCTTATTCAAATACTGGAAAATTCTAACACCAAATAAAAAATATAAAAAATGTTCTGATCAAAGATTCTTATATGCTTATTCAAATACTGGAAAATTCTACCGGCAAATAAAAATATCAAAAATGTTCTGATCAAAGATTCTTATATGCTTCATATTTCTGCTCAGGTGCTCGTAAGAAACGGTCCGTCCATCTACACAATCATCACTTCATTCATTTATCCGTTTGTCCAGCTACCAATACTCTCCATTCATTCATTAATTCATTCATTCATTAATTATCTTATCTATCTCCGTATATTAAAAACGCCGTCCGTTCATCCGTACGTCCGTCCATCTACCAACGCACAACTCCATTCACCCATTTATTCATTTATTTATTCATCCATCTGTCCATTTACTCATCCATTCCGTTTGTCACTCCCTTAAAATATAATTGCGGCGAAACGACCCACAGGCGAAACGACTCACAGGCGAAACGACCCACCAGGTAAGGACGAAACGACCCACCCCCAAAATCAGGGCGAAACGACTCAGGGCGAAACGACCCGGCGAAACGACCCGGAACCCATCAGTTGTAGGGACGAATGCCACAAAGTGCAAGGAGAATCCTCCCGTATGCAAGTTAAAGGGCCTAATCATAATTTCATGATTCTCGCCCGGGCGTTCGTCCGGCAAATCGAGTGTATGTACACCTGCGAGTAATGGTCAAATGGGACCTATCACAATAATACTAGATAAATAGATAGTCACTCTAGCAAGTCCTTGGTTAACCGCCAATATGCAGATGGTATTTATGTGGGGTACTTAACATTTCTTATATCTACTCCTTAGCAAAATTAGGGGAGTCATTGACACCATTCTCCTATGGTATTTTCAGTATTTTGGCAGTACTTTCTATGCGTTCCCCAACTGAGATCATTTGCATCTTGTCTGGCAGACCAAAAGTACAGATGTCAAAAGAGGCTGTCGTGCAAAAGCCAGCTTACTTTGACCAAAGTCCAGACCAGACATTGCAGCAGGAATAGATGAAGGTCAACAGATAGACACCGCAGCTCTGGACAAAGTTCCACATAAATAGCTTGAGTACTGTCAAGCTCAGAAATGCCAGCATGCAACCTCTTACAGTGGATCCAGAGCTTCCTTGCCAACAGGGGTAAACCAGACCACGTCAAGGACAGTTTGCACTATTACCCCAGCTGTATCCGGTATCCCTCAAGGTGCAATGCTCGGACATTTATTATTCTGCCCATGCGTAAATTACCTGCCACAGAAAGTCAGCTCTGGAGCTGACCTTCTTGCTAGTGACCTTCTTTTATATCACCAACTCTCAAGCATGACTCATACTGCAGCATTTCACAGGGAACTTGAAAGACTACAGCAATGTCTATAATGGAATACAGACTGGCAAAAGTCTTTTCAACCCAACCAAATGTGCGGCAGTCAGGGTAATAAAACGGAGCACATTGCCAAGAACTGTCAGTCTAAAAGACTTGAAAGTACCTGGGTATCCTTTATTTCAGAAACATGTCATGGGAAACCCGTTTTGATGCAACTGCAAAAAAAAAAAAAAAAAAAAAAAGCTGCCAGGCGTTTCTTTGGGAGGAACATAAGCAGCTGTTCTGAAGATGTTAAAGCATGATGGAAAGACCATTATTAGACTTATCCTGGATTATGCCACATCAGTATGGGATTCACATTTTGTATCCAGCAGCTGGAGACGGTGCATCAGCGAGTAGCTCGGTTTGTCAGAGGTGACTATCAAACAACCAACATTACTTCCCGAGTGATGCAACACTTTGGCCGGCAAACTCACCAGCATTGACATCTTGTATCAAAGTTGTGGTGGCATCTCTCCGGGCTAAGTGGACATCCATGCTCGCAGTGCCCCCGACCCAAAAGGAGCGAACTGTATATGAAACTCCTGCGAAAACATCTGTCAGCTCTCCTTCAGACTTATTTGACGTCACTACAGCTGTTGTCTGGGAATGTGTGGCGGCCGTAAAAAGTCTCACTGGCGTACATCATAGTGTAGTTTATATTTTCTTATCCTTTGGGATCATTGATTCCATTGTGGAATTTTGAAAATATTTGAGGGTCACTGCTGAGGCCTAAATGGCCGAAACTATAGTCTGGCCCAGAAAACATGTACACTCCATATTTTCCCGTTGTATGTTGTATTCCTTGCTTCCAAAAGCCCTTTCTAGAACTTATTTAACGTCACTACAGCTGTTGTCTGGGAATGTGTGGCGGTCTCAAAAAGTCTCCCTGCCCTACATCATAGTGAAGTTTATATTTTCTTGTCCTCTGGACATCCAAGTGGACATCCATGCTTGCAGTGCCCCCGACCCAAAAGGAGCGAACTGTATATGATACTCCTGCGAAAACATCTGTCAGCTCTCCTTCAGACTTATTTGACATCACTACAGCTGTTGTCTGGGAATGTGTGGCGGCCGTAAAAATTCTCACTGGCGTACATCATAGTGTAGTTTATATTTTTCTTGTCCTCTGGGATCATTGATTCCATTGTGGAATTTTGAAAATATTTGAGGGTCTCTGACGAGGCCTAAATGGCCGAAACTAACTAGTCTGGCCCAGAAAACATGTACACTCCATATTTTCCTGTTCTGTGGTGTATTCCTTGCTTCCAAAGGATAACCCTTTCTAGAACATATTTAAGGACAAACTTCCACAGAGTATTATCACATCAGGGATCATTGAGGGTTCCAAGAGGGATCGTGCAAGTCTTCCCTAAACTACTTAAAAACTGTCTTTCAAAGTTTTTAATTTGTTCTGTTGTGAGGCAAAGGTGTCGCTCGCATCACTGGGGAGTCCAACTGATATTGACTTACATTCTGGCAAGGCCTGCTGTACTTGCAGCAGGTAGGGTAGAGGTTAGGGCGTTGTTACTTACGTTTCTACACTTTATTCATTTTCCCCCTTCTGTCCTGTGCCTCCCTCTCTTTCCCTCTACTACCACTTCTATCTCTTTCGTCCCTTTCTCTGAGAAACGACAGAAAATGACCTTATCAATAGTTTGAGCTTCACGGCCGCTTTGCACATAGCCTAATTATGATGATGCTCCAATGTTTGTCCTGTGTGCACTTCATGGGAAGAAAATTAGATAGGGTAACTCAGTTAGTTTGCAGCATGGATACTTTAAAGTATTCTGAAGCACTAGCGCTAAGCTATGGGATTTGGGGCTCATCATCGCTTTGTAAATCTTGGGAAGGTAGAAATCAGCAGGTAGCCAGATAGCTCATTGTGTCTCTTACTACTCCCAGAACTTTATCGTATACCCGGAGTAAATTTGTGAAAAAGTTTTAATTGCTTGTCCAGGTGAGGAGCGCTTTCCACCCTACTGAGACGTTTCGGTTAATCCTTCAGTAAGTCTCCGGTAAATTGTTGGTCCAAGCTTGGTGCTGTGTTTTACCAGCTAATACGTGACGTAGTTTAGAAACTTTCCCGCTGTCAAACTTCATCGTTTGATGCAACAGTCTTTGAAAAGAACTTTTTAAAATTATTTTGACGTTTTTTTGTGTTTCTGTTGTAATGGAACTTGACTCTTTTTTTGGTTTTGAGAAGCAATTTTGGATATGAATACAATTCTCATGAACTCTGTAAAGATGGCGGATTATCGCGAGAAATTGAACGAGATTCCAGGCGAGATTTGGGTGCCTAAGTATGTTGTTCCAGCCTCTCTACAGTAAAGCAAACACTTTGTGTGTTTGCTATAAATATAGTCGTTGCTGATTATAGTGGCTTGACAGTTCACACTCCAAATGATACTGAGAAGAAAATTGTCCTTAGTACAAGAATTAATTAGAAGCTAATTATTTGATTAGGCAGATGATTTTTTTAATCTCAACAAAGATTTTGGTTATTATTTACAACAACTTGCTAATGTTTTGAGATGATACATAAGGACATTCTATTCTGAATGGAAGTGTCTAGAGTGCCGGTACCGGCACCCTAGTCTCTGAGGCTAGAGTACCGGGTCCGGCACTCTAGTCTCGGTGGCTAAAATGAAGGACCCGGCACTCTAGCCATTCCTATGTGGACAGGCTAGAGTGCCGGTAATACCCGGTAATACAATACTTGATAGCTATAATCCGCCAGAGAGCATCATACTAAGGAATCAGAATTGTTACTGGTGACACGTCAAAAGACATTCATACACCAGGACCTGTGATGTAGGAAGTTAGTCCCTAGCTCTAACCAAAGAGGTAAATTTAGCTACACAATCAAGGACGAATTAAAGAAAGAAAACATTTGCCTGACATAATATCTAAAATTATCAACCATATTGGAGGAGAAAATACTCCACATGGTACGTATACTAAGTACAGTCTAGCTCCAATATATCGCGTTCCGATATTTCGCAATGTCCAATCTATCGCTGTCGTGCCGTGGATCCCGTTTTTTTTTTCCTTAAAAATTCATAATTAAAAAAAAATAGTGTTTTAAGTTGTTAAAATTTATTTAAAACCAGATTAAACCAGGCGCCAATTGTCAGTTCACACATTATAACCAAATAATCCAATTAGCGTCAGTTAGAACAGGTATTGGCGAACAATTAATCTTAATCCCCAAACTTGTCATAATTAGTGTCATAACTGAGTAATCCACTCAATGCTCAATCAGACAACGATGTATGTGCGCCCTCATGCAGAGTGTATCTATTTCATAAAAAACACACACAAAAAACGTTAGGAACCGGTTAAAAAATATTTTCTCGCTAAACGGTTGTGAATAGAGGTGGATAGAAAACCAGCGCTTTGCACAGCTCCCGAATTATCCCCAGAAGCTCCGTGTCAGTAACCAACAACAGCGTTGGACTTTTCCGGCCCAGGGTCTGCTATTTGGCACCAAAACATAACCATACATGAGATCCTAGAAAAGTCCATTTTTATTATGCAAACATCTACCGTTAGATGTAGCTAATTGTCTGAGGAGCGATTAAATCATTTTCACATTGATTGTGGATTAAATTTTATCATTGACATGACTTGACCATATTTTCACACCTTATCGACACGCACCACAGGGTGGCAATTATATGACAGGGATTAACAATAGTGTCATACTTGAACCGTAATAAATACACAAATGGTTTGTCTTTGAATTGACAGTGCAGCAATTATTGCGATTTACTTACTGGTATAGTTTTACAGGATTTAAGGACTCAAAAAGACTGACAGTTATAGACGTTTTTTTGCACTTGCCCGACCGGGCATCATAAGGTCAAAGTGCACTTGCCCGGTCTTGTTCCGGGCAGCCGGGAAATGGATTTGTCAGTCCTGTTGTCTATTAAATAGAAATCTGTGTAGCTGTCTAGCCTTAGCAAGCCAAGGGAAATAACTCGAATTGCCTTAGCGCTTATGGTAGTTGCACCCCTTGGCAGTCCCCGTTAAAGACAACCAGGGGCACCCGCACATCCAAAATGGCGTCCTGTTTTGACATTTTAGCAATCACATGTTTCCAGACGCAGATTTTCAGCTGTTCTCGAATGTAAGTTAATTGGTAGACATAGTCCCCTTTGTTTGTTCTGTCATTGAGTAATTCTGAACCTACTTTAATGGTGAAATACGGCCGATAGCATTACTGACAGCCATTAGTGTGGATTGATAAACGGTATCTCACCAAACTATCACCGTGACTTGTATTGGCATCTCGGCAAACTACCGTGACTTATATCGCGCTCCGACCACATCGCGGTTTTCGGGCTATGGACCCCGACTACCGCGATATATTGGAGCTATGCTGTATATCAACAACTGCAAAACTGCCTCTAGGGAGAATACTTCACAGGATTTTGAAACTGTGTATATCAACCAATGCTAAAATTGGACACTAACAACTCGCAATGTTTGGTTATTATGTATCATTACTATTATTATTATTAGTAGTAGTAGTAGTATTTTGCAAGTATTAGATACTAAATTGTGTGGGCTTGAAAATCACTGATGCATTTGGTAATTACGTTGATTGATAATATTGATCAATTCAATGAGTTCACTCCCCAGTAATTATGGTTTGTTGTTTTAAGGAGAAAACTGAAGTGTGTAATGTGTTGGTAATGTAAGACAATAGGATCTAAAAACTTTAAGATGTCTTTGAGGTCGTTCGACCGATCAATCAGGTAACAGGTTGTTTGTAGCACACCATAATTATTTTTACAATCGCGACAAACACTGGTTTCAATTTCGATGATTGTTATGTACAAACAATAATATGGAAGATAATACTGATACCAATAAATTTATTTCCAATTAACGTTATTGCATACTTTCTTTCCATGAAGACATTATAATGTTAATGAGCAGCGTCGTGAGAAAACAGGTTTATTGCATATGCGAACAACAGAGGTGCAGACCAGCCTGCGCATCCATGTATAATTCACAGACTAACATGCCATGTCAGAGAAATAATGTCAGTTTTACCTCGATTCTAGGTGGTAACTGATGGAAATAGCAAAGAATTAATATGTTACCGGCATCTAGCCAGCCCAAATTTAGCAGTTGATGATATACCCAGTTTCAAGATCATGTGAACTATTCTCCCTTGAGGCGGTTTCGCAGTTGTTGATATACTTAGTATATGTACCATGTGGAGTATTCTCCCCGCCAATAAGGTTGATAATTTTAGATATGTCAGGTAAATGTTTTCTTTCTTTAATTCATCCTTAGTATGATGCTCTCTGGCGGATTATAGCTATCAAGTATTGTATTTCCGGGTATTAACGGCACTCTAGCCTGTCCACATAGGAATGGCTAGAGTGCCGGGTCCGTCACTTTAGCCACCGAGTCTAGAGTGCCGGACCCGGCACTCTAGCCTCAGTGTCTAGGGTGCTGGTACCGGCACTCTAGACACTTCCATTCTGAATATACATATTATGGTGTTGGACCAGGGTCTTTAAGGAAAAAAAAATATCATATGTAATCATTTATATAATATTATATACAATGCAATTCAATAATATTAGTGGGAAAACAGACCTATATGCAAAATACTTCAAATATGTTAGTAACAAGATCTATATTGTATATTATATTATTTTTATAAAAGTGGTTTGGGTATTTCGGTGTGGTTTGGGGTAGTTTTGGTTGGTTTGGGGTAATTTTACGGACCCGTCTGGCTACATATATATGCTGTTTTCTTCCTGATTAGTGCCCCTTAATTGTTTAGCATTTGAGCTTCACACCGTAAACAAACTGTCATTATTTTCACAAATAATCAGAATTTACTTCTAATTATCTATCTATCTTCTTATACTGAGTCGGTCATATTTGGTCATTACCTCAGTTGGGTGCGTAGCTAAATTTAGAATTTAGCTTAAAAAAAAAAGAAGTCACTGGATGAGTCCTTAAAACTATTTACAATCTGAATAACAGAGGTATACTAAAACGCCTACCTCTCAATCTTACACTGTATGGGCTTTGAACTCCTCTGCAGTCTTAGCATTCACCACAGAAAAGGGAAGACTATTCCACTGGGGAATAGTCCTAGGAAAGAAGGAATTTTTCAGGGCATCACTGTAGGACTGGTACCTGTGATACTGTGAGTTGTTTACTTTTGATGCCCTTGTTCGGGTTGAAACTGTCACAGGGGTCAAGTATTTATCTTTATTAACGGCCACTGTACCTGAATGTATCTTATAGAAGAAGGTTAAGGAGGACTGCTCACGACGGGCGTCTAGGGCCGGCCATTCTAGCTCGTTAAGCATGTCACCGACGCTGCTTCTATTGCACCATCGTCGGCAGGTCCATCGAACAGCTGTCCTCTGCACCTTCTCCACCTGCTGAATCTGAGTTTTAACATAGGGATGCCAAATGGGTGATGCATATTCTAGCTGAGGGCGAACCAATGTTTTATATGCAACATCCTTTGTCTGCCTAGGTGCAAAAGCCAAGTTTCATCTAAAAAATCTTAAAGTCCTAGTTGCTTTTGATGTTATTTCTGAAACGTGTTGACCCCAATCAAGATCATCAGTGATGGTGATACCAAGATATTTTGCGGACTGAACCTGCTCCAAGATTTGCTGGTGTAGTTAACTGTTTATAGTCAAACTTAATTTGTTTGTCCGGAGGGTGTCGCGACACCATCATTGAATGACATTTGGCAACATTGAACTTCATCTGCCAATCGGCCTCCCACTGCGCTAGTTGATTCAGGTCATCTTGTAGAATAAGACAGTCAGAAGAAGAATATATATTCCTATAAAGGACACAATCATCAGCAAACAAACGGACAGATGACCTGATATTATCAGGGAGATCATTAATGAATACCAAGAAAAGGACCGGTCCAAGGACCAAACCTTGGGGGACACCAGATAAAACAGGGACTGGATCAGACGCTTGGCCATCAAGTACAACTTGTTGTGAGCGCCCTGAGAGCCATGAGCTAATCCACTTATGTGTGGATCCTCTTATCCCGTAGTAATCCTATTTATACAATAGCCTCCTGTGTGGTACCTTGTCAAAGGCCTTAGGGAAGTCCATGATTATCAATTTTAATTAGAAAATCAGAAAGACACAAAACATGACAGTTTCTACTGTTTGTTTGTTTGATTGTTTGTTGGTTTGTACGTGGACAACTTTAACGTTGGTCATAACTTTTGAACTGTTACAGATATAGCATTCATATTTGGCATGTAGGTTCCTTGTGACAAGAGCTTTACATTCATGCAAAAAATTTTGACCTTTGACCCACTTGAAAGGAAAAAATAACATTGGTCATAACTTTTGAACCGCTTGAGATACAGCCTTCATATTTGGTATGTGTGTTCCTTGTGACAAAAGCTTTACATTCATGCAAAAATTTTAGATCTGTGACCTTGACCTTTGACCTACTTAAAATAAAAAAAATAACATTTTGGTCATAACTTTTGAACTGTTTGAGATAGAGCCTTCATATTTTGCATGTAGGTTCCTCGTGACAAGAGCTTTACATTCACACAAACAATTTTGACCTTTGACCTTCTTAAAAGAAAAAGTTAGCATTGGTCATAACTTTTGTGTTAGAGCCTTCATATTTGGCATGAAGGTTCCTTGTGACAAAAACTTTGCATTCATTCACAAATGTTTGACCTGTGACCTTGACTTTTGACCTACTTAAAAGGAAAAAATACCATTTTGGTCATAACTTTAGAACCGTTTAGGATAGAGCATGTATATTTGGCATGTACTGGTAGGTTTCGTGTGATTAGAGCTTTACATTCATGCATTTTTTTTTACCGTGATTTTGACCTTTGACCTACAAAAAAGAAAATTGTGTATAACTTTTGAACAATTTAAGATGGAGCCTTCATATTTGACATGTAGGTTCCTTGTGACAAGAGCTTTACATTCATGCAAAAAATTTCGGCCTATGACCTACCTAAAAGAAAAAATATTTTGAACCGTTTAAGATAGAGCCTTCATATTTGGCATGTAGGTTCCTTGTGTTAAGGGCTTCCTACTCAAACAAAAGATCTTGACCTGTGACTTTGACCTTGAACTGTGACCAGTTTTGTAAAAAAAATGACCATGCCTAGGGATATGTTCATGTTTCACAAACACATTTTTTTTTTTTTTCAGACAATATTATCGAACAGGGGTTCATGTCAGAAAGTTACAGTGATTTCATCATGTCTAAAAACAGTTGAATGATTAAGCAACAACATTGGAACCTAACAAATAATGTAAGTCATATATATTGTATTTCAATTCAATCAACTTTTCAAGAAATAAGAGAGAATTATACTCTTGTCCGCATCTTGACACCGGCTGTTGAACAATGGAAACAAAAGTAATCGGCCTGCGGGAGCGTATATATATTAATTTATTATGTCTCTCTCTGTCCTCCCCACCCCCCATTTAGGAACCTAGCGGGAGACATATTGTTTTTCCCTCGGGCGTCCGTCTGTGACAAAATTGTGTTTGCTCTAACTTGAAAACCATTCAAGCTACATGTATCTTTACGAAATTTCATGTATAAATTAACATTAGACGACGTGCAGAGCGCAAGAACTATAACTCTTGCATTTATACTTTTTTAGTACTCTTGCATTTATACTTTTTGAGTTATTTCCCTTGGAAGTTTGTCGGTCACAAATTTGTGTCTGCTCTGTAACTTGAAAACCGTATAAGCTATCTTCACAAAACTTCATATGGTAACCAATCAACATAAGACACAGTGCAGAGGTTAAGAATGATGACTCTTGCATTTATAGTTTTTGAGTTATTTCCCTTGGAAGTTTGTCCATCACAAAATGGTGTCCACTATAACTTAAACCTTTTCAAGATATCTTCCCCAATGTTCATTCAAATATCAACATGCAGAGTGCAAGAACTATAACTATTGCATTTATACTTTTTGAGTTTCGTCCCCGCCCATTGGGGCTTGAAGAAATAGATGGGCTGTATGATGCTTCCACACAGAGCTGAAACTGACTGCACACGAGTACTAGTAAACTGCTTAGAGGGTCTAAGTGTGCCCAGGCAAAGTGGTGCGAGTTGGACCGTCCATGTGTCTTTGAGCAGAAATAAGAAAAATAATGTATACCCCTTAAACCCCAATTTTCTCTATATAATATAAAGTGGGGTTTAGAGAGGTGATCATTTCATGGAATTATTCTCATGATGTGGGACAATTGCTAAACCATCACGAAAACACGCCTATATAATTTTGAACCCCACTTTTATATTGTAAAACTGGGGTCCGGGGGTATACCTTATTTTTCTTATTTCTGATCTAAAATATAGATTGTGGGCACTCCTTAGAGCCGCCTCATCAAATTTTCATTTTTTCGGCGATAAAGGTGGCAATGTATTTGTATAGGTGTGTTTTCGTAATGACCAGGAGATACCAAATTGATCACTGAAAGAATACAATGTACTGATTTCTGATACATTGTTAAACAATGATCATGGATTCATGATGATAAGTTAGATTATTTGAGATGTAAAATCAGGGCTGGAAAATTCCACTCATCCGCTTGCCATGACGAGTAAAAATTTTGAAAGATGAGTACTGATTTTGTCCAGACCCATGTTATTAACCCTTGACCTGCTGAATATTTATATATGCCACACCCACTACCGATTATCAACCAACCGGATTACTTTATGCAAATTATTGCAACAAATTCACAATCTGAATGGCAAACAATGTAGATCCTGATCAGATGGCTTCGTCAGGCTCAACAGGACAAGGGTTAACAAAAACCTATATGATGCCCTTGGACATGCAGGACGAGTGAAATTTTAAACAATTTTCCAGCCATGAAAATGTTTTGGGATGATGCTATTGTGCATGGCAATTATGATGGGAATTTTACTGCAATTACAGATAAGAATGAGCCAGTCAAGTACTGGCAGCTTTAGAGGTCAGGGAGGGTCAGGCTGGAGAGGTCAAGGTCGTAGCAGAAGTTGGAGGGGAAGAGGGTATTGGAGAGGTCGAGGGCAGTACTTTAATCACTATGGTAACAGAGGTGAGCTGCTGTTTGAAGAGGTCAGAGAGGATTTGATTGGAGAGGTCAAGGTCATATCAAAAGCTGCAGGGGCTTTTGGGGAAGTGTAAATGTCAGAGGTCGGTACAGGATTTTTGAACACCATGGTGACAAACAAGTGGCAGAGACATTCAGATTAAGTGGGGGCACGTACTTGTAGATTGATGAAGATTCCTTTGACAAAGGTGAAAATAATTGGGGCTTGGAGAAATAGATTGGGCTGCAAGGTGCTTCCATGCAGAGCTGAACCTGACCACGCATGATTACTAGTAAACTGCTTAGAAGGACTGAGCCTGCCCAGGCAAACTGGTTTGAGTCAGACCATCCAATGCATATAAGCCTTTTGGTTTCATTGGGCAACAGGGCTTGAGATGTTGTCCATTTCAATGTCGAGTAAAAGTCCCACAAATTTGGAAGCAATGTTTACAAAATGACTTAAATAATGTTGATGGGGATGTTAAATCTCAATTCAAACAAACAAAAACAAAAGGTGAAAACTGTTGGAGGCATATCAAATTTCCTAATTTGAATGCCCCCTAATAAACCACAAATTAGCCTTAATCTAGTGGACACAATCTATCCAGTTTGGGTCAATGGCTGTTCACATTGTAATTCATGCTAAGCAAACACTGAGAAGATTCACAGGATGAGGGTCCATGTTGTGAGGCACATTTTGTTCAATTACCTTAAAAATCCTAAAAATTCAGACACCTCGAGAACTTGCTGTAATTCTCCAAAAATTTTAATAAATTTGTTCCATCGTAATACTACATGTAGTCATACTTGAATTATAAGTTTCATATGAAACGATCATTGGCTTAAAATATATCAAGGTCAGTGTAACCTATATTTCATGGTTTCATTTTGCCTATAGATCAAAGACTTTTTGATGGAGAAATGTCATACCTGGAATATAAGTTCCATGTGACCTCAAATTATAATTTTCTGGTAGCTTAGTGTGACCTATATTTCATGGTTCACTGATTTTGCATTATATTTAATACTACATGTATTTGATGGAGCAGTGTCATGCATGAAATATATGTTCCATATGACCCCGTTGATTGACCTCAAAATATATCTAAGTCAGTGTGACCTATATTTCACGATTCACTCAGGTTGAGTGATTTGGCCTTATAACTGGAAGACTATTTGATGGAGAAATGTCATACCAGGATTATAAGTTTCATGTAACCCAATGATTAACTTCAAACTATATCTAGGTCATTGTGACCTGTATTTTACAGGTAAACGATTTTTGCCTTATCACGCAAAGACTATTGGATGGAGAAATGTCATACCTGGGTTATTACTTCCATGTGACCCAATGATTGACATCAGAAAACATATCGGAATGCAGTGTCTGATCAGGGCCTGCACTATTTGCTACAGAATTTTCCGTCAAAAATAGAATAAAAACAAAAAAATAGGCCTGACACCCCTTATATGACAAATGGACTTGTCCAACATATAGCAATAGAAGAGTCCACTAGTATACAATGGGTTAACTGACTTTCTGTAATTTGCTCACTCTAACACCCCTCAATTTTGAAATGGACTCCTGCTATACACATTGAGGAATATAAGATTCTTGCACACCAGACAAGGAAAGCCGCGATTTTACCCTGGGATAGAAATTTATGTTTTGACCCTGGTGTTCCGACCCCAAATCGAATATAATCGCGTGTTTGATAAATGCACTGGTTGATTACGACCTTGTGTGCGCTGTCGTTAAGGTTGACGTCATGCACGATCCGTGACGTCACGTTACATTCCTGCAGTGTCAACACAATATGGCGGACGTTGGTAACCGAAGTGACTGCAGTATTGAAATTCCTCGCTAAGAAATGGAAGGTATGCAAGAAAAAGAATCCAATATGGGTGTGAGGGGTGGATAGAAAAATCCGACCCTCGGGATCACTGTCGGGCATCACTCGGCAAGCCTCGTGATGCCAGACAGTGTCCCTCGGGACGGATTTTTCAATCCACCCCTCACACCCATATAAGATTATACAATCCACCCCTAACACCCATATAAGATTATAATCTTATATGGGTGTCAGGGGTGGATTGAAAAATCCGTCCCGAGGGACACTGTCTGGCATCACGAGGCTTGCCGAGTGATGCCGGACAGTGATCCCGAGGGTCGGATTTTTCTATCCACCCCTCACACCCATATTGGATTCTTTTTCTTGCATACCTTCCATTTCTATTGCGAATTTTTAATGCTGCTGTCATTTTGGTTACCGACGTCCGCCATTTTGTGATGACACAACAGGAATATTAAGTGACGTCACGCATGAAGCCGCCGCGCATGAGGTTGTAATCAACCAGTACATTTATCAAACACGCGATAATATTCGATTTGGGGTCGGAACACCAGGGTCAGAACATAAATTTCTATCCCAGGGTAAAATCACGGATTTCCTTGTCTGGTGTGCAAGAAAATTCCATTCATTTGAAAATGGTTTAATTATGAATACAGTTCTTTAAGTTACTTAAGATTTTAGCATGTAATTATGCATCTGCTTATCCGAGCTGTAATGTGACCTCATCTTATTTGGAGAATGAATACATGTATATTATGTGGCTGTATCAGATTGTAAGTACATTATATGCAGGGCGTGGAGGGAATAGAGGTGGTGGTGGTGGAGGAAGGATGATGCCTGATCCCCAGCCCAGCCAGACCAGACGTCCTGCTATGGTGCAGTCCAGAATTGAAGTTGCTTCACCTTACAGGGGCTGGAAATTATATTTTCCCGATGAAGGTTGGTATTTCAAACTGAGGGAACAGCCTACATGTATTTCTTAGGTTATCACCATATTATCAGTGACTGATATGGCAGATCAAGTAACTATAGTGACCATATGTTTATTATTAGGGCTGGCTAATCGGAGCTGAAAAGATAATCGATTATCAGTCCTGTCATTGCGATCGATAATCGATAAGTAATCACTAAGTTTTTTGTCATAATTTTACCTGTCTGGCTTTCTGTCTGAGCATGATTCTAACCATATGTTCCACTTTACCATATGTATATTTGAACAGACAGGCTTGAGTAAACAGTGTAGACCCAGATGAGACGCCGCATAATGCGGCATCTCATCAGGGTCTGCACTGTTTGCCACTCATCCCTCTATTTTAGGCATAACTTTGGGTAGTAAATTGTACCTATGAAGTAATCGATTAAAAGCAAATCAGAAATGATAATCATTTTTGTGGAATTTATCGATTGATTAATCGATTATACGATTAATCGTGTCAGCCTTATTTATTATATATAGTTCGAACAATTTGACATGAGACTGACCTTTATGCATGGAATAAATTAGTCAATGTTATCGCCTAATACGTCGGCTTTCGTAATCTTCTCGTGAATTTTCGGCAGCCCGTGAATTGCGACCCATTTACCGACCGTCTATGTATTGAATAACAATATCGCCATTTTCGGGAGACGGCAAAGATAAATACATGCATTCAGTCGGGTGTGAAATTATATTAATAGAGTTCACCAGTCTCAGGTCAATTTGTTCAGACTGTACCTTTTTAGCTCGCCTGTACGAAGTACATGGAGAGCTATTGTTGTCACCTCATTTGTGCATGTTTGCGTTTGCGTGTGCATGTGCGTTCCCGTCACACTGCGTTAAAGTTTTTCAAATGCTTATATCTCAAGAGTCACTCATCACAGAGCACTCATATTTGGAACTTAAGTACCTGGGAGGGTCTTCTGATGTTCAAAGACAACAGACCCCTGGGTTCATGGCCCTGGAAGGGGCTAGGGGTCAAAATCTAGAACACCTCTGTAAAACTGTTAGTTTTTGAATTGCTTATATCTCAACAGATTCTTATCACAAAGGTTCATATTTTACAACTTAGATACCATGGGCGTGTCTTCTGAGATTCCAAGACAACACACCCCTGGGTTCATGCCTGGGAGGACGGATGGGGTGGGGCTAGGGGTCAGAATCTAGGACACCTTTGTAATTTGTTACATACGTTTCCATTATGCTAATAACTTATAAACACAATTGGTTATATATCAGCCAACCATGTGACATTGGTTCAAGTGTTAAAGGGTGAAGGTCATGGTGACCTACATTTCACGGTCCAGTGATTTTGCTTTATATCTTGAAGACTATTTGTTGGAGAAATGTCATACCTGGGATATTAGTACCATGTGACCCCATGATTGACCTCAAAATATCTCTAGGTTACTGTGACCTATATTTCATGCTCCAGTGATTTTGCCTTATATCTTGAAGACTATTTGTTGGAGAAATGTCATACCTGGGATATTAGTACCATTTGACCCCAAAATAAATCTAGGTCACTGTGACCTATATTTCATGGTTCAGTGATTTTGCCTTATATCTTGAAGACTATTTGTTGGAGAAATGTCATATCTTGGATATTAGTGCCATGCAGGGCTCGAGAAACTGAAGAATCAAAATCGGTCCAGCCAGATTTTGCCAAAAATTTACGGTAATTGCCGAAGCGGTTCGGTAATTTCCGTAAAACATCCTTGGTTTCTATTGTGTAGTGATTTGCAATTTCAAAATACGGAGTGCCGCTGTATTATCAGGGTAATGAATGGCATAACAATACTGCTCTTACACTTGTTCAACGAATATGAACATCAGTCTCTCTATTAAAACAGCAATATTTGCTCACATTGTTCAGACACGCCAGATTTTATCTACTTTCATTTTCCCAATATCCGTGTCACCCAGAAACTGAAGAGCGCTAAAGGGAAACAACAAGTGTGGTGCAGTCAAATACTATTTCGCGTTGTGCTGCTGTTGGACACTACGTTTTTAGTGCAGTGTTTCGCCCCTGCTCCACGTCGAGGCCCAGCACATCCGACTTCGGCAGAGGTTTTTTTTATTATTATTATTTATTTATTTATATACTACGCTGTGCCATTTCGAAAACAGTAAAGGCGATATAAAACGATCTTACATGCATTAAATACTTTCAGCTAAAGTTATTACTCTGTTGTAAGCATGGCCGATTTTAACACCTTTCTTTGAATTAGACAATTAAAAAAGTCAAACTTTAACCTTCTCCCCTTAATTAAAATTTTTGCATCTCGGATAATTGGCAATCACAGATAAACAATTAACACCAGAAAAAAAAAAAAACCTTTTTTATTGTAATGCGTAACTAAGGAGGTGCGAAGTGTTGTCATTTAAAATACAGTACAAAACTACACATCAAAATGTAACACGAGACACTTTGTTTTCACACATCCATCGTATTACCAATTACCTTGCATATCAAAAACACCGATATGGTATCGTCCCATGCCTCAGTGCTCACCAAAGTGGACAGATCAGATTACATGATTTTGACACGCGGATCAAATTTCGCTGTGATAAGATCAAAGGTCCCGATGTGGACTTGTCCGATTTTCACCTAGCTAGATAATGAACCAGTCTAACACCTTACACTTCAGGCATTTTTGTGTACTTGCTTGGATTGTCAGTGGAAAAAGGTCAGTTTGTTTTTACAAAACAACGGCTTGGCAAAAACTTTCGAACCGATTTTTTTGAAAATTTTATTAAATTATGGACCGATTTTTTAGTCTTCTTTTTCAGTTAAAATCGGTTCAATAAACTCAAAATCGGTTCAGAACCGGAAAACCGGAATTTTCTCGAGCCCTGCCTGGTGCCATGTGACCCCATGATTAACCTCAAAATATATCTAGGTCACTGTGACCTATATTTCATGGTTCAGTGCCTTTGCCTATTATCTTGAATACTATTTGAAGATGAAATGTTATACCTGGATTATTAGTTCCATGTGACCCGATAATTGACCACCAAATATATCTAAGTCACTGCGACCTACATTTCATGGTTCAGTGATTTTGCCTATTATCTATTTGATGGAAAAATGTCATACCTGGATTATTAGTTCCATGTGACCCCATGATTAACCTCATAATATATCTAGGTCAGTGTGACCTACATTTCATGGTTCACTGATTTTGCCTATTATCTTGAATACTGTTTGATAAAGAAATGTCATACCTTGATTATTAGTTCCATGTGACCTGCTGATTGACCTAAAATATATCTAGGTCAATTTTGCCTATTATCTTGAATAATATTTTGATAAAGAAATGTTATACCTGGGATATTACTTCAATGCAACCAGATGATTGACCTCAAAATATATCTAGGTCAATGTGACCTATATTACATGGTTCAGTGACTTTGGCTTATATTTTGAATACTATTGGATGGAGAAACTTCATATATTGTCACGTGACTTCCGGTGAGTGGGAGGTTGAGCTAGCTCGCGGCTCCGTTCAGCCTCACACACACCACAAGGCAGCGTGCGTCAAGATTGACGAGGGGTGGTCTAATCGAGAAAGAACAAGGTCCAAGTAACACAAATATTTATTTACAACATCACTTCAATAAAACAGTACACGTCACTTCAATAAAACAGTACACGTTACTTCAATAAAACAGCACACAACACACACTCACTTATGGAAAACAACAGTTACTTATGTCTTACATTTAAGACACAATGCTCTTAGGAGCAATAAGAGAATTCCTTTTCTGTTCCCATTTTTAGGATTTTAATATACGAGATGTGTTCATTTTTTGAACCATACACGTTTAAGGAGATCTCTCTGATACACGGGACGCCTGTATGCCTCCTTCACACGTCCTTCATGTTGGAGATTCTTCCTTCATATAAGAGATTCGTTTCTGACTACGTCAAGTATGGATTACCCTCTTGGCTTGACAAAATAGTCGATTAGATGCTACTATGGGCCACAGGCCATTGGTAGATCATAAAGCCTTGTAGATGTCTGAAATTAACGAACATCTCATAATAATCTCTGCTAACCTCAACTTTTCAAATTCTCTCCCTAATGTGTGATGCCATGCCCGCGCAAGTGGGGGGTTGTGAAACTTTCAGGATAATTTGACCTCTGACAAAATGCGATAAATGAAAGCCACCCTCATTGCACGGGAAACCTGCATAACAGATCACTAGGAGCGGGCAAGCGAGCGTTATATCAACGTATATTCGACGTCAATGGTCATGACGTCAACGTCAATTTGACGTCACGACGTTGCGGCCGAATACACGTGGTGGGACTGATATAACCTCAGTGCACCAAAGCTTACTACATTTAAGACAAAACTATTACACTTAAGAAACGAGCTTATACATGTACAAATAAAATACAGAAACATTACACTTTTAAATGATTGGAATTTGTCCCTTAGAACGCCATTGCGCAAACAACCAATGCGTTACCATAAATATAATGTTCTTCTAACAAAACATATGGCTGAAAATGACGGTGCAAAAGTTTGCCATTGTTCCGTACTTCTGCCCAGAATACGGACCGCATCCACACGTTAGAACAGTATCACTGCGTGAGGCCGTTCTAACGAGTACCCACAATCCGCATGCCAAAGCAGAAACACGAAAAAATGAGTGCACCACCGTTATTTTAACACTGCAGCGACAATGTAACGCTCGGAGTACTCTGATATAAGTACACCGACTCTAAACTAAGGATAAAGGGTACTAACTCTTGATGACAACCAGCCGTAGATGCTGGGACTCCTCGCCTTGCCAATAGACGGCGAGTAAAGGACATTATTTTGTCATCCATCATCGAGTACAGTATGCTCGCCCAGTCTTACAGGCTAGACCGGTGAGCAAAAATGTACTCCCCTCAAAATATCTGAAAAATCTGCTTGGAGCCATATGATTGATAAAAAAACATATCGCGCGTAGACGCAGGTGGCGTCTGATCAGGGTCTACAGAAAATGCACCCTGGCACTATTTCATTAAAACTTTCATTGGATCTGAACAGTCTTCCAACGAAAGAAGAGAAAAAAACATGTACAATAACATTATTGCGAAAATTCAGTGCTGCGTCTGATCAGGACCTTCAATGCAATGAAGCGCCGATAATGATGGTATGTGTGACCTTAAACTGCGCCTGATCAGAATCTACACAAATTATATTGCAAAAAAGATGCGTGCATGCGTGCCCTATGAACAAATGCCGTCTTACACGGTATCTTTTAATCCTAACGCAGTTATCTCCCCTACTATGAACGCGGGTACATAAATCGCCAAAATAATCTACCCTTACAATAGATGGCGATCCATGTAAGCAATAGATCAAGCGCTTAAGTTCCATTTCTTCTCTGCCCAACACTAAGGTGCTCCCCTTATGTGCTGTACAGGGAAAAGAAATGGCAATATTAACACAAGAAGGATACTGACAAGCAAGAATAGCGCTGCATCTAAGAATCAAAGATAATAAATAAAAATCATTTTACTCACTGCTATCGGCCTATGCTCGATACTGCAACATCGGCTCTGGAAATAATGGTTATTACCCGATGTTGAGCGGTCAGTTACTTATATAGGGATGGGACAGTACACGTGTACGATCATGCGATGGCCTTGCCACAATAGCTCGCAAAGTCAGGTTGCCTGATCGACACGCCACCTGTATGGAGGACCACATAGGCCAGCCAGCAGAGAATAACAGAGGGTTCAAGAAGGTTAGTTGGTTAGAAAATACGCCCTCTGAACAAGATCTGTCTGATTTGACAGACGTAACTTCCATCAAGAACATATGTTTAGGTGTGTGCAGGTCCGAAACCGTCCGAAAAGAACGAAGAAACCTACGTTTATCAAGGAAAACATAATTGGACAGTTTTCTTGACAAGGCCTGGCTACCGTAGCACAAAAAATATAAGAATTCGGTTAACTTGTAAACATGTCAGTATTGCTCTCTTGTAAGAGAACAAGTAATTACATGCCTATAAGTTTCGGGTTGAAAATAAGAAACCTTGTCGTGACATATATGAATATTCAATTCCATGTGACCAGATGATTGGGATAGCAATATATGAAGATCAGTGTGACCTATTTTCATGGTTCAATGATTAGCCTTATAATTCAGACACAATTTGATTTTGAAATGTAATATCTGGAATATATGTTCCATGTGACCTGATGATTGACCTCAAAATGTATGTAGGTGAGTGTGATCTATATTTCATGGTTCAATAGTTTTACCTTATATCTTGAAAGCGCGAAACAGGTGAGCTATGCTGTCATGCGACAGCTCTTGTTACTATTAGTAGACATTTTTCAAATGTAAATAAGTGTGAAAATTTGAAGTTATTGTTAAGGATCTGTGTATAAGTGACGTAATAATCCATACTTCTGGTTTCGTGTTACACATGGCTGCTTTTAGCGTTGCAACAAATACCAGCGCTCAGAGCTAGCCTTGATTTAACCCTTGTCCTGCTGAGCCTTATATGCCTTATTTTCCAAACAATGAAGATCCAGATCAGATGGCTTCTGACGAAGCCATCTGATCAGGATCTACATTGTTTGCCATTCAGATTGTGAATTTGTTGCAATAATTTGCATCATGTTATCTGATTGGTTGATAATCGGTAGTGGGTGTGGCATATTTGAATATTCAGCAGGACAAGGGTTAAAGGATGGTGATACTGATTCAGAAAACACAAGTAGGTTGATGTAGAATTCTGTATTTTTGTGTCATTTACAGCAGTATTATTTGTTAGATAAAAAATAGATCAGCTCTAGCTGTGATTTGTTGAATAATAAATCACAGTTTGGAGGTCAGTTGTAAAGTAGATCAAATCACGAGCGCGTAGCGCGCGTGATTTGTCTACTTACAACTGACCGACAAACTGTGATTTATTACTCAACAAATCACAAACTAGAGCTGATCTGTTTCGATTCTAACACGCTGAAAATCGGCAATAATGCTGTTGTTTCCTTCAAAATCTCACAACTTTTCGCCATTGTTAGAAGAAATCCCGCTAAAATTATCGACTGAAACACATGCCTCTATATCCTTTTCTAACGTTTTTGATGCGAGAAAATGACGTTACACCGTCTAACGTCAAGGAAATCGGCTAGTGATGTCATAAATTTGCAGTTTTTAATGACGTCACTCCTTGTTGTGATTTGTTGTAGAATAAAACACAGTTATTTTCCATTGCCTATATAGGCGCGCTGTGTTAGAATATGTGATAATTTTGTTTATTGTGCAAAATGTCTCAGCCCTCATGGATCCTTGTTCCAGTTTTTCAAAACCTTGCTAGCTGAACAAACTAATTAATTGTCAAAGTTTTAACTATTCTGATAAGTACAGTACCTGTATCTGATACAGTAGTTTTTTGTGTTTTTGCTGAAAAAAATGTGACAAGCTATTGCACTGCAAAAGCTAGTAATATTTTTTTTCAGTAAAAAATGAGATTTTAGCCGTTCTAAATGTTTGAAGTTTTTGTGTAGCATTAGCTAATGATATTTGTTCGAGCCTCACTCGGGTCACGTGGGATGCCAAGTTGTGCAATGAAAGTTCAGGTGGTTTATCTCCGGGCACTCCAGTTTCCGTCTAGCTGATTAACGTTTGGCTCGAAATAAGTGAAATAATCCTGAAAGGGCCGTAAAACCAAAACCAAATGACTTTGCTCAAGTTCGCTGGCTTAAGACAACTTGGCCCGAAAATTCTTGACTGAAGTGCTAATTAAGATGCAAAAAAAAATATAAAATAGACTTTATACTGAAAACTCCTCATAAACCTGTGGATATGAAATCTGATCACAATAGAGCTGTGCATTGCTATAGTTGTTGGTTACCTACAAGAATAGCGACAAAACATTTTGTTGGAGCACAGAATGCCATAAATCTATCCTTTACATAGTCTTGACAGGGATTTTCCCCCTAAACTTAGACCCTTGGATCAAAATTTGATCTCCACTTGCATACTGGTAGCTTCAGATTAGGAGGAGAAACCAGGACAAGTATGGAATATTTTCTGTAATATTTCTTGTTATAAACATATGTTATGAGTCATTGTTAGAATCGCCTCACTGAGGCAATTCTAGCGAGGACTCCTAACATATGTTTTCATGTAGAATCAGATGAATTAGCCCAAAATAATTCTGGATAGTCTGGAGCAATTGACGGGGCCTTTTTCAGTTCATACTTAAGTCATTGTAATATACATGTTTGTTATTAGCTCGCCTTACGAAAGTAAGGGGGAGCTATTGCCATACCCCCGGCGTCTGTCATCGGCGTCCGCATTTGGTTAAAGTTTACCTGCAAGCTCTTATATGTGATGTTTTACAAGTTTATTTTGAATATATAATTAACAATTGGTAAAAAACAATATCTAACATTATCATTGTACTTCATTTTACAGGTTTTTTTGGCTTAAATTGGACTTTTTGAGAAGTTGATTTTTCCTCTGTATTACCTCCCTTATTTCCCTGTGTTAAAGTTTACCTGCAAGCTGCATGAGTTCAAATCCCGGGGGAGGCATTTTTTTTTTTCTTTTTAAAAACATAGCGGGTCTGGGGCTCAAGGTCAAGGTCACTTTGGCTATTTTTAGAAAAACATTGTCATCGCTCTAGCGCCATCATTTATTGATGGATTTTAATATAACTTCACACAAATGTTGGGTATAATGATATCTGGACTGACTTTGACTTTCAGGGTCCGGGGCTTAAGGTCAAGGTCACTACTTTCAGGGTCATGGGGTCAAGGTCACCGTGGCTATTTTTAGAAAAACATTGTCATCGCTCTTGCACCTTAATTTATTGATGGATTTTAATATAACTTCACACAAATGTTGGGTATGATGATATCTCTAGCAAGTGCGACTTTCAGGTTCGGGGGCTGAAGGTCAAGGTCACTGTGGCTAATTTTCGAAAAAACTTTGTGATCACTCTAGTGCCTACATTTATGGATGGATTTTAATATAACTTCACACAGATGTTAGAATTGATGATATCTCGAGTAGGTTCGACTTTCAGGGTCTGGGGCTGAAGGTCAAGATCACTGTGGCTATTTTTAGAAAAACTTTTTCATCGCTCTTGCGCCTTTATTTATGGATGGATTTTCATGTAACTTCACAAAAATGTTGGGTATGATGATATCTCGACTGACTTTGACTTTCAGGTTCAGTTGCTATTTTTAGAAAAAAACTTTGTGATCGCTCTAGTGCCTACATTTATGGATGGATTTTAATATAACTTTACACAAATGTTGGGTATGATGATATCTCGAGCGAGTTCGACTTCCAGAGTCCAGTGCTGAAGGTGAAGGTCACTGACCAATTTTAGGAAAACTTTGTCATTGCTCTTGCGCCTTCATTTATTGATGGATTTTAATATAACTTCTCACAAATGTTGGGTATTGTGATATCTCAAGTGACTTTGACTTTCAGGGTCAGGGCTGAAGGTCAAGGTCACTGTGGCTATTTTTAGAAAAATTTGGTCATTGCTCTAGTGTCCACATTTATAAATGGATTTAAAGATAACTTCATACAAATGTTGGATATGATGATATCACGAGTGAGTTCAACTTTCAGGGTCTGAGGTCAAGGTCACTGTGGCGATTTTCAGAAAAAAATTAGTGATTGCTCTAGTGCCTACATTCATGGATAGATTTTAATATAACTTCACACAAATGTTGGCAATGATGATATCTTGAGCGAGTTCAACTTTCAGGGTCTAGGGCTGAAGGTCAAGGTCACTGTGGCAATTTTCATCGCTCTTGCCCTTCATTTATTGATAGATTTTAATATAACTTGATACAAATGTTTGGTATGATGATGTCTTGAGTGACTTTGACATCTCAGGTCATGGGCTGAAGGTCAAGGTCACTGTGGCTATTTTTTAGAAAAACTTGATCATTGCTCTAGTGTCCACATTTATTGATGGATTTTAAGATAACTTCATACAGAAGTTGGGTATGATAATATCTCGAGTCAGTTCAACTTTCAGGGACTGGGGCTCAAAGTCAAGGTCACTGTGGCTATTTTTAGAAAAACTTTGTCATCACTCTTAAGTACCTACATTTATTGATGGATATAATGTAATTTTACACAAATGCTAGGCTAGGCTTTTTTTAATTTGTCTTGCACGAGGGGATTTGTATCGTCTGTGATGCCTTGAAAACAGGATGATTAGGTGTACTTTTTGGTTCTCTTTCATTTGCTTCAGTCTGTTGGGCATTTTTACAGAAGAAAAAAATTGATAACTTTCCCTCATCCATCTTAGGCCCCCAAAGGCGAGCTATGTTGTCTTCTGACAACTCTTATTTTATTATTATTGGTTCACATTAGCAAGAAGTGTTCATGGTGAGCTGTTATGATACTGCTATATAATTATCACCGTCGTATATCGCTGTCTGTCATGCAATGTCTGTTAACAATTGACTTATGACATCTCCTCCTAAACCGGTGAATGGGTTTTGAAATAATTTCACAGGAATGTTCCTAGGGTGACCCTCTACCAAAACTGCAGAAAGGGTTCCGCTCCACTCAACAAAATGGCCACCAGGTCTAAAAAAGTAAAACCTTTAAACAATCAGTGGCCCAATTTCAGAATAATTTTATAAAAATCTTCTTATGCCTCTTCATCAAAATCGCTAAAATGGTTCCTGTCTGAACAAAATGGCCACCAGAGCAAAAATATGAAAAAACGTTAAATGGTCTGTCAACCATTTTCTCAAGTGACATCTAAAGTGGCGAATGAATTTCAAAATAATTTCACAGGAATATTCCTTGGATGACCCTTTACCAAAATTGCTAAAATGGTTGCACTCTGCTAAACAAAATATGAAAGACCTAAAAATAGAAAAATGGTTAACCCAGGCAAATAGCCCAATTTCAAAACTTTCACAGAATTATTATTCATATGACCCTTTACCAAAATTTCTAAAATTATTCCACTCCGCTGAATAAAATGGCCACCTATGCACATGGCCCAATTTTAAAATAATTTCACAGAAATGTTCCTCTATCATGGTGCAGTGCTGAACAAGATGGCCACCAGAGCTTAAAATAGAAAAAAAACTTTTAACCCATTTTATACGAGAAACCCCAAAACGAGTACCCTGGCAAACAGAATGCGGTGTCTGATCAGGGCCTACACTGTTTGAAAAAAGTTAAGCCAGTTTCCAAGTAAATTTTGAAGAAAACACAACCTGACACCCCTTAAAATTTTTGAATGGACTCCTGGTATATTCCTTCTGGTACCAAAAGGGTTAAGCATCCCGTGAACAAGTCCGTGAAATGAACACCCCCCTAAACCCCACTTTATATAGAGAAAACTGGGGTTTACAGGTGTAAACAATATTTTTCTTATTTCTGCTCCAAGACATAGGTTGTGGGTACTCTTTAGAACCGCCTCAATGAGGGGGTTCTAACGAGCACCCACAACCTATGTTTGCAGTTTAAATAAGAAAAATGTCACAGATTTTCGCCAGAAAAGTAGTGGTTTTGGAGATGTAAAAATTGCACTTTATCGCACGGGTGTGTAATCGTAATGACATATCAGAAAATGGCCTGATTTCAAAATAGATTTATAGAAATGTCAGCCATGTGATCCTTTACCAGATTTGCTAAAATCCTTCCGCTCAGCTGAACAAAATGGACGCAACAGTTACAAATAGAAAAATAATATTTAAACATCTAGGCCAATGGCCCGGTTTCAAATTAATATCCTCTTATGACCCATTAACAAAATTGCTAAAATCATTCTGCTCAGGTGAACAAAATGGCTGCCAGAGCTAAAACTAGAAAGCCCTTTAAACAACATTTGTTAGGGAAATGGCCTGATTTCAAAATTATTTCACAGACATGTTTCTCATATGACCCTTTAACGAAATTGCTTAAATCTTTCCACTCCGCTGGACAAAATGGTCACCAGAACTAAAAATTGATAAACCTTTAAACGACATTTGCTTCTTGGCATTGGACCAATTTCAAATAATTTAATAGAAATATTCCTTACACAAATTTCTACCAAAGTTGCTAAAATCGCACCACTCCGTTGAACAAAATGGCAGCCACAGCTTAAATTAGGAAAACCTTAGTACAACAACTTCTCCTTGGCAACTATCCCGATTTCAAAATAATTTACAGAATTGTTCCTTTAATGATCCTTTACCAAAATCGCTAACATTGTTCTGATGAAAAAAATGGCCACCAGAGCTAAAAACAGAGAAACACATTTAAACATCTCCCAGGCCAGTTGCCCAGTTTCAAAAAAAATTTATAGGAATGTTCCTCTAATGTACCATTACCAAAATTGCTAAAATCATTCTGCACTGAACAAAATGGCTGCCAGAGCTTAAAATAGAAAAGCATTTAAATGAAATCTCATTCCAGGCAAACGGCCCAATTTCAACATAATTTCACAGAAATGTTCCTCCAATGAACATTTTCCAAAATTGCCAAAATTGTTTCACTTGGCTGAACAAAATGCTGCCATAGCTAATAACAGAATAAAATAAAACAACATCTCCTTCCAGGCGAATTACCCATTTTCAAAATGATTTCACAGAAATGTTACTCTTATGCGCCTTTGCTGAAATTGCTAAAATGGTTCCACTCGGCTGAATAAAATGGCCACAAGAGCTAAAAATAGTATCTTCTAGAAGTATCTCCTTGGCCTTGTTTCAAAATAACTTAAGAGAAATGTTTCTCTTATGCTGCTAAAATGGTTCCACTCCAACAAAAACTATAACCTCCAAATCTAAAAATAGGAAAAAATCTTTGGTCCACATCTCCTTAAACCAGTGACTCCTTCACTTCCATTATAAGCAATGCTCAGGTGAGCGATCCAGGGCCATCATGGTCCACTTGTTATTTTTGTTATTTGTTTTATATGTTTTGTGTTTGGGCTTTACAGTCCTTTAAAGATTATTTCACTTTTGTTGTTAATCAGAGGTGGGCAAAAATCAGAGTATCCAGAGAAACTACACCTGACCTTCTGTTGCAGTAGTTGGCATCTTACATGTGACCCAAGTGAGGCTTCAACCACACAGTGGTGAGAGACCTAATGTTTTACCCATTTTTATTGGAATCCCCAAAATGGGTAATTAGCAAACAGTGCAGGCCTAGATCAGATGCCGCAGAACGTCTGATCAGGGCCTGCGCTATTTGCTGACAGAATTTTCCATCAAAAATAGAATGAAAACAAAAAAACAAGCCTGACACCCCTTACATGTATATGACAAATGGACTTGTCCAACATATAGCAGTGGAAGATTCCACTAGCATACAATAGGTTAAGAGCATTTTCATTTATCTTGATCTGTAGTGTACAGTGAGCATTCCCCAACTGTGCAGAAGACACAGGTGTTTGAAAAGTACTTCCTGAGCTGGATGCAAGTCTATGATCTGGTAAGTTCTCTTTTTTGCAGAAGATATATATAGATTATCATATGGCATTTTTCTATCATACACCATACAAACTCGCGGGCTAAAGGCTGATATGGGTCGAGGTCTGATGCGGGATATATACCTAAAAATCTGTTGATCATACATTTTGCTTTTTTTAATCACACACTATATCATATCCATTCTGGACAGGATTGGAAGGTGCGGGCGGTGTGCATTGATAGATGTTGTCAGATACAACCTAGTGATTGCTGGTGATATAGCTTGCACAGCAGTTGTGCCAATAGTCAAGAGGTGTTTTATGGGTTGCGATATAGATGAGAAGCCTTTTTTTGGTCTCAGTGCTGATTTGGGTGCACATGATATTCTGGAAAACATGATATGATATAATCTCATGTCTTATATTGCATATACAAAAACTAAATATTTTCTGATAAATATGTGATATTCTTCAGGTTAACAAGTCCGTGAAATGAACACCCCTCTTAACCTTACTTTATATGGAGAAACTGGGGTTTACAGGGATATATATTATTTTTAGCTCGTCTGTTTTTTGAAAAAAAACTTTCGAGCTATTGTCATCACTCCGGCGTCTGCGTTGTCGTCCTGCGTCGTCCTGAGTCGTCCTGCGTCGTTCCAAAAAAACTTAACCTTGGCTATAACTTAAAAAGTATTAGACCTAGCCTCATGAAACTTCATACACACACTCATCATCACAAGAGCTACATTTTGACCAAGGACCATAACAACATTGTTGATTTTGGCTGAATTATCTCCCCTTTTCCGATTTTTTTCTGAAACACATTTTTTGCTCTCATTTTAATACTATTCACAACAGAGCCTTCAAACTTCACATGCCTGTTCCTTGGGACAATACCTTTTCAGTGATACCACACTTTTTGATCTGTGACCTTGACCTTTGAACTTTGACCTATTTTTCGAAAATTTAACCGAAAACCTTAACCTTGACCATATTTCCAAAAGTATTTGGCCTACCTTCATGAAACTTCATACACATACTCACCATCACAAGAGCTACATTCCCTACAAGTTTTATAACTCCATCTTGCAATTTGATTGAATTATCTCCCCTTTTCTCTCCGTTTTTTTTTAGCTCACCTGACCGAAGGTCATGGTGAGCTTTTGTGACCGTAAGATGTCCGGCGTCGTCGTGCGTCGTCCGTCGTCCGTCGTGCGTAAACTTTTTCTTGTGAACAAACTAGAGGCCACAGTTTTGGTCCAATCATCATCAAACTTGCTCAGAATGATCATCATGACAATATCTCGGTCAAGTTCGAATATGGGTCATGTCGGGTGAAAAAGTAGGTCAGTAGGTCAAATCATAGAAAAACCTTGTGAACACTCTAGAGGGCACAGTTTTGGTCCAATCATCATCAAACTTGCTCAGAATAATTATCATGACAATATCTCGGTCAGGTTCGAATATGGATCATGTAGGGTCAAAAAGTAGGTCAGTAGGTCAAACCATAGATAGTCCTTGTGAACACTCTAGAGGGCACAGTTATGGTTCAATTATCATCAAACTTGCTCAGAATGATCATCGTGACAATATCTCGGTCAAGTTCGAATATGGGTCATGTCGGGTCAAAAAGTAGGTCAATTCATAGAAAAACCTTGTGAACACTCTAGAGGGCACAGTTATGGTCCAATCATCATCAAACTTGCTCAGAATAATCATCCTGACAATATCTCAGTCAAGTTTGAATATGGGTCATGTTGGGTCAAAAAGTAGGTCAGTAGGTCAAATCATAGAAAAACCTTGTGAACACACTAGAGGGCACAGTTATGGTCCAATCATAATCAAACTTGCTCAGAATGATCATCATGACAATATCTCGGTCAAGTTTGAATATGGGTCATGTCCGGTTGAAAAGTAGGTCAGTAGGTCAAATCATAGAAAAACCTTGTGAATACTCAGGAGGCCACAAGTTTGGTTAAATCATTAATCTTGCTCAGAATGGTCATTGTGACAATATCTTGGCTAAGTTTGAATAAAGGTCTTTTCGGGTCAAAAAGTAGGTCAGTAGGTCAAATTAAAGAAAAAACTTGTGAACACTCTAGTTTTACATAGACTTATATAGGGAAAATCTTTAAAAATCCTTTTCTCTGAAACCACAAGGCCTAGGTCTTTTATATTTGGTATGAAGCTTCATCTAAAAGACCCCTAACAAGATTATTCAAATGATAGTGCTGAGGCCAAAAATGTCCCCGCCCCCGGGCCCTTTGGTTTTACATAGGCTTATATAGGGAAAATCTTTAAAAATCTTCTGCTCTGAAGCTGCAAGGCCCAGGACTTTGATATTTGGTATTAAGCTTTATCTAGTGGACCCCTACCAAGATTGTTCAAATTATAGTGCTGGGGCAAAAAATGCCCCCGTTCCGGGGCCCTTTGGTTTTACATGGCCTTATATAGGGAAAATCTTTAAAAATCTTCTTCTCTGAAACCGCAAGGTCCAGGACTTTGATATTTAGAATGAAGCTTCATCCATTGGACCTCTACCAAGATTGTTCAAATTATCGCCCTTGGGCCAAAAATGCCCCCGCTCAGGGGCCCTTTGTTTTTACATAGACTTATATAGGGAAAATCTTTAAAAATCCTTTTCTCTGAAACCACAAGGCCTAGGTCTTTTATATTTGGTATGAAGCTTCATCTAAAAGACCCCTAACAAGATTATTCAAATGATAGTGCTGAGGCCAAAAATGTCCCCACCCCCGGGCCCTTTGGTTTTACATAGGCTTATATAGGGAAAATCTTTAAAAATCTTCTGCTCTGAAACTGCAAGGCCCAGGACTTTGATATTTGGTATTAAGCTTTATCTAGTGGACCCCTACCAAGATTGTTCAAATTATAGTGCTGGGGCAAAAAAAGCCTCCACCTGGGGCCCTTTGGTTTTACATAGGCTTATATAGGGAAAATCTTTAAAAATCTTCTTCTCTGAAACCGCAAGGCCCAGGACTTTGATATTTTGTATGAAGCTTCATCTAGTGGACCCCTACCAAGATTGTTCAAATTATAGCCCTTGGGCCAAAAATCCCCCTGCTCAGGGGCCCTTTGGTTTTACATAGACTTATATAGGGAAAATCTTTAAAAATCTTCTTCTCTGAAACCGCAAGGTCCAGGACTTTGATATTTAGAATGAAGCTTCATCCAATGGACCTCTACCAAGATTGTTCAAACTATCGCCCTTGGGCCAAAAATGCCCCCGCTCAGGGGCCCTTTGTTTTTACATAGACTTATATAGGGAAAATCTTTAAAAATCCTTTTCTCTGAAACCACAAGGCCTAGGTCTTTTATATTTGGTATGAAGCTTCATCTAAAAGACCCCTAACAAGATTATTCAAATGATAGTGCTGAGGCCAAAAATGTCCCCGCCGCCGGGCCCTTTGGTTTTACATAGGCTTATATAGGGAAAATCTTTAAAAATCTTCTGCTCTGAAACTGCAAGGCCCAGGACTTTGATATTTGGAATTAAGCTTTATCTAGTGGACCCCTACCAAGATTGTTCAAATTATAGTGCTGGGGCAAAAAAAGCCTCCGACTGGGACCCTTTGGTTTTACATGGCCTTATATAGGGAAAATCTTTAAAAATCTTCTTCTCTGAAACCGCAAGGCCCAGGACTTTGATATTTTGTATGAAGCTTCATCTAGTGGACCCCTACCAAGATTGTTCAAATTATAGCCCTTGGGCCAAAAATGCCCCCGCTCAGGGGCCCTTTGGTTTTACATAGACTTATATAGGGAAAATCTTTAAAAATCTTCTTCTCTGAAACCACAAGGCCTAGGTCTTTTATATTTGGTATGAAGCTTCTTCTAAAGGACCCCTACCAAGATGATTCAAATTATAGTGCTGGGGCCAAAAGTGGCCCCGTCCCGGGGCCCTTTGGTTTTACATAGACTTATATAGGGATAATCTTTAAAAATCTTCTCTGAAACCACAAGGCCCAGGACTTTGAAATTTGGTATGAAGTTGCATCTAATGGACCTCTACCAAGATTGTTAAAATTATAGCCCTGGGGCCAAAAATGCCCCCACTCTGGGGCCCTATGGTTTTACATAGACTTACATGGGGAAAATCTTCAAAAATCTTCTTCTCTGAAACCACAAGGCCTGGGTCTTTGATATTTGGTATGAAGCTGCATCTAGTGGACCTCTATCAAAATTATTCAAATTATAGCCCTGGTACCAAAAATGTCCCCGCTCCGGGGCCCTTTGGTTTTGCATAGACTTATATAGGGAAATCTTTAAAAATCTTCTCTGAAACTGCAAGGCCAAGGTCTTTGATATTTAGTATGGAGCTTTATCTAGTGGACCTCTACCAAGATTGTTCAAATTATAGCCCTGGGGCCACAAATGCCCCCACCCCGGGCCGGGGCCCTTTGTTTTTACATAGATTTATATAGCCCTGGGGCCATTTGGTTTTGCATAGGCTTATGTAGGGAATATCTTTAAAAAAAATCTTCTTCTCTGAAACTGCAAGGCCCAGGTCTTTGAAATTTGATGTGTAGCTTTATCTAGTGGACCTTTGCCAAGATTGTTCTAATTATAGCCTTTGTTGATGTTTGGTATGAAGCTTCACCTTTAAGACCTCCCTCAACATTATGCACATTAAAACCCTGGGGCCAATAATGGCCCTCTCTGGGGCCCACTTGTTACACTATGGATCAGGTGAGCGATCCAGGGCCATCATGGCCCTCTTGTTTTAATTGTTTTTGTCTCTTATTTCAATACTATTCACAACAGAGCCTTCCAACTTCACATGAATGTTCCTTGGGACAAGACCTTTTCAGTCATACCATGCTTTTTGACCTGTGACCTTGACCTTTGAACTTTGACCTATTTTTCGAAAAATTAACCAAAAAACTTAACCTTGACCATATTTCCAAAAGTATTTGGCCTACCTTCATGAAACTTCATACACATACTCACCATCACAAGAGCTACATTCCCTACAAGTTTTAAAACTCCATCTTGCAATTTGATTGAATTATCTCCCCTTTTCTCTCCGTTTTTTTTAAATTGTTTTTGTCTCTTATTTCAATACTATTCACAACAGAGCCTTCCAACTTCACATGAATGTTCCTTGGGACAAGACCTTTTCAGTCATACCACGCTTTTTGACCTGTGACCTTGACCTTTGAACTTTGACCTATTTTTCGAAAAATTAACCAAAAAACTTAACCTTGACCATATTTCCAAAAGTATTTGGCCTACCTTCATGAAACTTCATACACATACTCACCATCACAAGAGCTACATTCCCTACAAGTTTTATAACTCCATCTTGCAATTTGATTTGACTTAGAACTTTTGTTTTCTAAAAGAAACTGCAGACGAGCGTTGGCACCCGCTTGCGGTGCTCTTGTTACTTATTTATGCTCCAAGACGTAGGTATAAAGATAAAGATAAAGAAGCTTTATTTAACATCGCATATTCGAAACAAATAACATAAGCTCTGTAGAGCTTTTATTGTGACAAACAAAGTATCCTCTAACAAATACTTACCTGCCTTCATTTATCTTCCGAGGACTACCCCTGATAATGTGAGTGTTAGCCAAGGGAGCTCCTAGTACCATTTTTCACGCCTTTGGTATGGCGCGGCCGGGGATCGAACCCGCGACCTCCAATTCCCGAAGCGGACGCTCTACCACTGAGCTATCGGGGCCGGTGAGCTATTGAGGTTGTGGGTACTCAATGAGGCAGTTTTAACGAGAACCCACAACCTCTGTTTGGAGTACTGATAAGAGAAATATCACAATTTTTTATCAGAAAAGAAGCCATTTTGAATGTATGTAAGAATCCACTTTGTCACACGGGTGAGTTATTGTAATGTATTAAAGCATTGATAGAATATTTTAGCAATCTTTTAGCAATCTCACGACAAAAGTGCACACATTGCATAAACAATCTGCATAGGCTCAGCCAGGCCTCTACAGCTGAGACTGCACAGGCAACTAATAGGTTAGGTCCCTCAAGGTCTCCACTGCATGTCTGTGTCTGTGACTGTGACTCAGTCTTGCATGTGCCATTGCTGGTCGCCTATGTACCCATTTCTCATGAGCTGGCTGATTTAGGGGAATGGGAACAACTGGCAGATTTTTCCGCCATTTTTCAAAGGGAGACAACTTTTGGAACTTCCTGTTCACTTTTCTATCAGCTCTGCCCCACGGATAAAAAGGGTCTACTCTTAAACCAAACCAGTTACTTGATAGAATGCGCTTTCAGTTTTACCTCCCACCAAAAAGTTATTAGCCCTGCCCATTGGGGCTTGAAAAAAATAGATGGGCTGCATGATGCTTCCACGCAGAGCTGCAACCAACCGCACACGAGTACTGGTAAACCGCATTGAGGATCAAAGTCTGCCCCGGCCTAGAGGTGCGAGTCGGACTGCCTTTATTGGTTTCATTGGGCGAGAGGGCTTGAGATGTCATTTCATCTCAATGTCGGGTAAAAGTCCCACAAACTTGGAAGCAACATCTCCAAAATGACCTTTACAGTGTTGACGGGGAGGTTAAACCTCAAATCAAACAAACAAACAAACAGTTCATCTTGCTGTCTACTTTTGCATCATTGACGGGGACGTTAAACTTCAAATCAAACAAACAAACAAACTATTGCATCAGCCCTCATTAGCCTTGCGGAATTTTTTATCACAAGGCACACAACATTCAAAATTTCTTTTCTCTGTCTTATTATCTATGTCTTGAGTGAGGCGAAACTTGTTCGTATTTGGAGAATTGTATAACAGTAATTTCTTGTCTTTGCAGGATGATATTGAACAAAAAGGAAGTTTCACTGTTGATTTCAAGGAATTGTCAGCTGATCAAAGTAAGAAAACATTTCAGTCAGCTGATGAGAAAAGTGTACTTATCGCATGGTCAACTGGCAAAGGCATATACTGTAAAAGTCCAAACAATTTGGACGCCTTGAGGACTTGCTGTAATTCTCCTAAAATTTTAACAAATTTGTTTCATGATCCAGCAAGGAGTCCAAAAGGTGCAGACGGAATGACAAACAGTGTAGACCCTGATCAGACTGCTCCTTCAGGAGCAGTCTGATCTGGGTCCGCACTGTTTGCTTAGGCCTATCTTGCCCCAATACTTAGGAATGCAGTAAGTACAGTCTTGTCGGAGATGTTGTGACTTGCAGACATGTTGAGAACAGTTTTTACATAGGTCAGTGGCAAAGGCTCAGGTGCAGTCTCACCAGAGCCTTTGCTGCTGGCAGACATGCAGAGGAGACCTTGCAGGTTGTTTCATGCAAGAAATTTTGAAGGAATTTCCTGTAATCAAACAGTGTAGACTCTGATTAAACACTGCACTGTTTATATATGTCCCTTTTATGGTAGAGGCTAGATGAGTATCAGTTATAAGGCTTAACTTAAACTCATTCAGCTGTTATGACACAAGGACCAAAACGTAGTTCTTTGCAGAGAGTAATGTGTTTGTATTCAGACAAACGCCTGAGCAAGCATATAAACCCAGATGAGACACTGCAGAGCGTGACACCTCATTAGGATGAACACTGTTTGCCACTTGTCCAACTATTTAAGACACAATATATACAGTAGAACTTCGATGGCTCAAACACAGATGGCTCGTTTCCCATGGCTGGGGCGAACTCGTACTTGAGCCCCTTGGGAAATCCTCAAGATAAGAAATGGTGGGGATGATTAAGGAGATTTTAGTCTTTTATCTTGCAAATGTGTGCTGTGTGTATTCATTAGAATCGCCTCGGTGAGGCGATTCTAATGAGTACACACAGCAAACATTTTCATTATCTAACATCGAAAGATGTTCAAAAGTATCTTGTTATGCCTCTTAGCAGTGACCGTCAGTGGCTCGAACTACCGCTGTCTCGAATAAATTTTCATGGTCCCAAGGGGGTTCGAGCCATTGAAGTTCGACTGTAGTAGTAAATTGTACTTGTTCAAATTTTAGAACAAGTATGGTAAGAAGTTGTGGTATCTGAATACTTAGGGTCAATGCAGTACATATCAAGGCTCTAGAGAGTTTCTACGAATAACTGTAGAATATGTCTTAAAGGTGCATTATTGAGCTATCGGTAAAAAATGCTTCCAAAAATAAAATACATATAGCCGGTATTTTTTTTTAAAACAATACAAATGAATGCATTTTATGCAAAAATGCGAACAATTATGATGATAGGTAAACGAGTTTGAGAGGGATTCCCTGACTAGGTTTCGAACACTAGTTAGATCTATTTTTAGTTTGTGACAAAAATAGAATCCCCATATATGACGTTATGCGACGTTCATTTTTGGCCTTGTTTGCTTAGGCTATGCCTGAATCAGAAAAAATATGACACTGAATACCATGCCATAAGTAACAACACTCAGAGACGATACTGTCGCCATGTATGTGTAAAGTGACAGATTTATTTTTAGAACAGAAATTCCGAACACATGCTCAGAGCGAAGGGTAAACACGAATAAAAACGACCATTTTCACAAAGTTCTGAAGCTGTATTTGGCTCCAAAAGTGAACACATGACAAATGAGTATGAATTGAAGTTAAAAACCAGAAAAAAAAATTTGAGACCTGGTAGCTCAATAATGCACCTTTAAAGATAAAGATCAAAGAAGCTTTATTTAATGGAAAGCTACATATATTGTGATGGAGTGGGCACAAAAGCTAGTTTGAATTTTCACAGCGCACAGTTCTGAATACACACATTTGCTTGATGCACCTAAGTTGCTATATTCATGTTATAGGGGCATGATATTCCTGCAAAGGGCAAGTAAATAAATATGACCTGATATTATGGGCCCTCTTTACTTTGTGGCTCTTAAAAGGATTAGAATGTTCATGTATTTCCCTTAAAAAGATTAGTTGCCATCTGGACCCTTGCCATGCTGAACCCAAATACACCACATACTCATTATAACACTGTTCATTATAACATAGTTTTGGATATAACACGGTTTCAGGTTGGATCCCAAATATATATAGATTATATTGAAAAATGACCATATATAATCTATACATTTTTGATCGCAAATATGTATAGATTATATTGAAAAATGACCATAAATGGTCATTTTTCAATATAATCTATACATTTTTGTTTGGCTATAACATGGTTGTTTATCAAACACGGATCCTGCTTTGAACCCCATTAATAGTGCTATAAAGAGGTTGTTGTGTACATGTATGTCCATTTTTGAAAACAGTGTAGATCCAGATCAACTTGCTTCTTGGAAGTCAGCTGATCAGGATTTATACTGTTTTCCATTCTGCTTCTGAATCCATGGTCAAAATTTTAATCATGCAACAGAAATGGCTGAAAAGTGGGGAGGGGTGTATCTTATTGAAATATTCAGCATAGGGGCATAGTCGGGAAGCCCCCACCCATCGGGGCTTGAAGAAATAGATGGGCTGCATGAAGCTTCCATGCGGAGCTGAAACCGACTGCACACCAGTACTGGTAAACCTATTAAGGATCTAAGCCTGACCAGGCATTGCGGTGCCAGTCGGCCTGTCCATGCTTATAAACCATATTGGTTTCATTGGGTGACAGGGCTTGAGATGTCATTTAATCTCAGTGTCGGGTAAAATCAGTGTCGGGTAAAAGTCCCACAAAATTGGAAGCAACGTTTCCAAAATGACCTTTACAGTGTTGACGGGGACGTTAAACCTCAAATTAAACAAACAAATCAGCATAGTGGGAATTTTTTGAAAGGATTAAAATACTTAATAAACTGGAAATGCAGTTTCCTGACTTTACCCTTTTTGCACCGAATAGAATCTTCCTCCTTATATATGGCAAGTGTCCATTTCAAAACTTAGGGGTGTCAGGTTGTGTTTTCTTCAAAATTTATTTGGAAAATGACTGAACTTTTAGCAAACAGTGGAGGCCCTGATCATACGCCGTCTGATCTGGGCTTGCACTGTTTGCCAGGGTACCCTTTTTAGCTCACCTGAGCCTTTAGGCTCATAGGTGAGCTTATAGTATAGCCATGGTCCGTCGTCCGTCCGTCCACCATTTTCAAAGATCTTCTTCTCCTATACTGCAGGGCCAATCAAAGCCAAATTTCATATGGAGCCTCAGTGGGATGGGGGAAACAAAGTTTGTTCGCGGGGTCTGGATTACATGACCAAGATGGCCGCCATGCCCATATATGGTAAAAAGCTTTCAAAAATCTTCTTCTCCAGAACCATAAGGCCAGTGGCCTTGAAACTTGGCATGTAGCATATGGTACTCGGGCCCATCATGGTTCTTACAAACGGTGACCCCGGGTTGACCTTGACCTATTTTACAGCAATGTCAAATTTGCCGAAGTAGGCTTTTGCATGGGGCAAAGTGAAAATAATGGATTTATAGGAAAACCATTGAAGACAGTGTCACCAAAATTTGTAGATCAGGTAAAGTAACTGAATACATGAAGATCTATGGGTCAGAAAGGTCAAGGTCATTCATTGGCCTTAGACCAAGGTCATTCAGGATCCATATTTCAAACATTTTTTTCTCCAAAGCTGCTGAGGCAATTTAAGTGAAATTTAATATGGAGCCTTTGTGAGTTGAACAAATGAAAAAATTCCAATACGGTCTAGATCACATGACCAAGATGGCCGTCACGCCTATATATATGGTAAAAAGCCTAAAAAATTCTTCTTCTCAAGAACCGTAAGGCCAATGGCCTTGAAACTTGGCATGTAGCATATGGTACTCAGGCCCATCATAGTTTGTACAAATGGTGACCCCGAGTTGACCTTAACCTATTTTACAGCAATGTCAAATTTGCCGACTTAGGCTTTTGCATGGGAAAAAGTGAAAATAATGGATTTTTAGGAAACCATTGAAGACAGTGTCACCAAAATTAGTAGATAAGGTAAAGTAGCTGAATACATGAAGATCTATGTGTAAGAAAGGTCAAGATCATTAATTGACCTTAGACCAAGGTCACGCAGGTTCCATATTTCAAACATTTTTTCTCAGAAACTACTGAGCCAATTGAAGTGAAATTCAATATGGAGCCTTTGGGAGTTGAACAAATGAAAAGCTGCCAACATGGTCTAGATCACATGACCAAGATGGCCACCACGCCCATATATGGTAAAGAAACTTCGAAATTCTTCTTCTCAAGAACCGTAAGGCCAATGGCCTTGAAACTTGGCATGTAGCATATGGTACTCTGGCCTATCATAATTTGTTCAAATGGTGACCCTGGGTTGATCTTGACCTATTTTACAGTAATGTCAAATTTGCTGACTTAGGCTTTTGCATAGGAAAAAGTGAAAATAATGGATATTTAGGGAAACCATTGAAGACAGTGTCACCAAAATTTGTAGATTAGGTAAAGTAACTGAATACATGAAGATCTATGGGTAAGAAAGGTCAAGGTCATTCATTGACCTTAGACCAAGGTCACTCCGATTTCATATTTCAAAAAAACATTTTTTCTCAGAAACTACTGAGCCAATTTAAGTGAAATTCAATATGGAGCTTTTGTGAGTTGAACAAATGAAAAGTTGCCAGTACGGTCTAGATCACATGACCAAGATGGCTGCCACGCCCATATATGGTAAAAAGCCTTCAAAAATTTTCTTCTCCAGAACCGTAAGGCCAATGGCTTTGAAACTTGGCATATATCATATGGTACTCGGGCTCGTCATAGTTTTTACAAATGCTGACCCTGGGTTGACCTTGACCTATTTTATGGCAGTTTCAAATTTGTCAACTTAGGCTTTTGCATGGGAAAAAGTGAAAATAATGGATTTTTAGGAAACATTGAAGACAATGTCACCAAATTGGTAGATCAGGTAAAGTAAATGAATACATGAAGATTCATGGGTAAGAAAAGTCATCATTCAGTGACCTGGGACCAAGATTAACCAGGTTCCATATTTCAAACAGTTTTTTCTCAGAAACCGCTGGCCCAATTCAAGTGAAATTTGATATGGATCCTTTATATGATGAACAAATGAAAATTTGCTCATATGGTCCAGGTCACATGACCAAGATGGTGGCCATGCCCTTATATGGTAAAAACACTTCGAAATTCTTCTTCTCCAGAACCGTAAGGCAAATGACCTTGAAACTTGGCTGGAAGCATCTGGTACACGGGCCTATCATAATTTGTTCAAATGGTGACCCTGGGTTGACCTTTACCTATTTTACGGCAATGTCAAATTTGCGGACTTAGGCTTTTGCTTGGGAAAAAGTGAAAATAATTGATTTTTAGACCACCTGAGCCTTTAGGCTCATAGGTGAGCTTATAGTATAGCCATGGTCTGTCGTCCGTCCATCCGTTGTCCGTCCATCCACCATTTTCAAAGATCTTCTCCTCCAAAACAGGGAGGCCAATCAAAGCCAAATTTCATGTGGAGCTTCAGTAGGATGGGGGAAATGAAGTTTGTTCGCGGGGTCTGGGTCACATGACCAAGATGGCAGCCATGCCCATATATGGTAAAAAGCCTTCAAAAATCTTCTTCTCCAGAACCATGAAGCCAATGACCTTGCAAGTTGGCTTGTAGCATCTGGTACTTGAGCCCATCATAGTTTGTAAAAATGGTGACCCTGGGATGGCCTTGACCTATTTTATGGCTATGTCAAATGTACACCAGGACCAGGTGTCAGGTGAGCGTTTACAGGACCACTGGTCCTCTGGTTTGGGTTTCCGGTGTAACAGGCCGGTTCTTCCCCCCAGTCAGTTTCTTCCCCGGGGGGCCGGCCCGTTTCTTCCCCGGGGAAGGAACTGACTAGTCAGTTTCTTCCCCACCCAGTCAGTTTCTTCCCCCCTAAAAAAATTTTTAGAACCATTGTAAACAAGCTATTAATGCCTAACAATTTGTTCAAAAGGAGAAAAGAAACCAATCTGAATATAGTTTGAGCCTTTTTAGCATAAACGGCAAAATTTGCTAGATGCCCTACAATACATGTAGATCTAATGAAATATGCAACCCTATTCCAGTATCTGTGATTAATTTTCTCAGCTTTCTTATACATAAATTGGTATTAAATTAATAGATATACTAAGCAACAAATCTTTGGTGCTCAATTCTAAATAGAAACTGGAAAATGGGGATGGGGAAGAACTGGGCCGGCCCGGTTCTTCCCCACCCCCAGACATTTAATTTTCTAGTGCATAGAACTGTCAATTTTGATTATTTTAATTAAAGTATTGATTCATAGCATGAAATGGCAATGTTGATTTGTTCTGAAAGATAAATCTACAGTAACCTTAGGGTGGGGAAGAACTGGGCCGGCCCAGTTCTTCCCCCCACCATCTTCACCCACCCCCAGCTATTTCCTTTTTGTAGTTCATACCGCTGTATGTGTTTGTTTTTTGAACTCAAATATTAAATTCATAGCGTAAAACATTGTAGATTTGTTCAGAAAAGCAAATACATAGCAGCCTTAGGGTGGGGAAGAACTGGGCCGGCCCAGTTCTTCTCCACCCCCATTCACCCACCCCTAGCTTTTTCCTTTTTGTAGCTTATACCGCTGTATGTGTTTATTATATGAATTCAAATATTAAATTATTAACGTAAGACATTGTAACTTTGTTCAGAAAAGCTAAAGTATAGCAGCCTTGGGGTGGGGAAGAACTGCGCTGGCCCATTTCTCTCCCCCCCCCACCCCCCACCCCAGCATTTTCCTTTTTTTTTCATTTCATACTGCTGTATGTGTTTATTATTTGAAATCAAATGTTACATTCCTAGCGTAAAACATTGTAGATTTGTTCAGAAAAGCAAATACATAGCAGCCTTGGGGTGGGGAAGAACTGGGCTGGCCCATTTCTTCCCCCCCACCCCCCAGCATTTTCCTTTTTTTTTTTTTCATACCGCTGTATGTGTTTATTATTTGAAATCAAATGTTAAATTTCTAGCGTAAAACATTGTAGATTTGTTCAGAATGGCAAATACATAGCAGCCTTGGGGTGGGGAAGAAATGGGCCGGCCCAGTTCTTCCCCACCCCCAGTCTCCAAATTCTATTTAGATTTGAGCTCCAAACATTTGTTGCTTATTATATCTTTTTAGTTTATTCCAATTTATGCCATAAAAAGTGAAGAAAATTTATCACAAGAAATCTTGTGAACAGAAAAATCTGGGGTGGGGAAGAAACGGGCTGGCCCAGTTCTTCCCAACCCCCAGTCTCCAAATTCTATTTAGATTTGAGCTCCAAACATTTGTTGCTTATTATATCTTTTAAGTTTATACCAATTTATGTCTTAAAAAGTGAAGAAAATTTATCACAAGAATTTTTGGTAAAAAGAAAAATCTGGGGTGGGGAAGAAACGGGCCGGCCAAGTTCTTCCCCACCCCCAGTCTCCGAAGTCTATTTAGATTTGAGCTCCAAACATTTGTTGCTTATTATATCTTTTTTAGTTTATACCAATTTATGTCTTAAAAAGCGAATAAAATTTATCACAAGAATTTTTTGTAAACAGAAAAATCTTGGGTGGGGAAGAAACGGGCCGGCCCAATTCTTCCCCACCCCCGTTCTCCAAATTCTGTTTAGATTTGAGCTCCAAAAATTTTTCGCTTATTATATCTTTTTATTTTATACCAATTTATGTCTTAAAACAGGAAGAAAATTTATCACAAGAACTTTTTGTAAACAGAAAAATCTGGGGTGGGGAAGAAACGAGCCGGCCCAGTTCTTCCCCACCCCCAGTCTCCAAATTCTATTTAGATTTGAGCTCCAAACATTTGTTGCTTATTATATCTATTTAGTTTATTCCAATTTATGTCATAAAAAGTGAAGAAAATTTATCACAAGAATTTTTTGTAAACAGAAAAACCTGGGGTGGGGAAGAAACGGGCCGGCCCAGTACTTCCCCATCCACAGTCTCCAAATTCTATTTCGATCTGAGCTCCAAACATTTGTTGCTTATTATATCGTTTTAGTTTATTCCAATTTATGTCATAAAAAGTGAAGAAAATTTATCACAAGAATTTTTTGTAAATAGAAAATCTGGGGTGGGGAAGAAACGGGCAGGCCCAGTTCTTCCCCACCCCCAGTCTCCAAATTCTATTTAGATTTGAGCTCCAACCAATTTTTGCTTATTATATCTTTTTAGATTATACCAATTTATGTCTTAAAACAGGAAGAAAATTTATCACAAGAATTTTTTGTAAACAGAAAAATCTGGGGTGGGGAAGGAATTGGCCGGCCCAGTTCTTCCCCACCCCCGTTCTCCAAATTCTATTTAGATTTGAGCTCCAAATTTTTTTTGCTTATTTTATCTTTTTAGTTTATACCAATTTATGTCTTAAAAAGGGAAGAAAATTTATCACAAGAATTTTTTGAAAACAGAAAAATCTGGGGTGGGGAAGAAACGGGCCGGCCCAGTTCTTCCCCATGCCCATTCGGCAAATTCTACTAAGATTTGCGCTCGAAACATTTGTTGCTTATTATATCTTTTCAGTTTATACCAATTTATGTCTTAAAACGGGAAGAAAATTTATCACAAGAATTTTTTTGTAAACAGAAAAATCTGGGGTGGGGAAGAAACGGGCCGGCCCAGTTCTTCCCCACCCCCAGTCGCAAAATTCTATTTAGATCTGAGCTCCAAACATTTGTTGCTTATTATATCTTTTTAGTTTATACCAATTTATGTCTTAAAACAGGAAGAAAATTTATCACAAGAATTTTTGTCAACAGAAAAATCTGGGGTGGGGAAGAAACGGGCTGGCCCCATTCTTCTCCACCCCCAGTCTCCGAAGTCTATTTAGATTTGAGCTCCAAACATTTGTTGTTTATTATTTCTTAATAGTTTATTCCAATTTATGTCATAAAAAGTGAAGAAGATTTATCACAAAAATTTTTGTAAATAGAAAAATCTGGGGTGGGGAAGAAACAAACCGGCCCAGTTCCTCCCCACCCCCAGTCTCCAAATTCTATTTAGATTTGAGCTCCAAACATTTTTTGCTTATTATATCTTTTTAGATTATACCAATTTATGTCTTAAAACAAGAAGAAAATTTATCACAAGAGTTTTTTGAAAACAGAAAAATCTGGTGTGTGGAAGAAACGGGCCGGCCCAGTTCTTCCCCACCCCCGTTCTCCAAATGCTATTTAGATTTGAGCTCCAAAATTTTTTGCTTATTATATCTTTTTAGTTTATACCAATTTATGTCGTAAAAAGAGAAGAAAATTTATCACAATAATTTTTTGTAAACAGAAAAATCTGGGGTGGGGAAGAAACGGGCCGGCCCAGTTTTCCCCACCCCCATTCTCCAAATTCTATTTAGATTCGCACTCGAAATATTTGTTTCTTATTATATCTTTTCAGTTTATACCAATTTATGTCTTAAAACGGGAAGAAAATTTATCACAATAATTTTTTGTAAACAGAAAAATCTGGGGTGGGGAAGAAACGGGCCGGCCCAGTTCTTCCCCACCCCCATTCTCCAAATTCTATTTTGATTCGAGCTCCAAACATTTGTGCCTTATTATATCTGTTTAGTTAATACTAATTTATGTCTTAAAAAGCAAAGAAAATGCACCAAAGAATGCTAGAATATGGATGCATATTTTATTGCATCTCCATGAATGGTGTAGCATAGAGCAAATTTTGTCATTCAAGCTAAAAGGACTCAGAACTTATTCAGAATGGTCTCATTTCTCATTTATAACAAATTGTGAGCTGAAAATTACTCGTTGACTATGGTTCTAAAAAAATTTTTAGGGGGGGGAAGAAACTGACTGGGTGGGGATGAAAGCCTCATAAATTAAAGTCTTAATTAGTTTACTTACTTACTTACCCAAGTGGCGTGATTTCAAATACCACCATAGGCAGGAATTTTGTCAGCTAAGTCATTTGTTACGGTTTCCATGTTGTAAGAGTTGTTTAACCCATTTTGTACCGGTGTAACGGTCAGTTTCTTCCCCCGGCCCGTTTCTTCCCCCGGCCCGTTTCTTTCCTGGGGAAGAAACGGGCCGGGGGAAGAAACTGACCGTTACACCGGTACAAAATGGGTTAAACAACTCTTACAACATGGAAACCGTAACAAATGACTTAGCTGACAAAATTCCTGCCTATGGTGGTATTTGAAATCACGCCACTTGGGTAAGTAAGTAAGTAAACTAATTAAGACTTTAATTTATGAGGCTTTCATAAAGGTAACTCAGTTGGACCTGGGGGTAAATGACAGTGCTCTGACCACTGAGCCAAAGAGCTGAACTATCAGAGATTGGTTTTAAACCTATAAGCTATGCACAATCCTCCAAGTTAGATAATTGAAAGGAGGAATTGCATTCCATAACATAACATAAAAGTTAACCCTTCTCTTGCTGAATATTCATTTAAGCCACACCCTTTTCTGGCTATCAACCAATCAAATTACTTGATGTAATTTATTGCTACAACTTCATAAACTGAATGCCAAACAGTGTAGATCCTGATCAGATGGCTTCTTCAGAAGCCATCTGATCTGGATCTACACTGTTTGCAAAGATAAGGGTTGTCGTGAACAGCAAGATAAGGGTTAACACCCTGTAAAAATTTGAGTTAAAAAATCTTCAGATGTATCCGTTTGCCGTAAAAACTGTTGTCTAATTTTGATGGTTAACCTATTTTGTACCGGAAACCCCGAAACGGGTATCCTGGCAAACAGTGCAGGCCAAGATCAGATGCCGCGTTACGCCACAGAACCCGGCGTCTGATCAGGGCCTACACTGTTTGCAAAAAGGTCAGCCATTTTCCACACAAATTTTGAAGAAAACACAACCTGACACCCTGCCATATATAAGGAGGAAGCCTCCATTCGGTACAAAAGGGGTCAACATAAAAGTTAACACCCTGTAAAAATTGGAGGTAAAAAACTTCAGATGTATCCATTTACCTTAAAAACTGTTGTCTAATTTTGATGGTTAGACGTGCTGTTTCAGTTATATCAGAGGGTATTCCAGAACTGTCAACAGAGCTACGAGAAATGCCAGAGAAGATTCTGTCAACCCTTGGCTTGGCAATGCACCAGGTGAGTAAAGATTAGGGCTGGCTAATCCGAGCTGAAAAGTTAATCGATTATCAGCCCTGTCATTGCGATCGATTATCGATTAGTAATCGCTAAGGTTTTTGTCATAATTTTACCTGTCTGGCTTTCTGTCGGAGCATGACTCTTACCATATGTTGCACTTTACCATATGTATATTAGTACATACAGGCCGGAGCAAACAGTGTAGACCCAGATGAGACGCCGCAGAATGCGGCGTCTCATCAAGGTCTGCACTGTTTGCCACTCATACAGCTATTTTAGGCATAACTTTGGGTAGTTAAATGTACCAATCAATGTACAAATCAGAAATGATAATCATTTTTGCGGAATTTATCGATCGATTAATCGATTGTATGATTAATCGTGTCAGCCTTAGTAAAGATTTAGACCTAGTTGTTAGAAGCATTGTTAGCTCAGTCGTAGAGGAGACTTCAAGTGAGCCGACACATGATTAATGTTCTTTGACTATTCATGTGTGGCCAGTTCGTAGAACTGGAGGCAAGATTTTTTTTAGAGCAGCTATCTCAAGGTTTCCTCTGCATGTCTAGAAGCCTCTGGTTTTCACTGGTTAAGCTACTCTCTTCATAAACCAAGGTTTGTGGGTTCGATTCCGGGCTTTTACAAACTTTCAAATGAGTCTTTAACCTTTACCCTGCTGTAGGCAACAAGCCCTATCTTTGCAAACAGTGTAGATCAAGATCAGATGGCTTCTGAAGAAGCCATCTGATCAGGATCTACACAGTTTGACATTCAGTTTATGAATATGTAGAAATAAGCTGCATCAAGTAATCTGATTGGTTCAAAGTCAGAAATGAGTGTGGCTTAATTGAATATTCAGCAGGTTAAAGGTTAAACTGAGGTCCAGTCTCCATATGACGTAAAACACCAAACACCCCCTTCTCTCCATTTCTGCAAGCAGCAAAGGCTCTTGTCTCGCATCCTTGCTGGTCACCTGTTTGATAAGCACTGTAAAAATCCTAGAAATTAAGACACCTTAACCCTTATCTTGCTGAATATTCATTTAAGCCACACCCATTTCTGTCTATCAACCAGTCAAATTACTTGATGTAATTTATTGCTACAAATTCATAAACTGAATGCCAAACAGTGTAGATCCTTCTGAAGAAGCCATCTGATCTGGATCTACACTGTTTCCAAAGATAGGGGTTGTCGTGAACAGCAAGATAAGAGTTAAGGACTTGCTGTACTTTTCATAAAATTTTAACACATTTGGCTCTTCGCCCAGCAAGGAGTCCAGACAGAATGGCAAACTGTGTAGACCCTGATCAGACTGCTCCTTTTTGCTTAGACCTGTCTGTCCCAATACTTAGGATCAGTACGGTACTCATTTCTCATGCGCTGGCTAAGAAGTTCTTACAAGTAAAAACAAAAGCCCCAGCCCATAGGGACTTGAAGAAATATATGGGCTGCATGATGCTTCCACGCAGAGCTGAATCCGGCCCGCACACTAGTACTGGTAAACCGCTTAGAGGATCTAAGCCTGTCCAGGAACCGCGGTGCGAGGTGAACCGTCCATGCTAATAAACCCTATTGGTTTCATTGGGCGACAGGGCTTGAGAAGTCATTTCATCTCAGTGTCGGGTAAAAGTCCCACAAAATTGGTGTTGAAAGGGACGTTAAACCTCAAATCAAACAAAAAAACAAACTAGTAAAAACAAATGTATTGGGTCCAGATTTTCAAAATTAACAATGTTATTTTGGTCCGATCATCATCAAACTAGCCCAGAATGATCATCTTGACAATATCTCAATCAAGTTGGAATATGGGTGTTGTCGGGTCAAAAAGTAGATCAGTAGGTCAAATCATAGAAAAACCTTCTGAACACACTAGAGGCCACAATTTATGTCCAATCATCACCAAACTTGCTCAGAATGATTATCTTGATAATATCTTGGTCACATTCGAATATGGGTCATGTCGGTTAAAAAAGTAGGTCAGTAGGTCAAATCATAGAAAAACCTTACGAACACACTGGAGGCCACAGTTTTGGACCAATCATCATCAAACATGCCCAGAATGCTCATCTTGACAATATCTGAGTCAAGTTCGAATATGGGTCATGTGGGTTCAAAAAGTAGGTCAGTAGATATCAGAGAAAAACCTTGTTAACACACTAGAGGCCACGGTTCTGGTCCGATCATCATCAGACTTGCTCAGAATGATCATCTTGATAATATCTTTGTCACGTTCGAATATGGGTCATGGCAGGTTAAAAAAGTAGGTCAGTAGATCAAATCAGAGAAAAACCTGGTGAACACACTAGAGGCCACATTTTTGGTCCAATCATCATCAAACATGCTCAGAATGATCATCTTGACAATATCTGAGTCAAGTTCGAATATGGGTCATGTCGGTCCAAAAAGTTGGTCAGTTGATAAAATCATAGAAAAACCCTCTGAACACACTAGAGGCCACAGTTTTGGTCTGATCATCATCAAACTTGGTAAAAATGATCATTTGACAATATCTCAGTTAATTTCGAATATGGGTCACATCTGTACAGTAAGTAGGTCAGTAGGTCAGATTGTTGAAAAACCTTGTGGACACACTAGAGACCCCAGTTTTGGTCCAATCATCATCAAACTTGCTCAGAATGATCATCTTGACAATATCTGGGTCAAGTTTGAATATGGGTCATGTCGGGTCAAAATGTAGGTCAGCAGGTCAAATCATAGAAAAACATTTTGAAAACTCTAAGGGGCCACAGTTTTAGTCAAATCATCATAAAACTTGCTAAGTTCGAATATGGGTCATGTCAAATCAAAAAGTAGATCAGTAGGTTATTTTGTCATAACTTAATAGGGACGTTAAACCTCAAATCAAACAAAAAAACAAACTAGTAAAAACAAATGTATTGGGTCCAGATTTTCAAAATTAACAATGTTATTGTAAAAAATTTGAGCATTTAGTTTGGCAAATAAGCTAATATTTTTGTTGAAAAAAAAATTAAAATACAAAAGCTATACACATTTCAGCAGCAAGAATACCAAGAATACCACTGTAGTAGATATTGTTCTTGCTAGAGCAGTTTGCATTGTGACCACTAACAAGCCCATTAAGCTAACAATGCTTTGAACAATGGGCCCTTGGTGTATTTGCTGTATTAACTCTTAGCATGCTGTTCACGACAACACCTATCTTTGGAAACAGTGTAGATCCAGATCAGATGGCTTCTGAAGAAGCCATCTGATCAGGATCTACACTGTTTGTCATTAAGTTTATGGCTTTGTAAGAATAAATTACATCAAGTAATCTGATTGGTTCAGTCATAAGTGGGTGTGGCTAAATTGAATATTCAGCAAGACAAGGGTTAAATACATTATGTAAAGTCTTCATTAGCTTTTCAAAGCTACCCAGAAAGTCTGGCCTCGAGATTATAAAACTACATGTTTTTTCATACTAAGCTGGGTTGAATATGAAATTTATCCTACTCATGAATATCAATATGCCAACAAGTGTTTGCCATATTGATGTTTATCATATGACGTCGTTGATTAGCAGTGGATAACGTCGTGTAATAAAAATCGTATGACCACACGTGTAATAACACTTTGGCGGGATTAAGTAACGTCATGATGACGTCCATGTCAACCATGCATGTTTGTGGGGAAAATGTAAAATTTAAAGGCGATAAAATCAAATTTAAAGTTGTCATATGATAAACAGAATCTTACACTTGTGGTCATTTCATATTAAATTTATAAAACTCGCCGAAGGCTCGTTTCATAAATTTCGCATGAAATGACCACTCGTGTAAGATTCTCTATTTATGGGCTGTATATAAATAAACTTTCGTATTGGTATATATGAGCAGAAAATTGCCTCATTTGTATTATATTGTTGATGAGCATTAAAAATTTCATGCTCTAGTCACTGAGCATGAAAAATGTTTTATGCCTTGGGACCCTTATTCAGCTTAAAGACAAATTTTCTTATTTCTGCATTTCAACATATTGTTATGGGCAGGGCTCGAGAAAATATCGGTTTTTCGGTTCTGGACCGATTTTGGTATTTCTGAACCGATTTTGACTTACAAAGGATGTTAAAAAATCGGTCCAGTATTCAATGATATTTTCAAAAAATCGGTTCGAAAATTTTCGCCAAGTCGCTAAATTGTGTAAACGAACTGACCTTTTGCCACAGATAATCCAAGCGTGTATTGATAAAACACCTCGAGGGCCAGTTATTGGACCGGCTCATTATTGGTATAGGTAAATCGGATTTGTCCACACAGCCGAACCATTTTCCAGACAGGTTAGACAGCAAGTACATTGAAAAAAGTCATTCTTTTTTCTGTTGTTTTTATATCTATAGGAGATCTATAGGAGACACACGAAGGGTAATTGAATACACGTTTAATTGAAACAATTTATCAGTGAGAAAATAGTTGTTGAACTATTACAAAGGAATTAATTAGGCACTACTATTCAAATGGATTATTCCGCTACTAACCTGTAATCCCCTGGCGTTATCAGTAGGTAAGCTGTCAAACAATTTGAAAAGGTGTGAAATTTGGGTCAAATAATGCAGGACAGACGCTTATTTGTTTACACAAGTGTTTATGTCATTAATTTATGACTGCCTATGTTGAACGGATATTTAAACATAAAAAGTGGTTTTCCACAGGGCGCAATTCAAAAACCACATCTGTTGCATGTAATCATGGAAAAAGAAAAAAAAAATAAATAAGAAATAGATATTCGCTCCAAAATTGAAACAATAACATAAAACACGTGGTATTACGTCCTAGTGTAATTTAATGTGTATTGTATAAAATGAAACTGAATGACGACATTTTTCCGATCACGTGGTTTCGTGTTTTTTTTTTTTTTTTTTGTTTTTTTTTTTGATAAGGTTTTTTTTTTATTTTTTAAGATAAGGGTAGTAGACATTAGTAATTATGAAATAACATTTATTTAGAATATTAAGAAGTTCGGTTCGGCCCTATAAGATTTTCAGTGACTCTAGTAAACCCACGTTTTGGTTCAAGATTTAACCTTTTTTTTTTTTTTTTTTCTTTAACGACAGCAAATGATTTTTTATTTAGAAACAGCCACAATTTAAATCTATGACATAAAACATGTTTGTTTAACGTTCTTTAATGAAAAAATGTGTATTGCGTAAGCTAAAACCGTATGACGTCATTTCCGACCACGTGGCGGCAATTTCGGTCGCCATTTGTAGTTAAAGGACAACGCTCAAAATCAGTAGAATTGGTATTTATTTTGCAAATAGATAACAAGAAAACGATAAAAAAAAAACAAAGAAACAATCATACACTCGCATGTATGCATGTATGGTTTATGTATACATATATACCGGTACCCATGTGTGGAGGGTGAACCTACATAGGCGGACTTTATATAAACTAAACCAAAATGGCGGCCGCCAGCGAAGTGTAAACGAGGGCATTTTCACGAATAAAAACAGGTTCGAGACATTTTTTTAACATTTTCGTAAGTTTTCGGACACCTAACACCCTGTATTTTGAAATTGAAAAATAATAATGAAAGGAAACAAATGACCTTTACGGAAATGACCGAAAATCGGTTCGGCAATTTCCGGGTTTTTTTTTTTTGCCGAAAATCATGCCGGACCGATTTTGATTCTTCAGTTTCTCGAGCCCTGGTTATGGGTACTTGTGAGTATCGTCTTAATGAGGCAATTCCAGCAAATACCTATAACATATCTTTCCAACAAGAAGTAGGGAAAATCTTCCTTTATTGTCCTTCATGACCTTGAAAATCTTCTTTATCTATGGCCACACAATCTTGCTAATATTTCATCATTCAAATAAATGTACATGTTCTAACAATACTCCTAGAAGCCTCTGTGGCGCAGTGGTTACGCTACTCGCCTTGTAAACCAGGGTCGCAGGATCGATCCCAGGCTTCTTCAGACTTTCGGATGAGCCTTTAACTCGAGGTCCCGTCTCCGTTTGACCTCATCTGTTAGTGAGACTTAAACTCAAACACTCACTCACTCTAACAATATTCCATATGGTCCAAAGCCTTGTCAAAAAGATTACACATGTAATGTCAAGCCTTATTTTCTCTGAAAAATACAACAGAAATACATGAGAATACGTCTGTAAATGTAGTGACTGGCAGTTTACGGCTCAGTAGCATTTGGCTATGGTAATGATCCTACGTAAGTATTAGAACAGGTAAGCCTAGCCAAACAGTATAGACCCAGATCAGACTGCCCATGAAGGTGCAGTCTAATTGGGGTCTACACTGTTTACCATTATGTCTGCACCTTTTGGAGTCCTTGTTGGATCTTGAAACATTTTTTTAGCTCACCTGTCACGTAGTGACAAGGTGAGCTTTTGTGATCACATTTTGTCCGTCGTCCGTGCGTGCGTCCGTGCGTGCATCCGTGCGTGCATGCATGCGTAAACAATTTCTTGTCCACACGATAGCATCTTCATTTATGATTTGATTTTAACCAGACTTGCACACAACTTGTACCATCATGAGATCTAGGTTCCTTGCTGGAACCAGCCATATCCTATCATGTGTTATGGAGTTACGGCCCCTGAAAGGGCAAAAATTGCCTATTTCGGTCTTGTCCGCATGATAGCATCTTCATTTATGATTTGATTTTAACCAGACTTGCACACAACTTGTACCACCAAGAGATCTGGGTTCCTTTCTTGAACCAGCCATACCCCATCATGTGTTACGGAGTTACGGCCCCTGAAAGGGCAAAAATTGCCTATTTTGGTCTTGTCTGCATAATAGCTGTTTCATTTATGATTTGATTTTAACTAAACTTGCACACATTTTATACCACCCCAATATAATTCGGTCAAGTTCGAATATGGGTCATGTTGGGTCAAAAAGTAGGTCAGTAGGTCAAATCAGAAAAAAAAACCTTGTGAAGACACTAGAGGCCACAGTTTTGGTCCGATCATCATCAAACTAGCCCAGAATGATCATCTTGACAATATCTCAATCAAGTTGGAATATGGGTGTTGTCGGGTCAAAAAGTAGGTCAGTAGGTCAAATCATAGAAAAACCTTCTGAACACACTAGAGGCCACAATTTATGTCCAATCATCACCAAACTTGCTCAGAATGATTATCTTGATAATATCTTGGTCACATTCGAATATGGGTCATGTCGGTTAAAAAAGTAGGTCAGTAGGTCAAATCATAGAAAAACCTTACGAACACACTGGAGGCCACAGTTTTGGTCCAATCATCATCAAACATGCCCAGAATGCTCATCTTGACAATATCTGAGTCAAGTTCGAATATGGGTCATGTGGGTTCAAAAAGTAGGTCAGTAGATATCAGAGAAAAACCTTGTTAACACACTAGAGGCCACGGTTCTGGTCCGATCATCATCAGACTTGCTCAGAATGATCATCTTGATAATATCTTTGTCACGTTCGAATATGGGTCATGGCAGGTTAAAAAAGTAGGTCAGTAGATCAAATCAGAGAAAAACCTGGTGAACACACTAGAGGCCACATTTTTGGTCCAATCATCATCAAACATGCTCAGAATGATCATCTTGACAATATCTGAGTCAAGTTCGAATATGGGTCATGTCGGTCCAAAAAGTAGGTCAGTTGATAAAATCATAGAAAAACCCTCTGAACACACTAGAGGCCACAGTTTTGGTCTGATCATCATCAAACTTGGTAAAAATGATCATTTGACAATATCTCAGTTAATTTCGAATATGGGTCATATCTGGACAGTAAGTAGGTCAGTAGGTCAGATTGTTGAAAAACCTTGTGGACACACTAGAGACCCCAGTTTTGGTCCAATCATCATCAAACTTGCTCAGAATGATCATCTTGACAATATCTGGGTCAAGTTTGAATATGGGTCATGTCGGGTCAAAATGTAGGTCAGCAGGTCAAATCATAGAAAAACATTTTGAAAACTCTAAGGGGCCACAGTTTTAGTCAAATCATCATAAAACTTACTAAGTTCGAATATGGGTCATGTCAAATCAAAAAGTAGATCAGTAGGTTATTTTGTCATAACTTTTGAACTGTTTGAGATAGAGCCATCATATTTGGTATGTAGGTTTCTTGTGACAAGGGCTTCCCACTCATATAAAGATTTGACCTTTGAAGTTGACCTGTGACCTACTTTACCATAACTTTCGAACCATATGAGATAGAGCCTTCATATTTGGCATGTATGTTCCTTGTGACAAGGTTTTCTCAACCATTCAAAACTTTTGAGCCATGACCTTGACCTTTGACCTACTTTGTCATAACTTCTGGAGCATTTAAGATACAGCCTTCATATTTGGCATATAGGTTCCTTCATAGGAGTGAGTGTTTGAGTTGAAGTCTCACCAACAGCTAAGGTCATACGGTGATGGGACCTCTGTTTAAAGACCAATCTGAAAGTCTGGAAAAGCCTGGGATCGATCCTGCCACCCCTGGTTTACAAGGCAAGTAGCATGACCACTTCTCCATGAAGGCTTCTAAACTTCATTGGAATGTTGTGTAGATGACCCTCTAGGAAAATAGCGTAACGATTAACAAATGGTCACAAGAGCTAAAAATAGAAAAACATTGTAAATTTGCTTCAAATGCAAACTCCTTCTTAACCTTTGGGCCATTTGGATTTAAAACTTCACAGGAATGTAGCCTAGGTGACTCCCTACCAAAATAGTTAAAACTCACTCAGTGCTCCAGCTAGACCGTTTTTCCGGGGCGCCGCGCCCTGCCCTCAAAATGCGGCGCCCTGCCCCTTTTCCTAACGCCCTGCCCTAAAATCAACCGTATCTTTTATTTCATTTTTCTCGTTTCGGAGCGTGGCTTTTTCACGTGTTATCAATCTACTTAAATTATTGGGGGAATCCCCACCGTGGCACACACCAGATTTATCGGATTTTTACTGCATCACATGCAGCTAAGAGCTGTGTCTATCAAAAATGCTTCTTCCGGCATATACGACCATCACAGAATCAACTCGCATCGGCGCAGTCTAATCTGGGCCATTGCTGTTGGCGCCGATCTGCGGCAGACTGATCTGAGCATCGGCTGTTCGCACCAATCCAAAAAATGCGCTTCATACGACTCATACCGCATGTGCGCAGTCTAATCTTCGGTTGTTCGCACAGAAAATAAGGGAATGCACAGCGATCTGAGCGCCGGCTGTTCGCATCAATTTAAAATAGCGCATCCAGCATGACCAGCGTAGACACTGACGGCACCCGCACTAACTGATCTTATTCTCGGCAGTTTGCGCCGCAAATGCATAAGCGCAGTCTGATCTGTGCGTCGAAGGGAATGCACACCGATCTAAGCGCCGGCTGTTCGCATCAATTTAAAATAGCGCATCCAGCATGACCAGCGTAGACACTGACTGCACCCGCACCATCTGATCTTATTCTCGGCAGTTTGCGCCGCAAATGCACAAGCGTCGGCTGTTCGTACGGTTCGGGCCTCATCGGCGGTGGTGCAGGCTGATCCGAGCGTTGGCCATTAGAACCAATCTAAGATACACGACCAACACTCAGTCGCATCTGCGCAGCCTGATGATTCGCGCTTCATCTGCGGTTGTGCAGTCTGATCTGGGCGTCGACTAAAATGGCGCTTCCAGCATATACGGCCAGCACAGATTTCAACCGCACAGTCTGGTGTGAGTTTTTGCTGTTCCCAGACGCAAGATTCTAAATGCACTGCAGGGATTTGTTCTCAAATACCTAAAGAACATTTTCACTTGGCGGGGCTCGTTTTACCGTAGTGGGCATGCAGAAATTGTTGGCTCACACTTCTCAAGTGGGTCAGATCAGCATGAAATGCATAAGGCACGGCAGTTAACGGGACTGTGTAAATGTGCCGGTTTCTTTAATCTCTTTGTGTTCAGCTTGTATCACATGTGCCACTGTTACATAGAGAAATTATTCATTTGTTTGCTCGAAGTATATTTAAGCAAGGTCAAAAATTTCAACATTTATCTATCAGATTTAAGTCTGCTAACACGTATACTTTCTGTCTGAGACACAAATTTGCAACATGCCTACTCGAGATCGTGTGCAGCGTTCTCTTACTAAGATTGGTAATGCGAATAAGAGGAAACTCACTGATTTCTTTACGTAAGTTTCCTTTGCAGAATCATTTTTTATGACCGTAGCAAAATTATTTCGTTTATTTCGAGCTGGTCGTAAATCAGAATATGATGTTAAAGCAACATCGTATTAACGTTGATGCAACGCCATGCATCGAGTTTGAGACAACGTTGCCTTCACGTGTGCTCAATGGCCAGCGGACACACACAGCATGTTTATAACGTCGTATCAACGTCATGACGTTGCATCCTTGCTTAGGCTTCATGTGCTGCCTGATGAGACCCATGGAGGGGTCGAAACAGTCTCATTTTTGGCAATAATTTCCACTCAAAACACTCCAGAGGCCACCTTTAAGGACTAAATTTTCTTGGGGGAGGACCACCAAACCCCCCTGGTGGGAGGGGGACACCCCCTCCCACACCCTCCCCCGTCTCGTCGCTTCGCGACTCGGAGTGCCCTTTCAGGGCATGTACGCCCTGCCCTTCTCAGATTCTAGCTGGAGCACTGTCATTCCACTCCAATGAACAAGATGGCTGCCAGAGCTAAAAATAAAAAAAAAATCTTCAAACGACAATTCCTTCTGTACCCTTGGGCCAATTTCATTCAAACTTCGAAGTGATGTTGCTTAGATGACCCTCTACCAAAAAGGCTAAAACAATCCCGCTCTGATGAAAAAAAATGGCCACCGGAGCTAAAAAAAGAAAAATATTTTAAGTCTGATTCAAACGTGAACCCCTCCTAAACCCTAAGGCCAATTTGATTCAAACTTCACAGGAATGTTGCCCAGGTTACTCCCTACTAAATGAGCTAAAATCACTCTGCTGATGAACAAGATGGCCACCATAGCTAAAAATAGAATGTACTCAAGACAGTGACACACAGGTGAGCGAACCAGGGCCCTGTGGGCCCTCTTGTATTTAAATTTTATGACAATTACAGATTTTTACAGTAACTTTGTAAAGAAGACAAAACTGTTTTTGTAAGAGGTGCCCTAAAGGTGTAACCATTCCATTTAAATATAGCACTACCTCTGGCCGATTTCTTAGTGCCTTGCAAGTCGCAATTGTTTTCTCTTATTGCAACTGCTTGTATATAGAGGACCCTTGTTATAACATCAGTATTTCTTCCGTTACACTTTGTCGTTATAAAGAACTGCCCTATATAATGGATCCCAATAAGGAGTAATATAGCAGGTAACTAAAGGGCTTTTTGTGGCGCCTGCTATTAGCATGGCGCGATATAGGTGCCCGATTTTCCATTCGTTCATTCGTCTCTATTCATCCGTTTGTCAATGCATCAACATTTGCGACCACCCTAGCATTCACCCAAAGGTTCAAGTTTATTTCTCAAGTATTATAAGTGCTTCATTAATGATACTTGGTACAAACTTGTACCTGTGGATGGCAACTTAAATGCAAGCATCCATATTTGACCTTGACCTACATTTCATGGCTCACTGACTTTTGTAAAATATTGCGACCTCCCTAGCGTTCACCCAAATGGTCAAGTTTATTAAATTTTCTTAAGAACTATAAGAGCTTCATTAATGATACTTGATACTAACTTGTATCTGTGGATGGCAACTTCAGTGCAAGCATCCATATTTGACCTTGACCTACATTTCATGGTTCACTGACTTTGTAACATATTGCGACCACCCTAGCGTTCACCCAAATGGTCAAGCTAATTTCTCAAGAACTATAAGAGCTTCATTAATGATACTTGATACTAACTTGTATCTGTGGATGGCAACTTCAGTGCAAGCATACATATTTGACCTTTACCTAAATTTCATGGTCCACTGACTTAGTGAACTATTTCATCAACCCTAGTGTTCAACCTAATGTTTAAGTTCATTTCTCAAGAACTATTAGAGCTTCATTAATGATATTTGGTACAAGCTTGCATCTAGGAATGGCAACTTTTATGGAAGCATATTTATTTGACCTTGCCCTAGATTTCATGGTTCGGTGACTTTGCTCCCTCACAGGCGCGACAAAGCCTTCGGTGGAATTTTTGTTTCCTTTTAACAGATACTTCAAGAAACAAATGTAAAAATTTGTTAGAGTCACCTTTTCCCGTAGGTACTTCAAGAAACAAATGTTGTAATGTAGAAATTTATTAGAATTGACTCAGTGAGGAAATTCTAACAAATATCTACAACATTTGTAGCTTAGAATATTCAGTACATAATTCTTGAATTTCTCCATTAACCCATTGTATGTGGGAAAACCCTAAATGGGTACCTTGGCAAACAGTGCAGGCCCAGATCAGACGCCGCAGAATGCGGCATCTGATGGGGTCCTGGACTGTTTGCTAACAGAATTTTCTGTCAAAAGTAGAATAAAAACAAAAAATAGGCCTGACACCCCTTTTATGACAAATGTACTTATCCAACATATAGCAATCCAAGTATACAATGGGTTAATCTGTACCATTTTGCGCTGAGGATTTGTACTATTGAAATGGGCGCTATCACAAGTCATATCAAATGTCCGTATAAAGGGACTTGACTGTATTTTATTTTGTTATTTCCAGCACATCTACCACAGACGTCTACGGGAAGCCAGAGAGGCAGCGCAGGAGGAAGAGTCAGCCCAGATAGAGATATCTGATATTTCTGTACCTATGATCTCTGCAAGGGTGCTCAACTTTGGAAAACCAATACCACTGAAGAATCTTAAAGCTAATAACTATGGTTAGTTTATTTTGTATCAGAGTTAACTGCAAGAAAATGATAGAATTCGTTGTGGAACAAAGATAGTCTCTCTCTCTGACTGTGAGACAGTTTAAGGTTTATGATGGAAAGAATTCTAGTTGAAATTTAAAAAAGTATTCAGATACACCTGCTTGAAGAATAGATGGGCTGCATGATGCTTCCATGCAGAGCTGAAACCGACTGCACATGAGTACTGGTAACCGCTTAGAGGATCTAAGCGTGCCCGTCTATGCTTGTAAACTCTATTGGTTTCATTGGGCGGCTGGGCTTGAGGTGTCATTTCATCTTGATATCGGGTAAAAGTCCCACAAAATTGGAAGCAACGTCTCCAAAATGATCTATACAGTGTTGATGGGGACGTTAAACCTCAAATCAAACAAACAAACACCTATACAGTTGTCGCCTCTTAACTGCAGTACTGATAAAGTACCTAAGAATGGCAATTTCTACAACATTTAACATTAAATTTAGTAAAATTAAATCATTTTATGATAGTTTTTCATAAGTTGTATATTCTCTGTGTTTTTAGTTAAGTTCTAGAAACTTAAGTATGAATATAGATGACAAGATCTAGTGCACAGATATGAATATCTCACTATGAACATTTGACATTTGAAAAGACCAGTTTGTTTGGAGTTTAACAGCCCAATCAACCCCATTTAGGTCATATGGAGTATGTCAGTATACCAAACCTCACGTTTCCTGGGCAGGCTTGTACTTAGGCAAATAACCAGTTATGGTGCACACTCTTTCACCAGAAACTGACTCTTCTTGAATAAGCAGAAGGTAGAGAATGACGGTAGAAAAGATTTTGTGATCTATCGCCATGAAAGAGTGTTGCCGACCCTCAGGAGGACATTCTTTCCTTTAAGAGTTGACTCCTCTTTACATGGAAGACAAAAATACTTTTGCAGGAGTTGCCTCCCCTGAATGTGTATCCATTCCCCTTAAATAGTAGACCCAATTTGTTGAAAGGTTCTGTGTCTTTGTGCATGTATGCAAATAAGGAGTCACAAGAACATTTTAGAAGCCTCTGTGGTGTAGTGGTTATGCTTCGTGCCTCAACCAATCAAATTACTTAACATTATGTATACAATATACAATCAATGCACAAAATGCATGAGAAACAGTGTAGATCCTGATCAGATTGGCTTCTTTAGAAGCCAATCGCCAATCTGATCTGGATCTACACTGTTTGCAAAGGTAGGGGTTATCATGTTTATCAAGACAAGGATTAAAGTGCCGCTAAAAATGTATTTATGTTTTAGGGAAGTTTGTGTCTGTGAAAGGAACAGTTGTAAGAGTCAGCAATATCAAGCCACTATGTACAGTACTGGGATTTGAGTGTAACAACTGTGGAACTGTACAGGTAATAGTTGAGTGTAACAACTGTGGCACTATACAGGTAATAGTTGAGTATAACAACTGTGGCACTGTACAGGTAGTAGTTGAGTATAACAACTGTGGCACTGTACAGGTAATAGTTGAGTGTAACAACTGTGGCACTGTACAGGTAATAGTTGAGTGTAACAACTGCAGCACTGTACATGTAATAGTTGAGTGTAACAACTGTGGCACTATACATGTAATAGTTGATTGTAACAACTGTGGCACTGTACAGTGAATAGTTGAGTGTAACAACTGTGGCACTATACAGGTAATAGTTGAGTGTAACAACTGTGGCACTGTACAGGTAATAGTTGAGTGTAACAACTGTGGCACCGTACAGGTAATAGTTGAGTGTAACAACTGTGGCACTATACAGGTAATAGTTGAGTGTAATAACTGTGGCACCGTACAGGTAATAGTTGAGTGTACCAACTGTGGCACTGTACAGGTAATAGTTGAGTGTAACAACTGTGGCACTGTACAGGTAATAGTTGAGTGTAACAACTGTGGCACTATACAGGTAATAGTTGAGTGTAACAACTGTGGAACTGTACAGGTAATAGTTGAGTGTAACAACTGTGGCACTGTACAGGTAATAGTTGAGTGTAACAACTGTGGCACTGTACAGGTAATAGTTGAGTGTAACAACTGTGGCACTGTACTTGTAATAGTTGAGCCACAATAAGTAATCGAAACACTGACAGGTAATAGTTGAGTGTAACAACTGTGGCACTCTACAGGTAATAGTTAAGCCACGATAAGTAATGGAAACACTGACAGCATTGGTGGCTCAATTATCTCTTGAGAAAATGATCCTTATAATGGAGAATTAGGCTGTTTTGTGAAGCCCTGAAATTCCTGTACTTTATGCAGACAGTTTAGACCCTGATCAGATCTGGGTGTACACTGTTTGCAATGCCGAATCAGTGTTTTACAGCCAGCATTCTTTTACACAGCACTCTGACCTGACAATGACAAGAATTGCACAGACATAAATAACATATCCATGGCTTTTGTACAAATCAATAATAGTTACCTGGGCCCAGTTGTTCAAAGCCATGTTAGCTTAATGAGCTCATTAGTAGTCGAATTGTTAACTGTTTTAGCAGGTACAAAATCTAAAATTTTGGTATTTTTGCTGAAAAAATGTGAGTAGCTTTTGCATATGCAAAAGATACTCACATTTTTTTCAGCAAAAATATTAGTATATTTGCTCTATTAAATGATCACACTTTTAACAATTTGTTAACTAATGACGTCGTTAATTTTGAACAACTGGCCCCTGGACATTAACAACGTAAAGCTGTTTGGGTTGACTGAAAGTCAACTGAAAAAGTGATCTTTGAGCATGCATGCTTAAGCCTGAAATCAAAGGTGCATTCAACAATGCCAGTGCCCGCTGAGTGCCCACTTTGTTGCCTGCAGAATGTAGGCAACAAAGTGTGCGATCGATGGGTGCCCGCTTTGTTGACCACACCTCTGCACACAACTTAATCAAAATACAACCTTTCCTGACTGCAGGAAGAAACGTGGTTTCAATGGCTGTCCATATAGGGCCCATTGAAGACTGATCAGCCTGAGTGGATGTGCAGGCTCATCTGAATCTTGCCTGTGCACACTTGCTCAGTCCTCTTGCTTGAATCTTGATGAGTCCCAGTTAAGGGGGAAGTACCCAACTTAATGCCAGGGTAAAAAAAGAATGGTATTTCATACAAAGAGTAAGTCTGATCAATGGAAATTCGGGTCCATAATGGGGCTCACCAACTTAATTTACCAGATATCGCAGTGTCGTCTATATGCATAGCCTACATTTTCACAAGTTGACCCAATAATAGTGAAACATTCTTGCAGTAATTTTCAATTTCTTTATTTAACCCATTGTATGCAGGAAACCCCTAAGGGGTACCTTGGCAAACAGTGCAGGCCAAGATCAGACGCCGCAGCAGGGCCTGCACTATTTGCTAACAGAATTTTCCGTCAAAAATAGAATAAAAACAAAAAATAGGCCTGACACTCTTTTATGACAAATGGACTTGTCCAACATATAGCAATGGAAGAGTCCACTAGCATACAAAGGGTTAAAAATTATCTTTGATTATGCAGAATGTTTATTTTGATGAGATATGCTACTGTTCTCATGTGAAATTCATTTCACATCGTTTCTGAAGATTTGTTTTTGTTTGATTTGAGGTTTGACGTCCCCGTCAACACTGTTAAGGTCATTTTTGAGATGCTGCTTCCAATTTCGTGGGACTTTTACCCGACATTGAGATGAAATGACATCTCAAGCCCTGTCGCCCAATGAAACCAATAGGGTTTATCAGCATGGACGGTCCGCCTCACACTGCGGTTCCTAGACAGGCTTAGATCCTCTAAACGGTTTACCAGTACTCGTGTGCGGGCCGAATTCAGCTCCACGTGGAAGCATCATGCAGCCCATATATTTCTTCAAGCCCCTAAGGGTGGGGGCCACCATTTCTGAAGACAAGAAGTACAGTTTTTGTGGATAAAGAAAACGTCCTGTTGGTAAAAAGTCATTTATAATTTTACAATTCCATGGTTTTCAGAATCTAATTGGAAATTGCAAATATAAATATAGGGTCACCATCTTTAAATGACAGTTATGACAAAATACCCATCTTATCTGTTTCAATGACTGTTTGTATTTTTGTTTGTTTACAGGGGGTGAATTTACCAGATGGAAAGTATGTGGTACCAACTTCAGTAAGTATATACAAGAAAATGATTTTCAAAGTTAGTTCTAATTTTGATAAAGATAATTTGCGTAGTTAACTCTTATCCTGCTCTTCATGACAACCCCTATCTTTGGAAACAGTGTAGATCCAGATCAGATGGCTTCTGAAGAAGCCATCTGATCAGGATCTACACTGTTTGGCATTCAGTTTATGCATTTGTAGCAATAAATTACATCAAGTAATTTGATTGGTTCAAAGTCAGAAATGGGTGTGGCTAAACTGAATATTCAGCAAGATAAGGGTTAAATTTGTGTGATGAAAGGAAATTTTGATTCTGTTGTAAGGATCATGTTCCTGTTCTTTAGTCTAGCCAATACATGTGAAGAAGCCAAGTTATGCTTGTTTATGTTCTAATGTGATGTTTTCTTTGGGTTCTCGGGTTTTCACCCACCTGAGATCATTATGATAACTCACCCGTGCGACACAGTGCATTTTTCACATCTCCAAAATGACTACTTTTCTGATGAAAATCCGTGATATTTTTGTTATAAATATAAATGCTCAAAACCTAGGTTGTGGGTACTCTTTAGAACCACCTCATTGAGGCGGTTCTAACAAGTACCCACAACCTATGTCTTGGAGCAGAAATAACAAAATTAAGTTATACCCCTGTAAACCCCAGTTTTCTCTATATAAAGTGGGGTTTAAGGGGGTGTTCATTTCACGGACTTGTTCATGTGATGGTGAACAATTTGCTCACACCAGTGAGATAGCATTGAATACACAGTAAAGCATATTGTGGCCATTGTTATTAGAAATAATTCAGTTCAAGTTAAAATTAAATTTGGACATGTACACAGAGTGATTTGTTTATTTGGAGTTTAACAGCCCAGTCAACACTATTTGGGTCATATTGAACCAGTCAGAAGATAACTTAAACTTTGCTTGTGGCCTAATGTTGTTCATACTTCAATGAATGTTGAAGTGATTCATTTTAAATTGAAGTATGAACCACATGGGGTCACAACCAAAGTTAAAGTGAATCCTTTCTTTCTCATACTTTAGTGAAAGTAAAAAAAAAATACCTTCATTTCATAAAAAAACACAATTTTGCTTGAGAAGACTTTGTTGTCTTTTTCCTTTCAGTGTCCATCAGGTGATTGCCGAGGTAAAACTTTCCTGCCACAGAGAAATTCTAACATCACAGAGACAATAGACTGGCAGACCATTAGGTATGTTGTACAGCACAGTTTTTGACGAATGGTTAGCTGTTCTCATTAAAAACCTAATATATTGTAAATTTATCACCGAAAAAAAAAAAATTAACCCTTATCTTGCTGTTCACAACATCCCCTATCTTTGCAAACAGTGTAGATCCAGATCAGATGGCTTCTGAAGAAGCCATCTGATCAGAATCTACACTGTTTGGCATTTAGTTTATGAATTTGCAGCAATAAATTACATCAAGTAATTTGATTGGTTGATAAACAGAAATGGGTGTGGCTTAAATGAATATTCAGCAAGATAAGGGTTAAAGTGAAAATTGTGATATTTTTCTTATTTCTGCTTAAGATATTGATTGTGGAACACATTGGAACCGCCTCACTGTGGTGGTTCTAACGAGTACCCACAATCTATATTTTAGAGCAGAAATAAGAAAAATAAGGTTTACCCCTTTAAACCCAAGTTGTACTATATAAAAGTGGGATTCAAGGGGTCAGAATTATATAGACTTGTTTTCATGATGTGATTAACTTTGGATAAAAAATTTGCAAGTATTTGACTGAGTTATGCCTCTTTTCAGACAGATTTAGCATTGTAACCTTATCGGACTTAATGACAATTTACCTCAAGAATGGCATGAGCTAGACTTATAAAAATTTGTAGGCATTTTGGGAACAATGTGTAGATGACCTGAATAACTTACAGTGAAATTTTTTAAATCTTGTTCAGAGATTTGCCCCTTTCCAGATTTATACAGTTTAGCATTGGAAAAGCTTGTTGGCAGAATATCTCAGGAACTGCTTGAACGAGGTTTATGAAATTTTGCAGGTAGTTTGGGACCAATTGGTAGATGAATTGATTTACTTTAGATGAAATTATGTTTTGCCCCTTTTCAGATAGCCATTTTTGCACTGGCAGTTTATCAACAAAATATCTGAGAAACTGTTTGCGATAGGCTCATGAAATGTTTCAAACAGTTTAGGACGTACATGTAGATGACCTGATTAAAGTTCTAAATTTTTTAGCTCACCTGAGCCTTTAGGCTCATAGTTGAGCTTATAGTATAGCCATGGTCCGTCGTCCGTCCGTGCATCCGTCCGTCCGTCCACCATTTTCAAAGATCTTCTTCTCCTATACTGCAGGGCCAATCAAAGCCAAATTTCATATGGAGCCTCAGTGGGATGGGGGAACGAAAGTTTGTTCACGGGGTCTGGATCACATGACCAAGATGGCCGCTATGCCCATATATGGTAAAAAGCCTTCAAAAATCTTCTTCTCCAGAACCATAAGGCCAGTGGCCTTGAAACTTGGCATGTAGCATATGGTACTCGGGGCCCATCATGGTTTGTACAAATGGTGACCCCGGGTTGACCTTGACCTATTTTACAGCAATGTCAAATTTGCCGAAGTAGGCTTTTGCATGGGGCAAAGTGAAAATAATGGATTTATAGGAAAACCATTGAAGACAGTGTCACCAAAATTTGTAGATCAGGTAAAGTAACTGAATACATGAAGATCTATGGGTCAGAAAGGTCAAGGTCATTCATTGGCCTTAGACCAAGGTCATTCAGGATCCATATTTCAAACATTTTTTTCTCCAAAACTGCTGAGCCAATTTAAGTGAAATTTAATATGGAGCCTTTGTGAGTTGAACAAATGAAAAAATGCCAATACGGTCTAGATCACATGACCAAGATGGCCGTCACGCCTATATATATGGTAAAAAGCCTTAAAAATTCTTCTTCTCCAGAACCGTAAGGCCAATGGCCTTGAAACTTGGCATGGTACTCAGGCCCATCATAGTTTGTACAAATGGTGACCCCGAGTTGACCTTGACCTATTTTACAGCAATGTCAAATTTGCCTACTTAGGCTTTTGCATAGGAAAAAGTGAAAATAATGGATTTTTAGGAAACCATTGAAGACAGTGTCACCAAAATTAGTAGATAAGGTAAAGTAGCTGAATACATGAAGATCTATGTGTAAGAAAGGTCAGGGTCATTAATTGACCTTAGACCAAGGTCACGTAGGTTCCATATTTCAAACATTTTTTCTCAGAAACTACTGAGCCAATTGAAGTGAAATTCAATATGGAGCCTTTGGGAGTTGAACAAATGAAAAGCTGCCAACATGGTCTAGATCACATGACCAAGATGGCCACCACGCCCATATATGGTAAAGAAACTTCGAAATTCCTCTTCTCAAGAACCGTAAGGCCAATGGCCTTGAAACTTGGCATGTAGCATATGGTACTCGGGCCTATCATAATTTGTTCAAATGGTGTTCCTGGGTTGATCTTGACCTATTTGACAGTAATGTCAAATTTGCTGACTTAGGCTTTTGCATAGGAAAAAGTGAAAATAATGGATATTTAGGGAAACCATTGAAGACAGTGTCACCAAAATTTGTAGATCAGGTAAAGTAACTGAATACATGAAGATCTATGGGTAAGAAAGGTCAAGGTCATTCATTGACCTTAGACCAAGGTCACTCCGATTTCATATTTCAAAAAAAAACATTTTTTCTCAGAAACTACTGAGCCAATTTAAGTGAAATTCAATATGGAGCTTTTGTGAGTTGAACAAATGAAAAGTTGCCAGTACGGTCTAGATCACATGACCAAGATGGCCACCACGCCCATATATGGTAAAGAAACTTCGAAATTATTCTTCTCAAGAACCGTAAGGCCAATGGCCTTGAAACTTGGCATGTAGCATATGGTACTCGGGCCTATCATAATTTGTTCAAATGGTGACCCTGGGTTGATCTTGACCTATTTGACAGTAATGTCAAATTTGCTGACTTAGGCTTTTGCATAGGAAAAAGTGAAAATAATGGATATTTAGGGAAACCATTGAAGACAGTGTCACCAAAATTTGTAGATCAGGTAAAGTAACTGAATACATGAAGATCTATGGGTAAGAAAGGTCAAGGTCATTCATTGACCTTAGACCAAGGTCACTCCGATTTCATATTTCAAAAAAAAAAACATTTTTCCTCAGAAACTACTGAGCCAATTTAAGTGAAATTCAATATGGAGCTTTTGTGAGTTGAACAAATGAAAAGTTGCCAGTACGGTCTAGATCACATGACCAAGATGGCCGCCACGCCCATATATGGTGTAAAGCCTTCAAAAATTTTCTTCTCCAGAACCGTAAGGCCAATGGCTTTGAAACTTGGCATATTATATGGTACTCGGGCTCGTCATAGTTTTTACAAATGCTGACCCTGGGTTGACCTTGACCTATTTCATGGCAGTGTCAAATTTGTCAACTTAGGCTTTTGCATGGGAAAAAGTGAAAATAATGGATTTTTAGGAAACCATTGAAGACAATGTCACCAAATTGGTAGATCAGGTAAAGTAAATGAATACATGAAGATTCATGGGTAAGAAAAGTCATCATTCAGTGACCTGGGACCAAGATTAACCAGGTTCCATATTTCAAACAGTTTTTTCTCAGAAACCGCTGGCCCAATTCAAGTGAAATTTGATATGGATCCTTTATATGATGAACAAATGAAAATTTGCTCATATGGTCCAGGTCACATGACCAAGATGGTGGCTATGCCCATATATGGTAAAAACACTTCGAAATTCTTCTTCTCCAGAACCGTAAGGCAAATGACCTTGAAACTTGGCAGGAAGCATCTGGTACACGGGCCTATCATAATTTGTTCAAATGGTGACCCTGGGTTGACCTTTACCTATTTTACGGCAATGAAAGTTTTATCACATTGTTAGACATCAAAATTTTGTTCCCACAAGTTGTGTACCCCTGCTCTGAGGCTATATACATATATAAAAACATTAAAATGTACACTAGGACCAGGTGTCAGGTGAGCGTTTACAGGACCACTGGTCCTCTGGTTTATAAATATTAAATAATTTATGCCCCTTTTTGTATTCAGGCATATTTGGATAGGAAAAGCTTGTCAACAAACCCTTCCAGAAACTGCTTGAGCTAGGTTTGGGGCACAGTGTTTCACATACTTCTTCTTAGTTTATAAAGGGGGCTCCAAGTGAAAAAAAAAAAGGAAAAGAAAAAAAAGTTTTTGTTTGATTTGATGTTTAACGTCCCTGTCAACACTCTAAAGGTCATTTTGGAGACTTTGCTTCCAATTTTGTGGAACTTTTACCTGACATTGAGATGAAATGACATCTCAAGCCTTGTTGCCCAATGAAACCAGTAGGGTTTATAAGCATGGACAGACTGACTCGCACCGCTTTGCCTAGGCAGGCTTAGATCCTCTAAGTGGTTTACCAGTACTCGTGTGTGGTCGGAAGCTCTGCATGGAAGCATCATGCAGCCCATTTATTTCTTCAAGACGGTGAGTGGGGGGTGCAAAAAAAATATATATATATATATTTTAAATATTTTGATGTTCATCATTCCTGTTTGTGTTGTAATAAATATACCATAATGCTATTTAAATCCATCTTGTACTGTATGGATTCTACCCCCTTTTATTCAGCAGGAGTCAGTTTTCAAATTTAAATGTGCCGGTGTCAGTCTTGTATATTATTTATTTAGAAAATAGTTGAATTTTCTGCAAACAGTGAGGGCCCTGATCAGATGCTGCATTCTGCAGCATCTGATCTGGGCCTGCACTGTTTGCCAATGACCCATTTTGGGGTTTCCCAAACAAAATGAGTTAACAATATTGTCATCCTAACTTTTGTGAAAGATATGGTTGCAATTTTGCAGGATACAAGAGATTATGGGAGATGACCAGAAAGAGGCTGGGAGAATACCCCGAACAATAGACTGTGAACTTACTCAGGATCTAGGTGAGTTTGTGACAAAATATCAAAAACTTACTGTGATCGCACACAAAAGGTGAAAGAGGACACAATTTTATTGGTTCATGAGGGTTTCTGTGGAGTGCTTTTGTCAATCTTGTAATTAGTATGGTATTTATTTCTTTCTTGCTGGATAGATGTGGTGCTGTCTACTCGCCCTTTATAATACTTTGGTTGGGCTTCAAAGCAGAAACCATGTTAGTTAAGCAATCATTCTACATGTATATCCAAAGAAATATACACAAATAATGATTATTTTTGCTCCAGACAGGGGTTGTAGATTCTTGTTAGAACTGTCTGATTGAGGCATATTGACAAATACCCATAGTGTATGTTTTGGAGCAAAAATTAAGAAAATAATTTCTTGCACACCAGACAAGGAAATCCGTGATTTTACCCTGGGATAGAAATTCATGTTCTGACCCTGGTGTTCCGACCCAAAATCGAATATAATCGCGTGTTTGATAAATGCACTGGTTGATTACGACCTCGTATGCACCGTCGTTAAGGTTGACGTCACAGCACGTTACGTGACGTCAATAAACATTCCTGCAGTGTCAACACAATATGGCGGACGTTGGTAACCGAAGTGACTGCAGCATTAAAAATCAGCACTAAGAAACGGAAGGTATGCAAGAAAAAGAATCCAATATGGGAGTGAGGGGTGGATAGAAAAATCCGTCCCTCGGGATCACTGTCCAGCATCACTCGGCAAGCCTCGTGATGCCGAACAGTGACCCTCGAGACGGATTTTTCCATCCACCCCTCACACCCATATAAGATTCTTATATTATTCCCCTGGGGTTTACATTGGTAATTATTTCACTGACTTGTTAACTTGATGACCCAGTTTTCTTGTTAGATCCTGTCTGATCACGTTTTAACTCTTATCATGCTGTTCACGACAACCCCTATCTTTGGAAACAGTGTAGATCCAGATCAGATGGCTTCTGAAGAAGCCATCTGATCAGGATCTATTCTGTTTGACATTAAGTTTATGGCTTTGTAGGAATAAATTACATCAAGTCATCTGATTGATTCAATGTCAGAAATGGGTGTGGATAAACTGAATATTCAGCAAGAGAAGGGTTAAAACTCTGACTGACTTGTAGAATGGCAAAGAAAGTCTGTTTATTTATACCTTCAGATGAGGTGTAACAAGGATAATAAAGGAATAATGTTTCCTTATTTCTTAATTCGCATGTGTTAGTGATCAGGAGGACGCAGGTTCGATACCCGATGGGGTCGGCAACATTCTGTCGTGGAGATTGATCATGAAATCTTTTCTGCTGTAATTCTCTCCCATCCACTGATTCAAAGGGCAGTTGTCAGTTTCTGTACTGGTTAACCACTTTCGTGTAAGCCTGCCTTGGAAAATTGTGGATAGATAAACTGATCGGCTCAAAAATGACCTAAGAAGTGTTGACTGGGCCCTTAAACTCCAGTACAAACAAACATACATGTGTTGTGGGCAGGGCTAAAGAAAAACAAAAATTTACTGGCCATGACCACTTTATAACAATGAAAATCAATTTACTTGTGAAATGCGACCGGAAATTCGGTCTGAGAAATTTTCTATACATGGCAAGTTTTCAAAACCCAAACTTTTAATCGATCCCTGTCTGCGTGTTGATGACACATACAAATAGCCAGTCAAGTGTCGAACTGTTTAGTGTCCTGGTTATAATTGAATAATCTGTGTCAGCAGTAGTAAACACATGTATATGCATCAAGGTGATTTTAAAAAGGATCCACTACATATGCTTTAATTAAGAAGAAAGAATAAATTATAAACATACATTGTGGGTACTTTTTAGTACCCACAACATGAGAAGTAATAAAATATCCCCCAAAAATCCTCATTATTCCTAATCTGGAGCATGTTTATTAGATGTACCTAAAACACTTGTTTGAATGTTATGTTACGTAAATCCATTGAATGCGGGAAACCGTTAAAGGGGTACCTTGGCAAACAGTGCAGGCCCAGAACAGACGCCGCAGAATGTGGCATCTGATCAGGGCCTGCACTATTTGCTAACAGAATTTTCCATCACAAATAGAATAAAAATGAAAAACTAGACCTGACACCCCTTATATGACAAATGTACTTGTCCAACATATAGCAATGGAAGAGTCCACTAGTATGCAACGGGTCAATGAAAAGAACATAACTCTAAACATTTCAGTTGACAGTTGTGTACCAGGAGATATAGTCACAGTATCAGGTGTGGTTAAAGTCAACAGCATTGATGAAGGTAGGAATATTGTTAAGATGTTAATGTGTTTCAAATATTAACATGTGGAAGTCAGAACCTCTCACTATCCTGACATTCATAAAACAGATTTAGCCTAAACTCTTATTACAGCATGTACTATATGAAATATTAATGTTATTCAAATATCGACGCCTTGAAGTCAGGACCTCTGACTTTATAAACTCTCCTGATGTTTACAAAGATGATTTAGCCTGAACTATTAGTTTGCATTTAAATATTTTACATGTGTGTGACTTAAGGCTGGCAGTTGAAGGGAATGAACTTTGTAATTTTGATTTCACGACTTTCCAACTTACATATTGAATGTTACCGAGCCCCTTTAGTGGGATAAATTATTCTAGACATTGATGATAGATATGGCTCAGGGTCCAGTTGTTAAAAATAACACTTGTTAGTTACAATATCATTAAAACTGAAAATTCAATATGGCGAATATGCAAATATATTTGCCAAAAAAATGCGAGAAGCTGGAAAGAGTATACAAATGCTGGGAATTACTGGTCCCAGTAGTTTGGTTTTACACTACACCACCCCCACCCATCTTTGATCTTGAGGTTTTGTACGTTGTAGACAGTGCAAACACGTGGGCTACTCTGTCAGGTGACAGGTTTTGCTTAACATGAGTCTGTTTCATTACTTGATCCAACTCATGAGAAATGGGTCATTATCACAGGTGACTAGTTAAGGCTCAGGAAAGCCTGCCCATATGCACACTCTGAGACTCTAGTAAGAGCCTTTGCTGGTTGCAGACATGTAATGAAGTCATTATGGCAGGTTCATGCAAGTAGTAATACAGTAAAATTCCGCTATCAATACCACCTTAAATTAAGACCAAATCTGCTTTTAAAAGCTTATTAAGTTGGTTTCAGTTATTCTTTCTTTGCATTTTCTGCACCTTGTGTCTCCTATTAGGATACCACCTTTGTGACTGTTCAAAAGTGGTCTTAAAAAGATTTTTGAACAGTCCCAAAGGTGGTCTTAATATTAGAATTTTTATGCCCCCGGAATCTAGTTTTTGGTCTGTCTGTCTGTTTGTCTGTCTACAAAAACCTTAAATTGGGCATAACTTTTGAATGGTAATAGATAGAGCTTTCATATTTCATGTGTATACCTTATCACAAGACCTTTCCAGTGGTACCATAATTTTTGATCTCGTGACCTTGACCTTTGACCTACTTTTTTCAAAATTTTTAAAAACATTAACATTGGCCATAACTTTAGATTGGTAAGTGATAGGGCTTTCATATTTGACGTGTGCATTCCTTGTCACAAGACCTTTCTAATGGTACCATAATTTTTGACCTTGTGACCTTGACCTTGATGTTTGACCTACTTTTTAAAAGCTTTAACATTGGCCATAAATTTCGATTGGTAAGTGGTAGGGCTTTCATGTTTCACATGTGCACTCCTTGTCACAAGACCTTTCTAGTGGTTCCATAATTTTTGACCTCGTGACCTTGATGTTTGACCATCTTTTTAAAAACTTTAACATAGTCCATTACTTTTGATTGGGAAGTCTTGATGTTTGACCTACTTTTTAAAAACTTTAACATTGGCCATAACTTTTGATTGCTAAGTGGTAGGCTTTCATATTTCACATGTGCATTTCTTGTCACAAGACCTTTCTAGAAGTTTTACATGTGCATTTCTTGTCACAAGACCTTTCTAGTGGTGCCATAATTTTTTACCTCATGACCTTGACGTTTGACCTTCTTTTTAAAAACTTTAACATAGTCCATTACTTTTGATTGGGAAGTCTTGACGTTTGACCTACTTTTTAAAAACTTTAACATTGGCCATAACTTTTGATTGCTAAGTGGTAGGCTTTCATATTTCACATGTGCATTTCTTGTCACAAGACCTTTCTAGAAGTACCATAATTTTTTACCTCTTGACCTTGACGTTTGACCTACTTTTTAAAAACTTTAACATAGTTCATAACTTTTGATTGGTAAGTGATTGGGCTTTCATATTTCACATGTGCATTCTTTTTCACAAGACCTTTCCAGTGGTACCATATTTTTTTATCTCATGGCCTTGACGTTTGACCTACTTTTTAAAAACTTTAACATTGGCCATAACTTTCAATTGGTAAGTGATATGACTTTCATATTTCACATGTGCATACTATGTCACAAGGCCTTTTCAACAATCCCATAATTTTTGACCTTGTGACCTTGACCTACTTTTTTAAGACTTGACCATTGGCCATACCTTTCGATTGCTTAGTGATACTGCTTTCATATTTAACATGCGCTGTCCGGGGACATCATTGTTTCACAAACACATCTTGTTCTATTAGTTGCTGGCCTGAACCTTTTTGCTATAAGAAATAGAAGTGAAGGCAATGATCAGGAATCGATACAATTAAATGCCTCATTTCTCATATATGCTTGCTCATTTCAGGACGAGGAATAAACAAGGGCAAATGTATGTTTCTACTGTATGTCTACGCTAATTCAATCAGTAATACCAAGGGAAATAAATCTGTTAAATCTATTAGGATACCACATTTGGGACTGTTCAAAAGTGGTCTTAAAGACCACTTTTGAACAGTCCCAAAGGCGGTCTTAATATGGGAATTTTACTGTTAATATAGCCCTATTAGTTATTGGATTGAATATTGTTGGTTGCTTATCATGCTATAAAAAATAGAAGTGAAGGCAATGATCAGGAATCAATACAATTAACCCTTGTCCTGCTGAGCCCGTATATGCCTTATTTTCCAAACAATGAAGATCCAGATCAGATGGCTTCTGACGAAGCCATCTGATCAGGATCTACATTGTTTGCCATTCAGATTGTGAATTTGTTGCAAAAATTTGCATCAAGTAATCTGATTGGTTGATAATCGGTAGTGGGTGTAGCATATATGAATATTCAGCAGGACAAGGGTTAAATGCCTCATTTCTCATATATGCTTGCTCATTTCAGGACGAGGAAGAAACAAGGACAAATGTATGTTTCTACTGTACGTCTACGCTAATTCAATCAGTAATACCAAGGGAAATAAATCTGGCAGCGAGGGTGGCCTGGCGATGGACTTCACAATGAAAGAGCTGTATGCTATTGAGGAAATTCAGAGTGAAGAAAACTTGTTTAGACTGCTCGTTGGTTCCCTGTGCCCTAGTATTTATGGCCATGAGTTGGTTAAAGCTGGACTGGTTCTAGGTCTTTTTGGTGGTTCACAGAAGTTCACCAATGATAAGAACAGGATACCGGTTAGAGGAGATCCACATATTTTGGTTGTTGGCGATCCAGGGCTGGGTAAAAGTCAGATGCTTCAGGCTGCAGCTAATATAGCCCCGAGGAGTGTATATGTGTGTGGTAATACAACCACCACATCAGGGTTAACTGTGACATTGTCTAAGGAAGGTGGTTCTGGTGACTATGCTCTGGAGGCAGGGGCACTGGTGCTGGCTGATCAGGGCTGTTGCTGTATTGATGAGTTTGATAAGATGACAAGCCAACATCAGGCTCTTCTAGAAGCTATGGTGAGACTGATAGTTGTTAAGATAAAAATTAAAACCCCATAAGATGTCAGTCATAGCAACTGTTGTCTGCTTGGTTGTCTGCTGATTACTTTAAAGTTATTGTTGCAAACAATGTGGACGCAGATCAGACTAAGCCTCTAGGAACAATATAATCAGGGTTCACTCTGTTGGCCTGAATGCAAAAGTGTTTTCAAGAAGATGCAACAGACAAACATAAATAGACTTCATTCAGATGCAGTTTTTCTTGGTGTCTTACGGGTCAATATGATTCCCTTACAGCCAACCAAGAGAATGCTGTCTCTTATCCCTTTTTTGTTACCAGAAACAGCTAAAAGGGTAATTGGCAAACAGTGCAGGCATCTGATCAGGGTTTGCAAAAAGTTAAGCTAATTTCCAGATCAATTTTAAAGATAACACAACCTGTCACCCCCAAATTTTGAAAGAAACTCGTGCTATATATAAAGGAGGAATATTCCGTTTGGAACAAAATGGTTTAACCCTTATCTTGCTGTTCACGACAACCCCTATCTTTGGAAACAGTGTAGATCCAGATCAGATGGCTTCTGAAGAAGCCATCTGATCAGGATCTACACTGTTTGGTATTCATTTTATGAATTTGTAGTAATAAATTACATCAAGTAATTTGATTGGTTGATAGACAGAAATGGGTGTGGCTTAAATGAATATTCAGCAAGATAAGGGTTATCATAAGGTCACCACTACGGGTTTGAGCCTCAGCCAGGTCACACATGAGATTGTGTATAAGGGTCTATAGATTCCTTTTTCAGAGAGTTTAACCCTTGTCCTGCTGAATATTCATATATGCCACACCCACTACTGATTATCAACCAATCAAATTACTTGATGTAATTTATTGCTACAAATTCATAAACTGAATGCCAAACAGTGTAGATCCTGATCAGATGGCTTCTTCAGAAGCCATCTGATCTGGATCTACATTGTTTCAAAGAAAATGCATATCCGGGTTCAGCAGGACAAGGGTTAATTTAATGGGAAAGTAAATAGCAAGTCCCAGAAGTTATCTGCCTGAACGAAATGGTTAAAAATCTTTCAGATGTAGCCATTTTTCTGAAAGGCAGATAGGCTGTTCTGTCAAATTTCTCTCACTGTCCTCTGGGAGACAACACAAAATGATGCCCAACCCTTTCCCTATGGAGGTGACATTTCATACTCCAACACATAATACTGCTATGATAGTGGGTTTTCTTCAGAGAATTTGTTAGTTTCTGTGTTTGTATTTAAAATGGCCCATAAACACTTCAGTTCAGGTCTTGTCTAACTGTTCTGGTCCGTAACCACACCTTTCCTGGGCCGAATTATACATAAAGCAGTTAACCAGTACAATGCCTATTATTTTGCCAGAAACTGGCAACTGTCCTTCTTGAGTCAGCAGAAGGGAGAGAAAGACCATAAAAAAGGGATTTCATGATCAGTCTCAAGAATAGAATGCTGCCGACTTGGCAGGTATCAAAATTCACGACCTTTTGATCACGAGTAAGATGTAAGACCAGCATTAAACTGAGCTACCGATAGCCCCCACCCATCGGGGCTTGAAGAAATAGATGGGCTGCATGATGCTTCCATGCAGAGCTGAAACCGACCCGCACACAAGGACTGGTAAACCGTTTAGAGGATCTAAGCCTGCCCAGGCAATGCGATGCGAGTCTGTCCGTCCATGCTTATAAACCCTCTTGTTTCATCGGGTGGCTAGGCTTGAGATGTCATTTCATCTCAGTGTCGGGTAAATGTCCCACAAAATTGGAAGCAGCATCTCCAAAATGACCTTTACAGTGTTGATGGGGATGTTAAACCTCAAATCAAACAAACAAACAAAACTGAGCTGCTGAATCCAGACTCTACAGAAAAACTTACTGTATTTTCCAGGAACAACAGAGCATCAGTATTGCCAAAGCTGGTATAGTGTGCAGGTATGTGACCTACAGTATTGTAAGTATACTAAACATTTCGGTTCCTATATTTAACCCTTAAAGCTCCACACAAGCAGTATTCAAAATTGTTCTCATTTTTGAGAGAAAATCTAGCCTGATATTTCATGTGAATTGTCTGTCAGTATTCTCATAAGAAATGGAAGTGAAGGCAATGATCAGGAATTGATACAACTTCATCATGCCTCCCATCAAAGAAACAAAAAAAAAGAAAAACAGACTGGTTATAGCCCCGCTTTGAAAAAGTGGGGCTATATTGGATTTGCCATGTCCTTCTGTCATTCCGTGATTCCGTTAATTTGTGTTGGCTCCATAACTTTGTATCTGCTTAAGATATTTTCATGAAACTTCACACAAATGTTAAACACCATAAGACAATGTGCAGAGCGAAGGAATTATAACTGTGGATTGCCTACTTTTGGAGTTATGCCCTTTGAACATTTTCCGTAATTCCGTGATTCCGTTAATTTGTGTTGGCTCCATAACTTTGTATCTGCTTAACATATTTTCATGAAACTTCACACAAATGTTAAACACCATAAGACAATGTGCAGAGCGAAGGAATTATAACTGTGGATTACCTACTTTTGGAGTTATTGCCCTTTGAACATTGAAAAATGGCAATTTTAATTGTGTCCGCTTCATAACTCGAAAACCGTTTGAGATAATTTCATGAAACTTCACACAAATGTTAAGCACTATGAGACGATGTGCAGAGCGCAGGAACCATAACTCTGCATTGCTTATTTTTGGAGTTATTGCCATTTGAACATTGAAAAATGGCAATTTTAACAGTGTCCGCTTCATAACTCGAAAACCGTTTGAGATAATTTCATGAAACTTCACACAAATGTTAAGCACTATGAGACAATGTGCAGAGCGCAAGAACCATAACTCTGGTTTTCGTATTTTCTGTGTGTCTGTCTGTGTGTCTGTCTGTGTCTGTTAACAATTTTCGTGTCCGCTCCATAACTTTAAAACCCATTCACATATTTTCATGAAACTTCACACAAACATTAAACACCATGAAATGGTGTGCAGAGTGCAGGAACCATAACTCTGGATTGCCTAATTTTTGAGTTATTTCCCTTTGAATATTGAAAAATATCAATTTTAGCCGTCTTTGCTCGATAGCTCAAAAACCGTTTGAGATAATTTTATGAAACTTCACACAAATGTAAAGCACCATATTACGTGTGCAGAGCGCAGGAACCCAAACTCTGGATTGTCTACTTTTTCAGTTATAGGCTTTTGAATATTAAAAAAATGGCAATTTTAACTATGTCCGCTCCATAACCATTTCTGATATTTTCATGAAACTTCAAATAAATGAAAAGCACCTTGAGATGATGTGCAGAGTGCAGGAACCATAACTCTGGTTTGCCTACTTTAGGAGTTATTGCCCTTTGAACATTTAAAAAGGCAATTTTGACTGTGTCGGCTCCATAACTCACAAACCATTTGAGATATTTTCATGACACTTCACACAAGTGTAAAGCACCATGAGACAATGTGCAGAGCGCAGGAACCCTGACTCTGATTTGCCTACTTTAGGAGTTATTACCCTTTGAACATTGAAAAATGGAAGATGAAATTTAGTATAAACATGGACATTCTGGTAATGTATCATGCTCATTGAAATGAGGGACAAGGGCTCACAACTCTTAGAGTTTTTCCAGATAATGTAAAATTTTCAACAGTTATTTCTTGTTCATAACTGTTTTCTCTGCAGCTTAAATAACTTTCTTCTCTGACAGCGCTGAAGCGGGGCTATAGTCAGATCCTCTGACAGCTCTAGTTTTCTCTGAAATCTAAGAAGGAAAAAAAACAACACAAAAACTTGGCCTCTGCTAGCTTGTGATTGGCTGTCTATAGGTTAAAATGAATGGATTCACCTGATATATTTTCCATAATTGTTACAAGGGAGACAACTATAATTACTTCAAGTTTACATTCCTATGAAATTAGCTCTGCAAAAGCAGTCTACTCTTAAAGGAAAGAATTTGCTCCTTTCATTTAAGAGTAGGCGAGTATTGATAAAGTATTTTTCAGTATTGAAAGAGTTGCAACCCATTTTCAGTGTACCCATCAACCTTTATAATTGTATGTTTATCTAAATGAAAGTACAGTAGAACTCCAATGGCTCAAACTGTATGCATTTGGACAGACAAACCTGAGCAAACAGTGTAGACCCAGATGAGATGCCACACAATATGTTGTCTTATCAGGGTCCAAACTGCATAGCTCCAGAGAAGGTGCCTTTTTTATCTGAAAGTACTGATATCATTCTTATTTCTGCACGAAAACATATGTTGTGGGTACTCATTAGAAGCACCTTGGTGAGGTGAGTACCCACAACATATGTTTTTGTGCAGAAATAAGAAAAATAATTTGGGGACACCCACTTTTATCTGGGGTGCTGTCCGGCCAGCTATTTTTAGACACATCATTGGACCGTATATTATTCTTGTTCAAGTTCTAGAACAAGTATGGTAAGGCATTGAGGTACATGTATTTGTATATTAGTCAGTTGTTGTTGTTGTTTTTTTTTTTGTGCACCAGGTTTGAAATTGTCAAACTCTACTTCTTCCATTATGGACATATGAGTAAGTGTCAGTCTGTAAAGCAATTTGTTTTCAGATTGACAATAAATCATTGAGTGTGCTTATTTATCATATGACGTCGCGTCTGAGAGTGTAATATCGCCATGTAATAAATTTGATAATCCACTAGTGGATTATATATGAAAATTAGTTAGATACGCCCCATAACGTTAAATTTATGACGTCCTTAGCGACGTCGCGCTTACTAATGGCGGAATATTGACATTTTGTTAAAAGATCGTGAATAAAATGCGTTTTAAAAGTCATATGATAAATAGAATCTTATATTCGTGCTCATGTATTATTGAATTTATCAAACCCGTTGAGGAAAAGGGATAAAATGCTCGGCAAAGCCTCGCATTTTATCCCTTTTCCTCAACTCGTTTAATAAATTCAATAATACATGAGCACTCATGTAAGATCCTCTATATACTTTATGGGATAATGGCTCAATCCACTTTCTTCACATCATGAAGGTTGAAAATCAAAACTTCTGTTCTAAATGAAATCATTCTTATTGTTTCACCTATTAGTTTGCCAGCAAGAACTTCTATCTTGTCAGCTGCTAATCCAGTTGGTGGTCATTATAACAAGGCTAAAACTGTAGCAGAAAATCTCAAGTAAGTATGTCATTGTTTCTTATATCATTATTGTAAAATTGCTAAAATGATCAGGGCTTGGAGAGATTATGCTGTGTGGTTCTTCTGCGCAGAGCTGAAACTGTCGAAACTGGAGTACTGGTAAACAGTTTAGAAGATCTAAGCCCGCCTAGGAAATGTGGTGTGAATAAGACCATTTCTTATACCCTAGTGGTTTCTTTGGGTGGTACATTACAGTTTGAGATGTTGTTTTATCTCGGTGTTGGGTAAAAGTCTCACAAAATTTGAAGCAATGTCTCCAAAATGACCTAAATGGTGCTGATGGGGACATAAAACCGCAACACAAACAAACATTTAGAAATTAACAATGAAATTCAAGGCACAATCATTAGGATAACGCACCCGTGCGACATAGTGCATTTTTTCACATCTCCAAAATGGCAACTTTTCAGCTGAAATCCGTGATAATTTTCTAACAAATACTGCAAACATAGGTTGTGGGTGCTTGTTAGAACCGCCTCATTGAGGCGGTTCTAACGAGTACCCACAACCTATGTCTTTGACCAAAAATAAGAATAATAATGTTTACCCCCATAAACCCCAGTTTTCTCTATATAAAGTGGGGTATAGGGGGGTCTTCATTTCACGGACGTGTTCACGTGATGATCACACCATATTGGATGCTTACTGAAGGGCCTTCAAATTTTACCGTTTGGCAACTTTTTACTGTCTCACAGCAATGATGTCAAATACAAAAAAGGAGTAATGAGAATACAGTATTTACCTTAGCTCTTATCTTGCTGTTCACGACAACCCCTATCTTTGCAAACAGTGTAGATCCAGATCAGATGGCTTCTCAAGAAGCCATCTGATCAGGATCTACACTGTTTTGCATTCAGTTTATGAATTTGTAGCAATAAATTACATCAAGTAATTTGATTGGTTGATAGACAGAAATGGGTGTGGCTTAAATGAATATTCAGCAAGGATACAGTATTTACCTTAAATGTTCAAACATTTTTTAATCATTGTATCGTATCAGAAAACAGTATTACATTTTCTTGCACATCAGACAAGGAAATCTGTGATTTTACCCTGGGATAGAAATTTATGTTCTGACCCTGGTGTTCCGACCCAAAATCGAATATAATCGCGTGTTTGATAAATGCACTGGTTGATTACGACCTCGTATGCGCCGTCGTTAAGGTTGACGTCATGCACATTACGTGACGTCACTAAACATTCCTGCAGTGTCAAAACAATATGGGCGACGTTGGTAACCGAAGTGACTGCAGCATTAAAAATTCAGGCTAAGTAATGGAAGGTATGCAAGAAAAAGAATCCAATATGGGTGTGAGGGGTGGATAGAAAAATCCATCCCTCGGGATCACTGTCCGACATCACTCGGCAAGCCTCGTGATGCCAGACAGTTTCCCTCGGGACAGATTTTTCCATCCACCCCTCGCACCCATATAAGATTCTTATATTCGGCCCACAAAGATGCAAACACAGACCTCATATTTTACAGGCATATGCAGGATTTCAGGCTTTTAGGGCTCAAATGTTTCTTGATTATAGCCCCGCTTGAAAAGTGGGGCTATATTGGATTTGCCCTGTCATTCTGTAATTCCGTAATTCTGTAATTCTGTAATTCCGTAATTCCGTTATTCCGTTATTTTTTCGTCACAGTTTTCCCCGAAACTAAGAGAGCTAGAAAACTAAAACTTTGTATACACGTGGACAATGGGTGCCTCCACGGACCTTACCGAAATTATGACCAAGGGCCCATAACTCTTGGAGTTATCTCCCCTGATAGGTTTTTTAGCTCACCTGACCGAAGGTCATGGTGAGCTTTTGTGACCGTAAGATGTCCGGCGTCGTCGTGCGTCGTCCGTCGTCCGTCGTCCGTCGTGCGTAAACTTTTTCTTGTGAACAAACTAGAGGCCACAGTTTTGGTCCAATCATCATCAAACTTGCTCAGAATGATCATCATGACAATATCTCGGTCAAGTTCGAATATGGGTCATGTCGGGTGAAAAAGTAGGTCAGTAGGTCAAATCATAGAAAAACCTTGTGAACACTCTAGAGGGCACAGTTTTGGTCCAATCATCATCAAACTTGCTCAGAATAATTATCATGACAATATCTCGGTCAGGTTCGAATATGGATCATGTAGGGTCAAAAAGTAGGTCAGTAGGTCAAACCATAGATAGTCCTTGTGAACACTCTAGAGGGCACAGTTATGGTTCAATTATCATCAAACTTGCTCAGAATGATCATTGTGACAATATCTCGGTCAAGTTTGAATATGGGTCATGTCGGGTCAAAAAGTAGGTCAGTAGGTCAATTCATAGAAAAACCTTGTGAACACTCTAGAGGGCACAGTTATGGTCCAATCATCATCAAACTTGCTCAGAATAATCATCCTGACAATATCTCAGTCAAGTTTGAATATGGGTCATGTTGGGTCAAAAAGTAGGTCAGTAGGTCAAATCATAGAAAAACCTTGTGAACACACTAGAGGGCACAGTTATGGTCCAATCATCATTAAACTTGCTCAGAATGATTGTATGGGTCAAATGGTTCCGGTCCGTTGCACATCTAGGTCACAGGAGCCAAAAACAGATTTTTTTCACCAAAAACTTAAAAAATCTTCTTCTCTGAAACCACAAGGCCCAGGTCTTTGTTATTTGGTATGAAGCTTCATCTAGTGGACCCCTACCAAGATTGTTCAAATTATAGTGCTGGGGCCAAAAATGCCCCCGCACGGGGGCCCTTTGGTTTTACATAGGCTTATATAGGGAAAATCTTTAAAAATCTTCTTCTCTGAAACCACAAGGCCCAGGACTTTGATATTTGGTATGAAGCTTCATCTAGTGGACCCCTACCAAGATTGTTCAAATTTGAGTGCTGGGACGAAAAATGCCCCCGCCACGGGGCCCTTTGGTTTTACATTGGCTTATATAGGGAAAATCTTTAAAAATCTTCTTCTCTGAAACCACAAGGCCCAGGTCTTTGATATTTGGTATGAAGCTTCATCTAGTGGACCCCTACCAAGATTGTTCAAATTATAGTGCTGGGGCCAAAAATGCCCCCGCCCCAGGGCCCTTTGGTTTTACATAGGCTTATATAGGGAAAATCTTCAAAAATCTTCTACTCTGAAACCACAAGGCCCAGGACTTTGATATTTGGTATGAAGCTTCATCTAGTGGACCCCTACCAAGATTGTTCAAATTATAGTGCTGGGACAAAAAATGCCCCCGCCACGGGGCCCTTTGGTTTTACATTGGCTTATATAGGGAAAATCTTTAAAAATCTTCTTCTCTGAAACCACAAGGCCCAGGTCTTTGATATTTGGTATGAAGCTTCATCTAGTTGACCCCTACCAAGATTGTTCAAATTACAGTGCTGGGGCCAAAAATGCCCCCGCCCCGGGGCCCTTTGGTTTTACATAGGCTTATATAGGGAAAATCTTAAAAAATCTTCTTCTCTGAAACCACAAGGCCCAGGTCTTTGATATTTGGTATGAAGCTTCATCTAGTGGACCCCTACCAAGATTGTTCAAATTTTAGTGCTGGGACAAAAAATGCCCCCGCCACGGGGCCCTTTGGTTTTACATGGGCTTATATAGGGAAAATCTTTAAAAATTTTCTTTTCTGAAACCACAAGGCCCAGGACTTTGATATTTGGTATGAAGCTTCATCTAGTGGACCCCTACCAAGATTGTTCAAATTTTAGTGCTGGGACAAAAATGCCCCCGCCACGGGGCCCTTTGCTTTTACATTGGCTTATATAGGGAAAATTTTTAAAAATCTTCTTCTCTGAAACCACAAGGCCCAGGTCTTATATATTTGGTATGAAGCTTCATCTAGTGGACCCCTACCAAGATTGTTCAAATTATAGTGCTGGGGCCAAAAATGCCCCCGCCACGGGGCCCTTTGGTTTTACATAGGCTTATATAGGGAAAATCTTTAAAAATTTTCTTCTCTAAAACCACAAGGCCCAGGACTTTGATATTTGGTATGAAGCTTCATCTAGTGGACCCCTACCAAGATTGTTCCAATTTTAGTGCTGGGGCCAAAAATGCCCCTGCCCCGGGGCCCTTTGGTTTTACATAGGCTTATATAGGGAAAATCTTTAAAAATCTTCTTCTCTGAAACCACAAGGCCCAGGACTTTGATATTTGGTATGAAGCTTCGTCTAGTGGACCCCTACCAAGATTGTTCAAATTATAGTGCTGGGACAAAAAATCCCCCCCTGCCACGGGGCCCTTTGGTTTTACATAGGCTTATATAGGGAAAATCTTTAAAAATCTTCTTCTCTGAAACCACAAGGCCCAGAACTTTGATATTTGGTATGAAGCTTCATCTAGTGGACCCCTACCAAGATTGTTCAAACTATAGTGCTGGGGCAAAAAATGCCCCTGTCCCGGGGCCCTTTGATTTTACATAGGCTTATATAGGCAAAATCTTTAAAAATCTTCTTCTCTGAAACCGCTAGGCCCAGGTCTTTGATATTTGATGTGTAGCTTCATCTAGTGGACCTTTGACAAGATTGTTCAAATTTTAGCCTTTGTTGATGTTTGGTATGAAGCTTCACCTTTAAGACCTCCCTCAACATTATGTACATTAAAGCCCTGGGGCCAATAATGGCCCTCTCTGGGGCCCACTTGTTACACTATGGATCAGGTGAGCGATCCAGGGCCATCATGGCCCTCTTGTTTAAATGAAAATGTTTGGTCACAGTTTTCTCAGGAACGAAAGAAGCTAGAAAGCTCAAACTTTGCATAAATGTGGACAATGGGTGGATATAGGGAGCTTACCAAAATAATGGCCAAGGGCCCATAACTGTTGGAGTTATCTCTCCTGATAGGTTTTTTAAATAAATGAAAATATAGGTTTTTTTTAAATGAAAATGTTTGGTCACAGTTTTCTCAGGAACTAAAGAAGCTAGAAACCTCAAACTTTGCATAAATGTGGACAATGGGTGGATATAGGGAGCTAACCAAAATAATGGCCGAGGGCCCATTACTTTTGGAGTTATCTCCCCTGATAGTATAGTTTTTTTTAATAAATGAAAAGGTTTGGTGACAGTTTTCTCAGGAACTAAGAAAGCTAGAATACTGAAACTTTGTATGAACATGAAAAGTGGGTGGATGTATGGCCCTTACCAAAATAATGGCCAAAGGCCCATAACTCTTGGAGTTATCTCCCCTGATAGGATATTTTCTGCAAGTAAAAAAATCATTTCACTTTTCTAACCATCAAACCATGAAAAATATTTTCGATACAGTTTTCTCAGGTACTAAGAAAGCTAGAAAGCTGAAACTTTGTATAAACATGAACATTAGGTGGATGTAAGTAAATAATGGCCAACAACATTACTCTTGGGGTTATCTCCCCAGCAAAGAAAAAAAAAAATATTAAAGTTTTCTCTGGAACTAAGAAAGCTCCCCTGATAGGTTAAAAGCTTTTAGAGTCAATGTGTCTTACTCCTCTGATAGCGCTATAGCGGGGCTATAGTCAGATCCTCTGACAGCTCTAGTTTTTCTTGATTTCAGGCTTTTTAGATTTTGATTTTTCCTCCTATATTCTGTTTAAAATGACTTTTGAACACTTATCCTCTGAATAAAATTATTTTGTTACACCCATTTCTGCCTATTCACCAACCAAATTATATGATATGATGTATTCGAGTCACAAACTGCATTACAAACAGTGTAGATCCTGATCAGATGGCTTCTTCAGAAGCCATCTGATCTGGATCTACACTGTTTGCAAAGGTAATGGTTGTCATGTACAGCAGGATGAGGGTCAAGGCTACAAAATCAGGTCTTTCAGGCTTTGAAAAGCATGGTCAGTACGAGGCCTGAAACAGTGTATACCTTGATCAGACTGCTACTTCAGGAGCAGTCTGATCTCGGTTCATATCCCACCTTAATTAGGTGGTCAGTTTTAACTTTGCATCTTTTCTTTGTTACGACTTTCGTGTCCTAAGAAATGTATCAGTAGTTTTAAATTCATTTCTGTTTCTTCCAACTTTCAGAATGGGTTCAGCTCTATTGTCAAGATTTGATCTTGTCTTTATTCTGCTAGACAAACCAGATGAGGAAATGGACAGCATGCTTTCAGAACACGTGATGGCTCTACATGCTGGCAGAGACCGGTAACAACTCTCAAAACTGATATTGTGAACTTTATGGTCACATTTTCTTGTCCTTTGCAACTGTAAAATTTTATCTCTTCGTGCACTTACTTTGCAGAGAAAATGTGTTTGTTATAGCCCCGCTTGAAAAGTGGGGCTATATTGGATTTGCCCTGTCATTCCGTAATTCTGTAATTCCGTAATTCTGTATTTCTGTAATTCCGTAATTCCGTTATTCCGTTATTTTTTCGTCACAGTTTTCCCCGAAACTAAGAGAGCTAGAAAACTAAAACTTTGTATACACGTGGACAATGGGTGCCTCCACGGACCTTACCGAAATTATGACCAAGGGCCCATAACTCTTGGAGTTATCTCCCCTGATAGGTTTTTTTAAATGAAAATGTTTGGTCACAGTTTTCTCAGGAACGAAAGAAGCTAGAAAGCTCAAACTTTGCATAAATGTGGACAATGGGTGGATATAGGGAGCTTACCAAAATAATGGCCAAGGGCCCATAACTGTTGGAGTTATCTCTCCTGATAGGTTTTTTAAATAAATGAAAATATAGGTTTTTTTTAAATGAAAATGTTTGGTCACAGTTTTCTCAGGAACTAAAGAAGCTAGAAACCTCAAACTTTGCATAAATGTGGACAATGGGTGGATATAGGGAGCTAACCAAAATAATGGCCGAGGGCCCATTACTTTTGGAGTTATCTCCCCTGATAGTATAGTTTTTTTTAATAAATGAAAAGGTTTGGTGACAGTTTTCTCAGGAACTAAGAAAGCTAGAATACTGAAACTTTGTATGAACATGAAAAGTGGGTGGATGTATGGCCCTTACCAAAATAATGGCCAAAGGCCCATAACTCTTGGAGTTATCTCCCCTGATAGGATATTTTCTGCAAGTAAAAAAATCATTTCACTTTTCTAACCATCAAACCATGAAAAATATTTTCGATACAGTTTTCTCAGGTACTAAGAAAGCTAGAAAGCTGAAACTTTGTATAAACATGAACATTAGGTGGATGTAAGTAAATAATGGCCAACAACATTACTCTTGGGGTTATCTCCCCAGCAAAGAAAAAAAAAAATATTAAAGTTTTCTCTGGAACTAAGAAAGCTCCCCTGATAGGTTAAAAGCTTTTAGAGTCAATGTGTCTTACTCCTCTGATAGCGCTATAGCGGGGCTATAGTCAGATCCTCTGACAGCTCTAGTTTGTTTTGAGGTTTAACGTCCCCATCAACACTGTAAAGGTCATTTTGGAGACGTTGCTTCCAATTTTGTGGGACTTTTACCCGACATTGAGATGAAATGACATCTCAAGCCCTGCCGCCCAATGAAACCAATAGGGTTTATAAGCATGGACTGGCCGACTCGAACTGCTTTGCCTGGGCAGGCTTAGATCCTCGAAGCAGTTTACCAGTACTAATGTGCGGGTCGGTTTCAGCTCTGCATGGAAGCATCATGCAGCCCATTTATTTGTTCAAGCCCCGATGAGGGGGGGTGATCTTGTCCTTTGCAACTGTAAAATTCTATCTCTTTGTGCACTTACTTTGCAGAGAAAATAAGGCACAGCATAACATGTGAATCTTTTGCTGGGCAGATGCATCACGAAAACATGCCTGTATAATTTTGACCTTCTTGAACCCCACTTTTATAAAGTAAAACTGGGGTTTACAGGGGATAACTTTATTCGCCTCATTTCTGCTCTAAAATATAGATTGTGGGTACTCGTTAGAACCGCCTCAATGAGGCAGTTCTAACGAGTACCAACAATCTATATTCTGAGCAGAAATAAGAAAAATATCACAATTTTTCATCTTAAAAGTTCTGTTTTACAGGCAATTAAGTTTACAATGTATTTGTATAGGCATGTTTTCGTAATGGAGTCACATGAAATGACTAGCCTTTTTTTTCTGAAAAAAAGAAAAAGCCAGATTGTTGTCCGCACCCAAATTCTCCATAGCATATGAAGGGCTAATATTGAAACTGAGTTGATACTTGGACAGCTGCGATGATTGGTTGCAATTTAACTTTGCTAGGATCTTTCATGATCAGCCTCATCAAACCACCAGTCTGCAATAATAACTTGGACAGTTCTCTGTTCTCCTATAGTGGATCTCCTTTTACATATTTTTTTTTCATCTTTAGGAAAAGTTAATAACATGATTATACAAAAACGATATGACACTTGTGCAATAAAACTTTAGTTTTGGTGCCTAATCATTAAGCTTAACTCTCACTGTGTTGACTCTTTATATATCCTTTCTGAAAACAGTATACAGTAGAACTTCGATGGCTCGAACACCGATGACTCGTTTACCATGGCTGAGTCAAACCCCTTCTTGAGTCCTTAGGGAATTCCTCTGCATAAGACTAAGTGTGGGATAATTAAGGAGATTTTCAACTTTTATCTTGCAAATGTATGCTGTGTGTACTCATTAGAATCGCCTCAATGAGCATACATTTATGTTACAGAACACCGAAAAAAGTCCAAAAATACCCCCGTTATGTTTTCTGCAAGTATGCAACAGTGGCTCGAACTACCGCCGTCTCGAACACAAAGGGGTTAGAGCCATCGACGTTCAACTTTATATCCAAATACTGTTTTCCATCCTGCTTCTGAATCCATAGTATAAAATTGAAATAATGTCACACAAATGACAGAACATTGGGGAGGAGTGTAGTATAATTGAGATGTTCAGCGTGGTGAGGGTCAATTATGGACTTTAAAAATCATGATTTTGCATCCATGGTAACACCATGTTTACTACCGGTGATTATGGGACTCTGCCAGTAGAAAATTTGTTTAAGAGGAGTAGGAACACCTTCAGGGGAGGCAACTCCTGCAAGAGTATTTTTGTCTTCCATGTCAATAGGGGTCAACTCTTAAAGGAAAGAATTTGCTCCTGAGGAGCAAATTCTTTCCTTTAAGGGTAGACCCCTTTTTCAGTGGGCCAGGCTTATAGAAAAGTGAACAGGAAGGCCGGAAAGTTGTCTCACTTTGAAAAATGGAGGAAAAGTCTGCCAGGTGTTCCCATTCCCCTTAAAAGTCAATTTAGAGGTAATATGATGAGACTTGAGAGATTTTTGAAATTGTAGATACTGAAAATAGAGGTATTGTATAATTGGAGCTGCAAACAAAAAAGGTACTGAAATGTATCTTTCTTGTTTGCTAGTGGCAAAAACTGTATTTCTCAACATGACCTGGGGCCAGTTGTTCAAAACTAACAATGTCGTTAGTTAACAAATCGTTAAAACTTTGATCATTTAATATGGCAATTATACTAATATTTTTGGCTGAAAAAAAATGTGAGTAGCTTTTGCGTAAACTAACAACGCCATTAGTTAATGAATTGTTAAAACTGATCATTTAATATGGCAATTATACTAATATTTTTTGCTGAAAAAAGGTAAAAATAGCAAAATTTTAGATATTGTTCTTTCTAGAACAGCTAACAACATGACCACTAATGAGCTCGTTAGGCTAACGAGGCTTTGAACAACTGGGCCCTGTCTCATATTATGCGGTACCTGTACAGTATCACTTGATAACTTGAAGAGTTTGTTTGATTGAGGTTTAACGTCCCCGTCAACACTATAAAGGTCATTTTGGAGACATTGCTTCCAATTTTGTAGGACTTTTACCCGACATTGAGATGAAATGACATCTCAAGCCCTGTCGCCCAATGAAACAAATTGGGTTTAATAGCATGGACGGTCTGCCTTGCACCACGTTTCCTGGACAGGCTTTGATCCTCTAAGCGGTTTACCAGTACTAGTGTGCGGGCCTGATTCAGCTCTGCGTGGAAGCATCATGTCCTCGGTAAGAACATAAAATTTTTTCGTGAAGTACGTCATTAGTCTGTGCAGGAGAGGCAGTAAAAAACTGGCCATATGATAAACAAAATCTTATACTTGTTGACACTTTTCATAGATTCCATATGAAAAATGATCATTTGTATATTAAAATCCTCTGTGTATGCTTATTCTGATAAATGACATGCATGGCAAATGACAGGCAGAATTTTACGATCATGGCCATTGCTCTGACTGCTGATCAGGAGGTCGGGGTTTAGATACCTGCAAGGTTGACAACATTCTTCTGTGAGGATTGATCATGAAACCTTTTTCTCTTCCACTGATTCAAGAAGGGCTGTGGTCAGTTACTGGCAAAAGAATAAGCACTAGTACTGCACTGGTTAACTGCTTATGTATACACCTGCCCAGGAAAAGTGTCATTAGCTGAATTGACCCTCTCAGTACTGCCTAAATAGTGTTGACTGGGCCATTTAACTCCAAAACAAACAAAATCATGGCCATTTTGAAGTTTGTTTGAGCCAGTTCATGAGAAAGGGGTTTTTATTGTGTAAGTGCCCAGAAAAGGCTCAGCTGCAACTGTGTCAGATACTAATAAGACTAATTGCATTAGTTCTTTCATGAAGCTACTTCAAGGTCTTTTCTCGGCCCCTGTCCATTGGGGCTTGGAGAAATAAATGGGCTGCATGATACTTCCAGGCAGAGCTGAATCCAACAGCACACAAATACTGGTACACCGCTTAGAGGATCTTCTAAGTCTGCCCAGGCAAAGCGTTCTAAGTCTGCCCAGACCAAGCGGTGCGAGCCGGACTGTCCATGCTTATAAACCCCATTGGTTTCATTGGACTGCAGGTCTTGAGATGTCATTTCATCTCAATGTCGGGTAATAGTTCCACAAAATTGGAAGCAGCATCTCCAAAAAGGCCTATACAGTGTTGATGGGGACATTAAACTTTAAATCAAAGAAACAGACAAATCAATGGCTCCTCAACATGTGTACAAGCAGTAAAGGTTCTGGTGAGACTGCACAAATGTGCACTCTCACCAGAACCTTTGTTGCTTGCCTGTGCAATAATGACCCCTTTCCCATGATCTGGCTTGATTCATTTACCCTTATCCTACTGAATAAATGAATTTAACCACACCCATTGATGTCTATCAACCAATCAAATTACTTGATACAATGTATTTGTTCAATTAACAAAGTGTATAAGAAACAGTGTAGATCCTGATCAGATGGCTTCTGCAGAAGCCATCTGATCTGGATCTTCACTGTTTGCAAAGATAGAGGTTGTTGTCTTCAGCAGGATAAGGGTTAATTTTCTATGAATTGGTCTGAGATTCTGTACGTGCAAATGCCCTACATTTTGTTCTCAACACTGCAGGTTGTCTGTTTCAGGGTAATTGCAGGAAGAGCTGTGAGAAAGCCATCCGGGGTAAGAATTACTGTTATGTCAGGACTTCTTTATAACACTGTTTATTACAACACAGTAGTGGATATAGCATAATTTAAAGATGGCTCATCAGCCTTTGCAGCCTAGTTAGTATGTTGCATCATGAAAACACGCCTATATAATTTTGACCCCCTTGAACCCCACTTTTATATAGTAAAACTGGGGTTTCTGGGGGTATATCTTATTCTTTTTATTTCTGCTCTAAAATATAGATTGTGGGTACTCGTTAGAACCGCCTCGATGAGGCGGTTCTAACGAGTACCCACAATCTATAATTTGAGCAGAAATAAGAAAAATATCACAATTTTTCATCTTAAGATGGGTGTTTTTTCGGCGGTTAAGTTTCCAATGTATTTATATAGGCGTGTTTTCGTAATGGCCTAAGCATTAGGTCTCTCACGTCTGTGGGTTTAAGCCTCGCTCGGGTCACACATGAGATGCCAAGTTCTGCAACAGAAGCCCAGGTGGTTTTACTCTGGTTTTTGCCCACCTCTGATTAACAATTGGGTCGAATTAATTTTGAAAGAGCCATTAAACCAAAATCAGTAAAAGAAAAGATTAAGATGGATCCCCAAAATATATAGATTATATAGAAATGGTCATTTTCCTATACGAGTAGTCTCCTTTCCTGTCCACACACTTCCTCCAGCGATGTTGGAGTCCTTGGATCCCAGTGGTATAGAAGGTCTCATCTTGGTCCTTGAAAAACTCCTCCACAGCAGCTGTCACCTCCTCATCTGACTGATAATGCTGCCCAGCCAAGTGCTTTTTTCATGTTTGGAAACAGGAAATAATCTGATGGAGCTAGATCAAGTGAATACGGAGGGTGATCGACAAGTGTGAAGCCACAGTCATGCACAGCCACCATTGCAACAACAGATTTATGATGGAACAAGACCCCTTTTGTCAATTTTCCGGGTCGTTTAGCCTTTAATAATTACTTTTCGCAATTGTTTTAGCAGATCTGCATAATACTCCCCATTAATTAGGGCCCCGCACTGAAAGTGTGGGTGCCCTATAGTAATCACTCTGTCTGTCCGTCTGTCTGTCCGTCTGTCCGTCCACAAATTTTTTTATCCTCCATAACTTTCTTATTCCTGGATGGATTTAAATATTACTTGTCAGAAATGTTAACCATAATGTGATGGAGTGTTGCGCGCAAGACTCAGGTCCGTACCTCAAAGGTCAAGGTCATACTTAGAGGTTAAAGGTCTGTCTGTCCGTCTGTCCATCCACAAATTTTTTTATCCTCCATAACTTTCTTATTCCTGGATGGATTTAAATATTACTTGTCAGAAATGTTAACCATAATGTGATGGAGTGTTGCGCGCAAGACTCAGGTCCGTACCTCAAAGGTCAAGGTCATACTTAGAGGTTAAAGGTCAAAAAAGGGTCTTTCCTGTGTCCAATTAATAACTTTGTTATTATTATTCCTGGATGGCAGAAGTATTAACCATAATGTGATGGAGTGTTGCGCGCAAGACTCAGGTCCGTACCTCAAAGGTCAAGGTCATACTTAGAGGTTAAAGGTCAAAAAAGGGTCTTTCCTGTGTCCAATTAATAACTTTGTTATTATTCCTGGATGGATTTAAATATTACTTGGCAGAAATGTTAACCATAATGTGGCCCCGCACTGAAAGTGTGGGTGCCCTATAGTAATCACTCTGTCCGTCCGTCTGTCTGTCCGTCCGTCTGTCCGTCCACAAATTTTTTTATCCTCCATAACTTTCTTATTCCTGGATGGATTTAAATATTACTTGGCAGAAATGTTAACCATAATGTGATGGAGTGTTGCGCGCAAGACTCAGGTCCGTACCTCAAAGGTCAAGGTCATACTTAGAGGTTAAAGGTCAAAAAAGGGTCTTTCCTGTGTCCAATTAATAACTTTGTTATTATTAGGGCCCCGCACTGAAAGTGTGGGTGCCCTATAGTAATCACTCTGTCCGTCCGTCTGTCTGTCTGTCCGTCTGTCGGTCCACAAATTTTCCTACTCCTCTGATAGCGCTGCCGGGGCCCTAGTCAGTTTCACTGACAGCTCTAGTTGTTCTGCCCTTTTGAAGGTAATCTATGAATACGTATAATCCATACATTTTTGTTTGGCTATAACTTAGGAGTGGTGTATTACTGTTATTGTTATAAGGAAAATGGATGCATATTCAGGGGAGGCAGTTCTTTAAAAGTATTATCTCCCTTTTTCAGTAGACATCTGTTCTTGAAAAGTGTCTCTGGAAGAGCAGATTATTTAAATTAGATCATTTTTTCAGAGGGGTATTAATTACAAGAAAGCAAATAGAAAATCACAGAAGTTTTTCTTTTTAAAAATGGTTTTGTTTGTTTGTTTGCATTGGAGTTTAATGGCCCAGTCAACATCATTTAGGTCATTTTTGAGCCGGTCAGTTTACCTGTCCATACTTTTCCTGGGCAGACTTATATGTAAGCGGTTAACCGGTACAGTGCACATTCTTCCACCAGAAACTGACAACTGCCCTTCTTGATTCAGCGGAAGGGAATTGTGAAAATGGTGGGAAAAGTTAGTAAAAACAAAAACCCTTTCCTCAATGAAAAAAAAAAAAATCCCAACAACTAAGCTAATGAGTTTAAGGGAAAAAGATATGTCCCAGACTTAAGGGAGGTCACTCCAGCATAATTATTATGTCCCCCCTCCCCCCCCCCCCCCCCCCCAAATTTTTATTTTGGAGAGACATATTGTTTTTCCCCCGGGCGTCTGTCCGTCCGTCTGTCACAAAATCGTGTCCGCTCTATAACTTGAAAACTGTTAAAGCTATCTTCACGAAACTTCATATAAGTATTAATCAATATAAGACAACATGCAGAGCACAAGAACTATAACTCTCGCATTTATACGTTTTGAGTTATCTCCCTTGGAATTTTGTCGGTATGTATATATGATCCGGTCAATAACTTTCTTATTTTTAGATGGATTTTGAAATTACTTGGCAGAAATGCTAACCATCATGAGACGATGTGTGACACACATGACGCAGGTCGGTATCTCAAAGGTCAAGGTCATACTTAGAGGTCAAAGGTCAAAAAAGGGGCCTTTTTTTCTTGTTTGGTCAATAACTTTATTCAAAGATCAAAAAAGGGGCCTTTTTTTCTTGTTTGGTGAATAACTTTATTATTTTTAGATGGATTTTGAAATTACAGAGCAGAAATGTTAACCACCATGAGACAATGTGTTTCGTGCATGACCCAGATTGGTACCTCAAAGGTCAAGGTCATACTTAGAGGTCAAATGTAAAAAATGGGAGAGGTCAAATGTAAAAAATGGGCTTTTTTTTCGTGTTTTTTCAATAACTTTCTTATGTTTAGATACAATTTGAAATTACTTGGCAGAAATGTTATCTACCATGAGACGATGTGTCGCACATATGATTTCGGTTGGTACCTCAAAGGTCAAGGTCATACATAGAGGTCAAAGGTAAAAAAGGGGCCCTTTTTGTGTTCGGTCAATAACTTTCTTAATTTAAAATGGATTTTGAAATTACTTGGCAGAAATGTTAACCACCATGAGAGGATGTGATGCATACATGACCCAGGTTGGTACCTCAAAGGTCAAGGTCATACTTAGATGCCAAAAGTCAAACATCAATAACGTTCTTAATTGTTGATGGATTTTGAAATTACATGGCAGAAATTTTAACCACAATGAGACGATTTGTCTCTTGTATGACCCATGTTGGTACCTCAAAGGTCAAGGTCATACTAAGAGGTCAAAGGTCAAAAAGGGGCCTTTTTATGCCCCCGCCTATTCGAAGAATAGCGGAAGGGCATTAAGTTTTACCCCTGTCCATCCGTTCGTCCGGCCCGACATCGTGTCCGGGCCATAACTCCTAAACCGTATGGAATATATTCATGAAACTTCACAGGTGCATTCATCACACTGAAAAGATGTGTCATGAACAAGGAAGACAACTCTTGCTTGTTTAGTTTTTGAATTATTTGCCCTTGACTTATATCCATATATAGTCAAATGGTATGTGGTGTCCGGGCCATAACTCCTAAACCGTATGGAATATATTCATGAAACTTCACAGGTGCATTCATCACACTTAGACGATGTGTCATGAACAAGGAAGACAACTCTTGCATTTTTGGTTTTTGAATTATCTGCCCTTGACTTAGTACCATATAGTAAACCGTGTCCGGGCCATAACTCCTAAACCGTATGGAATATATTCATAAAACGTCACAGGTGCATTCATCACACTGAGACGATGTGTCATGAACAAGGAAGACAACTCTTGCATTTTTGGTTTTTGGATTATCTGCCCTTGATGCATATATTTTATGATTGATTTGAAGTACATTTGTAATATTTTTTATGAATGGCATTTGGCGGGGGCATCCGTGTCCTATGGACACTTTTTCTAGTTTAGTGTTCAGTCAGTAACTTTTTCCTGGATGGATTGTGAAATTACATGGCAGAAATGTTAACCATCATGATACGATGTTTTGCGCGCTAGACCCAAGTCTTTTCCTCCGAGGTCAAGGTATTACTAAGAGGTCAAAGGTAAAAAAAAGTCTTTTTTTTTGTGTCCAGTCAATAACTTTTTTATTTCTGGATGGACTTTTTAAAGTAACCTTGCAAAAATGTTCACTTTCATTAGACAATGAGTCATGTGCAAGAACAAGGTTCATACCTCCAATATCAAGGTCATACCTAGAGGTCAAAGGTCAAAAAAGGGGCCTTTTTGTGTACAGTCAATAACTTTCTTATTCTTTGATGGATTATGAAATTACTTGGCAGAAATGTTAACCATCATGAGACAATGTGTTGTACCTCAAAGGTCAAGGCCATACTTAGAGGTCAAAGGTAAAAAAGGGCTTTTTGTGTACGGTCAATAACTTTCTTATTTCTCTCTGAACTTTGTAAAGTTATTTTGCAGAAATGTGTTGCAAACAAGACCCAGGTCAATACCTCCAATGTCAAGGTCATACTTAGAGGTCAAAAAGGGGGAGACATCTGTGTTTTTGTAGAAAAACAAATTCTAGTTTTCTTTTATTTTCACAGAAATTTACAACAAAATAGAAAAGATCCTCCTTTTTTCATCAGTGCATATGACTATAACATCATGTATTTGATGGTTGTCATTCTCTCATAAAGCCTAGAGATACAGCAAAGTTCTGCAACAAAAGGTCAGGTGTTTTTTCTCTTGGGATTCTGGTTTTTGCCCTTTTCTGACTAATGACTGTCTCAATTTAATTGAAATAATCTTTAAAGGGCTGAAGAACCAAACTTGAATTAAATATTAGATTCTAATGTTTAATATAATCAGCAACTAGGTTGTTAATTTGTGGCTTTAATGTTTTCAATAGGAAGGTATGAATGAGTCCCGGCTGTTGTGGGAAGCTGACAAACCACTGAGTGAGAGGCTCAAGATACCCAGGAACCAGCCGTTTGATGCCATACCAGTTCAGCTACTGAGGAAGGTTAGTATCAGTGGTTTTCTGAGTGACCCATTTACTCCACAATTTCTCATTTATATGTCAGATGAGTATATAATAGATCATGTTTTTTCCTTGATCAATCAAAGTTTTCTCTGTGTGCCACACCAAGCAAAAGAGGTATTTGATCATGCAGCAAGGAGTGCAAAATGTGTAAACACGGAATGGCAAACAGTTTAGACCCTGATCAGACTGCTCCTTCAGACTGCAAGGAGCAGTCTGATCTCGGTCTGCACACATTGCTTAGGCCTATCTGTCCCAATACATAGGATCATTAGGGTAGTTTATTTACCCACTTAGTATTGGATCATTATGGTAGTCTGTTTTTAGCTCACCTGTCATGTAGTGACAAGGTGAGCAGTGCGTCAAGTTACCTATATTTTCCTATATTTCAGGCCATTACCTATAATAACCTATAAAATCCTATATTTTACCAAAATACCTATAAATACCTATAATTTGGAATTTGGGGTAAGCAAGGAATACAAAATCTGTGAAAAAAAAACTTTGAAAAAAAGATGTTTTCTATAATATTTGGGCTTAATAAGTTGTTTCCTTTCAGGAATTTTGAATTTTTATTCCTTTCATTTGTAGCAACCCTGCCCAGCCCAGCACAGCACAGCTTTTGGAAAGCTTTAGCTATTGGAGGTTCTGCTTTTTTAAAATTTGAAATATTCCATTTCCTATAGCTTTCATGTATAAATATTTGATTAAGAAATGCACATACTTTTATTTTGTTTTCAGAATAAACAAAATAGAGGTGAAGGCAATTGTCAGGAATCGATACAATTAACCCACAGTTCCCATCAGTCCCACAAAATTGGAAGCAACGTCTCCAAAATGACCTTTACAGTGTTGACGGGGACGTTAAACCTCAAATCAAACAAACAAACAAACAGTTCCCATCAGAGACACCAAACATTCAACTAATGTATGTCCAAAATGTTTCATTGCAAACAATTTTGATAGGATGATGATTAAACAATAGTTATTACATGTATTTAGAAAATAATAAGCCTGAAATGTTTCATAATCATTATGCCTGCAAATAAAAGTCAGATTCGAGATAGGTGGTTGTCAGAAGTAGATGACAATAGACATGAGCTGAAATTATGGGGTATCAAGGGAAAGCAAGACTCCTATGGTTGAAGTCCATTATGCAAAGCTGACATAAAGTGTGATAATGCTGGACTGAAACAAATTCTTCAACATGCCAAAGGGACTCAAAACCAGAAATTAAGTAAAGCTGCTTTCTCAGCAGCACAAGTTAAGCTGACATTTGAACCTCAGTCCAAAGCAGAGACAACTGATGACAGCACAAGTTCAGCTTCAGGAGAAACAGTCCATGATAGTTACAGTGAATCTTCACCTTCAACCTCAAAGCGAAAGCAAATTCTAGGTTAAAATGCTAAAAAAGATGTAATTTCTGCTGAATTTGGGTGGGCAGCCAAATGTGCCTATTCTAACATCAGCTTTAGAGCCAATGATGGTATTGGAGAAACTTTCAAAGCCATGTTTTAATGTCCTATAGCAAATAGATTTAGTATGAATCTGACAAAACTCTCATATATCTCCTGTCCAATGGGTTAGGACCTACCTTCACCAAAGTATTGCTGTATGATGTCAGACATTTGGGCGACAGGGCTTGAGATGTCATTTCATCTCCATGTCTGGTAAAAGTCCCACAAAATTGGAAGCAACGTCTCCAAAATGACCTTTACAGTGTTGAGGGGGACGTTAAACCTCAAATCAAACAAACAATCATGTCAGACAGTCCAATAACTATTTTTAGCTCGTCTGTTTTTTGAAAAAAAACTTTCGAGCTATTGTCATCACTCCGGCGTCTGCGTAGTCGTCCTGCGTCCTGCGTCATTCCAAAAAAACTTAACCTTGGCTATAACTTAAAAAGTATTAGACCTAGCCTCATGAAACTTCATACACACACTCATCATCACAAGAGCTACATTTTCACCAAGGACCATAACAACATTGTTGATTTTGGCTGAATTATCTCCCCTTTTCCAATTTTTTTCTGAAACACATTTTTTGCTCTCATTTTAATACTATTCACAACAGAGCCTTCAAACTTCACATGAATGTTCCTTGGGACAAGACCTTTTCAGTGATACCACACTTTTTGATCTGTGACCTTGACCTTTGAACTTTGACCTATTTTTCGAAAATTTAACCGAAAACCTTAACCTTGACCATATTTCCAAAAGTATTTGGCCTACCTTCATGAAACTTCATACACATACTCACCATCACAAGAGCTACATTCCCTACAAGTTTTATAACTCCATCTTGCAATTTGATTGAATTATCTCCCCTTTTCTCTCCGTTTTTTTTAAATTGTTTTTGTCTCTTATTTCAATACTATTCACAACAGAGCCTTCCAACTTCACATGAATGTTCCTTGGGACAAGAGCTTTTCAGTCATACCACGCTTTTTGACCTGTGACCTTGACCTTTGAACTTTGACCTATTTTTCGAAAAATTAACCAAAAAACTTAACCTTGACCATATTTCCAAAAGTATTTGGCCTACCTTCATGAAACTTCATACACATACTCACCATCACAAGAGCTACATTCCCTACAAGTTTTATAACTCCAGCTTGCAATTTGATTTGACTTAGAACTTTTGTTTTCTAAAAGAAACTGCAGACGAGCGTTGGCACCCGCTTGCGGTGCTCTTGTTCTCTTCAGTATGATGAAACTACTCAGGCTCAGGTGACGAAGCAAATGGAACTTTTAATAACTTAAGGTACTGGTCCCCAGCATATGATGAAGTTTGGTGTACATGTAGGTATTACAAATCCCTGTTCTTTGCTGATGCAGATGGAAAGTCAGTTGCAACAGCAATGGTAGAGGTTCTTCAGGAGGACAATGTACCAATGAAATCCTTAATTGTCAATTAAACTATATTTAGAGAAGTATCTAAACAAATAAAAGAAGCTTCACCTGAGTGGAAATGCTTGAAAAGAAATGACTGGAAGAACTGACAGTAGAAGAGAAGGACAAGGCTACCTCCGAGCTTGAAAAAGATAAGGCACTGCTTTAAAAGTAATGGAGATTCAGACAAAGTTAATTACAGCAGAGGAACTGCTAAAAGAAGAGAACAATAAGCTTTAACTAAAGCTGTTGAAAGTAGTAACATGAAAGGAGCTTCTGTAGCTCAAATGATGATTGTAACAGCTACATCAAAAAAGAAAGTATAAGAAAGGAAATGGACAAGATACATGAAAGTCAAAGGTCAGTTGAGCAGCAAAAGAGGCAGTTACTGTTAAACAAACTAGATCAGTACAGTACTAAATCATCAAGCAAAGGGAAGAAATAAGATACAGTACGTCAAGTTCCTTGAAATCCAAGAGTTCTTGTACTGCATCAGGTACTAAGATGCATTCTGCCTCTCCATCATCAATTTTCTATATTGTGTATTCTTAATAAAAGAGAGAGCTGGTAGGTGGTGGTGGTGGAAAAAAAAATCTGGCTTGTTTTCTTCAGTATAGGCAACCTATAATATCCTATATTTCTGGCCGCTAGATACCTATATTTCTGGACCTAACCTATATTTTTGACTCCTAATATCACTTGACACCCTGGGTGAGCTTTTGGGATCACTTTTTGTCCGGCGTCCGTGCGTGCGTCCGTAAACTTTTTCTTCAAACAACATCTCCTCCTAAACCACTAATCGGATTTTGACCAAACTTCACAGGAATGATCCTTAGGTGGTCCCCTTTCAAAGTTGTTCAAATGGATCCGGTCTGTTGCACATCTAGGTCACAGGAGCTAAAAATAGATTTTTTACTGAAAATCTTTAAAAATCTTCTTCTCTGAAACTGCAAGGTCCAGGTCTTTGATATTTGGTATGAAGTTTCATCTAGTGGACCTCTACCAAGATTGTTCAAATTATAGCCCTGGGGCCAAAAATGCCCCCGCCCCGGGGGCCTTTGGTTTTACATCAGCTTATATAGGGAAAATCTTTAAAAGTCTTCTTCTCTGAAACCACAAGGCCCAAGTCTTTTATATTTGGTGTGAAGCTTCATCTAGTGGACCTCTATCAAGATTGTTCAAATTATAGCCCTGGGGCCAAAAATGCCCCTGCCCCGGGGGCCTTTGGTTTTACATAGTCTTATATAGTGAAAATCTTTAAAAATCTTCTTCTCTGAAACCACAAGGCCAAGGTCTTTGATATTTGGTATGAAGCTTCATCTAGTGGACCTCTACCAAGATTGTTCAAATTATAGCCCTGGGGCCAAAAAAGCCCCCGCCCCGGGGGCCTTTGGTTTTACATAGGCTTATACAGGGAAAAATCTTTAAAAATCTTCTCTTTTACCGCAAGGCCCAAGTTTTTGATATTTGGTGTGAAGCTTCATCTAGTGGACCTCTATCAAGATTGTTCAAATTATAGCCCTAGGGCCAAAAATGCCCCCGCCCCGGAGGCCTTTGGTTTTACATAGGCTTATATAGGGAAAATCTTTAAAAATCTTCTTCTCTGAAACCACAAGGCCCAGGTCTTTGATATTTGGTATGAAGCTCCATCTAGTGGACCTCTACCAAGATTGTTCAAATTATAGCCTTGGGGCCAAAAATGCCCCCGCCCCAGGGGCCTTTAGTTTTACATAGGCTTATACAGGAAAAATATTTAAAAATCTTCTTCTCTTTTACCGCAAGGCCCAAGTCTTTGATATTTGGTGTGACGCTTCATCTAGTTGACCTCTACCAAGATTGTCCAAATTTTAACCCTGGGCAAAATGCCCCCGCCCCGGTGGCCTTTGGTTTTACATAGGCTTATATAGGGAAAATCTTTAAAAACCTTCTTCTCTGAAACCACAAGGCCCAGGTCTTTGATATTTGGTATGAAGCTACATCTAGTGGACCTCTACCAAGATTGTTCAAATTATAGCCCTGGGGCAAAAAATGCCCCTGCCCCGGGGGCCTTTGGTTTTACATAGGCTATAGGGAAAATCTTTAAAAATCTTCTTCTCTTTTACCGCAAGGCCCAAGTCTTTGATATTTGGTGTGAAACTTCATCTAGTGGACCTCTATCAAGATTGCCCAAATTATAACCCTGGGGTCAAAAATGCCCCCGCCCCGGGGGCCTTTGGTTTTACATAGGCTTATAAAGGGAAAATCTTTAAAAATCTTCTTCTCTGAAACCACAAGGGCCAGGTCTTTGATATTTAGTATGAAGCTTCATCTAGTGGACTTCTATCAAGATTGTTCAAATTATAGCCCTAGGGCCAAAAAGGCCCCCGCCCCGGGACCCTTTGGTTTTACATAGGCTTATATAGGGAAAATCTTTAAAAATCTTCTTCTCTGAAACCACAAGGCCCGGGTCTTTGATATTTGGTATGAAGCTTCATCTAGTGGACCTCTACCAAGATTGTTCAAATTATAGCCCTTGGGCCAAAAATGCCCCCGCCCCAGGGGCCTTTGGTTTTACATCAGCTTATATAGGGAAAATCTTTAAAAATCTTCTTCTCTGAAACCACAAGGCCCAAGTCTTTTATATTTGGTGTGAAGCTTCATCTAGTGGACCTCTATTAAGATTGTTCAAATTACAGCCCTGGGGCCAAAAAAAAAACCTGCCCCGGGGGCCTTTGGTTTTACATAGGCTTATATAGTGAAAACCTTTAAAAATCTTCTTCTCTGAAACCACAAGGCCCAGGTCTTTGATATTTGGTATGAAGCTTCATCTAGTGGACCTCTACCAAGATTGTTCAAATTATAGCCCTGGGGCCAAAAATGCCCCCGCCCCGGGGGCCTTTGGTTTTACATAGGCTTATACAGGGAAAAATCTTTAAAAATCTTCTTCTCTTTTACAGCAAGGCCCAAGTCTTTGATATTTGGTGTGAAGCTTCATCTAGTGGACCTCTATCAAGATTGTTCAAATTATAGCCCTAGGGCCAAAAATGCCCCCGCCCCGGAGGCCTTTGGTTTTACATAGGCTTATATAGGGAAAATCTTTAAAAATCTTCTTCTCTGAAACCACAAGGCCCAGGTCTTTGATATTTGGTATGAAGCTCCATCTAGTGGACCTCTACCAAGATTGTTCAAATTATAGCCTTGGGGCCAAAAATGCCCCCGCCCCAGGGGCCTTTAGTTTTACATAGGCTTATACAGGAAAAATATTTAAAAATCTTCTTCTCTTTTACCGCAAGGCCCAAGTCTTTGATATTTGGTGTGACGCTTCATCTAGTTGACCTCTACCAAGATTGTCCAAATTATAACCCTAGGGCCAAAAATGCCCCCGCCCCGGGGGCCTTTGGTTTTACATAGGCTTATATAGGGAAAATCTTTAAAAATCTTCTTCTCTGAAACCACAAGGCCCAGGTCTTTGATATTTGGTATGAAGCTTCATCTAGTGGACCTCTACCAAGATTGTTCAAATTATAGCCCTGGGGCAAAAAATGCCCCTGCCCCGGGGGCCTTTGGTTTTACATAGGCTATAGGGAAAATCTTTAAAAATCTTCTTCTCTTTTACCGCAAGGCCCAAGTCTTTGATATTTGGTGTGAAACTTCATCTAGTGGACCTCTATCAAGATTGCCCAAATTATAACCCTGGGGTCAAAAATGCCCCCGCCCCGGGGGCCTTTGGTTTTACATAGGCTTATAAAGGGAAAATCTTTAAAAATCTTCTTCTCTGAAACCACAAGGGCCAGGTCTTTGATATTTAGTATGAAGCTTCATCTAGTGGACTTCTACCAAGATTGTTCAAATTATAGCCCTGGGGCCAAAAATGCCCCAGCCCCGTTGGCCTTTGGTTTTACATAGGCTTATATAGGGAAAATCTTCTTCTCTGAAACCACAAGGCCCAGGTCTTTGATATTTGGTATGAAGCTTCATCTAGTGGACCTCTACCAAGATTGTTCAAATTATAGCCCTGGGGCAAAAAATGCCCCAGCCTTGGGGGCCTTTGGTTTTACATAGGCTTATGCAGGGAAAATCTTAAAAAATCTTCATCTCTAAAACCGCAAGGCTCAAGTCTTTGATATTTGGTGTGAAGCTTCATCTAGTGGACCTCTATCAAGATTGTTCAAATTATAGCCCTAGGGCCAAAAAGGCCCCCGCCCGGGACCCTTTGGTTTTACATAGGCTTATATAGGGAAAATCTTTAAAAATCTTCTTCTCTGAAACCACAAGGCCCGGGTCTTTGATATTTGGTATGAAGCTTCATCTAGTGGACCTCTACCAAGATTGTTCAAATTATAGCCCTAGGGCCAAAAATGCCCCCACCCCAGGGGCCTTTGGTTTTACATCAGCTTATATAGGGAAAATCTTTAAAAATCTTCTTCTCTGAAACCACAAGGCCCAAGTCTTTTATATTTGGTGTGAAGCTTCATCTAGTGGACCTCTATTAAGATTGTTCAAATTACAGCCCTGGGGCCAAAAAAAACCTGCCCCGGGGGCCTTTGGTTTTACATAGGCTTATATAGTGAAAATCTTTAAAAATCTTCTTCTCTGAAACCACAAGGCCCAGGTCTTTGATATTTGGTATGAAGCTTCATCTAGTGGACCTCTACCAAGATTGTTCAAATTATAGCCCTGGGGCCAAAAATGCCCCCACCCCGGGGGCCTTTGGTTTTACATAGGCTTATACAGGGAAAAATCTTTAAAAATCTTCTTCTCTTTTACAGCAAGGCCCAAGTCTTTGATATTTGGTGTTAAGCTTCATCTAGTGAACCTCTATCAAGATTGTTCAAATAATAGCCCTAGGGCCAAAAATGCCCCCGCCCCGGGGCCCTTTGGTTTTACATAGGCTTATATAGGGAAAATCTTTAAAAATCTTCTTCTCTGAAACCACAAGGCCCAGGTCTTTGATATTTGGTATGAAGCTTCATCTAGTGGACCTCTACCAAGATTGTTCAAATTATAGCCCTTGGGCCAAAAATGCCCCCGCCCCAGGGGCCTTTAGTTTTACATAGGCTTATATAGGAAAAATCTTTAAAAATCTTCTCTTTTACCGCAAGGCCCAAGTCTTTGATATTTGGTGTGAAGCTTCATCTAGTGGACAATCCCAGGGGCCTTTGGTTTTACATAGGCTATAGGGAAAATCTTAAAAAATCTTCTTCTCTGAAACTGCAAGGCCCAAGTCTTTGATATTTAGTGTGAAGCTTCATCTAGTGGACCTCTATCAAGATTGTCCAAATTATAACCCTGGGGCCAAAAATGCCCCTGCCCCGGGGCCCTTTGGTTTTACATAGGCTTATATAAGGAAAATCTTTAAAAATCTTCTTCTCTGAAACCACAAGGCCCAGGTCTTTGATATTTGGTATGAAGCTTCATCTAGTGGACTTCTACCAAGATTGTTGAAATTATAGCCCTTGGGCCAAAAATGCCCCCGCCCGGTGGCCTTTGGTTTTACATAGGCTTATTTAGGGAAAATCTTTAAAAATCTTCTTCTCTGAAACCACAAGGCCCAGGTCTTTGATATTTGGTATGAAGCTTCATCTAGTGGACCTCTACCAAGATTGTTCAAATTATAGCCCTGGGGCCAAAAATGCCCCTGCCCCGGGGGCCTTTGGTTTTACATAGGCTTATGCAGGGAAAATCTTTAAAAATCTTCTTCTCTAAAACCGCAAGGCTCAAGTCTTTGATATTTGGTGTGAAGCTTCATCTAGTGGACCTCTATCAAGATTGTTCAAATTATAGCCCTTGGGCCAAAAATGCCCCCGCCCCAGGGGCCTTTGGTTTTACATCAGCTTATATAGGGAAAATCTTTAAAAATCTTCTTCTCTGAAACCACAAGGCCCAAGTCTTTTATATTTGGTGTGAAGCTTCATCTAGTGGACCTCTATCAAGATTGTTCAAATTATAGCCCTGGGGCCAAAAAAACCCTGCCCCGGGGGCCTTTGGTTTTACATAGGCTTATATAGTGAAAATCTTTAAAAATCTTCTTCTCTGAAACCACAAGGCCCAGGTCTTTGATATTTGGTATGAAGCTTCATCTAGTGGACCTCTACCAAGATTGTTCAAATTATAGCCCTTGGGCCAAAAATGCCCCCGCCCTGGGGGCCTTTGGTTTTACATAGGCTTATACACGGAAAAATCTTTAAAAATCTTCTTCTCTTTTACCGCAAGGCCCAAGTCTTTGATATTTGGTGTGAAGCTTCATCTAGTGAACCTCTATCAAGATTGTTCAAATTATAGCCCTAGGGCCAAAAATGCCCCCGCCCCGGGGCCCTTTGGTTTTACATAGGCTTATATAGGGAAAATCTTTAAAAATCTTCTTCTCTGAAACCACAAGGCCCAGGTCTTTGATATTTGGTATGAAACTTCATCTAGTGGACCTCTACCAAGATTGTTCAAATTATAGCCCTGGGGCCAAAAATGCCCCCGCCCCAGGGGCATTTAGTTTTACATAGGCTTATATAGGAAAAATCTTTAAAAATCTTCTTCTCTTTTACCGCAAGGCCCAAGTCTTTGATATTTGGTATGAAGCTTCATCTAGTGGACCTCTACCAAGCTTGTTCAAATTATAGCCCTGGGACCAAAAATGCCCCCGCCCCGGGGGCCTTTGGTTTTACATAGGCTATAGGGAAAATCTTAAAAAATCTTCTTCTCTGAAACTGCAAGGCCCAAGTCTTTGATATTTGGTGTGAAGCTTCATCTAGTGGACCTCTATCAAGATTGTCCAAATTATAACCCTGGGGCCAAAAACGCCCCCGCCCCGGGGGCCTTTGGTTTTACATAGGCTTATATAGGGAAAATCTTTAAAAATCTTCTTCTCTGAAACCACAAGGCCCAGGTCTTTGATATTTGGTATGAAGCTTCATCTAGTGGACTTCTACCAAGATTGTTGAAATTATAGCCCTTGGGCCAAAAATGCCCCCGCCCCGCTGGCCTTTGGTTTTACAGAGGCTTATATAGGGAAAATCTTTAAAAATCTTCTTCTCTGAAACCACAAGGTCCAGGTCTTTGATATTTGGTATGAAGCTTCATCTAGTGGACCTCTACCAAGATTGTTCAAATTATAGCCCTTGGGCAAAAAATGCCCCTGCCCCGGGGGCCTTTGGTTTTACATAGGCTTATGCAGGGAAAATCTTTAAAAATCTTCTTCTCTGAAACCGCAAGGCTCAAGTCTTTGATATTTGGTGTGAAGCTTCATCTAGTGGACCTCTATCAAGATTGTTCAAATTATAGCCCTAGGGCCAAAAAGGCCCCCGCCCAGGGGCCCTTTTGTTTTACATAGGCTTATATAGGGAAAATATTTAAAAATCTTCTTCTCTGAAACCACAAGGCCCAGGTCTTTAATATTTGGAATGAAGCTTCATCTCGTGGACCTTTGGTTTTACATAGACTAAATGGGGAAAATCTTTAAACATCTTCTTCTCTGAAACCGCAAGGCCCAGTTCTTTGATATTTGGTGTGAAGCTTCATCTAGTGAACCTTTTCCAAGATTATTCAAATTATAGCCCTGGGGCCAAAAATGCCCCTGCCCCGGTGGCCTTTGGTTTTACATTGACTTATATAGGGAAAATCTTTAAAAATCTTCTCTGAAACCGCAAGGCCCAGTTCTTTGAAATTTGGTGTGAAGCTTCATCTAGTGGACCTCTATCAAGTTTGTACAAATTGTAGGCCTAGGGCGAAAAATGCCCCCACCTGCAGGCCCTTTGGCTTTAAATTTGCTTATACAGGGAAAATCTTTAAAAATCTTCTTCTCCATATCTGATGGCCCAGTTCTTTGAATTTGGTGTTTAGCTTCATCTAGTGGACTTCTACCAAGATTGTTCAAATCATAGCCCTTGGGTCAAAAATGCCCCCGCCCCGGGGCCCTTCGTTTTTACATTGACTTATATAGGGAAATTAAAAAAAATCTTCTACTCTGAAACTGCAAGGCCCAGGTCTTTGATATTTGGTGTGAAGCTTCATCTAAATTGTTCAAATTATAGCCCTAGGAAATAGAAGTCAAGGCAATGAAAACCTTTGAAAACCTTCTTGTCTGAAAGCAGAAGGCCAAGGTCTTTGATATGAAGCTTTGTCTTGTGGATTTCTACCAAGATGGTTCAAATTATAGCCCTGGGGACAAAAATGGCCTGCCCCGGGGACCCCAAGGTTTATATAGACTTATGGCTAAACGTTTTCCTTATGAAAACGTTTAAAAATCTTGTGTGAAACCAGAAGTCTCCATTCTTTGATATTTGGTATGAAGCTTCACCTTTTTGACCACTACCCAGATTAATCATATGATAGCCTGGGGCCAATGATGGCTCTCCCAGGGGCCCACTTGATACCCTATGGATCAGGTGAGCGATCCAGGGCCATCATGGCCCTCTTGTTCCACATTCTTGTAACCTGCCCAGTCTTCATGGAGAAACTGTTGGTCTCTGAGCATCTGCAAGCACACAGTAGAGGCTCAGATCAGACTATTTATGTACATGCCTGTTATGTATGTCTGTTATAGTGTGCCTGCTTGAAGAACCCTTTTGGCTTGTCAATTTCCATATACATAACAAGCTCTTTTTACACTATGGTAAGGATTCAGAATGAATTTGCGTTTGGTAACCAACATGTGAGTATGGCTAAATTGAATTGTGTATACTAGATAGAAAAATGACCATTTATCATGGTAATGTTTCTGTATACAGTGAAATTAAGGCCAGCTTAAATTAAGACTATTTCTTCTTTAAGAAACATATTTAAAAGATTTTATTTCTTTTTTCTTTGTGTATTCTATACCCAGTATCCTCCAGTGAGAGACCACCTTTTGGACTGTTCAAAAGTGGTCCATCCCTAAGACCACTTTTGATCAGTCCCAAATGTGGCCTTAATATGGGAATTTTACTCTAATCTACATATGGAACAAACAGGCTTCCAACTTTGTTATCTATCTATACATCCTGCAACACCCTCTCGCGAGGATTATGTGCAGCTGTTATATCTGAAACCATCTAAAAACAGACAAGATCATGACTATTTCTAGTTTCAAAGATTGATGTTTAATCAGTCATCAGTTACTTGCATAAGCTGATAATTGATTACAAAATTTTAGCTAAGTTCAACCACAAGGTAATGCTGTAACAGACTAAAATTTCCACTAAAATGATCTCTTCTGTCTTAATGATCAAGTCCTTTTCTTATTGAAGGCGTGAGTGTTTGAGTTTTATGTCCCGCCAACAGCTATGGTCATAGACGAGATCTCGGTTTAAAGACTCATCCGAAAGACTGGAGAAGCCTGGGATCGATCCTGCAACCCTTGGTTTACAAGGCGAGTACCGTAACCACAACACCACGGAGGCTTCTTTATTGAAGGTGTATCTAACTAACTTCAGGTATTTACATATAACTTAACACTTCATCAGGAGAAATTTCTAAATTTTTATGCAGTGTAGACTCCAGCCAGAAGCCATCCTTGCAGGGATGAATGGATGTAGTATTTTAACCCTTGTCCTGCTGAGCCCGGATACACCTTATTTTCCAAACAATGAAGAGCCAGATCAGATGGCTTCTGACGAAGCCATCTGATCAGGATCTACATTGTTTGCCATTCAGATTGTGAATTTGTTGCAATAATTTGCATCAAGTAATCTGATTGGTTGATAATCGGTAGTGGGTGTGGCATATATGAATATTCAGCAGGACAAGGGTTAAGGGAGAATGGATACACATTCCTCTGAGGCAGCCCTTATCAGTAGGGGTCTACCTTAAAAAAAAAGAATTTGCATGCCAGTGACAATTTTTCCTGAAAACATTTTTTTTGCATACAAGCAAACACTGTGGACCCAGATCAGACTGCTCCTACAGGAGCAGTCTGATCTGGGTCCACACTGTTTGCATCAGTGACTTAAAAAAAAACCAGCAGATGGCAAAGCTGAAGACAGTAATCATGATTGGCATTTTAAGGTTTAAGAAGGGACTCAGTTTATAACAAAGCAAACAGGAAGTTAAAATTGTCTGCTTTGTGTGTTAAAGAATAAAAATGGAAAATGAGAAGACATTAAAATCCCATACACATGTAGCAGATTGTTACAAAGTTTTAGGAAATATTCTTGCACAGTTAGTCTTGGTTTTCTGCATATTTTCAGTATGTTGGTTATGCAAGAAAGTATGTCCATCCAAAGATTGGCCCTGAAGCTGCTCAAGTGTTACAGGTTAGTTAACCCTTTACCACTCAGATACGTATTTTCCCGAGTTTATCCATTACCACTCAGACCCGTATATTTCCGACTTTATCGATTAACGTACAGATACGTATATTCCCGTGTGTCGCCATTTGAACAAATACGTGTTTGCCCGTGTCTCAAAATCAATCGCGTTATTTTTATCTTTTTCCTAAATATAAAAACGCCAGATGTTTATTAATGTTAAGTTTGGTCTTTTGCCAACAATATTTGCGAAAAAAACAAATATGTTTCTATACAAAGTTTTTGTGTAATTTGCATCCAAACACACCAGGGGTTTCTTCTACTGAATCACGATGACCTTGCCTGACCGTAATGGAAAATTACTGGGTTGAGTTACTGAATGACGCAATATTTGTGTCTCGGTCGCGCATGATTTGCATGATTTATATAAAAAAAAAAAAAAAAAAGACAATTAGCGCTGTATTATCAGTGAGCTTCAAGAGATTTAATGTCCAAGATAATTAGTTAATTGGGGATTATGATACCCTAGGAATGTTTATACAGCGGATGCCACCCGGAGCGTGCCGAGCTTTGAGCCGCAATAAATTACGTAACAGTACCCAAAAGTGTACCCAGGTGGTCATCGGAAGGGCAATAAAACCCACAGATGGATTGAATGCCTTTCATTGGTCAATAGTTTCAGCCCCTTTAATTAATATTAATTTCTACCAAAAAATTGCGACGTCTGATCAGGGTCTCAGCACCGACACTTTACAGACAGACAGATGCAATTATACGGCACCTGATCAGGGTCTTCAGGTTTTTGGACATTATAATGCTACGGCACCCGGATCAGACGCTCCACAATTATCGCCGCGACGTCTGATTCAGCTCCAACCGCCGACGGTTCATTTTATTTTATTTTCCACGACCGAATAGGTATGGAGGATATAGCGACCGTCCAAATTTCCGTCCGTCCGTCCGTAGACACAACAGACAGATGCAAACAATGCAGATCCGGATCAGACACCGTACTATTATTGAACGGCGTCTGATGAGGGTCTACATGTTTGAAGAAGGCATCTGAGACGGACAAGACGCTGCGCAACGGTAATGGGGCGTCCGATCAGGGTCTTATCGCCGACGTTGGTGTTTTTTTATTCCTAGTCTGAACAGGTTCGGAAACTGGCGTCCGTTCATTCGCCCGTTCGTAGACACAAAATTATGAGTGGCGTCTGTTCAAATCAATGCAGTTCCGGATAAGATGTACAATTATTAAACGGCGTCTGATGATGGTCTACAGGTTTGTAGACAGTTTCTGAGACGGCGCAGACCCGGACAAGACGTTGCGCAACGACAATGCGGCATCTGATCAGGGTCTTATCGCCGACGGTGGTGTTTTTTGTCGCACCTGCTTTAGCAGGAAGACATAGGCGTGCAAGTTTCCGTCCGTCCGTCCGTCCGTCCGTCCGTTCGTCCGTCCGTTCGTCCGTCCGTCCGTTCGTCCGTCCGTCCGTCCGTCAACATTTTACACTGGATGTCTTGTCATCGCAACTCCTCCTACACTTTTAGACCGATCATTTGGAAACTTTGCATGTGCTTTCGCCATGGTATGAGGATGCGCATGTGGTTTGGACTTAATCTTCGAATCAATTTTTGTCACTTTTTCCATATTGTGAACTTAGTCATTTTTAGGTATGCGATACGTACCTCTTGTCATCGCAACTCCTCTTGCAGTTTTATACCGATCATTTTGAAACTTTGCATGTGCTTTCGCCATGGTATGAGGATGTGCATGTGGTTTCGACATAATTTTCAGAATATTTTTTTTTCCTCTTTTTGCACATTATGAACTTAGCCATTTTTAAGCTTCATTTGATATACGATAGGTACCTCTTGTCATCGCAACTCCTCCTACAGTTTCATACCGATTATTTTGAAACTTTGTGTGTGATTTTGCCATGCTATGAGGATGCGCATGTGGTTTGGACTTTATCTTCGGATAAATTTTTGTCACTTTTTCCACATTGTGAACTTAGTCATTTTTAACCTTCGATTGATATATGATAGGTACCTCTTGTCATCGCAACTCCTCTTGCAGTTTTATACCGATCATTTTGAAACTTTGCGTGTGCTTTCGCTATGGTATGAGGATGCGCATGTGGTTTGGACTTTATCGCAGGATCATTTTTTTTCACTTTTTCCACATTGTGAACTTAGTCATTTTTAACCTTCAATTGATATATGATAGGTACTTCTTGTCATCGCAACTCCTCTTGCAGTTTTATACCGATCATTTTGAAACTTTGCGTGTGCTTTCGCCATGGTATGAGGTTGTGCATGTGATTTCGACATAATTCTCAGAATATTTTTTTTTCACTTTTGCACATTGTGAACTTAGCCAATTTTAAGCTTTAGTTGATATACAATAGGTACCTCTTGTCATCGCAACTTCTCTTACAGTTTTATATTGATCATTTTAAAACTTTGTGTGTGTTTTTACCTATGGTATGAGGATGTGCATGTGGTTTTGACTTTATCTTGGGATCAATTTTTATCACTTTTTCCACATTGTGAACTTAGTCAGTTTTTTACCTCACATATATAGGCTATGGATTCTTCTCAAAGCCCTATATTCATTTCTTCTGCCTTAAATAAACTTTTATTTTTTTGTGTGGGGCAGGTGGGGAGCAGGTGCGACATCAACTTCACCGAAGTTGAATTTCTGGTTTAACCCTAGTCTGAACAGGTACGGGGGATATAGCGATCAGCGTGGCGTCATCCACTTAACCGTCTGTATAACAAAAGACAGAACACAAAGGTGCAAACAGTGCAGATTTGAATCAGACGCCATACAATTATTATAAGGCGTCTGGATAGGGTCTACAGGTTTGTAGATGGCATATGCGACGGCACAGACCCAGAGCAGATGCTGTGCAGTGATCATACGACGTCTGATCATGGTCTGACCGCCGACGGTGCGTTTTGTTTTTATCCCCTGACCAAATAGGTTCGGGGATATAACAGTCAGCCTGGTGTCCGTCCATCGGTCCGTCCGCAAACAAAATTATGAGTCTGGCGTCCGTTCACATGTCCGTCCGTCCGTCCGTAGACACAACAGACAGATGCAAGCAATGCAGGTTCGAATCAGACCCTGTACAATTATTAAACGGCGTCTGATGAGGGTCTACAGGTTTGTAGACGGCATATCAGTTGGCGCAGACCCGGACAAGACGCTGCACAACGATAATGCGTCGTCTGATCAGGGACTAATCACAAACTGTGGTGTTTTTTATCCCTAGTCTCAACATGTTCGCGGGATATAGCGATCATTCTGGCGCCATCCGCCCAACTGTCTGTATAACAGTATACAGAACACAAAGGTGCAAACAGTGCAGATTTGAATCAGACGCCTTACAATGATGATACGGCGTCTGGATAGGGTCTACAGATTTGTAGACTGCATATGCGACGGCACAGACCCAGACCAGACGCTGTACAATGATCATGCGATGTCTAATGGTCTGACCGCCGACGGTGCGTTTTATTTTTTATCCCCTGACCAAAAAGGTTCGGGGATATAACAATCAGCCTGGCGTCCGTCCGTCTGCAAACAAAATCATGAGTCTGGCGTCCATTCACATGTCCGTCCGTCCGTAGACACAACAGACAGATGCAAGCAATGCAGATTCGAATCAGACCTGTACAATTATTAAACGGCGTCTGATGAGGGTCTACAGGTTTGAAGACGGCATATGCGTCAGCACAGACCCGGACAAGACGCTGCACAACGATAATGCGTCGTCTGATCAAGGACTAATCACCAACGGTGGTGTTTTTTATCCCTAGTCTGAACATGTTCGCGGGATATAGCGATCAGCCACCCAATTGTCTATATAACAATAGACAGAACACAAAGGTACAAACAGTGCAGATTTGAATCAGACGCCTCACAATGATGATGCGGCGTCTGGATAGGGTCTACAGGTTTGTAGACTGCATATGCGACGGCACAGACCCAGACCAGATGCTGTACAATGATCATGCGACGTCTAATCATGGTCTGACCGCCGACGGTGCGTTTTATTTTTTATCCCCTGACCAAATAGGTTCAGGGATATAACAATCAGCCTGGCGTCCGTCCGTCTGCAAACAAAATCATGAGTCTGGCGTCCATTCACATGTCCGTCCGTAGACACAACAGACAGATGCAAGCAATGCAGATTCGAATCAGACCTGTACAATTATTAAATGGCGTCTGATGAGGGTCTACAGGTTTGTAGACGGCATATGGGTCGGCGCAGACCCGGACAAGACGCTGCACAACAATAATGCGGCGTCTGATCAGGGACTTATCGCCGACGGTGGTGGTTTTTTTATCCCTAGTCTGAACATGTTCGGGGGATAAAGCGATCAGCCTGGCATCATCCATCCGTCTGTCTGTATGACTATAGACAGAACACCTAGGTGCAAACAGTGCAGCTCGGGATCAGAGACCAGAAAATTATTATAAGGCGTCTGATCAGGGTCTACAGGGTTGTAGACAGCACATGTGACGACACATACCCAGACCAGTAGCTATCAGCCTGGCGTCCTCCACCCGTCTGTTTGTATGACAACAGACAGAACACAAAGGTACAAACAGTGCAGATCGGGATCAGAGCCCAGACAATTATTATAAGGTGTCTGATCAGGGTCTACAGGGTTGTAGACAGCACATGCGACGGCACAGACCCAGACCAGACGCTGTACAATGATCATGCGCATCAGATGTCATTTCACCTCCGTGTTGGGTAAAAGTCCCACCAAATTGGAAGTAACATCTCCAAAATGTCCTAAATAGTGTTGACGGGGATGTTATACCTCTAATCAAACAAACGAATCTTTTGCTAAAAAAAAAAAAATTCAGAGACTGCTCTTTTGGGTGAGCTGGCTATGGGGTGGTTGATACACTGATTTTAAAAAAAAAGGTAAAGTTGGGGATGGGGGTGCAAAAAAGTACTGAATTTTACATAAAAAAACACACCCATGGGTCATAGTACATTCTTTTATTTCTCCAAAATGGCTACTTTTCCATTGAAAACTTTGATATTTTTCTTATTTATGCTCAGAACATAGGTTGTGGGTGCCGATTGAGGCAGTTCTAACGAGTACCCACAACCTTGGTCTTAGTGCAGAAATAATGAAAATAATGTATACCGGGTTCAGATAGATGTTCATTTCACAGACTTATGAACATGATCTTATCTCTGCATAAAAAAGTATGTTATGGAAACTTGTTGGAAGTGCCTCAGTGACATGCCCTAATGATTACCTACAAAATACGTTTTTGTACGGAAATAAGAAAAATAATACGTGGATACCCCCTCTTTTCTGGGGCTATGGTGGTTAAAAATACTTTCTCTGACCAACCCAAAACAGAAATTTTTGCTCAAGAAAATATTTTGCTTACTTTGACACTTCATATTTTCAAAACGCAAAGAGAAACTATAATAAATTTAGTACCATTGGAAAGAAAATTTAATTTCCTAGAAACTTTACATTTACATAATTATTGTCAAATGTACAGAAAATACTAAAATAATCATTATTGTAACATAAGGGTGTAAATCACACAAAAATGCCAATATCTCTATTCAGATAAGACTGTCAGGCCTATCAGCCATATATGGACTATTGATTATTGATTTATCTATATCAGTGTTCTGTTAAGATACTATATTTGCTAATTTTCTGAGTGGTAAAGGGTTAAAGCATATATATTATGGATACTTGTTAGATCAAGGTAATCCAAACTAAGCAAACAATATTGCGTATGTGTTGAGCCTCACTCGAGTCACACGTGAGATACTCAATTTCTGCAGCGGAAGGTTATCTTATTCATCACTGGGCACTCCAATGTTTGGATGTTGTGTATCTTAACCCTTATCTTGCTGTTCACAACAACCCCTATCTTTGCAAACAGTGTAGATCCAGATCAGATGGCTTCTGAAGAAGCCATCTGATCAGGATCAACACTGTTTGGCATTCAGTTTACAAATTTGTAGCAATAAATTAAATCAAGTAATTTGATTGGTTGATATAACGAAATGGGTGTGGCTTAGATGAATATTCAGCAAGATAAGGGTTAATGTCACTGCAGAGTCCAGCTGTTATTGACTTTCTGTAGTTAGGCAAGTCTACTATCCTACCGGTAAGGGTATAGGGAGAATTTTCTCATTTTTTTCTGTTTCTTCACTTACATTCATTTTCCTCTTTCGCCCATGTCCCTCTCTGTCTCAGGCCAAGATGTCTTTGTTTCAGACTTTTTACCTTGAGTTACGAAAGCAGCATCAGACACAGGACAGTACCCCTATCACAACTCGGCAGTTAGAATCACTGATCAGACTGACAGAGGCTAGGGCTAGGCTAGAACTGAGAGAAGAGGCAACTAAAGAGGATGCTGAAGATGTGATTGAGATTATGAAATATAGGTCAGTCACCAAATATAGGTGTTTGTTGTTAACAGAATGGAATCTTCCGCCTTATATATAGCCAGAGTCCATTTCAAAATTAACCCTTTTTGTACCAAATGGAATCTTCCTCTTTAGCTCGCCTGTACGAAGTACAAGGAGAGCTATTGTTGTCACCTCAGATGGCGTGCGCATTTGCGTTTGCATTTGCGTTCCCGTCACACTGCGTTAAAGTTTTTCAAATGCTTATATCTCAACAGTCACTCATCACAGACCACTCATATTTGGAACTTAAGTACCTGGGAGGGTCCTCTGATGTTCAAAGAGAACAGACCCCTGGGTTCATGCCCCGGGGTGGGGCTAGGGGTCAAAATCTAGAACACCTTTGTAATTCTGTCAACAGTCACTCATCACAAAGCATTCATATTTACAACTTGGATACCTGGGAGTGTCTTCTGAGATTCCAAGACAACACCACCCCTGGGTTCATGCCTGGGATTGGGGATGGGGTGGGGCTGGGGGTCAAAATCTAGGACACCTTTGTAATTTGTTGTATACCTTTCCATTATACTAACGAGTTATAGACACAATTGGTTATACATCAGCCAATCAAGTGACATTGGTTCAAGTGTAAAAGGGTGAAGGTCATGGTGACCTACATTACACGGTCCAGTGATTTTGCCTTATATCTTGAAGTCTATTTGTTGGAGAAATGTCATACCTGGGATATTAGTTCCATGTGACTCCACGATTGACCTCAAAATATATCTAGGTCACTGTGACCTATATTTCATGGTTCAGCGATTTTGCCTATTATCTCGAATACTATTTGATGGAGAAATGTTATACCTGGGTTATTAGTTGCATGTGACCCAATAATTGACCGCAAAATATATCTAGGTCATGGTGACCTACATTTCATGGTCCAGTGATTCTATTATCTTGAATACTATTTGATGGAGAAATGTTATACCTGGGTTATTAGTTGCATGTGACCCCATTATTGACCTCAAAATATATCTAGGTCAGTATGACCTATATTTCATGGTTCAGTGATTTTGCCTATTATCTTGAATACAATTTGATAGAGAAACGTCATACCTGGATTATTAGTTCCATGTGACTCTATAATTGACCGCAAAATATATCCAGGTCAGTGTGACCTATATTTCATGGCTCAGTGATTTTGCCTATTATCTTGAACACTATTTGATGGAGAAATGTCATACCTGGATTATTTATACCATGTGACCCCATGATTGAGCTTGAATTAATATCTAGGTCAGTGTGTCCTATATTTCATTGTTCAGTGATTTTTCCTATTATCTTGAATACTATTTGATGGAGAAATGTCTTACCTGGATAATTAGTTCCATGTGACCCGATGATTGACATGGAAATATATCTAGGTCCTTGCCTTATAATTCAGATACAATTTGATCCTGAAATGTAATATCTGGAATATATGTTCCATGTGACCTGATTATTGATCTCAAATATATCAAGGTGAGTGTGACCTATATTTCATGGTTCATAAATTTTTCCTTATGTCTTGAAGTCGCGAAACAGGCGAGCTATGCTGTCTGGCGACAGCTCTTGTTATATATAGTAGGTGTCCATTCCAAAATTAAGGGGTGTTCTCTTAAAAATATACATGGGAAATGGCTTAACTTTTTACCGTGTAGGCCCTGATCAAACCCCACGTTCTGCGGCATTTGATCTGGGTCTGCACTATTTGCCAAAGTACCCCTTTAGGGGTTTCTGGTACTGAATGGGTTAAGAGGTGTCCGGTTATGTTTTCTTTTAAAATTTATTTGGAAAATGGCTGAACGTTTTGCAAACAGTGAAGGCACTGATTAGATCACGTTTGTGGCAGCTGATCTGGGCCTGCATTTTTTGCAAGTCTCCCATTTTGGGGTTTTCCATACAGTATTACACATTAGCTTAGTCAGCTGATGCCATATGTGACCAGAGTGAAGAGGGCCTTGTATAAAATGTCTTGTATTCTCATTGTAAAGTCATAGCTCCAGGTATAGGGGCATAACAAGGATAATTTCAGGATATCTTATCATTTCTCTAAAGGCAATTTAAACAAGTACCCTTAACATGTTTTTCTAAAAAGAACTAAAAAAAAATATTGGATGCAGTTCTTAATTATCCTTTTTAGCTCGTCTGTTTTTTGAAAAAAAACTTTCGAGCTATTGTCATCACTCCGGCGTCTGCGTTGTCGTCTGGCGTCGTTCCAAAAAAACTTAACCTTGGCTATAACTTGAAAAGTATTAAACCTAGCCTCATGAAACTTCATACACACACTCATCATCACAAGAGCTACATTTTGACCAAGGAGCATAACAACATTGTTGATTTTGGCTGAATTATCTCCCCTTTTCCATTTTTTTTCTGAAACACATTTTTTGCTCTCATTTTAATACTATTCACAACAGAGCCTTCAAACTTCACATGAATGTTCCTTGGGACAAGACCTTTTCAGTGATACCACACTTTTTGATCTGTGACCTTGAACTTTGACCTATTTTTCGAAAATTTAACCGAAAACCTTAACCTTGACCATATTTCCAAAAGTATTTGGCCTACCTTCATGAAACTTCATACACATACTCACCATCACAAGAGCTACATTCCCTACAAGTTTTATAACTCCATCTTGCAATTTGATTGAATTATCTCCCCTTTTCTCTCCGTTTTTTTTAAATTGTTTTTGTCTCTTATTTCAATACTATTCACAACAGAGCCTTCCAACTTCACATGAATGTTCCTTGAGACAAGACCTTTTCAGTCATACCACGCTTTTTGACCTGTGACCTTGACCTTTGAACTTTGACCTATTTTTCGAAAAATTAATCAAAAAACTTAACCTTGACCATATTTCCAGAAGTATTTGGCCTGCCTTCATGAAACTTCATACTCACACTCACCCATCATCACAAGAGCTACATTTTGACCAAGGGTCATAAATATATTATTGATTTTTTGTCTATGTGACATGGAAAAACAGACGAGCATGGCGCCGCTTGCGGTGCTCTTGTTACACATCCTTATCAGGAGATGCATATGTATGGGTCATATTTTCCATCATTTATGACAAGTGGAGATTTGATCATGAAATCATTTCTACAGTCATTCTCTCCCTGTCACTGATTCAAGAAGGGCAGTTGTCAGTTCCTGGCAAAAGAATTGGCACTGTACTGGTTAAACCTGTCCAGGAAAAGTGTGTTCAGTTAAACCTGAGTGAGTGTGTGTTTGAGTTTTAAGTCCCACCAACAGCTAAGGTCATACGGAGATGGGACCTTGGTTTAAAGACTCATACGAAAGTCTGGAGAAGCCCGGGATCGATCCTGCGACCCCTGGTTTACAAGGCGAGTAGCGTAACCACTGCACCATGGAGGCTTCTCAGGTAAACCTAAAAAGTGTTGACTGGGCTGTTAACCTTCTAAAACAAACTACTTTTTTATAGGAGGAAAAATTTCCATGGTGTCTTGGCTGTTCTTTTTACTTGGCCAATTAAAAATTGTAGCTTGGTCTTAGAAATAATAACTTGTTTCTGTCATGAACACTCCCCTATACCCAACTTTATATATAGAAAACTGGAGTTTATGGGGGTATACATTGTTTTTCTTATTTCTGTGCCAATGTCCGGTTCTAACGAGCACCCAAAACATTTGTTTGCAGCATAAATAAGAAAAATATCATCAGAAAAGTAGCCACTTTGGAGATGCGAAAAAATGCATCATGTCGCATGGGTATGTAATCGTAATGTTATGAAACAAGCCTTTCATGATTTTCATACATTTCATTTGAAATGACCAGGGGTATATGATTCTGTAATGATTTTAAATCAGATTTTATTGCCAAAGAAGTTTGATAAAAACTTATTTAGAAAATAGCTGAACATTTTGCAAACAGTGTAGGCCCTGATCAGACACTGTAATCTGCAGGGTATGATCTGGGCCTGCACTATTTGCCAGAGTACCCGTTTTGGGGTTTCTGGTACAGAATGGGTTATAACAGTGACATTAAATTATCTCATTTTCTATTGCAGTATGGTGGATACCTACTCGGATCAGTTTGGTGGCCTCGACTTCTTGCGGTCCCAGCATGGCTCTGGTATGAGTGGGAGATCACAGGTTTGTTTTCCATCTTTTATATGGAATGAGGTCTTTGAGCACACACCCCCAGGAAAGACGCAGATAAGCCTGCAGTTCTCTCAGATTCTTTACTGTTCATTACATGGATGAACATTGAGCCTAAGCTTCTTAACCCTTTTTGTACCAAATGGAATCCTCCTCCTTATATATAGCAGGAGTCCATTTCAAAATTTAGGGGTGTCAGGTTGTGTTTACATCAAAATTTATTCGGAAAATGACAGAACTTTTAGCAAACAGTGGAGGCCCTGATCAGACGCTGCGTTCTGCGGCATCTGATCTGGGCCTGCACATTGCCAGGGTACCCGTTTTGGGGTTTCTGATACTAAATCATGGGTTAATGCAGACAGCAGGGTTAGAAATTAACAGTAGCAAGCAGAAAATTTGCTGTTGTGAAAGTGCAACTTACACCCTGTGAAAAATGTTGGTGGCAAGTACTGCTGCCTAGGAATTTTAGAACAAGTATGGTAAGGAGTTGTTGTGTCGGAATACTTAGGGTAAATACGGTAATAAAACAGGCAAGCAGCAGAAGCAAGTGTCTGCACAGTCTCACCAGAGCTTTTGCTACTCGCAGACTTGATGAGACCTTGGAGTAGCTTCAGGGAAAAAGTCATGCATCTAGCTCTAGTATGTGGCTGCTTTTGTTTGTTTGAATTGGGGTTTAACATCCCCATCAACACTATTTAGGTCATGTTTTGCTGCACACATGAAGAATATGACTGAGAATGATAAGCGCCCGTCTTTCATGGTTTGACTCATTTTCACAGCTTTCTGGGTATTAAAGACTGGCAGCCAGAAAGTCAAGGAAAATTATCAATACAAATGAATAGAAGTCTATTGTTATTGCAAAACAGAAAATCAGGCCTGATATTTTTATGTAAATTATCTGCAGGCATAACTTACCTGGCTGCACACCTTAAAGCAAGGGTTTCTTGTGACACTGCTAATAACATGACTAGTGGGTGTTACATTTTTCAGCCAAAGAAGTTCATCTCAGCGCTCCAGAGGATCAGTGATCAGACATACAACTCCATCTTCACCATACAGCAGATGCAACAGATAGCTAGGGTAGGCATTGAAGCCAGATTTTACTATTCTGGATACAATTATGCCTTTGCAAAAAAAAAAAAGTGATGAATCTAATAAATTTGATGAAATAGATTGGACTGCATGGAGCTTCCATGCAGGGCTGAAACAGACTGCACAAGAGTACTGGTAAACAGAGGGGTCTAAGCCTGCCTAGGTCAACCCTCCATGCATATAAACCCTAATGGTTTCATTGATTTCATCTCAGCCTTGGGTAAAAGTCCCACAAAATTGGAAGCAACATCTCCAAAGCAACCCAATTAGTGTTGACAGGGATGTTTAACCTCAATTCAAACAAACAATGAACTGCTGACTGGGATGAATTCCTGACCCCAGATTGAACCAATTAATATTCACCTTAAGGCTTGTTTTCTAGGGTTGTTCCTTTGGCATTTCATTTTAAATATTTTTTTCTACCATTATTTATTAACTCTGCTTGCTGGGTATTTTTCAGCAGATGACATTTTGAAATATTTTTCTTAATTTTCCCAGAAAACAGGATTTGACATGTCATCCCAAAAATTGTCTCCTAATGCATGCATTGTCAAATCCTATGGAGACATTTTGCATGCAATGTCAAATCTTATGGAGACAATTTGCATGAAATGTCAAATCCTAGTTTTTTGGGAAAAGGAGACAAATTGCATGAATGTCAAATCCTGTTGTTTTTTTCTGAGAAAAGGAGACAAATTGCATGAAATGTCAAATCCTGGTTTTCTGAGAAAAGGCGACAAATTGCATGAAATGTCAAATCCTGTTTTTTGGAACAAATAAGAAAAATATCAACAATTTGTCATCTGCTGAATTAGCTGAGAGAGTGGTAAAGGTTGATAAGTTTGAAATTCTGAAAAATGTCAATCAAGTTTCCAGTAAACTTCCCAGAAAAATTTAATTCCAGTAAAAATAAGGAACACTGAACACAATTTCATTCTACTTTCAGGACCTTGGGATGAATATTCTAGACTTTGGTTCCTTTGTCGCCTCACTAAACAACCAGGGATTTCTGTTGAAGAAAGGGCCAAAAGTTTATCAGTTGCAAACAGCAGATTATTAATATGAAACCTTTAACAAAACTTCAGTAAATGCTGACATTTGGGAATTAACTGTGTTGTTTCCAGAATTGCTCAGGTCTCATAAACCCTTATCCCATTACATAAATTTAGCCATACACATTGGAATTTCAACCAATCAAATTACTTGTAATTTATTCATTCAAATTCAGAAAGTGAATTACGAACAGTGTACATCCTGATATGATGGCTTCTTCTTCAGACCTGGATCTACACTGCATAGATAAGAGTTTGTTGTGAACAGCAGGATAAGGGTTAAAAGATGCTTTTCACATTCTATGGTGTGTAAGAAGGAACAACATAGGGATCACATTCCAGCATCGGTGTCACTGAGGTTCGAGTCAACAATGTTAAGTCTTCTGTGTGTTTAGCATTGATCCCTCTAGGTTATTCTAACACAGCAGACCTATATAGGCTATGGAAAGGAACTGTGATTATACCCCCGGCATACGCAGTATGCCATAGGGGTATATAGTTTTCGTATTTTCTGTGTTTGTGTGTGTGTGTCTGTTAACATTTTCGTGTCCGCTCCATAACATTTGAACCGCTTGACATATTTTTATGAAACTTCACATAAATGTTAAACACCATGAGACGACATGCAGAACACATGAACCATAACTCTTGCTTTTCTACTTTCAGAGTTATTGCCCTTTGTATGTTTTAACTTGCATTTTCGTGTCCGCTCCATAACTTTTCAACTGCTTGATATATTTTCATGAAACTTCACATAAATGTTAAACACCATGAGACGACGTGCAGAACACATGAACCGTAACTCTTGCTTTTCTAATTTCAGAGTTATTGCCCTTCGTATGTTTTAACTTGCATTTTCGTGTCCGCTCCATAACTTTTCAACCGCTTGATATATTTTCATGAAACTTCACATAAATGTTAAACACCATGAGATGACGTGCAGAACACATGAACCGTAACTCTTGCTTTTCTACTTTCAGAGTTATTTCCCTTTGTATATTTTAACTTGCATTTTTGTTTCCGCTCCATAACTTTTCAACCGCTTGATATATTTTCTTGAAACTTCACATAAATGTTAAACACCATGAGATGACGTGCAGAACACATGAACTGTAACTCTTGCTTTTCTACTTTCAGAGTTATTATACCCCCGGCATACGAAGTATGCAATGGGGGTATATAGTTTTTGTCTTTCCGTCTGTCTGTCTGTGTGTCCGTAAACAATTATTTTGTGTCAAAGATATCTCAGGAACTGCTTCACATAGAAACTTGAAATTTTGCACACATGATAAGTATGACTACTTGTATTGTGGGAAAGAAAATAAGGGCCAAGGGGTCAGGCCTTTTAGAGTTTTTTCCCTTTGTAGTTCTTGCTGTTTAATAGTGTATATTTTTATTTTGTGTCAAAGATTTCTCAATAACTACTGTACATAGAAACTTGAAATTTTGCAAACATGATCAGTATGACTAGTTGTATTGTGGGAAAGAAAATAAGGGCCAAGGGGTCAAGCCTTTTAGAGTTATTTCCCTTTGTAGTTCTTGCTGTTTAATAGTGTATATTTTTATTATTTTGTGTCAAAGATTTCTCAATAACTACTGTACATAGAGACTTAAAATTTGGTAGCAACAACCAGTATGACTACTTGTTTCACCTGAGGTGATGTCACTGGCCGGGGGTATACGTGGCCAACTGGGCACTTTTGTCTAGTTTCCCTTTGTATGTTTTAACTTGCATTTTCGTGTCTGCTCCATATGTTTTCAACCGCTTGATATATTTTCATGAAACTTCACATAAATGTTAAACACCATGAGACGACGTGCAGAACACATGAACCGTAACTCTAGCTTTTCTACTTTCAGAGTTATTGCCCTTTGTATGTTTTAACTTGCATTTTCGTGTCCGCTCCATAACTTTTCAACCGCTTGATATATTTTCATGAAACTTCACATAAATGTTAAACACCATGAGACGACGTGCAGAACACATGAACAGGAACTCTTGCTTTCCTACTTTCAGAGTTATTGCCCTTTGAAGGTTATAACTTGCATTTTTGTTTCCGCTCCATAACTTTTAAACTGCTTGACATATTTTCATGAAACTTCACATAAATGTTAAACACCATGAGACGACGTGCAGAACTCATGAACCGTAACTCTTGCTTTCCTACTTTCAGAGTGATTGCCCTTTGAATATTACGAGTTTTACCATACACTTGTGTCCGCACTGTAACTTTAAAACCGTTTGAGATAATTTCATGAAACTTCAAACAAATGTAAAGCAAGATAATAAAATGGGCAGAACACAAGAACCATAACTCTTGTTTGCATACATTGCAAATTATTTCCCTTTGAAGATTGTAAATTATGTGTCTGCTAACATCTTCGTGTCTTCTCCATTACTTTTCAACGGCTTGACATATATTCTTGAAACTCCACATGAATGTTGAACACCATGAGACGATGTGCAGAACACATGAACCATAACTCTAGCTTTCCTACTTTCAGAGTTATTGCCCTTTGAATCTTGAAAATGGCCATTTTATGGAATATGGCCTGTATATGCAAAGAAGCTTTTGACATTGCTATTTTCAGCTGAGATGATGGCACTGGCCGGGGGTATATGTGCCCCACTGGACACTTTTGTCTAGTTTATTAAGCAACAAATCACTAGTCGAAAGAGTGACGAGTGACCTCATTAAAAGCCGCAGTTTTCGTCATGGAAACAACAAAATTGTCGATTTTTGTGTTACATGTGCTAAGTTGAAATAGATAGGGTCTTGTGTGTGATTTGTTGAGTAATAAATCACATTTTGTCGGTCAGTTGTAAGTAGACAAATCACTCGCTTCGGCTGATTTTATCTACTTTACAACTGACCTACAGTGATTTTTGCTGGAGCTGATCTATTTCTTAAATACAGGTATGCCATGATACACCCTGCCCAGTGCTGTAAAACATACCTGACATTGACCTGCTTTTCATACTTGGCTTAAATGATTAGTGTTGTTTAGCGCCATTACTTGAACACTGCCAGCAGTCATGACATAGCCATTCTGTGAATTTCTTGTCTGGGACCCTAGTTGTTTTGCATTATGATCTTGTGGTACATGTAAATACCTTAGTGTGTTCCGTTTTTTATCTGTGATATACTTTATGAACTTGTTTTGTTAAATATTAAACAGTTGTTAATGCATATTTCTGGTTTGAGTTTATATATAGTCAAATGGGTGATTTAATGGTTCACCTTATCCAACTTTAGATGGGGAAATCCTAAAATGGGACCGCAGAGCTTGGCATCTGATCAGGGCCTTCACTGTTTACAACAAAAAAACAAGAGGGCCAAGATGGCCCTGGTTCGCTCACCTGATCCGTAGAGTAACAAGTGGGCCCCAGGGAGCGCCATTATTGACGCAAGGGCTATAATGTGCATAATGTTGAGGGAGGTCTAAAAAGCTGAAGCTTCATACCAAATATCAACAAAGGCTATAATTTGAACAATCTCGACAAAGGTCCACAAGATGAAGATACACACCAAATATCGAAGACCTGGGCCTTGCGGTTTCAGAGAAGAAAATTTTTTTAAAGATATTCCTTACATAAGCCTATGTAAAACCAAATGGCCCCGGGGCGGGGGCATTTTTGGCCTAAGGGTTATAATTTAAACAATCTTTTAGAGGTCCACTAGATGCAGCTTCACACCAAATACAAAAGACCTGGGCCATGCTGTTTCAAAGACTATCTCTATAAGTCTATGTAAAACCAAGGGGCATTTGTGGCCCCGAGGGCTATAATTTGAACATTCTTGGTAGAGGTCCACTAGATGAAGCTCCATATCAAATATCAAAGACATGGGCCTTGCAATTTCAGAGAAGATTTTTAAAGATTTCCCTATGTAAGTCTATGTAAAACCAAAGGGTCTCGGAGCAGGGGCATTTTGGGCCCCAGGGCTATAATTTGAACAATCTAGATAGAGGTCAATTAGATGAAATTTCACACCAATTATCAAAGACCTAGGTCTTGTGGTTTCACAGAAGATTTTTAAAGATTTTCCCAATAGAAGTCCCTGTAAAACCAAAGGGCTCCCGAGGCGGCGGCATTTTTGGTCTCAGGGCTGTAATTTGAACAATCTTGGTAGAGGTCCACTAGATGAAGCTTCATACTATGCCAAAAATCACAGTCCTAGGCCTTACGGTTTCAGGAGAAAATTTTTCAAGATTTTCCCTATATAAATCTATGTAAAACCAAAGGGCCCCGGAGCAGGGGCATTTTTGGCCCCAGGGCTATAATTTGAACAATCTTGGTAGAGGTCCAGAGAAGAAGATTTTTGAAGATTTTCCCTATATAAGCCCATGTAAAACCAAAGGGCCTGGGGCGGGGCATTTTTTGCTCCAGCATTATAATTTGAACAATCTTGGTAGGGGTCCACTAGATGAAGCTTCATACCAAATATCAAAGACCTGGGACTTGCGGTCTCGGAGAAGATTTTTAAAGATTTTCCCTGTATAAGCCCATGTAAAACCAAAGGGCCTCGGCACTATAATTTGAACAATCTTGGTAGGGGTCCACTAGATGAAGCTTCATACCAAATATCAAAGTCCTGGGCCTTGCGGTTTCAGAGAAGAAGATTTTTTAAGATTTTCCCTAAATAAGCCCATGTAAAACCAAAGGGCCCCGGGGCAGGGGCATTTTTGGCCCCAGCACTATAATTTGAACAATCTTGGTAGGGGTCCACTAGATGAAGCTTCATACCAAATATCAAAGTCCTGGGCCTTGCGGTTTCAGAGAAGAAGATTTTTAAAGATTTTCCCTAAATAAGCCCATGTAAAACCAAAGGGCCCCGGGGCAGGAGCATTTTTGGCCCCAGCACTATAATTTGAACAATCTTGGTAGGGGTCCACTAGATGAAGCTTCATACCAAATATCAAAGTCCTGGGCCTTGCGGTCTCAGAGAAGAAGATTTTTAAAGATTTTCCCTAAATAAGCCCATGTAAAACCAAAGGGCCCCGGGGCAGGGGCATTTTTGGCCCCAGCACTATAATTTGAACAATCTTGGTAGGGGTCCACTAGATGAAGCTTCATACCAAATATCAAAGACCTGGGACTTGCGGTCTCGGAGAAGATTTTTAAAGATTTTCCCTGTATAAGCCCATGTAAAACCAAAGGGCCTCGGCACTATAATTTGAACAATCTTGGTAGGGGTCCACTAGATGAAGCTTCATACCAAATATCAAAGTCCTGGGCCTTGCGGTTTCAGAGAAGAAGATTTTTAAAGATTTTCCCTAAATAAGCCCATGTAAAACCAAAGGGCCCCGGGGCAGGGGCATTTTTGGCCCCAGCGCTATAATTTGAACAATCTTGGTAGGGGTCCACTAGATGAAGCTTCATACCAAATATCAAAGTCCTGGGCCTTGCGGTTTCAGAGAAGAAGATTTTTAAAGATTTTCCCTAAATAAGCCCATGTAAAACCAAAGGGCCCCGGGGCAGGGGCATTTTTGGCCCCAGCACTATAATTTGAACAATCTTGGTAGGGGTCCACTAGATGAAGCTTCATACCAAATATCAAAGACCTGGACCTTGTGGTTTCAGAGAAGAAGATTTTTAGCTCACCTGAGCCTTTAGGCTTATAGGTGAGCTTATAGTATAGCCATGGTCCGTCGTCCGTCCGTCCACCATTTTCAAAGATCTTCTCCTATACTGCAGGGCCAATCAAAGCCAAATTTCATATGGAGCCTCAGTGGGATGGGGGAACGAAAGTTTGTTTGCGGGGTCTGGATCACATGACCAAGATGGCCGCCATGCCCATATATGGTAAAAAGCCTTCAAAAATCTTCTTCTCCAGAACCATAAGGCCAGTGGCCTTGAAACTTGGCATGTAGCATATGGTACTCGGGCCCATCATGGTTTGTACAAATGGTGACCCTGGGTTGACCTTGACCTATTTTACAGCAATGTCAAATTTGTCGACTTAGGCTTTTGCATGGGGCAAAGTGAAAATAATGGATTTATAGGAAACCATTGAAGACAGTGTCACCAAAATTTGTAGATCAGGTAAAGTAACTGAATACATGAATGTATATGGATCAGAAAGGTCAAGGTCATTCATTGGCCTTGTTTGCGGGTCTGGATCACATGACCAAGATGGCTGCCATGCCCATATATGGTAAAAAGCCTTCAAAAATCTTCTTCTCCAGAACCATAAGGCCAGTGGCTTTGAAACTTGGCATGTAGCATATGGTACTCGGGGCCCATTATGGTTTGTACAAATGGTGACCCTGGGTTGACCTTGACCTATTTTACAGCAATGTCAAATTTTCCGACTTGGGCTTTTGCATGGGGCAAAGTGAAAATAATGGATTCATAGGAAACCATTGAAGACCGTGTCAACAAAATTTGTAGATCAGGTAAAGTAATTGAATACATGAAGATCTATGGGTCAGAAAGGTGAAGGTCATTCATTGGCCTTAGACCAAGGTCATTCAGGATCCATATTTCAAACATTTTTTTCTCCAAAACTGCTGAGCCAATTTAAGTAAAATTTAATATGGAGCCTTTGTGAGTTGAACCAATGAAAAAATGCCAATACGGTCTACATCACATGACCAAAATGGCCGTCATGCCCATATATGGTAAAAAGCCTTAAAAATTCTTCTCCTCCAGAACCGTAAGGCCAATGGCCTTGAAACTTGGCCTGTAGCATATGGTACTCAGGCCCATCTAGTTTGTACAAATGGTGACCCTGAGTTGACCTTGACCTATTTTACAGCAATGTCAAATTTGCCGACTTAGGCTTTTGCATGGGAAAAAGTGAAAATAATGGATTTTTAGGAAACTATTGAAGACACTGTCACCAAAATTAGTAGACAAGGTAAAGTAGCTGAATACATGAAGATCTATGTGTAAGAAAGGTCAAGGTCATTAATTGACCTTAGACCAAGGTCACGCAGGTTCCATATTTCAAACATTTTTTCTCACAAACTACTGAGCCAATTGAAGTGAAATTCAATATGGAGCCTTTGGGAGTTGAACAAATGAAAAGCTGCCAATATGGTCTAGATCACATGACCAAGATGGCCACCACGCCCATATATGGTAAAGAAACTTTGAAATTCTTCTTCTCAAGAACCGTAAGGGCAATGGCCTTGAAACTTGGCATGTAGCATATGGTACTCGGGCCTATCATAATTTGTTCAAATGGTGACCCTGGGTTGAACTTGACCTATTTTACAGTAATGTCAAATATGCTGACTTAGGCTTTTGCATAGGAAAAAGTGAAAATAATGGATTTTTGGCTCACCTGAGCCTTTAGGCTCATAGGTGAGCGTATAGTATAGCCATGGTCCGTCGTCCATCCGTCCGTCCGTCCACCATTTTCAAAGATCTTCTTCTCCTATACTGCAGGGCCAATCAAAGCCAATTTTCATATGGAGCCTCAGTGGGATGGGGGAACGAAAGTTTGTTCGCGGGGTCTGGATAACATGACCAAGATGGCCGCCATGCCCATATATGGTAAAAAGCCTTCAAAAATCTTCTCCAGAACCATAAGGCCAGTGGCCTTGAAACTTGTCATGTAGCATATGGTACTCAGGCCCATCATGGTTTGTACAAATGGTGACCCTGGGTTGACCTTGACCTATTTTACAGCAATGTTGCCCCCAAGAATCAGGTAGGTACTTCAATGATAAAAAAAAGGGGGGAGACATCTGTGTTTTTGTAGAAAAACAAATTCTAGTTTTGTTCTGTTACTGCTCTTGAGATATGAAAATAAATTGGAACAAGTTTTCTTTTTGTTTCATTTGCTTCTGTATACAGTATACCATTTATGTCCAATGGACAGTTCCTCATATTTTCCCTTTCTGTGAGCCAGGCACCGAGGTTATAAAACTTTTTTTCACGCTCAACTCACTTCAGCATGAAATTTACCCTGCTCATAAGTTTTAAAATGCCAACAAATATTGAGATGGCATTTTAAAATTTATGAGCAGGGTAAATGACATTTTCTGCTGATCTAAGTAGGAAAATTGTCACCAGACAGGTGAGCGGTTCAGGACCACTGGTCCTCTGGTTTAAGTTTGGTGAAAAAAATCTATTTTTGGCTCAGGTGACCCAGATGTGCAGCGGACCGGAACCATTTGAACAACTTTGAAAGGGGACCACCTAGGGATCATTGCTGTGGTCAAAATCCGATCAGTGGTTTAGGAGATGTCGTTTGAAGGAATTGTTTACACACACGCACACATGCATCCACACACGCACGCACTGACGACGGATGAAAAGTGATCACAAAAGCTCACCTTTGCCATCTTCTAAATAAATTTCTGAAATAAGCTCAGCATGACACCCCTTAATTTTAAATTAAGGAGTGCCATGCTGAGCTTATTTTAGAAATTATTTAGAAATGACCCTGTTTAAAGCCCATCAGGGCTTTGAGAAAAAGATTGGAGCTTCCGCACATTGCAGAAACTCACTGAACTTGAGTGCTTGTTAACCGTTTATGTCTAAGCCTGCTCAGGAAAAGTGATGCTGGTCAGACCGCTCCTTAAACTCTAACAGTTTCTATTGGTGATACGGCTTGAGCTGTCATTTCATCTCAGTGTCGGGTAAAAGTCCAACAAAAGTGGAAGCAACTTCTCCAAAATGACCTAGTGCTGACGGGGATGTAAAACCTCAACACAAACTGTTGTTTAAGGGGAATGGATACACCTTCAGGGGAGTCAACTACTGCAAAAGTATTTTTGTCTCACTTGTCAAAAGCAGTCAACTTAAAGGAAAGAATTTGCTCCTAAGGAGCAAATTCTTTCCTTTACTTTTTTAAGTAGAGCCCTTTTTCAGTCGGACAGGGCTTATAGGAAAGCATACAGGAAGTCCAGAAAGTTGTCGCCCTTAGAAAAACGGGGAAAAAATTCTGCCAAGTGTTCCCATTCCCATTAAAATACAGTGAGGAAGATTCTTTTTGATTTAAAATTGGATGAATTAACAGAGATTTCTAAATGAATAAGTGACTGTTTTTGAAGTGGAGACTACCCTATTTACCATATGTATTTGGACAGACAAGCCTGAGCAAACAGTGTAGACACAGATGATATGCTGCAGAATATGGTGTCTAAACACTAATCAGGGTCTACACTGGTTCAGTTTGCCACTCATGCAGCTATTTTTGGACATAACATAGAGCTAATTTGAACTAATTCAAATTTGAGAACAGAAACGGTAAGGAGTTGAGGTATCTGAATACTTGTTGTAAATATGGTATTTTTCCTGGTGTGTAAGAGCATGGACTCTTAATCATTAGGTCTATCCCCACTGTGGGTTCAAGCCTATGATAATCCAAGTTCTGCAATGGAAGGTAAGGTGGTTCTTCTCCCAGTATACCACAGCCTCATTATAATGCTGTTCATTATAACATGGTTATGGATATAATACGGTTTCAAGATGGATAAAAAAATGTATAGATTATATAGAAAAATGACCATAAATGGTCATTTTTCTATATAATCTGTACATTTTTGCTTGGATATAACACGATTGTTTAACTAACACGGTTTCTGCTTTGGACCCCATTAACAGTATTATTTATAAAAAGGTTGTGGTGTACTTCGGTTTTCACCCACCTCTGATTAACTATTAGCCTGAAATAAGTGATATAATCTTGAAAGGGCTGTAAAGCCAAAAATAGAGATTTGAATAAAACATATGAACTACATCAGAAGAAAACCTGTCTTTGCTAATAGGCAAGACACTAACTGGCCTGTATAGCTACATAGACTAGCAAGTCTTGGAATTTTAGATAAGGACATAGAGGTATTGAACACTAAAGGGCTGAATGCTTTGCAATTTGTTGTTTGCGCAGGACATATAAACAGGTTTTCATATAACACCTGAGCAGGACTAGAGATGCCTTCAAAACACCAGAGCAGAGGAACACAAGACGTGTTCATAACACCTGAGCAGAAGAACACAGCATATGAGCAGAGGAACAGGAGATGTGTTAATAACACCTGAGCAGAGGAACATGTTGATAAGCAGAGGAACACGTGATGTGTTGTTAACACCCCGAGATGTGTTAACGCATGAGCAACGGAACAGATGTGTTGATAACACTGAGCAGAGGAACGTGTTGACAACACCTGAGCTGAGGAACACGAGATGTGTTAATGACACCTGAGCAGAGGAACAAGAGACATGTTGATAATACCAGAGCAGAGGAACATGAGATGTGTTGTTAACACCCGAGATGTGTTAATAACACCTGAGCAGAGGAACATGAGATGTGCTCATAACACCTGAGCTTTTGTTTCTTGACCATGATAAATGAATTTGTCACAATAATCAGTGACATCTTGGACTTACCTGCATAATTCCTCCTGTTGGCTCAATTTGTGATCGGTTAGTCACAGGTAAATTTCCAGAAAACAGGTTTCTTTCTTCTATGGTGACTGCCAAGAAATTAACCCTTTATAAAAGGGCCCTTTGCATTCTCCAGTTTATGTTCTTCAAATACATTTACAGCCAAATAGGGTTAGACCCACAACTTCTTGCCTGATGCTACCTCTAGGTCTCCTCTAAATGTTATGTTTGGTTTGCTGTTTTTAATCCCTGTCAGCACTGTTTAGGTCTTTTGCAGATGTTGCTTCCAATTTTGTGGGACTTTTAGCTGACATTGAGATGAAATGGCATCTCGAGCCCAATCGCCTAAACCCAATAGGGTTTATGTGCAGCAACGGTTTGACTCCCATCACTTTGCAGGATTAGACCAACGTGGTTTACCAATACTTGTTCGGTCAGTTCCAGCTCTGCGTGGAAGCACCATACAGCCAAATCTATTTCTCCAAGCCCCGATGAACGGGGTCCAGCTCTCTAAATGTCTACAAGTAGCAAAGGCTCTGGTGAGTCTGGGCTTATGCACAGGCTCACCCAAGCCTCTGTTAGTCGCCTGTGTGATTTAAGACCTGTTTCTTGCAAGTTGGCTATGTTCTTCTGAAAGGTCGCTCTCACTGGTAAAGGCATTGTGTGTTGTGGTTTTATGCACCATCGTGGGCCAGTCAGTAGCATTAAACTTTTAGTCCAACCATGAATCATTTAGGTTAACTGACTGGCTCAATATAACCTGTAAGTTATTAAATGACACACAAGTCTGATACCAGACCTGAGAACTGAACCTGCAAGGCCCCCGCCCAAACAGATTGGGCTTCCACGCAGAGCTGAAACTGACCTCACAGGAGTACTGGTAAACCGCTTAGAGGGTCTAAGCCTGCTCGGGCAAAGTAGTGCGAGTTGGACCGTTCATACATATAAACCAGTTTTTTAGGGGGCGGCAGGGCTGGAGATGTCATTTCATCTCAATGTTGGGTAAAAGTCCCATGAAATTGGAAGCAACATCTCTAAAATGACTTGAGGGGGATGTAAAACCTCAATTCAAACAAAAGTACTGAATCTGCAACCCACTGATCAACTTCAGACATGCATCCAACTGCTAATTTTGGTGCAGCTTACCTTTGTTATGATGCAAATAAATTGTAATGAAAAATGTATTTGTTTTCCCTCAGAATCCAAGAACACAGCGGCTGACTGCATACTGGGCATTGATGAAAATTTGCAACTGCATATGGTTCCTTAATGTTTCTCACAATTGCAATTTTTTATGCTCCCTTAGCACTTAAATTTGAATATTTTTTTCCTAAGAGAAAAGAACACACCCGGCATATTCTCCACCATTTTCACAAGGGAAAGAATTTTTCGTCTTCCTGTTCGTTAATTCATAGTTTCTGCTCCAAAAGTGAGGTCTACTCTTAAAGAAAGTGTTTGCTCCCGAGGAACCTGCTCTTACTCCTCAGGAGAAAACACCTGCCTTTTTGAGTAGACCACTATTCAATGTTTTTGAAAGACTAGCCTCCCCTGAAGTTACAATCACAACCACATCCTAGTGACTTTTAAAGGAATAGATACATCTAGCCGATTTTTCTGCCATTTTTCAAAAGGGTGACAACTTTCAGGACTTCCTGTTCGCTTTTCCATAAACCCTGTCCCATGGAAAATAGGGTCTACTCATGAGGAAAGAATTTGCTTCCCATTCCTTTAAGAGTGGACTCCTATTGATATGGAAGACAAAAGTACTTTTGCAGGAGTTGCCTCCCCTGAAGGTGTATCCATTCCCCTTAATTAAGAAATTAACGTAATTAGGGCCCCGCACTGAAAGTGTGGGTGCCCTATAGTAATCACTCTGTCCGTCCGTCTGTCTGTCTGTCCATCTGTCCGTCCACAAATTTTTACTCCTCTGATAGCGCTGCCGGGGCCCTAGTCAGTTTCACTGACAGCGCTAGTTTTTTTAACATTCGTTAAGTATAAACAACATTGGTCACGAGCAAAGTAAGTGAACCCTAAAGGAGTTCACTTAAGCTTTGCTTGTGACCCCATGTTTTTCTCTCTTTATTGAATGTTAAATTACCTTTATTACTTATATTTACATCATTTTTCATCCATTATTTGACAAATAAAAACCTGGTTAGAGGGCTTTAATTGAAACAAGAATAGAAGTGAATGCTGTTTGCCACGCCATTGATGTCATACTGCCACCATTGTCCAGACAATCATGGTTTTTGATGCCGCTTAATGATCTTTCCATTATATGATAAAATCTGGTTGGAGGGCTTGAAAAGTGCACAGTTTTTCTATCAATGGTAGAAGAGTGTCGTTGACGTCATAATTTTGCCATTGTCCAATCATATTGGAAAGAACCATGGTATATTTTGACGTCAATGATCATTACGTCATGGGTCAATGTACTCTGAAGTATGAACAACACTGCATCCCAAACGTTAACTGTAGGATTTTTCCTACAGTAAATGCACTGAGAATGTGAATATTTAAGGAAAAGATACATCTGCGACAGGGAATTAACTTTTAACAAGGAAATACTTGCTTCCTTTCTCATTTAGTTGCTACTGATAGACTGCTCTGCACTGGACTCTAAATGATACAGTGGGCCTTCACTGATGTTCCAAGGCGATTCTTCTGTTGGGGTTTATTTTTGTTATGGTTTGTCTTAGAGTGTCTGTGTATCGCTTATATTATTTTGTTTTGGATAGCCATTTAACCATTTTGTGGGAAAGTAACTGTCCTTTTGGCTTTCCGCTGTTGCTGTTTCCATTAGGGTCTAGTTGTTTCATGTTTGGGTTTCTTTCCCTTTGGTGTCACTGATGGGAGCTGTGGGTTAATTGTTTCCATTCCTGTTTCATTGCCTTATGTTACACAATAAAGAAATCTTGTTGCTTCAAGCTGTATGTAGGAACTAAAATAAGAACTAAACACAAAATGTATGCTCTTTGAGCCAGCCAATCTTTTAATTACAATTACTGTATTATTTGCACTGTCAGAGAATGTGTTTTAACCATGTGAGCCATGCATGAGTAAACATGTTTTGACATTTTGCAAAAAAACAAGGGGTAGACCAGCCCACACTTTAGTCCACACTAACCAGCACCTCCATATCACTGCTGGGATGTTACAGAACCTCTAGTTTCTATATATAAAATTTCACACTTTCTACTCTAAGAATTCGGACACCTTGAGGCATTGCTGTACTTCTATTAAAAATTAAACAAATTTGTTTCATGATCCAGCATGGAGTCAAAAAGGTGCAGATGGAATGGCAAACAGTGTAGACCCTGATCAGAGAGTTCCTTCAGGAGCAGTCTGATCTGGGTCTGCACTGTTTGCTTAGGCCTACCTATATCTGTATAGCCGAACAGGCCAAATTTGTAGTAACCTGCTCACAAAACCCAAGACAGGCTCATTCATGATGGCTTGTGTGTATAACCAGCATACTTGAGATCCAAACAATGTTGTTGACAAATGTTGTGAATATTTGATACATTTCTAAGAATCTCTAAGGCGAGTCTATAACATTTGTTTCTTGGGGTATTAAATACAATATTCTTGAATCTCTCCACTAATCCCTCTCATCTTTGGAGTCTTTTCATTGAAATTGTCGTTATAAAAAGTTTTGTCATTATATTGAATGTCAGTATAAAGAAGGTTGTCTGTACAATGTTACTGACATAAAGAACCTCTAGTGTGGGCAGTAATCTGATATATGACCCATCACAATTTACAGTTTTTCATCAAAAGGTCTACTAAATCAGCATAGTCATTCTCTGGCATGGGTGAATATTCATGATGGAAGCTATGAATTCTTGGAGCTCCAGCAATAAATTCTTGGAGCTGCAGAATGTATCTGATATGATCTTTCAAACCAGAAAAGTAATAAATTGTTATGTGATACTGAAAGTATACCTCTGCCATGCAGATTCAGAAAAATTATTTACTGGTGACACCTTGTTAAAAACACCATTCATCCAACACAATCGCTGCAGATCTTTGATCAACACATTGACGCATATATCATCGCGTCGAATCTCCTCCGTCAGAAAGCTATTACCAGCCTATGCATAAATCCTTAGACAAACAATACCATGATACCTGTTTGTAAAAGAAACTTGCATTCACACCTGAATATATTGGTGAAAATGAACGGCGGTATTACTGTTTGTCTATGCCGCAACATTAACTGTAACCCAATAAATTATTCTGGTTGGTCAGATTTAGGTGTCACGGGTCAGATGATTTCATGGAGGACTCAATTGCATGTACCATGTACGAAACTGGGCCTGACATGGCTACTTCAACATCTCGTAATACCACAGTATTAAAACTTCATAAATGAGCCAGCCAGTGCACGACAAAATCTACAATAAGACATGTGCGCCCAACGAAGACTCAGATCAGCCTGCGCATCCGAGCCGTCTGATCAGTCTTTGTTGTGCACTCTAAGGATAGCCTTGGGCCCTATGCTCCTTCATGCAGCAAGAGAAGTCTCTGGTTAGACTATATGGATGCGGAGGCTGATCTGATTCTTTGCTGGATGCACATGTCTTATTGTAGGTTTTGTCGTGCGCTGGCTCAAATGATATAATATCATTTACTGGGTTTCATAGTTATATTGCCTGTAGCAGGTATCACAGTTGATTTTGTCCCTGTTGCTGATGATGTTAAATTTGCTGCTACACTCTGATTAATGGCGGCTACAACATTTCCTGCTCTCGTATGACTCGATACTTCACTGTCCCATTTTGTTTTTCTCTTCTTTTCATCTGGAATTATGAGAGATATTATTACAGAGCATCCTCATTATACTAACATTGTTCTCTAATAATTTGGCATTAACCCTTGTCCTGATGAATATTGATATATGCCACACCCACTACCGATTATCAACCAATCAGATTACCTGTAGCAAATTATTACAACAAATTCACAATCTGAATGACAAACAATGTAGATCCTGATCAGATGGCTTCTTCAGAAGCCATCTGATCTGGATCTACATTGTTTCAAAGAAAAGGCATATCCGGGCTCAGCAGAACAAGGGTTAAGAGATTTTACTATTATTAAGAATCTGAATATGGAGTGGTATATAAGTAATTAACCCATTTTGTACTGAAAACCCCCAAAGCGGGTACCCTGGCAAACAGTGCAGGCCCAGATCAGATGCTGCAGAATGCGGCATCTGATCAGGGCCTACACTGTTTGCAAAAAGTTAAGCCATTTTCCAAATAAATTTTGAAGAAAACACAACTGGCACCCCTAAATTTTGAAATGGACTCTTGCCATATATAAGGGGGAAGATTCCATTTGGTACAAAAAGGGTTAAGAGCCTTTTTTCCTTATTTACCATAAGAAACAAACGTTGTGGACATTTGTCAGATGATTCTAACAAATGTTCACAGCATTTGTCTCTTTTGAATATGAAATGCAATAATCCTGAATATCTCCATTAATTCATCTCATCTTCAGCTGAAAATTCATTCCATTCAAATTGTCATTGTAGCTAGTTCTAGTTTAGTTTATACCAATTTATTTTAGTTCAATTGCGATGAAAGCTTCAAGCTTATTGAATCGCCCTCGAACACTCATTCAGGGTGTTTTCACATGCGTGAGAGAGAGAGGCAGTGGCTTTTACACCAGTGCTACCCATTTACCCCTGGGTGGAGTGGGGCAGTGTCATTACGTGTCTTGCCCAAGGACACACCTTGATACCAGTGGCCGGATTCGAACGCACAACCTCTCCATCATAAGTCGAAAGCGTTAACCACTGCGCTATCAAACCACTGTAGCGTTATATCAAGCATTGGTATAAGGAGGGCTGACTGCACAAATAAAGTAACAATTTTGAGCATATATGCAGTCTTGCCATGATTTTCATTTTGCAATAATAACATGGCCATTACAGAAGCTATGGACAAAGAGCCAGTCCTAAGGTTAAAGAACTTAGTTTAAACTCATCCAAGCATGAAATTTAGTGGATAGCCACTGAAAAGCTAAACTGGCAGTTTTACAGTCGGAATGTTCAACACTGTTGCGTCTGTGGCGCCGTAAAATGTAATTTGATACTTCTAATGCATTTATTTATTTGTTTTAACATTGCATCATTTGCATAAACCAGCAAGTGCTGAGAGGTGCATAAAACCAAATGACAGCCAATGGCAAGCAATGACAGCCAATGGACACTGATGTTACCTGATGGCCTTGGGTTTCAGACAGTATCACAATATATTGTCACAACTTTATTTAATCAGACATTACATACACAAATAAGAAGTTAGAATTCACTTTGACCCTTCAAGTGCTAAGCATGTTGTCAAAATATTTTTTTCTCTCATTTTTTAGCATATTAGGCTTAACAGTACACATAAAAAATGTAAATCCTTATTCTCTGGAAAGTCAGGCCTTGTTTTCTCTGCCATCTGCTGTAGACTTTTCTGCAGTGCTTGAAGGGTAATAATGCCAAAACTGTTGGAATTTCAACCATTTTTGTACCATATGGAATCTTCCTCCTTATATATACCAGGAATCCATTTCAAAATAAAGGGGTGTCAAGTTGTGTATTCTTCAAAATTCATTTGGAAAATGGCTTACTTTTTCGCAAACAGTGTAGGCTGCGATCAGACACCGCGTTCTGTGGTGTCTGATATGGGCCTGGTCTGTTTGCCAGGGTACCCGTTTTGGGGTTTACGGTACAAAATGGATTAATACATCTATGTATCAAGTAAAAATTCATGTGAAACTGAATTTTTTTGTATCCAGGCAGCCTGATCCCTATCAAGCTATAGTGAATCCTGCTATTAAGACTCACCAAAAATCGGGACAAAATTTTTAAAATACATTTAAATTGTTTCAATTATGCTGTTTTACATTTTCTGAACTCAGTGTCCTCTAGTACTGTTGATAAGTGGTTTCAAAGTTCACTTTTGGATGCTCCCAACAGGAATTTTACTCTACACATGCAGTAAAATTCTGCAATTAAGACCACCTAAAATTAAGACTGAATCTAATTTTAGAAACTTATTGCATGAGTTTGTTATTCATTGTTTGTTTTTTCTACACCCAGTGTCTCCTAATAAGAGACCGCCTTTGGCACTGTTCAGACCACTTTTAAGAACCACTTTTGAACAGTCCATTAGGTGGTCTAAATACAAGAACAACTCTATTTTGACCATAGTCAAACCTGTCATATCTGCCACCATTATTTAGCAACCTCATTTATTAAATCGCCAGTGTTTAGATTCCTATTATTAAGGCAAAGATAGAAATAAACCTGCAGTAAACAAGCACCTGCCTCAAACAACCACTTATCTTATACATGCTTGACTGTACTCCAAAAGGCCATGATGTTATTGGCTTTTAAAGGCGGGCAAATTAACTTCATGAATATTTATATTTTTGACTGTTACCTTTAAGTTAATGGCAGGAATGGTTTTATTGAAAAAATCTTGAAAAACTAGACAAAAGTGCCCAGTGGGGCACGTATACTCCCGGCCAGTGCCATCACCTCAGCTGAAAATAGCAATGTCAAAAGCTTCTTTGCATATACAGGCCATATTCCATAGATAGCCATTTTCAAGATTCAAAGGGCAATAACTCTGAAAGTAGGAAAGCAAGAGTTATGGTTCATGTGTTCTGCACGTCGTCTCATGGTGTTCAACATTAGTGTGGAGTTTCATGAAAATATGTCAAGCCATTTAAAAGTAATGGAGAAGACACGAAGATGTTAGCAGACACATAATTTACAATCTTCAAAGGGAAATAATTTGTAATGTATGCAAACAAGAGTTATGGTTCTTGTGTTCTGCCCATCCTATTATCTTGCTTTACATTTGTTTGAAGTTTCATGAAATTATCTCAAACGGTTTTAAAGTTACAGAGCGGACACAAGTGTATGGTAAAACTCGTAACATTCAAAGGGCAATAACTCTGAAAGTAGGAAAGCAAGAGTTACGGTTCATGTGTTCTGCACGTCGTCTCATGGTGTTTAACATTTATGTGAAGTTTCATGAAAATATATCAAGGGGTTGAATAGTTATGGAGCGGACATGAAAATGCAAGTCAAAACATACAAAGGGCAATAACTCTGAAAGTAGGAAAGCAAGAGTTATGGTTCATGTGTTCTTCACGTCGTCTCATGGTGTTTAACATTTATGTGAAGTTTCATGAAAATATATCAAGCGGTTGAAAAGTTATGAAGCGGACACGAAAATGCAAGTTAAAACATACAAAGGGCAATAACTCTGAAAGTAGAAAAGCAAGAGTTACGGTTCATGTGTTCTGCACGTCGTCTCATGGTGTTTAACATTTATGTGAAGTTTCATGAAAATATATCAAGCGGTTGAAAAGTTATGGAGCGGACACGAAAATGCAAGTTAAAACATACAAAGGGCATTAACTCTGAAAGTAGAAAAGCAAGAGTTACGGTTCATGTGTTCTGCACATCGTCTCATGGTGTTTAACATTTATGTGAAGTTTCATTAAAATATATAAAGGGGTTGAAAAGTTATGGAGCGGACACGAAAATGCAAGTCAAAACATACAAAGGGCAATAACTCTGAAAGTAAAAAAGCAAGAGTTACGGATTATGTGTTCTGCACGTCGTCTCATGGTGTTTAACATTAATGTGAAGTTTCATGAAAATATATCAAGCGGTTGAAAAGTTATGGAGCGGACACGAAAATGCAAGTTAAAACATACAAAGGGCAATAACTCTGAAAGTAGAAAAGCATGAGTTACGGTTCATGTGTTCTGCACGTCGTCTCATGGTGTTTAGCATTTATGTGAAGTTTCATGCAAATATATCAAGCGGTTGAAAAGTTATGGAGCGGACACGAAAATGCAAGTTAAAACATACAAAGGGCAATAACTCTGAAAGAAGAAAAGCAAGAGTTACGGTTCATGTGTTCTGCACGTCGTCTCATGGTGTTTAACATTTATGTGAAGTTTCATGAAAATATGTCTAGCGGTTCAAAAGTTATGGAGCGGACACGAAAATGTTAACAGACACACACACTAACACACACACACACACACAGAAAATACGAAAACTATATACCCCCATGGCATACTGCGTATGCCGGGGGTATAATAACAAGAATGATTGACATGCTATGTTTGTTGTCAACAATTATTTGATTATTAGGACTTGAACATTAACCCTTAAGATGAAAATAACAACAACAGTCCTATGCTTTATTGTCTACTGGTTACTTTTAAAGTGATTGCTGCGAACAGTGTAGACTGTGATCAGGCTGCTCTTCTCATAGCAGCAGTATGATCAGGGTCCACAATGTTGGCCTGTATGTAAAACTGTTTAAAAGAAGATTCATCAGACAACATAAACAGGCTACATTTTCAGATGCAGTTTTTCTTGGTGTCTTAACGAGACAATAACTGCACAAATAGTGCAGACCCACAATAAATGTCAAAGAAGGTTTGATCTGGGTCTTCATATTGCACATTTTTTAATGCCATTTTAAAAAACTGTGACAGAAACATTGTCTAGTTCAAATCAAAGGAAAATTAACCCATTGAGTACCAGAAACCCCAAAACGGGTATTTGGCAGGGCCTACACTGTTTGCAAAAAGTTAAACCATTTTCCAAATACATTTTGAAGAAAACACAAACTAACACGCCTTAATTTAGAAACGACCATGTGCTACATATAAGGAGGAAGATTCCATTTGGTACAAAAAAGGTTAAACTAAACTAAGTGGCCAAGTAGGCTGTGTGTTTAGCGTAACACAGTGTATCCTCTTACCTAGGATGCCACCAGCATCTGTTTTAGGCTTTTTGGTTCCTGTGACAAACTCAACCTGCAAATAAATTTTAAGATGACTTTCAGGTAAACATAATCCATAACCAGTTTTAATGCATCATATATGTATTTGCACACAAGACCTGAGTGTACAACCAGATGAGACTTTGCATGGCACAGCATCTCACCAGGGTCTACACTGTTTGCCACACATCCAGCTACTTTTAGACAAAATATCCAGAAGTAAATTGTGTTTGTTCAAATTTTAGAGCAAGTATGGTAAGGGTCTGTGGTGTTGGAATACTTAGGTTAAATACAGTATGTTTTACAGAAAGAACAAAAACAGCCCAACTTCAATGGCTTGAACAGCTTTAGGACCACAAATATCTGTTCGAGACAGGGGTAGTTCGAGCCTCTGATGGCCACTGCTAGGAGGCATAGCGGGGATAATTTTGGACTTCTGTTCCATGTTCTATGACATAAATGTATGTTGTGTGTACTCATTAGAATCGCCTCATTGAGGCGATTCTAATGAGGACACACAGCATACATTTGCAAGATCAAACCACAATTTTTCACTCCCCTTCTTTTGCAGATAAATTCGCCAGGGACTCGAGAACGGGTTTGACTAAGCCATGGTAAACGAGCCATCGGTGTTTGAGCGATCAAAGTTATACTGTAATTGAACTTCATACAATGTGAAAATTAAGGGGTAATGGATGTAAGTGCCATTTCTTTCTGTCAATATTTAAAAAGAAGTCAACTTTTCATTCCTCCTATCTACGAGTACTGTCTATAAACTTGTCTCTTCTGAAAAAGGATTTGCACTTTAAAGAAAATAATTCGCACTGTAGGAGCAATTTCTTTTCTTGAAGAGTAGACCCTTATTGATATTGAAGTCAAGAATCCTTTTTGAAAGAGTAACCCCACTTAAGGGGATTAGATACACCTTAAGGGGACGCAACTCCTGCCAAAGTATTTTTGTCTCCCATGTCAAATGGGGTCAACACTTAAAGTAAAGAATTTGCTCCTCAGGAGCAAATTCTTTTCTTTAAGAGGAGACTCCTTTTTCAATGGAACAGGGCTTATAGGAAAGCGAACAGGAAGACCCAAAAGTTGTCTCCCTTTGAAAAATGGCGGAAAAATGTGCTAGGTGTTCCTATGCCCCTTAAATGTAAATCCACTTGTCTAAACAAGTTGAAATAAAGTTCAAGGTTTGTTAAGTTTTGTATAACTGTTCAATTAGTTAGCATATAAAAAGATGATGACCTTTGTGAAACGAAATAAGAAATCAGTAAGAAATATTTACTTTTGTTCTTTCTTTCCTTTCCTTCTCTCTCTTTTCCATGTCCAGTTTCTGAGCTTTATCTGAAAAAGAAGAAAGCTACTTTCATTATTACTAGGACAAAACGCCATTTTCAAAGAAGGTAAAGTACAAAACCCCATCTTACAAACAAGAGGGCCATAATGGCCCTGGGTCGCTCACCTGATCCATAGAGTAACAAGAGGGCCCCTGGGAGGGCCATTATTGACCCCAGGCCTATATTGTGCATAATGTTGAGGGAGGTCAAAAAAGGTGAAGCTTCATACCAAATATAATTTGAACAATCTTGGCCAAGGTCCATTAGATGAAGATAGACACCAAATCTCAAAGACCCTGGCCTTGCAGTTTCAGAGAAGATTTTTATAAAGATATTCCCTACATATATTCCCTACATAAGCCTATGTAAAACCAAATGGCCCCAGGGCGGGGGCATTTTTGACCTCAGGCTATAATTCAAACAATCTTGATAGAGGTCCACTAGATGAAGCTTGACACCAAATATCAAAGACCTGGGCCTTGCTGTTTCAGAGAAGATTTTCTAAGATTATCTCTATATAAGTATAATGTTAAACCAAAGGGCCCCTGGGGAGGGGGCATTTGTGGCCCGAGGGCTATAATTTGAACAATCTTGGTAGAAGTCCACTAGGTGAAGCTCCATACCAAATATCAAAGACATGGGCCTTGCAGTTTCAGAGAAGAAGACTTTTAAAGATTTATCTATATAAGTCTGTGTAAAACCAAACGGTCTCAGGGCAGGGGCATCTTTGGTCCCAGGGCTATAATTTGAACAATCTTGAGTTCCACTAGATGAAATTTCACACCAAATATCAAAGACCTTGGCCTTGTGGTTTCACAGAAGAAGATTTTTAAAGTTTTTCCCTATATAAGTCTATGTAAAACCAAAGGGCCCCGATGCGGGGGCATTTTTGGTCTCAGGGCTATAATTTGAACAATCTTGGTAGAGGTTCACTAGATGAAGCTTCATACCAAATATCAAAGACATTGGCCTTGTTGTTTCAGAGAAGAAGATTTTTCAAGATTTTCCCTATATAAGTCTATGTAAAACTAAAGGGCCCCGGAGCGGGGGCATTTTTGGCCCCAGGGCAATAATTTGAACAATCTTGGTAGAAGTCCACAAGATGAAGCTTCATACCAAATATCAAAGACCTGGGCTTTGCGGTTTCAAAGAAGAAGATTTTTTTAAGATTTTCCCTATATAAGCCAATGTTAAACCAAAGGGCCCCAGAGTGGCGGCATTTTTGGCCCTAGCACTATAATTTGAACAAACTTGGTAGGGGTCCACTAGATGAAACGTCATACCAAATATCAAAGATCTGGGCCTTGGGGTTTCATAGAAGAAGATTTTTAAAGATTTTCCCTATATAAGCCCATGTAAAACCAAAGAGCCCCAGGGCGGGGGCATTTTTTGCCCCAGCACTATAATTTGAACAATCTTGGTAGGGGTCCACTAGATGAATCTTCATACCAAATATCAAACACCTGGGCCTTGGGGTTTCTGAGAAGACTAGTAAAGATTTTCCCTGTATAATCCTATATTAAACCGCAGGGACCTGAGGCCGGGGCATTTTTTGCCCCAGTACTATAATTTGAACAATTTTGGTAGGGGTCCACTAGATGAAGCTTCATACCAAATATCAAAGACCCGGGCCTTGTGGTTTCAGAGAAGAAGATTTTTTAAGTTTTTGGTGAAAAAAATCTATTTTTGGCTCCTGTGACCTAGATTTGCAATGGACCGGAACCATTTGCACAACTTTGAAAGGGGACCACCTAAGGATCATTCTTGTGAAGTTTGGTCAAAATCTGATCAGTGGTTTAGGAGGAGAAGTCGTTTGAAGAAAAAGTTTACGCACGGATGCACGCACGGACGCATGACGGACAAAAAGTGATCCCAAAAGCTCACCTCGTCACTACGTGACAGGTGAGCTAAAAAAAGTCATGACACAGAAATGAAACAGCTGAAAAAACACTTGCTTATATAGAATTCAAACTTGGGGTGCTCAGGTACAAGTCCAATACTCTAACCACCGAGCCAAAGTCAGAGATAAGTTACAAACCTCTTAAACTATGCATAATCTAGAAAGGTAAATTGGAAGTAGAAGTTGCAGTCATGATGGAGTTGTCATAGAGCATGACGGAGGTCAACAACCAAAGAATGTTGGTAGATTTTCTGACAACTTCTTGCACAAGTCTAGGGGAATGGATACACTTTCTAAGGTGGCAATGTTTTCAAAAATATTTTTGTCTCAGAGTCCCCTATCTATAAGGTAGAGGGGGGATGTTGTTGCTTCTGTGTCTAAACTTTCATTCATTTTCCACTTTCTCGCCTGTCCCTCACTTTAATCTTGTCTCCTATCTCGGTTATCTCTTTTCTCCCTTTCTCTGGGAGGAGACACAAAATGACCCAAAGGGTTAATGTCTTTAAACCCCAATACAATCAAATCTGGATAATACTTTGAAAGCTTGTTCACGACAACCCCTATCTTTGGAAACAGTGTAGATCCAGATCAGATGGCTTCTGAAGAAGCCATCTGATCAGGATCTACACTGTTTGACATTCACTTAAGGAATTTGTAGGAATAGAATACATCAAGTGATCTGATTGGTTCAAAGTCAGCAATGGGTGTGGCTAAACTGAATATTCAGCAAGAGAAGGGTTAATTTTGACACTGCTCAAATGGAATTCAATCATGTTTGAACTAATAGTAAAAACAGGTTCATGCTTCTATTCAACTTACCTAAACCATCATAATAAGATTCTTTTCCCCAGGAATATGGATCAAATAACTCCTGAAAATTGAAACAGAATAGTTTCAGCTCATGGGAAATTCAAAGTAGAAAGTGCACCCATTCATAGCTCCAAATAAGATAGTCTATAAGGGGGTGATTTTCCTTATTTCTTGTTGGAAACATATGAGCCCCGCCAAGCGAATTTGTGTCTTCAAGCATTCCCTCATGACAAATTTTAACTGTGCATGCCCAGCCATTCAGAGGGGCCAGGGATATGGCGTTCTGTCTGAAGGTTCCTCTTGATTCAATGCTTGTATGAGCGAGCAGTGAAGGTTCTGGCGAGACTGCGCGGATGCGCAGGCTCGCCTGAACCTTCGCTGCTCGCATAGGCGATAAGTACCAAATCGCTTGACGGTGCCCATATGTTGTTGGTACTAATTAGAATCACCTAAACATGTTCTATAAAAGGGTTATCCTTTGGTAGCAAGGAATACTCAACAGAACTGGAAAATATGAAGTGTACATGTTTTCTAGGCCAGACTAGCTAGTTTTGGCCAATTAGGCCTCATCAGTGACCCTCATATATTTTTAAAATTCCACATTGGAATCAATGATCCCAAAGGACAAGAAAATATAAACTACACTATGATGTAGGGCAGGGAGACTTTTTACGGCCGCCACACATTCCCATACACCAGCTGCAGTGACGTTAAATATGTTCTATAAAAGGGTTATCCTTTGGAAGCAAGGAATACTCCACAGAGCTGGAAAATAAGAAGTATATGCTTTCGTGCAGAAATAAGAAAAAAATATCCCAAAATTAACCTCACTACTCACCTGGAGCGCGGCCATCAATTACCCAGATTTGGCTGTTGTTCATGTTTTTGATCAGAATTTGCTTTTATTTCATGGCTGTTCAAGTAGCCAAAGAACATTCTATGCAATGATTCAAATCAATCTTCACAGATGTGACTGACAAACTGCGTTTTCGACAATAAAAAAATCAACACAGATGCTGACAAACATCTACACCTTGAATAATGCTCAACTAATGGTGAAAGAAACTGAAGTATAAGGGTTAACCCACTAACCTTGTACAAATGACCACAACTATGTTGACACGGGGAATCAAACCCAGACTATTCTTGTTTTCCTGCAATACCCAGGCCCTTTTTTGGTAGGACTATACCTATGTTTGAAACAAAGGTTTAATCCAAATTAAACGATAAAAAAATCAATTTTAGAAAGTAATGAAAGAAATAACCCATTAAGCTCTAACCAGATTTAGCAGTCATTGTTCCTGTTTTTCAGTGAAAATAATGCTTGACATTACATGTGAATTGCCACATGTAATGTCAAGCCTTATTTTCACTGAAAAAATTAGACTTGCCAGCTCTAGAATCTTCTGCAGTACTTGAAGGGTTGATAAAGAATCTTAGTGTGGACTTACTGGAGGGTAATTTGTTCCTTTTTCATCTATACCACAGAATTCTATCAACTTTTCATATATACTGAAATAGAAAAAAAGCAAATATTACAAGAGAAATGTAGATTCTTATTGATTTGAGGCCAGTTGTTCAAAACAGTGTTAGCATGACAAGCTCGTTAGTGGTCAAATTGTTAACTCTTCTACCAAGTACAATATCGAAAATTTTGGTATTTTTGCTGAAAAAATGTGAGTAGCTTCTGCTCACATTTTTTCAGCAAAAAATTTAGCATATTTGCCACATTCAATGATCAAAGTTTTAACGATAAGTTAATGAACAACATCGCTAGTTTTGAACAAATGGCCCCGGAGGTCAATGTCCCAAGCAACATAATTAAGATTATGCTGAGCTAGACAGTTACTTTAATCACACCTTTCCTTGGCAGTTGAAGACTGTCAAAGGGATTAACAAATACTGTTAACTGACAGCTGCCCTTTTTGAATCAGTGGAAGGGTGAAAATGATTTTGGAAGACATTTATATCATTTATAAATGATCAATACCACATTGAACATTTGTTAATGTGGAGCGCTGTGGTGCAGTGGTAAAGCATGGGATTTGAGATCGAGACATAGCTGGTTCAAACCCAGCAAGTGCCATGTGTTGTTTCCTTGAGCAAGAGGCTTTATCCACATTACTTACCGTATTCGCCCTAATTACCGCACCGTGCGCTTAGTATTTTAAAAATAGTGTCAAAAATCACAGTGAAAAATCTACCTTAGCGCACACTCGATGCGAAAACAATAGCTTCTGAGATGATGCATGCTGATATTTAATGGGACGGAAAAGGATACTAAAGCATTGCCTTCACTGTTGAAGAAATAACGGTAAGTTTTTTATAGATTTACTGTGAGAGCTTCCATGGGGAGGTTACTGTAAAGTGTGCGCTTATGCATTTCCTTTTCAAAAATAGCTTTGGTGTGCGCTTATAGGAACATGTGCGGTAATTAGGGCGAATACGGTAGTTCTGGTTTCTACCCAGGAAAAAGAGGGCCTCATGGATGATTAATATTTGTTTATTGAATGTGTTACCATCTATAAATAAGGTTGATTATTATTATTATTATTATTATTTGTTACTGAACCTGCTACCTCCTGATCATCAAACACAATTAGTATATGAGTCAAAGGGATCAGCCATTTAAGTGTCTGGACAAGCAAACATAAGACGGAACTTTCGAGAACCACTGAATATGTTTGTAATTTAATGTGGCTGAAATTTTTCTCCCCAGAAATTTGACCATAAATCAGACTGACTTTTCCATATGCATTTTATTAAACATGCCTATGGCTAGCTCAGTTAAGTAGTTGGTCATAAAAGTGTTAATGATATGATCGTTTTCCTTTGCATTTTCTGATTTTGTTTGTATTGGGGTTTAACAGCCCAGCCAACACTATTTAGGTCATTTTTGAGCTGGCCAGTTTACCTATTCCCACTTTGCCTGGGCAAGCTTATCCGTAAGCAGTTAACCAGTACAGTGCACATTCTTTCACCAGAAACTTTCATTTTCTAAACATCTTAATAAATAATAATATTACTATACTGACAGTAGGTGCTATCATGTATATGTAAATGAGTAGCTAGTAACACTAAGTAGCTCTAGTAACATGTGGCAACATTTTGACATTTACAGACTATACCATACTACAGAAATCAATGTTAAGAAAATGATTCTAACCTGTTTTTATTGTTATTATAACCCATTTTGTATCAGAATCCCCAAAACGGATAAATGGTGAACAGTGCAGGCCCAGATCAGACGCTGCAGACTGCGGCGTCTGATCAGGGCCTACACTGTTTGCAAAAAGGACAGCCATTTTCAAAAACAAGAGGGCCCAGAGGGCCCTGGTTCGCTCACCTGATCCAAAGCATAACAAGTGGGCCCCGGGCAGGGTCAATTTTGGCCCCAGGGCTAAAATTTGAACAATCTTGGTAGAGGTCCACAAGATGAAGCTTCATATCTAATATGAAAGACCTGGGATTTCTGGTTTCAGAAAAGAAGATTTTAAAGGTTTACCCTGCATATAGAAGTCTATGTAAAACAAGATTTTCCCTATATAAGTCTATGTAAAACCAAAGGGCCCCGGAGCGGGGGCATTTTTGGCCCCAGGGCTATAATTTGAACAATCTTGGTAGAGGTCCACTAGCTGAAGCTTCATAACAAATATCAAAGACCTAAGCCTTGTGTTTCAGAGAAGATGATTTTTAAAGATTTTCCCTATATAAGTCTATGTAAAACCAAAGGGCCACATGGCGGGGGCATTTTTGGTCTCAGGCCTATAATTTGAACAATCTTTATAGAGGTCCACTAGCTGAAGCGTCATAACAAATATCGAAGACCTAAGCCTTGTGGTTTCAGAGAAGAAGATTTTTCAAGATTTTCCCTATATAAGTCTATGTAAAACCAAAGGGCCCCGGAGCGGGGGCATTTTTGGCCCCAGGGCTATAATTTGAACAATCTTGGTAGAGGTCCACAAGATGAAGCTTCATGCCAAATATCAAAGACCTGGGCCTTGCAGTTTCAGAGAAGAAGATTTTTCAAGATTTTCCCTATATAAGCCTATGTAAAACAAAAGGGCCCTGGTGCGGGGGCATTTTTGGCCCAAGCACTATAATTTGAACAATCTTGGTAGGGGTCTACTAGATGAAGCTTCATACCAAATATCAAAGACCTGGGCCTTGCGGTTTCAGATAAGAAGATTTTTCAAGATTTTCCCTATATAAGCCCATGTAAAACCAAAGGGCCCCCATGCAGGGGGTATTTTTAGCTCCTGCACTATAATTTGAACAATCTTGGTAGGGGTCCACTAGATGAAGCTTCATACCAAATATCAAAGATCTGGGCCTTGCAGTTTCAGAGAAGAAGATTTTTAAAGATTTTCCCTATATAAGCCCATGTAAAACCAAAGGGCCCCAGAGCGGGGGCATTTTTGGCTCCAGCACTATAATTTGAACAATCTTGGTAGGGGTCCACTAGATGAAGCTTCATACCAAATATCAAAGACCTGGGCCTTACGGTTTCAGAGAAGAAGATTTTTAAAGATTTTCCCTATATAAGCCCATGTAAAACCAAAGGGCCCTGGAGCGGGGGCATTTTTGGCCCCAGCACTATAATTTGAACAATCTTGGTAGGGGTCCACTAGATGAAGCTTCATACCAAATATCAAAGACCTGGGCCTTGCAGTTTCAGAGAAGAAGATTTTTAAAGATTTTCCCTATATAAGCCCATGTAAAACCAAAGGGCCCTGGAGCGGGGGCATTTTTGGCTCCAGCACTATAATTTGAACAATCTTGGTAGGGGTCCACTAGATGAAGCTTCATACCAAATATCAAAGACCTGGGCCTTACGGTTTCAGAGAAGAAGATTTTTAAAGATTTTCCCTATATAAGCCCATGTAAAACCAAAGGGCCCTGGAGCGGGGGCATTTTTGGCCCCAGCACTATAATTTGAACAATCTTGGTAGGGGTCCACTAGATGAAGCTTCATACCAAATATCAAAGACCTGGGCCTTGCAGTTTCAGAGAAGAAGATTTTTAAAGATTTTCCCTATATAAGCCCATGTAAAACCAAAGGGCCCTGGAGCGGGGGCATTTTTGGCTCCAGCACTATAATTTGAACAATCTTGGTAGGGGTCCACTAGATGAAGCTTCATACCAAATAGCAAAGACCTGGCCCTTGGGGTTTCCGAGAAGAAGATTTTTAAAGATTTTCCCCATATAAGCCCATGTAAAACCAAAGGGCCCCGGGGCGGTGGCATTTTTAGCCCAAGCACTATAATTTGAACAATCTTGGTAGGAGTCCACTAGATGAAGCTTCATACCATAAATGGAAAAGACCTGGGCCTTGTGGTTTCAGAGAAGATTTTTAAAGATTTTCCCTATATAAGCCCATTTAAAACCAAAGGGCCCCGGAGTGTGTGTGTGTGTGTGTGTGTGTGTGTGTGTGTGTGTGTGTGTGTGTGTGTGTGTGTGTGTGTGTGTGTGTGTGTGTGTGTGTGTGTGTGTGTGTGTGTGTGAGGGGGGGGGGGGGGGGAGAAGGACCATGGATGTGTGGGATGGAGCTTCATACCAAATATCAAAGACATGGGCCTTACGGTTTCAGAGAAGAAAATTTTTAAAGGTTTTCCCTATATAAGCCCATGTAAAACCAAAGGGCCCAGGAGCGGGAGCATATTTGACCCCAGCACTATAATTTGAACAATCTTGGTAGGGGTCCCAAGATGAAGCTTCATACCAAATATCAAAGACCTGGGCCTTACGGTTTCAGAGAAGAAGATTTTTAAAGCTCTTCCCTTTATAAGCCCATGTAAAACCAAAGGGCCCTGGAGCGGGGGCATTTTTGGCCCCAGCACTATAATTTGAACAATCTTGGTAGGGGTCCACTAGATGAAGCTTCATACCAAATATCAAAGACCTGGGCCTTGCGGTTTCAGAGAAGAAGATTTTTAAAGATTTTCCCTATATAAGCCCATGTAAAACCAAAGGGCCCCAGAGCGGGGGCATTTTTGGCTCCAGCACTATAATTTGAACAATCTTGGTACTGGTCCACTAGATGAAGCTTCATACCAAATAGCAAAGACCTGGCCCTTGGGGTTTCCGAGAAGAAGATTTTTAAAGATTTTCCCTATATAAGCCCATGTAAAACCAAAGGGCCCTGGAGCGGGGGCATTTTTGGCCCCAGCTCTATAATTTGAACAATCTTGGTAGGGGTCCACTAGATGAAGCTTCATACCAAATATCAAAGACCTGGGCCTTGCGGTTTCAGAGAAGAAGATTTTTTAAAGATTTTCCCTATATAAGCCCATGTAAAACCAAAGGGCCCTGGAGCGGGGGCATTTTTGGCTCCAGCACTATAATTTGAACAATCTTGGTAGGGGTCCACTAGATGAAGCTTCATACCAAATATCAAAGACCTGGGCCTTACGGTTTCAGAGAAGAAGATTTTTAAAGATTTTCCCTATATAAGCCCATGTAAAACCAAAGGGCCCCGGAGCGGGGGTATTTTTGGCCCCAGCACTATAATTTGAACAATCTTGGTAGGGGTCTACCAGATGAAGCTTCATACCAAATATCAAAGACCTGGGCCTTGTGGTTTCAGAGAAGAAGATTTTTTAAGTTTTTGGTGAAAAAAATCTGTTTTTGGCTCCTATGACCTAGATGTGCAACAGACCGGAACCATTTGAACAACTTTGAAAGGGGACCACCTAAGGATCATTCCTGTGAAGTTTGGTCAAAATCCGATCAGTGGTTTAGGAGGAGATGTCGTTTAAAGAATTGTTTACGGACGCACGCACGGACGCACGGACGGACGGACGCACGGACGGACGGACGACGGACGACGGACGAAAAGTGATCCCAAAAGCTCACCTCGTCACTACATGACGGTGAGCTAAAAAAAAAATTGAAGAAAACACAACCTGACAACCCTTAATTTTGAAATGGACTCCTGTTATATAAAATGAGGAAGAATCCATTTGGTACAAAAAGTGTTAAGGATTAAATTGTAGATTACAAGCTGTTACAAAATCTTCATACAGTACCTAGGATTTCTAAAATCTTTTCTTCTCTGTATTGAGTTGTTTAAATTAGTTCCTTCTCTTTTCCGTTTCTCATGAAGGTTTGTTATTTTTTCCTGAAACAGGTTACAAGGTCAAATAGAAGAAGAAAATGTGGCTATTTTGTGATAATTGAAGGATAATTTTTGTCACCAATATTGTTGGTACTGTCCAACCTGTATTAAGCAACCACCTAAGGAAAAACCAAAATGTGCTTGCTTAAGACAGGTGCTTGCTTAATAGAGGTAGCCACTATGCCAGGTTTTACTGTATTTATTAGAACTGCCTCGCACATGGCTGTTGTAATGAATACCCACAACAAAATTTATAATGAGAAACAAAGAAAATTATCTTTCAATTATCTTCAAATACCTACCTTCTCTATGCAACAAGAATGGATACAACAACTTTCTCAATTTCCTATTTGCTTTCCTGTAAACAGGGAGGAGTTGCATAAGGTGAGGGCTACAGAGCGCTTTGTAGCGCTTCGCTACGCATCGGTGTGTTTCCAAAAAGCTCTTCATACCACTTCAAAACAGTGTTTGGAGCTGCCTCGCTGTCTGAAATAGAATGTTGCAAAGCAACCAGACAAAACAAAATGACGGCGCCCAACATACCTGATGTATTCAGTCTTCGTTTTAAGCCACTATATGACATTTTTTTTTATTTGATTGAGGTACATTTCGCAGAAATGACAACAGAAAACAAAACCAATCACTGAAGCAAACACTGCATTTTTTCTGAGAATTTTCCCAGTTTGAAAATTGTTCAACTTTGGCAGAAATTTTAGAAAGCGCTTCCATCGAGCAGATGTTGCACAGTACAGACAAATCGCTTCAATAAAGCGCTCGCCTTATGCAACTCTCCCCAGGATCTACTCTTCAAGGAAAGAGCAATTTCTTTCTTATAGAACAGACCCAAGCTTTCAGAACAGCTGATTACTATGAAAGTGCATCCATTTACCTTAAAGGGAATGGGAACACCTGGCAGATTTTCCGCCATTTTTCAAAGGGAAACAACTTTCGGGACTTCCTGTTCGCTTTACAATAAGCCCTGTCGCACTGAAAAAGGGGTCTACTCTTAAAGGAAAGAATTTGCTGCTCTGCAGCAAATTCTTACTTTTAAGAGTTGACCCCTATTGACATGGGAGACAAAAATACTTTTGCAGGAGTAACCTCCCCTGAAGGTGTTCCCATTCCCCTTAAGATATCTCCATCTTATAATTTAGGGGTGTCTGGTCAATTTACCTTTTAAATTTGTTTAGGCTGACCTTTTTGCTAACGGTAAAGGCCCAGACCGGACACTGCATTCTGTGGCATCTGATCTGGGCTCGCACTGTTTACCACTGTCCAATTTCAGGGGGGTTCCTGTATTAAAAGGGATAAAGGAATTCTCCCCTGCAGGTAATGAATATACCTTCAAATGAGGAAGCCCTTTATAATTAAGGTTTGTCTCTCTAATCTAGAAAGGTCTGTTTCTAAGCGAAACCGTAGCCTCTAACTGCTATCAGCTTATAGTTTGGCAAGGCCTGTTGTCCTTGCAGCAGGTAAGGGTAGAGGGGTGGGGGATGTTGTTATTTCTTCAGTCTCTTCACTTCCATTCATTTTCCTCTTTCTCGCCTGTCCCTCACTTTTATCTCCTCTACTGCCTCTTCTGTCTCTCTTCTCCCTTTCTCTGGGATATGAAACAAAATGACCAAAAAGGGTCGACTTTTTATTAAACACCAACAGAATCAATCAATTTTAAGTCAAACTTCAACTAGAAAAAGTGTCCATAGGACATGGATGCCCCCGCCAAATGCCATTCATGGAACGGTATACTATAGGAAACTAAATTAAGGGCAGATAATTCAAAAACCAAAAAATGCAAGAGTTGTCTTCCTTGTTCATGACACATCGTCTCAGTGTGATGAATGCACCTGTGAAGTTTCATGAATATATTCCATACGGTTTAGGAGTTATGGCCCGGACAAGGTTTACTATATGGTACTAAGTCAAGGGCAGATAATTCAAAAACCAAAAATGCAAGAGTTGTCTTCCTTATTCATGACACATCGTCTCAGTGTGATGAATACACCTGTGAAGTTTCATGAATATATCCCATACGGTTTAGGAGTTATGGCCCGGACACGGTTTACTATATGGAAATAAGTCAATGGCAGATAATGGGCAGATAATTCAAAAACCAAAAATGCAAGAGTTGTCTTCCTTATTCATGACACATCGTCTCAGTGTGATATATGCACCTGTGAAGTTTCATGAATATATTCCATACGGTTTAGGAGTTATGGCCCGGACACGGTTTACTATATGGAAATAAGTCAATGGCAGATAATTCAAAAACCAACTAGAAAAAGTGTCCATAGGACACGGATGCCCCCGCCAAATGCAATTCATAAAAATATTTCAAATGTACTTCAAATCAATCATAAAATATATGCATCAAGGGCAGATAATTCAAAAACCAAAAATGCAAGAGTTGTCTTCCTTGTTCATGACACATCGTCTCAGTGTGATGAATGCACCTGTGAAGTTTCATGAATATACTCCATATGGTTTAGGAGTTATGGCCCCAACACGGTTTACTATATGGTACTAAGTCAAGGGCATATAATTCAAAAACCAAAGATGCAAGAGTTGTCTTCCTTGTTCATGACACATCGTCTAAGTGTGATGAATGCACCTGTGAAGTTTCATGAATATATTCCATACGGTTTAGGACTTATGGCCCAGACACAACATACCATTTGACTATATATGGATGTAAGTCAAGGGCAGATAATTCAAAAACCAAACAATAGGAGTTGTCTTCCTTGTTCATGACACATCGTCCAAGTATGATGGATGCACCTGTGAAGTTTCATGATTATATTCCATACGGTTTAGGAGTTATGGCCCCCGACACGGTTTACTATATGGAAGTCAAGGGCATATAATTCAAAAACCAAAAATGCAAGAGTTGTCTTCCTTGTTACTGACACATCGTCTAAGTGTGATGAATGCACCTGTGAAGTTTCATGAATATATTCCGTACGGTTTAGGAGTTATGGCCCGGACATGACATACCATTTGACTATATATGGATGTTAGTCAAGGGCAGATAATTCAAAAACCAAAAATGCAAGAGTTGTCTTCCTTGTTCATGACACATCGTCTCAGTGTGATGAATGCACCTGTGAAGTTTCATGACTATATTCCATACTGTTTAGGAGTTATGGCCCGGACACGATGTCGGGACGGACGGACGGACGAACGGACGAACGGACAGGGGTAAAACTTAATGCCCTTCCGGTATTCTCCGAATTGTGTGTCTTCATCCCTACAAAGTACCCTTGTGTGTCAAATTTCCTGGAAATTTCTTGGAATTTCTTGGAAAAAAAGACACACAAGTTACTATTTTAGACACACAAGTCACTGACGGAATAAATCGCATTGAGTTTAATGTAAGTGTCCATAATTTTAAACACACAAGTATACATTTGTTCCTGCGAACGAACGGACGGACAGGGGTAACACTTAATGCCCTTCCGCTATTCTCCAAATAGTGGGGGGGGGGGGGGGGCATAATGATTGGAACCCCTTTGGGACCATAAAAATTTGTTTGTGAAAGCGGTAGTTTGAGCCACACAAGGTTACTATCAGTGCCATACGAGGAGACATAAACTCCACTTTATAATTATAAAGAAGTGTTCACTTCCATTCTTGGAGCCATAATAGATTATCATAGTTTTTCCAAAATATTATTATTTAATTACAATCATATCTGACAGTAAGATATGATCATGAAAGTTTTTTGGTAAATAATACGGACAATCTGACATTCAATTATTCCTTTATTATTTTTTTATTTCTCAACCTAGTTATTGTTACTTTGGCCACAAGTCTCACACTGCATATGAACAATTCTGGAGTCATCTTGGAGAAGGTAAGAATTCCCACTTTCTGCATTCTCACTTTCTTGCAGAAAGTGAGAATTCCTACTTTGCACAGTGCAAATTCCTACTTTTTACAAGACATTACCAGAACTGTACTGACTTCCATGTGACACAGAACATACATAGTGTCATTCTGTCTCTTAAGAGTCTTTCAAGAGTGAAGTGATAAACATATTTAATTTTTTATAAATACAATTTAACAGGACTTACTTACCTGTAATTTTTTATTGCACTTGGCGAGTGGTTCTGGTGGCAGTTCTATCTCATCAAACGATTTATTTAACATACTTCTTGATAGTGAAGCTGGAAATTAAAAGAGTAATTTTAACCCTTATCCTGCTGAATACATTAATTTAACCACACTCATCTCTGTCAATCATTCAATCAAATTACTATATAATGCACTCATTCAATTCACAAACTGCATGAAACAGTGTGGATCCAGATCAGAAGCCATCTGATCTGGATCTACATGAAACAGTGCAGATCCTGATCAGATTCAGAAGCCATCTGATCTGGATCTACACTGTTTGCAAAGGTAAGGGTTGTCGTATTCAGCACATTAAGCACAGATATATTCGGTTAGATGTCTCATGAAATTGGCACTTTACTCTTGTATGAAATGAAAATTGACACACCTCGCCAAGTTTCTGCCATTTTGACATAGGAGACAAATTCATTCCTTTAAGAGTTGACCCCTATTAGCATGGGAGACAAAAATACTTTTGCAGAAGTTGCCTCCCCTGAATTTGTATCCGTTCCCCTGAGGTCAGGTGAGATTCTATTTACTACATTAGGTTTGGCTAGGAGTTAAACAGCCCAGTCAACACTTTAATGGCCATGACAAGTCAATCAATTTATCTTTCTCCTGATCACAAGTTAGATATACAGAAGGCTAGTTTGTGTGCTGGAAACATACTCAAAAACACACTTAATGCTGCGTTGTTGCTGAATAGTAGATGTGAATAAATACAGTAATCAAATGAAACAAAGAAATAAAAATTATATTCACAGAAGCAAATAAATTCATGGTCACTTAATGCTTCTGCGAAGGTATCAAAGGTGAAAGGTAACACAACCCTCTATAGCTCCAGGAAATGGGTAAGTAATACATATAAATCAGGGATAATTGCTCTTTGTTTGTTTGTTTGATTTGAGGTTTAACGTCCCCGTCAACACTGTAAAGGTCATTTTGGAGACGTTGCTTCCAATTTTGTGGGACTTTTACCCGAAACTGAGACGAAATGACAAGCCCTGCCGCCCAATGAAACCAATACGGTTTATAAGCATGGACAGGCCGACTCGCACCGCTTTGCCTGGGCAAACTTAGATCCTCTAAGCGGTTTACCAGTACTTGTGCGCGGGTCGGTTTCAGCTCTGCATGAAAGCATCATGCAGCCCATATATTTCTTCAAGCCCCGATGGGTAGGGGCCGGGACAATTGCTCTTAATCTATTGTAAGGGTAGATGTTAGAATTGCCTCATTGAGTTGAGGCAATTCTTACAAGTACACAAGTACACACAAAACAAATTCTTATGAAGAAACTTTTGTATCACTTGATCAATTGATGTCACATGACTAAATGTATCCATTGAAGTACGAGCAACATTATGTATTAATAGTAAATTACAGGACTTGTCTGTAAATGCACCAAGAGTGTAAATATGATTCTCTGACCCCTTTGCATACTGGATTATTCTATTTTTATATGTTGGGCAAGTCTATTGTCATTCAAGGGGTGCCAAGTCTATTTCTTGTTGATGGAAAACCTCCTTAGCAAACTGTGTAGGCCCTGGTCACATTTGGTAGTGCCTGATCTGGGTCTATACTCTTTGCCTAAGTCCCTATTATGAGTTTCCTGGTAAGACTGTTATGAAAATATGTTTGTTATAAATTATGCCTATACTTACATGCTTGTTCTACATTCAATGAAGAGCTTACAACTTTGCCCTGAAATCAATATGACAAGAACTAATATTAGAATATCGAACAAACATTATCAGAAGTCTTAAGGGGAATTGGAACACCTTCAGGGGAAGCAACTCTTGCAAAAGTATTTTTGTCTCCCGTGTCAATGAGGGTCAACTCTTAAAGGAAAGAATTTGCTCCTCAGGAGCAAATTCTTTCCTTTAAGAGTAGACCCCTTTTTCAGTGGGACGGGGCTTATAGAAAAGCGAACAGGAACTCCCGAAAGTTGTCTCCCTTTGAAAAATGGCAGAAAAATCTGCCAGGTGTTCCCATTCCCCTTAATACATTTTATCATTGCTTTCTTTTTTTTATGAATTGATTCATTATAGTTCTATGGCAAGAATATCTAATCTTTAATCAGAATGACCTGCAAAATACTGAGGCAAACCACCTGACCACCTACAGCATCTTGTGACCCATCATGAAAACAAGCCCATACTAGAGCGCGCAGTCGATGGCAAGCCATCGCAAATCCCCACGTTTTCTCCACAGTAGGTCAAAATTTGAACTTTTGACCCCTCCCCAGGGCCCCTGGGAGCGGGGACAAAAAAAAAATGTGCTCTTGCGCAAGCCATTCATGTAAGCAACTCGCATACCAAATTTGGTTGAATTCCGGCTAACGGTTTAGGAGGAGATAGCCGGACGGACAGACGGACGGACGTGATAACAATATCCCCACTTTTCGTTGAAAAACGTGCGGATAATAATTCTGACCCCATTAAACCCCATTTTTGTATAGTAAAACTGGGATTAACAGGGGTAAGCTCTATTTTTCTTATTTCTGTTCAAAATATAGACTGTGAGTACTCATTAGAAGTGCCTCATCGAGATGGTTCTATTGTGGACCAATACTTGTTGTTTTTTTTCGGAGGTAAAATTCACAATGTATTTGTACATGTATAGGCTTAATTTCGTAATGCCAAGAGGGGCTCAAATGACAGTGAGAAACAAAGTTCTTGTAACAGAGTTAGCTCCTTATGACACTAACCTGTATACCATACTGACCCTAAGTGTTCAGACTCCTTATCATATTGAATCTAAAAATTGAACGAGTAATAGTTTACCACCTGAAGTTTAGCCCCGCCCATCCGGGCTTGAAGAAATAGATTGGCTGCATGATGCTTCCATGCAGAGCTGAAACCGACCTGCACACGAGTACTGGTAAACCGCCTGGAGGAACTAAGCCTGCCCAGGCAATGCGGTGCGAGTCAGCCCATCTATGCTTATAAACCCTATTGGTTTCATTGGGCAGCAGGGCTTGAGATGTCATTTCATCTCAATGTTGGGTAAAAGTCCTAGAAAATTGGAAACAATGTCTCCAAAATGAACTTTACAGTGTTGACGGGGATCTTAAACTTCAAATCAAATAAACAAACAAACCACCTGAAGTTATTTTTAAAAACAAGAGGGCCCAATGGCCCTATATCGCTCACCTGTGTACCAGAAAATCATTAGTGTAGGAGACCACTTGACATTGCTACAAACTAAATATCTAAGCTCAGGTAAAGCGGTGTCCATGCGCATAAACCCTATTGGTTTCATTGGGCGACAGGGCTTGAGATGTAATTTCATCTCAATGTCGGGTAAAAAGTCCCACAAAATTGGAAGAGACATCTCCAAAATGACCTATACAGTGTTGACAGGGATGTTAAACCTCAAATCAAACAAAATCTGTGCCTTATGGTTTTGGAAAAGAAGATTTTTTTTTTTAAGTTTTTTTTTTTCAGTATACCGGTAAGTCTATAGAAGCTAATGAGCCCTGGGGCTTGGCCAATTTTGACCCAAAGGGTATGGTTGGCAGGATTTATGTAGGTGACCATTTTGTGTTGCTATATACTAAATATCTAAGGTCTGTATTTCATGGTATCAAAGAAGATGTTTGAAGCTTTTTTCCATTATAAGTTTGTTGGAGTTAAGGGGCCACAGGATTTGGCCAATTTGGACTAAATATCTAAGTTCTGTGCTTCACAGTTTCTGAGAAGAAGATTTTTTAAGCTTTCTTCCATTTAGAGTCTATGGGAGCTAAGGGGCACCGGGGCGTGGCCCATTTGGAACCCAGGGGCATGATAAGCAGGAAATATATAGGTGATCACTTGCAGTTGCTACATGCTAAATATCTAAGCTCTGGGCCCTATGGTTTCAGAGAAGAAGATTTTTGAGGCTTTTCTCCATTTTGAGTCTATGGGAGCTAAGGGGGTCCCAGGGTGTGGCCCATTTGGACCAGAGGGGCATGATTGGCAGGATTTATGCAGGGGACCACTTGTCATTGCCACATGCTAAATATCTAAGCTCTGGGCCCTGTGGTTTCAGAGAAGAAGATTTTTGAAGCTTTTTTCCATTATGAGTCTAGGGGAGCTAAGGGGCCCAGGGGCGTGGCCCATTTGGACCCCAGGGGTATGATTGGCAGGATTTATGTCGGTGACCACTTGCCATTGCCACATGCTAATTATCTAAGCTCTGGGCCCTGTGGTTTCAGAGAAAAAGATTTTTGAAGCATTTTTTCCATTATGAGTCTATAGGAGCTAAGGGGCCCCGGGGCTTGGCTCGTTTTGACCACAGGGGCATGATTGGCAGGAATTATGTAGGTGACCACTTGCTGTTGTTACATGCTAAATATCTAAGCTCTGGGCCCTGTGGTTTCAGAGAAGAAGATTTTTGAAGCTTTTTTCTATTATGAGTCAATGGGAGCTAAGGGGCCCGCGGGCGTGGCCAATTTGGACCCCAGGAGCATGATTGGCAGGAATTATGTAGGTGACCACTTGCCGTTGCTACATGCTAATTACCTAAGCTCTGGGCCCTGCGGTTTCAGAGGAGAAGATTTTTTAAGCTTTTTTCCATTTTGAGTCTATGGGAGCGAAGGGGCCCGGGGGGGGTGGCCCATTTGGAACCCAGGGGCATGATTGGCAGGAATTATGTAGGTGACCACTTGCCGTTGCTACGTGCTAAATATCTAAGCTCTGGGCCCTGTGATTTCAGAGAAGAAGATTTTTGAAGCTTTTTTCCATTATGAGTCTATAGGAGCTAATGGGCCCTGGGGCGTGGTCCGTTTGGACACCAGGGGCATGATTGGCAGGAATTATGTTGGTGATCACTTGCCTTTGCTACATGCTAAATACCTAAGCTCTGGGCCCTGTGGTTTCAGAGAAGAAGATTTTTGAAGCTTTTTTCCATTATGAGTCTATGGGAGCGAAGGGGCCCCGGGGCGTGGCCCATTTGGAACCCAGGGGCATGATTGGCAGGAATTATGTAAGTGACCACTTGCTGTTACTACATGCTAAATATATAAGCTCTGGGCCCTGTGGTTTCAGAGAAGAAGATTTTTGAAGCTTTTTTTCCATTATGAGTCTATGGGAGCTAAGGGGCCCCGGGGCGTGGCCTGTTTGGACCCCAGGAGCATGATTGGCAGGAATTATGTAGGTGACCACTTGCTGTTGCTACATGCAAAATTTCTAAGCTCTGGGCTCTGTGGTTTCAGAGAAGGAGATTTTTGAAGCTTTTTTTTTCATTATGAGTCTATAGGAGCTAAGGGGCCCCGGGGCGTGGCTCATTTGGAACCCAGGGGCATGATTGGCAGGAATTATGTTGGTGACCACTTGCCATTGCTACATGCTAAATATCTAAGCTCTGGGCCCTGTGGTTTCAGAGAAGAAGATTTTTGAACCTTTTTTTCCATTATGAGTATATAGGAGCTAAGGGGCCCAGGGGTGTGGCGAATTTCGACCCCAGGGGCATGATTGGCAGGAATTATATAGTTTACCACTTGCCATTGCTACATGCTAAATAGCTAAGCTCTGGGCCCTGTGGTTTCAGAGAAGAAGATTTTTGAAGCTTTTTTCCATTATGAGTCTATGGGAGCGAAGGGGCCCCGGGGCGTGCACCATTTGGAACCCAGGGGCATGATTGGCAGGAATTATGTAGTTGACCACTTGCCCTTCCTACATGCTAATTATCTAAGCTCTAGGCCCTATGGTTTCAGAGAAGAAGATTTTTGAAGCTTTTTTCCATTATGAGTCTATAGGAGCTAATGGGCCCTGGGGCGTGGTCCGTTTGGACACCAGGGGCATGATTGGCAGGAATTATGTAGGTGACCACTTGCTGTTACTACATGCTAAATATATAAGCTCTGGGCCCTGTGGTTTCAGAGAAGAAGATTTTTGAAGCTTTTTTTCCATTATGAGTCTATGGGAGCAAAGGGGCCCCGGGGCGTGGCCCATTTGGAACCCAGAGGCATGATTGGCAGGAATTATGTAGGTGACCACCTGCCATTGCTACATGCTAAATATATAAGCTCTGGGCTCTGTGGTTTCAGAGAAGAAGATTTTTGAAGCTTTTTTTCCCTTATGAGTCTATGGGAGCGAAGGGCCCCCGGGGCGTGGCCCATTTGGAACCCATGGGCATGATTGGCAGGAAATATGTATGTGACCACCTGCCATTGCTACATGCTAAATATATAAGCTCTGGGCCATGTGGTTTCAGAGAAGAAGATTTTTGAAGCTTTTTTTCCATTATGAGTCTATGGGAGCGAAGGGGCCCCGGGGCGTGGCCCTTTTTGAACCCAGGGGCATGATTGGCAGGATTTATGTAGGTGACCACTTGCTATTACTACATGCTAAATATCTAAGCTCTGGGCCCTGTGGTTTCAGAGAAGAAGATTTTTGAAGCTTTTTTTCCATTATTAGTCTATGGGAACGAAGGGGCCCTAGGGCGTGGCCCATTTGGCACCGAGGGGCATGATTGGCAGGAATTATGTAGTTGACCACTTGCCCTTGCTACATGCTTAATATCTAAGCTCTGGGCCCTGTGGTTTCAGAGAAGAAGATTTTAAAATATTTTCCCATTATAAGTCTATGGGAGCTATATGTTGCCATGGCAACCAGAATTCCAATCTGATCAGCCCAAAAACCTTATGCAGCCTTTCCCCCTACCTGATGATGATTCACATGAAATTTGATCAAGATTGGCCATGGGGTATTGGAGATATACTTATTTGAAATTGTTTACGGACGGACGCACGGACGCACGCACGACGGATGACGGACGACGGACAAAAAGTTATCCCAAAAGCTCACCTCGTCACTACGTGACAGGTGAGCTAATAACTGGATGAACGGCAATAAGTACTGATGAGATTCCATGTTGTGCAGCATCTCATCCGCCCAGGCCTATCTGTCCTAATTCACAAGTAAAAATGGTAGAAAGCAGCCATGTGTAACACCAGACATGAGAAATGATGATATCACTTACATGTAGAGTGTAACATCAAAGTTTCACGCTGCTTTATGTTTGGAAAAAAACGCGAAAACAGACGCGAGGAAGTGATGACTTCATTTACATGCAGAGTGTGACATCTAATTTTCATGCTTATTTACTTTCAAAAAAACAAGAGGGCCCAATGGCCCTATATCGCTCACCTGTTTGGACCCCAAGGGCATGATTGGCAGGAATTATGTAGGTGACCACTTGCCGTCGCTATGTGCTAAATATCTAAGCTCTTGGCCCTGTGGTTTCAGAGAAGAAGATTTTTGAAGCTTTTTCCCATTATGAGTCTATGGGAGCAAAGGGGCCCCATGGTGTGGCCCATTTGAAACCCAGGGGCATGATTGGCAGGAATTATGTAGGTGACCACTTGCTGTTGATACATGCTAAATATCTAAGCTCTGGGCCCTGTGGTTTCAGAGAAGAAGATTTTTGAAACTTTTTTCCATTATGAGTCTATGGGAGCTAAGGGGCCCCGGGGTGTGGCCCATTTGGACCCCAGGGGCATGATTGGCAGGAATTGTGTAGGTGACCACTTGCCGTTGCTACATGCTAAATATCTAAGCTCTGGGCCCTGTCTTTTCATAGAAGAAGATTTTTGAAGCTTTTTTCCATTATGAGTCTATGGGAGCTAAGGGGCCCCGGAGCTAGCCCATTTGGACCCCAGGGACATGATTGGCAGGATTTATGTAGGTGACCACTTGCCGTTGCTACATGCTAAATATCTAAGCTCTGGGCCCTGTGGTATCAGAGAAGAAGATTTTTTAAGCTTTTTTTCCATTATAAGTCTAAAGGAGCTAAGGGGCCCCGGGAGTGGCCTGTTTGGACCCCAGGGGCATGATTGGCAGGAATTATGTAGGTGACCACTTGCGGTTGCTATGTGCTAAATATCTAAGCTCTGGGCCCTGTGGTTTCAGAGAAGAAGATTTTTGAGGCTTTTTTCCATTATGTGTCTATGGGAGCAAAGGGGCCCTGGGACGTGGCCCATTTGGAACCCAGGGGCATGATTGGCAGGAATTATGTAGGTGACCAATTGCCGTTGCTACATGCTAAATATCTAAGCTCTGGGCCCTGTGATGTCAGAAAAGAAGATTTTTGAAGCTTTTTTTCCATTATGAGTCTATTGGGGCTAAGGGGCCCCAGGGCATGGCCCATTTGGACCCCAGGGGCAGGATTTATGTAGGTGACCACTTGCCATTGCTACATGCTAAATATCTCAGCTCTGGGCCCTGTGGTTTCAGATTAGAAGCTTTTTGAAGCTTTTTCCCATTATGAGTCTATAGGAGCTCAGGGGCCCCGGGGGTGGCTCGTTTGGAACCCAGGGGCATGATTGGCAGGAATCATGTAGGTGTCCACTTGTTGTTGCTACATGCTAAATATCTAAGCTCTGGGCCCTGTGGTTTCCGACAGGAAGATTTTTGTAGCTTTTTGTTCCATTATGAGTCTATGGGAGCGAAGGGGCACCGGGGCATCGCCCATTTGGAACCCAGGGGCATGATTGGCAGGAATTATGTAGGTGACCACTGGCTGTTGCTACATGCTAAATATCTAAGCTCTGGGCCCTGTGGTTTCAGAGTAGAAGATTTTTGAAGCTTTTTTTCCATTATGAGTCTTTGGGAGCTAAGGGGCCCCGGGGAGTGGCCCATTTGGAACCCAGGGGCATGATTGGCAGGAATTATGTAGGTGACCACTTGCCGTTGCTACATGCCAAATATCTCAGCTCTGGGCCCTGTGGTTTCAGAGAAGAAGATTTTTGAAGCTATTTTCCATTATGAGTCTATAGGAGCTAAAGGGCCCCAGGGCGTGGCCCGTTTGGACCCCAGGGGCATGATTGGCAGGAATTATGTAGGTGACCACTTGCCGTTGCTACATGCTAAATATCTAAGGTCTTGGCCCTGTGGTTTCCGAGAAGAAGATTTTTGAAGCTTTTTGTTCCATTATGAGTCTATGGGAGCTAAAGGGCCCCGGGGCATCCCCCATTTGGAACCCAGGGGCATGATTGGCAGGAATTATGTAGGTGACCACTGGCTCATGCTACATGCTAAATATCTAAGCTCTGGGCCCTGTGGTTTCAGAAAAGAAGATTTTTGAAGCTTTTTTCCATTATGAGTCTATGGGAGCTAAGGGGCCCCGGGGCGTGGCCCATTTGGACCCCAAGGGCATGATTGGCAGGATTTATGTAGGTGACCACTTGTCGTTGCTACATGCTAAATATCTAAGCTCTGGGCCCTGTGGTTTCAGAGAAGAAGATTTTTGAATCTTTTTTTTCCATTATGAGTCTATAGGAGCTAAGGGGCCCCGGGGCGTGACCCTTTTGGACCCCAGGGGCATTATTGGCAGGAATTATGTAGGTGACAACTTGCAGTTGCTACATGCCAAATATCTCAGCTCTGGGCCTTGTGGTTTCAGAGAAGAAGATTTTTGAAGCCTTTTTCCATTATGAGTCTATAGGAGCTAAAGGGCTCCAGGGCGTGGCCCGTTTGGACCCCAGGGGCATGATAGGCAGGAATTATGAAGGTGACCACTTGCCGTTGCTACATGCTAAATATCTAAGCTTTTGGCCCTGTGGTTTCTGAGAAGAAGATTTTTGAAGCTTTTTGTTTCATTATGAGTCTATGGGAGCGAAGGGGCCCTGGGGCGTGGCCAATTTGGACCCCAGGGGCATGATTGGCAGGAATTATGTAGGTGACCACTTGCCGTTGCTACGTGCTAAATATCTAAGCTCTGGGCCCTGTGGTTTCAGAGAAGAAGATATTTTAATTTTTTCCCATTGTAAGTCTATGGGAGTTATATGTTGCCATGGCAACCAAAATTCCAATATGATCAGCCCAAAAACCTTATGCAGCCTTTCCCCCTACCTGACGATGCTTCTCATGAAATTTGATCAAGATTGACCGTGGGGTATTAGAGATATACTTATTTGAAATTGTTTACGGACGCACGGACGGACGCACGCACGCACGACGGACAAAAAGTGATCACAAAAGCTCACCTTGTCACTACGTCACAGGTGAGCTAAAAATAGGAAGGCTATATTGGAATAAAAAAGTATATAAAAAAACATATTATCTCTATCGTAACTTAATTTGCAGTACATAATCAGGTCTCTGTGTTGTTTCCAGATCTTACCCATCACACTCGACACTTTGCATCTTGTGTGATATCTTGATCTGGAAACATACACCTTTTTGATGTGATACAATCAAGTCACTGTTGTAATAATAATGTGTATGTATCTTCATGCATTTTTAATCCCCCGCCGCGAAGCAGAGCGGGGATTATAAGAATGGCCTTGGTCTGTCCATCTGTTTGTCCATAACACTTTCTTATCCGCTCCATATCTCTTGAACCCTTTCATAGATTTTCATTAAACTTTGGTCAATTATTCGTCTCAGTGAGCTGATGTGCAGAACCCATAAATGAACCATGCCGACTCAAGGTCAAGGACTCCTGCTACAGTCAAATTCTGCTATTAAGACCACATAAAATTAAGATTAAATCTGCTTTTAAAAGCTTATTGAGAAGGTTTCAGTTATTCTTTCCAGTGTCTCCTAATTAGAGACCACCTTTGGGACTGTTAAAAAGGGATCTTAAAGACTACTTTTGAATAGTCTCAACTGTGGTCTTAATATAGGAATTTTACTGTATATATGAGGAGCCATTTGGTACAAAATTGGTTAATCAGTAGTGGATAAAAAGCGGAGTACCCAGAGAAAACTACCTGACCTTCCATTGCATCTTCATGCAAGAAGTCATGTGCCTAATAGTTGGACGTGCAGTAGATATTAGATGACAAAGAAACCTTTTCATTAGCCAGCTCACTCCATTCCTACTGCTTGTATTATCCATTTTTCTTACCTCTATCACAAAAGATCCGTGTTTATCAGGAGTTTCTTCTTCTTCTGACGATGATGACTCTTCAAGTTCATCAGCTCCATAGGACACCAGTCTTCTTGCTGCAGAAAATCAGGCAAAAGTTTTGTAAGCATAATGGCAGAGTAGGAACTAGAGAATACCCAAGGCACAATCTCCTATTATTCCAACAATTCAATGAAAAAATTTTAAGTAAATATCTGTTGACATTTGAACTGAAAAAGAAAAACTTATGTACACCACATTCAACTGGGCTAGTGGTATATAATAAACACGAAAAACACCTAAATACATTATGAACATGTTTTTTAAAAACAAAATTAACCCATTTTGTACAAGAAACCCCAAAACGGGTACCCTGGCAAACAATGCAGACCCAGATCAGACGCCACTGTAATGGACAAATCTACAAAAGTATGTTCACACACACATGACAACAGAGGAGCACTGTGATGCAGTGGTAAAGTATCGGATTTGAGATGGAGAGGTAGCTGGTTCGATCCCCGCAAGCGCCAAGTGTTGTTTCCTTGAGCAAGAGACTTTATCCACATTGCTTGGTACTGGTTTTGTGCCCTGGAAAAAGTGTGCCATATGGAAGATTAGTACTACATGTAGTAGTATATTAAATGTGTTACCATCTATTAATAAGTTTTATTGTTATTAACAGCCATGTCCATATTAGTTTCACAAACAAATCATATTGCTATCAGGGCCCAGCTGTTTAACACTAGCCAGCTGAATGAATAAGTTGATTTTCAACCAATCAGGTAAGTTGCTATAATTTATTCCTACAAATTCATAAACCAAATGTCAACCAGTGTAGATCCAGATCAGGAAGCTTCTTCAGTAGCCATCTGATCTGGATCTACAGATTGAAAAGGTTGGGGTTGGTGTGTTTAGCAGGACGAGGATTAAAGCATTAGGAACCCTAAAAGGGGCAAAATTCTAACTGTTCTTTGATTTCAAGTTTAACAGTCCAAACAACACTATCTAGGTAATATCGAGCTGATAAGTTTACTTAACCACACTTTTCCTTGGCAGACATAATTGGCCAAAAACTAGTTAGTCTTGCCAAAAAAACTTTACATTTCTAGTTCTATGGTGTATTCTGACACCCTCCTGACTGTACCATCCAGGTCTGTGCTACCTGTTCTTGCAAGTACATTTTTTACGTTGCTTTTTTTGCTGAACAAAAATCTGAGGTCCTTTCCACATTTTTTTTTTTCAGCAAAAATATTATTTTTCTCCATACTAAATGACTGAAGTATAAACATATCTAGCCTTGAACAACTGGGTCCAGATTCAGTCACCAATTCAACATATGAGCCGGAGAACAACATTTCCTACAATTTACAGTCTTCATTGAGTGGTCTAGGAATAGCTAAGGGCCCAATGCCCCTGTATGCAGCAAGAGAAGTCTCTGGTCAGACTATATGGATGTGCAGACCGATCTGATTCTTAACTGGACACATGTAAAGTGCTAGAAATGCTGTGCCCCGGCTCATATTTCACTGTTTCCATGGCCAAGTATAGAACACAAACTGAGCTTACTTTTCTTCTTCCTCGGTTTTGGCTTCTCGGAGAGATCCATACTAGATCTAGAGTCATTATCCTGCTCTACTACATTCTTGGCTGCGGCTGCAGTGTTGGAGATAGGGGTAGGGGTAGGGGTAGCTGTATCTGCTTCTTCATCTGAGATATTGTCCACCGCTGATCGTCCACCAGCCTCATCATCCTCAGAGTCTGAGGGGTCAGCATAGACCGCCAATGATGCCATAGCAGCAGAGCTGTCAGTTCTGTCCATGTGAGGGACTGACATACTGGTATATTACCTGTAATAAGCAAAATTTTTATGGCCTTTTCATGATTATTTTACTTACTTCAAGTTGGTTGCTAACCCATTGTATGCTAGTGGACTCTTCCATTGCTATATGTTGGACAAGACAATTTGTCATATAAGGAGTGTCAGGCCTATTTTTCGATTTATTCTATTTTTGATGGAACATTCTGCTGGCAAATAGAGCAGGCCCTGATCAGACGCTGCGTTCTGCGGCGTCTGATCTGGGCCTGCACTGTTTGCTAAGGTACCCTTTACGGGTTTCCCACATACATGTACCATGGGTTAATCAGCCAAGAAAAACTATCTGAGCTTCTGTTGCACAACTTGGCATCTCACACTGTGAGCCGAGCAAGCCTACAGCATGTCAAACTACAGCGGTGAAAAGCGGTGATTAGGAGACAGTGCTCTTGTCAACTAGGTCAGAGAGGCCTGTAATAAGCCTATCCCATAAGCTCCAACGGAGTCTTCCACTGTGGTGGGCTAAAACCTTAGGATGGAGTCTCTCAAGGAAAGGAGGAGAAATAGTCGGCATATAGTAATAGTATATGCATGTTGTTTTTTTGTTTGTTTGATTTGAGATTTAACATCCCCATCAACACTGTATATGTCATTTTGGAGACACTGCTTCCAATTTTGTATATGTCATTTTGGAGACATTGCTTTCAGTTTTGTGGGACTTTTACCCAACACTGAGATGAAATGACATCTCAAGCCCTGTCGCCCAATGAAACCAATAGGGTCTATAAGATGAACAGGCCGACTGGCACTGCTTTGCATGGGCAGGTTTAGATCCTCTAAGCGGTTTACCAGTACTTGTGTGCAGTCGGTTTCAGCTCTGTGTGGAAGTAACATGCAGCCCATCTATTTCTTCAAGCCATGATGGGCTGGGGCCGAGTATACATGTAACGGTACTCTTGTACAAAGGTCTAAAGGGTGATGGCAGCATTACAACAGATTCCCCAATAAGGAGCTTCAGAAATCATTACTATATGACAATTCAGCAAACCCATTTGAACGATAAAATAAACCAAACTTGCATTCATTTCCAATCCTTTGTCACCTTGACCAATCAAAAAAAAAAGTATTTTTCTTCACTTTCATTTTGTTTACTTCCCTTCTCCACAGGAAGTTGTGATATTGAATGAAAAACTTGTATTTTTTTACTGTTGCCATAGCAACCAAACTAAACAGCCAATTTTCATGAAAAAAATAACACACAAAAACTTTCAATCCCCCAGCCCAATGATGGCACCGATGAAATTCAGGCTCAGTTGACCCAGTGGCTTCAGAGGAGATGTTGTTTGAAAGCGTTGATGCCAGACAACAATCAACTGACAACAGACAACTGCCTTTCCTACAAGCTCCCCCAGAGCCTTTAACTTTAGTAAGCTACTAGAAATGCATCCATAGGACACGGATGCCCCCGCCTGAAAAGGGAGACAACAGCAATCCTGCCAACTATCGCCCTATATCGCTCACATGCATTCTCTGTAAAACCCTCGAGTATATAGTGGCCTCTCATCTATCTTCTCACTTCTCCAGACACAACATCCTTTATGACCTCCAACATGGTTTCCGGGAGAGACGTTCATGCGAAACACAACTCATCGAACTCACTGATCACCTTGTCAACAACATCTCGACTGGTAAAGAAACAGATCTCATTCTTCTAGATTTAAGCAAAGCCTTTGACAAGGTGAACCATCAAAAAATCCTCTTGTTACTCCAAGAATATGGCGTCTCTCCCCAAATCCTGAAATGGACTCGATCTTTTCTAGTAAGTAGAAGCCAAACGGTCATTCTTGATGGAGACTGCTCAACAGAGGTTCCTGTTACCTCAGGGGTCCCCCAAGGGTCAGTCTTGGGTCCCTTATGTTTCTTAGTCTACATCAACCAACTGCCGTCTTCTATCTCAAAGTCTCAAGTATGTCTCTTTGCAGAGGATACTGCTGTCTACCTCACCATCAACTCTCTCTCTGATGCCCATTCTTTCCAAGAAGACCTAGATAGCCTGCAAGACTGGGAGCGAAACTGGGACATAAGGTTCAATCCCTCTAAATGTCAGGTGCTTCATGACCAGGAACAAAAATGTCATTAAGCACAAGTACTATCTCCATGGTGAGGTCCTAGACTCGGTCTCAGATGCAACATACCTAGGTCTTGATCTGTCAACTGACCTTAGCTACAACACACACATCTCAAGAATTACATCTACTGCCAACAGAACACTAGGATTTATCAAGCGCAATGTGACAACCACTCATCAAAAGGTCAGAGAACTTGCATATAAGTCCCTCATCCGACCCTAGTTGGAGTATGCATCAGCCATATGGAGCCCAAACACAAAGTCTAACATAGACATTTGGAACAGGTCCAGAGGCGAGCTGTCAGATGGGGCAGGAACGATTATACCCCTCTCTCGAGTGTCACAGCCATGCAGGATAAGCTGGGGTGGCGATCTCTAGAGCACTGGTGGCTTGACGCAAGGTTGATCATGTTCTACAAAATATACCACAATATCGTCGCAATCCACCTCCCATCATACATACAAACACCAACAAGATTCACTAGACACATGCATCCACTATCACTAAGACAGGTCCAGGTTACTTCAGACTATCTTAAATTCTCATTCTTCCCACTCAGTTACCTGCTCACATTGCCACCTTAAAGGCATTTATTCTTGTAACAATAAGACACACCGTAAAGACATATTCCAGTTTCCCAGTGTCGCGGGTCATCAGCTGGTGGGGTCCCAGAGAACGAATCCATGCTGGCACTACATTGTAGCCGTTCGGTGGTACCCCTATTCCCTGTTGCCGGTGTATAGGGAGACCATCGCTCGGCTCCAGCCCTGCTCATAATTGTTTAATTGCCCCCTGTGATATACTCTCTGTAGCAGATCAAAGGCAGCCCCTTATAGGGTGATTATTAGGTCTTGTTGAATCCCCCGACTGAGGCACTTAAGGGGAAATCAATAAGGTTCACTCTAGTCAACAGCTAGTAAACTTTTGATTTTCCCCAAGGAGGTCCCTTACCTGTTGAAGACAGAGGACTTCTTTCCAGTCAGCACTGAGGGTTATATAATAGGTTGGCTATAAAAGCCAAGGCCGCGCCGGGCCAAGCCGCCGAGCCAAAAATGCCGATCCGAAGATTTTATATTTCGTCTCGTTATAATTTAGATATAGTATTGTAGTCCATTGGGGTATAAATTTTGATAACTGCATGAAGGTTTATCTCTCTACATTGTTTAATTTTCTTGTAATAACCGTTTTTCCAATATTTAGGGGTATAAAAGCCAAGGCGGGGAAAAATGATAATATTTCTTAATTTCTTGCAAATTTACAGGTTAAAGTACTTCTTTTTATCCTGAAAATTTTACAACAAATTGACTACAATATTATGTCTTCATCATGTTCATTGTGACAAGAGACGAAATATAAAATCTTTGGATCGGGATTTTTGGCTCGGCGGCGCGGCCTTGGCTATTATACCAGACTGATATAATATTATGTAATACAATGATGGTCCTCAATAATCAAGAATAAATGCCTTTAACTGATCTTGACCAGTTTAAGGCTGCAGTGGTGGGTATCCAATATTAGACTGGAGACCACTGTTTTTATCCTAAACTTTTAAACTCTTCTCACTCACTAACATTTTAACTTAAGACCTTTTGTCTGAAATCCCTCTAACTGAGACAGTCTTTCAGATTCTTTATTTCTCACTTTTCTTTACTAACACTCCAACGTGCATCTTCCTGCCTGTAACACTCGAGAGTGGGGGTGGCAGTAAACAGAGATAGATAGATAACTTCTTAAATACTTCAAAATACTTTAAAATTCTCAACTACTGGCCTCGATAGCTCAGTGGTAGTGCATCCGCTTCGGGAATGGGAGGTCGCGAGTTTGATCCCCAGCTGCGCCATACCAAAGGTGTGAAAAATGGTACTAGGCGCTCCCTTGGCTGACGCTCGCATTATCAAGGGTAGTCCTAGGAAGATAAATGGAGGCAGGTAAGTATTTTTTACAGGATACTTTGTTTGTCGCAATAAAAGCTATACAGAACTTATGTTATTTGATTCGGATATGCGACGTTAGATAAAGCTTCATCTTTAACTCGGTATGTTTACTAACCGGAATGGACCCAATAACCGGAACGGACCTTTGAAATCATTATTTTATCCAATTATCTAATGAATATACTGAATATATGAGGTAGTAGGGAAATTAAGATTCAGGAGGCAAGTTTGGATGAAAGATTCTGTATTATACTCACTCAAAGGCCTTTAAAAATTTAGCCTAGATTAAACCAGGCGTTTGTAAATAGCACCATGAAGCCTAATTAATTTTTATAGATTTAAAGAATCAAAAGGCTTACTATGCATTTGACGATCTGACTCACGTCACTTTGCCTGGGCATTCTTAGTCCTTCTAAGCGGTTTACCAGTACTCATGTGTGGTCAGTTTCAGCTCTGCGTGGAAGCAACATGCAGCCCATTCTATTTCTCCAAGCCCCGATGGGCAGGGGCGAGCCAGTGAAGATGAATCGAAGGATTACCACCCTGACAGATTCAACATGTGGGTGATAAAGATCAATTGTTTACTGCCAGTAACAGGATTGTTTGAATATTGAAATTCACTGTCCCTGCGACCCCAGCCCATGGAGGCTTGAAGAAATAGATGCGCCGCATGATAGATCCACGCAGAGCTGAAACCAACGCACACGAGTACTGGTAAAGCAATAGAGGATCTAAGACAGCCCAGGCAAAACGATGCGAATCTGACCGTCAATGCTTATAAACCCTATTGGTTTCATTGGGCGACAGGGCTTGAGATGTCATTTCATCTCAATATCCGGTAAAAGGCCCACAGAATTGGTAGCAATGTCTCCAAAATGACCTATACAGTTTATTTATTTATTCAAAATTTTATGACATATACATACATCTGTACTACAAATATACATAAAAATGTCAAAGGATTGGATGTAGGCACAGCCTATATTTATCCTTTCCTTTACAGTCATTTAAAACATACAACAAACAACATGTACATGTATAATGGAATGGTAAAATAACCTATAAAATTGGAGAATTCGGACATGGTATCTGCTAAGTACTGTTGTGATTCAAAAGATTGTGAACTGCAGTTTTTGTTTCTTTGATTTGATGTTTAACGTCCCCATCAACAATTTAAAGGTCATTTTGGAGACGTTTTTCCAACTTTGTGGGACTTTTACCCGACATTGAGATGAAATGAAGTCTCAAGCCCTGTTGCCCAATGAAAGCAATTAAGTACCTCGGGATGACGTCACTTCCCGTAGCAACCAAACGGCCGCCATATTTCGAGGTGAAAATGTTTGCCTAACAACCGGAAATATTCCATTATATGCTATCGTTTTTTCAGCTTTAATGTTTCTTTCAAGTTTGTTATTGTAAAATTTACCGTTATACTAATTAAAAAAGTTTTACTGCTGTAAGTAATTATAAAAAATAAATAAATAAATAAATAAATAAATAAAAAATTAAAAATAATAATTATGATAATTTCAGTGGCGATAGTGAACGTCATCCCGAGGTACACTATCGGTATTTTTAGCTTGAATGTATCTTTCAAGTTTGTTATTGTAAAATTTAGCGTTATAGATCAACTAATTAAATTAGTTTAACTGTTGTAAGTAATTATACAAAAAAAAAAAAAATGATGAAAAATAATAATAATAGATTCAGCGCCAATAGTGAACGTCATTCCGAGGTACGCTATCTGTTTTTAAGCTTGAAAGTATCTTTCAAGTTTGTTAATGTAAAATTTACCGTTATAATAATAAGGTTTTAGATCTATTTTTTGTTAATACTGATTGATAGTTGAATATGAAAATTCCACAAATTAATTTAATAAAAAATGGCCTTTGGCTACATAAAAATTAACAAATAGATAGACTCGGCGAAAGTGATGGTAAACATGTAATTACGTTACGGTTCTCTTAAGTGTTTAAATAATTACCCTGGCAAACAGTGCAGGCCCAGATCAGACGCCGCTGAACAGGGCCTCCATTGTTTGCATAAAGACTATTAAAGTGCAGCCATTTTCCGAATAAATTTGGAAGAAAACACATCCAGACACCCCTAAATTTTGGAATGGACTCCGGCTATATATAAGGAGGTGATTGCAGGCCCTGATCCGCTTTGATCGTCAGTGAGGGTATGTCTCCCGATTCGGAAAATTGTATCTATCTATCTATCTTCTGATACTGCGTCGGTCACATTTGACCATTACCGCAGGTGTATATTACATACACTCCAGGATTTGCAGGATGAAAGCCTACACAGTAATCATGTAATTACGGTAGGGATCTTTAACCTGCACAGGGGATGGTTCTCCCTGCACAGGGGGCCTCCAGTTAATGTCCCGATCCGAAGGACGGTGCACTTTATGACATTCATCCCTGCAAATGATGCCAATGGAGCGTGTTCGGACACCGAAATTTTATCGCCGCTGCCGGGGATCGAACCCGGGACCTCTAGCATCAGAGGCAAGTGCACTAACCACTGAGCTATCACGCTCCATATATGAGGACAACTGTTTATCCTGTTGTAGTTGGTGATTTGTACAACCACCTGAACTACACATTTTAGGCATTTCCTTTTTAGTCTCTCAGAATTTTATGTGTGAATATCGTTCCTATTCAATTAAAATGTAATTCAAAATGGCGTAGCTTTTCACCTTCGGTTTTGATAACTATGCAGAAAGTCACATGTCTGTCGAGAATACCCGGATGACCGACTTCATTAATATGGTTTATAAGCATGGGCGGTCCGACTCGCACTGCTTTGCCTGGGCAGGTTTAGATCCTCTAAGCAGTTTACCAGTCGGTTTCAGCTCTGCGTGGAAGCATCATGCAGCCCATATATTTCGTCAAGCCTTGATGGGCGGAGGGGGGACGCTAAACTGCAGTATAAAGTCTATGAATGTTGTGGATGAAATGACAAACACTATGCTTAAAAAATCTTATTTTTCCTTAGTTTACTGTACACACACGGACTCGATTGATCACTTTTTGCCATACAAGACTGCACATGCACAGCGTAACCAAGGAAGTTAATCAACATAAACTCATCTATACATTATTTCTGTGTTCTTGAAAAAAGAAAAATTCCCTTAGGTTTACACGAAAATATGTTACTTTCCCTTATTCTTCTTAAGTCTGCCAATGTAAATTGATACATGAAAATAGCTGAACGATAACCAAATTTGCAGAATCAATCCTTTGTCACCTTGTCCAGTAAAATAAAAAGTAAGTTGTTTTTTCGTCGTTTAAGTTTTGTTTCGAATTCTCTTCTCCCACCGGATGTTGTGCTATTGAATGAGAAACTCGTATTTTTTTTTTTTTTTTTTTTTTGTCCAACAATAGTTTTTCAAGCGTTTCAAGAAAATAAATAAACAATTAATTTATATATAATTTTCATATATAGTTTAGATGTATTTTTTCATTGTAAATTCACGGCTGCGACGAGTCACCGACACTGCTTAGTTAAGCGAGTAGTCTGGTAGTTACCTTCCCTCGCTCGCTGTGTTAGGTTAGGCTCCTAGTAAATTTATCCCAGCCAATAGGCTGGAATGTTTTTGCGCATATACGTTGTGCAGCTTATTTAAAAACGAAATCCTCTGTAGCAATGTCTGCGAGACCACATGGCGCGATTTAAGGATTCGTTCCTTTCCTCTGACCTCTCACGCATGTCTGTTAACGACATGTGGGTCAGTTTTAAGTCCGAAATAACTACGGCAATGGAAAGGTTTATTCCAACAAAAATGACCAAAACCAAGTAAAGTGCACCATGGGTCGATTAGATTGGTTCCCCTTCGTTATTACCTCCCCTTCGGTACGCACATAGCGGAGACATTTACGACAAGAGAACCAATCTATGGATCGATAACACGATCAAACATCTCATCAGAAGACATAATAGGATGTATTTTCGTGCTCGTAAGTCTAGCAGCCCTGACATTAAGAGCCATTACAAACGGTTCAGAGCACACGTACAAAAGGTAATTAGAGATGCACATTGGAAGCATGTTTCCAGCATATTTACCTTTGAAGATGACAACTATCTATCTATCTACTGATACTGCATCACCCCCTCGCGGGGATTATGACAACATAGATCCCGATAGCCCCAGAAGAATGGTAAGGTTGAAAAGTTTTGGTCATTTGTAAAGTCACTAAAAAGGATGCATTTGGGATCACTTCGCTAAGGGAAAACGGAATTCTGAAAACAGACTCGCGCGATAAGGCTAACATATGCAACAGACAGTTTCAATCTGCATTTACGCGAGAAAATGACGATGAGCTACCATCCAAAGGTAATAGTCCGTTCCCTGCTATGGGGGACATAACAGCTGACCCCAAGGGGATCGCTAAACTGTTGGGTAAGCTCTTTATACATAAGGCATCTGGGCCAGATGGCCTGAATGCCAGGGTGCTTAAGGAATGTAGTGCTGAAATTTCTCCTGTGCTGGCCTTTATTTTCAATGAATCACTCGCCCAGGGCAAGATACAAGAATCTTTATTTTGAGTCGGTTTTAACATAACGAGAGAACATTAGCTAGGAGCTATTTACCGACTAGGTTAACAAACAACGTAACTATTTAACACAACATCCTGTAAGAGAAACACATGATTAAAATAATGTTATATATATAATTATGACAGCTAAACCTTGTTAAACTATAAGATAATCTATATAGGGGGAGTTCTAAAATAAGCACATTAAATGGATAGGCACAGTTAATGATTTATAAGCATAAAGAAATGATAATCAAAATAAAATATAGGGCTGCAAAGTAATAAAATAATAGTATTAATAATAATAAAACTAACAAGCACAGCAAGCAAACTGGGATAAATGACATAAAATACTGAAATAGGGGCTGCAGTGGGGCCTGTCTGCCGTCCCACCCCCCTTAATAAAAGGATTAGAAATTTGAGAATGTGATTGCTAATAGAATCACATGAATTGTCAGATTGGGCAATATATAGGATTTGACACAGGACCGACAGCATCCCCACACAGGAAGGGTAATTGAACTGGCATGCAATTTAGAACAGCACAAATGAAAAACATGTAATACAAACATAAAGGAAGCTTGGCATGCACATAGAGAACAAAATACACATGTCATCCTGAAATCATGCCAACTGGGATTTTAAAAAAAAATTGACATTAGATATATGCAGTTAAAAAAACTGGTGATACTCAGTAGAACAGCCTTGTTGAGGCGGCTCCAATGAGGACCCACAGTTTATGCAAAACAAATATTGTTGATACTCAATAGAACCGCCTCATAGAGGCGGCCCCAATGAGCACCCACAGTTTATGCCAACCAGTAATAAGGGCAACAGATAGCATGTAACACCCCAGCCCCGCATTCAGAGGCGGGCTCTGGGGGTTAAAAAAAAAGCAGGCGTGCTTTCGCGATGACAACTTAGGACGAGTATTACGCACTAAATGAGAGGCGCAAAAGTACTGAAGAAAAATAATGAGGAACGCCGGTTATTAAAACAGTATTTAATGTGTAACAAGTAGTCCAATTAAGCAATTTTGCAAGAACAAAATGTAAGACCTTCCAAAAAATAAAATGTTAACATAAAACAGTTCTAACTGGTTTTCCAGTTCAATGTGAAGAAGGCTGATCCTTTCTTGAATAAATGTCCTTTAACTAGTAACACGGCAAAGTCCGGTGTAACATAAAATGTCCACTTTAAACACTGGTAATTCCAGACGGCAAAATCCAGTCTATCATGCATAAAAAGTAGAAGTAAAACAAAGATCAGGAATTGATACAATTAACTTACTCCATCCATAAAAGACACCAAAGGGAAAGAAATACAAACATTAAGCGACCAGACCATAATGGAAACCTAAACAAAGGAAGGCCATATGGACAGTTACTTTCCCACAAAATGGCCATATGGCCATCCAAAATTAAAAGACACAAGTGATACACACAGTAAGTAACAAACAACAACATAAATAAATCGCCACAGAAGAGCCGCCTTGGAACGGTCAGTGGAAGATTTCCACTGGGGGGCTTAAATCGATTTTACGTGGCCACAATCCTCGCCCTTACTTCCGTCGCGATTTAGACAAATAATTAGTTCAGTCCGCATGAAGGCCTCCTAACTCATCAGTGCAACATCTCCGTGAACACAGAAATCAAAGAACCACAGAGGTGAGACAAAGTCACTATAATATGATTCTGAATTCTCCAATAACCTAAAAAGACTCGCTTTTTATTAACATGTTGTTATGTACTTATGAAAACATTGCTCAAGAGGAAATTACCCTCTTTGGCATTTATCCCCACCCAAGCCATGGTCATCAAGGATAACAATAAGAACATAGTTGTGTTTAACAACAAAATATCCATACCAATTATAATCTGTCTCATTGTTTGATTCTAGACATTTTGTTGTCACAATATGGTTTCGATATTTCCTTCTCATGAGGAGATTATGATTAAGTATGTTTTAGCAGTTCTTTTATGATCCTTGATGACCAGGTGCCTAAGAAAAACAGAAACTGTAATCTGGCTTAATAAAGCAAACAACATGGTTTTATCCAAATTCCAAGTGTCTCACAGATTTGTGAAAAAAGTTAATTATAAGAAATATTTATCATTTATTTATTTTTATAATTTTGCTAAATGTAAAAAAGTTTAACAAATATGATTTGTACTGCCATGTCTATTTTTGTGGAATTTACAGCATAATAGCTCTCCCCTACTTTAAAGATTTTGGTCCCCAAAATTTAAGGATGACAATATAAATAATATATATAAAATATGTACATTCCCGTTTGAAATTCAATGATGCATTGGCAGTAATACAGACATGGCAATTATATGAAACATTCTGATGAATGTGCGTCAAATATGAGGAATTTTGTCACAAACAAAGAACTTTATTTCAAAAATATGGATTTAGTGTAGAGAATATTTTTTTTCATACTTGTGAATGTACATGACAGTTTTTCATGGTTAATATTACTTACTTTAAAAGCCTTCTTTGTCATACGCCTTTTTAAACACACATGTTCAAGATGCCCCCTGACATTACAGTAAGCACAGTTCATTTCTCGTGCAACACAGTCCTCGGGCTTGTAATGCAAACGGCCTTTTACACCACAACCTTTGCAAATATGCAAGCAGCTTAGTGAGTGATGTCCCCGTTTGGAACAGTTTTCACACACAAAGTTCCTTGCAGGACAGCGGTTAGGCTGATGAAATGAATACAGGCTTGCTCATCTGTGGCAACTTTTGTTAAGCAGCGTAAGGCCAGAAGACATCTTTTGTTGAACATTTACTGAAGGCTTTTTCAGACTGGTTTCAGCACCCGTAATCTTACTGGTCTTATGGGGTGGTTCACTGCAGTCTGAACTGGCCTTACACTGTTTACTGTTTCCGTCTTTTGGGACACTACCTTTTATTTGTAATTTCAAGCTGATTATTTCTGATTTTAGTTGTTTCACTTCCACAGAATGTTCTTTTCGAATTCTTTCATTATTGTCTATTTCCCTGTTAAACTTTTCACGCAAGTCTCTGTTTTCTTCTGTTAAGTTAAAAATCATGCTGTCTGAGTCCTGTTGTTGTCTCGTTTTCTGGATTAACTCCTTTTGCAGATTTGAAATTTCTACTCCCAAAGATCTCAGTGTGTTTTGCTGTTGAGAAATACAATCCCTTAGTGTAGCAGTTTCACATTCTGACGATTTAAGTTTTGAATAAGCGCTATTCAAATCCTTTTCCAAAACAGAATTTGATGAGTTCAAGTCCAAAATCTCTCTTTGAAGCTTATTCACTTGTCTTGAATCAGAATTTTGATCAGGAAGACGTTTTGGCATCAGAGTCAAAAGTTCATCATTTTCCATTGAATAGAAAGGAAAAAGAAGACATAAAGACTTACGTTCAATGACGTTTTGTAGTATCTTTTGATCCCGTTGTTTCTGTTTGGCACTCTTTATCCTTTTTCCATCAATAAATTCTTTATTTTGACTTGATGTGACTGCTGGCAGTGTTAAGTAAAGGATTACTGGCAACACTTGAGAATTTTGTCGGTTCCAGGAATTTTGGTTGATTCGGCGTCCCATAGTTTACTTTAATTCAGGGAATTCTTGCTCAGCTATTTATGAAAGGTACCTGAAGTTCACGTACCCCTGTGTTCTCCACCAGATATTACGCACTAAATGAGAGGCGCAAAAGTACTGAAGAAAAATAATGAGGAACGCCGGTTATTAAAACAGTATTTAATGTGTAACAAGTAGTCCAATTAAGCAATTTTGCAAGAACAAAATGTAAGACCTTCCAAAAAATAAAATGTTAACATAAAACAGTTCTAACTGGTTTTCCAGTTCAATGTGAAGAAGGCTGATCCTTTCTTGAATAAATGTCCTTTAACTAGTAACACGGCAAAGTCCGGTGTAACATAAAATGTCCACTTTAAACACTGGTAATTCCAGAATTAAGACGGCAAAATCCAGTCTATCATGCATAAAGTCACTATAATATGATTCTGAATTCTCCAATAACCTAAAAAGACTCGCTTTTTATTAACATGTTGTTATGTACTTATGAAAACATTGCTCAAGAGGAAATTACCCTCTTTGGCATTTATCCCCACCCAAGCCATGGTCATCAAGGATAACAATAAGAACATAGTTGTGTTTAACAACAAAATATCCATACCAATTATAATCTGTCTCATTGTTTGATTCTAGACATTTTGTTGTCACAATATGGTTTCGATATTTCCTTCTCATGAGGAGATTATGATTAAGTATGTTTTAGCAGTTCCTTTATGATCCTTGATGACCAGGTGCCTAAGAAAAACAGAAACTGTAATCTGGCTTAATAAAGCAAACAACATGGTTTTATCCAAATTCCAAGTGTCTCACAGATTTGTGAAAAAAAGTTAATTATAAGAAATATTTATCATTTATTTATTTTTATAATTTTGCTAAATGTTAAAAAAGTTTAACAAATATGATTTGTACTGCCATGTCTATTTTTGTGGAATTTACAGCATAATACGAGCACTACAAAACACAACTAGCACATAGTTATAACATACAAGAAGCAGGTTTACAAACACATTGCACATTTACAGCTTGAGCCGGTCCAGGTACGAAGCAACCTACAGAAATCCTTGTAGTTTTTTACAATCCTCAAGTCATTCGGCAGGCTGTTCCATACCTGTGCTGCCTCAAACCTGAAGGAACGCTTACAATAAGCCACTGTACGAACCCTTGGAACTTCTGCTGTATTCTGGTATCTAAAAGAATAATTGGAATTTTTAAAATTAACTAGGTCAGTGATACAAACAGGTGATAAACTATGTAAACATTTAAAAGATTCTCTAGGTATAATTTTGATTCTTGAAAGATGAAGAGCTGTCATATTGGCTTGCTCTAGTAAAGTTTCATAACTGGCATTAAAATCATTAAAAACAATCCTAAGACCCCTGTGTTGGAGTTTTTCTAATCTTTCAGTATTAGTTTTTGAGCAGAAGTGCCATACAAGTGGACAATAATTGAAATTAGATATAACAAATGATTTAAAAATTAAGAGCATACTGTCAGCATTAAGAAATTTTCTAAGCCTTAAAAGTACATTTAACTGGTTAGCGACTTTCTTGCATACGCGTGTAACCTGCTGATCAAAATTTAGCATAAAATCTACATCCACCCCCAGTAATTTTACACTGTTCTCACAAGATATATTTACATTGTCTAAGTTGAATTGTGTTAATTGTTCATGAGTGCTTTTTCCCACAGCAATTGCTTGAAACTTATCAGGATTAGCTTGCATCTGGTTTATACTGAACCAATTTATTAAAATTTTGCTCTCATTTTCTAAAGTACTTTTTAAAACATCCAAATCTGTGTGATTAAAAGAAAGAGTATTATCATCTGCATAATTATAAAGTTTAGATTCTTTGATTAAGTAAAAAATGTCATTCATAAAAATGTTGAATATTATAGGGCCTAGAATGGAACCCTGTGGGACTCCTTTCAAAGTTTCAAGCCAATCGCTGTGGTACTGCCTTATCTTAACCATTTGTTTTCTGTTTGAGAGATAGTTCTTGATGAGGGAGCATGCATCGCCAGACAGCCCATATGCACCCAGCTTGAGGATAATTAGATCATGAGGCAGGCAGTCAAATGCCTTGGACAGGTCCATTAGTATTGCAGCAACATGCTCGTTCTTGTCCAGAGCTATCTTCCAATCCTCAGCTAGGCGCAGAAGAGTCGTCTGACAACCATATCCGGCCCTAAAAGCACCTAAAAAATCATCAAAAATGTTGCTGAAGTAAAAGCTGAGCTGGTCGTTTAAGATTCTCTCAAAGATTTTTGACATAGTGTTTAATATACTGACAGGTTATAAAGTTGTTTCTGTATTATGTCTGGGGTAGTCTGTGTGAAGCTAAAAGTGGCACTGTACCATATGAGTGGCGACAAGCAAATGTTACCTCGGTCTATAAAAAGGGGGAAGAATATGATGCAGCAAATTATAGACCAGTGTCGCTAACATGCATATGTTGCACAACCCTGGAGCATATTTTAGTTAGCAGCACTAACAAGTATTTAGCCTTTGAGAGCATTCTTGCTGACTGTCAACATGGTTTCCGAAGTCAAAGGTCTTGCGAAACTCAACTAGACCAATTCTTCCATGACATTGTGAGCAATCTGGATGGGGCCATAAACCGTGGACACAAACAGACTGACTTGATCATCATGGACTTCGCCAAGGCCTTTGTCACGGTACCTCACAGGAGGCTATTATACAAATTGGACTACTATGGGATAAGAGGATCCACACATAGTTTGATTAGCTCATGGTTCTCAGGGCGCTCTCAACAAGTTGAACTTGATGGCCAAGCGTCTGTTCTATCCGGTGTCCCACAAGGTTCGGTCCTTGGAACGGTCCTCTTTTTGGTATTCATCAATGATCTCCCTGATAATATCAGGTCATCTGTCCGTTTGTTTGCTGGTGATTGTGTCCTGTATAGGGACATATATTCTCCTTCTGACTGTCGTATTTTACAAGATGACCTAGATCGACTTGCACAATGGGAAGCAGATTGGCAGATGAAATTCAATGTAGCCAAATGCCATTCAATGAGGGTGTCACGACACCTTCCGGACATGCAAATTAAATATGATTATACACTTCACCAACAAACTTTGGAGTAGGTTCATTCCGCCAAATATCTTGGTATCACCATCACTGACGATCTCGATTGGGGTCAACATATCTCGGAAATAACATCTAAAGCAACTAGGACCTTAGGATTCCTTAGACGTAATTTACCTGTGTTCGCACTGCAACTGCATTCCTGTCAGTAATTTGTATCTAATAATGATCCTTTATTTAGACTTTTTACGCCAACTGATGTGTTTCTATTTGACGTCGTCACCATTGACGTCGTGTGACGTCGACGTCATTTCCTGTCTACTTGTTTATTACACTTGATAAAGGCCAATAATGGCCGAAACGTTGTGTTAATAAATAAATAAAACCAATTTGAAGTTGTTCTCTGAAAAAATTTCATGATTAGACGTAATTTGGCTTTTGCACCTCGGCAGACAAAGGATGTTGCATATAAAACATTGGTTCGCCCTCAACTTGAAAATGCACCACCAATTTGGAACCCCTATGTTAAAACTCGGATTCAGCAGGTGGAAAAGGTGCAGAGGACAGCTGCTCGATGGACCTGCAGACGATGGCGAAATAGAAATAGCGTCGGTGACATGCTTGATGCGCTAGAGTGGCCATCCCTGGAGACCCGTCGTGAACAGTACTCCTTAACCTTTTTCTACAAGATACATTCTGGTACGGTATCAAATAACAAGGATAGGTACTTGACCCCTGCAACAGTGTCAACCCGGACAAGGGCAGCAAGAGCAAATAACTCACAGTATCGTAGGTACCAGTCCTATAGTGATGCCCTGAAAAACTCATTCCCTAGAACCATTCCTCAGTGGAATAGTCTTCCATCTTCTGCCATGAATGCCAAGACCGCAGAGGAGTTCAAAGCCCGCACAGTATAAGACTGAGACTCAGAGGTATGCGTTTTAGGATACCTCTGTGATCGGATTGTAAATAGTTTTAAGGGCTCTCCCAGTGATGATTTTTTATGCTAAATTCTAAATTTAGCCACCCACCTAACTGAGGTAATGGCCAAATATGACCGACTCAGAAGATAGATAGATGGAAGCCTCCGTGGTGTAGTGGTTATGCTACTCGCCTTGTAAACCAGGGGTCACAGGATCGGTCCCGGGCTCCTCCAAACTTTCGGATGAGTCTGATCTTTGTTTTACTTCTACTTTAAACCGAGGTCCCGTCTCCGTATGACCTTAGCTGTTGGTGAGACTGGTGAGACGTAAAAGTCAAACTCACTCACTCTGTTGTTGTTTCCAGTTTCCCCGTGTCGCGGGTCGTCAGCTGGTGGGGTCCCAGGGAACGAATCCATTCTGGCACTACACCGTAGCCATTCGGTAGTATCCCCATTCCACGTTGCCGGTGAATGGGGAGACCATCGCTCGGCTCCAGCCCCATCCGTCCGTGTCTGTCGTAAGTCCGCTGCAGTCGGTCCATTTTGTCTTCTACTCGACGTTATAATTTTTTGCTTGTCAACATGCCGAACCGTGTCAGAGCAGGAAAGGGTCCTGTAGGTGAAGTTTTTCGTCTCACGTCCCAGGTGTCTCCGAGCCAACGAGCATCCCCTTGCCCTATAGCCATTCGCCGCGCTCCGTCCTGAGGGGTGCGTGAAACGTTGCCGTGAACTCACTCTGTAGCAATGCGATGAATATTTATATACACGAAGCTGTGCTACTGAAAACCTAACTTATGCCAGGTGCTAAAAGAGAAGAATAACTCCTGTTTTTAGGGTATAAATATTTAAATCGCGGCGGAAGTAAGGGCGAGGATTGTGGCCACGTAAAATCGATTTAAGCCCCCCAGTGGAAATCTTCCACTGACCGTTCCAAGGCGGCTCTTCCTTGGCGATTTATTTATGTTGTTGTTTGTTACTTACTGTGTGTATCACTTGTGTCTTTTAATTTTGGATGGCCATATGGCCATTTTGTGGGAAAGTAACTGTCCATATGGCCTTCCTTTGTTTAGGTTTCCATTATGGTCTGGTCGCTTAATGTTTGTATTTCTTTCCCTTTGGTGTCTTTTATGGATGGAGTAAGTTAATTGTATCAATTCCTGATCTTTGTTTTACTTCTACTTTTTATATTCTGAGCTGTTTTTAAACCAAGCGTCAATAAAGTTTCTATGAAAACAAAATGTGAACATTAATAGCTTAACTGCTATTGCTCATCCGAGTACGGAACTGTTTCTCTATCTATCTTACCTCAGTTGCACCACATTTATTCTAAACTGTCGTCTATTTATGTCGTCTGCTACTTCTTCGTTAAGCATACAGGTAAACAATGTGCTCCTTGAGCAACAGTCTGATCTGGCTCCACAATGTTTACAAATAACCAACTGACAACAAAGCAGACGACGATTGGTGTGATTTGCATCCTCAGACTAAGGCTGGTTCTTATCTTTATTTATGGCCATAGCTGTTTGTCTTACTGAATTCCAAGAAAAGTGCATTATTGGTTACCTGTTAGTGTTTAACAGTAAAATTTATGTTTGACAGATGTTTTCATGTTTTTTTTTGTTTTTTTTTGGTTTTTTTTTTTCTAGTTTTTTTTTTTTTTTTGTATTGTGTTTGATATGCCATACGTCGTAACATTTCAGCAACGTGACATCAACGTCGGTACAATATCACGACGTTTATGCAACGTCATACTACCAATTTCAATATCCATTAGACTGTCAGTCAAATGCAGCAGATCAAAGGGGTACATTCTGATGTAATTTCATAGGTCAGTGCACTAGAAAGGTACATCAAACTTCACCAATTTCTTTGTACTCTAGAATTGTCACAGCTGACTGACATGTGATAGACTATCTCTTATTGGACAGGTGCTAGTTACTGAAGTGTGGAAATTGTATGTGATTGGATACCTGCACACTTGTTGTGTCATATTTTGTCAAATACTTTTCAATCCTTGTCAGTTTGCGACATCATAATCTTAAGTTCAAAGTATGCAGGAACAGCTTTGAAATTGGTTGGGGTTTGACAGTTATTGAGTATCACGTCCACTCCAAAGTCTAATGAATATTGAAATCAGTAGTATCTACATCGGGTGTAAAGTCATGCACCGACGTTGATTTGACGAAGCCGTAGTGACTCGTGCCTGCTGGGAAGTAAACAGTGAAGACACTGATCAGACACGTGTTACATAACTGCATATAATTTTGCCCCTTTTTCTGTATTTGTCACTTATGTTGTTACTGCCCAATTTTAAGAAAGTAAACGACACTGATAGTCCTACATATAGGCCTATAGCATGAAACTGCAAACTGATAAACTTTAAATAATTTTGCATTGTTTACACGTATGGCTCAAGTTAAAATGCCAGTTGATTTATTGTTTCTAAAAATAAAACAGCTACGCCGATAGCGGAATATACTACAGCAAACTTGGTGGCTGAATGACAAACATGTTTATCTACTATAGCTCTCTCTTCAGCTAAAGGCTGAAGTTCATAGGCCTTAGTACCACCAAGCTCCTGCTTAAGCGTGTTAACATAGTGGAGCCGCCACACAACGACGACGTTGTTAGCGGCCTTGTCTGCAGGGACCAAAAGAAACTTCTTATGAAATTCTTGAATACCTAGTTTAAGATGACGTTAAGACGTCTTGGGCTTAGGAGGTAATAAGTTAATATTTTGAGAATAGAAAGAAATGCGTTTATTCACTAGTTTTAAAATGGTAAGTTTAGTCTGTATAATGTGAATGCAAGTGGCCGTATGTTCCAATGGATCTTTGTGAAAGTTGGACGGATTGTTTGTCTGTATAATGTTTAGGCCAGGTTTGAATCTGGGTCAGATAAAAAAACTAGGTCACTAGATCAAATATGAAAAACTTGTGGATGCAAAAGAGGCTGCATTTTTCAATGGATCTTCATGAAACTTGATCAAGATGTGTGTCTAGTAAATTCTAGGTCTAGTTTGAATATGGGTCATCTTTGGGTCAAAAACTAGGTCACTTGGTCAAACAATATGAAATTATTGCGGATGCAATAGAGGCTGTATTTGTCACTGAATCTTTGTGAAATTTTGTCAGAATGTTTGTCTAGATGAAATCTATGTCGAGTTTGAATCTGGGTCATCTGGGGTCGAAAAATCGTCAAATCATAAGAAAACCTTGCTGATGCAATAGATGCTGCATCGTTCAGTGGATCTTTGTGATAGTTGGCCAGATGGTTTGACTTTATGAAATGTAGGTCAGGTTTAAATCTGGGTCAACTGGGGTCAGAAACTAAAACTCGGGGTCAAAGCATATGAAAACCTTGTTGATGCAATAGATGCGGCATTGTTCCATTACGAAAACACGCCTGTACAAATGCATTGTAAATTTTACCACCTAAAACTCGAAATTTTAAGCTTAAAAATTGTGATATTTTTCTTATTTCTGCACAAAATATAGATTGTGAATACACGTTAGAACCGCCTCATCGAGGCGGTTCTAACGAGTACACACAATCTATATTTTAGAGCAGAAATAAGGAAAATAAGGTTCATCCCTGTAAACCCCAGTTTTACCATATAAAAGTGGGGTTCGAGGGGGGTCAGAATTATATAGGCGTGTTTTCGTCATGAATGGGTCTAAGAGAAAGTTGTGGTCGAAAACTAGATCACCTCGTCAAATCATAAGAAATTCTTGCTGATGCAACATATGCTGCATTGTTCAGTGGATCTGAAAGAAAATTGGCCATATTGATTGTCTAGATGAAATTTAGGTCAAGCTTGAATCTGGGTCATCTGGGGTCTAAAACAAAGTCACCAGGTCAAATCATAAGAAAATTTTGCATATGCAATACAGACTGCATTTTAACTGCATTTCCTTCAATTTTTGTTTGAATGTTTTAGAGATTGACATTAATTAATTGAACTAGTGAATAAACGCATAAGCTGCACTGAAATTGTGATTTGGGTTAGTAAACTCAGGTGAACGATGCATGGCCATCATTGCCCTCTTGTTTCATATGTTCCATTAAAAAGGTTTTATTGCGAGAAGACTCATATCTGAGGGAGGCAGTTATTGAAAATGATGATACAAAGGCTGAGCGGTGAAAAGGCGTATAAATTTGCTCAATGTCCCTTTCTATATATTGGCTAATATTTGGCCGGCCCCTATAACAGCCTTAAAATCATTTATGGACCGAAATTGCCTCAAAGATAAAGATAAAGAAGCTTTATTTAACGTCGCATATCCGAAACAAGTAACATAAGCTGTGTAGAGCTTTTATTGCGACAAACAAAGTATGTATCCTTTAACAAATACATACCTGCCTTCATTTATCTTTCTAGGCCTACCCCTGATAATGCGAGCGTCAACCAAGAGAGGTCCTAGTACCATTATTTACGCCTTTGGTATGGCGCGGCCGGGGATCGAACCCGCGACCTCCCATTCCCGAAGCGGACGCTATACCACTGAGCTATCAGGGCCGGTAAGCTACCACTGAGCTATTGGCGGATTTTAAAATGTTATTGGCCGAAATGTCCCGGAACCCTCGGGTCACATGTGAGGCGCCAAGTTCTGCAACGGATGGTCGTGTGATTTTCTCCGGGTATCCCAGTTTTCGCCCACCTCTGATTAAGGATCGGCTCGAAAGGGGTTCGTAGAAATACCGGAACACACCAAAACACAAGAACACACTGGTAATTACCGGAACACACTCATTTTTTTTTATTTTATATCATTTAAAACCGTATTAGTGTGTAGAATGTTGTTACTAACAATTCTGATCTTACAATCATACTGAATGTAATCTCATTCCATTTTTATATATAATGTGTCCGGTGCGGTGGGTCTGAATATTGAAATAATTATTTTAACCCTTGTCCTGCTGAGACGGGATATGCCTTATTATCCAAACAATGAAGATCCAGGTCAGATGGCTTCTGACGAAACCATTTGATCAGGATCTACATTGTTTGCCATTCGGATTGTGAATTTGTTGCAATAATTTGCATCATGTAATCTGATTGGTTGATATTCGGTAGTGGGTGTGGCATGTATAAATATTCAGCAGGTCAAGGGTTAAGGTTACAACTCTCTGATATAACTCATTTGATTACAAAATGAAGTCAGTTTGCATATTCTTCCATCAAAAAAAAAAAAAATAAATAAAAAATGATCCGACATTTCCAGCAATGTGTCGCCTTTTGAGAAGATAAACGTGAAATGTCAAAACCGTTAGCTGGGAAAATATATCAAAATGTTATCTGAAATTTTTACCAGCCTGCTTAGTTCTAACTGTACGCCCCATGCGTTTGTCCTGTCTGATGCTATATGTGGTTTACGGCCTAATGAACAGGTATGGTCATGTCTGTCCGTAATGCACCAGCCTATTGGTTTTATTCTGAGCAGAGAATGAAATAGAATAAACGGTGGTGAAACATAGCAAGACATGTTTTTTTGCACAGTTTTATTTCATCATTCATCAATTCAATATAAAACATGTTATAACATCTCTCTCTCTCTCTCTCTCTCTCTCTCTCTCTCTCTCTCTCTCTCTCTCTCTCTCAACAATGTATATAAGAACACAATGTATACTAAAAAATCAACTTAACTAAAGAATTTGAAGAAGCGGCCCGATATATGCCATGCCGTCATCAAACCTATGTTGCCAGCAAAGGTCCAGATCAGACTCTGTAGCGATGCGAGTCGGACCGGCCATGCATATAAACTCTTTAGTCCCACTATGCGTTAGGTCATTTCAATTGAATGTCTGGTAAAAGTCCAACAAATGGGATACAATGTCTCTATAATGACCTATAAAGTGTTGATGAGGCTGTTAAACATCAAATTAAACAATACCCTTTTTATCAATCTATCTTCTTATACTGAGTCGGTCATATTTGGTCATTACCTCAGTTGGTTGGATGGCTAAATTTAGAATTTAGCTAAAACAAAAAAAAAAAATTATAAATTAATTGTTAAACCTCAAATTAAACAATACCCATTTTTTTATAAATTAATCCCCATCGTAATTCTATTTTTTTTTTAATTTAAATAACATTTTGAAGTTTTTAATGAATTATAACTTTCTAATACCTAATTCATCGTGACAAAAATTTACCGGATCACACTGCCATATAACAGGATTAATCATTTGGTTCTTATCGGAGCCAGGGTGAATAAAATATGTTCACATGTTACATTTGGTCAAAATAAGACACAAAAAATATATATTAAGCATATATCCCCCCCCCCCCCCCAAATAATATTTAATTAGCCCCAAAACAGTTTTTTAGTGTGTTCCGGTAATTACCAGAGTGTTCCGGTGTTTTGGTGTATTCCGGTATTTCTACGAACCGGCTCGGAAATAAGTGAAATAATCTTGAAAGGTTGGTCCCTGGACAATTCGGCCCATAACAAAATCGGCCCATGACAAAATCGGCCCATAACAAAATCGGCCCATACAAAATCGGCCCATAGAAATTACGGTCCACCATTTTAATGATGGTATAATTAGTATGTTTGCATGTAATTGGTTTGCTTGCACGGCCAAATCAGTAGCACGTAAGTCGAAAAAGGGGATGAAGTGAAAAATATGTTTAGTTTGTGAAGTTATTATTATTTCCTAATTTCGTGCATTAACATTGGCCGGATCCCGAGGAAGCAGTTTGAACATAAGACCGCTTGAAACAAAGTACATATTAAACAAAGGGCCCAGTAATTTCTACAATTCGGCCAGCATCCACAGATCAGCTTGCTCAGCTGCACAGTATGGCCATGATCGCTGGAAGCATGGGGAAGCTTTGGATACTTAACGATTCATAATTGCAGTGCACAGCTAAGACACAAATCAGACTGCGCGGATACCCAGGCTGATTGAAGTCTTTGCTGGACCCCGGCGCTAGGCCAACATATAGCTATCGATGTGCCTTCATGAAACGAAGCCGAAAGAAAGAAATAAAGAGAGAATTAAAGACACGCATTAGCTGATTTAACTTGCGGTTGATTGGCACGTGCCCCAATAAGGACTGGGATTTGAGTAATATGATAATCGTTCTGTGTGTTACTTTACGGCACGTGTCAATAAAGGTAACAACATTAAGTAATTATTGATTACCATTTTGCATACCGACACATGCCAGCAAAATTAATAAATGAATAATGTCCCCAGAACTTCAAATCCCAAGATCATAAATATACATTATTTTTCAAAATAAAAACACCCTCTTTTAAATTATTTTCATTTCATATATTCTATTACAAAGGTTGCATTGCGAGAAGACTCACATCTGGGGATGTTACTTATTAAAAATAATGATATAAATACCGAGTGGTGAAAAGGGGGAAATAATAAATTGTATATACATGTGTTTTATGTATTTTATCGTAAAATAACTGTATCTTTCATTATATCTATATTTTTGGCAGATAATCTATCCCTATAACAGCACTAATGAATGTATCCGGATGATGGAAAACAGGAGTGCGCGATTACAAGAAAGCTGTAATAGGGTTTCCCAGTACTTGCAGTACCAGGAAGACTGGGAACAGAAGGTGTTGCAAAGGTTCCGAGAAATGGATAGAATGTGACATCACGTGAACTAGTCTGTGAAATGAAGACCCCACTATACCCCACTTTATATGGAGAAAACTGGGGTTTACGGGGGTATACATTATTTTTCTTATTTTTACTCCAAGACATATGTTATGGATACTCGTTTGAACTGCCTCAATGAGGCGGTTCTAACGAGCACCCACAATCTGTGTTTGAAGTTTAAATAAGAAAAATATCACAAATTTTCATCGGAAAAGTAGCCATTTTGAAGACGTTTCCACTCGATCCTCATGTTCTGATTTGGATAACAGTTTAGTTAGAACAACAATAAAAATATTAAAGTCTAAATAAAAACACCCTAGCTTTCTTTATTATTTTTGTTTCATATAATACTATTCCATAACAAAAGTTACATTGCGAGAAGACTTATATCGGATATCGGGGAGTGGGGGGGGGGGAGACAATTATTGAAAATAATAATATAAAGGCCAAGCGGTATAAAGGGGTAAAAATTAATTGTATATTTTTTTATCATAAATCAGCACAATATAACTTTCATTTTTTTATTTTGGCTGATATTTGCCCCTTTAACAGCATTAATTCATTTACGGGCCGAAATTGCTATGGGCAATTCAATGTGGCCAAATGTCACTCAATGAGAGTGTCACGACACCCTCCGGACAAGCAAATTAAGTTTGACTATACTCTTCACCAGCAAGTTTTGGAGCATGTTCAATCCGCCAAATATCTTGGTATCACCATCACTGACGATCTTGATTGGGGTCAACATATCTCAGAGATTACATCTAAAGCAACTAGGACTTTGGGATTCCTTAGACGGAACTTGGCTTTTGCACCTAGGCAGACAAAGGATGTTGCATATAAAACATTGGTTCGCCCTCAACTCGAATATGCATCACCCATTTGGCACCCCTATGTTAAAACTCAGACTCAGCAGGTGGAGAAGGTGCAGAGGACAGCTGCTCGATGGACCTGCAGGCGATGGCGAAATAGAAGTAGCGTCGGTGACATGCTTAATGAGCTAGAGTGGCCGTCCCTGGAGGCCCGTCGTGAGCAGTCCTCTTTAACCTTCTTCTACAAGATACACTCTGATTCAGTGTCTATTGATAAAGATAGGTACTTGACCCCTGTAACACTGTCGACCCAAACAAGGGCATCAAAATTAAACGACTCACAATATCGTAGATACCAGTCCTATAGTGATGCCCTGAAGAACTCGTTTTTTCCTAGAACTATTCCCCAATGGAATAGTCTTCCCTCCTCTGCGGTGAATGCCAAGTCCGCAGAAGAGTTCAAAGCCCGCACAGTGTAAGATTGGGTCTCAGAGGTATGCGTTTTAGGATACCTCTGTTATGCAGATTGTAAATAGTTTTAAGGACGCATCCAGTGCCTCTCCTTTTTTTTTTTTTTTTTTTTTTTTTTTTTTCAGCTAAATTCTAAATTTAGCCACCCAATCAACTGAGGTAATGGCCAGATATGACCGACTCAGTATAAGAAGATAGATAGATAGATAGGCAGATTTTGTCATGGGCCGATTTTGACATGGGCCGATTTTATTATGGCCCGAAATGACCCGGAACCGAAAGGTTAATAAAAAATTCTCAGTGAACTGTCTTGTCCGTAAATTAGTGCACGGATAGCTAGTCTCCACACTTTCGTAGCAGCGCACGCGCTGTTGACACTTCCTGTGGAAGCTGAAAATGCCGTTTGTTTACATCGTTACTCGATTTCAAAATTCTTACTATTTATTATTTCTGTTTTGTGAGTAACCTAATTGGTGGCTATGTTCAGCACAAGTTGCTTTTGTGATAGTTTAAACGTTGATTGTTATAATTGTCTGTCATCAGTTGTAGGCAGTTCTGTTCACAGTTCAAAACCAATGCCATGTTGCTTGTTGGGTTCAACTTCAGGCATATACCTTAATTTTTTTTCTCCTATTACAGCTACTCGCTCACATCTGAGCATTACGAGCAGGACTTCCTGGGTGGTAACCAGTACTTCCGATCCACTGGCGACTGACCACCAGTGGATGCATATGCCTATAATCTTATTAAAACATGGTAGACAACGGTTTTTACCACAACCAATTTCAACAGGGTTTTTCTCCGTCAAGTCCAGATCTATCCGATTTGTCACTTAGCGGTTTTATAGTTTGGATACCTAAATTCATACCACGAAACTAAGAATCTCTCAGAACATTGAGAACGCAGGTATTTTTGGCGAAATATGACTTGCTTTTTCTGACACGAAAAACTACCATTTCACTCCGTTACTCTCCGTAACTCTTTTTCGCGGAGGTAGTATCCAAGGTAAAATACATTACTTACCGTTTGTTTCGAAGAATCTGATTGGTCGTGACGTCAGTTTACCGCGCTCTGTCAAAATACCCGCGGTATTAAAGTTCGTCGAATTACCGGAGGCTGTTATTTGCGTGCGGAGAACCCTTGTTCTACCAGCTTGATTGTAATGGAAATAAAACCGCAAATGACAATAGGTGACTTTCCAGCATTTATTTCAGCAAAACACAACATAAAGCTGACTAGATATTGTACGTATTCGCTGAATACTCATCGCATTGCAACCATCTGATTCAGATTCAGATAATGTTCGGTGCCGGTGCGGTATTTTACCCTCTTCAATAAAAAAAAAATATACGAAGGGAACCAACCAGTAACGGAGTGAAACGGTAGTATTTTCGTGTCAGAAAAAGCAAGTCATATTTCGCCAAAAAAAACCTGCGTTCTCAATGTTCTGAGAGATTCTTAGTTTCGTGGTATGAATTTAGGTATCCAAACTATAAAACCGCTAAGTGACAAATCGGATAGATCTGGACTTGACGGAGAAAAACCCTGTTGAAATTGTTTGTGGTAAAAACCGTTGTCTACCATGTTTTAATAAGATTATAGGCATATGCATCCACTGGTGGTCAGTCGCCAGTGTTCCGATCGGGACGTTAACTGGAGGCCCCCTGTGCAGGGAGAACCATCCCCTGTGCAGGTTAAAGATCCCTACCGTTATTACATGATTACTGTGTAGGCTTTCATCCTGCAAAACCTGGAGTGTATGTTATATACACCTGCGGTAATGGTCAAATGTGACCAACGCAGTATCAGAAGATAGATAGATACAGGGTTTTCTAGGGGTGTAACGATGCATCGATAGTTTGATGCATCGCGATAGGGACTGCCTCGATAGCAATACATCGATAGTACTTTGGACTATCGATAGCTATCGCCGATAGTTCACTCAACTATCGATAGTTTCGATTGTTTTTGTATTTTTCTTTAATATACTTTGAAAATATACCTGTACTGTTGTGTAATTACGCAAGTATATTTGCTTAGGAAATCCATTCAGCTGTAATCAGGACAGACTGATAAGCCTTCACATTTGTGCATGATGATCTGAGTCTTCGCTGGTCGCACATGTGTATCATAGTTTTTTGCCGTGTGGTGAATTTCTCGCAGCGATGAATTTCCCGCCGTCATTTTTGCACGTGCAGTTGAGGCAGTCAGAAATTTTCCCGCGTTTTTCAATAAAAAAACGTCAATGATAGTTTGATCACGCGTTTGTTGCATGCAACTTTTTGAAAACATGACAGTGAAACCTGTGCGACATGTGAAGGCTCAGATCAGCCTGCGCAGTCATATATAAATGTTTGCTGTTTGTACTATCCTTGCGTAGTATAACTTCTGGGACAAACGCCATTTCCCTGTTCAGTTTCGAAGACATTTGCAAGATGCACAAGCTGATCTTTTGTATAAAGAAATGTTTGTTTTTGCTGTGTGCTGACTTATTCATATAGGTAAATAAATGCGTAATAAATGACGGTATAATGCAGTTTAACTTGTTGTATATGTGACTCTTTTTGCGCATAAGGACCAGACTATTAAACCGCACTTTTGTGGTCTCATTAGAAACGATTTCTTGAAAAATGCACAGAATGTGCATGCGAGTACATGATAGACTCAGATAAGTCGGCAAGTATGCACAAATGCATCAATGATGATGTCATCAGTCGGCTGGCCTGACCGATTGGGATTGAATTCTTGGGGGAATATTTAAGCAAAGTTTTATTTTCCTGTCGTCATCCTGTAGGGGGAAAAATCGTGCAGCGCGAGGCCTTAGGTCTCCGTCTATCAAGTACTTTCTTAAGGTGATTCTGGACGTTTTGATGGTGGACACTGGACAACCTGGGACAAATTGGTGTTTTTATTTTTCGTGGGTCTTTCTGATTCTATTTTTGGTTGTCTTTGTATTATAATAGAGGGATATTCCAGAAAAAATAACATGTCGAAACGGCCAAATTTCATTACATGAAAACTTTGTTTTATTATTGCTGCTTGTCTTAGCTGTCTTTTGTGCAAGGACTAAATGTCCAAAGAGTCAAAGAGCCTAGGTCAAGCCCTGTACATATTGCTAAATGAAAAAAACGACTTGATAATTGCTTTACTTCTATTTTGATAGTCTAGCTTTTGATGCTAACTTCATATAAAAAATATGTAAGTTCAAGTTTTAATGCAGTTTGTTAGATTCATGTCGCCCTTAAAGAGGTGCTAAAATAGCGTGCTGTGATTACGTAATACTATGTAATAATCAGGTTACCTAATTAACTGAATCCACAGATTAATTTAACACAGGCGGCAAACATCAAAGAATCGAAGAACGATCAGCATGTGTCAGTTTTCACAAGCAGAAAATCTCAAACACTGCAAAGGTATTAAAGCTGTGATAACCATCACTTACAGGCATATATACTGGAAGCAGCAAACTATTTTTAGGCGGTGGTGGGGATATATATAAAGAGCCGTCTCCCCATGATGTTTTTTCTTGAATAGCCCCGAGGGAATGAATGCTGATATTGAAACACACAATAAACATACAATTTTAGACCATTGGAATTTTCCTAACTCGTTCTGTCACTCTTAGCCATTTTCTGTGAGTGATATAACATCTATGAATCATGTATAAGTGTTCCCGATAGTATCACGATAGTATCGTGATAGTATGCCACGATAGTGATAGTATCGCGATAGTAGTTTCCACGATAGCAATACTATCACGATAGTCAAAATTGGCATCGATAGTCAGCCCTAGGGTTTTCCCTGGCGCACAAATTTCTGCGTTTTGCCGCATTTTCAATGCAAATGTCCCGCATTTTGCTTCGTAGTGCGCCCCAATGGGCGCAATCCGACGCTTCTGAGTGCGATTCGGTTCAATTCCAAATTCGCTTAATAGACGCACCTTGCAATCGTCTGAGCGATACTGATCAATTTATATGGTTCCCAACTCATAACTTTGCAGGTTGCGATACTGGTTGTGTGCAAGGTACCAATATTTGTTAACAGAAAATGGCTGCCCAAAAATGATTAACATCGTGTTTATTGTATTTTTTCAAGTCAGCAACACATCAGGTACAAAGAGCATGTATAATTCAAGTGAGACAGAATAGTCCAAAGCAATACAAACAAAGGGACCATTATCAACATGGCAGTCTTGACACATTTTTGTCTTTGTAGCTTGTAAGGAAACAATTGCAGAGAGCCAGATAAGCTTCGTATTTTCGTAAATTACGGATTAAAAAATGCAAAATACGAAGTGGTTGAAAATTTAAATCGTACCATTTATGGTAGACCTTTCTTAGGTTACGAAGGAGACAATGATATGGCGCGTATTTACGCAGTAATCCTTGCATAACGTTTCGTAACACAGTGTTCTGCCAAGGCCGCGCCCTTGCGCCATTGGCGCGGAAAAAATCTGTATGGCGCAGAAAAGTTGACATCCATGGGCCCGTGGGCGCATCCAAATTATTGCCGGCGCACCTTTTTCTCGAGGAACTAACCGTCATCATGTCTTGATCCGGTTGCTTTCCTTTGAAGTCTATTAATCTGCAGCCCAATATATATTTTTAGCCTCTCAAAATTAACCCAACACGTTTTTCACACCTGACACCTGTGGACTGGTCACGTGTCAGTGGCCGTAAATATTGCCTTTGGTTTGATAATACCCAACGCTCTTATAATAATTTGTTTATGGTAACAGATTCCTACTTAATTGTAGAGCCAACAGCAAATGTTCTGATCAGGCTGCGCAGGCTGATCTGTCTCTTTTTGATCAACCCATGTTTCAGTGTTCCCCAAAATTATATTTCCTTAGGCTAAAAATAGTAATGAGACACATTTAGCTGAAGGCCAAGAAAAAAATTATGTTTGATCTTTTTTGTGTACCGACTGCAAGGTCATGATTTTCATGTCAAAGTCTACAACACCTGTTTAACATTGTATTTCCACATTTAAAAGTCGGATAGAAATAAAATATTGATTGATAAATGGCCCTTTCAAGAGGTCATACTCGCCCTTTGTATAAATTGATTTTTTTTGTGAATGGCCCTGCTTTTTTGGTGAATGGCCCCACTTTTTTGTAAATGGCCCGACAATTTCCTGTCTGATGGGCCATTGGCCCATGTTTTTGAATTTCTTGGCAGAACACTGGTAACATGACCATCTACAATTGTCAGCTCAAAGACAATGAAAGGGTATGTAATTAATACCCTTCCTCTACCCGACGGCTATCCGCTGTGATTAGAAATAAGAAGAAGAATCCGAAACGTGTTTTCACACCTGCAGCTGTAGTTAGTCACTTCACTGGTCTCACAAATGTTTTGCTTTTTTTTTCCGTGCACATAATTTCCCGCATGTACGTTTGTTGCATTAATACTTTAGCGGAAAATATGACTGTGGGATAGGTGAAAACAGACAAGCCTGTGCAGTCTGATCTGTCTGTACACTCCTTTTATGCCTCTGGTGTTTTAAAACAGCAGCACGCGGGTTGTCTAGACTCACTAGTTAATCTGGTCTTTTGTAAAAAAGTAACAAATTTTTGGCTGTTCGTAGACTCATTAACCTTGTTTGTTTCGACCGTAGAATGCGCCTGAATGCAAACTATTACAGGGTCCGAAATTAAGCTCGCATTTACGCTAGATGCGAGTGAGAATTTCAAAATGCGAGGCCAAAATATTTGTACTAGAAAATTTTCGCGAGTGTCCGATCGTCGGTAAAAAATAATAATAGTAATAATACAGACGACAATAATAACTCGCCATTTCGGCGACTGCTTCTGCAATTCCAACGTTCTAAATTTAGATTATAAACTTTCATGAGGTCAGGAGGCGTAGCACGTAAGGCCGGTGCACCGGTAAACCGCGGTATTTTCTTTCTTCTTTGCCGTATCGGTACTTTTGGCAAGTGACGGATTTTATCGGAAATTTTATATCATTTAATTCAATGTTTGCGAAAGAACAAAAATACGTTTGCAAAACGATTTCACTAGCGTCGGCTGCGAAAAAAAACCTCGCAGGGACGCAAAGTATCTTTTATAATGCGCCGCTAGTCATGCTGAGCACTGTTAAGTTCAAAGACGCCGACGCGACCGATAGGGCGCGAAAATTATCGGATACTTGAGATGAATAGCGGTAATAACTAATAGAGCATGCTCCGCATGCCGGCCACTTGGGATTAACACAGATAAATAGGTAATAAATTTCTAATCAAAACCTAACAGTTTAATCCTGCTAATTGGGGCTCAAAGTAATCTTGCGTGAAAACTTTGTAGCATATATATGCACTGCTTGTCGGAACACGACTGACAAAGATGACATTGCAAGACAGCATGTATGTTGATCAGTCTGTGTAGCGCTGTGTCGAACTGTGAACAAATAATTTTATCACAAATTGCCCAGAGACAGTTCAAATGGATAATGCAGGTAGATAGCATGTGGCGACTTCTGAAAAACCCCGACGTCTTTAATCCTATTAATGTGGTCAATAATTATAAAATATGCTCAATACTTAGCCAACTAAAGCCATTCACGCAATATCAAAAGAACCGCTATATATCGGCGGGTTGAACATCAGGCATGGTCATGTCCTGAACCAGCAGGTATTGATATTAAGTGACACATGAAAAGAATGACTTGCAATCTTGGCTTACTTTACGCTCATTATCCCATAGCAATTTGGAAAAAAAACATCGTGCCTTATTTGTTAACAGGATTAACTAATTTATTGGCATATGATTAGTGATAGGTCATGGACAGATTAATAGCAATCAGTAAAGATCGCATCCAGATAAACTGCAAAGACAATATTATTGCCAATGTCACATTTTTCGCGACCGTAAACACCTAGAAAACGCGTAATGAGTCTCTGTTAACTTGTCTGTTTTATTTTACGATGTACAAACACCTGGTGTTTGAAACATGTGGTTACCACGGTACAATTTCCAAAGCCGGTACCCAGCCCTAGACTAACACGTCATCAGTTTTTTTATTTGCAATAATACTACCCATACAAGTTAATCATTACTGTAGCAGTTGTTCTTGAAAAATTTCCGCTCTTATTAAAGGGTTTTTTGAAAAAATCGAGTTGATTTTCATTTTACCTAGTAGATCTTTTTTTAGCAAGCTAAATTTTGCTTGTGGCAAAAATTCTTAAGTTCGGACCCTGTATTACGTTGTAAGTGAATAGGTACTTGGATTAGACTGTTCAACATCTCTCACATGAAATGTCTTCCTGAAAATCTTTGAATGTGCAGTCACTGTTCACAAGGTTTCATATCGCTTAAAAACGTGTTTCTTGCCGTTTTCCAATGCCTTTGATTATTGAATCATGATGGTTGTTTACTTCTGATACGGTTCAAGTATCTATTCACTAAAAAAAATATATTTTTGTCACAAACCGGTAAATTGACTGGCGTATTAGGTGTTAATAAAGTTTTTCCGGCATGCTATGATCGCACATCTCGGTTATAATAGCGGATTTGCACGAGATTACCAGTATTTATTCATAATTTGATGCAGCGCATGTAATGTATGTTATAATTGAAACAGCTAGAATTTATTAAATCTTTTTCTGAAGATAAAAGAAACAATTAAATAAATATGTACTATAAAAGGGTTATCCTTTGGAAGCAAAGAATATACCACAGAACTGAAACGTATGGAGTGTACATGTTTTCATGGCCAGACTAGCTAGTTTAGGCCAATTAGGCCTCATCAGTGACCCATATTCATATTTTTATCATTCCGACGCTTTTTCCCCACAACATTGTCATCAATGCACGGTTGTGTGCTATTACATTTTAGTTCAAACGGAACCGTTTAAACTTTTTTCACTCTTTATCGCTGCACAGACTGATCTCTTTGTCTGCCGTGTTCTACACCACATTTAACCAAAATACAATTAGTAGGATCAACTTGTAATACTTTGGTTTTCATGCATATATCGATCTGTGAATCGCAGGTGGCCAGGCCAGCACGAATTGCATGCTTATTTACAACTATTCATCTCAATTTGAAAATAGAATTATCGTCCTATCAAGCTTCTTAGATGTCTCGTCGGCGTCTTTTAACATGAACGCAGAAAAACTGGCAGTGCATCATAAAAGTTTCTCAGCGTCCTACGACACAGACGGTATTTTTATTCGCGTCTACGCTACTGATATCGAGTGCCCCACTCCCACTTTCCGGCTAGCGCAAACACTGAGCATAATATGTTCAGAAAGTGTAGTCTGATCTGGGTGTGTGCTGTTTGCTAAGACATCTGTCCAGAAACATAAGGGTGATTCTGTTTACTGGCTTGATATGTCTTTATAATCAGTATCAGTGAACTATTAACTAGCTTAAATTGTAATGAATCGGTAGTTAACCAGGTTCATAAAAATACGAAACGACCTCCCGATTTGATCAGTATATTTACTGACCCATTTTTTCAGTTTACTGAAAAGGTTTTAATTTTGATAAGTAAATACGAAGTGGGGATAAAAAATTATCTGGAGCTATGCAATTGTGATTAACATTGAATCCTTATCAAATTTTAAGGCTCTCTCTAGCTGCTATCTGTGTCATGTTGTGTATAATCAGGTTAGTTTTGCATTGGCTCATCAACAACATGGAATTAAAAATGGAATTGGAACATTCCAAGCAACATTTAATAAACAGTTTACATCAAAAAAGGAGAAAGGGATAAAAATTTCTGACATGTCCCCCAAAATTTTCATTTGTCCCCTAAAATGAAATTTAAGGGGACAAATGTCCCCCAAATAAAACTTTGAGGGAAAACCCTGTAGATAGATAGTACTTTTTCTTTCTTTCTTTTTTTTTTTTAAAAAGCAATGTGGATCAGAATCGGAATTGTTACTGGTGACACGTCAAATGACATTCATACACCAGGACCTGTGATGTGGGAAGTTAGTCCCTAGCTCTAACCAAAGAGGTAAATTTAGCTACACAATCATCAGCACTTTCAGCTGTCGAAATAATCGAATCGGGGAAGGGCATTCCAATCTCTAATGGTTCTGGAGAAAAACGACTCTATATCTATCTATCTATCTATCTACTGATACTGCGTCGGTCACATTTTACCATTACCGCAGGTGTACATTACATACACACAAGGTTTGCAGGATAAATGTCAGTTCTTGCAGTAAGGGTCTGAAACGCCAATGGATGGTGATTTCTACAGTGTCTAGCAAGGGGAACAAGGTCATCTGTTGGAATGCTCGCAGCACCCTTTAATAATAATAATAATCAACCTTATTTATAGAGGGTAACACATTTAGTAAACTAGTACAAATCTTCCTTGTGGCCCTCTTTTCCTCGGTAGAAACCACTACTATGCAATGTGGATAAAGTCTCTTGCTCAAAGAAACAACACTTGCCGCTCGTGGGGATCGAACCCGGTACCTCTCGATCCTGAGCCCAATACTTTACCACTGCACCACAGCGCTCCACTTTAGGCCTTTGTATAAAAGGATTAGCCTACTGTCTTTTCTCCTTTTCTTGAGAGACTCCCATTTTAATATTCCAAGTATTCCAGTCATGCTCCCAGTTTCACAGCAGTAATTTCCTGTTACAAATCTAGCAGCTCTATTCTGAACTTTCTCAATTTCATCGTATAGGACAACTCCACTGGAGTCCCAGATACAACTACCATATTCCAAGATTGGGCGAACAAGACCTTTATATGCTGCCTCGTTTACATCCTGAGGGCACTGATGATTGATGAAGATTTTGCTTCGGGAAGGGGCCATGGGTAGAACCACCTTAATGAGGCAGTTCTAACATGTACCCAAAATCTATGTTTTGAGCAGATATAAGAAAAGTATTACAATTTTTCATCTTAATTTTTTTTTCAGCAGTAAAATTTACATTGTATTTGTATAGGCATGTTTTCGTAATGTCTAATCACCTGACTGTCTTCTGCAGGAATGACATTGAGCTTGTCTGTTAGAGCTGAATGATGACAACTGAACTCTACTGAAGCCACATGTACATTGACTGCAAGACTCAGAAAGCCTCTACTGGAAAGAAATCTTTCTGATTTGCCTTATTTAAATACATCAAGACAACCTCCATTCAGTGATGGAAGCCAAGGAGAAAACTATGCAAGAAGTCAATGTGAGAGTGGCTGTTAGGGTAAGAATAATTATGGTTGATTCAGTATGATAACACACCCGTGTATTATAATTGTGATTTTCACATTTATAGAACTACAGTAGACCTTCGATGGCTCGAACACCGATGGCTCGTTTACCATGGATGTGTCGAACCCATTCTTGAGCCCCTAGCGAAATCCTTTACAGAAGAAATAGTGGGGGATGATTAAGGAGATTTTAGTCTTTTATCTTGCAAATGTATGCTGTGTGTACTCATTAGAATCGCCTCGATGAGGCGATTCTAATGAGTACACACAGCATACATTTTCATTATAGAACGCCTAAAAAATGTCAAAAAGTATCTCGTTATGCCTTCTGGCAGAAACCCTCAGTGGCTCAAACTACCCCTGTCTCGAACAGATTTTCGTGGTCCGTAAGATGTTCGAGCCATTGAAGTTTGACTGTAGCGTGTTCCAGGTGAAAATGTTTGGTATTTTCTTTATTTCTGCCCCAAACATAGATTGTGGGACTTACATGGGTACTTGTTAGAGCTGCCTCATAGAGTAGATGCAAGGAAAATAATGTATACTAGGTACTCTTGTTACCCTCACTTTTTCCAATATTAACCCTTGTCCTGCTGAATATTCATATATGCCACACCCACTACCGATTATCAACCAATCAGTTTACTTGATGCAAATTATTACAACAAGTTCACAACCTGAATGACAAACAATGTAGATCCTTCTTCAGAAGCCATCTGATCTGGATCTACATTGTTTCAAAGAAAAGGCATATCCGGGTTCAGCAGGACAAGGGTTAAGTGGGATTTACAGGGGTTTTCAATATTAAAGACTTGTTAACATCATGACATCTTGGCAAGACAGTCAAAAATAACAAGTTCACCATGACAGAAGATACATGTTTTTGTAGGATCCTCAAAGACATTTTAAATTGATGGCATTAATGACCATCAAGCAATACCCTTCAGATGCCAAGAAAATGTCTGCTGAGTCTTCTTGGAACCTCTTCAAAAGTCAAACATATATTTTTGCATACAGGGAAACAGTGTTGCTCCTATTGGAGCAGTCTGATTTGGGTCCACATTGTTTGCAACAATGACTTTTGCAGTCTCCGACAAATTGCATAAAGGGAAACAGTGTGGACCCAGATCAGACTCCTATTGAAATTGGCTGATTTGGGTCCACATTGTTTGAAACAATGATTTTTGCAGTTTCCAGCAAATAACAAAGTGGGTGACAATTGTTGTGATTGGCATTTTAATGGTTTGGGCAGTAATAAAGTTTTGCCAGGGCCAAAATTAAAAAGGTGTTGGTTTGCTGTTTACCGACCGACCCGAAATTTTCGTGCGACCCGAACATTTTTTTTGCCGTCAAAAAAAAAAAAAAATTTTTTTTCCGACTCGTTCCGGTAACGTCCGGATTTTAGTCCCAACGTTTCTTTTTCCATATTTGAGTTCGTGTCGCATCATTGTAACGCGTGCGTGATCCGCCTCAGCTGACCGCTTTAAACTCAGGGCTTCCGTTAGGCGGACGTACGGCGTATATTACGTCCTGAAATCGCTTCCGGACGCCCAAATTAAACATCAAAGGCGTCCCGCGGACTCCCGAAAATTTCTCTGTACGGCCAAAAATCTTTACCGAGACGTATAAACCCGCACACTTTTAGTGGTTTGTAAAAAGTTTGCTCCGCCTTCTTAGCTGAAACCGGTATCTGTGTTTATTGAGTATTTTCTGCCTGCGCGGTAATATATTGACAGTCAGAATCACGTGCGTCAGCACACCTTTGATCGTCATCGGTGTGTGAAAAACGTGTCGAGGTGATTGTTCGGTGTTTGCATATAATTAAACGGATTAGTATTTCAAGATGAACTAATTATCTCATTGACGATAAGTGTTTTTTTAATCCTGTTAACTTGTTACTGTTTAAATTAAAGCGGGTCGTAATTTAGGTGTTTGGTAGTGAAATTATCATTAGCGATGCAAAGTGTGACAATAGTTTCAAAGATTGATACGCATTTTTTTTTCTTGAGTAAATAGGTGAAATGACGAAAATAATTTATAAAATCCAAAAAGGTAGCTGCGACCGCCGTTAGATTTTGGCGCCTCGAAAATACATTAAACCGGCGAAAGTGACCAGGCCGGTGCGTCAGGGTCCGAGCTGCAGTCTGAGATTTCTCTGTACGGCCAAAAGTCTTTACCGAGACGTATAAACCCGCCCACTTTTAGCGGTTTGTAATAAGTTTGCTCCGCCTTCTTAGCTGAAACCGCATTCTGTGTGGACGTCCCATTTTCTGCCTGCGCGGTATTATATTGACAGTCAGAATCACGTGCGTCGGCACACCTTTGATCGTCATCGGTGTGTGAAAAACGTGTCGAGGTGATTGCTCGGTGTTTGCACATAATTAAACGGATTAGTAGTTGAGGATAAACTAATTATCTCATTGACGATAAGTTTTTTTTTAATCCTGTAAACTTGTTAGTGTTTAAATTAAAGCGGGTCGTAATTTCTAAAGGCGTTTGGTGAGTATATCATTATCATAAGCGATGCATTGTGTGACAATAGTTTCAAAGATAGATACGAATTTTTCTTGAGTAAATAGCAGGTGTTCACTAGGTGAAATGACGAAAATAATTTATAAAATCCCAAAATTTCGCCGCGATACGTACAACCGGCGAATGTGACCAGGCCGGTTCGTCAGGGTCCGAGCTGCAGTCTGATCTGTATGTTAGCCAAAAAGCCAAAAAAAACAAACAAAAAAAAGCTACCGCTGACTCGTCTAAGTCTGCTCCAATTGACCAATGTTGCACGTGTTTCTGCCTGTTTGTCTGAAGCATTTCTGAGTGTTTAGAGTACAATGAAGACTCGAAGCTTATGTTTTGCAAAGTTTAGCAAAAATCTTTTACAAAAGAATTTCTCTTTATTTCTTTTTAATCCATATATGACAATGGGTGTCAGGTTTGTTTTATTTGTGTTAAGTTCTACAAACAGTGTAGACAGATCAGACGCTATGTTCTGTGGCGTCTGATCTGGGTCTACACGGTTTGCTAATGACTCAAAAATGGGCCACTAGGCATATATGGGGATGGGTAATGCGGTTGTTTTCTTTACTATTTTTTTTTTGGGGGGGGGGGGGGCAAGGGATTTTTACTTGGAAAGTTATATGATTTATACAGGCCAAGCAAAAATAGTTTTCTTTTTTTGTAAGCACTCCTCTGCACTGTACTGACCGCATGTATGTCACATAGTTATGAGTAATTTTAACTTCCTCACAGAGCTTTGCTTGATTGTTTTGAATTTAACGGCCCAGTCAACACTATTCAAGTAATTTTTGAGCCGGTCAGTTTACATATCCACACTTTACTAGCAATCTAAAAGAAGATACAAGTGATTAAAAATGCAAACAAGAGATTCATAGATTGAATGATATATATTTCTTCATCAAAACAATTTTACGATCCGCAAACACCTTGATTAAAAAATGTGACTTCCTGAATTTTCCAGTGGGACTTCCAGATTTCAAGGGTAGGAAGTCTGGGACTTCCTGAATTTGGGAGTTAATGGAAGCCCTGCATTAAACTTCATTCAATTGTCAATAAGCGTTTCGATGACAGATCTTCTCTAGAAAATGGCCGCAAAGGCACCAAGTGCCGAAGCTACATTCTGCGTTTCGGTTGAAGTTCAAAAAGCACAACACAAGCGGATCACAGTTGTCAAAAATGTATTAAAGCGTTTGCCAACTTTTCACACATGGGAGGACTTGTTTAATGACGCCATTGAAAACGATTTATTTTTTCCTTCCACTGTTCAATTACAAATATCAGAAAGAACTTCTTGCTCTTAAGTTTCACTTTTTGGCAGCAAGACCTGGAAAATAATGATGCAGTTGTTAGCAAGTTTATATTTTAAGCAAGTTAAAAGATATCAAGAACAGAAACATGCATCAAAGTTATGCAAATCATATGCTTTGTGTATTTCGGTTAAAAAAAAAAAAACGAGGAAAAAAAAAAAAAAAAGCCGACCGCCCGACCCACTTTTACAAGAGAAAAAAAAAAAAATAGCCGACCGACCGACCCACCTAAAATTTTCTGGGTCGGTAAACAGCAAACCAACAATTTTTTAAGGTTGGCCCAGGAGATAAGAATGTGTTTTGTAGCTTTTATGGTCAGGGCTGTCTTGCAGCTTGGCAAGGGCTCCTGTATTTGAAACAGGTAAAGTTACAGGAGGAAATTTCATATATTTCTTCTGTTTCTCCACTTTCATTCATCCTCCTCCTACGTGTCTCTGAGCAGGGCCTGACAAATCCAAGTTTCAGCCACTTGCCCAGCATTCCAAAACATCTTGAAAATGCCTCGGAATTAAAATATTCCCTATATCAGAGCTCTCACTAGAATTTTGAAAACAGGATTCCAGGAATCCTTCCTTGTAAAAAGTTGGATTCACAGATAAAAAGTTGGATTCCCACATAAAAAAGTTGGAGTTCTGATCTTGATCGCGCATAGAACATAGACAAAAACTTCTTATTATCAGGCTACAAGTCCATATGAAAAACTCTATACTTTCATGGCTCCCAAACTCTTTTTTTCTGATAAATGCATTTAATAACTTCGTTCCAAACATGTAGATTGTGGGTACTAGTTAGAAATATTTCACTGACGTGTCTATCCCCTCCCCAATGCAGTTGCTCAGATTTATTCTCACACTTCTTGTCAAAAAATGCCACATAAAAAAGTAAGGTGGTATTAAGATAACAGCTGATATAATGTAAACTAAGATCAGAAAAGCAGCATTCTATTCAGCTATATATGTGCTTTCAAATTCGGACGTACGATCGTGTAGTCGCGAAAATACATGACATTGGTAATTCGTCAATTATATCGTCTTCGCCGTAACCCTGGTTTAACTAAACGTGATATTTTACCGACTCATGCTAATCCGTTGATGATATGAGCTTACATCAATTAGTAAACTAATTAGTTGTATTCCGTAATAACACGGGGATTAGCGCGGCGAGATTAAACAGGTACAATCATTTTTAACACGTGCCGCAAACCGACCACTTTCCAATATCGTCTCTCCCACTGACAGGTGCAAAAATACCTGTCAATATAGGTCACGCCTACTGATTTGTGGCACGTGCGCTTTCAACATAAAAAAGCGTCGCCGCATTTGATCTTTTATTTGTATTGCATAAGCGGCCTAAATTAGCTTCTGAATTTACGGCTTCTGTAATTTTGGACGCGTGTCGCAATAAAAACATGCGTACACAAGAATCGCCGGTTGTGAATTTTACGCGTACAACGGCAAAAGTTGGCGTAAAATACGCAGAATCCTGCGTTTCCGAGAGCTCTGTATTCTATACATTTTTCTGGGCAAGTGAAATAAAAAATTACTTGCCCAGCCAAAATTTGGACTTGTCCCGGGCAGCTGGGCAATGGATTTGTCAGTCCCTGACCCCTTTCTCCTTTTCTCTGACCGATCCTCTTACTCTGTCTTTTTTTCTTCTCTTTTCTCCTTTGATCCTCTGGGAGACTACGCAAAGTGACCCACAGGAGTGAAGTTACAGATCATAAAAAAAATCAAACATAGATCATGTGCTCAGTGTATCAAATCATTCAGTTTTAAGAGATACACCATTAGGGGAGAGTACTGTGTTCTTCTAATGACACTTTTCAAGTATTGGTGCATGTATAACATAGTTTGGGTTATAACACAGCTGGGCCCTAAACAGCTTGCATCGTTACATAAGGGTACATGTATATTATGCAGACAGTGCATTTATAGTCCTTATTCTAAAGTATCTACCATAGTAATCCTAAATATTGGACAGACAGGCATAAGCAAATAGCGCAGACCCAGATCAGACTGCTAGTCTGATCAGGGTCTTCACTGTTTGCCATTCCATCTGCACCTTTTGGACTCCTTGCTGGATTGTAAAACAAATTTGTTAATGTCTTAGGAGAATTACAGCAAGTTCTCAAGGTGTCCAAATTTTTAGGACTTTTACAGTATTTTATTTTGAAAATTCATCTGACTGGTGATCAGGAGGACGCCGGTTCGATACCTGCTGGGTCGGCAAGATTCTTTCATGGAGATTTATCATGAAATCTTTTCTACATTCATTCTTTCCCTTCCGCTGATTCAAGAAGGGCAGTTGTCAGTTTCTAGCTAAAGAATGTGCACTGTTCTGGTTAACCACTTACGTATACCATAAAAATTTGGCTATAAGGCGATTCGGCTATAAGACGGGGGCCCCTTTTTCAGTTTTTCTAAGGTGGGATTTTGCTTATACTCTTTTATATAAAAAAGACGGGTCAAATTTTTGCCATATCTGTCGGGGCCTATCTGCTACCGCCAGATGCCGTTTAGATGTGAGAAGTTGGCCTTTTTTCGTCAGAAAACCCCTCTACTTACCCCAGGGCTTCCGTTAGGCGGATGTACGGCGTATATTACGTCCTGAAATCGCTTCCGGACGCCCAAATTAAACATCAAAGGCGTCCCACGGACACCCGAAAATTTCTCTGTAAGGCCAAAAATCTTTACCGAGATATATAAACCGGCCCACTTTTAGCGGTTTGTAAAAAGTTTGCTCCGCCTTCTTATCTGGCTGAAACCGCTTTCTGTGTTTATAGAGTACTAAGGACGTCCCATTTTCTGCCTGCGCGGAATCACTGTACTGACCGCATGTATGTCACATAGTTATGAGTAGTTTTGAGTTTAACGGCCCAGTCAACACTATTCAAGTCATTTTGAGCCGGTCAGTTTACCTATCCACACTTTACTAGCCATCTCAAAAGATATACAGGTGATTAAAAATGCAAACAAGAGATTCATAGATTAAATAATATATATTTCTTCATCAAAACATTTTGCAAACACCTTGCTTCAAAATTGGGACAATCTGAATTTTCCAGTGGACTTCCAGATTTCAAGGGTAGGAAGTCTGGGACTTCCTGAATTTGGGAGTTAATGGAAGCCCTGTTACCCCTCATATGGTTTTGTTTATGTCTGTTGACATTCTGTGTCTTCGCTTGTAAGAGTTACAAAGAGAGATAACTCTTATTGAATCTGAATAGGTAGGTCTATTAAGCGTTGGGAAAAGGGGGGATTTATTTCCATCCAAAATAGTTAGAGATATTTGTTGCAGCTTTTCTATAAGTAACTGAACTTTTTTTTTATCAGGGAACACAGCACCTAGCTATTCAGATTTAGAACCAATGCCCCAGCTAGCACAAAATAGCGAGCAAACGTCGGGGCCGATACGTCGTATCGCTGTCAGCCCGAAGTTGGCCCGGTACATGCTTTGCTGGCTAAGGCTAGACAGCTACACAGACTTCTATTTATTAGACGACAGGGCTGACAAATCCATTTCCCGGCTGCCTGGGACAAGACCGAAATCGCGCCGGGCAGGTGCACTTTGCCCTTATGACATCCCAGTCGGCCTAGTGCAAAAAAAAAAATCTACAACTGTCAGTCTTTTTGAGTCCTTAAATCCGGTAAAACTAGACCAGTAAATAAATCGCAATAATTACTGCACTGTCAATTCAGAGACAAAACCAACTGTTTATTTAATAATGGTTCAAGTATGACACTATTGTTAATCCCTGTCATATAATTGCCACCCTGCGGTGCGGGGCGATAAGGTGTGAAAATATGGTCAAGTTATGTCTCTTACCTGGGTTTATCCTCCAATCATAAAATTTAATCCACAATCAATGTGAAAATGATTTAATCGCTCCTCAGACAATTAGCTACATCTAACGATAGATGTTCGACATTCTCATGAATGGTTATGTTTTGGCGCCAAATAGCAGACGCTGGGCCGGAAAATTCGAACATTGTTGTTGGTTTTTGACATGGTGCTTCTGGGGATAATTCAGGAGCTGTGCAAAGCGCTGGTTTTCTATCCACCTCTATTCACAACCGTTTAGCTATCGAGAACATATTTTTACCGGTTCCTAATGTTTTTTTTTAATGAAAGGGATACACACAATGCCATAAACACATGTTGGGGTACTGGCGTCGGATGACATCATTTACCGATGGCTTGCAGAAAAATGGTAGCGGTGGTTTGTGGATGGCGATTTATATCAATTCAAAAATCACAGATAGGCTTTTACCATATGTCTGGTCTTCGCCGGACATTGCCAGAAAAAACCATGCAGTCCATGACCTCAGCTATAAGATGGGGTCATTTTTTGGGGCTCATTTTCGAGGAAAAAATCCTCGTCTTATAGCCGAATTTTTACGGTAAGCTTGCCCAGATAAAGTGTGGATAGGTAAACTGACTGGCTCAAAAATGACCTAAAATAGTGTTGACTGGGCTGTTAAACTCCAATACAATCAATTAATCAATATTTGGCCCCCACCCATCGGGGGTTGAAGAAATATATGGGCTGCATGATGCTTCCACACAGAGCTGAAACCGACCTGCACACAAGTACTGGTAAAATGCTTAGAGGATCTAATCCTGCCCAGGCAAAGCGGTGTGAGTCGGCCTGTCCATGCTTATAAAACCCTATTGGTTTCATTGGGTGGCAGGGCTTGAGATGTCATTTCAAAATACGAAGCAACATCTCCAAAATGACCTTTAGGGTGTTGACGGGGACGTTAAACCTCAAATCAAACAAACAAAACCAATCAATATTGAAAATTCTGCTTTTTGGAGTTAGGTTCAGGTATGAGCCTCAACTTTTAGCCTTCAATAAATGGAAGTGTTTGTAAACTTATTTTCCAGGTTCGTCCTCTGTTGCCGAAAGAGAAAGTGGGAGGGGAGGACATGTGTGTCCGTATTCTACCAGCAACAAATCAGCTTATTCTTGGTAAAGATAGGGCTTTTACTTTCGATGATGTCCTAGGCCCCAAAACTTCACAGGAGGATGTGTATAAACTCTGTGTGGAAAATTTAGTCAAATCAATCTTTGATGGATACAACGCCACAGTGTTTGCTTATGGTCAAACAGTAAGTACATATTCAGAGAACAAGAATGTGAGATAAAGACGTGGGTGAATGCAAAGCTTCCGAAAAGGAACTATGGTAAAAATCCTAAAAATTGGGACACCTTGAGGACGCTTTAATTATCCTAAAATTTTAGCAAATTTGTTTCATGATCCTTCACGGAGTGCAAAAGTTGCAGACAGAATGAAAAAAAGTGAATAACCTGATCAGACTGCTCCTGAAGGAGCAGTCTGATCTGGGTCTGCACTGTTTGCTTAGGCCTGTCTGTCCCAATACTTAGGATCATTACGGTAAATGGATCAGTTGAAAGATTATATCATAATTTCCAACTGACACATTTTTACCAAATCAAAAGTTGTTTCTCAAGAGCCAAGTGTTCAAATTTTTGTACAAAATGGGCAAAATCTTTCATTTTAGAGTTGTCCTCAATCAAAGTTTTTCCTTTTTTTTGTTTCATGTCGCTTTCAAGACCATTTCACTCATTTCGAGCCAATCAAAAATCAGTGGTGTCTAAAATCCAGAGTACCTGGAGGAAAACACCTGACCTTCTGTTGAAAAATTTGGCGTCTCACATGATCCAAGCCAGGCTCAAACCAACAGTGGTGAGAGAGCTCTTGCCTACTAGGCCATGGAGTAACATTTCCAAGATAGAAAAGTTGGGGTAAATACTCACAATTAAGCTGTGTATTGGGTATTCGACTGCCTGCAGGGCTTTCTGCATTTTCACTGCTGATCCAGGCCCATTGGCTTAGTCAGGGCTCAGTTGTTCAGGGCATTGTTATCTTAACATGCCTGTTAGTTGTCACTGGCAAGTACAATATCTAATATTCTAATATTTTTGCTGAAAAATTTGAGCAGCTGCTCAAATTTTTTCTTCAAAAATATTAGCATATTAGCCATATTAATTAATAAGTTTTCACAAAATGTTAACGAATGTCATCTTTACATTTGAACAACTGACTCAAGCTGCACATCAAACTAGTGATCAGGTGGTAACTGTTTTGGTAGCCGCAGCATCTGGCTGCACTGTTGTGGAGATTATGAAATATTTTCTACCATCACTCTCACCTTAAGCTTTCTGCTGACTCAATAAGCTGGTAAGCAGCTAAGTAGCACATAGCCTACCCATGAAAAGTGGTTAGATTTTTCTGACTCAACATCACCTCAGCAATGTTGACAGAGCCATTTAACTCCAAAATAAATCAGTGCTGGTATTCTGTTCAGTGACTGTCCCAGCCGTTTCCACCCATGATAGACATGAAACTTCGTATTCCTCTACACAGTTTGAGTGGCTGTCAAAATGCCATTATTCTGTTCCAATAATCAGCATAAAAATCCAAGCGTCATTCCATGTTCTCTTGAAAACATTTATGAGACCAAGGCAAGCCTTTTCAGTTTGTAATTACAGTTGAACTTCAATGGCTCGAACTCCTTTGGGACCTCGAAAATCTGTTTGAGACAGGGGTAGTTCAAGCCACTGAGGATTACTGCCTTTCGGTGTTCTATAATGAAAGTGTATGCTGTGGGTACTCATTTGAATCGCCTCATTGAGGCGATTCTAATGAGTACACACAGCATACATTTGCAAGATAAAAGACTAAAATCTCCTTAATTATCCCCCACTATTTCTTATGTAGAGGATTTCGCTCGGAACTCAAGAACGGGTTCGACTCATCCATGGTAAACGAGCCATCGGTGTTCGAGCCATTGAAGTTCTACTGTATTATTCATTTCAAGTTAACGGATAGAGCTGCATGTTCTGTATTTACCCTTAATATTCAGACACCTCAACTCCTTAACATTCTTGTTCCAAAATTTGAAGAAGTGCAATTTACTACCTGGTATTATGTCTATGTCTAAAAATAGCTGGATGAGCGGCAAACAGTAGACACAATGAGACACACTGTTATCGCCACTATGTGGCATATAGTGCAGCATCTCATCTGCGTTGACACTGTTTCTTCAGGACTGTCATATAGTAAATATGGTTCTCTACTCATTTGAGATGCCTTGATTCATGTTTTTTATTATAGGGTTCAGGAAAGACTTACACTGTTGGCGGTGGAAATATTTCATCTCTTACAGAAGATGAATATGGTATTATTCCACGAGCAGTAAAACAGATGTTTGATATCATGCAGGTTGGTAGTACAATGTCATTCTTATATATAATATTCTTGAAGTTTAGTGGCACAAACAACTTTCAGAACTGTGGCAATATATTCTAGCTTGGGGTTGTTAAGGGAATGGGAACACCCAGCACATTTTGTCGACATTTTTCAAAGGGAGACAACTTTCGGGATTTCCTGTTCACTTTTCTGCCGGCTTAGTTCAACCGAAAAAGGGGTCTACACTTAAAGGAAAGAATTTGCTCCTGAGGACACTTAAAGGAAAGAATTTGCTTAGGAGCAAATTCTTTCCTTTAAGAGTTGACGCCTATTGACATTGGAGACAAAAACACTTTTGCAGGAGTTGCCTCCCCAGAAGGTCAGAATCTGTACCCATTCTCCTAAAGCCATTTTATACTAGATGGAATCTTCCCCCCACCCCTTATATCCTTATATACAACAGCAGTGCATTTGGAAAAATAGAAGGGTCAGGTTCAGTTATTTTAGAAATTTATATAGAAATTGTTGAACTTTCTGAAAACAATGAAGGTTCTAAACAGAGGCCACATTCTGTGGCGTCTTGTCTGGGCCTACATTGTTTGCCAGTGTCCCACTTTAGGGTTTCTCATATAAAAAGGATTAAGATCCACTGAGAGTTAATTGTAGTGCAAGGTCCTGAGAAAAATTGTGATAATTTTCTATCTGCAGACCTTTTTGATTCTGGCCCCCGTCCATCGGGGCTTGAAGAAATAAATGCCTAATGGGCTGCATGATGCTTCCACGCAGAGCTGAATCCGACCCACACACGAGTACTGGTAAACCGCTTAGAGGATCTAAGCCTGCCCAGGCAAAGCGGTGTGAGTGTTGGCCTGTCCATGCCTATAAACCCTATTGGTTTCATTGGGTGACAGGGCTTGAGGAGTCATTTCATCTCAATGTCGGGTAAAAGTCCCACAAAATTGAAAGCAACGTCTCCAAAATGACCTTAACAGTGTTGATGGGGACGTTAAACCTCAAATCAAACAAACAAAACCTTTTTGATTCTCTATAAAACACACTGGAAGGTATGTTTGTGTAACTTATTAGAATTGCCTCTAATGAGAACACATATATTTGCAAGAAAGCATTATAACTGTCCCTAAATATTTCCTGTCTGGACCTTGTTATTCTCTTCCACTGATTCAAGAAGGGCAGTTGTCGGTTTCTGGCACTGTACTGGTTAACCCTTTATGTATAAGCATGTCCAGGTAGTGCAGTTAGGTAAACTGACATGCTCAATATGATCGAAATACTGTTAACTTGGGCGTTTAACTCCACAACTAATGGAATAAACTATTTCACAGTAAGCTTTTATGGGCTCAAGAATGAGTAAGAATCAGCTATTGTTTAAACATATTTTATTGCATCCTCTAAACAAGCAATAGGGTTGCTAGCTATTGTTATTGATGAGGTATCCATATTCAAGTCATTAAAATTTCTATGACAATAGTCATAAAATATCGATGGATAACAAATATCAAAGTGTATAAATGTTCCAAAAAATCATAAAGATAGGATTTTTGACTGATATTTTAAACTGAATTCTTGCACATAGTATGGAAGAAAGATACATTTCAGGCTTTCTCAGTGCAGAAAAGGAAATATATTCTAGCAGAAGCCTGCTTACCATGATAAGGTTATTGCTTATTATGATAAGGTTATTGCTTTAATATTATGAAAAGGTTATTGCCCATTTGCATTATTTATTCCTTTTCTTTATCAAAAAAGATAAAATTCCTGTTTGAGACATAACTTCGTATGATGTTTGCCCAAGATGCTTAACTCATCCTGCTGAATAATTAAACCACACCCATTTCTGACTGTCCACCAATCAAATTACTTAATATGTAAGGTATTCTTTCAATTCATAGGCTGTATGACAATTAGTGTAGATCCAGATCAGATGGCCATCAGATTTGGATCTACACTGTTTGCAAAGGTAGGGGTTGTTGTGTTCAATAGGTTAAGGGTTAATGCTTTGAATATGTAAAACATTCATATACTGAAAGAAACATACAAATTATTGGCTGTTGTTGGAATTGATCTCAATGCGAACTCCAACATAGATTGTGGTTTCTCATATAAGTTGTAGATGTTCGATAAGGCAAGTTTCAACAGGTACTTAAAATGTTTTCAAGAAAACTAATTAAGAGGAATGGGAACACCTTCAGGGGAGGCAACTCCTGCAAAAGTATTTTTGTCTCCCGTGTCTATAGGGGTCTATAGGGGTCAACTCTTAAAGGAAAGAATTTGCTCCTGAGGAGCAAATTCTTTCCTTTAAGAGTAGACCCCCTTCCTTTAAGAGTAGACCCCCTTTTTCAGTGGGACAAGGCTAATAGAAAAGTGAACAGGAAGTCCCAAAAGTTGTCTCCCTTTGAAAAATAGCAGAAAATCTGCCAGGTGTTCCCATTCACATTAATTGTCACCGTTATGAGTAACTCTCCCTATCTTGAGTTGTGGTCTTCTCTGATTCCATAGGTTGACAAGAGTGTGCGTTATTCTATCAAAGTCTCTTACATAGAGATATATAAAGAAGAATTACAGGATTTGTTGGACTTGGAGACGTCCAGTAAAGATCTACATGTGAGAGAGGATGACAAAGGAAATACAGGTTAGTAGAGTCTCAGCCTCCTTTCCAACACAATACTCACTTACTTGGAGCTCCGTAATAGGAGGAATAATGATGATAATTGGAGAATAATTTGTCTTTTTAGAAACCTGTGTTGTGGATACTTGGTAGAATCACCTTGTTGAGGTGATACTAGCAATACCCACAACATACATATGTTTAAAAGGGGAAATAAGAACAGGTAAAAAAAAAAAACATTGCTACATACATAGCATACCTTGCATACTATCTGGGCATCTGAATTACCTAAGCAACTAAATTGTATGATTGAAGTACCATAATAATCCTAAGTATTGGGACAGACAGTCCTTAGCAAACATTGCAGATCCAGATCAGACAGTGAGCTGTCTGATCAGGGTCTACACTGCGGTTCAGTTGACACTTTTTGGACTCCATGCTGGATCGTGAAACAAATTTTCTAAAATTTTAGGAGAATTTCAGCAGAACCTCAAGGTGTCCTAATTTTTAAGATTTTTACGGTATGCATATATTTGCATGTCCCAAACCCATTGAAATAAAAGGTATCAAATGTATTGAAAGACTTGATTACACTTGGAAAATTTAAAGAGTCCATAAGAAAACTAAGATCTTAACAATGAAAGAAACTGATTATTTCACTTTATCTTTCGCTCAAGTTTCTGAATTTTTTTTTCTAAATGGCTCTGTTTTCTCACATGTTTAACCCATTTAGTACCAGAAACCCCAAAAGGGATACCTTGGCAAACAGTGCAGGCCCTCCACTGCTTGCTAAAAGTTTTGCCATTTTCCAATTGAATTTTGGTGAAAACATAACCCCCTTAATTTTAAAATGAACTCCTGCTATATATAAGGAGGAAGATTCCATTTGGTACGAAAAGGGTTAATTTGTTACAACTTTTACACTTTTATTTTCTAGTTGTGATTGGTCACCAAGAAGTGGATTGTGAGACACTCGATGATGTGATGTCACTTCTTGTCTCTGGCTCAGCAGTCAGACACACTGGGTCAACGCAGATGAATGAACATTCCAGTAGATCTCATTCTATATTTACTGTTACTATTGGTAAGATAATCCAGACAAAACGGAAAAGAGTGCTGGGGCCAGTTGTTTAAAGCATTGTTAGCTAAAGTTTAACAAGCTTGTTAAGGGTCATATTGTTAACTGTTCTAGCAAGTTTAATATTTAAATTTTGGTATTTTTGCTAAAAAAAGTGAGCAGCTTTTGCAAATGCAAAAGCTGCTCACATTTTTTCAGCAAAAATATTAACATATTTGCGATAATAAATGATCAAAGTTTTAACGATGCGTTAACCAACGATGTCATTAGTTTTGAACAACTGGCCCCTGTACAGTAAAACCTGTCATTGTGGTCATGCCTGTTAAGAAAGCGACCTATCTTTAAATAACATGCATTCAGTTATTGACATAACTCGCCTGCATATTTCTTAAGCAGCTGCCTTGTGAATATTTCATAGATACTTACTTGATACATGTTGGACTGTAGTTCAATATATTGTTGAGCCAAACCAAACAGACACATGTAAGTCAATCAGCTTTAACATTTAAAGTCTGCTTTATTGTAGATATTCTTTTTCAGTAACTATTCCTAACATTGCTTTAAATGTATTAACAATTTGCTAAGGAGATAATTCTGATATTGAAGTATTTGTCTCGTATTCCCTATACCTTTCTAAAAGAATAGAATTTACCCCATATGTTAATCCATTGCATGTGGGAAACCCCTAAAGGGGTACCTTTACAAACAGTGCAAGCCCAGATCAGACGTCTGATCAAGGCCTGCACTATTTGCTAACAGAATTTTCCATCAAAAATAGAATAAAAATGAAAAAAAAGGTCTGACACCCCTTATATGACAAATGGACTTGCAATGGAAGAGTCTACCAGTATACAATGGGTTAACCAGTTTCAAAAAGGGGAAACCCCAAAACACGTACATTGACAGACAGTGCAGGCAAATATCAGCTGCCACAATATATTTTGTCTGATCACGACCTTCTAATTGGATTATTGAAAAGGTACACTTTTCTTCTGTATCAGGTCAAGAATGGTCAGAGGGTGATGTTATGGCCAGTAGAAGGAAGCAAGAAGATGCAGATGAGCTGATAGATGATCGTAAGTTTGTTCCTGGAAAATTTGTCAAAAAAATACATTACATGATCCTATGAAACATTCTAGTAGACATTTAATATACACTGCTCACATTTTTTGGAGGGCAAAAATACCCCTTGATATTGCACTTGCTAGAACAGTTAACATTTTAACCACTTGTGGAGCTCGTAGATCTGATGGCACTTTGAATAATTGGGTCCAGATCAGGTTAATTCATGACACTCATGCTTACAATTTTCTATACATAATTTGACAAAATAAATCTGGTATAAAAGCTAAAATTGAAGCAGGAAATATGTACATGCAGGTTTCCTACAGTGGAACAACATCATTGATGTCAAAACATCGTCATCATTTTGACAGTCATATTATTGAGAACTACTGTTTATTTTGATTGCACCCAACTGTCATTTCGGATCACATGCCTCAGTTATAACAAATGAAAAATAAACTATATTCAACCCTTTTTAGACCAACATTCAATATGACAAATATTTATAATGACAATTTCAATGGAATGAATCCTTAGCCTATGATGAGATGTATTAATGGAGATGTTCAAGAATTTATTATTACATATTCCAAGAAAATATGTTTTGGATATTTGTTAAGGCAATTCTAATAAATGTCCACAACATTTGTTTCTTGGAGTAATTAAGGAAAAAAGGTCATTTATTACATATACTACATGTGGGGATTCTTTACAGCAGGAAATTCTTTATAATGACAAAATGTAGGGAAGAAATGTTTTAACGAGGGTCCTCTTGACATTACACTCTCTGGTCACCTACTGGGCTTTTTCTTTAATTGTAGAGAGAACATAAATATTGGTGTTTTAAGACTTGTGGTCTGCCACTGATTAAAGAAGGGCAGTTGTAAGTTTCTGGTGTACGAGTTAACCACTTATGTATAAGCCCATCCGGGAAAAGCTTTGTTAGGTAACTGATCGGCTCGATGTGATCTTAATAATGTTGACCAGATTGTTAATCTCTTAACAAACAAGTTATGGGAGACCACAGTTATGGGAGGGTGGATTTGTCTGCCTTACTGATGTAAAAAAGATTGGTTCTCATACAGCAATATGAAAATCACACACAGACTTACTTCACGTGCATGTCAGACAGCTAGAGGATTGCTGGCGCTGGCAGATTTTATTAAACATTATAGCATTGTGACTTGCTTTCAGGGAGCTGTTTCAGTAAAGATTTGGATGATGGTAATGTTTTAGCCGTTTAGGATAAACTGGTTGTTTGCACTATTTCTCATGGAAAAGCTTTGTCACTTAAAACGTTTTTCATCAATCATGAGACCAATTTTATTACAACTGCCATTCTTAGAGTGAGAGAAACTTGAACTGGCTTTTATTATACAACATTAACTGGCTTTTATTATACAACATTAGACACACATGCATGCATGTGCACCCACACCCAGACAGAGGTTTAGAATCTGTTGTTTTTAATTCAGTACGCATGGACTATTGGTTTTATAAGAGCCTTATTCATACTTTGACAGTTACAATGGTACCAATACGGCCCCCGCCCATAGGGGCTTGAAGAAATATATGGGCTGCATGATGCTACCACGCAGAGCTGAATCCGGCCCGCACACTAGTACTGGTAAACCGCTTAGAGGATCTAAGGTGTGAGGCGGACCGTCCATGCTAATAAACCCTATTGGTTTCATTGGGCGACAGGGCTTGAGAAGTCATTTCATCTCAATGTCGGGTAAAAGTCGCACAAAATTGGAAGCAACGTCTCCAAAATGACCTTTACAGTGTTGACGGGGACGTTAAACCTTAAATCAATCAAACAAAACAATGGTACAACTGTAGGATGGAGTAAAACATGTGGATGGTTTTCAAAATTACATTTGCAGAAGTTTTTTAGGTTCTGTCTTTCTCTAAATCCATATCAATTTTGGCTGTTACTGATAAAAATTATGCTTTGAAAGTTTGAATTGTCCAAATGTGGTCCATATAATATTGTTTAATTTGTGCAGAGCAAAATCTCAAATCAGCCAAATGTTGTACAGTCTGATCCGAGTCGTTGCTGCGTGCAATCTTGCTTCCCATAAGCCAAATGCTTTTCTTGTAGACAGGGAAAGCTGTATGTTTACAGATGGGGATAGTGACTAAGTGCTCCTGTCTTACTTGATTTTGCTCATGTCGTAACAAAATGCAAACCCTGACACAAGAAAACTTGTCTTTTGGGATTTTCTGCAACGTAACTCACAGACAGGCCTGCTCAGCTAAGTAGACTAGAAATAGTTGAAATTTAGTGATATAGAAAGTAGATGTACTTTACCACTCTGACAGCGAACACCAAAGATGTTGACCAGACTGCACAGAAGTGCAGGGCCCAGTTGTTCAAAGCATTGTTAGCTTAACAAGCTCGTTAGTGGCCATACTGTTAACTGTTCTTGCAAGTTTAATACCTAAAATTTTGTTATTTTTGCTGAAAAAAATGTGAGCAGCTTTTGCATATGCAAAACCTGCTCACATTTTTTCAGCAAAAATATTAGCATATTTACCATAATAAATGATCAAAGTTTTAACGATAAGTTAACTAACAACGTCGTTAGTTTTTAATAACTGGCCCCAGTAGTGCAGTCTGATCAGCACCTTTGTTGTTAGCAAATGATTAAAAAGTTTAAAGTGAGGATTGACTTTGTTTAATCCATTATTGATTTCCTGCAGATATGGTCTTTCTTTAGGGGTTCCGCAAGGGGAACCACTCAGTCACCCTTTTTCCCCTTACCTAGGTCATGCAGCTAGTACATGTCTGCAAGATCTTGTTATAGTTAACACCACCTGAAGATGATGCCTTGTAAGACATTACACCTATCAGGTTTCTGCTCCACATGGCCCTCACATGATAAGATTCCTGTCCAATCAGATTAGCTCCTTATCTTATACTGGCATTTGGATAGACCATCATTTTCAAGCATGGCAGGCAGCAAGCAGCATCAAGTGACGCCATATTGAATTTCTTGTTTCAAACTTTTATTTCCACCCTTCAGTTGTGGTATATATCTATACCTACAAATATATGTATGTATTTAAATATATTTTTTTTAGCTCGGCTGTTTTCGAAGAAAATGACGAGGTATTGTCATAGCTCTGGGGTCGTCTGCGTCGTCGTCATGCAAAAACTTGGACATTTTGTAATGTCTCTGTCATTACTGAACATATTTACTTGAAACTCGGACTAGTTGTTCATTATGAAAAGGGGGAACTCATACCACTAGGTGAAGTTACCCTCAAAATATTTTTGGCACAGTTATGCCCCTTTTTAGACATAATTTTTGTTTTTCTAAAAGAAACTGCAGCCGAGCGGTGCTCTTGTTTAATAAGTTTTTTTCATGGCTCAGCTTATCACTATGTCATTACTTCATTCACATCGATACATACATAAGAAAACTCTCTCAGACACACACAAAAACACAAGCCCATAGTATTGATGATGTTTACCTTAAACTTTATATAGATAAAGTATTTGTATAATAGCAGTATATTGTCACAATGTTCTTCTAATAGTTTTGACATCTTGCTCACCAAAGATTTCATGTTCTGTGCCTTTTATCTTTGCCCTGGACACCCATTAATACTTTCCCTCTTAGTTTGTACTAAATTCTGTGCACCTGTGGGTACCAAGGTTGTGGGGCAATTTAGATGAAGTGATTTTGGGTATTTTTTACCATTTATGTACTAGATTTTTGATATTGATTAGATTTTTAAGGGAGACATAATACTTTTAGTTTTGCCTCTATTCAGTAAAATCACAGTTTATCAGATTGATAAGATGATGGAAATGTATTGAAATAGTAACTTACTTGTATTGTTAGCTCACCTGAGCCGAAGGCTCATGTGAGGTATTAGTATACCACGAGCCGTCGTCCGTCGTCCACACTTTCAACGAAGTATATCTCTGGAACCAGTGGGCCAGCCTTGATCAAATTTCATATGAACCATCATCAGGTAGGGGGAAAGGCTGTATTAGGTTTTCGTGCAGATCAGATGAGAACTCTGGTTGCCACAGCAACAAAGAGCTCCCATAGGCTTAACATAGGAAAAAGCTTGTCATCACTCTAGCTCCGTCAATTTTTTTCTGATCGACTTCATTCTTGCAGATAACGAGGACAGGCATGAAATCTCGATCAAGTTCAATTTTGGGCTGAATCGGATTATTCACTCAGGAGTTACGTGCCCTTGAGCGTTGAAAAATTGCCTATTGACTTAACATGGGGAGAATGTTGTCATCACCGTAGCTGCTTCAATTATTTTCAGATTGGCTTTATTCTTGCAGATAACCAGCACAGCCATGAAATCTCGGTCAGTTTCGATAACTGGCAGAATCGGATCATTCACTTAGGAGTTACCTGCCCTTGTGTGTTTTTGCATTAGGGTTAATGGGAATTTCAAAAATGTATATCTTAAAGTCTACTTGGCCAACTTTGATCAAATTCATGTGTCGCATTATTGGGCAAGTGGAAAGGCTTCATTAGGTTTTCAGGCAGATCTGAGTGGAACTCTGGTTGCCATGGCAACATCTAGCTCCCATAGACTTCACATAGGAAAAAGCTTGTCATCACTCTAGCTCCGTCAATTTTTTTCTGATCGACTTCATTCTTGCAGATAACCAGTACAGGCATAAAATCTCGGTCAAGTTCGATTTTGGGCCGAATCAGATAATTCACTCAAGAGTTACGTCCCCTTGAGCGCCCGAAAAATTGCCTATCGACTTAACATGGGGAAAATGTTGTCATCACTGTAGCTGCTTCAATTTTGTTCGGATTGGCTTCATTCTTACAGATAACCAGCACAGCCATGAAATCTCGGTCAAGTTCGATAATTGGCAGAATCGGATCATACACTTAGGAGTTACCTGCCCTTGTGCATTTTTGCATAAGGGTTAATGTGAATTTCAAAAATGTATATCTTGAAGACTACTTGGCCGACTTTGATCAAATTTCATGTGTAACATTATTGGGCAAGTGGAAAGACTGCATAAGGTTTTCATGCAGATCCGAGTGGAACTCTGGTTACCATGGCAACATATATCTCCCATAGACTTAACATAGGAAAAAGTTTGTCATCACTCTAGCTCCATCAATTTTTTTCTGATCGACTTCATTCTTGCAGATAATAAGGACAGGCATAAAATCTCGGTTAAGTTCGATTTTGGGCAGAATCGGAATATTGACCTCGGAGTTACGTGACCTTGAGCGACAAAAAATTTGCCCATTGACTGAACATAGGGAAAATGTTGTGACAACGATAGCGACTTGAATTTTTTTCAGATCAGCTTCAAACTTGCAGGTAACGAGGACAGACATAAAATCACGGTTAAGTTCGATTTTTGGCCGAATCGGATTATTTGCCTTGGAGTTACCTGCCCTTGAGCATGAAAAAATACATTGTGACCACGATAGCAACTTTATTTTTATTCAGATCAGCTTCAAACTTGCAGGTAACGAGGACAGGCATAAAATCCCGGTTAAGTTCGATTTTGGGCCGAATCGGAATATTGACCTCGGAGTTACGTGACCTTGAGCGACAAAAAATTTGCCCATAGACTTAACATAGGGAAAATGTTGTGACTACGATAGCGACTTGAATTTTTTTCAGATCAGCTTCAAACTTGCAGGTAACGAGGACAGACATAAAATCTCGGTTAAGTTCGATTTTGGGCCGAATCGGATTATCTGCCTTGGAGTTACCTGCCCTTGAGCATAAAAAAATACGTTGTGACCACGATAGCAACTTTATTTTTATTCAGATCAGCTTCAAACTTGCAGGTAACGTGGACAGGCATAAAATCTCAGTTAAGTTCGAATCGGAATATTGACCTCGGAGTTACATGACCTTGAGCGACAAAAATTTGCCCATAGACTTTACATAGGGAAAATGTTGTGACTACGATAGTGACTTGAATTTTTTTCAGATCAGCTTCAAACTTGCAGGTAACGAGGACAGACATAAAATCTCAGTTAAGTTCGATTTTGGGCCGAATCAGATTATTTGCCTTGGAGTTACCTACCCTTGAGCATAAAAAAATACGTTGTGACCACGATAGCAACTTTATTTTTATTCATATCAGCTTCAAACTTGCAGGTAACGAGGACAGGCATAAAATCTCGGTTAAGTTCAATTTATGGCCGAATCGGAATATTGACCTCGGAGTTACGTGACCTTGAGCGACAAAAAATTTGCCCATAGACTTAATTAGGGAAAATGTTGCGACTACGATAGCGACTTGAATTTTTTTCAGATCAGCCTCAAACTTGCAGGTAACAAGGACAGACATAAAATCTCGGTTAAGTTCGATTTTGGGCCGAATCGGAATATTTGCCTTGGAGTTTCCTTGCTCTTGAGCATAAAAAAATACGTTGTGACCCAGTAGCAACTTTATTTTTATTCATATCAGCTTCAAACTTGCAGGTAACAAGGACAGGCATAAAATCTCGGTTAAGTTTGATTTTGGGCCGAATCGGAATATTGACCTCGGAGTTATGTGACCTTGAGAGACAAAAAAATTTGCCCATAGACTTAACGTAGGGAAAATGTTGTGACAGAAATAGCGACTTGAATTTTTAGCTCACCTGAGCCAAAGGCTCCAGTGAGCTGATAGTATACCAAGGCTCCGGAGTCTGTCGTCTGTCGTCCGTCCATCCGTCGTCCACACTTTCAATGAAGCATATCTCAGAAGGCAGTCGACCAATCTTGTTTAAATTTTATGTGTAGCACCATTGGGCAAGGGGAAAGGCTGCATTAGGTTTTGGAGCTAGTCTGGTTCATTTGTTCCTTCATTCTTCTTTCTCTCCATATAGAGATAGTAGACCAATGTTAAATTTTTAATCAAGATTTCTCAGGAACTATAAAAGCTAGAAGCATCAAATTTGGTATTCAATAGAATAATGATGACTTATTTTGTGTAAGAGACATTGGGCTTTCTCAGCTTATTTGTTCATCTGTTCTTTCATTCTTCTTTCTCTCCATTTTGACCAATGTTAAATTTTCGTCAAAGATTTCTCAGGAGCTATAGAAGCTAGAAGTCTCAAACTTGGAATGCAATGCAATAATGATGACTTATATCCTGTAAGGGTCAATGGGCTGGATTCTATTAGCAGATTTAGTAGTCAAGTCTGTGAATTGTTAAAACTTAAGTTCCTCAGGTGAGCGGTTTAGGCTCATTGAGCCTCTTGTTTAACTCTTATCATGCTGTTCACGACAACCCCTATCTTTGGAAACAGTGTAGATCCAGATCAGATGGCTTCTGAAGAAGCCATCTGATCAGGATCTACACTGTTTGACATTAAGTTTATGGCTGTGTAAGAATAAATTACATCAAGTAATCTGATTGGTTCAAAGTCAGAGATGGGTGTGGCTAAACTGAATATTCAGCAAGAGAAGGGTTAATACATTTTGTTCTGTATAGGAGCTTTCATCCTTTAGGAGGAGTCTGTTTTGAAAGTTTAGGGATGTCAGATTGAGTTACTTGTAGAAATTTGTTTGGAATATTGCTGAACTGTTTTGCATACCGTGAAAACACTGATCAGGGCCTGCACTGTTTGCCAGTATCCTGTTGGGGTTTTCCCTGTATAAAAGGGGTTAAGTCTAAATCATATTAAAATGTAGTCTGCTGAATCTTTTTCAAATATATTTTTGCATACAGGTAAACAATGTGGTCCCAGATCAGACTGCAAGAGTCCAAACTGTTTGCAAAAATGACTTAGCAAGTTATCAGCAGATGACAAAGCAGTCCACAATTGTTGTGATTGGCATCTTTTGGGTTAAGTCATGAAAATTTCTATATAAAGAAGGTGGAAGCAAGAACTTGCTAAAAAGAGGTCTATGTTGATAAATACAGGGCAGATTTTTCACCTCTCCTTAAAAGCATCTGTTGTATCCTTTAAAACCGACACTCCTTGATGAATCCCTTTCACATGGGAGCCGACTCATGAGAAAAGGATACTTCATATAGTTCATCTGGCATTACTGACAATGACCAATCTTAATCACATTTGAGAAATGTTACTATTTGTGTGTTCTAAGATGGCTGATGAGACTGCTTCTAGCTCTGAACTGTCTGTTGCAAATAGAGCAACAGAGGGTAGAGGAAGACAGCTCTGTTGGTGATGCCTTAGCTATGGCTTTGCGTTGTGCGCATTTCTGCTCAGCTTCACTGATTCTTTTTGCCTCATATTCATTGGCTAGCTCAGTTGGTAGAGTGTCCGCTCCGGGGAACGGGAGGTCTCGGGTTCGATCCCGGGCCGCGACATACCAAAGTCGTTAAAAATGGTACTAGCTGCTCCTCGCTTGGCACTCAGATTTACGGGGTAGAGCTAGGACTGGTCGATCCAGTGTCAGGATAATGTGACTGGGTGTGGTATCATGTAATGTGTCTGGGGCATGATACTTCAGTGAGGCAGCACTATAAACGTGAGCATTGAGCTCCCTGTCGCAAACAGACACTGTCGTGATATGACTGAAAAATTGTTGAAAGCGACGTTAAACCCGAATTCACACACACACACACACATATTCATTGGCATCCCTTTTGGTGAGACCCCACCACTTTGCTTTGTCCTGTGCAATTCGTTCCCACGACTCGGTTGGAATGTTGAAGTCCCTGAGGGAGGCTTTGAGGGTGTCCTTGTAGCGCTTCTTCTGACCGCCTTGTGAGGGTTTGCCCATTTCTAGTTCTCCATAGAGACTTTTCTTTGGCAAACGTTCCTCAGGCATTCTGGTAACATGGCCTGTCCATCTTAACTGTGCTAATTTCAGAAGAGTATGTACACTTTGCATCCCTGCCCTGTTCAGGAGTGTTCTAAGACAGCTAGTATGGAAGTGATTTGGTCTTTTGGTGTGCCTTTGGTAAACTGTCCATGTTTTACATGCATACAATAGTGTTGGTAGCACTACAGCTCTGTAGACTTTGAGTTTTGTGGCAAGTCTGATTCCACTTCGATCCCAGACACTACCACATAGTCCAAATGCTGCATTAGCTTTGGCAATCCTGGCATTGACTTCATCATCAATGTGCAAGGCTCTTGACAGTGTGCTCCCAAGGTAGGTGAACTTGTCTACCATTTGCGATCTTTGACCTTTCTCTGGGATGGTGGGCTCTTTGTTGGAAAGGTTTGCAAGAAGATGCAGCAAATGACATAAACAGATGGCATTTTCTTATGGCATAGGTGACAAGTAAAGACTCATCCATGCAATCTTAGAAATACTATCCTGTTGTCAGACATGTAGAACAGACCATGAGGTTTTGTTTATTTCAGTTGAGGGTTTACATCCATGTCAACACTATTTAGGTCATTTTGGAGTCACTGCTTCCGATTTTGAGGGACTTTTACCCGACATTGAGATGAAATGACATCTCAAGCCCTACCATCCATAAAAACCACTAGGGTTAAGGAGCAGTCCGACTCGCATCACTTTTCCTGCGGCAGGCTTTGACCTAAGCGGTTTACCAGTAATCAAGATTGGTCGGTTTCAGCTCTGCAGGGAAGCATCATGCAGCCCAGTCTATTTCTCCAAGCCCCGATGGGCGGGGGTGCTCAGAGACCATGAGGTAGCTGCAAACAAGAAATCGGGCAACTAGTCCTTTTATTTGGCTGCACATTTGCATTTCAAGAACATATAACAGAGAATGCTAAGGGTCCTTTTCTCATTGGTTGGCTGATTAAATAGTTGTTAACCCTTGTCCTGCTGAATATTTAAATATGTCACACCCACTACTGATTATCAGCCAATCAGATTTCTTGATGCAAATTATTGCAACAAATTCATAAACTGGATGGCAAACAATGAAGATCCTGATCAGATGGCTTCTTCAGAAGCCATCTGATCTGGATCTACATTGTTTCAAAGATAAGGCATATCCGGGCTCAGCAGGACAAGGGTTAACAAACATCCTTGATTCCTACACACAATGTTGTAGAGAGTCACATCCTTTAATCTTCAAATGCCAATCACAACAGTTGCCATCTGGTTGCTTTAAAAGTTATTGTTGCAAACAGTGTGGACCCAGATCAGACTGCAGTCTGTATGCCAAAATATGTTTGAAAGGTTTGCAAGAAGATGCAGCAGACGGCATAAACAGACATTTTCAGATGCATCTTATAAGTTAAAACTGAAAGCTGAAATCATCATCCTGTCACAGAGACAGTTATAACATTTGCTTGTTTGTTTGTTTGAATTGAGGTTTGACAACCCCGTCAACACTATTTAGGTCATTTTGGAGACGTTGCTTCTAGTCTTATTGGACTTTTACCTGACACCGAGATGAAATGACATCTCAACCCCTGCCACCCAATGAAACCAATAGGACAGGCTTTTTCTAAGTGGTTTACCAGTACTCATGTGTGGTCAGTTTCAGCTCTGTGTGGAGGCACCGGGGGGGGGGGGGGGGGGGGGGGGTGCGGAGGCAGTTGCAACATGTGTCAGTGCATGACAAAACCTACGATAAGGCTTGAGCAGCCAGTGAAGACTTAGATTAGTCTGCGCATCTGTGCAGTCTGATCAAAGTCTTCACTTATCACATTAACAGACTATAGCCCCCAGGCTATGGAAAGAGCCATAGGCTACATATTTTGTCATAGTGGGTTGATGTGGAGATTGATCCTGAGTCTTTGCTTGTTGCACTAGTCTTATTGTACCGTAATTATCCTAACTATTGGGACAGACAGGCCTAGGCAAACAGTGCAGACCTTGATCAGACTGCTCCTGAAGGAGCAGTCTGATCAGGGTCTACACTGTTTGTCTGCCTGCACCTTTTGGACTCCTTGCTGGATCGTGAAATAAATTTGTTAAAATTTTAGGAGAATTATTGCAAGTCCTCAGTGTTCGAATTTTTAAGATTGTTACGGTAGATTTTGTTATGCATTGGTTGACAAGGAAAATTATGAATCGTCTCTCCAGATGTTATCAGATGCAATTGAAAGCGAAAGACAAAAATTTCAGGCTCTGGTAATCATAGCTCTAGATAAGGGGAAGTTACCAGATAAGGGAGAGTAACAAGGCCAATTAACACTTTCACCCATGAGATTCTAAAGTGGACTCTTCTATTTTTGAATTTGGACATATCCATTCTGTTAAAATAGGGGATTATTCAATAATCATTAACAGGATGACAAGAAGTGTACTTCCTGATGAGATGGCTCATTATGAACCACCTCATCTGTGTCAGATACCTGCACCAGTCATGGTGACCAGTCTACAGAGTTAAAAGGCTTAACCCTTATCTTGCTGTTCACGACAACCCCTATCTTTGGAAACAGTGCAGATCCAGATCAGATGGCTTCTGAAGAAGCCATCTGATCAGGATCTACACTGTTTGACATTCAATTTATGAATTTCTAGGAATAAATTACATCAAGTAATCTGATTGGTTCAAAGTCCGAAATGGGTGTGGCTAAAATGAATATGCAGCAAGAAAAGGCTTAAGTGATAAGTTTCCTTATTTCTGTTCATAAACCTGTGTTGTGGGTACTAATTAGAATCTCCCTATTATGTTGATTTTAGCTAGTACCCACTTTAAAGGTTTTTGTGAAGAATTAAGAAAAAGTTTCCTTCAGTCATCCTGGTTATTCATAGAGGCGATTCTAATGTGTACACACAGCATACATTCTTCATTATAGAACACAGAAAAAGATGTTCTAAAGTATGTCGTTATGCCTCCTGGCATTAGCCCTCAGTGGCTCGAACTACCCCTGTCTCGAACAGATTTTCATGGTCCCAAAGGTGTTCGAGCCATTGAAGGTCGACTGTATATATTGACCTCCCTTCAGCACTTCAAAAAAAGATTGAAGAAACAGTTTTGCTTGAGGCAACACCTAGAATGACCTTTTGATTGACTGTAGCAACTCCGCATGAAGGGAAGCATAATTTTAATTTATTTCAGTTATCATGTTTTGCACACTCTGGAAGTTTGCTTCGGGAGAGCTTCGGGATTGGCATAACTTTTTATCACCTAACCTTTCCTTGCACAGTTTATTTATTTATTTACAGAAATTTCTCACAACATGGTAGGAAAGTTTCATTTTGTTGATCTGGCAGGCTCAGAGAGAGCTCATAAAACAGGAAATGTTGGGGACAGATTTAAAGGTAAGAAAAGTAGTAAACAAATAGCTTGATACTGCCTGTTTATATCATACAGATTATATAGGAATAGAAGGTGTCTGTGTTTAAAACAAATAGGTACACCTGATATAGTTTTAATCCCCTGCCTCAAAGCAGAGTGGGGATTATAGGAATGGGCTTCGTCTGTTTGTAACACTTTCTTGTCCGCTCAATATCTTATGAACCCTTTTATAGATTTTCATTAAATGTTGGTCAAATATTCAGCTCAGTGAGTTAAAATGCAGAACCTATATATAAATCATGCTGACTCAAGGTAAAGATCACAGTTGAAGGCCAAAAGTTTGAGCCTTGAACTTTTTGTCCATTCCATATCCCCTTTACCCCTGGAAGGATTTTCATTAAATTTGGTTAAATGTCTGCCTATGTGAGATGATGTGCAGAACCCATAATTCAACCATGTCAACTCAAGGTGAAGGTCACAATTGAAGGACACGAATTGGAGCCATCTGTCTGAAAAACACTTTCTTGTCTGCTCCTTATTTCATGAACCCTTTGATAGATTCATTAAACTTTGGTCAAATATTCACCTCAGTGAGCTGATATGCAGAACTCATAGATAAACCATGCCGATTCATGGTCAAAGTCACAGTTCAAGGTCACAAGTTTGAGCCTTGAATTTTTTTGTCCATTCCATATCTCCTTTACCCCTGGAAGGATTTTCATTAAATTTCGGTCAAATTTTTGCCTAAGTGAGATGATGTGCAGAAGGTCACAATTTTCTAAACATTTTAGCAAAGTTATTTCCTAATCCAGTAAGGAGTCCAAAAAGTGCCCACAGATTTGCAAATAGTTTAGAGCCTGATCAAACTGCTGTTTCAGGAGCAGCAAGCAGTCTGATCTGGGTCAGCACTGTTTGCTTAGATCTGTCTGTCCCAATACTTATGGTAGTTTTCCTTAACTGCTCACAGACAAGTAGAGAAGACACTGGGGTAGCTTTTGTGTAAGAAGTCATACAGCTATCCCTCTCAGTTTTGATAATGCCTTTTTCATGTGCTGCTTTGTGTGTGTGTTTGAGGTTTATGTCCCACCAACAGCTAAGTCATACAGAGATGGGACCTCTGTTTAAAGACACATCCCAAAGTCTACCGAAGCCGAGGATGAAATCCACAACCCATGTTTATAAGGTAAGTAGCTTAACCACTACACCACCGAGGCTTTTCCTGGACATAATGTATGAAAATTTCAGTCTTTTATTTCTGCCGGTTTCAGAGAAAGGGCGGGATGGTACTTCCGCACAGAGCTGAAACCGGCCAAACTTGCGTACTAATATACCACTTAGGTCTAAGCTTGCCGAAAAAAGTGATACGTGTAGGAACACCTCTTAAACCTAAGTGGTTTCTTTAGGTGGTAGGGCTTGAGATTTCATTGCATCTCAGTGTCAGGTAAATGACCTTAATAGTGTTGACAGGGACGTAAAATCTCAATAGGCCAGTCATTTTAGCCCAAAAAGACCCTCAACCTCAAACAAATTCCTTCAGAAGGGTTTCCACTATTTTCCAAATCAGTGAGGTGTCCTGACTTACAGAAAAAAAATCCCCAAAAATATTCCCTGGTGAAATTGATTTTTTGGGGGAAAATGTTCGAAATTTGAATAAAAATCGCCAAAAACAGGAATTAAATTATAAAAAATTCATTAAATTATATCAAATTTATTTGAATAGTCAAAAATAAGCCAACTATTGTCAGGTAGCGATAAAAGAAGTTTTAGCTTTATATGTGTACAGAAACCTGCCTTTTTTGGGGTAAAAACATGGAAATATTGACAAAAAAACGCAGAAAATGGGAATAAATTTTTAAAAAGAGACTGGTTTGGATTCTTGAAAATGTTTTGGTGTAAAAAGTTACATATGTGTATAAGTTAACTACAGGAAAAAAAAAATAAAATTTTATATGTCAAAAAAAAATCATTTTTGCGGGGTAGGCAAATGCACATTTTTTATATAAAACACTCATAATCCATTAGTTTTTAGGCAAGTAGCAACCACAGTAAAAAAATGTATGATGTCGAACCAATTTATATAGCCACATGTGCACTAACTACTCTCAAGTAGCTATAAAAAACATTCAGTTTTGTGCCTGCTCAGAAGTTTGCCTTTTAAGGGAGAATTTCAAAATTTTGACCAAAAAGCGAGGGAAACGGGAATGTATTTGAAAAAAAGTTAGTGGTGAGGATTCTTGAAAATGTTTTGATGCAAAAAGTTACATATGGACAACCGTTAACTACAGAAACAAAGAAAGGTATTGAAATGTTTTTAAAGTTTCATTTTTCCGGCGATGAAAATGTTGAATTTTACCGAAAAATACCATCTGTTTTTCACATGTAGGAATTACTTCGCAAAATGTCATAGTACATACATGTCTGACGTGGAGCTGGCATGTATTACCAGTTATGCACAAACTACTTTGAAGCAGCTATTAAATGCTTCAACTTCATACCTTCACAGAAATGTTCTTTTCTAAGGTTGTTGGAAATTTTGCCAAAGAAAAAAACATGGAAAATGAAGATTTTAATACATGTATCCGGGGCTTTTGAAAACGCTTTGATTTAGCGTTACATCAGATTACTGCATGAAGAAACATTTTTAGCTTTTGAAAAACAAATCCTTATTTCAGGGTAAAAAGATAATTCTTTTACAGAAAAAAAAACATGAAAAAATGAACATGTATTATGTATTTTTGCTTTCATAAGCATAAAGCTTCTGTGAATCTATTGCAACTGGTCACTGTCCATGGTCGTCACTGTCATCCGTCTGCCCTTCTGTTCTCAATTTTCTTAAATTGTTTTTCTTAAGTCACTAAATCTTGTTCAGAGTTATCCAAAAATCCATTCCATGCAACTCTGATTGTCATGGGAACAAAAACAAGGAAATTAGCAAGATTACTTATCCAAAACCAGAACAAGAAGGTCTTTTATTAGGTTTGGCAAGCAGCTTTTATCAACATTGTTTAAATCATAGCCTTGGGGTCAAAAGTGTACCCATCCCTGGTGTTACAAATGTTGTACATGAACTGACAACCTGAAACTAGATGATGTTGGCCTTTGATATTTAATAGGTATCCTCATCTAGTGGATCTCTGCCAATTAAGATTGCCCAGAGTATAGCCCTGAGGTACCAATTGGCCCACACTAGGGTCTGCTGTTCGAAGAATTCCATCCCATGCAGCTTTTTTTGCCATGTCAGAAAAAAGGAGAACAATTAAATTAAGTAAAATCTTTAAAAATCATCTTGTAAAAAGCTGTAAGGTTTTAGAGATTTGGTATGTAGCTTTTTCCAAGACTGTTGAAATTATAGCCCTGGGGTCAAAAATGAACCCCCCCCCCCCCCCCCCTCTGATGGTCACTTGTTTTAAATTGACCCATATTGGAAAACTTTAAAAATCTTCTTGCCTGAAAATGGAAGGGTCGGGCCTTTGAATGTTTGGTAAATATAGCTTCAGATAGTGAATTTTTGTCAAGAGTGTTCAAAAATTGATTCATATAGGGAAAACTATAAAAAATCTATGTCCTTAATATTTGTATGTATATTCATCTAGTTTACTTTTACCAAGATTGTTCAAATCATAGCACTGTTATCAACAAGGGCCCGCCTTCAGAATCACTTGTTTTACACAGACATTTTAACATCTTCTCGTGAGATGAAACAGAGGGCCAAGGCCTTTGATATTTGGTATACCTTATACAGTATTGCTCAACCAAGATTGTTTATATTATATCCCAGGAATAAAAAATTGCCCAACTCCAGAGGGTCACTTATTTTGAATATACTGAATTAGGGAAAAGCTTTTAAAACAACATTGAAACTAGAAGGCCCACGACCTTTGACATTTGGTAAGTACGTGTAGCTGCATCAAGTAAACCTTTATCAGTGTGTTCAAATTACAGCTATAGGGTCAGATATGGCCCCATCATTGGGGGAAATTTGTGAACCACGAGCAGTGTGCTCATGCCATGTAATTTGGACCATTTCCATCATCCGTCCTTTCACAATTTCTTTACTGCAAGGGTTTCAACTAAACTGCAGGAATAATCCTCGGGTGATCTTAAAAAGTTTTCATAGAATTGTATTACCTGGAGAAGAGTAACGGGCTGATTACACAAATGTTCCTTGGGTGGCCCTCCACCAACGTTGTTCAAATTAATCAGTGGTGTAGAGATTAATTGGTGTGCCTTGTTGTCCTTAAATGGTCTAAATGTAAGCACTGCTTGTCAAATACGGTATTGGTACTCAATACAGGACACATTGCCACTCTTGGAGATGAAATTCAAACAAAAAAGGTAAAAGTTCATGAGAAATTTCAATATTCAGTATGCAAATATGTTTGCTTTGATGAGGGATATACATGCAGGACCATCATGGTTTTCTTGCTTTGAAACTGTTTGACTGTTCCTTCCTCAGGTATTTAGTTAAAGTATGTTAATTTAGTAACTTTGTTGCATCTTTATAGAAATAAGCAGAAAATGCTATTTGTGGCTTCTGTTGTCCTTATTCATGTTAGATTATGGCGAGATATACAGTGATATTGTTAAATCAAGCTTTTAGTTTTGCAGAGTTTGCGGTTTGATTTTGAATGCAAAAATATATCTAAAAAACATTATTAATAAAATGTCACTGGATAAGAAGGAAAGGCAACATATTTCCAGTTGCTGGATGGTTGCCCTGTCCCACGTACTATTTTATTAGCTCACCTGTCACGTAGTGACAAGGTGAGCTTTTGGGATCACTTTTTGTCCGTCGTCCGTCGTGCGTCCGTGCGTGCGTGCGTCCGTGCGTGCGTCCGTAAACTTTTCTTCAAACGACATCTCCTCCTAAACCACTGATCGGATTTGGACCAAACTTCACAGGAATGATCCTTAGGTGGTCCCCTTTCAAAGTTGTTCAAATGGTTCCGGTCCATTGCACATATAGGTCACAGGAGCCAAAAATAGATTTTTTTCACCGAAAACTTAAAAAATCTTCTTCTCTGAAACCGCAAGGCCCAGGTCTTTGATATTTGGTATGAAGCTTCATCTAGTGGACCCCTACTAAGATTGTTCAAATTTTAGTGCTGGGGCCAAAAATGCCCCCGCACGGGGGCCCTTTGGTTTTGCATGGGCTTATATGGGGAAAATCTTTAAAAATCTTCTTCTCTGAACCCGCAAGGCCCAGATCTTTGATATTTGGTATGAAGCTTCATCTAGTGGACCCCTACCAAGATTGTTCAAATTATAGTGCTGGAGCTAAAAATGCCCCCGCACGGGGGCCCTTTGATTTTACATAGGCTTATATAGCGAAAATCTTGAAAAATCATCTTCTCTGAAACCGCTAGGCCCAGATCTTTGATATTTGGTATGAAGCTTCATCTAGTGGACCCCTACCAAGATTGTTCAAATTGTAGTGCTGGAGCTAAAAATGCCCCCGCACGGGGGCCCTTTGGTTTTACATGGGCTTATATAGGGAAAATCTTGAAAAATCTTCTTCTCTGAAACCGCATGGCCCAGGTCTTTGATATTTGGTATGAAGCTTCATCTAGTGGACCCCTACCAAGATTGTTCAAATTATAATGCTGGGGCCAAAAATGCCCCCGCACGGGGGCCCTTTGGTTTTACAAGGGCTTATATAGGGAAAATCTTTAAAAATCTTCTTCTCTGAAACCGCAAGGCCCAGGTCTTTGATATTAGGTATGAAGCTTTATCTAGTGGACCCCTACCAAGATTGTTCAAATTATAGTGCTGAAGCTAAAAATGCCCCCGCACGGGGGCCCTTTGGTTTTACATGGGCTTATATAGGGAAAATCTTTAAAAATCTTCTTCTCTGAAACCGCAAGGCCCAGGTCTTTGATATTTGGTATGAAGCTACATCTAGTGGACCCCTACCAAGATTGTTCAAATTATAGTGCTGGGGCCAAAAATGCCCCCGCACGGGGGCCCTTTGATTTTACAAGGGCTTATATAGGGAAAATCTTGAAAAATCTTCTTCTCTGAAACCGCAAGGCCCAGGTCTTTGATATTAGGTATGAAGCTTTATCTAGTGGACCCCTACCAAGATTGTTAAAATTATAGTGCTGAAGCTTAAAATGCCCCCGCACGGGGGCCCTTTGGTTTTACATGGGCTTATATAGGGAAAATCTTGAAAAATCTTCTTCTCTGAAACCGCTAGGCCCAGGTCTTTGATATTTGGTATGAAGCTTCATCTAGTGGACCCCTACCAAGATTGTTCAAATTATAGTGCTGGGGCCAAAAATGCCCCCGCTCCAGGGCCCTTTGGTTTTACATGGGCTTATATAGGGAAGATCTTTAAAAATCTTCTTCTCTGAAACCGTAAGGCCCAGGTCTTTGATATTTGGTATGAAGCTTCATCTAGTGGACCCCTACCAAGATTGTTCAATTTATAGCGCTGGGGCCAAAAATGCCCCCGCTCTGGGGCCTTTTGGTTTTACATAGACTTATATAGGGAAAATCTTGAAAAATCTTCTTCTCTGAAACCACAAGGCTTAGGTCTTCGATATTTGTTATGACGCTTCAGCTAGTGGACCTCTATAAAGATTGTTCAAATTATAGGCCTGAGACCAAAAATGCCCCCACCATGTGGCCCTTTGGTTTTACATAGACTTATATAGGGAAAATCTTTAAAAATCATCTTCTCTGAAACACAAGGCTTAGGTCTTTGATATTTGTTATGAAGCTTCAGCTAGTGGACCTCTACCAAGATTGTTCAAATTATAGCCCTGGGGCCAAAAATGCCTCCGCTCGGGGGCCCTTTGGTTTAACATAGACTTATATAGGGAAAATCTTGTTTTACATAGACTTCTATATGCAGGGTAAACCTTTAAAATCTTCTTTTCTGAAACCAGAAAGCCCAGGTCTTTCATATTAGATATGAAGCTTCATCTTGTGGACCGCTACCAAGATTGTTCAAATTTTAGCCCTGGGGCCAAATTGACCCTGCCCGGGGCCCACTTGTTATGCTTTGGATCAGGTGAGCGAACCAGGGCATTCTGGGCCCTCTTGTTTTTAATTTCCTTATTGCTTTGCCCAGAATTCACACAATAACGATTAATCCAGGGTAAAACACATGTCTACTATAGTTTGGACATGGATTTAGTTAGCTCAATGTTGCTTCTGATCTGTTACCATTTTGCATGTTCTTCTACAATTCCTGTTCATCTTTTCTCTTATTGGTCTTTGTGACTATCAAAAAATAGATGTCTTCTATCATGGAAAAGTGAACATATTTTTCTGATTCTTGCTGCATAGTTTTAGGCATTTCTTCTTTGTCTCCAAATGGGCATGTTGGCTTGAAGCATAACTGCTATATAGCTAAGAAATTACACATTTTAGACAAGAGTGAATCTATCAAATAAATCTTCCCAACAAATAATGTATCTGGGTTTTTGTTTGTTTGTTTTGAGGCTTAACCTCCCCGTCAACATGGTATAGGTCATTTTCAAGACGTTACTTCCAATTTTGTAGGACTTTTACCCGACATTGAGATGAAATGACATCTCAGTCTCTGTCGCCCAATGAAACCCATAGTGTTTATAAGCATGGACGGTCCGACTCGCACTGCTTTGCCTGGGCAGGCTTAGATCCTCTAGGCGTTTACCCGTGCACATGTGCGATCGGTTTTAGCTCTGCGTGGAAGCATCATGCAGCCCATCTATTTCTTCAAGCCCAAATGGGCGGGGGTCACGGTATCTGGGTTTAAAACAGTATTTTGTTGGATATAAACAACATTTTGGCACAATATAAGATGGTTCATGATCTGACAGTCTGGTATGTATATTTTTGACATTTATATATATGAATGCCTTCCTGCAGGACACATAATGATCAGTTAAAGACAAGTTATAGTGCACAAGACGGTACTATTTTGTATATTGTTAGAGCCCTATATTAAGTAGTATAGTGTTACTGGTGGCATATAATGGATTTTGAGGGTTTTGTGTAAAAAATGTGTATTTTCCTACCCGGAAAATTGACTTTTTAAATATCTAAAAAATTATTTACTGATATCTTACTTTTAACATCAAAACATTTTCATGAATCCTCACCACTAACTAAAAAGTCAAATTGCTGTGCAGGCACGAAGCTGAAGGATTTTTGAGAGCTACTTGATATAGTCAGCGTACATCTGGCTATATAAATTAGTTCGACATCATAAAATTTATTTTTATAATGTAATTTCTCCTTGACCGAAAATACTAAATTTTGGGTGTTTTTTATGTATACATGTGCATTTTCATACCCCGAAAAATGGAACTTTTTAAACATATAAAAATGTTATTATTTTCCTGTAGTTAACTTGTACACATATATAACGTTTTACATCAAAACGTTTTCAAGAAACCACACCAGTAACTTTTTAAAAATTTATTCCCATTTTTTGTCAATATTTCCCAGTTTTTACCCCAAAAACGACAGATTGCAGTACTCGTATCAAGCTAAAACTTCTTTTATCACTACTTGACAATAGTTAGCTCATTTTTTGGCTATTTAAATAAATTTGATATAATTGAATGAAATTTTTATAATTCAATTCCTGTTTTTGGCGATTTTTATTTAATTTTCGAACATTTTCCCCCCAAAAAATCAATTTCGCCAGGGAATATTTTTGGGGATTTTTTTCCTGTAAGTCAGGACACCGCACTGATACTAAAAATAGTGAAAACCCTTCTGAAGGAATTTGTTTGAGGTTCAATGCTATTTTGACTGGCCTACAACATAAACAAACAAATCCACCAATTTCAAAAGGGCATTTGTTACTTGCCAAAGAATGTGCACAAACTGGTCTGATTTTCTGCCAGGGATGTGATGCTCCTGTTTTCAAAAAAACAAAATACAGATTTGATCCAAAATGCTCAGAAACAACAATTTCTGGTGAGGGTATAAGGGATTTGGACAGTCTTCTGTAGATTTTTCTTCCCTTGAGCAATCACATCCCTGTCTTTGCCTGTCCGGGAAAAGAGTGGTTAGGTTAAGGGGAATGGAAACACCTTTATGGGAGGCAACTCCTGCACAAGTTTTTTTGTCTCCAATGTCAATAGGGGTCAACTTTTAAAGGAAAGAATTTGCTCCCAAATTCTTTCCTTTAAGAGTAGACCCCTTTTTCAGTGGAGCTGTACCTGTAGAAAAGCAAACAGGAAGTTCCGAAAGTTGTCTCCCATTGAAAAATGGTGGAAAATCTGACAGATGTTCCCATTGCCCTTAAGTGGCTGAAGTGTCCTGGATGTAAAACTAGAAAATAACCGAGCATAAAACCAGCGAGTTTTATTTTTTCAGAATCTGTCCATATCAACTCAGGTTTATTAGCTCTTGGTAATGTGATCAGTGCCTTGGGCGATCCTAAGAAGAAGAGCACACATATTCCTTACAGAGAATCAAAAATCACAAGATTATTGAAGGTATGCTTAATAAAAAAAATTGTGTTGCATTTCAAATTCCTACAGACATGAATATATGAAAAGGGAATGTAAACGTCTACTAATACATTTAAATATTTACACTTGTTGCACACTTTCCTTAGATAAGCCCTAAGAGACCAGGGGCCACTTCTGATACATGTAAATATTTACACTTGTTGCAACCCTTCCTTAGATAAGCCCTGAGACCAGGGGCCACGTGTTGAAACTCTAAAAAATTTGTTAGTTAACTTATCATTATGTCTCCCCCGAAAAAATTTTTTTCGGAGAGACATATTGTTTTTCCCCCCGGGCGTCTGTCTGTCTGTCCGTCTGTCCGTCTGTCCGTCTGTCACACATTCGTGTCCGCTCTGTAACTTGAAAACCGTTAGAGCTATCTTCACGAAACTTTGTGTAAATATTAATCAGCATTAGACGACGTGCAGTGCACAAGAACCATAACTCTCGCATTTATACTTTTTGAATTATCTCCCTTGGAAGTTTGTTGGTATGTATATATGTATGGGCAAATCGTGTCCGGTCAATAACTTTCTTATTTTTTGATGGATTTTAAAATTACTTGGCAGAAATATTAACAACCATAAGACGATGTGTGGTGCGCATGAGGCAGGTCGAAACCTCAAAGGTCAAGGACATACTTCGAGGTCAAAGGTCAAAAAAGGGGCCTTTTTTTCGTATTTGGTCAATAACTTCCTTATTTTGAGATGGATTTTAAAATTACTTGGCATAATCATTAACAACCATAAGACGATGTGTGGTGCGTCTGAGGTAGGTCGGTACCTCAAAGGTCAAGGTCATACTTAGAGGTCAAAGGTCAAAAAAGGGGCCTTTTTTTCGTATTTGGTCAATAACTTTCTAATTTTGAGATGGATTTTAAAATTACTTGGCATTATTATTAACAATCATGAGACGATGTGTGCTGCACATGAGGCAGGTCGGTACCTCAAAGGTCAAGGTCATACTTAGAGGTCAAAGGTCAAAAAAGGGGCCTTTTTTTTCGTATTTGGTCAATAACCTTCTTATTTTGAGATGTATTTTGAAATCACATGGCAGAAATGTGAACCAATATAAGGCGATGTGTTGCGCGCATGACCCAGGTTGGTACCTCAAAGGTCAAGGTCATACTTAGATGTCAAAGGTAAAAAAAGGGGTCTTTTTTTGGGTTTTGTCAATAACTTGCCTATATAATAAATAGAATTTGAAGTTACTTGGCAAACATGTTAACTATCATGGGACGATGTGTTGCATGCATGATTCAGTTTGGTACCTAAAATGTCAAGGTCATACATAGAGGTTAAATGTTAAAAAGGGGCCTTTTTTCGTGTTTGGTCAATAACTCTTATTTTTAGATGGATTTTGAAATTGCTAGGCAGAAATGTTAACCACCATGAGATGATGTGTTGCACGCATGACCCAGTTTAATACCTGAAAGGTCAAGGTCATACATAGAGGTTAAAGGTAAAAAAAGGGCCTTTTTTGGTGTTCTGTCGTTTGTCCGTTCGTCCGTCCATTAAGCTTTTGATGCATAGCATAACTAAAGAACCGTGTATGCTAGGGTTTTGAAATTTCATATATGGATTCCTCATGGAAAATTAGCTGACGCGTATTTTTTTTCTCGTCTGGATTATGCCCCCTTCAAGAGTTATTGCCCTTTGAATTTTTTTTTTTTTTAATAAAATCTTGTCAGCAAGATATCTAAAAAACTATTGGAGCTAGAGCCTTGAAAGTTGGTGAATATATTGATGGTGATGAGTAGATGAACTGATTAACTTTTGACAAAATTCCGAAAAATACTTTGTGAGTTATGGCCCTTTGTCATTTTGGTAATTTGTGCCCATTGTAATGTATGCTAAAAGAACTTTAGAACCGTGTATGCTAGGGTTTTGAAATTTCATATATGGATTCCTCATGGAAAATTAGCTGACGCGTATTTTTTTTTCTCGTCCGGAATATGCCCCTTTCAAGAGTTATTGGCCTTTGAAATTTTTTTAATAAAATCTTGTCAGCAAGATATCTCAAAAACTATTGGAGCTAAAGCCTTGAAAGTTGGTGAATAGGTTGTTGGTGATGAGTAGATGAACTTATTAACTTATGACAAAATTCCGAAAAATACTTTGTTAGTTATGGCCCTTTGTCATTTTGGTAATTTGTGCCCATTGTAATGTATGCTTAAAGTGATGCATAGCATAACTTTAGAACCGTGTATGCTATATGTTTGAAATTTCATATATGCATTTCTGATGGAAAATAAGCTGACGCATATTTTTTTCTCGTCAGGATTATGCCCCTTTCAAGAGTTATTGCCATTTGAAATTTTTTTTAATAAAATCTTGTCAGCAAGATATCTCAAAAACTATTGGAGCTAGAGGCTTGAAAGTTGGTGAATATATTGGTGGTGATGAGTAGATGAACTGATTAACTTTTGACAAAATTCCAAAAAATACTTTGTGAGTTATGGCCCTTTGTCATTTTGGTAATTTGTGCCCATTGTGATGTACATGTATGCTAAAAGTGATGCATAGCATAACTTTAGAACCGTGTATGCTAGGGTTTTGAAATTTCATATATGGGTTCCTCATGAAAAATTAGCTGACGCATATTTTGTTTCTCGTCCGGATTATGCCCCTTTCAAGAGTTATTGCCCTTTGAAATTTTTTTAATAAAATCTTGTCAGCAAAATATCTCAAACACTATTGGAGCTAGAGCCTTGAAAGTTGTTCAGTATATTGGTGGTGATGAGTATATGAACTGATTAACTTTTGACAAAATTCCAAAAAATACTTTGCGAGTTATCGCCCTTTGTCATTTTGGTAATTTGTGCCCATTGTAATGAATGCTAAAAGTGATGCATAGCATAACTTTAGAACTGTGTATGCTATGGTTTTGAAATTTCATATATGCATTCCTAATGGAAAATAAGCTAACGCGTATTTTTTTTCTCATCGGGATTATGCCCCTTTCAAGAGTTATTGCCCTTTGAATTTTTTTTAATAAAATCTTGTCAGCAAGATATCTCAAAAACTATTGGAGCTAGAGGCTTGAAAGTTGGACCATGAGTCATGTTCAAGACCAAGGTCCATACCTCCAATGTCAAGGTCATACCTAGAGGTCAAAGGTAAAAAAAAGGACAGTCAATAACTTCCTTATTCTTTGATAGATTATGAAATTACTTGGCAGAAATGTTAACCATCATGAGACGATGTGTTGTACCGCAAAGGTCAAGGCCATACTTAGAGGTCAAAGGTAAAAAAGTGCTTTTTTGTTTACGGCCAATAACTTTTTTATTTTTCGATGAACATTTTTAAAGTTACTATGCAGAAATGTTCATCTTCATTAGATGATGTGTTGCACACAAGACCCAGCTCAATACCACCAATGTCAAGCTTATACTTAGCAGTCAAAAACGGGGGAGACATCTGTGTTTTTGTAGAAAAACAAATTCTAGTTAAAACTTAATGATCATTTAAAGGGGATGCCCCCATGCCCATCGGGGCTTGAATAGAGTAGGCTCCATAGTGCTTCCGCCCAGAGCTGAAACTAACCAAACTTGAGTGCTTGTTAACTGCTACCTTCTTAGCCTGCCCATGAAAAGTAATACAAGTTGGACCATAACTTTTTTGGGGGGCAGTAGGGCTTGAGATTTTTTCATCTCTGTGTCGGGTAAAAGTCCTGTGTGGAAAGGGTAGTTATTGGTGGACATTGAGAGTTTGTGCATACATGCATTCCTGCTAGAACCTCATAGCTCCAGGTAAGGAAAAGTAATGCGAATAAGGCATAATGTTTGGGTCAGTTGCTTGTCAGTCAACTCAAAGTTACTAGACTCCAGAAGCTTCCTGTCTGCTATTGTCCATGTGACTGTTGCTAACCATGTACAGATCCAGGTAATGTTTTTTATAGCCACTCTATTCTTAAGGCTGTGATGACAAAGTGCAGTGTTAAGAGGATTATCTGTAAAATATGGACTTGGCTAATATTTCTTGACTACTGGACACAGTGTAGATCCAGATTAGATGCCACAGAACACAGCATCTGATCAGGGTTTACTCTGCTTGAAAACCTGGAATGTAAGGATAAAATGGAACTATCTAAGTCCCTGTTTAGGGCCATTTTTCCAGCCTATACTCTGAGAAAATTGACACCTCAGTGCCGTTTGTGCTTTGATGTTTTTTTTGTTAGGAACATAATTATGTTGTTGGTACTTGGGTGAAAGGCCTTGAAGAGGCGACTGTGACAAATAGTTTCAACATAGGTTTTTATGGAGAAATAAGAAAAATTATCCCAAAATATCCTCAGTACTTCTACTTATCTAGAGCAAAGGACCTTCATGCATTGCCATGTGATATGGACCTAGAATGGCCATACAGCAAAATAACAAAGATCTAGCCCCAACAAATGGCCGCACATGCACACCTGAGTGAACACTGTCATAGCTCGAGATAAGGAGGCATAGCAAAGATAATAAAGGTTTGTTGTCAGAAGTATATGTTGTGGGTACTTGTTAGAATTGCCTCATTGAGGCAGTTCTCACAAGTACCCATAACATAATGTTTTAATGTAGAAATAAGAAAATTATCCCTTTATTATCCTTGTTAAATGGAGCTATAACTGTTGACTGCAATATGTACTGTTTCTCAGATTGTTTGCTACTGCTGTCAAATAGCCATTTCATCCACTTCTATCTCCTGATAAGGGAAATAGATACAGCTCATACATTTTCAATGGCTTTTTGTCGCGCCTGCTATTAGCATGGCGCAATATAGGCGCCCGGTTTTCCGTCCGTGCGTTCGTCCGTTCGTCAAGGCTTCAACATTTGCGACAACACTAGCGTTCACCCTAATGGTCAAGTTTATTTCTCAAGAACTATAAGAGCTTCATTAATGATACTTGGACAAACTTGTGTCTGGGGATGACAACTTACATGCAAGCATCCATATTTGACCTTGACCTACATTTCATGGTTCACCGACTTTGTAAAATGTTTGTTTTGTTTGTTTGTTTTGGAGTTTTACGAACCAGTCAACACTATTTAGGTCATTTTTGAGCCGGTCAGTTTACCTATCAACACTTTCCTGGGCAGGCTTATACGTAAGCGGTTAACCAGTACAGTGCACATTCTTTCGCCAGAAACTGACAACTGCCCTTCTTGAATCAGCGGAAGGGAGAGAATGACCGTAGAAAAGATTTCATGATCAATCTCCACGAAAGAATGTTGCCGACCCCGGCGGGAGTCGAACCCGCGCCCTCCTGATCACCAGTCAGACGCGCATCCGACTGAGCCACTGAGGCCGGCATTTGTAAAATGTTACGACCACCCTAGCGTTCACCCTAATGGTCAAGTTTATTTCTCAAGAACTATAAGAGCTTCTTTACTGATATTTGGTACAAACATGAATCCGTGGATGGCAACTTCAATGCAAGCATTCATATTTGACCTTGACCTAAATTTCATGCTTCACTGACTTTGTAAGCCCCCACCCATAGGGGCTTGAAGAAATATATGGGCTGCATGATGCTTCCACGCAGAGCTGAATCCGGCCCGCACACTAGTACTGGTAAACCGCTTAGAGGATCTAAGCCTGTCCAAGAACCGCGGTGCGAGGGGGACCGTCCGTGCTAATAAACCCTATTGGTTTAATTGGGCGACAGGGCTTGAGATGTCATTTCATCTTAATGTCTGGTAAAAGTCCCACAAAATTGGAAGCAACGTCTCCAAAATGACCTTTACAGGGTTGACGGGGACGTTAAACCTCAAATCAAACAAACAAATCACTGACTTTGTAAAATATTGCGACCACCCTAGCGTTCACCCTACTGGTCAAGTTAATTTCTCAAGAACCATAAGAGCTTCATTAATGATACTTGGTACAAACTTATATCTCGGGATGTCAACTTAAATGCAAGCATCCATGTTTGACCTTGACCTACATTACATGGTTCACTGACTTTGTATAATATTGCCACCACCCTAGCTTTCACCCTAATGGTTAAGTTCATTTATCAAGAATTATTTGAACTTCATTAATGTTACTTAGTACAAGCCTTTTATGCAAGCATGTATGTTTGATCTTGGCCTAGATGTCATGGTATGATGACTTTGCGCCTCCACAGGCGTGACATAGATTTGGCGGAATTCTTGTTTTATTATGGAGAGCTTTTTTTGAACTTCCTGTTAGCTTTCCTACATGCTGAGTCCCTCTGGAAAAGGGACCGGATCTTCATGGAAAGTATTTGCTCCTCAGAAGTATCCCATAGAAAAAGGGGTCTGCTCTTAAAGGAAAGAATTTGCTCCTCAGGACAAAAATATTTTTGAAAGAATTGCCTCCCCTGAAGATGTATTCATACCCCTTAAACTTGTTTATATTTTGACAGGATTCTCTTGGTGGTAATGCTAAGACTTTGATGGTGTGTTGTATCAGCCCCTCCTCTACAAACTTTGATGAATCTCTTAATGCTCTCAAGTATGCAAACAGGGTAAGTTTCTCTATCAGACCTTCTTTTTTTTTGTTTTATGGCTTTTCAAGATTATTTCACTCATATGGAGCCAATCTTTAATCAGAGGTGGGCAAAAACCAGAGTACCCGAACAAAAACCACCTGACCTTCCGTTGCAGAACTTGGTGTCTCACATGTGGCCCGAGCCAGGCTCGATCAACAACAGTGAGAGACCTAATGATTAAGAGTCAATGCTCTCATCTACTAAGCCACAGAAGCCTATTCTCTATCAGAACTGATCAACACTGTAGTTTACATTTATATTAAAATGTATTTTATCTATGAACTGCAAGTTTGTGATAATGTCAATAGAGTATGCCCATTTGAACACATATACATGTGTGTTTTTTTTTTCATCCCACCAACAACTAAGGTCATACAGAGACTGGACCAATTTAATTTTAAAGACTAATTCGAAAGTCTGGAGAAGCCAGGAATAAAAACCAGGACCCCACATTTATGAGATGAGTAGCTTAACCACTATGAGATGGAGGCTTCTTGCATATTCATGTATAGTAAAACTTCAATAACTCAAACACAGATGGCTAATTCCAACTCATTCTAGAGTCCCCAGAGAATTCTATCCAAAGATACAAATATGCATATATTTAGGATAATTTATGGAGATTTTTCGGATTTTATTATGAAAAGGTATGCTGTATGTACTCAGAATCTCCTCAATAAGGCAATTCTAATGAGTACTCACGCCATTCTTTTTTTTCTATAGAAGATCGAAAGTATATTATTAAGTTATCCCTCATTTTATCTCATGCTCTTGCACTATGATCAACTGTCAATAGTTCAAATTGCCCCTATCTCAAAACAAATTTTCTTGATCCCAAAGGTATTTGAACTATTGAAGGTGGATTGTATGTGTTTGATTGTTATTATACATTTTAACATGTATAACTGTATGTTTTGTTTGCCCAAAGTCATGTTTTCTGTATTGTTATGGGCTGATGGCCTAAATGAATAAAGCTATTTGTATATATGCATTTGTTATGTAAGATTTATACCAAACTCTCAAAACGTTACATGCAAGTCAACTTCTGTGAACTGTGTGTGTTATTTTGATATTATACATGTATGCTCTAGGAATGTTTCCAACCGGCTTTACGTTTCAGGTCAACAAGTCTTTTTAAATAGAGAAAAGTGGGGTTTGCTGGGGTATTCATGATTTTCTTTATTTATGCTCAGAAACAAGGGTTTTGGTCGTTAGAACCTCGCCCCCGCCCATTGGGGCTTGGAGAAATAGATTGGGCTGCATGGTGCATCCAGGCAGAGCTGAAACGGACCACACATGAGTACTGGCAAACCACTTAGAAGGACTAAGCCTGCCAAGGCAAAGTGATGTGAGTCAGAATGTCCAATGCATATATAAGCCTTTTGGTTTCATTTTTTCGGCAGGGCGTGAGATGTCATTTCATCTCAGTGTCGGTTAAAATTCCCACAAAATTGTAAGCAACGTCTCCAAAATGACCTTAATAGTGTTGACAAATACTTGTTAGAAATGCCTCAATGAGGTGGTTCTAATGAACACACACAACCTTTGTTTTGGTTATATATAAGAAAAATATCACAAAATTCCATCAGAAAATCAACTGTTTTGAAGATCTGACAGAATGCATTATGTCACACCATAATGTGTCTTTGTAATGAAACATATTTTCAGGCCAGGAATATCAAGAACCTCCCTATAGTGAACAGAGATATACAGTCAATAAGATTTGAAGAGATGCAGACAGAAATTAAGGTGAGCTTGCATTAATTTCAGCATTTGATTACACTTAGATTCCTACATGTAAATATCTGGGCCAGTTGTTCAAAGCATCGTAAGCTTATTGACCTCATCATTGGTCTATATATTAATTATTCTAGCAAGTACAGTATCTGATACACTGGGTCCAGTTGTTCAAAGCATTGTTAGCTTTATGCAAAAGCTACTCATATTTTTCAGTAAAAATATTAGTATCTTTGCCATATTCAATTAACCAAGTTTTAATGATTCCTTACCTAAGGACATTATTAAGTTTTGTATAGTTGGCTCCTAATTTTTTTTTTTTGCTAAAAACATATGAGTAACTTTTTACTCACACTGTTTTCTGCAAAAATATTCTGTCTGTCTGTTCATCTACTTTTACGTCAAAGTTTTGTGTTAAACCTTTCTGATTGCTCATATCTCTGTAACCACATGTTAGATTCTCTTCATATTTGGTAAAGGATATCTCTATAGCATTACCTTTCACATGGAATATCTAAGCCCCTGGGTCAAGCCCCTGGGTGGGCTGTCTGTCTGTCTGTCTGTTCATCTACTTTTACGTCAAAGTTTTGCGTTAAACCTTTTTGATTGCTCATATCTCTGTAACCACATGTTAGATTCTCTTCATATATGGTTAAGGATATCTCTATAGCATTACCTTTCATATGGAATATCTAAGCCCCTGGCTCAAGCCCCTGGGTTGGCTGTCCGTCCGTTTGTCAACTTTTACGTCAAAGTTTTGTGTTAAACCTTTTTCATTGCTAATATCTCTGTCACCACATGTTAGATTCTCCTCATATTTGGAACAGGATAAATCTATAGCATTACCTTTCATATGGAATATCTAAGCCCCTGGATCAAGCCCCTGGGTGGGCTGTCCATCCGTTTGTCAACTTTTACGTCAAAGTTTTGTGTTAAAACTTTTTGATTGCTCATATCTCTGTCACCACCTGTTTGATTCTCTTCATACTTGGTACAGGATATCTCTATAGTATTACCTTTCATTTGGAATATCTAAGCTTGCGGGTCAAGCCCCTTGGTGGGCCGTCCACCAATCAGTCCGTTCATCAACATTTACGTCTATGTTTTGTGTTAAACCTTTTTGATTGCTCATATCTCTGTAACTACATGTTGGATTCTTTTCATATTTGGTAAAGGATATCTCTATAGCATAACCTTTCATATGGAATATCTAAGCCCCTGGGTATGTCAGTTTGTCAACTTTTATGGCGAAGTTTTGTGTTAAACCTTTTTGATAGCTCATATCTCTGTAACCACATGTTAGATTCTCTTCATATTTATACCCCCGACATACGAAAGGGGGTATATAGTTTTCGTCTTTCCGTCCGTTTGTTAGTTCGTTCGTTCGTTCGTTAGTTAGTTCGTTCGTTCGTACTTCCGTCCGTCCCGCCGTTCGTCAACCTTTACGTCAAAGTTTTGCGTTAAACCTTTTTGAGAGCTCATATCTATGTAACCACATGTTAAATTCTCTTCATATTTGGTAAAGGATATCTCTATAGCATTACCTTTCATATGGAATAACTAAGCCCCTGGGTCAAGCCCCTGGGTGGGCTCTCTGTCTGTCCGTCTGTCTGTTCATCTACTTTTATGTCAAAGTTTTGTGTTAAACCTTTTTGATTGCTCATATCTCTATAACCACATGTTAGATTCTCTTCATATTTGGTAAAGGATATCTCTATAGCATTTCCTTTCATATGGAGTATCCAAGCCCCTGGGTCAAGCCCCTGGGTGGGTTGTCTGTCCGTTTGTCAACTTTTACGTCAAAGTTTTGTGTTAAACCTTTTTGATTGCTAATATCTCTGTCACCACATGTTGGATTCTCCTCATATTTGGAACAGGATATCTCTATAGCATTACCTTTCATATGGAGTATCTAAGCCCCTGGGTGGGCTGGCCGTCCGTTTGTCAACTTTTACATCAAAGTTTTGTGTTAAACCTTTTTAGCTCACCCGTCACATAGTGACAAGGTGAGCTTTTGTGATCACTTTTTGTCCGTCGTGCGTGCGTGCGTCCGTAAACAATTTCAAATAAGTATATCTCTAATACCCCATGGTCAATCTTGATCAAATTTCATGAGAAGCATCAACAGATAGGGGGAAAGGCTGCTTAAGGTTTTTGGGCTGATCAGATTGGAATTCTGGTTGCCATGGCAACATATAGCTCCCATAGACTTACAATGGGAAAACATTAAAATATCTTCTTCTCTGAAACCACAGGGCCCGGAGCTTAGATATTTAGCATGTATTAACGGCCAGTGGTCACCTACATAATTCCTGCCAATCATGCCCCTGGGGTCCATATTGGCCACGCCTGGGGGCCCCTTCGCTCCGATAGACTCATAATGAAACAAAAAGCTTCAAAAATCTTCTTCTCAGAAATCACAGGGCCCAGAGCTTAGATATTTAGCATGTAATAACGGCAAGTGGTCACCTACATAATTCCTGCCAATCATGCCCCTGGGGTCCAAACGGGCCACGCCCTGGGGCCCTTTAGCTCCTATAGACTCATAATGGAAAAAAACTTAAAAAATCTTCTTCTCTGAAACCAAAAGGCCCAGAGCTGAGATATTTGGCATGTAGCAACGGCAAGTGGTCACCTACATAATTCCTGCCAATCATGCCCCTGGGGTCCAAATTGGCCACACCCCGGGGCCCCTTAGCTTCCATAGACTCATAGAGGAAAAGAAGCTTCAAAAATCTTCTTCTCTAAAACCACAGGGCCCAGAGCTGAGATATTTGGCAGATAACGGCCAGTGGTCACCTACATAATTGCTGCCAATCAAGCCCCAGGGCTCATAAAGCTTCTATAGACTTATACTGGAAAAAACTTAAAAAAATCTTTTTCTCCAAAACCATAAGGCACAGATTTTGTTTGATTTGAAGTTTTACATCCTCGACAACACTGTATAGGTCATTTTGGAGATGTCTCTTCCAATTTTGTGGGACTTTTACCAGACATTGAGATGAAATTACATCTCAAGCCCTGTCGCCCAATGAAACCAGTAGGGTTTATAAGCATGGACACCGCTTTGCCTTAGCTTAGATATTTAGTATGTAGCAATGTCAAGTGGTCTCCTACACTAATGATTTTCTGGTAAACAGGTGAGCGATATAGGGCCATTGGGCCCTCTTGTTGATTACTCATATCTCTGTCACCACATGTTTGATTCTCTTCATATTTGGTACAGGATAACTCTATAGCATTACCTTTCATTATACCCCCGAGAAAAGAAGTATGTCAGGGGGTATATAGTTTTCGTCTTTCCGTCCGTTTGTTAGTTCGTTCGTTCGTTCGTTCGTTCGTTAGTTAGTTCGTTCGTACTTCCGTCCGTCCCGCCGTTCATCAACCTTTACGTCAAAGTTTTGCGTTAAACCTTTTTGATAGCTCATATCTCTGTAACCACATGTTAAATTCTCTTCATATTTGGTGAAGGATTTCTCTATAGCATTACCTTTCATATGGAATAACTAAGCCCCTGGGTCAAGCCCCTGGGTGGGCTGTCTGTCTGTTCGTCTGTCTGTTCATCTACTTTTTCGTCAAAGTTTTGTGTTAAACCTTTTTGATTGCTCATATCTCTGTAACCACATGTTAGATTCTCTTCATATTTGGTAAAGGATATCTCTATAGCATTACCTTTCATATGGAATATCCTAGCCCCTGGGTCAAGCCCCCTGGGTGGGCTGTCCGTCCGTTTGTCAAATTTTACATCAAAGTTTTGTGTTAAACCTTTTTGATTGCTAATATCTCTGTCACCACATGTTGGATTCTCCTCATATTTGGAACAGGATATCTTTATAGCATTGCCTTTCATAGCCCCTGGGTGAAGCCCCTGGGTGGGCTGTCCGTCCGTTTGTCAACTTTTACGTCAAAGTTTTGTGTTAAACCTTTTTGATTGCTCATATCTCTGTCACCACATGTTTGATTCTCTTCATATTTGGTACAGGATATCTCTATAGCATTACCTTTCATTTGGAATATCTTAGCTCGCGGATCAAGCCCCTGGGTGGGCTGTCCACCTGTCAGTCCGTTCATCAATATTTAAGTCAATGTTTTGTGTTAAACCTTTTTTGATTGCTCATACCTCTGTAACTACATGTTAGATTCTTTTCATATTTGGTAAAGGATATCTCTATAGCATAACCTTTCATATGGAATATCTAAGCCCCTGGGTCAAGCCCCTGGGTGGGCTGTCTGTCAGTTAGTCAACTTTTATGTCGAAGTTTTGTGTTAAACCTTTTTGATTGCTTATATCTCTGTAACCTCATGTTAGATTCTCTTCATATTTGGTACAGAATATAGCTATAGTATTATCTTTCATATGGAATATCTAAGCTCCTGTGTCAAGCCCCGGGTGGGGCTATGAGTCAATAATAAGGACTTACACATTTTGATCACGTCCAAGTTTTGTGTTGACTGTTTTGGTTTAAACAATATTTATTAGAATAAATTCACATGTATACATCGCATAATAGTATACGGTACAGGATTTGATAACTGTTTTCATTATACTCTTTGCATACAAAGTATATCAAAGGTTATAGTTTTTGTCTTTCCATCTGTTCATTATTAGTTAGTTTGTTGTTTCTTTATGCTGTGACCCTTGTCAGATTTGTCAGTTTATACATGTATATTGGTCCTTGTGATCTTAGAAACAACAGCGACTAGAACTGTTAAATTTTGCATAATATTTTCTCTTCAAATGCAGACAATAATAAATGCAAGTAATAATAAAAAATGCTTTGCTACACAGCTACTTTAATTCAGCAAATGTTCTATGACAGCCTATTCTATGTTTGTTGTTTCCAGTTGAAATTGTTCCAAATTGCAACAAACTTTGAATTTTTATTATTCAGCAAAGACAAGCAGTTTCATCTTTGGATATGATAAATTATACTATATTTGTTGAAATGCAATAGTTATTCTCAGCGGACTAAATGGAAAGTTTATATGGAAAGGTTCAATGCTACAAACAAATTTTCATTTCCACTAAAAGGGGATGGCACTGGTCGGGGGTATACGTGCCCCACTGGGCACTTTCTCTAGTTTGGAATATCTTAGCTCGCGGGTCACGCCCCTGGGTGGGCTGTCCACTCGTCAGTCCGTTCATCAATATTTACGTAAATGTTTTGTGTTAAACCTTTTTGATTGCTCATATCTCTGTAACTACATGTTAGATTCTTTTCATATTTGGTAAAGGATATCTCTATAGCATAACCTTTCATATGGAATATCTAAGCCCCTGGGTCAAGCCCCTGGGTGGGCTGTCTGTCAGTTTGTCAACTTTTAAGTCGAAAATTTGTGTTAAACCATTTTGATTGCTTATATCTCTGTAACTTCATGTTAGATTCTCTTCATATTTGGTACAGAATATAGCTATAGTATTATCTTTCATATGGAATATCAAAGCTCCTGTGTCAAGCCCCTGGGTGGGGCTATGGGTCAATAATAAGGACTTACACATTTTGATCACATCCAAGTTTTGTGTTAACTGTTTTGGTTTAAACAATATTTATTAGAATAAATTCACATGTATACATCGCATAATAGTATATGGTACAGGATTTGATAACTGTTTTCATTATACTCCTTGCATACAAAGTATATCAAAGGTTATAGTTTTTGTCTTTCCATCTGTTCATTATTAGTTAGTTTGTTGTTTCTTTATGCTGTGACCCTTGTCAGATTTGTCAGTTTATACATGTATATTGGTCCTTGTGATCTTAGAAACAACAGCGACTAGAACTGTTAAATTTTGCATAATATTTTCTCTTGAAATGCAGACAATAATAAATGCAAGTAATAATAAGAAATGCATTGCTTTATGATGTCATTATACAGCTACTTTAATTCAGCAAATGTTCTATGACAGCCTATTCTATGTTTGTTGTTTCCAGTTGAAATTGTTCCAAATTGCAACAAACTTTGAATTTTTATTATTCTGCAAAGACAAGCAGTTTCATCTTTGGATATGATAAATTGTACTATATTTGTTGAAATGCAATAGTTATTCTCAGGGCTGTTCCAGCAAAACATATCAGGGGGGGGGTTGGGTGGGGGGGGGGGGGGGGGGGTGGACACCAGCTTGAAATCTTGAAATTTGACTAGCCACCCATGGAAGCAATTTTAGCTGTTTTACACCCATGCATAGAAGTTATTTTAGCTTCATATCACCCATGCATAGAACTTTTTTTTTTTAAAGAAAAAGGGCTATAAATTTAAGTGTTCGACCTCTTCGGAAAACGGCGAAGATAAATATATGTATTCAGTTGGGTGTGAAATTATGCAAATAGAGTTCGCGAGTATCAGGTCAATTTGCGCGCACTATATCATTAAACCAAAGATGAATGAAAACATTGATAATGTTAGGAAATAGTGATGTCTTAAAAAAATTGTATAAAACTTGGTTATAAAAATGTGTTATAAAACTTGGGGTTAACGGATGGAATCACGGACGGACGGAACCAAAGAAAACTATATACCCCTCTTCGGGATACGAAATCAGGGGGGTATAATTATGGTACAGCATAAAGATAAAAATTACATACAAGTTACAACATAAAGCAAAATGTCTGCTATAAAACATAGATTGTGGGTATGTGTTAGAACCGACTTGACTCGAGGCGGTTCTAACATGTACCCACAATCAATGTTTTGAAATGAAATAATAAAAAGATTTTTCCCATGAAAATTTTCATTTTTTTCCTTAAGATTTTACAAATGTACATGTATTTGAACGGGCAAAATTAATGTCCGTTATGGTAGACAAATGTTTTTCCCTTTCAAACTGTACTAAGTCCAAATAAATAGCTCAGTGGAAGAGCTTCGGCCTGCGGATCGGAAGGTTGTGGGCTCGATACCCAACCGAACCTGTGGGGTCGATACCCCGCCGAACCCTTAACCGAGTCAAACCAAAGACTTACAAAATTGGTAGTACTGCCCCCCTTGGCGCTCAGAGTTTAGGGGTTAGCATTACGACTGGTTCCTCGGTGCCAGGATAAAGGGACCGGCCGGGTTCAGTCCCGGTGCACCTCATAAGTGCCCCTGCGCATAATCCTCAAAACTGAGGGTGTCTCAGTATTGGAAAACAAACAAACAATTTAACAAACAAATAGAATCAGAATTGTTTACTGGTGATACATCCTAAGACAATCCTAAGACAATAGCTCAAAGAAAACATTGAAAAAAAAATGGACAGGGTGGATTTTTTATTAAGCATCTTTTTTTTTTTCTCTCATCTCGCCTCCACCCATATTACCCAGGCCACCCCCTCCCACCAACCGGCACACAGTTGCATGCAGCACTGTTTGTTGTTGTTGACGCTTTGGTCAAAGTATCTCTCAGGTATGTTGTCTTCTTAGTACTCTTCCTCTTAGTAAATACTCTCAGGTAGGTTAAAGAAAGCTCCCCTGCGGGGAATCGAACCCCGGTCTCCCGCGTGACAGGCTAGTATAACCACTAAATGGGACCACGAAAACTAATTACAAACAGCTCTCACTTCGAATTCTCCGCTAGTTCAGCTTGGTTGTGAACTGAATATCAAGCCTGTGGTATCTAAAACACCTGAAATTCATTTTCTTTTTAAAATACTCACCAGACAGCCGTTAAATTCATAAAAAAAAACGATCTACATTATTTCATGATTTTACAGGAAACAGCCATGTTGGAAACGGAAATAAGATCAATATTTGTGCTGGGGCTCTTTGTATTTGTATACCGTATTCGGGTGTGTATTACCCGTATTTGCGTACTACCCGCACCCCCCTTTTTTGCCAAAATCTGGGGGAAAACTATTATACTGTTGTATTACCCGCATGGAACATTTGCTGAAATTTTGGTGGATGCGTAAGTGAGAAAAAGTAAGAATTTGGCCAGTTTTTGTAGCACACAACGGAACGCGCGATCGTCTTCAAAGGGCGGGAAAATGCACGTGCGTGCGAGTATCACCAGAAAGCATGTATTTTGATTAAAATGTTGAAAAAACTTTACCTGTTCACCAGTGTTATTTATTTATTAACCCACATATGCCCGCGGCCCTTTTTTGGGACATCGGCAAACAGTGCAGTCCCAGATCAGACGCCTCAGAAAGACGCCGCAGACGTTTCTTTTTTGGGACATCGGCAAACAGTGCAGTCCCAGATCAGACACCTCAGAAAGACGCCGCAGATGTCTGATTTGGATTTACACTGTTTATTGATTTACAACGGTTCAATTATGACACTGTTGTTAATCCCTGTCATATAATTGCCACCCTGCGGTGCGTGTCGATAAGGTGTGAAAATATGGTCAAGTTATGTCTCTAATTTGCGTTTATTCCCCAATCATAAAATTTAATCCACAATCAGTGTGAAAATTATTTAATTGCTCCTAAGACGAGTTGCTACGACTATTCTGCTATCTCGTGAATGGATTATGTTTTGGCGCCAAATAGCAGACGCTTGGCGAGAAAAGTTGAACTCTTTGTGTTAACACATCTGTATTCTGTTGTTGGTTATTGACACGGAGCTTACGGAAAGCGCTGTTTTGCTAGCGAGAATACTTTTACCGTTTCCAAACATTTTTTTATGAGACAGATATGCCCCATTAAGCTAAAACAATAGACACGTGTGGGGTTGCTGGGGTACGATGACGTCATTTACCGATCGCGTGCAGAAAAAAACTAGCGGTGATTTGTGGGCGGCAGTTTGGATGCCGGAAAACTTTGATGTTTGCATTGAACTTGCTTGTTTATTTTGTTTAAAATCAGAGTTTTAGGAATAATACTCACAAAATCGGGCTTGCTAGTAATAGAGATTGTTATATTACTCATGTGTAAGTAAAATTTAGTGGACAATTAAACGTTATTTATGTCGGGAATCGTAAAAGGATAGAGCATAACATGAGATGCATCGTATTTTCAGCTGTAAAAAGTAAAAATAAAATGGTCCAAAAATAATTCAGGCGGATTACCCGCACCCAGAACTTGGGCCTGTAATTTGAGGGAAAAAAAACTGCGGGTAATACACGCCCGAATACGGTAGTAGAATTTCCAATAAACGGGAAACCAGCTGAAACCAGCCAAGGGAAATAATCCAAACTATTTTACTCAAAATAACCTGCCCCACTATGCTCCCTTGACCAGCCTAGCATAGAAGCGATTTTTCCCTTCCGATAGCCATGTGTAGAAGAACAATTAAGAGTGATGACAATCTAGTGTAGAAGATCTATTAACTGCCGTCCGGGTCACCCTTATTTCTTTTGCTGGAACAGCCCTCAGTGGACTAAATGGAAAGTTTATATGGAAAGGTTCAATGCTACAAACAAATTTTCATTTCCACTAAAAGGGGATGGCACTGGTCGGGGGTATACGTGCCCCAATGGGCACTTTCTCTAGTTTTTCTTATTTCTCTCTAAAAGCTTTCATTGTGGGTACTTGTTAGAATTGCCTCATCAAGGCAATTCTTATATGTACCCACAACATATACTTATGGCAAGAAATATGGAAAATTACCCCATAATTGTCTTCGTGACACTATTAGCTGAAGCTATAATGGAAGCAGCTTTATAACGTGTATCCTCATCGGGTACACAAAAACAAGATTATTATATACCTTATGCCATAAGCATAAATTGTATGGTCATGATTTTATATCGCTTAGTTGTGTTGCAAAACCATTTGACACTGTCCATAACAATGTAAAGATTTCTATTTAAGGTTTTCAATTTTCTCTCTAGCTAAGACATTATAAAAACTATTTCTGCAGTGGATGTTTAAATTTAAAGGGTGGGCTACTAGGAGAAGGGGCCTGGTAGCTCAGGTGCTGTCTGACTTGTGATAAGGTGGTCATGGGTTTGATCTCTGCCAGGATTACACTTGAACTATTTCCTTTACTGATTCTCTGCCTTTTGCTGATCCAAGTAGGGCATCTGTCAGTAACTTGTGAAAAAATGTGCACTGTACAGGCTAACTGCTTGATGGGTAAGCTTACCCAGGAAAAGACTGACTGGCTTGGCATGACCATAATAGTGTTAGCTGGGCCTTTAAACTCCAAAAACAAACAAAATAAGCTACTAGAAGAGATCAAAGACTTAGTGAATTTATTTTCAATGCATTGTATATCTGTTTGAATAGCAAATTAATAAATTTATGTGTGTTCTAGGCCTTGAGAGAAGAGTTGGCCAGACAGAGAACAACAATGTTGAGTAATGGACCAGATTTGGATCCTGAAAAGACAGCCAGATACGCTGGACAGATTACTAAACTTGAGGATCAACTGGCCAGGTATGTGGCATATAGTTCATTTGAGGCACACAGTAGTGCGAATAGAAAATAGTTGTATCAAGTAACCGAAGGCTTTGAAAAAATTTTATGCTCAGCTCAGTTGAGAACAGATTTTTTTCTGCTTAGAAATATTGATATACTAACAATTGTAGACATTTTGATATTTATGAGCTGGACAAATATCATTGTAGATTTGTGAGCATGAAAATATATTTCAGTAAAGCATGTCAGTATGAATGAGTGTTGCAGTTTTCATGGGGAGATAAACTGAGTGTAGAAAAGTTTGATATTTTGAGGTCTGTATTATGCAAATTTTCTTGACCAACTGAGAACTGCAATCCATGAAAAACGCTGAGGTAAACTCTCCAAAGGAATCCTGCTCCAACTGGACAATGCAAGAGTCCACACTTGCAAAATTGCAATGGATGCTGTTTAACGGAATGGGTACGGGCTAATACTGCACACCCCCCCCCCCCCCCCCTATTCCCCGGACTTAGCGGCTAGTGACTATTCCTATTCCCAAACTTGTAAAAGGGTATCAGTGAACGTCATTTTCAGCCCAAGGCAGTTGAGATGTGGGTCGGAGACAAGGACCCAGGCTTCTTCAGTTGTTTGACACTTACTGTAGAATAAACAAAGTGATGATAAAAGGTGTTAGGACAATTAAAATGAGCATCTACTATAACATTCACAAACTGTTCTCAATCAGCTGTTGCGGTTTACCTGTGTTATTCCTAATCAATACAGATAAAGCAAGTATGTCAACACTTTTTCTGGAATACACAGCAAAATTTGTGCCCAGCAGACTGGAAAGTTAGGTCCGAAGTCAGAATGTGCAGTGTCCGGTGTAGACTGGAGATTTTAGATTGTGGTATATGGATGAAGTCAACAGACTGATAGTTTGCCAGATTGGACAGGAAATCAGAATAAACAGGGGCCAGATAACAGAGGTTTAACTGTAATTAGATTTTAACAACTGGACACAGGTATAACTAGAGCCTTTAGTGTTTTTCTTTCTTGTAGACTTCAGACAGAGTGTGGTAACTACAAACTGATTGCTGAGGAGGCATACAGACAGTTAATACAGATACAAGGCAAGGATTTCCTGTCCAAAAGTCAAGATATTAGACTCAAAGACTGGCTGGATCTTATGGAAGAGGTGAGAAGATAACTTCTTACTCAACAGAAACACATTTATTTTGGGTATCTGATTGGTCAACAGCAAATTCAGAACATTATTTGGGCCACGCTGAGTGAAAAGGGGTCATCAAGCATGTATGCTCAGTGAAGTCTCATATCAGATGATACACACAGTAGGAATATCGCCTTACTCCAGTGCATGAAGAAGATTTGGGACATGTGCAGTCCATAATTTTTATAGTGCACAGCAAAGACACTAATCAGACTGTGTGGATGCCCAGGCTGATCTGAGACTTAAATGTGCGCACATGCTTGAAGACCCCTTTTCACTTGACATGGACCATTTATTCTTTGATTAATCATTTAACAAAAATATGTCATTAACCCATTTTGTACCGGAAACATCAAAATAGGTATTTGGCAAACAATGCAGGCCCAGATCAGATGCTGCAGAATGCAGCGTCTGATCAGGGCCTACATTGTTTGCAAAAAGTTCAGCCATTTTCCAAGTAATTTTGAAGGAAAACACAACCTGACACCTCTAAATTTTTAAATGGACTCCTGTTATGTATAAGGTGGAAGATTCCATTTGGTACAAAAAGGGTTAAACACACAATTTCATTGCTAAAGTGTAAGTGAAGAAATCTTAAGAAATAAATTTCATGGAATTATACATCTTACGGTGATCTGGAGGTCAGGGGTTATATCCCTGCTGGGTTCTGCAACATTCCTTCATGAATATTGATCATAAAATGTTTTCTATGGTCATTCAGCTGATTCAGGAAAGGCAGTTGTCAATTTCTGTCAAAAGAATGTGCACTGTACTCGTTAACTGCATATGTATAAGCCTGCCCAGGAAAGGTGTGCTTAGGTATACTGTCTGACTTGACTGGGCAACTTATCATCGAGTCCATTTTGGATAGAGGTACAGTAAAAATCCTAAAAATTTGGACACGTGAAAATTTCACCCTAAAATCACCTTAAAATTTAACAAGACACCTTGTCCAAGGAGGAACGCATCTGAAAGATGCAGATGGAATAGCAAACAGTGCAGGCCATGATCAGACTGCTCCTAGAGGAGCAGTTGGAACTGGGTATGCACTGTTAGCTGAAGCCTGTCTGTCCGAAAACTTAGGATCATTAGGGTGGTACTGTCATTTGCGCCTCCTTTGGAATATTCTATTACCAACAAGGTAAAACAAGTCACCCTAGTATGTGAATTTAACTGTAACACAAAGGCACTCTACCAAATTTTCTTATGGACTCAAGGAGTTTGACATTTATTGACTAGCTCACCTGAACTGCCCCCCACCCTGCCAATCTTACCTGCGACTACTATAACTCACCAAATAATTAATGTGGTAAGTCATGCCACAGGCTCAAATTTCATTAACTTGTATGAGATTTCCCAGTCTTACATGAATGCTCATCATCGTTTCTTTATAGTCAGTAAAGATAAACATTTTTTTTTAATCCACATGTTTTTCAGACAACGGTATGATGAAGGCTTTAAGTATTTTCACAACACTAGATAAGCCAAGTATTTAAGAGGAATGAATACACCTGGGACCGGTTGTTCAGAACTAACGACGTCATTAGTTAACGTATTGTTAAAACTTTGATCATTAAATATGGCAAATATACTATAATTTTTGCGGAAAAAATGTGAGCAGCTTTTGCATCTGAAAAAGCTGCCCACATTTTTTCAGCAAAAATACCAAAATTTTCGATATTGTACTAGCTAGAACAGTTAACAATATGACCATTAACGAGCCCGTTAAGCTAATGATGCTTTGAACAACTGGCCCATGACCTTTACAAGGGAGACAACTTTCATAACTTTCTGTTTGCTTTCTTATATATTCCATCACAACACTGAAAACAGGGTCTGTTCTTAAAGAAAAGAATTTGCTCCTCAGGAGCAAATTCTTTCCTTTAAGAGAAGACCCCTATTAGCATGTGACGCAAAAATCTTTTTGAAAGAGTTACATCCCCTGAAGGTGTATCCATCCATCTAAAGATACATTCTCTGATGACCTTCTACAGCAATTGATCCTTTTCTGAGAAAACAGCTTTTGTATCAGCCTTTGACTGATCCAAATCTGTGCTGGTTTCTATCATTTTCGAAAAGGGACACCACTTCAAGAGAAAAAATAAACCTGAAAACTGTTTACCGAAAGTGTGAATTTATAAGGTAAGAACCTAGTTTCATCAGATCTAGACAAAAGGTGATTTAAAAATGGAGCCTGGATTGTTTGCTCATTTGAATAAAACATGGAGAGAAAATATTCACTTTTGCACAGAAACAGAATACTTGAAATAGCGTTCTTTTTTCTATGCCTTTTGATAAGCCTGCCCAAGAAAAGTATGGTTAGGTAAACTGACTAGCTTGATAAGACCTCAACAGTGTTGCCTGTGCTGATAAACTCAAAACCAAACCAATCAATACAATGTACCAAAAACAAAAATGTGATTGCGAACACTCTTTCAAGCAGTTTGTTCCATCTAGTCATAATACAAATGAATAAGAAAAGACAAAAAAGTCATATTATGGCATATCAAGTGTAGTAGTTTTGTTGGATTTTGTTTATTGCTTCATTTTTTTTTCCAAACAGTTTTATTGCTTGATTTGTTTGCATGTATTTTTCATGGTTTTGTTTTGCTGTTTTTGAATTATAATATTTAAAGATATTCTGGTGATACAACACATAGCTCCAGATAATGATGATTAACTTGGATAATTAAGGGGAATGGATACACCTTCAGGGGAGGCAACTCCTGCAAGAGTATTTTTGTTCCCCATATCAGTAGGGGTCAACTCTTAATGGAAAGAATTTGCTCCTGAAGAGAAAATTCTTTCCTTTAAGAGTAGACCTCTTTTTCAGTGGGACAGGGCTTATAGAAAAGTGAACAGGAAGTCCCAAAAGTTGTTTCCCTTTGAAAAATGGCTGAAAAAAAAAACTGCCAGGTGTTCCCATTCCCCTTAAGGGATAATTTTCCTTATTTCTTGTAAGAAACAAATGATGTGGGCTCTTGTTAGAATCACCTCATTGAGGTATTTCTAACAAGAATGCACAACATACTCTTTAACCCTTATCTTGCTGTTCATGGCAACCCCTATCTTTGGAAACAGTGTAGATCCAGATCAGATGGCTTCTGAAGAAGCCATCTGATCAGGATCTACACTGTTTGACATTCAATTTATGAATTAGTAGGAATAAATTATATCAACTAATCTGATTGCTTCAAGTCAGAAATGGGTGTGGCTAATCTGAATATTCAGCAAGAGAAGGGTTAATAGAGAATTCTAATGCACTTACGTATGAAACGCGACGTCTGATTGGATAACGTCAAAAATTTGCGACAGTATATTCCACGATATACTGTCGGAAATCCGACGTCACCACGTAACGTCGCTTTTCATTGGCTGGTATTTGGTTTTATGCAGCTCACTGCGCTTGCCGCCTTGTGCAAAATAGTACAAAGTTTAGCTTAACAACCGAAAAAGTGCATTAGAATGGGGATAACTGTATTGAAAATTGTCATTTGGGGAGGTAAATCGGCGGTTTTACGGTCGCAAATTACGTTTTACGGCTCCGCTTACGCGTCGCCGTTAAACGAAATTTCCGACCGTAAAACCTCCGATTTACCTCCCCAAATGACAATTTTCAGTACAGTTATCCCCTAAATATGAAACATTATCTCCAAATTATCCTCAGTTCTCCTTATCTGGAGCTATGACAACAAACATGTTTTTTGTCTTTGGAATCATTAAGTCACTTTTGGAACCTTCAGAAATGGCCTGCTGCTCATGTAAACACATTGCGAAAACACACTCGTGCAACATAGTGCATTTTTCACCTCTCTGAAATGGTTACTCTTCTGATGAAAATTTGTGATATTTTTCTTATCTTTACTGCAAACATAGGTCGTGGATGCTCGTTAGAAATGCCTCATTTAGGCATTTCTAACGAGACAACTCAAGTCTTGGAGCAGAAATAAGAAAAATAATCTATACCCCAGTAAACCCCAGTTTTCTATGTATAAAGTGGGGTTAGAGGGGTGTTCATTTCACAGACTTGTTCACATGATGACCCACACAAACTCACATAGTACACACTTACCTTTTGAATAAGATATAAAGTTTTGACCAGATTTATTATCACAGATTTATCATTTTGACCAGATTTATTATCACAGATTTATCATTTATTGGCACAGTAAAGGGATCTGGTTGTCTTTTTGTTTGTTTATGCATCTGTTAACAATGTTGCTGCCCATCGGGACTTGGTGAAATAGATTGGGCTGCATGGTGCTTCCACACAGAGCTGAAACCAATCACACATGAGTGCTGGTAAACTGCCTAGAAGGTCTAAGTCTGCCCAGGCAAAGTGATGCATGTCTGACCGTTCATGCATATAAATCCTTTTGGTTTCAATGGGTGACAGGGCTTGAGATGTCATTCCATCTCAGTGTCGGGTAAAAGTCACACAAAATTGGAAGCAAAGTCTCCAGAATGACCTAAATTGATTTGACAGAGATGCTAAACCTCATCTGTCAATATTTCCATCAACACTAGCATCAACCCAAATGTTTGTCAGATTTGGCCCCTCTAGAGTGACATAGCCTTTGGCAGATTTCTCATTAAAAATGTCAGCTCCAAACTATCAAGTAATTGTGTGATTATGACTTATTTCAGATTAAGAACAAAGTACCAGGGACATTAAACAAGCAAGACTGGGAGAGTCAGGCTGTTAAAGATCTACAGAAAGAACTGAAAAAGGTAATCTTATGGCTCATATAATCTGCTTGTTCCTGTGTTTAGGCATAGTCTCAACTTGCTGTCAGAACCTGAAGAAATGGATGAGTTGCCTGGTGTCTCTGTAAGCTTTCAGTTGAAGTTTATTACTCCAGATAAGAAGGAGTAAAGAGTAGGGCTGGCTAATCGGAGCTGAAAAGATAATCGATTATCAGCCCTGTCATTGCGATAGATAATCGATTAGTAATCGCTAAGGTTTTTGTCATAATTTTACCTGTCTGGCTTCCTCTCTGAGCATGACTCTAACCATATGTTGCACTTTACCATATGTATATCTGAACAGACAGGCCTGAGCAAACAGTGTAGACCCAGATGAGACGCCGCATAATGCGGCGTCTCATCAGGGTCTGCACTGTTTGCCACTCATCCAACTATTTTAGGCATAACTTTAGGTAGTAAATTGTACCTATCAAGTAATCGATTAAAAGCAAATCAGAAATGATAATCATTTTTGTGGAATTTATCGATCGATCAATCGATTATACGATCAATCGTGTCAGCCTTAGTAAAGAGGATATTTTGAGTGTAATTTTTCTAATTACTCCATTGACCCATATGATGTGGGTACTTATTAGAATTGCCTCAACCAATACTCACAACATATGTTTTTTTTTTTTTTAAAAAAAAAAATTGTCCCTTGATTATCATTTTTCCCCCTATCTTATTTGGAGCTAAGTTGATTTCCTTCTGTCTCGCTATGCTGCCAGTAGGTTGTTGCAGTCTTGAGTCCAGTTAATCTCAAGTTGGTTAGATTAGGCAGGTTTAGAAGCAGTGCCTGATTGCAGGTCAGCAAGGTGTGAAGCCTTAGCTCTGGCAGTTATCCATTATACAGTGAAACTTCAATGTCTGGAACAATGATGGCTTCTTGTTTACCATCCCAAGATAGAACCCATTCTTGAGTCCCAAGGCAAGTAGGGATGATTTCGGAAGTTATTTTATCATGAAAAGGGAATATTGTGTGTTCTTATTATAATCGTCACGATGAGGCGATTCTGATGAGTACGCACAAGATAATTTTTATATGGAAACAATAATATGCCTCATGATATACTCAATGAAAACCCCTCAGTGGTTCAAACTTTCCCTGTCTCAAACACATTTTCATGGCTCCAAAGGTGTTTGAGACATTGAAGTTCCATAGACTGTGCTCATAACAGATACACAATTTGGAATGTACAACTAGTAAATATTTAAAATCATTGTACAGGTACACAGCCATATACTTTATTTTTACTCTATGTATGTAACACCCATATCAGAGCAAAGTGATTCTTTGGACTAAAGCTTCTCTGTTTCTTTGCAGGCAAAGGAAGATTTGAGAAGTGATGAAGATATATTTGCAGAGAAAGCCAAGGAGCTGACTAGTCTTAAAGCCAGGATAGAAGAATTGGTTAGTAAAATATACACCACAACCTTATTATAACACAGTTTGTTATAGCCCGGTTTTGGTTATAACACGGCTTCAAGATGGATCCCAAAAATGTATAGATTATATAGAAAATGGCCATATAATCTATACATTTTTGTTTGGATATAACACAGTTATTTAACTAACACTATGTCTGCTTTGGACCCCATTAATAGTATTATAAAGAGGTTGTGGTGTACTGATAACTATGTCCGAACAGTAAAAGTCCTTTATTAAGACCGCTTGAACAGTCCCAAAGGTGGTCTCTCTTACTAGAAGACACCTGGTGTAGAAACAGAAAGAAAAGAAAGTTGAAACATTCAAGTAAGCTTTTAAAAGAAAAATTAGTCTTAATTACAGCTGGTCTTCATAGCGGATTTTCTCTCTATTTATGATAACCTACAGACTGGTACAGATACCTAGCAGTGCCCCCATTCACCAGGGCTTGGAGAAAAAACAGATTGTGCTGCATGGTGCTTCGACACAGAGCTGAAATCGACTGCACATGAGTATTGATAAGGTCTAAGCCTGCCTAAGCAAAGTGGTGCAAGTCGGACAGTCCCATTATATAACCCTATTGGTTGGTTTGGGGGGTAGGGCTTGAGATGTCATTTCATCTCAGTGTTGGGTGAGTCCCACTAAATTGGAAGCAACGTCTCCAAAATGACCTAAATAGTGTTGACGGGGATGTAAAACCTTAATTCAAACATACAAACAAAAACCTAGTACAAACAATACAGATTCAAATTGGATGAACCATCTCATCAGATTTAAATCTGCTTGCCCTTCTATTAATGATTTTGACTGAGCCTGTCCTTTGAAGAATTCCAAGATGGGTACAATTGCAGCCATCTTGGATTTTAGCAATTCTGAATCTCCATTTTGCCCAATTGTTTCATATCATGTTTCAGCTTAATCCGACTTATCGTTAAGGAGCAGATGTTGTTTGAAGGTTTTCAAGAAGGCCACCATGGCAGTCATCTTGGATATTGGAACAAAATAATTTTAGCAATTCTGAATCTCCCTGTCATCCTGATACGACCTTCTGACTTACAGTTTCGGAGGAGATTCTTTCCTCATTAACTGCAACTATCAAACATGAAGTCACTGTCTGTCGGACAACATTTTCCCCATTATAAATATAGGGGAGATTAAAGGGCAAGTAACTCTCATGTGAATCGTCTGATCTGCCCCAAATTCTAACCTTCCCATGATTTTATTTCTGTTCTCATTACCTACAAGTTTCATGAAGATCCAATCAAATATTCAGTTCCTGTCGCTCAGACAACATTTTCCCCATTATATGTCTATGGGAGACTAAAGTGCAAGTAACTCGTGAATAGTTCAATCTGCCCAAGAATAAAACATGTCCAACATTTAATGGCTGTGCTCATGACCTGCAAGTTAAGGAAGATTTCATCAAAAATGAAATCGCTATCATCTGCACAACATTTTTATTATGCCCCCGCATCGGCATGATGCCGGGGGCATATAGTTTTTCGGTTTGGTCTGTACGTGTGTGTGTACGTACGTGATCCTGTAACCTCAGGTTAAGGTTTTTGTAACAGGTAGAGCCTGAACTTTTAGAACTCATATTTTCCTAACCATTTGATGGAACTTGTTCATCTTTGGTATGATGATAGATATAGGTCCAAATTTTTATTAAGCAATACCCTACCCATGCCTGTGACCTCAAGCATACATGTGATATCTCCCGATTTCGTCGGGATATCCCGATTTCGAACCCCATCTCCCGGTCTCCCGTCCGACGGCCCTAATCTCCCGACACGACAATTTTCCTATAGTAGTTTTCCGCCGACCGACCAATTTAGTGTTAACCACTGTAAAATACCTATGCGGTTAACCGTCAGTGTATTTACGCTAGGCGGTATGCAGGTAAATTGCAATACACAGCTGCACAAGTATAATACCGCAATATAGAAAGAACGTACCGGTAAATACAATTATTTAAATGCAACCTGCAAACAAGCTGCAAACAATGTGATAAAAAGCGAGAAATTCAATAAGGAAGAAATGTGATGTTTGCATACATTTATTACTGATCACAAATTTGCTCAAGTTGCCAACGCTATTAAACCATTTACACCCGAGGCGGGTCTTAACAATGTGACAAGGTGTGAAAACTAGTCAATCAAGATATACCAGGTATAGCTTATTTAATCCCTTTGTAATTGACACGTGTAGACGCTAAATACTATTCCCGCCAAAACAGAGCAAAGCAGACGCTGTTTTTTTTCTACGCGTCTGTAAACCGTTATTCTTTTATTAATCATAGAACTGGGTAATTACTTAGTGACATTTTCTATTTAAACCCGAGAAAAATATTTTTGTCGTTTTTAACGGAAGAAAGAAATATGCCCCACGTGACACCAATGAAAATTCGTGCATGCTTTTTGGCCTTTGACAGGTGAACGCGCTAAATATTTTTCCCGCCAAAACAGAGCAGAGCAGACGCTGGTATTTTCTAAGCATCTGTATGTAGTTTTTCATTTATTAATAAACATAGAACCGGAGTTTTGCAGGGTGAAATTTTCTATTCAAACCTGTTCCATTTTTAGCTTGCGAGAAAAAATATTTTTGCCGTGTTTTTAATGGATCTTTTATGAAAAAAATATGCCCCCAAGTTAAATCAATAAAAATCATGCATGCTTATTAGTTCCGACTAAGTTCCGAGGCACGTTTCTGGGATGATAAGAGAAGGGGTGTAAGAGTATGAGTAATTTTTTGCTATGCGGGTATTCTGAACGTTGTTTTTTTCTGCCAGGTGCTAGGTGGGTATTTAACACCGATCTATTGGTCAGTGCTTGTGCTTTGATTGTTCTTCCGAGAAATTGTCTCTCTATTAAAATACAAAATGGAAGTTTGTCGTCTGCTGCTTTCTTTTTCCAAGCTTTTATAATATATTTTTGCAGAAAGGCAAACAGTGTGGACCGTCGTCAGAATGCTCTGCAGTCTGATCTGGGCCCATACTGTTTTCAAAAAAGATTTTTAATGCAGATGACAAAGCAGACAACAATTGTCGTGTTGGCATGTTATGGGTGAAAAAGTGCTTCAGAGGTAAATTTTAACCAAAAATAACATCACCTTTTACCGCGGAAAAATCTCCCGATTTGGGACCCCAATCTCCCTATCTGAAAATCAAAATCTCCCTATTTGGGTCCAAGAAAATATCACATGTATGCTCAAGGTCAAGGTCAAGGTCAAAGACTTAGAAATTTTCAATGTTAAAGACTCAGGTTAAGGTTTTTGTAACAGGTAGACCTGAACATTTTAGAACTCATATTTTCCAAACCATTTGATGGAATTGGTTCATATTTGGTATGATTATAGATATAGGTCCAAAGTTTTATTCAGCGATACCCCCACCCATGCCCATGACCTCAAGGTCAAGGTCATGGACTTAGAAATTTTCCATGTTAAAGACTCCAGTTAAGGTATTTGTACCCTGTAGAACCTGAACTTTAATGATGGCTTTGGTTCAGATGATGATAGATATAGGTACAATGTTTTATTCAGCAATTCCTCCACCCATGCCTATGACCTCAAGGTCAAGGTTACAGACTTAGACAATTTTAATGTTAAAAATTTTATAAAGAGCTCAAATTTTCCAACCATAATATGGATTTGGCTTATATTTGCTATGATGATAGATACAGGTCCAAATGTTTATTTGGCAATACTCCCACTCATGCCTATGTCTTCAAGGTCAAGGTCACAGGCTTAGAAATTTTTAATTAGATATTTTAAGAGTTGATATTTTCCAAATCGTACGATGGATTGAGTTTATATTTCATATGATGTTAGATACCTGTCCATTTTATTCAGCGATACCCCCACCCATGCCCATGAGCTCAAGGTCAAGGTCACAGACTTAGAAATTTTAATTAGATATTACAAGAGTTTATATTTTCCAAATTGTATAATGAATTAAGTTTATATTTGGTATGATGGTTGATACTGGTCCAATACCCCAACCCATGCACATGCCCTAAAGGTCAAGGTCACAGACAAAGAAATTTTTTATTTCAAGTTTATTAAGAGTTCATACTCACCAAACCATATAGATTTGCTTCATATTTGGCATGATGACAGTTACCAGTCCAAAGTTGTATATACCCCACCCCTGACCTCAAGGTCAAGGTCACAGACTTAATCTTGTTAAGCTTTTACAGTTTTAGGGCTTCATATTTGGAATGATGATAGATACAGGTCCCAAGTCTCATTCAGCCTTACCACTGACCCTGCCGATGACCTCAAGGTCAAGGTCACACACTTAGAAAATTTTGTTGCAACATGGATTTTCAGGGTGAGGCGGTGCCAGGTCCCAAGTCTCATTCAGCCTTACCACTGACCCTGCCGATGACCTCAAGGTCAAGGTCACACACTTAGAAAATTTTGTTGCAGCATGGATTTTCAGGGTGAGGCGGAGCCCTGGGCGGGGGCATCTGTGTCGTCTGGACGCATTTCTAGTTCTAAGTCTATGATTCTCATGCTAATAGTCTGATCTGCCCCAAACTTGAACTTATCCAAGATTTAAGGGTTGTCCTCATTACCTGCGAGTCAGATAAAGATTACATAGAAAATGAAGACAACATTAAGGCCTGCAAAGGGGGCATCTCTCATGCAGAAAGTCAAAACTAGGCCAAAATTGATCTTGTCCGAGATTTTATGCCTGTCCTTGTAACTTCAAGTTTGATGAAGTTTCTACCAAAAATAAAATCATTGTCGATCGGACAATATTTTCCCCATTATAAATCTATGGGAGATTAACGAGTAAGTATCTCTCACAGGAACAGAAATAGATGGGCTGCATGATGCTTCCACGCAGAGCTGAAATTGACCCGCAAACGAGTACTGGTAAACCGCTTAGAGGATCTAAGCCTGCCCAGGCAAAGCGGTGCGAGTGTTGAACCGTCCCATGCTTATAAAACCTATTGGTTTCATTGGGCGGCAAGGCTTGAGATGTCATTTCATCACAATGTCGGGTAAAAGTCCCACAAAATTGGAAGCAACGTCTCCAAAATGACCTTTACAGTGTTGACGGGGACGTTAAACCTCAAATCAAACAAAACAAAGCCCACTCCAAAGACTGTGATCAGACTGCATGTATACCCAAGCTGATATGAATTTTGATGAGTGCACATCTGAATGAGCAGACAGATGTTCAGATAAGGTTAGCACTCATTCTTGAGCCCTAGGAAACATTTCCCAAAACTGCAGACATTGATATAATTGGGCAAATGTGCCAATTTTATGTTGAAAATGTATGTAGTGTGTACTCATGAGATACTCCTCGTTGAGACATGACAAACCTTTATTTTTTAAAGAAAATCAAAACGATATCGCCATCATGCCTCCTGGTGCTACAATAAAACCTGAATGGCTCCAACTATCCCTGCCTTGAACAAATCTATCATGGTGCCAAAGGTGTTCACTGTTGAAGTTTGACTGTATACAATGTAGAAACATTGCGACACTTCAAGTGAAAATGTGTTTTCAGGTGTGTACTCATTGTAGAGTCATTTCAGAAGACAGCTTCCCTGTCTGATGGGCTTTCATGGCTTAGTGGGTAGGTGTCTTGTAATCATTAGGTCTCTCACTTCTTTTGGTTTGAGCCTCACAGGGCTCACATGAGAGACACCCAAGTTCTGCAATGGAAGGTCAGGTGGTTTTCTATGGGTATTCTGGTTTTTAACCCTTTAATGAGTGGCTTGAAATAAGTGAAATAATCTTGAAAGGGCCATAAAACCAAATGTTTCCCTACCAGAATGAAAAAGCTGTACGACAGTGGCCATCTATGCTTTGCACAGAAAAGGCTCTGCTTAGACTGCACAAATGCACAGACTACCTGAGCCTTTTGCTTTATAAACTTTGATGCATCTATAATTTGAAATTTTATGAACAGGAGTCTATGATGGAGCAGAGAGAACATGGGTTGATACAAGCTGATGAGAAAATACAGAGTCAAGAACAACAACTCATTGAACAGAATATGAAAATTGAAGAGTTACAGAAAGCTCTAAAGGTGAGTCTGTGTGACAGTCTCCAGAACAGTCTCTTCACATTCAACCAAACCAGGATGGAACATATTTTCTTGCACACCAGACAAGGAAATCCGTGATTTTACCCTGGGGTAGAAATTTAAGTTCTGACTCTGGTGTTCCGACCCAGGCAACTAACATAAATGCGCTTCAATTCTATTCAACTGCTGGAACTACTTCCGCACTACTTTTATTTTGTAAACAATATACATGTCTAACCGGTGGTGTTGTGCAAGAAAAAGAATCCAATATGGGGTTCTATTGTAGTGTTTCCAACCCTCGGGATGACCGTGCTGAACGGAACCTCGGCGTAGCCTCGGTTCCGCTCAGCACGGTCATCCCTCGGGTTGGAAACACTCAACTACAACAGAACCCCATATCAGATTCTTATAAGCCAACACATGAGAAAAGAGCCATTAGCATTCTCCAATACATGTTCTTCATGTGCATGCACATAGCCAACTAATCAGGATAAATGCATGATATCTTGCGTAAAGCTATCTCAAGGTCTTCTATACATGTCTGTGAGCAGCAGGGGCTAGAGCAAGATTGTGATGCACAGGCTCACCTGAGCCTTGGCTGGTCATCTGTGCGATCCTGCAAAGGCTGTGGCGAGACTACACATCAGCGCAGTCTCGCCACAGCCTTTGCAGCTTGCCTTTGCCATAAGTACCTTTTTCTCATGACATGGCTCATATGGAGGTTTTGAGAGATTACTAATGAAGAGCATAAGATCAGCACTGAAACTGCATTTATCGCATTTCATAGATGTATTATTCATTTTCATTGGCTATAATTTTCTCTTTGCTTTTTTTTCGTTACATTAGCTTCAACAGTGGCCTAAATTTTAGACTTAATCCAAATTTTTGACTGTCCTATGTCTGCAGCCTAGCTCCCTGGGTTGATATGGCCTAATCCTGCTACTCACATAATATCAGCATGGAGATACTAGTTTTATCATTTAAGTGATTCTAGCAAGTACCCACAACATACGTTTCTAAGAACAAATAAGGAAACTGTAATTATCCCCACGCTTTTCGAAGAAAAAGTGGGGATATTGTAATGGTCTTCGTCGTCCGTACGTACGTCCATCCGTCCATCCGTCTTACCGGATAACTCCTCCTAGACAGTTATAGATAGAAACTTGAAACTTTGGGAGCTGATAGATTTTTGGTCTGGGGAGTACATGACACTTTCGGAATTTTGATCACACCCCTACGGGTGGGCCCAGGGGGTGGGGCACGCGGGGGTAAAAAATCAAAATTTCCAGAACATGGTCGTGTAATATATCAAAGCGAACGGCATGATGAGTAGATAACATTACAACCAAAATTTGACCCCTGGGGTCAATTTTGAGGTCACCAGAGGTCAAAAACTGGTTTTGACCCCTTTACCGGATAACTCCTCCTAGACGGTTATAGATAGAAACTTGAAACTTTGGGAACTGATAGAGCTTTGGTCTGGGGAGTGCATGACACTTTCGGAATTTTGATCACACCCCTACGGGTGGGCCCAGGGGGTGGGGCACGCGGGGTCAAAAATAAAAATTTCCAGAACATGGTCGTGTAATATATCAAAGCGAACGGCATGATGAGTAGAAAGTATTACAACCAAAATTTGACCCCTGGGGTCAATTTTGAGGACACCAGAGGTCAAAAACTGATTTTGACCCCTTTACCCCCATACATTACTGTTACCGGATAACTCCTCCTAGACCGTTATAGATAGAAACTGATAAAACTTTGGTCTGGGGAGTGGATAACACTTTCGGAATTTTGATCCTACCCCTGGGAGTGGGGCCAGGGGTGGGGCACCTTGGGGATAAAAAATCAAAGTTTTCAGAACATGGTCGTGTAGCATATTAAATCGAACGGCATGATGAGTAGAATACATCACAATCAAAATTTTACCCCTCGGGTCAAACACCCCTAGGGGATGGCCCAGGGGATGGGGCCCACGGGGAAGCGTGGGGATATGCGATGGCTTGCCATCAACTGCGCGATTCTAGTTATCATTGCTAATCTCCTTATCTAGAGAAATTCTGTTAGAGCGTCATTCAGTGTGTCTGTGACATGGTACTACTTGCGATGAGCTTCATATAACATACATTTCGCTATAACCGAAAGTTTTTTTTTACCTATTTTACACTGGAAACCCCCAAAAATGAGCACTGACAAACAGAGATGCCACAGAATATTGCATCTGATAAGAGCCTTCGCTGAGCCATTTTCTAAATAAAATTCTATACATAACTCTGTCTGATCCTGATGAAATTAAACATTTATATAAAGTGGAAGGCCCAGGGGTTATGAAACTTATATCATGTGCTCAACTCACTTATGCATGAAAATCCCCTGCTCAAAATTTTAAAAGGGTGGGCATTTCAAAATTGATGAGCAGGACAAACAGCAATCTTTACTGACTGGAACAGGAAAATTGCCTGATTTGTTTGTATTTTAATACATATGAGCATTGCCAATGTAGCTCAATTGTATTGAGCATGAAAAAATTTTGTAACCTGTTGGCCAGACAATGTCCTAAGATATTTATACACATTCAGTCGCAGTTGCTCTTGTTTCCAAAGAAATATATTTAAGAAATGAAATTTATTTTTCTGCAGTTCATGGAAGTATGAACGCAGTGGGTCGCGTGCAAAGTAAATGAACCCCGAAGGGGTTCATGTAAACTTTGCTAGCGACCCACTGTCGTTCATAATTTCATGAAAAGCAGAAAAATTAAGTTTATTTTTTATATTTACATTATTTACCCCTCATCACTGGTTGAAAACAAGCTTGTAGGGCAAACAAGCTTGTAGGGCAAACTTTTAAAGCTGAAAAACATTTACACGCTATGTTTCTACAAACAGCGGAGCAGCGTTGACGTCATCAACGCCCGTAGAGAACAATGGTTTAGAATGACATCATTTAACGTCACTGAAAATCATGTGATTCGATGCATTTCAGGAAGTATGAAAGCAATTGTTTTCTATAGGTTTACATTAGACTTTACAATGGAAATGTAAATATATACAGTGGAACTTCAATGACCAAAGCATCTGCAAATTCTAGTGTGAAAACAAAAAGCAAGCATTTGATTTCGTTGTCGAGGGTCATTTCCATTGAAACCATATTTTATATTCACACAATACCTGGTCTGAAGCCAGTTTTAAGTATTTTCAACACTTTGTAAGCCTAAAAATACTGTACTTCACTTTAATGTCATAATTCTAAAAACCTCAGTTCATTATAGCACAGTTTTAAAGGTGCATTATTGAGCTATCGGTAAAAAATGCTTCCAAAAATAAAATACATATAGCCGGTATTTTTCTTTAAAACAATACAAATGAATGTATTTTTGCAAAAATGCGAACAATTATGATGACAGGTAAACGAGTTTGAGAGGGATTCCCTAACTAGGTTTCGACACTATTTAGGTCTGTTTTTAGTTCGTAACAAAAATAGAATCCCAATATATGACGTTATGCGACATTCATTTTTTGCCTGGTTTGCTTAGGCCATGCCTGAATCGGAAAAAATATGACACTGAATACCATGCCATAAGTAACGACACTCAGAGACGATGCTGTCGCCATGTATGTGTAAAGTGACAGATTTATTTTTAGAACAGAAATTCCGAACACATGATCAGAGCGAAGGGTAAACACGAATGAAAACGACCATTTTCACAAAGTTTTGAAGCTGTATTTGGCTCCAAAAGTGTACACATGACAAAGGAGTATGAATTGAAGATAAAAACCAGAAAAAAAAAATTGAGACCGGGTAGCTCAATAATGCAACTTTAAGATGGAACCCAAAAGTAGAAAATTGATCAAAAATGGTCTATTTTTTTTCTGAAAAGTCTGTTTTTATTCTTGATTGGATATGACATGGTAGTTTCAGCTTGGACCTGCCGATAGTGTTTTAAAGAGGCTCGAGTGTATTTTGAAAATTACATGTATATTATAGCCAGATGAGAACTTCGTTCCCAGTGTAAAGTCAGCTGACTTTGAGGCCAGTACTGATAGGCTGACAGAGGTTAAATTCAGCACAGTGTTCAGAATATAACATGAGCTTGAGATAAGCCAGCCACATTCAGGGGTTGTTGGTGGGGGTGGTGGGAAAGGGAGATATATGAAATAAGTACATGATATGAGTCTCATCATGAAAAAAACCTGGCTTTAAGGTTTATGTCCAGATTAGACACAGGTCACTTCTGTTACCCCTTTTACCCTTCCTTAACCCTTATCCTGCTGAACAAATTAGCTTGCCACTCCCATCTCTATCAACCAATTAAAGTGCTTTAAATAATGTATTCATTCAAATACGCAAACTGGATGACAAACTGTAGATCCTGATCAGATGGCTTCTTATCTGGATCTACAATCTTTGCAAAGGCATGGGTGTTGTCATGTTCAGCAGGATAAGGGTTAATTTGACTCTCATCATTCGAGATCTTTCTGTACTCAGTTTGCATGAGATTCAGAGCTAACAACAGTTTGATCTTGTCTGAGCCTTGTGCTGTATGTACCTATTTCTATGTAAATGTATATAAACCACAAAACAAAAGTAAAAAAAAGGTTGGTTTGTGTGAGGCTCATTGTGTTTTGAATGATTTGACATAGCTGCGGACAACATAAAATGGTTTAACATGGATAATTAAGGGATATTTTTCTATATTTCTTGTTAGAAACATATGTTGTGGGTACTTGTTTGAATTGTCTCAGTGAGGCAATTCACAACCTATGTTTCAACTAAGAAAATTATCTGTCAGTTATCCTAGTTATGCCTCCTTATCTTTTGCTATGATTTGAAGGTCAACTTGATATTTGGTGTGTTGCAAACGGTGGTCACTGGTTTTTCTGCATCTCCAGAAAAAGGAGTACCATATTTATCCTGTGTATTCGGACACACAAGCCTGAGCAAACAGTGTAGACACTGATGAGACGCCGCAGAAAGCGGCGTCTCATCAGTGTCTACACTGTTTGCCACTCATCCCCCTATTCTTAGACACAATATATGGTAGTAAATAATACTTGTTCAAATTTTAGAACAAGTATGGTAAGGAGTTGAGCTGTCCGAATATTTAGGGTAAATATGTTAACAAGGATTATTAAGGGACTATTTTCCATTTCAATCTTCAGACACATATGTTGGGGGTAATTGTGAGAACTGCCTCAATGAGGTGATTCTAACAAGTTCCCAGAACACAGGTTTTCATGAAGAAGCAACTAAGAACAATTATCCTTTAATGATCCTAGAAAAAAATCTCTTTTCTGGAGCTATGTTATACCTCTACATAATGCACCAAAACTTTCTTCCCCATTACTTCCATACCCTTCTATTAGTTACATTGGCACTGGCAGAAAGTGGAGTCCTTGATCAAATGTGACATCTGGTCAGGAAAGGTGGCATAAAATACAGGACTTCTGAATAAAATCATAGCACTTAAAGAAGGACTAGTAGATATCATTCTTCTGAATATCATTGCATTTATGTGACCTTAACTCCGGCCTCGGTAGATCAGTTTGATGTGCATCTGACTGATGATCAGGAGATCATGGGTTTGATACCTGCCGCATTGGTCGGCTACATTCTTCCATAGAAATTATGAAATCTTCTATGTTCAGCTTCTTTAAGAAAGGCATTTGTCAGTTTCTGGAGGATGAATGTGCACTGTACTGTTAAACCTCTTACATATAAGCCTGCCCATGAAGTGTGGGTTGGAAAAAATGACCGACTGGATATGGCTTAAATTGTGTTGACTGAGTCATTAAACTCCAAAAACAAAAACAGTGTAATTTTTTGGCATATCGAAAAGTCACTATTAATTTACTTAAAGTCTTTTTTTATTAGCTCACCGTCACGTAGTGACGAGGTGAGCTTTTGGGATCACTTTTTGTCCGTCGTGCGTGCGTGCGTCCGTGCGTGCGTCCGTGCGTCCGTAAACAATTTCTTTAAACGACATCTCCTCCTAAACCACTGATCGGATTTTGACCAAACTTCACAGGAATGATCCTTAGGTGGTCCCCTTTCAAAGTTGTTCAAATGGTTCCGGTCCGTTGCACATCTAGGTCACAGGAGCCCAAAATAGATTTTTTTCACCAAAAACTTAAAAAATCTTCTTCTCTGAAACCACAAGGCCCAGGTCTTTGATATTTGGTATGAAGCTTCATCTAGTGAACCCCTACCAAGATTGTTCAAATTATAGTGCTGGGGCCAAAAATGCCCCCGCCCTGGGGCCCTTTGGTTTTACATAGGCTTATATAGGGAAAATCTTTAAAAATCTTCTTCTCTGAAACCACAAGGCCCAGGTCTTTGATATTTGGTATGAAGCTTCATCTAGTGGACCCCTACCAAGATTGTTCAAATTATAGTGCTGGGGCCAAAAATGCCCCCGCTCCGGGGCCCTTTGGTTTTACATGGGCTTATATAGGGAAAATCTTTAAAAATCTTCTTCTCTGAAACCACAAGGCCCAGGGCTTTGATATTTGGTATGAAGCTTCATCTAGTGGACCCCTACCAAGATTGTTCAAATTTTAGTGCTGGGACAAAAAATGCCCCCGCCACGGGCCCTTTGGTTTTACATTGGCATATATAGGGAAAATCTTTAAAAATCTTCTTCTCTGAAACCATATGGCCCAGGTCTTTGATATTTGGTATGAAGCTTCATCTAGTGGACCCCTACCAAGATTGTTCAAATTATAGTGCTGGGGCCAAAAATGCCCCCGCCCCGGGGCCCTTTGGTTTTACATGGGCTTATATATGGAAAATCTTTAAAAATCTTCTCTGAAACCACAAGGCCCAGGACTTTGATATTTGGTATGAAGCTTCATCTAGTGGACCCCTACCAAGATTGTTCAAATTATAGTGCTGGGACAAAAAATGCCCCCGCCCCGGGGCCCTTTGGTTTTACATTGGCTTATATAGGGAAAATCTTTAAAAATCTTCTTCTCTGAAACCACAAGGCCCAGGTCTTTGATATTTGGTATGAAGCTTCATCTAGTGGACCCCTACCAAGATTGTTCAGATTATAGTGCTGGGGCCAAAAATGCCCCCGCCCCGGGGCCCTTTGGTTTTACATAGGCTTATATAGGGAAAATCTTTAAAAATCTTCTTCTCTGAAACCACAAGGCCCCTTCTCTGAAACCACAAGGCCCAGGACTTTGATATTTGGTAGGAAGCTTCATCTAGTGGACCCCTCCCAAGATTGTTCAACTTATAGTGCTGGGGCCAAAAATGCCCCCGCCCCAGGGCCCTTTGGTTTTACATAGGCTTATATAGGGAAAATCTGTAAAAATCTTCTTCTCTGAAACCACAAGGCCCAGGACTTTGATATTTGGTATGAAGCTTCATCCAGTAGACCCCTACCAAGATTGTTCAAATTATAGTGCTGGGGCAAAAAATGCCCCCGTCCCGAGGCCCTTTGGTTTTACATAGGCTTATATAGGCAAAATCTTTAAAAATCTTCTCTGAAACCGCTAGGCCCAGGTCTTTGATATTTGATGTGTAGCTTCATCTAGTGGACCTTTGCCAAGATTGTTCAAATTATAGTCTTTGTTGATGTTTGGTATGAAGCTTCACTTTTAAGACCTCCCTCAACATTATGCACATTAAAGCCCTGGGGCCAATAATGGCCCTCTCTGGGGCCGACTTTTTACACTATGGATCAGGTGAGCGATCCAGGGCCATCATGGCCCTCTTGTTGGGGTAAACACCAAATTGTGGCCCTGGCAAACAGTGAAGGCAGAGATTGTGGTATCTGATCATGCAAGATTTCAGCCATTTTCCTAAATTAATGTCCTAAAAATAACTCAACCTTACAATAGAATTCTGGATATTACTAACCTGACACATCTTAATTCAGAAATAAATGCCTGCTGAATGTTATATTGCATAACTATACCTGATTTAGTGCCACAGAGGCCTTTCTGATGATTAATAATCATCAGTGTAACTACACCCCAAAAAGATGAAACCAAAACCCATTCAGGACAAAATGGGTTAAAAGTGCCATTGTAAAATTTACTGTATTTGTATTAAAAGACAAGCAATTGTCTCCATTATTGCTAGTGGTAGGACATGGGTAAAATTTTGTGGTATGTAAGTGCTTGATGATTGATTGAAAAATCGATCAAAGAAACTTCTAGAATTAAAGTAAACAAGAGACTAGCAGACTCGGCTAAAATTTTATGGTCATTTATCAGCTTATGTAAGTGACTGATGAATTCAACATCGCCGCCCCCGCCCATTGGGGCTTTGAAAAATAGATTGGGCTGCATGGTGTTTCCACGCAGAGCTGAATCTGACCACACACAAGTACTGGTAAACGGCTTAGAAGGACTAAGCCTGCCCAGGCAAAGGGGTGTGAGTCAGATCGTCCAATGAATATAAGCCTTCTGGTTTTATTGGGCGGCAGGGCTTGAGATGTCATTTCACCTCAATTTCGGGTAAAAGTCTCACAAAATTGGAAGCAACGCCTCAAAAATGACCTAAATGGTGTTGATGGGGACGTTAAACACAAACAAATTAATAAATGGTCATTTTTCTATATAATCTATGCATTTTGAAGGATATTATAATAGGTTGTTAGTGAGCATAAATTTCCTCTGGTTCTTTATCATAGAAGAGCTTGTTATTCATGTATATAGAGAGAGTTAAAAAAGTATGCAATTATGATAAACTATTATCAGTTAGGTACTCATTTGCCTTAAGTTATCGTTGAGTAGATGATTTACAGTTACTCGTTGTTTAAAACACTATATATCAAACTACTGCTTCAGTCAAACTAAATTTTGGGCACTACTATATATGTTCATTTCATTTTATTCCTTTTATTTCGAACTACTGTTGACTGTTGACCAAAAATTCCTGTCCCTTGGTGTTTGAGATGATGAGAGTCTACTGTTATAGGCAAATCACTGATTCTTACTGCTTAATTGTCATCCATTTCTACAAACAATTTTGAAAATTTGACATTTTTCACTGAAAAATTGAGTAATCAAACAAAATGACAAAGACATTCAAGTTCCAAAAAGAGGTATTATTCCTGAAATAGGAAAAATAAGCGCTGTTTGGATCTCAATGTTTGATGCAGGAAGAAGAAAGTTTTCTAGTGCAGTGAATTTTAACCCATTTTGTACCAGGAACCCCAAAACGGGTACCCTGGCAAACAGTGCAGGCCCAGATCAGATGCCACAGAATGCAGCGTCTGATCAGGGCCTCCACTGTTTGCTAAAAGTTCAGCCATTTTCCAGATAAATTTTGATGAAAACACAACCTGACACCCCTAAATTTTGAAATGGACTCCTAAATATATGTCGTAGTCCAAATAGGAATTTAGCCAGATCCGGAATCTGGCTAGGCCAAATAGGAATTCTTATTTGGCCTAGGCAGATTCCGGATCTGGCTAAAATCATATTTAATTTAGCCAGATCCGGAATCTGGCTAAACTCTATTTAGTCCAAATAAGAATTCCTATTTGGCTAGGCAGATTCCGGATCTGGCTAGGCTAGTCAGACCAAATAGGAATATTGTTGTTCCATGAATAATGTATGGCTGAATACCTCTTTCCACACTGGTGTTAGGGACAGAATTTGGGTTATGGTAGCACTGTGACCATCCTTAAAAAATTGTTAGAGGAAATAAAAGGAGAAACACTATATAAAATTCCCTTCTAAGAAAAAAAAATATAAATTAATTTTCACAAACAGCCATAAAATTGTTTGTGTAGGTAGTTCAGAATCAGAATTGTTACTGGTGACACGTCAAATGACATTCATGCACCAGGACCTGTGATGTGGGAAGTTAGTCCCTAGCTCTAACCAAAGAGGTAAATTTAGCTACACAATCATCAGCACCTTCAGCTGTCGAAATAATCGAATCAGGAAGGGCATTCCAATCTCTAATGGTTCTGGGGAAGAACCACTCTTTATAAATGTCAGTTCTTGACAATAAGGTAGATAACTTCGCCAAATTCGTGAGACATACCTATTACATGGTCATTAAAGGGCCTGATATGATTTGGCTTCTTTTTGACCCTCACTCAAATCCTCTTCAGTGTGCGACGTTTCAAGTGCTAACAGGCTTCGTTAATGGAAACATACACAGAAATGAGTTGTTTCGTCTTCAAGTATTTTCAGAATAACTTGACGTTTGATGTTTCTGTATTGAGTTAATAAATTATGACCAAAATAGTAAGAAAAGTGTCATATAAGTATACTCCTTCGAAAGAAAAAGACAAAAGAAAGTGTCCTTAGAAACCCGGTTTCAATTGGCGCATTAATATATCAGGTAGCACTGCTCATCGTTTGTACACTAAGTGAGTCGTATCTTGTTACCCCACCCACTTGCGTTATAGTGGAGATATACGAAAAAAGAAAAATTACAGGATCAAAATGAAACGGGTATCAAACTATTCCTTGGTTTCTAACTAAGAAAATGAGTAATAACAACATATATTTAGCTTTACTATGAACGGAGTTATGGCAATTTTGTGTTGACATTTCTAACATTCCTTGTTCCCCCAGCTAGATCCTGTAGAAATCACCATTCGTTGGCGTTTCAGACCCTTAGCGCAAGAACTGACATTTATAAAGAGTCGTTCTTCCCCAGAACCATTAGAGATTGGAATGCCCTTCCCGATTTGATTATTTCGACAGCTGAAGGTGCTGATGATTGTGTAGCTAAATTTACCTCTTTGGTTAGAGCTAGGGACTAACTTCCCACATCACAGGTCCTGGTGTATGAATGTCATTTGACGTGTCACCAGTAACAATTATGATTCTGATTCTGATTCTAACAATGACCAAAATTTAATTTATGAAAAAATAAACACAGAGGCCACCTTTCATTTTTTTTTTATATTTTCACCACGTGTTAACATATCAAAACTTTATCTGTATACAAAATATAAAATATGTACAGGCAAGGCTAGGCTGTTATATTTTGAAAGCCATAAAGGTGACAAATTTTGCAAATTTGGTCAAAATCAGCTGGGGGTAGGGGTAAAGTCATGGTAAAAACATACCTTATTTGTGAACGACCAAACATTTTATTGATTTGTTTTTAGCTCACCTGTCACGTAGTGACAAGGTGAGCTTTTGTGATCACTTTTCGTCCGTCGTCCGTCGTCAGTGCGTGCGTGCGTGTGTGCGTGTGTGCGTAAACAATTTCTTCAAACGAAATCTCCTCCTAAACCACTGATCGGATTTTGACCAAACTTCACAGGAATGATCCTTAGGTGGTCCCCTTTCAAAGTTGTTCAAATGGTTCCGGTCTGTTGCACATCTGGGTCACAGGAGCCAAAAATAGATTTTTTCACCGAAAACTTAAAAAATCTTCTTCTCTGAAACCACAAGGCCCAGGTCTTTGATATTTGGTGTGAAGCTTCACCTAGTGGACCTCTACCAAGATTGTTCAAATTATAGCTCTAGGACCAAAATTGCCCCCGCCCCGGGGGCCTTTGGTTTTACATAGGCTTATACAGGGAAAATCTTTAAAAATCTTCTTCTCTGAAACCAAAAGGCCCAGGTCTTTGATATTTGGTATGAAGCTTCATCTAGTGGACCTCTACCAAGATTGTTCAAATTATGGCCCTTGGGCCAGAAATGCCCCCGCCCCGGGGGCCTTTGGGTTTACATAGGCTTATATAGGGAAAATCTTTAAAAATCTTCTTCTCTGAAACCAAACGGCCCAGGTCTTTGATATTTGGTGTGAAGCTTCACCTAGTGGACCTCTACCAAGATTGTTCAAATTATAGCTCTAGGGCCAAAAATGCCCCCGCCCCGGGGGCCTTTGGTTTAACATAGGCTTATACAGGGAAAATCTTTAAAAATCTTCTTCTCTGAAACCAAAAGGCCCAGGTCTTTGATATATGGTAGGAAGCTTCATCTAGTGGACCTCTACCAAGATTGTTCAAATTATGGCCCTTGGGCCAGAAATGCCCCCGCCCCGGGGGCCTATGGGTTTACATAGGCTTATATAGGGAAAATCTTTAAAAATCTTCTTCTCTGAAACCACAAGGCCCAGGTCTTTGATATTTGGTGTGAAGCTTCACCTAGTGGACCTCTACCAAGATTGTTCAAATTATAGACCTAGGGCCAAAAATGCCCCCGCCCTGGGGGCCTTTGGTTTTACATAGGCTTATACAGGGAAAATCTTTAAAAATCTTCTTCTCTGAAACCCCAAGGCCTAGATCTTTGATATTTGGTGAGAAGCTTCATCTTGTGGACCTCTACGAAGATTGTTCAAACTATAGCCCTAGGGTCAAAAATGTCCCCGCCCCGGGGCCTTTGTGTTTACATAGGCTTATATAGGGAAAATCTTTAAAAATCTTCTTCTCTGAAACCACAAGGCCCAGGTCTTTGATATTTGGTGTGAAGCTTCATCTAGCCGACCTATACCAAGATTGTTCAAATTATGGCCCCTGGACCTGAAATGCCCCCGCCCCGGGGGCCTTTGGGTTTACATAGGCTTATATAGGGAAAATCTTTAAAATTCTTCTTCTCTTAAACCACATGGCCCAGGTCTTTGATATTTGGTGTGAAGCTTCACCTAGTGGATCTCTACCAAGATTGTTCAAATTATAGCCCTAGGGCCAAAAATGCCCCCGCCCGGGGGCCTTTGGTTTTACATAGGCTTATACAGGGAAAATCTTTAAAAATCTTCTTCTCTGAAACCACGAGGCCCAGGTCTTTGATATTTGGTGTGAAGCGTTCAAATTATAGCCCTGGGGCTAAAAATGTCCCCGCCCCGGGCGCGTTTGGTTTTAAATAGGCTTATACAGGGAAAATCTTTAAAAAACTTCTTCTCTGAAACCGCAAGGCTCTGAATTTAATATTTGGTGTGAAGCTTCATCTAGTGGACCTCTACCAAGATTGTTCAAATTATAGCCCTGGGGCCAAAAATGCCCCCATCCCCGGGGCCCTTTGGTTTTTTATAGGCTTATATAGGGAAAATATTTAAAAAACTTCTTCTCTGAAACCACAAGGCTCAGGTCTTTGATATTTGGTATGAAGCTTCAACTAGTTATAGCCCTAAGGCTAAGAATGTTCTAGAGACACTTATTCTCAGGTGAGCGATTCTTTGAAGCTGTATCTTTTCATATAACTTCCTTTGGCTATCAGTCACCATACAACATTTATGAAACAAATAATCCGGTTGGGGGGGGGGGGGGGGGGGGTGCAGATATAATTGGATATCTTAACATCTTAACAGGCCCTTTGTACGCAGTTCGTCGGATATAAGACAAATATTGTTTGTTTGATTTGAGGTTTAACGTCCCCGTCAACACTGTAAAGGTCATTTTGGAGACGTTGCTTCCAATTTTGTGGGACTTTTACCCGACACTGAGATGAAACGACATCGCAAGCCAAATGAAACCAATAGGGTTTATAAGCATGGGCGGGTCGACTCGCACCGCTTTGCCTGGGCAGGCTTAGATCCTCAAGACAGTTTACCAGTGCTCGTTTGTGGGTCGGTTTCAGCTCTGCGTGGAAGCATCATGCAGCCCATCTATTTCTTAAGCCCCGATGGGCAAGGCAACTATTAAAGTACGTGCATGTATTGGTAACTGAATGCTGGCCTCGGTAGCTCAGTCGGATTCGCGGCTGCTGGTGATCAGTAGGGCACGGGTTCCACACCTGCCGAGGTCGGCAACATTCTTTCGTGGAGATTGATCATGAGACTTTTTCTACGATCATTCTCTCCCTTCCGCTGATTCAAGAAGGGCAGTTGTCAGTTTCTGGCGAAAGAATGTACAGTGTACTGGTTAACTGCTTACGTATAAGCCGGCCCAGGAAAAGTGTGGATAGGTAAACTGACCAGCTCAAAAATTACCTAAAATAGTGTTGACAGTGCCGTTAAACTCCAAACAAACAAACAAACCAAGAGGCATTACTGAAAACAAACCCATAAAATGTAAATGTCAATTTGCACAGGACATTATATTAGCCTTGCCAAGTTGTCCTACCCAATATTTTTACGGAGCACATTCTCCTTGGCCGAATTCTCCTAGGTCAAATTCTGGGGGAAATCGGCCATAGATTCATAGTGTATGGGTATGTGTGTGTGTGGGGGGGTGGGGGGGGGGGGGGGGATGGAGTACATTGCTAGAACCAGAGCAATGCACATGCCAAGACAATGCACAAAAACTTTGAATGTTTCCTAAAGTTCACAATTGGTGCTTTAAACTATGTAGGACTAATTATTAATATCGGAAAACCTAATCTGAGATGGACATTTCCTAGTGCTACGACCATACAATAACCATTTTCCCCAGAAAATTTTGTGTCTTATCACATCCATTGTACCCATTTCCTTGCCCGTGGGCGTTGTATTGAAAATTGAACTAGGATTTCTCACTGTGTGCCTTCTAATTTCAAATTTTCCTTAAATCGTATTTGCAACAGTCCGATTTATCATGTGTCTGTCTATAACCAACAAAAAAGTGCATGCCATCTTCCCAGAAGAGCGTTTCATGTAAAATAATGAGATTTCACGGTGAAGTAGCTCCACTGTGTCCGGTTCTCCGTTTGATTGGATGTAACTGTCGAATTCGGCCCATCGAAGATAAATTTGTGAATTACATGTGTCTTCTGTGAAGCTAATGTGAGCAGTCGCATTGATTAGTAACCATAACACGAGATCTAGAACAATAGCAAACCTGCACATGTGATACCCTTTCCGCCATTTTCTTTTTTATCCTGAGCGGAAAAAATTCCTTATCCGGTGTGTTTGTTCCTTACCCTGCGCGCTTGCCTTTACCAGTGTGATTCTGAACTTTCTCAATTTCATCATTAAGGACCACTCCACTGGGGTCCCAGATACAACTACCATATTCCAAGATTGGGCGAACAAGACCTTTATATGCTGCCTCTTTTACATCCTGAGGGCACTGATGAAGATTTCGCCTCAGGAAACCAAGCGTTCTATTTGCCTTAGTACACATGTTGCTAATATGAGTATTCCATCTCAAGTTGTGTGAGATTGTCACTCCAAGGTATTTAATGGAGTCCACATTCTCGAGGACCGTTCCCTCTAAGGTGTAAGAAGCCTCAACTTTATTAGATCTCTTCCTAGTTATCTGCATAATAAATGCATTTAACTGGCTGAAATCTCATGCCCCATTTACGTGCCCAACATCCTAATCTATCTATGTCAGCCTGAAGTTTCAATGAGTCATCTGTATCTCTAATTTCCCAGTAACAAGCACAGTCATCTGCGAACAGTCTTATTTCTGAGTCAATGTCAGTGGAAATATCATTGATGTACAGGGAGAACAAAAGTGGACCAAGAACGGTCCCTTGCGGGACTCCAGACAAAACTGGAGCCCACTCCGAAGATTCACCATTAACAACAACCCGCTGTTTTCTGTAGCAAAGAAAGGAATCTATCCATTTGAGGGTCTTTCCCCCAATTCCATAACCAAATAACTTAGATTTAAGTAGTTCATGAGGAGGGGTGTCAAAGGCCTTCTCGAAGTCAAGAATAAATGTGTCCACCTGTCCTCCTTTGTCCAAGATTTTTGCCCAGTCATTAATAACTGTGCTTAGCTGAGTTTCACAACTGTGCCTTTTCCTAAATGCATGTTGCCTGTCTGACAAAAGTTTATGCTCGTCCAAGTGGGCCATGATGTTTGAGCAGACTATATGTTCCAGCAATTTACACAGAACACAAGTCAGAGACACAGGGCGATAATTACGGGCAAGAGCCCTATCTCCTTTTTTGAAGAGTGGACAAATGTTTGCTAAGAGCCATTCTTTGGGGATTTCACCCGTATCAAGAGACTGTTGAAACAAGTGTGCGAAAACTGGACCCAACTCATTTGCTAGTTCCTTCAGGACTCTGGGATGAAGCTCATCAGGTCCTAAGGCCTTACTGGGGTTTAAGCCTTGAAGTAATTTGATCACTCCTGCAGCTGTCACAACAATATTATCCATGAATGGGGCCGATCTTCCAGTCAATGGAACCTCCGTGAACTCAGTTTTATTAAATGCATCATTGAATTGACCAACTAGTTCCTCTGCCCTTTCAGAGTCTGATTCAGCAACCCCGTCCCCTTCTCTTTTATTAAGGGGCGGGATACCTTGCCTGTCTTTCTTCTGGCTATTAATATATCTGTAGAAGTCTCTGGGATTTGCCTTTACATCACCTACCAAGTTATTCACATACAAATCATGCTGATTTTTTATATCAGTCTTGATTTCACGTCTCAAGTTTTCAAATTTTGTCCGGAGTTTACCACTTCCCGTCTTTTTTGCCTTTGCATGAATCTTATTCCTTCTGCGAATTTTCCTTCTTATCTCTGGAGTGATCCAGGGAATAGAAGATACAGCCCTACTAGTTTTTGAGGGGATATGATTTTCGGCCGAAGTATGAATGAAAGAAGTTATCAAATCAAAATTCTCCTGTATAGACAGAGCGTCTGAATGACCATTAAAGTAATTCTCCTTTGCAAATCTGAGTGCATCCTTCCTCATAGTTTCATAGTCACCTTTCTGATATGAGTACACCTTCCTCCGAGGTTTCTTTATTGGTGGGATGTGAATTTTTAAATATCCGGAGACAACATCGTGGTCACTTAGTTTATCTGGGGAATGAATGTCTTCGAATTGTCCTGGCAAAGTCGTAAGGATCAGGTCCAATGTGTTCTTATCACGAGTGGGGAAGTTAACAATTTGTTCAAGGCCATGATCGTTCATAATGTCAATCAATATTTGTCCTTCCGACTGACTCAGCATTGTGCCTTGTTTGCTGAGCCTGTCGGGCCAAGCAATGTCTCTGAAGTTGAGGTCACCTAGAACATGTACAGCCGGGAGTTTTTTACCCTTATGCTGCGATTTAATGCAATCCAGTTGGTCTTTAAACAACTGGAAGTTTTCGATTTTACCATTTGGTGGTCGATACCAACTTGCTACGAAGTGGGAAGTTTTATTTGCAAAAACCTTAACCCAGACCGATTCGGTGTCATTTCCAAGTTCCATGAAAGGCATGTGAGGGATGTCTCTATGAATGAGCAACATCACCCCACCGCCATGAGAGTTCCTATCCTTTCTGTACACACTGTACTCACAAGTTTCAGGGATAAGCTCAGATGTAGTAATTGAACTGTCAATCTTTGTTTCCTGAATAGCAACAATATGAGGTTCAGATGTATCAAGGAAAGCTAAAAGTTCAAGAATTTTCCCTCTAATTCCATTTATGTTTATACTGCAAAGTTTCAAACCTTTCACAAAATTTGACTTAGTTTCATCAGCAGTTGAAGATTTGCCTCTCTTATCCTCTGACAGAGGTTCAAACCTGTTTGGCTTACTCAGTTCTACATATTCATCAAAGTTCTAAGGAGTCTGAAAAGTTACAGACCTCACATTTTGGACATATCCAGTGGCAGCTTGAATTTACCAAAGTGCCATATTCTGCATCTGAAATGAAGGAACAGTCAGTGTGTATCCACATTTCACATTGATCACACTGAACGGCTTTGTGGCCATTAAGGACAGCACCACTGCAAAGACCACAGTCAGCTTTGCAGTCTTTGCAATACCAAGTTCCAGCTCTAGATTCAATTTCTAACATTTGACTGTTATCCAAATCAGAACATGAGGAGTGAAAGCGCTTGTTACAGTCCTCACATTCTATCCATTTCTCGGAACCTTTGCAATAATTTTTGCAGAGTCCGCAGCGAAACCTTGGGCCGGGGTTAGTTTCAATGTCTCCGGCCAAGATAAGAAGTAAAGCCAAGTTTGTACCTCGCGAGGACTTGAAGTTTCGCAAGCCCTCCGAACACCTTCTGTTCCCATTCTTCCTTGTAAATGCCAAGTACTGGGAAATTCTACTACTACTCTCCTTAATTGTAATCTTGCTCTCCTGATTTCCATCATCTGGATGCATTCTATAAGTTGTTTTCCAAATAGTGAACCCAAGAATTAAGACCATGGGAAACAGGGAGACCTTCATTTTAATATACCGGGTAGTGATTTGATGATTTCTAATGACTTATTATGGGGTGTCAAGCAACAATCCTGATTCCGAGTTTGTCACAGCCAGCACACTGACAGCTACAAAGGACTATTCAGTATACTGGTCCAATTTTATACAGCTCAGCACACTCAAATATAGTTAAGTTTCACCGAGTCGATAGAGTGACAGCAAACGGCTATTTATGTCTCCCCCCGAAATTTTTTTTTCGGAGAGACATATTGTTTTTCCCCCGGGCGTCTGTCCGTCTGTCTGTCTGTCCGTCTGTCTGTCACACATTCGTGTCCGCTCTATAACTTGAAAACCGTTGGAGCTATCATCACGAAACTACGTATAAATATAAATCAGCATTAGACGACGTGCAGTGCGCAAGAACTATAACTCTCGCATTTATACTTTTTGAATTATCTACCTTGGAAGTTTGTTGGTATGTATATATGTATGGGCAAATCGTGTCCGGTCAATAACTTTCTTATTTTCAGATGGATTTTAAAATTACTTGGCAGAAATATTAAAAACCATAAGACGATGTGTGGTGTGCATGAATCAGGTCGGTACCTCAAAGGTCAAGGTCATACTAAGAGGTCAAAGGTCAAAAAAGGGGCCTTTTTTTCGTATTTGGTCAATAACTTTCTTATTTTGAGATGAATTTTAAAATTACTTGGCAGAAATATTAACCACCATGAGACGATGTGTGGTGTGCATCAGGCAGGTCAGTACCTCGAAGGTCAAGGTCATACTTAGAGGTCAAAGGTCAAAAAGGGGCCTTTTTTTCGTGTTTTGTCAATAACTTTCTTATTTTGAGATGGATTTTAAAATTACTTGGCAGAAATATTAACAACCATGAGACGATGTGTGGTGTGCATCAGGCAGGTCAGTACCTCGAAGGTCAAGGTCATACTTAGAGGTCAAAGGTCAAAAAAGGGGCCTTTTTTTCGTGTTTTGTCAATAACTTTCTTATTTTGGGATGGATTGTGAAATCACTTGGCAGAAATGTTAATCAATATAAGACGATGTGTTACGTGCATGACCCAGGTTGGTACCTCAAAGGTCAAGGTCATACTTAGAGGTCAAAGGTAAAAAAGGGGCCTTTTTTCCGGTTTTGTCAATAACTTGCTTATTTTTAGATAGAATTTTAAGTTACTTGGCAAAAATGTTAACTATCATGAGACGATGTGTTGCATGCATGATTCAGTTTGATACCTCAAGTGTCAAGGTCATACATAGAGGTCAAAAGTCAAAAAAGGGGCCTTTTTTTTCGTGTTTGGTCAATAACTTTCTTATTTTTAGATGGATTTTTGAAATTGCTTGGCAGAAATGTTAAACACCATGAGATGATGTGTTGCACGCATGACCCAGTTTGGTACCTGAAAGGTCAAGGTCATACATAGATGTTAAAGGTCAAAAAAGGGGCCTTTTTTGCGTTCTGTCAATAACTTTCTTATTTTTAGATGGATTTTGAAATTACTTGGCAGAAATGTTAACCACCATAAGACGATGTGTTGCGTGCATGACCCAAGTTGGTACCTCAAATGTCAAGGTCGTACTAAGAGGTCAAAGAACAAAAAGGGGTCTTTTTATGCCTCCAATAAAAATCAAAAGTTTGAAAAAGTTGGAGGGGCATATTGGTTCTGGTTTGTTTGTCCGTTTGTCTGTCCGTTACGCTTTTGATGCATAGCATAACTAAAGAACCGTGTATGCTAGGGTTTTGAAATTTCATATATGGATTCCTCATGGAAAATTAGCTGACGCGTATTTTTTTTCTCGTCCGGATTATGCCCCGTTCAAGAGTTATTGCCCTTTGAAATTTTTTTAATAAAATCTTGTCATTTTGGTAATTTGTGCCCATTGTAATGTATGCTAAAAGTGATGCATAGCATAACTTTAGAACCGTGTATGCTAGGGTTTTGAAATTTCATATATGGATTTCTCATGGAAAATTAGCTGACGCATATTTTTTTTCTCGTCCGGATTATGCCCCTTTCAAGAGTAATTGCCCTTTGAAATTTGTTTAATAAAATCTTGTCAGCAAGATATCTCAAAAACTATTGGAGCTAGAGCCTTGAAAATTGGTGAATATATTGGTGGTGATGAGTAGATGAACTGTTTAACTTTTGACAAAATTCCGAAAAATACTTTGTGAGTTATGGCCCTTTGTCATTTTGGTAATTTGTGCCCATTGTAATGTATGCTAAAAGTGATGCATAGCATAACTTTAGAACTGTGTATGCTAGGGTTTTGAAATTTCATATATGGATTCCTCATGGAAAATTAGCTGACGCGTATTTTTTTTCTCGTCCGGATTATGCCCCTTTCAGGAGTTATTGCCCTTTGAAATTTTTTCAATTAAATCTTGTCAGCAAAATTTCTCAAACACTATTGGAGCTAGAGCCTTGAAAGTTGTTGAGTATATTGATGGTGATGAGTATATGAACTGATTAACTTTTGACAAAATTCCGAAAAATACTTTATGAGTTATGGCCCTTTGTCATTTTGGTAATTTGTGCCCATTGTAATGAATGCTAAAAGGGATGCATAGCATAACTTTAGAACTGTGTATGTTATGGTTTTGAAATTTCATATATGCATTCCTAATGGAAAATAAGCTGACGCGTATTTTTTTTTCTCATCCGGATTATGCCCCTTTCAAGAGTTATTGCCCTTTGAAATTTTTTGAACATTTTTAAAGTTACTTTGCAGAAATGTTTATCTTCATTAGATAATGTGTTGCACACAAGACCCGGCTCAATACCTCCAATGTCAAGGTTATACTTAGAGGTCAAAAACGGGGGAGACATCTGTGTTTTTGTAGAAAAACAAATTCTAGTTTAAGGTTGGTCTCATGTTTTTAAAAGACAAATAAATAAATTAAAATATTATTTATCATTTTTATAAGAACAAATTCAACAAGCAATTACCTTCTGACATCAGTTATTGTTATTATCTACTCAAATAAGACTTAGAATATTGATATTTGCCTTAGAATACCTATATTGTAGAGCAGAAATAAGAAAACTACAAACATTCCCATTCCATTGATATGTACAATATTTACAGTAATCAAGTTACTGAAATACTGCTCCTAAGACACTCTCATGTACAGTTCTTAACTGAACTCTTAGATACTTAATAATGAAGAAGAAACATGGGATCTGTCAGTTGCAAATTTTTAAAACCATTTGTAGTGATTAAACTTTAGGACATAAACAATTTTTCTTTCATCCTTTGTTAGTATAAAAAAATTGTTTTTGACACTTATCTGAAACAGGCAGATTATCAATGAAGCATGTAAGACAAAAAATTTCAGAAGATGAAACGATTGTTATTACAATAATTAGCCAGGGTGCTCTTAGTTTAAATGTTTATTTATTTGTTTAATACATGAAAACATATAATTATCTAAATCTTTAAAGACAATATTGTACAATGGGATTCAGAAGGAAGTCTGTCTCCCACGAAGGTGCTCTTAACAACACAATATTAAAGACAAACAAAAAATCTTTTAACATTAAAACTGTTATTGAAGCAAATTAATAAATATTCAATGAAGGTTTGTTAATATTACTTAATCCAAGATTCCTATTTGGCCTGACCAGCTTAGCCAGATCCGGAATCTGCCTAGCCAAATAGGAATTCTTATTTGGACTAAACAGAGTTTAGCCAGATCCGGAATCTGGCTAAACTAGATATTACTTTAGCCAGATCCGGAATCTGCCTAGGCCAAATAAGAATTCCTATTTGGTCTAGCCAGATTCCGGATCTGGCTAAATTCCTATTTGGACTACGACATATGTATAAGGAGGAATATTCCATTTGGTACAAAAGGGTTAAAACGTGTATGGACCATGTTAAGCATAAAAGGGCCTGTGAGCATGTGCACTCAGTGAATACTCAAATCAGCCTGCATTCCCACTCATTTAAATAAAAGAAATTTGAGTCAAGGGTCATCCAAATAGTCTAGTCTAAAGCAAACGTGCAGGCTGATCTGAGTCTTTGCTGAGTTCACATGCCCGAAGACCCGGTTTTACTTCTCACGGCTCATATGGGCTTCTTGTGTTATCCAGATGGAGGAACTCGGGTATGAGGTAAGGTCAAAGGTCGTTTGAGTCACTTCATGAGAAAAGGGCCTTAGACATGCATGCAGAAGGTAGCTTCCAGGGCTGTGCACACACATTTGAAGAAAAAAAAATCAGAGAATACTATGAGGAAGAGTCAATAATAAACCAGCTTGACTTATTTCTGGGTGAGATTGATCTCTTCTTTTTCGATGTAATTGCCCTCTAGAATGATACACTTGGACCAACACTGTTCCAGTGCCCAGAACTGAAGAAGCCAGGGTCCTTGTCTCTGACCCACTCCTCAACTGCCGCAATGAGTTCTTTGTTGGACCAGAAATGACATCCTCTGATATTCTTTTTCAAGTTTGGGAATAAGTATAAGTCACTAGGAGTCTGGAGAAAAGGCAGGGTTATTAGCTTGTACCCATTTCACTCAACAGCATCCATTGCAGTTTTGCAAGTGTGGGCTTTTGCATTGTCCTGTTTGCATTGAGTGTTTTTCACAGATTGCAGTTCTCAGTTGGTCAAGCAAGTTTGCATAATATGCACATGTTATTGTACTTTTCTTTTATTCTCTGGCTCACTATTATAATGGATTCAGGTCTCATCTGCAGTCACCAGATATGAAAGAAAATCATCTTCCTTTGACCTAAACTGCTTCAACAATTTGCTGCATACTGATGGTCTGGTTGCCATTTGATCCTCACTAAGGGATTTTGGAACCCAACGGGCTAATAGCTTGCGCATACCCAAGCAATCATGTAAAAATTTTTGAAACGCTACCATGTGAAATGTGTAATGCATTCGCTATTTCTTCCTACTTAATTTGTGTACACCAGATCCCATACTTTGTTACACATTCCTTCATCAGTGGCATCTGATGGGTGTCCAGACCGGGTTTTATCTTCTTAAGATGTTCTACCATGTTTGAATTCCCCAACCCAGAATTTAATTTTTGCATACGATGATGTTGAAGACCCATAAACATTGGTCAACTCGCAATGTATTTCCTGGCCTGTTTTCCCTTTCAATTACCGTAAAAATTCGGCTATAAGGCGATTCAGCTATAAGACAGGGCCCCTTTTTTCAGATTTTCTAAGGTGGGATTTTGATTATACTCTTTTATAAGATGGGTCAAATTTTTGCTGTATCTGTCGGGGCCTATATTTGTTTCCATCAAAAAAAAAAGAAATATTTATTGCTGCCTTTCTATAAGTAACTGAACTTTTTTTTTATCGGGGAACACAACACCTAGCTATTCAGATTCAGAACCAACGCCCCAGCTAGCACAAAATAGTGGGCAAACGTCGGGCCGATACGTCGTATCGCTGCCGGCCCGAAGTTGGTCCGGTACATGCTATGCTGGCTAAGGCTAGACAGCTACACAGACTTCTATATAAAAGATGACAGGGGTTTTCAAATCCATTTTCCGGGACAAGACCGAAATCACGCCAGGCAGGTGCACTTTGATGCCTGGTCGGGCAAGCGCAAAAAAAATCATCTACAACTGTCAGTCTTTTTAAGCCCTTAATTACGGTAAAACCAGCCCAGTAAGTAAATCGCAACAATTGCTGAACTGTCAATTCAGAGACAAACTATCTGTGTATTATTACGGTTCAAGTACGACACTCTTGTTAATCCCTGTCATATAATTGTCACCCTGTGGTGCATGTCGATAAGGTGTGAAAATATGATCAAGTTATGTCTCTAATTGGCGTTTATCCTCCAATCATAAAATTTAATCCACAATCATAATCGCGCTACATCTAACGGTAGATGTTTGCATAATAAAAATGGACTTTTCTACGATCTCATGAATGGTTATGTTTTGGCACCAAATAGCAGACACTGGGCGGGAAAAGTCGAACGCTGTTGTTGGTTATGGACACGGAGATTCTGGGAATAATTCGAGAGCTGTGCAAAGTGCTGGTTTTCTATCCACCTCTATTCACAGCCGTTTAGCTATTGAGAAAAGATTTTTTACCGGTTCCATACATTTTTAGCTCACCTGTCACGTAGTGACAAGGTGAGCTGTAGTGATCACTTTTTGTCCGTCGTGCGTGCGTGCGTCCGTAAACAATTTCAAATAAGTATATCTCTAATACCCCATGGTCAATCTTGATCAAATTTCATGAGAAGCAGCATCAGGTAGGGGGAGAGGCTGCATAAGGTTTTTGGGCTGATCAGATTGGAATTCTGGTTGCCATGGCAACATATAGCTCCAATAGACTTACAATGGGAAAAAATTAAAATATCTTCTTCTCTGAAACCACAGGGCCCAGAGCTTAGATATTTAGCATGTATTAACGGCCAGTGGTCACCTACATAATTCCTGCCAATCATGCCCCTGGGGTCCAAATTGGCCACACCCCGGGGCCCCCCGCTCCCATAGTCACATAATGGAACAAAAAGCTTCAAAAATCTTCATCTCGGAAACCACAGGGCCCAGAGCTTAGATATTTAGCATGTAGCAACAGCAAGTGGTCACCTACATACTTCCTGCCAATCATGCCCCTGGGGTCCAAACAGGCCACGCCCTGGGGCCCTTTAGCTCCTATAGACTCATAATGGAAAAAGCTTAAAAAATCTTCTTCTCTGAAACCACAGGGCCCAGAGCTGAGATATTTGGCATGTAGCAATGGCAAGTGGTCACCTACATAATTCCTGCCAATCATGCCCCTGGGCTCCAAATTGGCCCCACCCTGGGACCCCCTTAGCAGCCATAGACTCATAATGGAAAAAAAAGCTTCAAAAATCTTCTTCTCTGAAACCACAGGGCCCAGAGTTTAGATATTTGGCATGTAGCAACGGCAATTGGTCACCTACATAATTCCTGCCAATCATGCCCCTGGGTTCCAAATGGGCTACGCGCCGGGGCCCCTTTGCTCCCATAGACTCATAATGGAAAAAAGCTTAAAAAATCTTCTTCTCTGAAACCACAGCGCCCAGAGCTTAGATATTTAGCACATAGCAATGGCAAGTGGTCACCTACATAATTCCTGCCAATCATGCCCCTGGGGTCCAAAAGGGCCACGCCCCGGGGCCTCTTAGCTTCTATAGATTCATAATGGAAAAAAAGCTTCAAAAATCTTCTTCTCTGAAACCACAGGGCCCAGAGCTTGGATTTTTAGCATGTAGCAATGGCAAGTGGTCACCTACATACTTCCTGCCAATCATGCCCGTGGGGTCCAAATGGGCCACGCCCCGGGGCCCCTTAGCTCCCATAGACTCATATTGGAAAAAAAGCTTCAAAAATCTTCTTCTCTGAAACCACAGGGCCCAGAGCTTAGATATTTAGCATGTAGAAACAGCAAGTGGTCACCTACATAATTCCTGCCAATCATGCCCCTGGGGTCCAAACAGGCACGCCCCAGGGGCCCTTTAGCTCCTATAGACTCATAATGGAAAAAAGCTTAAAAAGTCTTCTTCTCTGAAACCACAGCGCCCAGAGCTTAGATATTTAGCACGTAGCAATGGCAAGTAGTCACCTACATAATTCCTGCCAATCATGCCCCTGGGGTCCAAAAGGGCCACGCCTAGGGGCCTCTTAGCTTCTATAGACTCGTAATGGAAAAAAAGCTTCAAAAATCTTCTCTGAAACCACAGGGCCCAGAGCTTAGATTTTTAGCATGTAGCAATGGCAAGTGGTCACCTACATAAATCCTGCCAATCATGCCCGTGGGGTCCAAATGGGCCACGCCCCGGGGCCCCTTAGCTCCCATAGACTCATAATGGAAAAAAAGCTTCAAAAATCTTCTTCTCTGAAACCACAGGGTCCAGAGCTTAGATATTTACCATATAGCAATGACAAGTGGTCACCTACATAAATCCTGCCAATCATGCCCCTGGGGTCCAAATGGGCCACACCCTGGGACCCCCTTAGCAGCCATAGACTCATAATGGAAAAAAAAAACTTCAAAACTCTTCTTCTCTGAAACCACAGGGCCCAGACCTTAGATATTTAGCATGTAGCAACGGCAAGTGGTCACCTACATGTTTCCTGCTAATCATGCCCCTGGGTTCCAAATGGGCCACGCCCCGGGGCCCCTTAGCTCCCATAGACTCATAATGGAAAAAAGCTTCAAAAACCTTCTTCTCAGAAACTGTGAAGCACAGAAGTTAGATATTTAGTATCTAGCAACATAAAATAGGCAGCTACATAAATCCTGCTAACCCTGCCTCTGGAGTCAAAATTGGCCACGCCTGAGCTCATCACCTCCAATAGACTTATAATGGAAAAAAACTTAAAAATCTTCTTCTATGAAACCATAAGGCCCAGAGCTTAGATTTTTAGTATGTAACAACGTCAAGTGGCCACCTACATAAATCCTGCCAGTTATGCCCCTGGGATCCAAATTGGCCCCACCCCAGGGTTCTTTAGCTTCCATAGACTAACAATTGGAGAAACTTCAAAAATCTTCTTCTCTGAAACCACAGGGCCCGTATAATGAAGAAAAAAAAAAAAAAAAAAAAAACAACTTAAAATGGGGAAAAAAATCTTCAAAACTCTTCTTCTCTGAAACCATAAGTCCCAGAGCTTAGGTATTTAGCATGTAGCAATGTCGAGTGGTAGCCTACATGAATCCTGCCAATCATGCCCCTGGGGTCCAAATCCTGTGGCCCCTTAACTCCAACAAACTTATAATGGAAAAAAGCTTCAAACATTTTCTTTGAAACCATGACGTACAGACCTTAGATATTTAGTATATAGCAACACAAAATGGTTGCCTACATAAATCCTGCCAACCGTGCCCTTTGGGTCAAAATTGGCCAAGCCCCAGGGCTCATTAGCTTCTATAGACTTATACTGGAAAAAACTTAAAAAAAATCTTTTTCTCCAAAACCATAAGGCACAGATTTTGTTTGATTTGAGGTTTTACATCCCTGACAACACTGTATAGGTCATTTTGGAGATATCTCTTCCAATTTTGTGGGACTTTTACCAGGCATTGAGATGAAATTACATCTCAAGCCCTGTCGCCCAATGAAACCAGTAGGGTTTATAAGCATGGACACCGCTTTGCCTGAGCTTAGATATTTAGTATGTAGCAATGTCAAGTGGTCTCCTACACTACTGATTTTCTGGTACACAGGTGAGCGATATAGGGCCATTGGGCCCTCTTGTTTTATGAAAGAGATACACACAATGACATTAAACACGTGTGGGGGTGCTGGCGTCGGATGACGTCATTTACCGATCGCATGCAGAAAAATGGTAGCGGCGATTTATATCAATTCAAAAATCACCGATTGGCTTTTTCCGTATGTCTGGTCTTTGCCGGACATTGCCGGAAAAAAGCCTGCAGTCCATGACCTCGGCTATAAGACAGGGTCATTTTTGGGGGCTCATTTTGGAGGGAAAAATCCTCGTCTTATAGCCCTATTTTTATGGTACAACCATGGTACTCAACTTTTGACGAAAAGCTTGTTTTTGCATCACTAGCCATGTTTGATGTTCAATATCTTATGAGTGAATGATACGATAAGGTTGCAAATTTGCCCTCATGTCTAAAACATGTATTGAAACAAGGCATGAAAATCTTGGTTGTCTCGGTAAATTGGAAATAGGATAGGCTGGTTACTTATTGACTTGCCCTCGTAGAGCCCTTTTCTCATATGTCACACATTTAATTTATATGTAATGAGATTTAGTTTATTTGTAATGATAGACTCAAACCTTTCATAACATTTACAGATCTCCTTGCTTTGGGGTTAGGCACTGATAAAAAGTAGACCATATAATGAGCTTGTAAATGTTATGCCTATATATATGCCTAGCAGCCCTTTTCTGGAACATTGACAAGCAGTGTAGACCCAGATCAGACACCGAATTTTGCAGCATCTGATCTGGCTCTACACTGTTTGCTTAAAGAGCATTTAATTTTGTAAGATTTGCCTCAAAAAAGCAAACCTGACACTCCTATAATTGGAAATGGACCACTCCAAAGTTACTAGGTAGAAGTTTCCACTATCATATATGGGTTAAGGTTCTTAATAGTCTGTGTAGCTGAGCTGGCCAGTTTAAGTTTTAACTGGTCACAAATCTTGAAGGCTGGTTTTCTTTTCGCAGGGCTCATACGGTGCTATAAATTCTCTGCTGTTTACAAGAGCTATAGTCTTTAAACCAAGGTCCTGTCTCCGTATGACCTTAGCTGTTGGTGGGACGTAAAACTCAAACACTCACTCGCTTACCATATGTATTCGGACAGATGGGCCCGAGAAAAGGGTCAAAAGGGTCAAAACCCAGATGAGATGCAGCAGAATGTGGTGTCTCATCAAGACCAACATGGTTGCAACTCACCCAGCTATTTTGAACACAACTTCAAGAAGAAAACTGTATTTGATTTAATTTTAGTACAGTTATTGTAAGGAGTTGAGGTGTCCAAATATTTGAAGTAAATACAGTTCTGAAGGTTTTGTCATGTGCTGGCTCAAAAAATATTTGCATCATTCTGCATGAAAAAGAATTACATGTATTAGGCTGAAATGCCAGTTATCTCAGTTTTGGCATGGCCTGCTATTTCTAGCTTACTGCATGAACACATTCATTTTCAAATATCACTCTTTTGAGCATATAGAAAAGCAACATAGTAGTGGTATGTGAATACGTAGCTCAGTGGAAACATATGCCTGTCTTTATGGTGTCAGTGGAGATTTTTTGTTTGTTTTTCCTTATTTTGTTTAAAGGAGCATGGTCAATTAGATAAAAGATGTAATTTTGTGATAGTTTTGTAGAAAATTCATGAAAGAAAATAAAAAAAACTTCATATGAAAACAGGTACTTTGTTGACATCGCCTTTTTGAGTAGCTACTTTTAACCTCTTAACACATAAACTGCCAATTATGACAGTTGTCGTCTGCTTTGTAGTTTGCCAAGTACTTTAAAATTAGTATTGCAAACAGTGTGGACCCAGATCAGACTGCTCCTCCAGGAGTCTGGGTCCACACTGTTTGCCTATGTGAAAAAATATTTTTAAAAAGTTTGCAAGAAGATTCAGCAGACGACATAAGCAGACAACATTTCCAGATTTAGTTTTTCTCTGCATATTAAGGGTTAAATTATTTTAATGTGTGCTCTACTGGTGAAAGATAGACAGGTTGTTATAGAGATAGTTTGTAAACAAATGCTATACATGCTTCAGTTTGGTCTGTCCTGGCCACACACATGGAGTTCAGGTTTGTTTATTAGCATGTTTTTTTTTCACTGCAGGTAACATTGATAGGTGACAGTAAAGATGTGAGCATGGACCCTGTGATAGCGAGTGCACCAGTGACATCACGACAGAACCGACCAAAGTCAGTACCGGTACATCTTCACAGGCCACCCGATATGGTAAGAGTTGTTTGCATCATTTGTAGAAGCCTCCGTGATGTAGTGGTTATGCTACTCGCCTTGTAAAACGGGGGTTGCAGGATCAATCCAGAGCTTCTCTAGACTTTCGGATGAGTCTTTAAACCAAGGTCCCGTCTCCGTATGACCTTAGCTGTTGGTGAGACGTAATACTCAAACACTCACTGCATCATTTGTGGTGGATTTGGATTGGTTGATTTCCACTTTTAGATAACAAGACGTAGAGAGGATAATTTTGGGATATCTTTTTCTCATATCCTCATTCAAAATTATACTTGGCCCTGATGAGATTCATTTGCAGAGATTTGGAAAACAGTATTTGGATGCCTACTCTGAGGCAGAATTGCCTAGATAGATATCTGCAACTTAATTCAGTGCGAGTAACAAGTACCCGCAGTATATGTTTCTCAGAAAAAAATAATGAATAGTATTTATTGATTATCCTTGATCATAGCTACAGTGTAACAGATAATGGATAATTTTCCTTATTTGTTGTCAGAAGCATATGTTGTGGGTAGCTGTTAGAATTGCCTCAATGAGGCAATTCTAACAACTACCCACAACATATGTTTTTATGTAGAACTAAGAAAAATGATCCCTTAATTATCGTTCTTATGCATCCTTATCTGGATCTATGCTTGATACTCCTTCCTTACTCCTTATATGGAACTTTGGTAATTACCAGTTCCCCAGTGACCATATGACAGTCAGTCCCTGTCGGTCTTATGGAGAGCCTGATTTGGCTTGGTATGTTGATATACGCATGGCTATTGGGGAGGGCAGCATGGAGCTGACATGGGCTGAAATAGACTAAAATTAATCCATGCTCCCTGAGATGGTGAGATTTGTTGGCATCATTTCTGGTGTGTTTTCAATGAAGGTGTCATGTTGCTAGTGGCATCTGTAGTGCCAGTGCTAAGGCAATTGCATATTCCAAAATCCATTGGAGGAGGAAAGCAGCAGTCAGATAGTTAAATGTTTAGGCTACAGTTAAATTGTGTTACTACTTAATTACCTGTGGCTGCAAAGAAAAAACAAAACTGAACTGTTCAGTGTTTTGTGGAACAAGGGAACATGGTACCCTGCTGGCAGGGCCTCAAAGTCAATTTACATCAAATGTTGACATCAGATATTTCTATTGCAGAGATATTCCCAATTAAGACCACCCTCTCGTAACATCAAAACCAGTCCTGCGCTGTTTACCCTGGAGCGTGTAATGAAGAGTTTCCGAGCTAGGAGCCAGCTGTTGGTTTCAAGACTAGAAGACAGCGATGAAGTTCTGCATCTGGAGTTCAGTGATGAGGGTAGAGAGGGGCCGGTAGACAGTGATGAAGAAGGGTAGGTAATCTGTTCTGAAATAAGTTTTTGGATAAGCAGTATTTATGTTAGTGGTCCCTTTTCTACTAATCATGTATGCATGTTGTAGCATTAAGCTGGATTTCAGGAATTTCTTTATGATGAAGAAATTACCAGATTTAACCCTTGTCCTGCAGAACACAACAACCCCTCTCTTTGCAAACAGTGTGGCTCCAGATCAGATGGCTTCTGAAGAAGCCATTTGATCTGGAGCTACACTGTTTGTCATTCAGTTTGCGAATTTAAAGGAATATAAAAAGTCAAGCAATTTGGTTGAATTATAGTCAGAAATAGGTCTGACAAAGAGCCCCCGCCCATAGGGGCTTGAAGAAATATATGGGCTGCATGATGCTTCCACGCAGAGCTGAATCCGGCCCGCACACTAGTACTGGTAAACCACTTAGAGGATCTAAGCCTGTCCAGGAACCGTGGTGCGAGGCAGACCGTCCATGCTAATAAACCCTATTGGTTTCATTGGACGACAGGGCTTGAGATGTCATTTCATCTCAATGTCGGGTAAAAGTCCCACAAAATTGGAAGCAACGTCTCCAAAATGACCGTTACGGTGTTGACGGGGACGTTAAACCTCAAATCAAACAAACAAAGGTCTGGCAAAACTAATTATTCAGCAGGATAAGGGTTAAAAATCTAATTTCATGTTTAGGAAATCCTGCACAAATAAACCTTGTCATGAAAACACCTGTCTTCAGGGTTCATGTCAGGTATGACATTAACTGACCTGCTCAGCTACACAGGCTGGCCAGTGTCTTGGAATTTTAAATACAGAAACAGTTCTCGTGTTGATCTGCACCTTTGTTGTTCGCAAATGGCAAAATGAGATTTTCTCATGATGAGGCTTAAATAAGACTTGAAGGATTTCCCATTACGAAAACACGCCTATACTAAAACAGTGTAAATTTTTCGCCGAAAAAAACACACTGAAATTTTAGGATGAAAAATTGTGATATTTCCTTATTTCTGCTCAAAATATAGATTGTGAGTACTTGTTAGAACCGCCTCATCGAGGCGGTTCTAACAAGTACCCACAATCTATATTTTTGAGCAGAAATAAGAAAAATAAGGTTAACCCCTGTAAACCCCAGTTTTACTATATAAAAGTGGGGTTCAAGGGGGTCAAAATTATATAGGCGTGTTTTCCTGATGTGTACTCAGCCTCTCCAAAGTGGATTTAATCTTGTACAAAAGGATTTGGTCCTTATTGACATTGGAAACATAAATAATTTTGAAGGAGTTGCTTCCCATAAAAATGTGTTCATTAACACATTTTGTACCAAATGGAATCTTCCAGCTCATATAGCAGGAGCCCATTGCAAAATTTAGGAGTGACAGGCTGTGTTAAAGTTTGATGCGTGCCTTACTTGTGATTAGGAGATTGCAACTTCTTTTAAGTGGAGATTGATCATGAAATATTTTATGTGGTCAGTCTCTCCCTTCTGCTGATTCAAGAAGGGCTGTTATCAGAAATCGTCAGTTTCTGGCAAAAGAAAGGAAAAGTGTGGCTGACCTGTTCAATATGACTTAAATCGTGTTGACTGGGCTGTTAAACTCCAAACAAACAAATTACCATGTTCCTCCCATTTAGCGCCCCTGCTCCTATAAGCTCCCCCTCACTGTTTTTTCAAGAACAAAATAGTATGCACCCCTTCTGCTGTCGGAGGAAAAAATATTTTGGCTCACCAAAAGTAAAGATTTCAGCATTCCAGTCATTGCCGTATCTGCTGTAAATCATATAATGCAAGGTATTTCTAAATCCCCTTCTATCACAGAGTATTGTTGACCACTTGGTACTTTACATGTCATGATCCCACCATATTCTTATGGAAAACCACCATGTGAATGGGTTTTAAACTCTCTATTCTGGTAAGATTTTTGTCTCTAATAAGTGCCCCTCTTTTTCCTATTTTTAAGCCCCCGGGGTGCTATATGGGAGGAATATGGTATTGATGTAAATTTAAGCTGTTTGTTTTGCTTATAGGAAGAGACTGAAAACTATTAAACTGTGAGTAAATGTTACCGACTGTTTTACAGAATTGTTCAGTTTGATGTTTGTTTTTGAAATGCTTCTGTTTGCCAGTTTAAAATCACAGTTCTTATTACCTGTTATTTATACTAAAGGTGTTTGGGTAAACATGGCTGAGGCAAAGGTCTTACATATTTTATTGCATCAAACATCAAGTAATATTGGATGCCTTCTATGCTTGCATAAGGTGTGGTAGAGAAATTTTATTTCTTTATTTTCAGCTGAATATTTAAATATGCCACACCCACTACTGAATATCAACCAATCAGATTACTTGATGCAATTTTTGGCAACAAATTAATAAACTGAATGTCAAACAATGAAGATCCTGATCAGATGGCTTCTTCAGAAGCCATCTGATCTGGATCTACATTGTTTCAAAGATAAGGCATATCCGGGCTCAGCAGAACAAGGGTTAAAATCACAAATCTTATTACCAGTTATTTATACTAAAGGTGTTTGGGTAAACATGGCTGAGGCAAAGGTCTTACATATCTTATTGCATCAAACATCAAGTAATATTGGATGCCTTCTATGCTTGCAGAAGGTGGGGTAGAGAAATTTTGTTTCTTTATTTTTCAGCTTTTGCTCTTTGCAGCGGCCCCCGCCCATCGGGGCTTGAAGAAATAGATGGGCTGCATGATGCTTCCACACAGAGCTGAATCCGACAGCACACAAGTACTGGTAAACTGCTTACAGGATCTAAGCCTGCCCAGGCAAAGTGATGCGAGTCAGACCAAAGTGATGCGAGTCAGACCATCCATGCTTATAAACCCTCTTGCTTTCATTGGGCGACAGGGCTTGAGATGTCATTTCATCTCAATGTCGGGTACAAGTCCCACAAAATTGGAAGCAACGTCTCCAAAATGACCTATACAGTGGTGACTGGGACGTTCAACCTCAAATCAAACAAAACAAACAAAAATTACTCTTTGCAGCCTCATTCTTCTTCCTTTCTTCACCCCAGATGCACATGTCTGTTCTATTCCATTTCTGCCTTTCTGTGGGAGATGATACACAATGACCTTGAAGGTTTTTAACCTTTACCACTCTCTGGGCTAATTCAGCAGACGACAAATTGTTGATAATATAAGAATCTTATATGGGTGTGAGGGGTGGATGGAAAAATCCGTCCCGAGGGACACTGTCTGGCATCACGAGGCTTGCCGAGTGATGCCGGACAGTGATCCCGAGGGACGGATTTTTCTATCCACCCCTCATACCCATATAGGATTCTTTCTCTTGCATACCTTCTATTTTTAGCGCAGATTTTTAATGCTGCAGTCACTTCGGTTACCAACGTCCGCCATATTGTGATGACACTACAGGAATGTTTAGTGACGTCACATAAGGTGCATGACGTTAATCTTAACGACGGCGCACACAAGGTCGTAATCAACCAGTGCATTTATCAAACGCAATTATATTTAATTTGGGGTCGGAACACCAGGGTCAGAAACATAAAATTCTATCCCAGGGTAAAATTGCGGATTTCCCTGTCTGGTGTGCAAGAATATTATTTTCCTCATATTTCCCAGACAAAAGCAGTTTGCATGAAATTTCAAGAGTTGTTTTGTGAGAAAAATAAGAAAACTATTTCAAAATGTCATCTGCTGGTTAAAATACCCAGGAGAGCGTTAAATGCCATTGAACTCCAATGCAATGGCCATGTTTCATCCTATTGGTTCTTTTTTCATTGTGCATAATTGTGCAAAGCAAATACAGTTAAATTCTGCTATTAAGACCACCTTTGGGACTGTTCAAAAGTGGTCTTTAAGACCACTTTTGAACAGTCCCAAAGGTGGTCTCTAAATAGGTGACACTGGGGGTAGAAAACACAAAGAATAACTGAAACCTTTTAAATTATATTTTTGAAAATACATGTGGTCTTAATTTTAGGTGGTCTTAATAGTGGAATTTTACTATAGTTGTTATTGTACTCCATGATAGAAACCCTTGTATGTTGCAACGATGACTTTTGTAGTAACCTGCAGACAACAAAGCAGACAACAATTGTTGTGATTGGTATTTGAAGGGTTTAAATTAACCCTTGTCCTGCTAATCCCGGATATGCCTTATCTTTGAAACAATGTAGATCCAGATCAGATGGCTTCTGACGAAGCCATCTGATCAGGATCTACATTGTTTGCCATTCAGATTGTGAAATTGTTGCAATAATTTGCATCAAGTAATCTGATTGGTTGATAATCGGTAGTGGGTGTGGCATATATAAATATTCAGCAGGACAAGGGCTTAGAATCCTGATACCTTTCTGTATAACTACCTTATTCAATGTAACTAGAGCACAGTGCTGATAGATGTTTTATTACTATCATAAATTTTGTTTGTTTGATTTGAGGTTTAACTATCTGTCAGCGCCGGCCTTGGTAGCTCAGTCAGATGCGTGTCTGACTGGTGATCAGGAGGACGGGAGTTCGATGCCTGCCGGGGTCGGCAACATTCTTTCGTGGAGATTGGTCATGAAATCTTTTCTACGGACATTCTCTCCCTTCCGCTGATTCAAGAAGGGCTGTTGTTAGTTTCTGGCGAAAGAATGTGCACTGTACTGGTTAACCGCTTACGTATAAGCCTGCCCAGGAAAAGTGTGGATAGGTAAACTGACCAGCTTAAAAATGACCTACAACAGTGTTGACTGGGCCGTTAAACTCCAATACAAACAAACAAACAAAAACTATCTGTCAGCACTGTATAGGTCATTTTGGAGAATTTGCTTCCAATTTTGTGGGACTTTCACCCAACATTGAGCTGAAATGACATCTCAAGCCCTGTCACCCTATGAAATCAATAGGGTTTATAAGCATAGATGGTCTGATTTGCACCACTTTGCCTGGGCAGGCTTAACTCCTCTTAAGCGGTTTACCAGTACTCCTGTGCTGTGAGTTGCGGCTCCGCGTGGAAGCCTCGTGCAATCCATCTATTTCTCCAAGCCCCGATGGTCATGGCCGATAATCATAAATAATAAGTCCCAGAAAATCATTCAGTCAAGTGCATAGTCAGATACAGTCTTATGTTCCGTATACCAACTTAATCAACTTTATACATGTTTGGTTAAGTCTGTTGAAGGAGCCAGCCCCCGCCAATCAGGGCTTGAAGAAATAGATGGGTTGCATAATGCTTCCACGCAGAGCTGAAACCGACCCGCACACGAGTACTGGTAAACCGCTTAGAGGATCTAAGCCTGCCCAGGCAAAGCGGTGCGAGTCGGCTCGTCCATGCTTATAAACCCTATTGGTTTCATTGGGCGGCAGGGCTTGAGATGTCATTTCATCTCAATGGCGGGTAAAAGTCCCACAAAATTGGAAGCAACGTCTCCAAAATGACCTTTACAGTGTTGACAAGGACGTTAAACCTCAAATCAAACAAAACAAAACTGTTGAAGGAGCATCCATATTAACCCTTAAGATGTCAATCACAACAATTGTTGTATGCTTTGCCATCTGGTGATTACTTTAGAAGTCATTTTTTCAAACAGTGTGGGCCCAAATCAGACTGCTCCTGTAGGAGCAGTCTGATCAGGGTCCACACTGATTGCCTGTATGCAAAAATATGTTTGAAAAGTTTGCAAGAAGATGCAGCAGATGACATAAACAGGCAGCATTTTCAGGTCCAGTTTTTCGTGGCAGTTAAATGGTCAAACCATAAATAGTTTCTTGATATACACAGAGGGGCAATTTATCTGTCTTTTGTCAATAAAGAGTAATAACTGATACAACACTTTTTTTTTTCGGCTCAAACACATTGCATAATCTTGTGCTCTGAATTGGTGTCATATATACTTCTTGTAAAAGTATTAATATTTGCTTCTTAGATCTTGCGTTTCGATGGGCAATCTTCATTGTTTTCTTTGTATTTGAAATCAAAACAGTCAGTCACCAAAAGCTGAGAGTCATGTGCTACAAGGAGAAAGCCTAAGACAAATAAGGTAGTCTGCAAGAAAAGGGCTCTAATCATTTCATTTTTTTTTTTTTCAAAATTATGCCATATTAACCCTTTGCCTGCTAATAACGACTAGTAGACGGCTTTTTCAAGGTGCATTTTTCTTATTTTGGAATGAAAATAAGGCTTGACATTACATGTGAATCGTCTGCCAAGCCTTACTTACAATGAATGATATTTTAACCCTTATCTTGCTGTTCACGACAATCCCTATCTTTGCAAACAGTGTTGATCCAGATCAGATGGCTTCTGAAGAAGCCATCTGATCAGGATCTACACTGTTTGGCATTCAGTTTATGAATTTGTAGCAATAAATTACATCAAGTAATCTGATTGGTTGATAGACAGAAATGGGTGTGGCTTAAATGAATATTCAGCAAGAGAAGGGTTAAATGTCAGATTGTCGTCTGCTCTAGGACTGTATGTAACAGTTGAAGGGTTAAAACCTGAGAATAATGAAATCTGAATCAAGCACATTTAGCATTTATTTTGAAAATCAAAGGAAGAAAATACAGTAGAACTTCGATGGCTCGTTTACCATGGATGTGTCGAAACCATTCTTGAGCCCCTAGCGAAATCCTCTACAGAAGAAATAGTGGGGGATAATTAAGGAGATTTTGGTCTTTTATCTTGCAAATGTATGCTGTGTGTACTCATTAGAATCGCCTCAATGAGGCGATTCTAATGAGTACACACAGCATACATTTTCATTATAGAACACCGAAAAGATGTCTAAAAGTATCTTGTTATGCCTCCTGACAGTAACCTCAGTGGCCAGAACTGCCCCAGTCTCGAACAGATTTTCGAGGTCCCAAAGGTGTTTGAGCCATTGAAGTTCGACTGTATGTAACAGTTGAAGGGTTAAAACCTGAGAATAATGAAATCTGAAACAAGTACATTTAGCATTTATTTTGAAAATCAAAGGAAGAAAATATGAGCAAATCCATGAAAAAAGAATCAAAAGACTTAACCCATTTATATTCTTCAAATGTCTGTGCACAGCCAGCTAATAGGACATGTATCCTGTGTCTTTTAGCAGCCATAGCTCTGGTCACAACGACACTTATTTTTTGACTCCCCTGAGCCTTTGTTGGTTGTCTATACAATAAGTACCATTTTCATATAAACTGGCTCATGACAGCTATACCAAGATCCCTTTTCTGAGATAAATTGTTGTGAATCGTACTAGTATTTTAACTGTCACTTTGCATTCTCTCTGCATGTGTTTTCACAACTTAATTTTGACTGTGACATGCACAGCCATTTATGCACAACTTACTTATAAACATTTTCTTTCCAGTGCACTTTATGTTAAATTTGTCTCAACAGACATTGAGAAGACAGAGTAATATCTTGCCGAAGATTTTTGTTGCGCCTTCTTTAAACATGGCGTGATATAGAAGTCGAAATTTCCACCCGTTCGTCCGCCAAGCCATCAACATTTGCGACCACCCTTGCGTTCACACTAATATTCAAGTCCATTTCTCAAGAACTATAAGAGCTTCATTTATGTTACTTGGTACAGACTTGCATCTACAGATGACAAGTTTAATGCAAACATCTGTATTTGACTTTGACCTATATTTCATGGTTCAATGACTTTGGGAGCTGTTGTGACCACCCTAGCGTTCACCCTAATGTTCAAGTCCATTTCACAAGAACTATAAGAGCTTCATTAAAGATACTTCATATAGAGTTGCATCTAAGGATGACAGGTTTAATGCAGGTGCAAGCATCCATATTTTACCATGACCTACATTTCATGGTTCACTGACTTTGTGAAATATTGCGACCACTCTAGCATTCACCCTGACCACCAAGTCCATTTCTTAAGGACTACAAGACATTCATTGCCCCGCCCATCGGGGCTTGAAGAAATGGATGGGCTGCATGATGCTTCCACGCAGAGCTGAAACCGACCCTCACACGAGTACTGGTAAACCGCTTAGAGGATCTAAGCCTGCCCAGGTAATGCGGTGCGAGTCGGCCCGTCCATGTTTATAAACCCTATTGGTTTCATTGGGCGACAGGGCTTGAGGTGTCATTTCATCTCGATGTCGGGTAAAAGTCCCACAAAATTGGAAGCAACGTCTCCAAAATGACCTTTATAGTGTTGACGGGGACGTTAAACATCAAATCAAACAAACAAAACAAGACATTCATTAATGATGCTTTGTACAAATTTGTATCTAGGGATGACAACTTTAATGCAAGTATCCAGCTTTGACCTTGATCTATATTTCATGTTTTGGTGACGTTGCTCCCACACAGATACAACATAGCCTTCGGCAGGATTCTTGTTTTCAGCTGGTTTCAGTTTTCTGAGTGGAACCATGACAAAAGGCAGTTCCTGTTGTATTAATGAACAGTGAAGGCTTAGCACAACCTTCACAAATACAATAGACTTCTGCTATAAAGACCACCTTTAGGACTGTTCAAAAGTGGTCTTTCAGACCACTTTTGAACAGTCCCAAAGGTGGTCTCATACTGGAGGACACTGAGTGCAGAAAACACAAAGAAAAACTACCTGAAATCTTTTAAACATGCCTTTAAAAGCAGAAGTAGTCTTAACTCTTAGCTTGCTGTTCACAACAACCCCTATCTTTGCAAACAGTGTAGATCCAGATCAGATGGCTTCTGAAGAAGCCATCTGATCAGGATCTACACTGTTTGACATTCAATTTATGAATTTGTAGGATTAAATTACATCAGGTAATCTGATTGGTTCAAAGTCAGAGATGGGTGTGGCTAAAATGAATATTCAGCAAGAGAAGGGTTAAATTTAGCTGGTCTTAATAGCAGAATTTTACTGTACACTGCAAGAGTGTGATATAATCCTGAGGAGCAAATCATTTTATCTCAGAGCGGACCCTTTAGAATTTACTTGTTCTCTGTTGGAGATGTATTTATATAAATTTATTATGAACTCCATATACTACAGTAAAAATCCTATATTAAGACCACCTTTTGGGACTGTTCAAAATTGGTCTTGAAGACCACTTTTGAACAGTCCAAAAGGTGGTCTCTTATTAGAAGAAACCAGGTGAAGTAAACACAAAGAAAGAATAACTGAAACCTCAGTAAGATTTAGCCTTAATTTTAGGTGGTCTTAATAGCAGAATTTTACTGTATAATAAAGCAAATATCCCCAGACTCATCCAGCTATTTTTAGACACAACATTGGGTAGTATATTAATTATACTTGTTCAAATTTTAAAACGAGTATGGTTAGGTGTGTGTCCTGCTGCATAAATTAATTTGCCATGCCTATTTCTGACTATCAACCAATCAAAGTGCCTGTCTGATATAATGTATTCGTTCAAATTCACAAACTTACTGACCTAAATAGTGTTGATAGTAACATAAAACCTTAAACAAAGAAAAGATCAGATGGCTTCTTCAGAAGCCATCTGCTCAGGATCTATAGTGTTTGCAAAGATAGAGGTCATTGTGTTCAGCAGGACAAAGGTAATATTTTTATTATTATTTTTTTTTTTTGTTATTGTTGTTTCCAAATATAACCTTTTTAGTTTTGTTTAAGCCCAATTCAAGCACGCTGCTTTTAATTGTTTTTCTAATGATGACTTATGCTATACTGTTGACCTGTAATTCATACACTGTTAACCATTTCAACCTTATAAACCAGTGGGGTGGTTGAATGAGGCAAAGATGACAAGTATCTTGCGTCACTGGGGCATCAATCTGATAGTGGCTTGCAACTGGACTTGCAGCAAGTAAGGGTAGAGGCGGAATGTTGTTAATTCTTTTGTTTCTGTTCATTTTCCTCTTTCTCCTCTGTCCCTCACTTTAATCTTCTCTACTATCTCTTCTCTTTTCTGCCTTTCTCTGGAAGATGACACAAAATGACCCACAAGGGTTGATGTGTCATTAAACCAAAAACAATCAATCAGTCCTGTAAACCAATACAGATACATAGATCCAGATGGGATGGCTCATAATGAGCCATCTAGTCAGGTTCAACACTGCTATCCTGTTAATGATTTTGCGTAAATCCCCTGTTTTTAAGAATGGACATGCCCAAATTCAGAGATGAACCATAATGATCTTAACCCTTATCTTGCTGAATATTCATTTAAGCCACACCCATTTCTGTCTATCAACCAATCAAATTACTTTTTGTAAGTTATTGCTACAAATTCATGAATTGAATACCAAACAGTGTAGATCCTGATCAGATGGCTTCTTCAGAAGCCATGGCTTCTTCAGAAGCCATCTGATCTGGATCTACACTGTTTGCAAAGATAGGGATTGTCGTGAACAGCAAGATAAGGGTTAAGCATTGGGACAGACAGGCCTTAGCAAACAGTGGAGACCCAGATCAGACGGCTCCTGAAGGAGCCGTCTGATCAGGGTCTCCACTGTTTGCCATTCTATCTGCACTTTTTGAAACTCTTGCTTGATTGTGAAAAAAAAAATTGTTAAAAAGTTAGGAGAATCATAGCTGTCCAAATTATCAGGACTTTTACGGTAATATTCCACTTCAGAAACACTGGGGTGAAAGGGTTAATGTTGTGAGTGAGTGTTTGAGTTTTACATCTCACCAACAGGTAAGGTAATATGGAGATGGGACCTCTGTTTAAAGACTCATCCGAAAGTCTGGAGAGGCACGGAATCGATCCTACGACCCATGGTTTACAGGGCGAGTAGCATAACCACTACACCATGGAGGCTTCTAGGGTTAATGTTGTTCCTTAGGCCAGTCATTAGTAAGAAGTACTTGCAGGATTAGATGGATTTAACAAGCCTTGTTTCTGGGGTGGTTGGGTGAGGCAAAGATGGCATGTATCTTGCATCACTGGGGCGTCAAACTTTTTTGGGATTACAGTTGGGCATGGTCTGCTGTCCTTGCAGCAGGTAGGGATAGAAGGGGAGCAATTCTTCTGTCTCTACACTTCCATTTCATCTTCATCTTTCTCTCCTGTATATTTCATTTTCATCTTTCTGTCCTGTTCCTCACTTTCTTCTCCCTCACTTTCTCTTCTATTTCTTCTCGCCATTTCTCTGGGAGACAACACAAAATGACCCTCAAGGGTTGAAGTGTCATTAAACCCAAACCAATCGGTCAATCAAGTTTAGTTTCTGTCATACAAAACACACAATTTCAAAGTCTACATAGAGGTTTTCTGTCCAGTCTTTTGTTATTTGATGATGAATTATTTAATTTGATATATGTTGAAAAAGAAATTGGACAGTTATACCATAATGGTCCTAAGTACATGTTTTGGGACAGATAGGCCAAAGCAAACAGTGCAGACCCAGATCAGACTGTTTCTGTTTGGTAGATGATGCATAGCTTATAGGTTTATACCCAATCTCTCAGAACTGCATCAGGAAATTGACCCAATCATCACGAAAACACACCTATATAATCTTGACCCCCTTGAACCTCACAAATAGAATCTTCCTCCTTATAACAGGAGTCCATTTGAGCCTCGCCAAGCGAATTTGTGTCTTCGAGCATTCCATCATGACAAAGTTTAACTGCACATGCCCAGCCATTCAGAGGGGCCATGGATATGGCTTTCTGTCTGAGGGTTCCTCTTGATTCACTGCTTGTATGAGCGAGCAGCGATGGTTCTGGTGAGACTGCGCAGATGCGCAGGCTCGCCTGAACCTTCACTGCTCTCATAGGTGATAAGTACCAAAATCGCTTGACGGGGCCCATTTCATAATTTAGGGGTGTCAGGTTGTGTTTTCTTCAAAATTTATTTGGAAAATGGCTGAACTTTTTGTGAACAGTGTAGGCCATGATCAGACGCTGCATTCTGCGGAGTCTGATCTGGGCCTGCACTGTTTGCCACTTACCCATTTTTGGGGTTTCCAGTACCAAATGGGTTAATTATGACTTTCATGCTGTTAGAATTTTGTAAGTAATATTACATATCCCATGCTCAGTTGATTTGATAATGGAAAACATTTTTATAACCTTTGGGCAAGGTCCTATCTACTTACAACTTACTTTTCTTTGCTTTCAGAAAGGGGACATTTGTGAGAAAAGGCACATTTAGAGTGAAGAAGGGTCAGAAAGAAGATAACAAGGAGAACCTGCCACAGATTAATATAGGAAAGGATGGTTAGTATTGTAAAGCTTTTAGTCAGAGCTGGGCTTAAAATTAAGTGAATTGTTTGTTTGATTGAATTGAGGCTTTTCATCCCAGTCAACACTATTTAAGTCATTTTGGAGATGTTGCTTCCAATTTTGTAGGACTTTTACCTGACATTGAGATGAAATGACACCTCGAGCCCCATTGCCCAAACAAACCAATATGGTTTATATGCGGGGACGGTTTTACCCACACCACTTTGTCTGGGCAGGCTTAGGCCTTCTTTTCTAAGCAGTTTACCGATACTCAAGTGCATTTGGTATCAGCTCTGTATGGAAACACCATGCAGCCCAATCTATTGCTGCAAGCCATGATGGGCAGGGGCCAACTAAAGTGAATTGAATAGTTCATTTATGTAACTGATATCCAGGAAAAGCCACATTGTGTAGGAAAATTGAGGTTACAAGGGTATACATTAGTTTGTTTATTTCTATTTCAAGACAAAGCTAACCATTTCAATAGGGTTGCTGTAACCCACAGTCTGTGTTCAAACCATATATGTGAAAAATGGTCATTTTTGTATATAATCTATACATGTTTAATTCTCCTTTATTACAGGTTGTACAGGGAACACAAATTTTCTCTAGTTCTTAACTGCTTGTTATGTAAATAGAGCCAAAAGTTTAATTGATCATTGGAAACCATGGTCAAATATTTACTCATGTGCATTAAATAATGAGTCATTAACCCATTTTGTACCGAAAAGCCCCACAGTGCAGGCCAAGATTCTGCGGTGTCTGATCAGGGTCTACATTGTTTATAAAATTTTTGGCCAATTTCCAAATAGTTTTATAAGAAACGATGACCAACCAACTTTTGAAATGGACTCCTGCTATAGATAAGGTGGAATTTTCCATTTGGTACAAAAAAGTTTAAGTAAATGGAATAATTGGCAAACCACTAACAGACAATATTGGATATACACTGAACATTCAATCACTCAAACATGGACAGATCATTTGAGCCGGCGCACGACAAAATCTACAATAAGACCTGTGCAACTAGCTAAGACCCAGATCAGCATGCACATCCGTGCAGTCTGATCACAGCCTTCGCCATTGGCATGAGCCTTGTACAGCCTTGGGTTATTCACTGGGCAACAAGGGAATGCTCCAACCAGGCTGACCTGACGGGCTGAACTAAGTCTTCGACCATAGCACAGGTCTTATTGTAGGTTTTGTAATGCACCGGCTCAATTACTATTTCAAACTCGTTTTTGAGCCCCAAGAGAATTCTTCCCATAGCTCTAGACATGTAGCTGTTTAGAATAATTTAGGGACTTTTTTCTGATTTATCTTGTTAAGGTATTTTGTGTGTATACATTAGAATCGCTTCAATGAGGTGATTCTAATGAGTACACACAACACTCTTTTACAGAAAATCAAAAAGATATCTTTAAGCCATTCCCTTTATTGCTTATGGCTTGGCACTAAGGTTACCTCTCATAAGTTCAAACTGACCCTATTTTGAACACATTTCCATGGTCCCAATTGAAATTCGATTATAACATTATGACAACACACCTGCTAAAATATATTGAAAATTTTCTCCACCAAAAAATGAAAATTTTCAGTAAAAAATTCTGATATTTTTTTTTTTCACACGTCTGCTCAAAACATAGACTGTGGGAACTCGTTAGAACCGTCACCGCGAGGCGGTTCTAACGTGTACCCACTATCTATGTTTTTGAGCAGAAATAAGAAAAATTATTTCTACCCATGTAAACCACAGTTTTGCTATATAAAAGTGGGGTTAAAGGGGGGTCAAAATTATATAGGCATGTTTTCGTGATGATATATTGCAAGTCTGACTCTGTGATCGTGCTTTGATTGCTTACAATTCAGATTCTCTGGGTCTCCCTAATGGTGATACTGGAGTGGAGGTGGGTAGAAGCACTGAAGTACAGAAGAAAATTAAAGAAGCTCAGCTTAAAATGCAGGAATCAAACCAAAAGATACGGGATCTCGGTATAAATATCAGGTAGGAATGGAAAACATAGCAAACTACAACTTATCTTTATAGCACTATTGTTGATTTGGTTTTGGTTTTACGGCCCTTTCAAGATTATTTCACTTCAAGTCAATTGTTAATCAGAGGTTGACCAAAACCAGAATACCTGGAGAAGAAAACACTTGATCATGCATTGATCATGCATCTCACATGTGGCCCGAGCAAGGCTCCCACCACAGCAGTGAGAGAATTGAAAAGGGGAAAGAATCTGGAACTGACTAATTGGAACTGAGACCGACATTGCTCATACCCACTAGACCACGGAGGCCCATTGTACACTACTGTAGGGTTCCACATTTACGTTGAAGTTTTTTAAGAGCTCATGTTTTCCAAACCATACGATGGATTTGGTTCATGTTTGGTATGTTGATAGATATAGGTCCAAAGTTTTATTCAGAAATTTCCCCGGCAATACCCATGACCTCAAAGTCTAGGTCATGGACTTAGTAATTTATTGTTTTTGTCCCGCCTGCTATTAGCCTGGCGCGAAATTGGCGCCCGGTTTTCCGTCCGTTCGTTTGTCCGTTTGTCAATGCGTCAACATTTGCGACCACCCTAGCCTTCACCCAAAGGTTCAAGTTTATTTATCATGAACTATAAGAGCTTCATTAATGATACTTGGTACAAACTTGTACCTGTGGATGGCAACTTAAATGCAAGCATCCGTATTTGACCTTGACCTACATTTCAAGGCTCACTGATTTTGTAAAATATTGCGACCACCCTAGCATTCACCCAAATGCTCAAGTTTATTTCTCAAGAACTATAAAAGCTTCATTAATGATATTTGGTACAAACTTGTATCTGTGGATGGCAACTTAAGTGCAAGCATCCATATTTGACCTTGACCGACATTTCATGGTTCACTGACTTTGTAAAATATTGCGACCACCCTAGCATTCACCCAAATGGTCAAGTTTATTTCTAAGAAATATAAGAGCTTCATTAATGATACTTTGTACTAAACTCCGTTCAGAAAATCTGAATCATCGATGTTTTCGTTTCTTCCTTTTAAAACTCATTTTAGCCCATACAACACTATGGGAAAGTTTTAGACCTCACCCTCCGCCCACTTCTCCAGCAAGTCGTATGCCTCTGCGATAGTCAGGAAAGGCTGTGATTATTTGGAGAAAATTGCAAAACAAAGAAATGAGACCACAGACTAAGTCCATTTGACGATGATTGTCAGATAAAATAATAAATATTCATAACCATGTGATGCACTTTATAAATATATATGCAATTGCAACACATTTTATATTTGAATGGCTAGATAGAGGCTAACTAGGAATGGAGAGCCACTAGCGCGATGTGCTGTCAACAGTGATCAAAAAGAATTATACCGATATCAGATGTGGTGTCACAGCTAATGATTTTCCATGAAGTGATCGTGCAAATAAAACATAGATGCCCTTGTAATTTACAAGAGCAGTAACCACTTCTATATATGGTTTAAAAGGGTGTGTCGAACCTGTCAGAATGTCTTAGTCTGTGAAAGAAAATTTAGATTTTGCAATTTTCTCCAAATAATCAAAGCCTTTCCTGGCTGTCGCAGAGGCATACGACTTGCTGGAGAAATCGGCGGAGGGTGAGGTCTAAAACTTTTCCATAGTGATGTATGGGCTAAAATGAGTATTAAAAGCGAGAAACGAAAAAATCGATGATTCAGATTTTCTGAACAGAGTTTAACTTGTATCTGTGGATGGCAACTTAAATGCAAGCATCCATATTTGACCTTAACCTAAATTTCGTGGTCCACTGACTTAGTGAACTATTGCATCAACCCCAGTGTTCAACCTAATGTTTAACTTCATTTCTCAAGAACTATTAGAGCTTCATTAATGATATTTAGTACAAGCTTGCATCTAGAAATGCCAACTTCTATGGAAGCATAAATATTTGACCTGGCCCTAGATTTCATGGTTCAGTGACTTTGTGCCCTCACATGCACGACATAGCCTTCGGCGGAATTCTTGTTTTTCATTCACACAGAAACATAAAGACATTTATAACATATATTACATGGCATATCAAGAGCATTGGCAGTCCAGTCATATTACTAACAGGTGAGTAAACAAGATGAAAGATGTTAAACTATCTTCCCTGAATATGGCTGTCGGAAGCCACCATCCGGAGGCCCAGAGACAATACAGACATCAAAACCAGTTTTCAAATCACGACGTTCCCGTGCCATCAGAACCCAGGATCAGAACCTCCGACAACCGGCACAGATGCCGTGTTGACTCTCTGGCCACAGCCCCAGAGCCAGTGTGGCGTCTTTGTAATATTTTCGATAATTTACCATTGAAATGGAAAACAATATCATTCAGTCATTACTAACTTATCACAACAGCACACGCCAGGTCCTTCAGGAGAGGCTCAATACTCTCCAATCAGCCTCGTGCCCAGACCACAGATGCTTGGAATCAGGTCACCCGCTAGCGTCCCCATAGTCATCCCTACACCCCGCCATAATTGGAGCACCCATACCACGGCAAGACGCGTCCAGCAAACATATATAAGTAAAATAAGAATGTCAAATATTAGTGAACTTAGAATTTTTATGTTGAAGTTTTTTTAGAAATTTTTAAGTTTTTTAACTGCTCATATTTTCCAAACCATAGCATGAATTTGGTTCATATTTGGTATGATGATAGATATAGGTCCAAAGTTCCATTTAGCAATACCCCCGCCCATGCCCATGACCTCAAGGTCAAGGTCATAGACTTAGGAATTTTCAATGTTAATTTTTTAACAGCCCATATTTTCCAAACCATTTAATGGATTTAGTTCATATTTGAAATGATGATAGATGTAAGTCCAAAATTTTATTCAGCTGTACCCTCACCCATGTCCATGACCTGAAAGTCAAAGTCATGGATTTGGATTTTTTATGTTAAGAGGTTTTTAACAGGTCATATTTTCCTAACCATGGCCTATGACCTCAAGGTTAATGTTACAGACACAAATTTTTAATGTTAAAGTTTTTAAAAGCTCATATTTTCCAAACAATACAATAGATTTGGTTCATATTTGGTATGATGATAAGATATTTGTGCAAAGTTTTATTCAGCAATCCCCCAATCATGACCGTGATCAGAAGGTAAAGGTCATAGACTTAGAAATTTCATGTTAAAGTTTTTTTAGAGCTCATATTTTCCAAACTTATTGATGGATTTGGTTCATATATGCTATGATAATAGATATTGGTCTAAAGGTGTATTAGGCAATACCCCCACCTATACCCATGGCTTCAAAGACATATTCCCAGATGAGCTATGCTGTCTGATGGCAGCTCTTGTTCAGTGGGGCTCTGTTTATAGGTATGGTAAGCAAACAGAAAGTCAAAAAAGCTGCTTCCCTTGCAAAAAGGGCAGAAAATATTTCAAGTGTATTTTGTTTGCTTTAACTGCTATGTAAAAGGCGTCCATGGCCTTGTGGTTAAAAATGCTGTCTCTTAAACATTAGGTCTCTCACCACTGTATGTTCAGACTTTGCTTGGGTCACGAGATGCCAAGTACTGCAATTTTTCTCCAGTGCTCTTTTTTTTCTCACCTCTGATTAACAGTCGGCTTGATATAAGGTTGTTCAGTTCTTATATTTGCTTGTAGGATGAAAGAACAGTTAATCCGAGAGTTGGTAAAAACTGGTAAAGATGCTGATCTCATGAATAAACAGTATGCAGAGAAAATCTCAGCTCTGGAAAAGGTAAGCTACTTTGTTATTCATGCACTACCATAATGTTCCTAAGTATTGGGACAGACAGACCTAGGCAAACAGTACAGACCCAGATCGGACTGGAACAGTCTGATCAGGGTTGACACCGTTCGCCAATTAGTATATTCATTTTTAGCTCGCCTGTACGAAGTGCAAGGAGAGCTATTGTTGTCACCTCGGATGGCGTGCGCGTGTGCGTCTGCGTTTGCGTTCCCGTCACACTGCGTTAAAGTTTTTCAAATGCTTATATCTCAACAGTCACTCATCACAGACCACTCATATTTGGAACTTAAGTACCTGGGAGGGTCCTCTGATGTTCAAAGAGAACAGACCCCTGGGTTCATGCCCCGGGGTGGGGCTAGGGGTCAAAATCTCAACACCTTTGTAATTCTGTGTTAAAGTTTTTGAAATGCTTATATCTCAACAGTCACTCATCACAAAGCATTCATATTTACAACTTGGATACCTGGGAGTGTCTTCTGAGATTCCAAGACAACACACCCCTGGGTTCATGCCTGGGATTGGGGATGGGGTGGGGCTGGGGGTCAAAATCTAGGACACCTTTGTAATTTGTTGTATACCTTGCCATTATACTAACAAGTTATAGACACAATTGGTTATACATCAGCCAATCAAGTGACATTGGTTCAAGTGTAAAAGGGTGAAGGTCATGGTGACCTACTTTTCACGGTCCAGTGATTTTGCCTTATATCTTGAAGTCTATTTGTTGGAGAAATGTCATACCTGGGATATTAGTTCCATGTGACTCCACAATTGACCTCAAAATATATCTAGGTCACTGTGACCTATATTTCATGGTTCAGCGATTTTGCCTATTATCTCGAATACTATTTGATGGAGAAATGTCATACCTGGATAATTAGTTCCATATGACCCAATAATTGACTGCAAAATATATCTAGGTCATGGTGACCTACATTTCATGGTCCAGTGATTTTGTCTATTATCTTGAATACTATTTGATGGAGAAATGTTATACCTGGGTTATTAAATGCAAGTGACCCCATTATTGACCTCAAAATATATCTAGGTCACTGTGACCTATATTTTATGGTTCAGTGATTTTGCCTATTATCTAGAATACTATTTGATGGAGAAATGTCATACCTGGATTATTAGTTCCATATCACCCAATTATTGACCGCAAAATATATCTAGGTCATGGTGACCTACATTTCATGGTCCAGTGATTCTGTCTATTATCTTGAATACTATTTGATGGAGAAATGTTATACCTGGGTTATTAGTTGCATGTGACCCCATTATTGACCTCAAAATATATCTAGGTCAGTATGACCTATATTTCATGGTTCAGTGATTTTGCCTATTATCTTGAATACAATTTGATAGAGAAACGTCATACCTGGATTATTAGTTCCATGTGACTCTATAATTGACCCCAAAATATATCCAGGTCAGTGTGACCTATATTTCATGGTTCAGTGATTTTGCCTATTATCTTGAACACTATTTGATGGAGAAATGTCATACCTGGATTATTTATTCCATGTGACCCCATGATTGAGCTTGAATTAATATCTAGGTCAGTGTGTCCTATATTTCATGGTTCAGTGATTTTTCCTATTATCTTGAATACCATTTGATGGAGAAATGTCTTATCTGGATAATTAGTTCCATGTGACCCGATGATTGACATGGAAATATATCTAGGTCCTTGTGACCTATTTTCATGGTTCAATGATTTTGCCTTATAATTCAGATACAATTTGATCCTGAAATGTAATATCTGGAATATATGTTCCATGTGACCTGATTATTGATCTCAAATATATCAAGGTGAGTGTGACCTATATTTCATGGTTCATAAATTTTTCCTTATATCTTGAAGTCGCGAAACAGGCGAGCTATGCTGTCTGGCGACAGCTCTTGTTTTTACCCTTGCTGGATTCCTAAACAAATTTGTTCAAAATTTAGGAGTATTACAGCAAGTCCTCAAGGTTTCCAAATTTTTAGGATTTTACAGTAAGAAGAATTGGAATGAAAAACAGAAGAAGTTTGTTACCAGCAGTACTGACCAATATATGACACTAGGATCTCACACCAAATAGCTTGGGATTGGTCCATTTACCAATTATTATGGTTAAGAGTTTTTTGTTGTTGTTTTTAGCTCACCTGAGCCGAAGGCTCCTGGAGAGCTATTGTGATCGGTCATTCGTCCGCCGTCGTCCGTCCGGATGTCCGTCCACAATTCTTTTAATGCAGGCGTCACACTGTCCCGAAATTGACACCAGATGGAAACACGATAAAGGAAATGTTCTAATTCGGCTCTGATCGTGTAAACATCGGACCATTCGTGAGGACATCTTTAGCCATCGTATGATTGCCGGTGGATTTTCTGAGGCTCCGGCAGCAACTTCGTGAGCGGCGGCAAAATCTTTGGCATGCCAAAAAATTGCCGGAAGACCTTGCGAAGGTTCATTTTCGTGTTGAATTTGTTTGTCCATCTTGCCATTCGTAAGGCCATCGTGAGGGCATCTTGTCAAATCGTGTCTTCTTCGTCTCTTCTTCGTGTGATCATCGGTGCTCTCCGGCATTTTACGCCTCACGAAGATAATATGAGGGAAACAAGAAGTCGTCCGATTGTCTTAGGAAGGCAATACGACTACGTGAAACCCTCGCAATGACGTCGTGTAGCCATCGTATTATAGTACGATGACATTGAGATTGGACCACGGTGTCGACGAAGCCAGCTGAATTTGAGTACCTCAAGCGATACCCATGTGTCATGGTAAGGTAGACATAAATAAAAAGGCCAACCTCAGAGCATCTTCCTCAGTCATTCCTGATGAGCAACTCTGCAGAGCATAGGCTTGTGTAACTCCCAAAGCTTCAGTCATAATTATTCACAATTCCGTTCCTGCTGCATAGCATACTTTGATGATGAGACAACCAGGAAAAAGAAGGCAGCAGCATTGCTTCTTTTGATGCGCCTTAGAGAACAAGATGAGCAGATCTTATTTTCCTATAAACCAAGTCTATCTGAAAAAGTGGTCTTCTCTTTGGGTGGCATTTTAAATAGTTTTTAAGTTGAATCAAATTTAATTGAGTTGAAATGTACTGTGTACTCTCCGATCATCAAATAACTTTCAAACGGTCGGCCGAAGGTTTTATAACATCGGGAGGTCACGTGTCGTCTTCGGGACCTAGTTCTAATGCATCGTATTCTCAATACGACGTCGTGTGGCCTTCGTTTGGCCTGCGGGTAAACTTCGTAATAAAAAAAACCACATCTTCGTGTGGCCTTTGTGTGTGGTTCGGATGCCATCGTGTGACCTTCTGTATGCATCGTACTTGCTTCGGCTAGAGATTGGCTGTTGACCATGTTCGGAGAGATCTTCGCGGGAAATTCAAAATTCCATATTCGTGTGGCCACCTGGTGTCATTTTCGGGACAGTGTGACGCCTGCATAAACAACATCTCCTCCTAAACCACTGAACAGATTTTGACCAAACTTGGCAGAAATGATCTTTGGGTGGTCCTCTCTCAAAGTTGTTCAAAGAATTTCATTCCATGCAGAACTCTAGTTGCCATGGCAACAAAAGCGGAAAATAAAAAAAAAACCTTTAAAAATCTTCTTGTCCGAAACCAGAAGGCCCAGGTCATTGATAATATTTGGTATGAAGCTTCATCTAGTGGACCTCTACCAAGATTGTTCAAATTATTGCCCTGGGGCTAAAAATGGCTCCGCCCCGGGGCGTACTGGTTTTACATAGGCTTATATAGGGAAAACCTTTAAAAAATCTTCTTGTCTGAAACCAGAAGGCCCAGGTCTTTGATATTTGGTATGAAGCTTCATCTAGTGGATCTCTACCAAGATTGTTCAAATTATAGCCCTCAGGCCGAAAATGCCCCTGCCCTGGGGCCCTTTGGTTTTACATGGGCTTATATAGGGAAAATCTTTAAAAATCTTCTTAAACCAGAAGGCCACGGTCTTTGATATTTGGTATGCAGTTCATCTGGTGGACCACTACCAAGGTTGTTCAAATTATAGCATTGGGGCCAAAAATGTCCCCGCGCCAGGGCCCACTGGTTTTACATAGGCTTATATAGGGAAATCCTTTGAAAATCTTCTTGTCTGAAAACGACCGGCCCCGATAGCTCAGTTGGTAGAGTGTCCGCTCCGGGGAACGGGAGGTCTCGGGTTCGATCCCGGGCCGCGACATACCAAAGTCGTTAAAAATGGTACTAGCTGCTCCTCGTTTGGCACTCAGATTTAGAGGGTAGAGCTAGGACTGGTCAATCCAGTATCAGGATAATGTGACTGGGTGTGGTATCATGTAATGTGTCTGGGGCATGATACTTCAGTGAGGCAGCACTAAAAACGTGAGCATTGAGCTCCCTGTCGCAACCAGACACCGTCATGATATGACTGAAAAATTGTTGAAAGCGACGTTAAATCCGAATTCACACACACACACACTTGTCTGAAACCAGAAGGCCCAGGTCTTTGAAATTTGGTATGAAGCTTCACCTAGTGGACCTCTACCAAGATTGTTCAAATTATAGCCCTGGGGCCGAAAATGCTCCCATCCCGGGGCTCTTTGGTTTTACATAGGCTTATATAGGGAAAATCTTTAAAAATCTTCTTCTCTGAAACCAGGTCTTTGATATTTGGTATGAAGCTTCATCTAGAACCCTTTTGAAATAAAGACTTTATTATTATTATTATTATTATTACAGTGGAACTCTACCAAGATTATGGCCCCACCCCAGAGCCCACTGGTTTTACATAGGCTTATATAGGAAAAACCTTTAAAAATCTTCTTTTCTGAAACCAGAAGTCCCAGGTCATTGATATTTGGTATGAAGCTTCATCTAGTGGACCTCTACCAAGATTGTTCAAATTTTTGCCCTGGGGCCGATAATGCCCCCGCCCCGGGGCCTTTTGGTTTTACATAGGCTTATATCAGGAAAATCTTTAAAAATCTTCTTCTCTGAAACCAGAAGGCCCAGGTCTTTGATATTTGGTATGAAGCTTCATCCGCTGGACCTCTACCAAAATTGTTCAAATTATAGCCCTGGGGCCAAAAATGTCTCCGCGCCAGGGCTTACTGGTTTTACATGGGCTTATATAGGGAAATCCTTCGAATATCTTCTTGTCTGAAACCAGAAGGCCCAGGTCTTTGATATTTGGTATGAAGCTTCATCTAGTGGACCTCTACCAAGATTGTTCAAATTATAGTCCTGGGGCCGAAAATGCCCCTGCCCCAGGGCCCTTTGGTTTTACATAGGCTTATATAGGGAAAATCTTTAAAAATCTTCTTCTCTGTAACCGCATGGCCCAGGTCTTTGATATTTGGTATGAAGCTTCATCTAGTGGACCTCTACCAAGATTGTTCAAATTATTGCCTTGAGGCCAAAAATGGCCCCGACCCGGAGCCCACTGGTTTTACATAGGCTTATATAGGGAAAACCTTTAAAAATCTTCTTGTCTGAATCCAGAAGGCCCAGGTCTTTGATATTTAGTATGAAGCTTCTTCTAGTGGACCTCTACCAAGATTGTTCAAATTATAGCCCTGGTGCCAAAAATGCCTCTGTCCCAGAGCCCACTGGTTTCACATTGGCTTATATAGGGAAAATCTTTAAAAATCTTCTTCTCTGAAACCGAAAGGCCCAGATCTTTGATACCTCTACCAAGATTGTTCAAATTATAGTTTGTTATAGCCCCGCTTGAAAAGTGGGGCTATATTGGATTTGCCCTGTCATTCCCTAATTCTGTAATTCCGTAATTCTGTAATTCTGTAATTCCGTAATTCCGTTATTCCGTTATTTTTTCGTCACAGTTTTCCCCGAAACTAAGAGAGCTAGAAAACTAAAACTTTGTATACACGTGGACAATGGGTGCCTCCACGGACCTTACCGAAATTATGACCAAGGGCCCATAACTCTTGGAGTTATCTCCCCTGATAGGTTTTTTTAAATGAAAATGTTTGGTCACAGTTTTCTCAGGAACGAAAGAAGCTAGAAAGCTCAAACTTTGCATAAATGTGGACAATGGGTGGATATAGGGAGCTTACCAAAATAATGGCCAAGGGCCCATAACTGTTGGAGTTATCTCTCCTGATAGGTTTTTTAAATAAATGAAAATATAGGTTTTTTTTAAATGAAAATGTTTGGTCACAGTTTTCTCAGGAACTAAAGAAGCTAGAAACCTCAAACTTTGCATAAATGTGGACAATGGGTGGATATAGGGAGCTAACCAAAATAATGGCCGAGGGCCCATTACTTTTGGAGTTATCTCCCCTGATAGTATAGTTTTTTTTAATAAATGAAAAGGTTTGGTGACAGTTTTCTCAGGAACTAAGAAAGCTAGAATACTGAAACTTTGTATGAACATGAAAAGTGGGTGGATGTATGGCCCTTACCAAAATAATGGCCAAAGGCCCATAACTCTTGGAGTTATCTCCCCTGATAGGATATTTTCTGCAAGTAAAAAAATCATTTCACTTTTCTAACCATCAAACCATGAAAAATATTTTCGATACAGTTTTCTCAGGTACTAAGAAAGCTAGAAAGCTGAAACTTTGTATAAACATGAACATTAGGTGGATGTAAGTAAATAATGGCCAACAACATTACTCTTGGGGTTATCTCCCCAGCAAAGAAAAAAAAAAATATTAAAGTTTTCTCTGGAACTAAGAAAGCTCCCCTGATAGGTTAAAAGCTTTTAGAGTCAATGTGTCTTACTCCTCTGATAGCGCTATAGCGGGGCTATAGTCAGATCCTCTGACAGCTCTAGTTTTGTTTGATTTGAGGTTTAACGTCCCCGTCAACACTTTGAAGGTCATTTTGGAGACGTTGCTTCCAATTTCGTGGGACTTTTACCCGACATTGAGATGAAATGACTTCTCAAGCCTTGTCGGCCAATGAAACCAATAGGGTTTATTAACGTGGACCGTCCGCCTCGCACTGAGGTTCCTGGACAGGCTAAGATCCTCTAAGCGGGTTACCAGTACTAGTATGCGGGCTGGATTCAGCTCTGCGTGGAAGCATCATGCAGCCCATATATTTCTTCAAGCCCCTATGGGCAGGGGCTAGCCCTGGGTCCTAAAATATCCCCGCCCCGGGCCCTTTGGTTTTACATAGGCTTATATAGGTAAAAATCTTTAAAAATCTTCTTCTCTGAAACCGCAAGGCCCAGGTCTCTGATATTTGGTATGACGCTTCATCTAGTGGCCCTCTACCTAGATTGTTCAAATTATAGCCCTGGGGCCAAAAATGTCCCCGCGCCAGGGCCCACTGGTTTTACATAGGCTTATGTAGGGAAATCCTTTGAAAATCTTCTTGTCTGAAACCAGCAGGCCCAGGTCTTTGATATTTGGTATGAAGCTTCATCTAGTGGACCTCTATAAAGATTGTCCAAATTACAACCCTGAGGCCAAAAGTGGCCCCACAGGGGGGGCCACTGGTTTTACATAGGCTTAAATAAGGAAAACCTTTTAAAAACTTCTTATCTGAAACCAGAAGGCCCAGGTCTTTGATATTTGGTATGAAGCTTCATCTAGTGGACCTCTACCAAGATTGTTCATATTATTGCCCTGAGGCCAAAAAAGGCCCAACCCCGGGGCCCGCTGGTTTTACATAGGCTTATATAGGGAAAACCTTTAAAAATCTTCTTGTCTGAATCCAGAAGGCCCAGGTCTTTGATATTTAGTATGAAGCGGGAGCCCACTGGTTTCATATAGGCTTATATAGGGAAAATCTTTAAAAATCTTCTTCTCTGAAACTGCATGGTCCTGATCTTTGATATTTGGTATGAAGTTTCATCTAGTGGACCTCTACCAAGATTGTTCAAATTATTGCCCTGGGGCCAAAAATGCCCCCGCGCCGGGGTCCACTGGTTTTATATAGGCTTATATAGGGAAATCCTTTGAAAATTTTCTTGTCTGAATCCAGGAAGCCCAGGTCTTTGATATTTGGTATGAAGCTTCATCTAGTGGACCGCTATAAAGATTGTTCAAATTATAGCTCTGGGGCCAAAAATGTCCCCGCGCCAGGGCCCACTGGTTTTACATAGGCTTATGTAGGGAAATCCTTTGAAAATCTTCTTGTCTGAAACCAGCAGGCCCAGGTCTTTGATATTTGGTATGAAGCTTCATTTACAACCCTGAGGCCAAAAATGGCCCCACAGGGGGGCCCACTGGTTTTACATAGGCTTACATAAGGAAAACCTTTTTAAAACTAATTATCTGAAACCAGAAGGCCCAGGTCTTTGATATTTGGTATGAAGCTTCATCTAGTGGACCTCTACCAAGATTGTTCATATTATTGCCCTGAGGCCAAAAAGGCCCCACCCCTGGGCCCGCTGGTTTTACATAGGCTTATATAGGGAAAACCTTTAAAAATCTTCTTGTCTGAATCCAGAAGGCCCAGGTCTTTGATATTTAGTATGAAGCTTCTTCTAGTGGACCTCTACCAAGATTGTTCAAATTATAGCCCTGGGGCCAAAAATGCCCCTGCGCGGGAGCCCACTGGTTTCACATAGGCTTATGTAGGGAAAATCTTTAAAAATCTTCACTGAAACCGCATGGTCCTGATCTTTGATATTTGGTATGAAGCTTCATCTTGTGGACCTCTACCAAGATTGTTCAAATTATTGCCCTGGGGCCAAAAATGCCCCCGCGCCAGGGCCCACTGGTTTTAAATAGGCTTATATTGGGAAATCCTTTGAAAATTTTCTTGTCTGAAACCAGGAGGCCCAGGTCTTTGATATTTGGTATGAAGCTTCATCTAGTGGACCGCTATGAAGATTGTTCAAATTATAGCTCTTGGGCCAAAAATGTCCCCGCGCCAGGGCCCACTGGTTTTACATAGGCTTATATAGGGAAAATCCTTTGAAAATCTTCTTGTCTGAAACCATGAGGCCCAGGTCTTTGATATTTGGTATGAAGCTTCATCTAGTGGACCGCTACGAAGATTGTTCAAATTATAGCCCTGGGGCCAAAAATGGCCTCACACGGGGGCCCACTGGTTTTACATAGGCTTATATATGGAAAACCTTAAAAAATTTTCTTATCTGAAACCAGAAGGCCCAGATCTTTGATATTTGGTATGAAGCTTCATCTAGTGGACCTCTACCAAGGTTGTTCAAATTATAGCCCTCGGGCCAAAAATGCCCCGCAATGCTGCGCTTGCACTGCGCACTGGTTTTATGCAGGCTTATGATAGGGAAAACCTTTAAAAATCTTCTTGTCTGAAACCAGAAGGCCCAGGTCTTTGATATTTAGTATGAAGCTTCATCTTGTTGATCTCTACCAAGATTGTTCAAATTACAGCCCTGGGGCCAAAAATGCACCCGCGCCGGGGTCCACTGGTTTTATGCAGGCTTATGATAGGGAAATCTTTAAAAATCTTCTTGTCTGAAACCAGAAGGCACAGGTCTTTGATATTTAGTATGAAGCTTCATCTAGTTGACCTCTACCAAGATTGTTCAAATTATAGCCCTGGGACCAAAAAGGACACTGGGGCACGTGCAAAACTCTTAGCTCTTAGCTCAAGTGACCATCATGGTCCTCTTGTTTAAAACCACACACACACTAACTTGTAGCTCAGTTACTACATAGAGGATCTTACATGAGTGTTCATGTATTATTGAATTTATTAAACGAGTTGAGGAAAAGGGATAAAATGCGAGGCTTTGCCGAGCATTTTATTCCTTTTCCTCAACGAGTTTAATAAATTCAATAATACATGAGCAGGAATGCAAGATTCTATTTATCATATGACGTTTAAAACGCATTTTATTCACGAATGTTTACAAAAATGTCAATATTCCGCCATTAGAAAACGCGACGTCGTTAAGGACGTCGTACATGTAACGTTACGGAACGTATCTGGCTAATTTGCATATTTAATCCACTAGTGGATTATCAAAAATAATGCATGGCGTTAATACACTCTCAGATGCGACGTCATATGATAAATGTGTGTACTTCGAAAAATGAATTGAAACATTTTATAAAAGGGGTAATCCTTTGGAATCATCGACTACAACACACAACTGAAAAGTATTTCAATGTTAACCCTTATCTTGCTGAATATTCATTTAAGCCACACCCATTTCTGTCTATTAACCAATCAAATTACTTGATGTAATTAATTGCTACAAATTCATAAACTGAATGCCAAACAGTGTAGATCCTGATCAGATGGCTTCTTCAAAAGCCATCTGATCTGGATCTACACTGTTTGCAAAGATAGGGGTTGTCGTGAACAGCAAGATAAGGGTTAATTATTGGTGCTTTTGGCTTTTTAATGAATGAAAAAGCTTATAAAAGTGCAGCATTTTGCTAGGGAAATTCTACATTGTTTAAAATACCTACTTGGCATACATTCTTTGCATGAACTATGCATTTTTCTTTCAATACAAGATTTTTGGAATGCATGTTTTAATCATATAATATGAAAATTATGTCTTTGGGTTCAGGAGGCATATTGTCTTTGGGTTCGGGAGGCATATTGTTTTTCCCTTGATGATCGGCAACCCTGGTGTGTAATGTACACCTGTGAGTAATGGCCAGATGTGACCAATCGCAGTAGAAGTAGAAAGGCTGATCCATCAATCTGCCCTTCGATCTGTCACAAAATTATTTCTACTGTGTGACTTAACCAACACCAGACAATGTGCAAGCGCCAGAACATAACTCTATAATTTTTTAGTTATGCTCCTTTGAACTTTGTTAATATCAGTTGCTATTTCAAAATTGTTACCATTCAAGATATCTTCACGAAACCTTGTTGGTATATCTTGATGAACTTCTTACAAATATCGACCAAAATTAGACAATTTGCAGAGTACAAAACTGTAACACTTGGATTTGTATTTCTTTAGGTATTGCCTTCTAAATTTTTATCAGCCATATTTTTCACAGCGAAAAACTCAATTTACAACACACAAAAAACCAGTTTTCAAACAAAGCTTCAAATATTGTATTACTTTTACTTTGTATATCACCTTACAGTATTTACCAAATGAGCCCCGCCAAGCGAATTTGTGTCTTCGAGCATTCCGTCATGACAAATTTTAACTGCGCATGCCCAGCCATTCAGAGGGGCCAGGGATATGGCTTTCTGTCTGAAGGTTCCTCTTGATTCACTGCTTGTATGAGCGAGCAGCGAAGGTTCTGGCGAGACTGCGCGAATGCGCAGGCTCGCCTGAACCTTCGTTGCTCGCATAGGTGATAAGTACCAAAATCGCTTGACGGGGCCCATATGTATTCAGACAGACTGGCCTTATAATAGCAAACAGTGTAGACCCAGATGAGAGGCTGCAGAAACCACACATTTCCAGACAACTAGCTACTTTTAGACACAATATTCAGTAGTAAATAGTAGTTGTTCATATTTTAGACCAAGGATGGAGTTGAGGTGCCAGAATCCTAAGGGTGAATAGATAATATTAGTTTGGGGGATTTAGGGATTCCAGGTTGAGATTATTTTAGAAATTCATTTAAAAGTGGCTAAATGTTTTACATACAATGAAGGCCCTGATCAGGCGGTGTCTGATCTGGGCCTTCACTGTTTGTCAGAGACCAGTTTTGGGGTTTCCCGTACAAAATGTGTTATTTATGAACACAGCTGATTGTACAATGCAGTATGATGTGAAAAGTGGGGAAACAAATTCTAGGTTCCTATTGTGTTGAAAATTTCTCAGCAACCATTGTTTGTAGGAGAGAGAACAGGTGAAACAAGAGTTATCTGAGACACAGAAAGCATTACAAGGTATTGAGGTGAAAGAACATCAAGAGGCTGTCGATAAACAAAAACTTCAAACGTTAGTATAGCATTGTTATAAATACATACATTTTTAGCTATAAAGGAGAATGGATACACCTTCAGGGGAGACAACTCCTGCAAAAGTATCTCCCATGTCAATAGGGGTCAACTCCTAAAGGAAAGAATTTGCTCCGTAGGAGCAAATTCTTTCCTTTAAGAATAGACCCCTTTTACAGTGGTACAGGGCTTATAGAAAAGTGAAAAGGAAGTCCTGAAAGTTGTCTCCCTTTGAAAAATGGTGGAAAAATCTACCAGGTGTTCCCATTCCCATTAAATTACAGGAAGAGCTAGCTACATCATAGCTGCATTGGTATCTGTTTGACCATAGCTCATAGCTCATTAACAAGTCTGCAATGAATACCCTTGTATATCCAACTTTACATAGGAAAGCAGCATTTATCTATCTATTTATACTGCAGCAACCCCGTTAAGAGGACTATCGTGCAAGGCTATACAATATTTCACTTATTTTGGCTGAAGTGTAAATTATGAATACTTGTTGGAACAGTTCTAATGTGAACCAACAGTCTGTGTGTACAGCAGAAATAAATTTTTATTAGAAAAAAAGTCATTTTCAGAGCCATGATGGAAAATATTTTCTTACACACCAGATAAGGAAATCCATAGTTTTAGCTTGGGATAGAAATTCTGTTGTAACCCTGGTGTTCTTACACAAAATGGATTATTCTCGCGTGTTTGATAAATGCACTAGTTGAATACGACCTCATGTGCCATTGTTAGGGCTCACGTCACAGCATGTTACGTGACTTCACTAAACATTACTGTAGTGTCATCACAATATGGTGGACGTCGGTAACCGAAATGACTGCAGCATTAAAAATCTGCTCTAAGAAATGGAAGGTATGCAAGATAAAGAATCCTGTATGGGTGTGAGGGGTGGATAGAAAAATTTGTCCTTCGGGATCGCTGTCCAGCATCACTTGGCAAGCCTCGTGATGCCGGACTGTGACCCTTGGGGATTTTTTTCCAACCCCCACCCCCCTCACACCCATATAAGATTCTTATAAGCTTGCGTGTGTGTATGTTATCTTAAAGAAGTGTCATGTACAACTGAAATGTTAAATGCAGAATCCCAATATATGTAAAGGCCAAATAGGTGGGTTTTGCTGTTCAGGACCTGTAGCTCTTCTCGTTGTTCCTGATGGCTATGTTGTATGTGCATCTGACTGGTGATCAGGCAGTTGTGGCTTTAGTCCCTGCTATGTCAAGTAACTTTTAGATGTGGAGACTGATCATAAATGAGGCGGCGCATGACAAAACTTACAATAAGACCCGTGCTCAATAAAACTCAGTTCAGCCGGCTCATCAGGTCAGCTTGGTTGGAGCATTCTCTTGTTGCCCTATGAATAGCCCAGAGGCTATAGAAGGCTCATGCGAACAGTGAAGACTGATCAGACTGTGTGGATGTGCAGGCTGATCTGAGTCTTAGCTGGTCGCCCAGGTCTTATTGTAGATTTTGTTGTGTGCTGGCTCAAATTACTTTCTTGCGTAATTCTCTTCCTTATGAGAACCAACAATCACAGGAAGAACAGTTGTCTGTTTCTGGCAAATGAATATGCACTGTCCTGGTTAACCACTTAGGAGAACTAAGCTTACCCAGGAAATATAGTTTGCTTAGATGACCAGCATGTATAATCAATAGCTTTAGCAAGAGATTTTGCTGTTGTTATTGATTTGAGGTTTAACATCCCCGTCAACACTGTATAGGTCATTTTTGAGATGTTGCTTTCAATTTTGTGGGACTTTTACTTGACATTGAGATGAAATGACATCTCAAGCCCTGTTGCCCAATGAAACCAATAGAGTTTATGAGCATGGATGGTCCGACTTACTGCTTTGCCTGGGAAGACTTAGATCCTCTAAGCAGTTTACCAGTACTCGTGTGTGGTCGATTTCAGCTCTGCGTGGAAGCATCATGCATCCCATCTGTTTCTTTAAGCCCCGATGGATTTTATGTTGACATAATAAAGTTCAATGCTCTTACCTTGGATTTTCTTTACCAGGGAGTACAAGAAGAAAGTAGAGGTGGCCAGAGCCAAGATGTCAGCTTTAAGAAGAAAACAGCTGGAAACAGAAAAGATAGCCAGTATAGCCAACCAGAATGATAAAAAGTAAGATGGAGGATGGTCATAACTTCAATAGTACTTGCCCTGCTCTCTTGAAACTTCACACACATACTAACATTCTGACAGGGACCAAAACTAAATTGCTTTTGTCCATGTGTTTGCCACACCTTAACCAAAGAACATAACCTTGGTCATAACTTAAGTAACAAAAGTATGAACCCTACTCTCATGAAACTTCACACACATACCATCTCATTAACTATATGAATTAATATGTACCAGCCCTCTTTGACAGCTTTATATGGGGCCCTTTCTTACGTAGTCAGCAATCTATTACCCCTTGGAAGTTTGATGACATGCAAAGAGCAAGAACCATAACTCTTGCTTTTATACTTTTCCAGTTATTACTCTTGGAAGTTTGTCTGTCTTAAAATTATGTTGTTTTAGCTCAACTGACACATAGTGACAAGGTAAGCTTTATGTGATCACATTTTGTCGGTCATCTGTCCATGCGTGCATGCTTCCTTACATAAATCATTTTTTCAAACTACATCTCCCAAAACTTCACAGGAATGATCCCTGGTTGATACTCTTGCACATATGCTTTTTTTTTTTTTTTTTTTACTCTGCATGCAATCACATTAGTTAATATAAATAGTTTGATTTGAGGTTTAACGTCCCTCTCAACACTGTAAAGGTTATTTTGGAGACGTTGCTTCCAATTTTGTGGGACTTGTACCCGACATTGAGATGAATGACATCTCAAGCCCTGTCGCCCAATGAAACCAATAGGGTTTATAAGCATGGACTCGCACCGCTTTGCCATGGCGGCCGGTTTCAGCTCTGCGTGGAAGCATCACGCAGCCCATCTATTTCTTCAAGCCCCAATGGGCGGGGGCCGATTAGTATAAATATAAATGCTCGCTAAATGTGCAATACAATATGACACCAAAAGGTGGGGAGACATCTGTGTTTTTGTAGAAAAACAAATTTTTGTCTTCAGAATGGTTCTGCCTTAGTAAAACAGCAGGATTCTTCCCTAGAACAACAGCAGGATTCTGCCTTAGAACAATAGCAGGCTATTGCCTTTGTACAGTAGCAGGATTTTGTCTTTAAAAATAACAGGATTCTGCCTTTGAACAATAGCAGGATCCTGCCCTAGAACATGAGCACGATTCTGCCTTAGAACAATAGCAGGGTCAGAAGCTTTTGGGCACTAATCATACTCAACGCAAAAGCATAATACCTTTCCTTCAAGCTTTCATTGGCGCCCCCGCCCATCAAGGCCTGGAGAAATAGATTAGGCTGCACTGTGCTTCCGCGCAGAGGTGAAAACAACCGAACTTGAGTACTGGTAAACTGTTTCGGTCTTAGCCTGCCCAGGAAAAGTGATGCAAGTCGGACTGCTCCTTAAACCTTAGCTGTTTCTATGGGCAGTAGGGCTTGAGATGTCATTTCATCTCAATGTTGGGTAAAAGTCCCACAAAATCGGAAGCAAAGTCTCCAAAATGACCTTAATAGTGTTGACGGGGACGTAAAACCTCAACTCAAACAAACAAATCAAGCTTTTATTGCTAATCAGTCATCTGCTAGTTTAAAGGGAGATAAATGCTAGTTTGCCCACTTTTCCCAGAATTTGATACCTATCTGTCAGCTAAAAATAGCTATTGACTTGACCAACCAGCCTGCCTGTGAAATCAGTCTGTACTTTCTCGGTAAACAAACTTGTATGTATACAGGGTAGTTCAGAAAGTTTGCAGTACTGTTAACCATAACACATTCATCTGGGTCAAATTACTACAGAACTTGCTGTAATTGTTCAAAAGTTTTAACAAATTAGTTTAGAGGAGTCCAAAGAGGTTCAGACAGAATGGCAAACATTGTCTGATCCCTTCAGGAGCAGTATGATCTGGGTCTGCATTGTTCACTTAGGCATGTCTGCCCCAATATATAGGAACAAAACGGTACTCATCAGACATATGGCCACAGCCATTCCCTATTTTAGTTGTTCTAAAAGTTCAACCAGAGGTTGGCTATTGAGGGCTGATTCTACGGTAGGAAAAGAACCAACTAAGCAGAAGTTTGTTTCATTCCTATCCTAATAATTTGGCAGGCCACCCTGGCCTGGCTCGATATAAGTGAAATAATCTTGAAAGGGTCGTAAAACCAACCCCCCCCCCCCTTGCACAAAAAAGGGTCCTATTGTTTTGTGTAAATATTTTATTGTAATGCCATAAATTGCTGTTGAAATAAAATAGGTTGAAACCAAAAGGGCTGCTTGAATGACCAACAGTGGTGACATAGTATTCACAGAAAAGTGAAAAGGCAGCTAAGTCGTAATTCATCCATATTCACCGTGTAGCATCGACTCCGGAACTTGTTACTCAAAAGTACCAGCGAAATCAATATTTATCGTAAGCATGGCACACAGTAAGGTAGGTAAAAAGCTGTTTACAGGTTTCTACAGAATTCTGACATTTAAAGCAAAATGGATATGTGTCAGAGAGATATCTAGCTCTTGCCTGCTTTCATGATTCTTATAACAACTCACTTGAAATCGCTAAACAAACTGAAATATTGACAGCTGGTACCAAGAACGAATAATCTTTTTCGTGGAAAGTACTGGTTTTTGCTTTGATTCAAGACCTCTGGCCTTCTTTTTTCCATGCCGTAACATTCAGAAGGTTAGAAAAGTTGTTGTGTATAAGTTTTAATTAAAAGGTTCGCTTTATGCTGCAGTTTTCTTTCAGAAAACACAAAACAAAGGAGTACGGCAACTTGGATTTTTAAGTACGGCAACTTGGTAAAAATGCTGAATTAACAGTACGGCAACTTGTATCACAAATTTGCCACTTTGGAAATTACTGACAGCATTTTAACATCGTTGTGAACGAACAACCATGATTATTATCATGTTTGGTTTCATCACTCAGGGGTTGTTTCTAGTACTGATCGTAAACCAATCTATTTTTGTATGTAACAGCTGGAGTTGTGAAATATACACCAGGGCCATATTTCCTCTTGAGAACTATTTGTCATTGCTTTTGCTTTGTTGTATTACTGTAAATACTTAGGAAATAATGTAGAAACAAAGTCTCCCCCCTTTAAACAGAACTTCAGACTATCCGACTTCAACACTCGAAATAAATTATTAACCGCTAAACTTCTTAATCAGGGGTATCGGTATCATAAACTACGTAAAGCCTTTTCGAAGTATTATAGACGTCATTCTGATTTGGTTTCAAAGTTCAATGTTGGACTTCTGCAACAAGGCCTATCGAAACCCGAATTCTATGGTGACTTAGTATATAAATTAAGAAAAAACACATGCCTGTAATGATTTTAGTACCCAATATCGTAAAATCGTTCGTCGATATATAAAGATTGGGCACAACATAAATGTTATAAAACAGACTGCATGCATGGTGGTTAACCCAATCACGGTTGGCAACTTTGCTTCCCTCTTTGATTGCACACCGGTGGGTCGGGCTTAAGATTATATGACGGTTCCAGCGTAAAAACATAAATGGAATTTTATTTTATTTTAGTATTCTTTATGTTGGTTAGCGCCTGATACTCCGTCTTTGGTCTGGCCCCTCGGAGTGTAACTGTTGGTTTTCTTTTGCTCCAGCAATTCTGTTGTTGTATGCTGTTGAGTCCTCAACCTTGCTTCATCTAGGTAGTTTTTTATTTGTATGTTCTCGGAGATGTTACATTGATAAGTTAGGAAGCCTTCATGCGGACTAAACAAAATTAGTGTATACCGCGAGGTAAGGGCGAGTATTATGGCCATGTTAAATCGGTTTAAGCCCCCACCCCAGTGGAATTCTTCCCACTGACCGTTCCAAGGCGGTTCTTCTGTGGCGGTCTATTTATGTTGTTGTTTGTTACTTACTGTGTGTATCACTTGTGTCTTTTTATTTTGGATGGTCATTTGGCCATTTTGTGGGAAAGTAACTGTCCTTATGGCCTTCCTTTGTTTAGGTTTCCATTATGGTCTGGTCGCTTCATGTTTGTATTTCTTTCCCTTTGGTGTCTTTGATGGGTGGAGTAAGTTAATTGTATCGATTCCTGATCTTTGTTTTACTTCTACTTTACTTTCGTGAAATGCAGTTTATTTTTTTTTTTCTACGAAATAAAGTGTCTTTTTTAATGAGCTCTATAGTTTCTACGTCGTTCTTGTGATAGTTATTTTATGTTTTAGATGTATTTATTCCTTTTGCGAAAGAGACTTTATTCTAACGAAGATCCTGGTGTATGCATGCTATACTCCAGTTATTTTAAATCATGACTGCGGCTATTATTTGTTCGCTTGTTTGCATTCCGAAAACATACCTAATCAAATATATTGAAAATTTTTCCACCAAAAATTGAAAATTTTCAGATCAAAAATCTGATATTTTACATATTGCAGTTCAGAACATATAGTGTGGGCACTGTTTTGGACAGAAATGCGAAAAATAACGTACACCCCTAAAAACCCCAGTTTAAAGTAATCAATAAAATTGGGGTTTATGGCGGTCAAAGTTGTATAAGCATGTTTTCATGCTGGTCTTTTGAAATCGCATTCTATGTCATGGATAATGGTTTTATTATTATTATTATTATTATTTTCGAAATCGACGGGCACGAAAGTGCCTGCATGTTGCATTCTTCATCTTGAATATTCTATCTATTTCACATTTGTACAGTTAAGCAACAACACAGACAACAAAATAGAAGTGGAGGCAATGATCAAGAATCAATACAATTAACCCACAGCCCCCAGCAGTGACAACAAAGGGAAAGAAACACAAACATGAAAAAAATAGACTCTGATGGACACATCAATAGTGGAAAGCCAAAAGGACAGTTACTTTCCCACAAAATGGCCAACTGGCTACTTATCTCAAAGTTTTTACCTCCTTAAATAAGTTGATTTAATACACCTCAACCTCGTTATAACACGGAACTCCGGGTCCAACCAACGGACCGTGTTAGTTAACCGAATCGTGTTATAAACGCCGACCGTATTTGTCAGAGATCAACCATTGACACAATGGTGATCAATAGTTTCCCAAACAAGATGATGTGCGGTCCGGTTGATGACCGTATTTCCCGACTAAAATGTGTTTAGAACTAATCAATGGGAGTAAATACCATGGCCAATCAAGTCAAACAAGTCACATTAATCGAAACCAGCTGATAAACCATGTTTTATATCCAGAAATCGTCCGATCTGACAGCGAGTATGACGCCATTTTGATAGCTGGTTCCCGGCTAACTTTGTTGTATCTAAGCGTCAGGAACCGTACCGATTTACAGTACCGTTAATACATTTCAATGGTGAAATTACCGGTCAGGGTTCGGAACCGGACAATGATCAACACTTACAAGAAATTTGAATTACTTCCCTTGAAATGTCTTACCCTTAATATTTTAGCGATTTGAAACGACTTTGAATGGCGCACATGATTTTTGAATGATTTTCTTACCGCGAAAATCGATCTTGAATATGTTTTATCATTTGCTTTTAAGCTGGAATAAATTTGACTTTCTTTTACTTGCGGCTCTAGAAAATGAGTTTTATTGCAGTTGACCGATCACATCGTCTGCATCCATGTTTAAAATTTCTGCTGAGCAGTGATCCTTAACAGAGCGTGATAAATATTTTTTTCCGGTTGCGTAACTGAATTCTTTAATCTCTTTATCTCACTAAGCCAACACTTTTGATTGTGCCGATGGCAGTTCATGTTTATCATGCGTGTCAAGCTAAACAAGTTTAAAAACTGTATATTCAACTCTGCTGGAGGCCTGCAATAAATATCAAAAAGTACCGTTATAAACCGTGTTAGCTACCGTGTTAGCTACCGTATTACCGCAGTCAAATGTGAGAGGAAATTAAAGTTGTTGTGCATAAAACCTGATACAATCCTTGGATAATATTTATAAATGTTGGTTGGGGAAAATTTGGGGTCCATACCAAAACCGTGTTATATCCGAATTCGAGCTGTAACGAATCGTGCTATAACGAGGTCCGGGTGTATGTCCTGAAAAAAAGTCATTTCATAAATTTCTTTTCCGTTTACAAAGGGGGTTACTTTCGCTTTAGTATAAAGGACAGCTAAAATAAGTTTCCTCCTAGTTGTAATCGATTATCTCTGAGTGTAGGCTGGAACAATAGCCCTGAAATGTGACTTAAACTGTTACTTTAACCCTTAAAGTCCAGCATTTTAAACAAGCAGTGTAGATCTGGTCATTCGCTGCGTTATGTGGCGTCTAATTAGGTATCCATTTTTTGCCAATGCCACAGCACACGAGCCAAGTCTATATATTTTACTTTCTGTACAGAGATCGCACTTCACAGGGAGAATAAAAACTAAAAGGTGGACTAGCAATGCTATAAATTACCAGTACCTTGATTTTATACAAGGTCAGCGACAGTCAAATGGACAATAGCAAGCGGGAAGCTTCTGTAATTAGTAACTTTTGCTTAAATTTGTGCAGGATGACTGCGCGTTCTTAGTGTTAAATGAATATGAATGGTGAGACTAAAAGTATGAAAGTGAAATGAAAGGCGATGGTGTTAAATGTTAACAATCGATAAGGTAAAAGCAGGTTAAAACAGGTATGCTGTGTTCCTGGCAACTTCTGACCAAGAGGCCGGACTCTGGACTTAGTTAATGCAGGCATCAAAATAATATTGAGAGTAAATCTGTTCCATTGCCATACATGTAACAATTAACGTAATGCGAGTGGGTGGCTCATGCTGTGTCCGTGTTTCGATTGGTTGCTAGAAATAAGGGGAGGGAGATACTGCAACTATGCCATGAATAATTATATAAAGTAAATGAGGCAGGCAAGTGACCTTCTCTGCTGCAAGGATCATTAGCCAAGATTAGGGTGCATGTCGTATGTTTAATAATTGTTCAGAGTCAAGTGGATGGCTTAACGCTACATCATTTCGAGTGAATGGGCATAGGACTGTGTGCATAGGATCCATACTGTGGAGACGTATTCAAGTGTTGACGGAATATTTTCTTGTATGCTGCTTCCCGAACGCAGTTTTATTTTGTTCTGATATTAGATAAATAAGACAAAGGACTTAATTAGCAGTTTAAGAGATTCTATCGACATGTATGTTGACGTTCATGTTGGTGGATAGATCGAAACCTAAGTACCTTGCAGATGAAACAATTTCGAGGGCATGATTATGCAGTATATAAGGTGTAATGGTTGGAGTTCTTGGCCAGGTTATGTGCAAACCTTGAACTTTCTATGTTTGCAGTGTTTGGGTATAATAACAATAACAAGGTAACTAGAACTGATCCTTGCAGTACACTTGAAGTAACTGGAACCTCATCTGAGGACTCACCTTCAAGTTCAACTGCCTGACCTCTCCCAATCAGAAAAAACTTACCTGACTGGATAGTTTATCCATGTTACTGTTTCGATGTACCTGTAGCTTGGGAAGGAGCTTCAGGTGATTCACCTAGCCAAACGCCTGGCTAAACCCAAGATAAGAACTATTTGTTGACCATTTAATCATGATCTGGCAAGGTCATAAAGAAACTGAATCACATGGGTGTCACAAGATATGCACTCCCAGGCAGTTAAGTATTTCGCGATCACAAGGTATGTCCAAATCAAATCAAACCGAATTTATTTCTCTCCGGTTATACAGTTTGATAACATGAGAACCAAAACGTTGTACATACATACGGTTTCATGGCGGCACAATGTCACAGAGAAAAGATGTAGGGCATAAACTTTAATCCTTCTAAATGCCAGGTCCTTCATGTTACCCGACGTAAGAACCCCATCCCAAATGTGTACCTCTTGCATGGCACCAGAAACAGCTAAACACCTTGGGGTCACCATCTCTGATGATCTAAACAGCAGCCCCCACATTGACAACATAACTACAAAAGCAAATCAGACCCTTGGATTCTTGAAAAGAAACATTCGGGTCCATAATAAGGACCTGAAATCAGTTGCATATAAGACTCTTGTCAGGCTGCAACTGGAGTATGTGTTCACTGTATGGTATCCCCACACTGCCACTGACATAAGTGAAAGTAGTCAAACGAAGGGCTGTCAGGTGGGCAGCACATGACTATAGTTACACTTCAAGTGTTACAGCTATGCTGAAAGACCTAAATTGGCGCCCCCTTGAACAACGCCGCATTAATAACCGTCTTGCCATGATGTATAAGATCACTTATGATCTCATCCTCAATACTAGACCATCAACCCACAATCACCCCCTTGCATACAGACAGATTTACACCTTCTCAAACTACTACAAGTACACCTTCTTTCCGTGGACTATTATTCACTGGAATGCTCTACCTGCCTATGTTGTAACGCTACCCACTCTGGCGCAGTTTAGCAGTGCTGTTTGCCTGATGGCTCATGCTTCTCCTTAAAAGACCCAATTCTGTTTTTATCTTTTAACTGTACTAACACTCTCTTTTCCCACTGTACAAACCCATTTCACCAACTTTCCTTTCCTTTTATTTCAGCTAACACCCTTCAACACTTGGTTCGCCGGAACCCGTCTTATGTCCCCCTCGGGGGTTTAGACGTACTGGAAGAAAGAAAGAAAATCGATAAAAGTCGGAAAAAAACTAGAGGACAACAACAGGTCAATCTGTTGTCATTACCAATTTATTATACCCCAAACCCTTCTGTCCCTTTAAAATTACTGATAAAAAGGAGACCGACAATGAAAGTAATGACGAACCCAACAAACCTTTGTCTATATAAAGATTGACAGTTGTGAAACTAGTTAGAACACTTCTCCGCCATAGCACTTTGTGTATAATGGTTCGAATCAAATCGCCGTACTGTTCCCAGCGAATTGCCGTCCAGTATTTTACCTGGTGACGCAAATTGCCGTACTCTGCGCCTTTCAAGCGTTTCGGCTTGTTTATTCAGTCACAATATTCTTTGGGGGAAAAACAACTAAAACATTACAAGCAGCGAAGGATTCGGCTTCTATTGATGCCACAGAAATGAAGATTGTCAAAGCCGTTTCTGTAATAAATTCACAGATTGTTGAAGCTGTCATGAATTTTCGCGGTACCAGCCATGTACCAGCCGACTCATTTGTGTGTTTAAATGGCAGCTGACAAAGCTTTCCAAAATTTCTTTTTAAGAATTTCAGAGAAAAATAAGTTGAGTAAATATGGGATGTGGGTTTAAGTTCTGACACTACGTAATAACGCCAACTTAAGCGATTACCTACCATCGGTATAATCATTTTCCTCATTTATCTGGTACTTTTGAGTAACAAGTTCCGGAGTCGATGCTACACGGTGATATTTATACCCCCACAAATGAAATTCCCCACAAATGAAATTTTGGGGGGGGGGGGGGGGGTATATAGGAGTGAGCTTGTCGTTCTGTTGACTTGGTTTCCAGACGATAACTCAAAAAGCGCTCCACCGATTTTTATAATTTTTGGTACACTGATGTAACATCATAAAATACAGGTCAAGTTCGATTTCCACTACAATTCGTCAATTTTCGACATAGTTATGGCCCCTTTCAAGTGAAAAAATTGCAAAATGCCGCTGTTGTACTATCAAGGCCGTTTTTGTGGGGGTATTCATCACCTTTAGTGATAGCTCTAGTTTGGGTAATTTTTTGCATCATTGTCTTGTACAGGATTCAGGACTTGGAGCTAGCAGTAGATAGGATGAAACAGCAACAAGAACATCTGCATAAGAGGTTGAAAGATGAAAGTGACAAGAAAGCTAAATTTGAGGTAAATTACATTTTTTGTGGTGTAGAACATTACCATTTGAGTGTGTCCAGTCTTGGTGGCTCATCCGGATTCATATCTGACTGTTGATCAGCAGGTTGCAGGCCCGATCCTCGCTGGGTTCAGCGACATTCTTTCTGGGAGATTGCTCATGAAATATTTTCTATTGTCATTCTCTCCATTCCACTCATTCAAGAAGGGCAGTTGTCAGTTTCTGATAAAGATTGTGCTCTTTCCTGGCTTTAGTATAAGCCTGCCTAGAAAAAGTGTGGTTAGATATACTTCCTGGTTTAACATGACCTTAATAGTGTTGACTGATCTGTTAACCCTTCTTGTACCAAATGGAATCTTCTACCTTATATATAGCATGAATCCATTTCAAAATTTAGGGGTCTCAGTTTGTGTTTTCTTCAAAAATTATTCGGAAAATAGCTGAACTTTTTGCAAACAGTGTACACCCTGATCAGGGCCTGCACTGTTTGCCAGGGTACCCATTTTGGCGTTTCCGATACAAAATCTGTTAAACTCCAAACCATCCAGCCAGTAATAACCATTTGCATGAGTGTCAGGAAATATGACTGGGCTCCCAGGATCACATTACGATAACACACCCGTGCGACATTGTGCATTTTTCAGACCTCCAAAAATGGCTAGTTTTCTGATGAGAATCTGTGATGTTATTTTTACTTCAAACATCGGTTGGGGGTGCTCGTTAGAACCGCCTCATTGAGGCGGTTCTAACGAGTACCCACAACCTATGCCCTGGAGCAGAAATAAGAAAAATAATAAATACCCCCGTAAACCCCAGTTTCCTCTATATAAAGTGGGGTTTAAGGGGCGTGTTCATTTCACGGACTTGTTCACGTATACAGTTAAATTTAGCTACTAAGACTAGCTAAAATTTAGACTAATTTTGCTTTTAAAAGATATTTAAAATGTTTCAGCTCTTCTTCTGTACCCAGTGCCCTCTGGTAAGAGACCACCTTTGGGACTGTTCAAAAGTGGTCTAAAAGACCACTTTTGAACAGTCCCAAAGGTGGTCTTAATATAGGAATTTTACTATATGCTGGCCACTGTATCATTAGACAAATTTCCGATAATACTGCATGGATACTTTATCTTCCAAAATGGCAAATTTCTCTACAACAGCTGTTGAACCCATTTTATACGGGAGACCCTGAAGTTGGACACTGACAAACAGTCAAGCCCTAGCTCAGATGCCACATAAAATAACAACTGGAACCAGTTCTAAACTGACACTGTCCTTTGTTAATATATTATTACCGGTAAATAGAGGATCTTACATGAGTGCTCATGTATTATTGAATTTATTAAACGAGTTGAGGAAAAAGGATAAAATGCGAGGCTTTGCCGAGCATTTTATCCCTTTTCCTCAACGAGTTTAATAAATTCAATAATAGATGAGCACGAATGCAAGATTCTATTTATCATATGACATTTATAACGCATTTTATTCACGTTTGTTTACAAAAATATCAATATTCCGCCATTAGTAAACACGACATCGTTAAGGACGTCGTACATGTAACGTTACAGGACGTATCTACCTAATTTGCATATTTAATCCAATAGTGGATTATCGAAAATATTACATGGCGTTATTACACTCACAGACGCGACGTCATATGATAAATGTTTATCCGATATACTCCTGTTTTTGGCTGAAAAATGTTAGTAGGCTCAAAAGCTGCTCATATTCTTTTTCAGCCTGAAAACAAGTCTATTAGATACTGTACTTTAATACTAGAAGAGTTAACATTGTGACCACTCATGATCTTGAAAAGCTAATCCTGCTTTGAAGTATGTATGAATGTCATTTGACGTACCACCAGTAACAATTCTGAACAACTGAAGCTTGGTTGAAACTGAACTACATGTGTGCAGACTTGAGGCAGTTCTAAAGAGTACCCTTTACGCTACTCGCCTTGTAAACCAGGGATCGCAGGATCGATCCCAGGCTTCTCCAGACTTTCGGATGAGTCTTTAAACCGAGGTTGTGGTTACTTGTTAGAACTGCCTCATTGAGGCAGTACTAACATGAACCCGCAACCTATGTCATGGAGTAGACTTAAGAAAAATAATGTAAACCCTAGTTTTCTCTGTATAAAGTGGGGTTTGGAGGAGTTTCCATCACACAGACTTGTTAGCGAGATGACAATGTTGAAAGTATCCTAACATTCACATTTTTGTTATCAGAATGAACTACAGAGAGAGTTACAAAGAGTGACAGCCCTAGAAATTAAGAACGAACAACAACAGAAAATATTACGACGGAAGAATGAGGAGATAGCATCCGCTAAGAGGAGATTACGCAATGGTAGTGCTGGAACACTGCCACCTATACATGTGTGAGTAATTAACCCTTTTTGTACCACATGGAATCTTCCTCCTTATATATAGCAGTATTCCACTGCAAAATTTAGGGGTGTCAGGTTGTGTTTTCTTCAAAACTGATTTGGAAAATAGCTGAACTTTTTGCAAATAGTGTAGGCCCTGATCAGACGCCACATTCTGCGGCGTCTGATCTGGGCCTGCACTGTTTGCCAGGGTACCCATTTTGGGGTTTCGGGGACAAAATGGGTTGATATCTTGCATACCCAAATTTGAATAATTCTTTGAACTTTTTCTTAAATATAGATAAGGTAAAATGTACTATCCTGGCAGTTTTAAAGTACTTTACTGGCAATTTCTGTCAGTTTTAATAAGGTTATTGGAACACTCCACTTATACAATACATTTCTGTGTCTTATTATTTGCCCTCATTTATATGGAGTGCCTCTTAGAGGAATGAATTTACTGTTATGACTGTTACTAGTAAAGTAGTAAGACTTGCATTGGTTGTTGAAATGATGCAGTCTAAATGATGGCTGTAACCATCCATGACATTGTAAACTTCCATGGTAAACTCAAATTGACTTAAAGAGAAATTGCTGTTTCCTTTTGGAAGCATTCTGTATTCACCCTTAGAATTTTGACACTTTATTTAGCCTTATGGCATTATTTGTTATTATATATATTTTTTGGCTGCAGAGACTTTTGCTGAGTGGCAAACATTGTAGACTCTGATCAGAACTGACTTGGGTCTGTACTGTTTGTTCAGGCTATTGTTTTCCTTTTTGTTGTTCAAATATTTGGGGTCATTTTTTTATTACAGGTCCTGAATACACATATTTTATTTTATACTCTGAAATCAATGCATATCGGAAACAAATAAACATGATATTTTCACACTGTGAAAATATGATATTTTCACATTTCACAGTGTGAAAAATAACATGACCTCGCCAAAAGTAATATGTTACCGATGAAATAATTCTGTAAAATACCGTGAAAACCACCCTTTGAATGGTAAAAATGCTGTTTTCAAAATGGTGATCTGTTTATGTTTTGAAACTGACAGTTGTGATGTCATGTATGACGAACCAGGTCAAAATTGTGACATATGATATGATTGATCAATTACCGTAAATATCTGTATAAAATTAGAAAATAAACAGAAAATTTACTTTTTTTCGGCGATACCAAAAATATTTCATCTTGTGTGTTGAAAACATGCAAATTTTCACTCGTGCTTCGCACTCGTGAAAATTTCGATTTTGTCAACACACTCGATGAAATATTTTTGGTATCCACCTCAAAAAAGTAAATATCGTCTGCTGAGTGCAATGACGGTGTAACTGACATTTTGGCCAAAATAGTTTTTTTTTGCATAAATAGGTGCCTTAGGACTTGACACACTTGGTAAATAAGTACTACAGCTGGATTCTGCCTAAACCATGATTAATTTCCGGAATTTCGAAAATTTTTTGTCAGTTTTACCGTTTTTGCTCTGACTTTTAGAAAAAAAAGTTAGCGCAAAAACAGTGTAAGTGCACTTACCCCATTTTTGCGCCAAGTTTTCTAATACCTCGAACATATTGAATCCTGCTGCTTGACATATCAGAATAAGCATGTAAGTACCATGCAGAATGTATAAAATGTGACCTTTTACCTACCCAGTGCCATTAATTTACTGCTTTACCATATAAAAGGCAAAGAAATAAGGCTTGTACATTTACACCGTTTTAGCGCTGAATGCACTTACACCGTTTTAGCACCAAAAACACTCGGCGCAGAAATGGTGAATCAACCCTTAAATGCTAAATATTTCTTTCCAAATGGCATTTATTTAACAATATTTACATTTCCAGTGTAAAGTCTAATGTAAACCTATAGAAAACAATTGCGTTCATACTTCCATGAACGCATAGAATCACATGATTTTCAGTGACGTTAAGTGACGTCATTCTAAACCATTGTTCTCTACGGGCGTTGATGACGTCAACGCTGCTCCGCTCTCTGTAGAAAAACAGCGTGTTAATGTTTTTCAGCTTTAAAATTTTGCCCTACAAGCATTTTTTCGGCCACTGATGAGGAGCAGATAATGTAAATATAAAAAATAAACTTATTTTTTCTGCTTTTCATGAAAGTATGAACGACAGTGGGTCGCTAGCATAGTTTAAATGAACCCCTTCGGGGTTTATTTACTTTGCACGCGACCCACTGCGTTCATACTTCCATGAACTGCAGAAAAATAAATTTCATTTCTTAAATAAACATCACATACAAATGAATGAAATCGCCATGAAGTTAAGAAACCAGCTGATAGTATGGTTTTCTATGCCATTCTTTAATAAAACAGTTTTTTGTCTCTCCTGAAAAGTTGCCATTTTGCACTTACAATGTTATTGCACTAAGCAGACGATATCCTCTATATATAGATCTACTTGATGTCCTGAATAGCTTTAATAAGTCTGTAATTCCTGTATTCCAGAGAAGACCATGATAAGATTGAGGAGCAGAAGAAGTGGTTAGACTGTGAGGTAGAGAAAATAGTACAACAGAAAAGAGAGGTGGAAAGGTTACAAGAGGTATGATAAGCTTTTCTGGAACATTTTTGGTTTGTCTTGGAGTTTAACAGCCTAGTCAACACTATTTTGGTCATGCCAAGCAGCCCAGTTTACCTAGCCACACTTATTACCTGATCTAGCTTGTACATAAGCTGTTAACCAGTGCAGTGCACATTCTTTTGCTTGAATCAGTGGAAAGGCAGTACAAAAGATTTTATGGTCAAGTCTCCATGAATGACTGTTGCAAACCTGGCAGGGATTGAACCTGCAGCCTCCTGATCACCAGTCAGACATACATTGTGCATTGTAGAAATTATCAAGCTTTATCATATGAGGTCGCGTCTGAGAGTATAATAAGTCCTGTATTATTTTCGATAATCCACTAGTGGATTAAATATGCAAATTAGCTAGATACGTCCCGTAACGTTACATGTACGACGTCCTTTACGACGTCGCGTTTACTAATGGTGGAATATTGACATTTTTGTAAACAATTGTGAATAAAATGCGTTTTAAATGTCATATGATAAATAGAATCTTGCATTCGTGCTCATGTATTATTGAATTTATTAAACTCGTTGAAGAAAAGGGATAAAATGCTCGGCAAAGCCTCGCATTTTATCCCTTTTCCTCAACTCGTTTGATAAATTCAATAATACATGAACACTCATGTAAGATCCTCTATATCTTCCAATACATCTTCTGGTGTGATAAGAACATAATAATGTTAGCTGTGAATGACTTGGTTCCTGATTTTCAGACCCTAAGGACATGTCATCAATCACTGGTTGACTAAAGCTAGAGTGCTTAGGTCTCCCGCACATACTCATACATGCATTCAGGCGCTGGCATCTGTAGCTCAGTCGGATGCACGTCTGACTGCTGATCAGGAGGACGCGGGTTCGATACCTGCCAGTATCGGTAACATTTTTTCGTTGAGACTGATCATGCAATCTTTTCTACCGTCGTTCTCTCCCTTCATCTGATTCAAGAAAGGTAGTTGTCAGTTTCTGGCGATAGATTGTGCACTGTACTGGTTATTGGCTTACGTATAAGCCTGCCCAGGAAAAGTGTGGATAGGTAAATTGACCGGCTCTAAAATGACCTAAATAGTGCTGACTGGGCCATTAAGCTCCAATACAAACAAACAATGCATTCAGGCACACACACTGCCCTCAAGAAGCTTAACCACTAAGCCAGTGAAGCTCAGTAAATTGAATGAGAAAATTGCAACTTGAAAAAGGAAAATTTTAACTTGTTCAGATTAGTTGCTTACTCTTAATTGACTATTAATAGCAGAACATTGTTAACCCTTGTCCTGCTGAATATTTAAATATGTCCCACCCACTACTGATTATCAGCCAGTCAGATTACTTGATGCAAATTATTGCAACAAATTCATAAACTGGATGGCAAACAATGAAGATCCTGATCAGATGGCTTCTTCAGAAGCCATCTGATCTGGATCTACATTGTTTCAAAGATAAGGAATATCCCGGCTTAGCAGGACAAGGGTTAATTTTATTATGCTTTTTACAGAAAGTAATAGACCAATATATTGTGATTTGTGCTAAATACAGTATGTTCTTGTGTAGCTATTGCAATAAAATCATTTGAGAAGTAATATGTTACATCTGCATTATCAGGAACTACAGAAGAGAGAGCAAATCATTGCCAAGAAAGAAGCCCTGCTTGCCGAGAAAAGTGAATTGGAAATAAAGCGTCTTCGATCTAGTCAAGTTATAAATAAAGTAAGTGACTGTTATAGTACAGTAGACAATACCTTAGATTTCGTCCACCTGTGCAAAAATGAGCAGAGGGGATTTTGTCCAGAGGGGATATTGTCCGGATACCACTTTAGATTGCAACAGCTTTACTGAGCTTAACCGGGCTCCTAGGTTATAAAACTTTCTTATGCTTAACTCACTTGAGGTCAAAATTTGTCCTGCTCATGAATTTTAAAATGCCAACAATTGTTGGCATTTTAAAATTTATGAGCAGGACAAGTAACATAATTTGCTGATCTAAATAGGAAAATTGCTGTATTTGTTTGTATTTTAAAATTTTTATAACAAATTTTGTACTCGTGAGATGAGCATGAACAAAGTTTAATAGCCTTGGGCCAGAAAAGCAGTGAGAACAGCGTGGCTTGTTCAGGCTATTTTGTATTTTATTTTTGAACCTTATTTTCTAATTCTTTAGCAACAATTTGGTACTTTATATGTCATGGACAAACATGATAGATCTCGGTACTTTTCCATCACATTTACAGCAAAAAGCAGCTAATGTACATAAAATATTTTATTACATGACATTGTACCTGAAAACTAAATAATGTGGTTACATAAAAGGCAAATTATGTTAGGTAGCAGGGTTTGAAATAAGACCTGGTCTGTTGGTCTGGTACCAGCTACTTTGAACTGGAACTAGTTACGATCACCCCCATTTTGGGGCTTCCCATATAATGGTTCATGGCAAGACTGGAGTGTGACCAAGTTGAATAAAAATGCATATAAAATTTAGCATATTAAATAAACAGAATCTTCACATTGGTATTTTTTTGTGTGATATTTATCAAATACGCCAAGAGTCTAAAAGGAGGAAATTAATAAATTATTAATAAATAAATATGACTATTGCACTTCAAATGGACCCCGTCAAGCAATTTTGGTACTTAACGCCTATGCGAGCAGCGAAGGTTCAGGCGAGCCTGCGCATCAGCGCAGGCTCGCCAGAACCTTCGCTGCTCGCTCATACAAGCAGTAAATCAAGAGGAACCTTCAGACAGAAAGCCATATCCCTGGCCCCTCTGAATGGCTGGGCATGCGCAGTTAAAATTTGTCATGATGGAATGCTCGAAGACACAAATTCGCTTGGCGGGGCTCAAATGAAGTTGTATCTAAACTTCTAAAGGTGTATGTGCACAGGAAAGACAAAAATCAATCAGCATTTGTCAGTGCCATTTGCCTTTGCTTAACCCTTGTCCTGCTATTCACAACATCCCCTACCTATGCAAACAGTGTAGATCCAGATTAGGGGCCAGTTGTTCAAAACTAACGACGTTGTTAGTTAACGTATCGTTAAAACTTTGATCATTTATTATGGCAAATATGCTAATATTTTTGCTGTTAAAATGTGAGCAGCTTTTGCTTCCGCAAAAGCTGCTCACATTTTCTCAGCAAAAATACCAACAGTTTATATATGAAACTTGTTAGAACAGTTAACAATATGACCACTAACGAGCTTGTTAAGCTAACGATGCTTTGAACAACTGGCCCAAGATGGCTTCTGAAGAAATTTGAATGAATAAATAACATCAAATAATTTGATTGGTATAAATTGTAAATGGCTGTGGCTAAATTAATTTATGCAGCAGCATAAGGGTTAAAGTAAAAAAGCTTTACTTTAATGGCTGTCCAGATCCTGCTCATAGAAACTGTGTGTGCAGACGGATCCTAGTCTTCGCTGTACCCACATGTCTGAGTGCAAATTTTCACTTGTCAGGTCACATGTGAGCTTGTCATGAGAAAACCTGTTTTTTTCATTTGCCAACAACTAAGGTGCAGATCAGATGGTGCACAGTCTGATCTGCACATAAGTGTTTGATGAATTTCTGTCAGCACCTTAGTTTCACTGCTTCCATAATGCCATATTTGTCATATGTATTCTGACAGACAGGCCTGCACAAACAGTGTAGACCCAGATGAGATGCCACCCAAGGTGGTGCCTCATCAGGCTATACACTGTTTGCCACACATCCAGCTATTTTCAGACACATCATGAGGAAGAAAATCTTACTTGTTCAAATTTTAGAACAAGTATGGATAGGAGTTGAGGTATCCGAATATTTAGGGTAAATACGGTACCTCTAGATTATCGAGACTTGCATATCTGTGTAACTGTCTTACCTTGTTGAAAGCCCCAAAGACAGACTTTATTTTGATGGGGCTCATGTGAAAGGAACATATATGTGTGAGCCTATCTATGGAACTGAGCAGGTCAGTTTGTGTCTTAACCTTTTCTTGCATACCAGACAAGGAAATCCGTGATTTTACCCTGGGATAGAAATTTATGTTCTGACCCTGGTGTTCCGACCCCAAATTGAATATAATCGCGTGTTTGATAAATGCACTGGCTGATTACAACCTCATGCGCGGCGGCGTCATGCGTGACGTCACTAAACATTCCTGTTGTGTCATCACAAAATGGCGGACGTCGGTAACCAAAGATTAAAAATTCGCAAAAGAAATGGAAGGTATGCAAGAAAAACAATCCAATATGGGTGTGAGGGGTGGATAGAAAAATCCGTCCCTCGGGATCACTGTCCGGCATCACTCGGCAAGCCTTGTGATGCCGGACAGTGACCCTCGGGACGGATTTTTCCATCCACCTCTCACACCCATATAAGATTCTTATAGTCTCAAACCCCAAAGACAAGTTTTCTTTTGATGGGACTCATATGAAAGGAACATTAATGTGAGAGCCTCTTTTTCAGAGTATAGTTGCAGTATCAACAAAACTTGAGGCAGTTGAGAGAAAACTGGAAGAGAAGGGGAGAGAGCTAATCCATACTCCCGACAGCCGTAGTGAGGGGATTCGGGAAGAAATGAATAAACTACAACAAGTACGGGATAAACTACAGAAACAGAGGAGCACATTAGATGTGAAACTACATGAGGGGAGTTTACTGTCAACCTCAGAGGAGAGAAGGTAGATTTCTTTTGTCTTGCTGAAGGTAAATACCGTAATGATCCTAAGTATTGGGACAGGTAGGTCTGAGCAAACAGTGTAGACCCTGATCAGACTGCTCCTGAAGGAGCAGTCTGATCAGGGTGTACACTGTTTGCCATTCTGTCTGCATTTTTGGACTTCTTGCTGGATTGTAAAACAAATTTGTTAAAATTTTAGGAGAATTATAGCAAGTTGTCAGGGTGTCTGAATTTTTAGGATTTTTATGGTAAGTACAACACAAACCATTTACGATGCTATTGTTGGGGTCCAAAGTAGGAACCATGTTAGTTAAACAGTTGTGTTACATTTAAACAAAACTTAACAGATTATATAGAAAAGTGTCCATTTATGGCCATTTTTGTCACTCTTGCTTAAAGCATAGCTTTAAGCATGCTTTAAGCATGACACAATATAGGAGTCTGCTTCTGGATCACTTAGTTTGTCCATCCATTCATCTGTCTGTCAATCCGTTAACATTTGCTTCAACCCTAGCGTCAAAGCAAATGATCAAGTATTTCACAAGAACTTCAATCACAGGTGCAGCATACTCTAAAGCAGCATTCATGTTCTGTATAATTGATTGAGCCCCGCCAAGCAAATTTGTGTCTTCGAGCATTCCGTCATGACAAATTTTAACTGCGCATGCCCAGCCATTCAGAGGGGCCAGGGATATGGCTTTCTGTCAGAAGGTTCCTCTTGATTCACTGCTTGTATGAGCGAGCAGCAAAGGTTCTGGCGAGACTGCGCGGATGCGCAGGCTCGCCTGAACCTTCTCTGCTCGCATAGGCGATAAGCACCAAAATCGCTTGGCGGGGCCCAATTGATTGTTTTGGGTTTAACAACACGTCAACCCTTGTGGGTCCCAGAAAAAGGGAGAAAAGAGATGGAAGAGATAGTAGAGGTGATGAAAGTGAGGGACAGTGAAGAATGAGGAAAATGAATGGAAGTGTAGAGACAGAAGAAATAACAACACTCCCCTCTACCCTTATCTCCTGCAAGGACAGCAGCCTTTGTCCAACTGTAAGCCAATATCAGTTGGACACGACAGTGTCACAAGATACTTGTCACCTTTGCCTCACCCAACCACCCTTTTGTTCTATTTAAGCTTTGGTCCTACAAAGAGGGTTGATGCATTGTTAAACACAAAATCATGATCACCATATAAGCTTTACATTTTTTTGATCTATCTTTAAACCCTTTCCTGGTGTGTAGTATCCTGCATAAGGAAATCAGATGCTGTTTGATATCCCAACCTGTACAAGTATTCATCAATATGAATGTAAAAATACCACATGTACATGAATAGTCGAGCTTTGATGGCTCAAACATCTTTGGGACCATGACAGTTTATTGGAGTAGTTGGAGTCACTGAGAAATAATTGTAGGCCCAGGTCAGGAGACACAATGGGGATCACTTAAGGAGATCTTTTCCATTTTTCTGTAAAATAAAGGTATGTTGTGTGTACTCATTAGAATCGCCTCATTGATTGAGGGGATTCTAATGAGTACACACAACATACATTTTCAAGACAAAATAAGAAAATCTACCGAAATATTCCTTTATTATATTGATATCTGGAGACGCCAGGATGAATTTGGATCAGCCATCTGTGTTTAACCCATCTAAATTTTACTGTCTAGTGTCCAAACTACAATATCAGACTGGATTGTAGTCCAAGTATTTGGTGTGATAATTCTTTCATTTTGTCTCATTTTGTTTCCATCTTTTTTTTTCAGGTTAATAGAATTGGATGAAGGAATTGAAGCACTTGATGCAGCCATAGAATATAAAACTGACGTGATACACAATCGGCAGCTAGAAGTTAGACAGTCTCAGAAACTTGCTCAGAGTGAAGATAATTTAATAAACAGACTTAATTCTCTTACTGCTCAGGACACAAAAAGTTTACTAACAAAATATTTTGAAAAAGTGGTCAGTTTACGGGAACATGAAAGGAAATTAAATTTACAAACTAGTGAAATGGAAGTAAGTAGTACAAAATCTTATAGAAATCAAAATGATTAAAGATGTTAGGAATGAGACAAAACCTACCAGAAGGCTTGTATGACCAACAAAGACTCAAATCATTATGTACTTAACCATTATCCTGCTGAATAAGATAATTTAGCCCCCACCTATTTCTGACTATAAACAAATCAGATTACACAATATGATGTATTCGTTAAACTCACAAAGATAAACAGTGTAGATTCTGGTTAGATGGCTTCTTCAGAAGCCATCTGATCTGTGAAGAAGCCAACTGATCTGGATTTACACTGATTGCAAAGTATGGGTTTGATAGCTCAGTGGTTAGCATTCAACCTAATGATAGATAGGTTGTGGGTTCGAATCCAGCCACCAGGGGCGAGGTGTGTCCTTGGGCAAGACATTTAATGCCACTGCCCCACTCCACCCATGGGGAAGTCTCTGCCTGTCACTCGCACTTGTGATAACATTGAGAGCAATTTAAATAAGCTTGAAGCTTTCATGGCAATCGAACTAAAATAAATTAGTATAAACTAAAAGAATGGGTTGTTGTGTTCATAGAGGATCTTACATGAGTGTTCATGTATTATTGAATTTATTAAACAAGTTGAGGAATGTGGATGAAATGCAAGGCTATGCCGAGCATTTGATCCCTTTTCCTCAACGAGTTTAATAAATTCAATAATACATGAGCATGAATGCAAGATTCTATTTATCATATGACATTTAAGATGCAATTTATTCACGATTGTGTAACAAAAATTGTCAATATTCCGCCATTAGTAAACACGCCGTCGTTAAGGCCGTCGTGCGTGTAACGTTACGGGACGCACCTTACTAATTTGCATATTTAATCCACTAGTGGATTATCGAATTTATTACATGGCGTTATTACACTCTCAGACGCGACGTCATATGATAAAGCAGGTTAAAGCAAGTTTAGCTTGAGCCTCTACACACTGCTCTCTGAAAACCGCCAAGACCATAGAAGGCTCATGTGATCAGCAAAGACTGATCAGACTGTGTGGATAGGGAGGCTGATCTGATCAGACAGCATGGAAGTGCAGCTTGATATGAGTCTTCCCAGGTTGCACAGGTCTTCCTGTAAGTTTTGTTGTGTGCCAGATCAAATTGAATTTAGATTTATTTCAGTCTTCATGGATAAAATATTTCCTGATCCTTTTGTTTGGAGATTAAAAGGCCTACAGCCATTTGTCCAAAACTAACAATGTTGTTAGTTAACAATTTGTTAAAACTTCGATCATTTAATATGGCATCTATGCTAATATTTTTGCTGAAAAAATGTGAGCAGCTTTTGCAAATGCAGAAGCTGCTCACATTTTTTTGGCAAAAATACCAAAATTTTAGATATTGTACTTACTACAATAGTGAACAATTTGACTACTAACGAGCTTGTTAAGCTAACGAGGCTTTGAACAACTGGCTCCTGGTCAACACTATTAAGGTCATATGGAGCTGATCAGTTTTCCTAACCACAGTTTTCCTGAGCAGGCTTATACGTAAGTGACTTCTCAGTACAGTCAGTGAACATGTTTTCACCAGAAACTGACAACAGCCTCAATTGAATCAGGGAAAGGGAGAGAATGAATGTAGTAAAAGATTTCACTTCTTAGTCTCCAAGAAATAATGTGGCCGACGTAGCAGGTATTCTTTTGACATGAAAGTTGTAACAAAGGAAAGAAGCAAAGCTGAAAAAAAATCCCCACCTCTGGTGGGATTCTAACTCGTGTGTGGGGGGGGGGGGCCCTCAGGAGAATGTCCAGTGCTCTAAGCACTGAGCCAAAGTTGACTCCCTGACCCGTTTTTCAGAGATGGGTTGTAGACTTATAGGCCATGCATAATCTACAAAGGTAGATAACTGAAGAGAGGAATTGCAGTCTGTAACAGTATCAATCCCCCAACCTCCTGATCAAGCAAGTAATACCACTGGGGATGCATTTGAATTGTTGGCCATATACAGCATCAAGAAATACCATCATTTTTATTTCCATTGTAGTGATAGCGGAGACATATTGCCCTGTCTGTTTGTTTGTTGGTTGGTTGGAAAACTTTAACATTAGTCATAATTTTTTAACCATTTGAGATAGAGCCTTCATATTAGGCACGTAGGTTCCTCGTGACAAGGGCTTCCCATTCAAACAAAAAATTTTTACCTATGACCTTGACCTGTGGCCTACTTTAAAGAAAAATTTACCTTGGCGAGGGGACATGTTCCTGTTTCACAAACATATCTTTCTTGTGTTTTATAATTTTTTCACTGTCATGTTGCCATGACAAACAAATAGCTAGTGAGATATGCTACCTGTTCCAGCATAGAAATTAGCTGCACCCAAACTGGTGATCATATGGTTGTCAGTGGTTTGGTCCCTACCATATCTGGCAATATTCTATCATGGGAGATTAATCTTGAAATATTTTCTCTGGTAAGACTACCTTCAGCTGGTTCAAGAAGAGCAGTTTGTGTTGAAAGAATGGGCTCAGTATTGATAATCTGCTTAGGTCAAGTGCGCCCAAGGAAAAGTGATTATTCAACTGTCTCTATACGACTGTAATATTTTTTTATCTAAGCTGTTAAACTCCAAAACCAACAAATGCACATTAACAAATTTTGGCCTCTTCAGGAAATGAGACAATGGCCAAATTGTCTAGCTATGATGCAGTCAAGGAAGCAGTTCCAAACCAAAGTTTAACCAGTTTTATAAGGGAAACTATAAAATGGGACACTGGCAAATAGTGCAGGCTCAGATCAGATACCACAGACTGTGACAGCTGATCTGGGCTTCCACTGTTTGCAAAATGTTCATTCATTTTTCAAATAAAGTCCTAAAATAACTCTATCTGACAACCACAGATTTTGAAATGGACTCTTAATACAGTAGAACTTCGATGGCTCAAACACCGATGGCTCATTTGCCATGGATGTGTCGAACCTATTCTTGAGCCCCAAGCGCAATTCTCTACATAAGAAATAGTGGGGGATAATTAAGGAGATTTTAGTCTTTTATCTACCAAATGTATGCTGTGTGTACTCATTAGAATCGCCTCGATGAGGCAATTCTAATGAGTAAACACAGCATACATTTTCATCATAGAAAACCGGAAAGATGTCCAAAAGTATTTCGTTACACCTCCTGACAGTAACTTCAGTGGCTCGAACTACCCCTGTCTTGAACATATTTTTGAGGTCCCAAAGGTGTTCGAGCCACTGAAGTTTGACTGTACATATAATGGGGGAGAGTGTAATTAGGTCAAAAAGGGTTACTATACCCTGTTCTTTTCCCAAGATTATTCTTTTCTAGATGAAGAGAACTGGATAATTGCATCTTAATGGGAAATTATAGGGAGTAAATGTCTTTGCTTCAACACATTTTGAACAATGGAATCGTCATAAATAGCAAATGTCAATTTCGAGATTTAGATATGCGACATTGAATTAGTCTAGAAATGTATTTAAAAAATATCTGAGCTTGCAAACAGTGATGGTCCTGGTCAGAGGCTAGGTTCTGCAGTGAATGATCTGGGCCTGCACTGTTGGCTAGTGTCTCGTTATCAGGTTTCCCATATAAATAGAGGACTTGGAATTTTAGACATTCAGCTTTAATGTTAACCCTTATCTTGCTGTTCACAACAACCCCTATCTTTGCAAACAGTGTAGATCCAGATCAGATGGCTTCTGAAGAAGCCATCTGATCAGGATCTACACTGTTTGGCATTCAGTTCATGAATTTGTAGCAATAAATTACATCAAGTAATTTGATTGGTTGATAGGCAGAAATGGGTGTGGCTTAAATGAATATTCAGCAAGATAAGGGTTAAATGATGTAGGCTTTACAGACCTGTTTTCATCTGTTTCACTGTAATTCTAGGTCCCAAACATAGCATCATTTGCTTAATGAGCTTCTAGGTCCCAATCATAGCATCATTAGCTTAACCCTTATCCTGCTGTTCACGACAACCCCTACATTTGCAAACAGTGTAGATCCAGATCAGGTGGCTTCTGAAGAAGCCACCTGATCAGGATCTACACTGTTTGGCATTCCATTAAAGAATTTGTAGGAATAAATTGCATCAAGTAATTTGATTGGTTGATAGACAGAAATGGGTGTGGCTTAAATGAATATTCAGCAAGAGAAGGGTTAATGAGCTTATTAGTGGTCAGAATTTTATAACAAGTGAAATACATTTAATTTGATGTTATTTTTGTTGAAAAAATTGTGAGTCACTTTTTATTTCTGCCAAAATATTAGTGTGTTTACTATATTAAATGACAGAAGTTTTAACTGATGAGGCCTAAATGACCAAAAATAGCTAGTCTTGCCCAGAAAACATGTACACTCCATATTTTCCAGTTCTGTCGTGTAGTCCTTGCTTCCAAAGGATAGCCCTTTCTAGAACATATTTAATGTCACATTTACTAAAGCTAACGCCTTTGTTAGTTATGTACATCTCAGCTATGTTGTTATTATTTTAGGTAAAAATTGATGAACAGGAAAGATTGATTCGTGATATGGAAGGTGCTTTACAGCAGACGAGTGTTGAGACTGACCGGAGACTGACAGGGCAACAAAAAGAATATGAACAGAAGATTCAGTTGTTGATGCATCAGTTAATGGAGGCGGGAAGTAGTGCAAATACTGGGGCAGGAGATACAAATTTGGAACAAAGGTAATACACCTCAACCTTGTTATAACACGGAACTGCGGGTCCAACCAACGGACCATGTTAGTTAACCGAATCGTGTTATAAACGCCGACCATATTTGTTACAGATCAACCATTGACACTATGGTGATCAATAGTTTTCCAAACAAGATGATGTGTGGTCCAGTTAATAATCATATTTCCTGACTAAAATTTGTTTAGAACTAATCAATGGAAGTAAATACCTTGGCCCATCAAGTCAAACAAGTCTCTTTAATCGAAACCAGCTGATAAACCATGTTTATATCCAGAAAATCGTCCGATCTGACAGCGAGTATGATGCCATTTTGATAGCTGGTTCCTGGCTAACTTTGTTGTAACTGAGTGTCCGGGACCGTACTGAACTACAGTATCGTTAATAGATTTCAATCGTAAAATTTCCGATTTAGGGTTCGGAACCGGACAATGGTCAACGCTTACAAGAAATTCGAATTACTTCCCTCGGAATGTCTTTTAGCCATTTGAAACGATTCATGGTCTTTGAATGATTTTTTTACCGTGAAAATCGATCACGAATATATTTTATCATTTGCTTTTAAGCTGGAATAAATCCGACTTTTTTTACATGCGGCTGTAGAAATTCAGTTCCGATAACATTGTATGCATCAATGTTTAAAATTTCTGTGGGCAGTGATCCTTAACAGAGCGTGATAAATATTTTTCTCCGGTTGCGTAACTGAATTCTTTAATCTCTTATCTCGCTATGCCTACACTTTTGATTGTGCCGATGGCAGTTCAGGTTTATCATGCGTGTCAAGCTGAACAAGTTTATATACTGTATATTCAACTCGCTAATATGACATGTTTGGAATGCTGCAGTAAATATCAAAGTACCGTTATAGAATGTGTTAGCTGCCGTATTACCGCAGTCAAAAGTGGGAGGAAAATAAAGTTGTTGTGCTTAAAACCTGATAAAATCCTTGGATAATATTTATAAATGTTGGTTGGGGTAAATATGGGGTCCAAACCAAAACCATGTTATATCCGAATTCGTGCTGTAACGAATCATGCTATAACGAGGTCCAGGTGTGATAACTCTAGCATGAATGGTTTTTAACCCACTTTGTACCAGAAACCCCAAAACAGGGAGGTGGCAAACAGTGAAGGCCTAGATCAAACGCCGCAGAATGCGGCGTCTGAATTCTGCGGCGTCTGATCAGGGCCTACACTGTTTGCAAAAAGTTAAGCAATTTTCCAACTAGATTTTGAAGAAAACACAACCTGACACCCCTAAAGTTTGGAATGGACTCCTGCTATATATAAGGAGGAAGATTCCATTTGGTACATAAAGGGTTAAACAATGGCTAAGTCAAACTCACACTTGAGTCCCTAGAGAATTCTTCTCATAGCTCCAGGGACCAGTTGTTCAAAACTAACGTTATCATTGGATAACATATCGTTAAAACTTTGTTCATTTAAGATTGCAAAAATACTGATACTTTTGCAGAAAAAATGTGAGCAGCTTTTGCAAATTAGGGGATAACTGTATTCAAAATTGTGATTTTGGGAGGTAAATTGGCGGTTTTACGGTCAGAAATTTTGTCAGCGGAGCCGTAGAACGGAATTTGCGTCTGTAAAACGGATGATTTACCTTCCCAAATAACAATTTTCAATACAGTTATCCCCATTCGAATGCATTTATTAACTTGTTTTATGTAAAAAATGTTCTTTTTCCCAAAAACGTCAATCACTGGGCGGCGTAAAACCAAATAGCAACCAATAAAAAGCGACGTTACACGATGACGTCGGATTTCCGACAGTATATCGCAGAATATACTGTCACAAATTTTTGACGTTATCCGATCAGACGTCGCGTTACATACGGAAGTGCATTAGAATGCACATTTTTCGGCAAAAATAGCACTGCATTAGATATTGTTTTCACTAGAACAGTCAACAATTCGACCAATAACGAGCTCGTTGAGCTTATGATGCTTTGAACAACTGGACCCAGATATCGGATTATTATCCATATATTTGATTTTGTTTGATTTGAGGTGGCAACACGTATAGATCATTTTGGAGATGCTGCTTTAAATTTTGTGGGACTTTTACCCGACATTGAGATGAAATGACATTTCTCAAGCCCAGTCACCCAATGAAGCCAGTAGGGTTTATAAGCATGGAATGTCCGACTCGCACCACATTTTGATCCATTTATTTTGGATAAGTTAACGAAGTTTTCTGATTGTGCCTTCAAAAGGTACATTGTGTGTACACATTTGAATCACCTCATTGAACTTTTTGGAAACATGAAGGTCCTGATCAGACACCGCAGAATGTGTCCAATTTTAGGGTTAACCCTTAATCCTGAGGAAAATGACAACCCATATCTTTGAAAACAGTGTAAATCCAGATCATATGGCTTCTGAGTTAGGAAAGAAGGCTGCGCTGGTATGGACATGTGGAACACTCCAAGGGTGCAGTCAAGACTGCCTTTGACATATAGGTGGATAGAAAATGTGGTCCTGGGAGGCCCAAGATGACGGCCTGGAAGGCCCAAGATGACCTGGAAGCAGCTGACAAATATCTGGAGATCTGGTTTGAGATCAGCCATGTGTGCAGCAAGCCAGCTACCTTGAAGGGGGGCCCTCTTTTTTCGGTGTTGAAACTGTACCTGCACATAAGTCAGAAATCTGATGAGGAGGAGGAAGAAGCCATCTGTAAGGATCTACACTGACATGTAGTTTGTGAATTGAATGAATAAATATTTCAAGTGTTTTTATTGGTTGACAGTCTAGTCAGAAATGGGTGTGTCTAAGTTTTGTTTGTTTGATTTGAGGTTTAATGTCCCCGTCAACACTGTAAAGGTCATTTTTGAGACGTTGCTTCCAATTTTGTGGGACTTTTACCCGACATTGAGATGAAATGACATCTCAAGCCCTGTTGCCCAATGAAACCAATAGGGTTTATTAGCATGGACGGTCCGCCTCGCACCGCGGTTCCTGGACAGGCTTAGATCCTCTAAGCAGTTTACCAGTACTAGAGTGCGGGCCGGATTCAGCTCTGCGTGGAAGCATCATGCAGCCCATATATTTCTTCAAGCCCCTATGGGCGGGGGCTTGTGTCTAAGTTAATTTATGCAGCAGGATAAGGGTTCAAGCAATGCTTCATGGAATTTAAATGTAACATGGAAAGGTACCCATTTAAAATAAGTCCTTATACCCATATAATCTGTTATTCAGCATATAAAATGAGCTGAAGTATTTGCTTCATCATTGTAGAGTTTCACAGCTAGAAAAAGATCTGTATTACTACAAGAAGACAAGTCGTGATCTCAAAAGGAGGTTGAGAGAATATGTTAGTAGTGGTACTATACCAGCACAAGGTAGGTGGAAGGCAAAATAACTTGTCCTGCTATTTCTTCCAATCCTTGAGGTCCTTTTAAGGGGAATGGATACACCTCCAGGGGAGGCAACTCCTGCAAAAGTATTTTTGTCTCCCATCTCAATAGGGGTCAACTCTTAAAAGTAAGAATTTGCTCCTGAGGAGCAAATTCTTTCCTTTAAGAGTAGACCTCTTTTTCAGTGGGACAGGGCTTATAGAAAAGCAAAGTGGAGTCCCAAAAGTTGTCTCCCTTTGAATAATGGCAGAAAAAAACTGCCAGGTGTTCCCATTCCCCTTAAAATGGTGGTCCTTATAAAGATTTTTTTCAAGATCTTCTAAGATTTCACTGGGTTCATGCTTCGCTCATGTGACATGTGAGATGCCAAGTTCTGTAACAGAAGGTGAGGTGTTTTTTCTCCAGTTTTTGCCCACCTCTGATTGATGACCAACTTGAAATAAGTGAAATAATCTTGAAAGAGCCATAGAACCAAAATAAATCAAATTGGATTTGATGACCTGGCTGTTTCATCTACCTATTTACTGTATGTATTCAGACATACAGGCCGGAGCAAACAGTGTAAACCCAGATGAGATAGGGCAAAATGTGGCATCTCTTCAGTGTCTACACAGTTTGCCACTCATCCATCTACTTTGATACACATCGGATAGTAAATTTTACTTGTTAAAAGTTTAGAACAAGTATGGTAAGGATTTGAGGTGTGTGAATATTTTGGGTGAATACGGTTATAACACTCTGATGTGAACTGTTGCCAGGGTCGTAAAGACTTCAGCAGTGGTTTGCCTATTAACGTTTACCAAGCTCTGGGCTTATTCAGCAGATGTCAAATTGCAAATTGTTGGCGTTTTTTTTTTTGTTTTTTGTTTTTTTTTCCAGAAAACAGGATTTGTCTCCATAATAAAAAATATTTCAAAATGTTGTCTGCCTAACGAAAAAATACCCAACATGCAGAGTGTTCATTTATTTACATGATGATACTCATTTTAGACAAATGAGTACATAATGAATCATGATTTTTCCATGATCAGTTATTCCTTTGTGTATATACAGTCAAACTTCAATGGCTCGAACACCTTTGAGACAACGAAAATCTGTTCGAGACAGGGGCCACTGAGGGTTACTGCCAGGCGGCATAACGGGGTTAATTTTGGGACATCTTTTCATTGCTCTATAATAAAAATATATGCTGTGTGTACTCATTAGAATTGCCTCATGTAGGGGAATTCCCTAGGGACTAAAAAACAGGTTCGTCTCATCCATGGTAAACAAGTTATCGGTGTTCGGTGTTTGAGCCATCGAAGTTCTACTGTACAAAGCTCTTTCCATTAAGAGTAAGCCCTTTGATAAGGAAGGAAGAAGGCTTTATACAACTAAACCTCACTGTTCATTAGAACACAGTATTGGATATAACATGATTGTTGTCTGCTATGTAATGAAATATGCAGACAACATTTTCAAATGTAGTTTTTCTCTGCATCTTAAGGATTAAAAATGGATTCCAAAAAGGTATAGATTATACAGAAAAATGACCATGAAAGTCATTTTTCTATATAATCTACATTTTTTGTCGCGCCTTCTATTAGCTTGGCAAGATATAGGTGCCCGATTTTCCATCCGTTCGTTCGTCCGTTTGTCAATGTGTCAACATTTGCGACAACCCTAGCGTTCACCCAAAGGTTCATGTTTATTTCTCAAGAACTATTAGAGCTTCATTAATGATATTTTGTACAAACTTATATCTGTGGATGGCAACTTAAGTGCAAGCATCCATATTTGACCTTGACCTACATTTCATGGTTCACTGACTTCGTAAAATATTGTGAGCACCCTAGCGTTCACCCAAATGGTCAAGTTTATTTCACAAGAACTATAAGAGCTTCATTAATGATACTTTGTACTAACTTGTATCTGTGGATGGCAACTTAAATGCAAGCATCCATATTTGACCTTGATCTAAATTTCATGGTCCACTGACTTAGTGAACTATTGCATCAACCCTAGTGTTCAACCTAATGTTTTAGTTCATTTCTCAAGAACTATTAGAGCTTCATTAATGATATTTGGTACAAGCTTGCATCTAGAAAATGGCAACTTTTATGGAAGCATAAATATTTGACCTTGCCCTAGATTTCATGGTTTGGTGAGTTTGCACCCTCACAGGTGCAACATAGCCTTCGGCGGAATTCTTGTTATAAACATGGTTGTTTAACTGTGTGGTTACCCCAGCTGTAGTGTTATAAAGAGGTCAGAATGTGTTCAGATATTTGTTTATGGTAAACCTGTTTCATTGCTTATATGCATACTACATGTATTAACCCTTTTTGTACCAAATGGAATCTTCCTCCTTATTTCAAAATTTAGGGGTGTCAGGTTGTGTTTTCTTCATAATTTATTAGAAAAATGGCTAAACTTTTTGCAAATAGTGTAGGCGCTGATGAGACGCCGCGTTCTACGGCGTCTGATCTGGGTCTGCACTGTTTGCCAACTACCCGTTTTGGGGTTTCTGGTACTTAATGGGTTAATAGGATAATGAGCACAATGCCTATGTTGTGTTATATTTCAGAGGTAGATTTGCGGGCATCAATCCAGAGTTCTGCAGGTGATATGTTGCCTGATCCAGTTAATCATAATAGTCACGGCAACTCTCATCTGACCAGAGAATCTCATTCAGCAAGGTAAGTTAACTTCATTGGAATTAAGTGAAACTAGATCTTGGTAGATTAGAAAAAAAAACATTAGTGCCTTTGCATATAAACAGTGGTCATTATAAGCATGGCAATTCGACTTTTCAGGAGCAAAGGAGAGTCTTATGTGATAGCCAATATGTGCATCCATGTGGGTAGGCAGGCCACCACCCATCTGTGCTTAGAGAAATAAATTGGGCTGCATGATGCTTCCACACACAGCTGAAACTGACTGCACATTAATACCGGTAAACTCCTTAGAAGGTTTTAGCCTGCCCAGTCAAAGTGGTGCGAGTCTGGCCGTCCCTGCATATAAACAGTATTGGTTTGCATAGTAGGGCTTGAGATGTCATTTCATCTTGGTGTCGGGTAAAAGTCCCACAAAGTTGGAAGCAATGCCTGACTTAAATAGTGTTGACAGGGAACAATTTTCAGTTTGAAATTGAAAATCCACGCTCAAAAATGGAAGATATGCAAGAAAAAGAATCCTACGTGGGTGCGAGGGGTGGATAGAAATATCAGTCCCGAGGATCAATATCCGGTATCACTGGGTAAGCCTCGAGATGCCGGACAGTCACCTTCGGGACGGTTTTCTATCCACCCCTCACACCCATGGAAGATTTTTATAAGAAATAGCCATGGTAAACAAGCCATCTATGTTGGAGTAACTGAAGTGTCACTAAATTCTGCTATAAAGGGGAATGGGAACACCTGGCAGACTTTTCCGCCATTTTTCAAAGGGTGACAACTTTCGGGACTTCCTGTTCACTTTTCTGTTAGCCCTGTCCCACTGAAACTCTTAAAGGAAAGAATTTGCTCCTCAGGAGCAAATTCTTAGAATTTGCTCCCCATGAGCAAATTCTTTCCTTTAAGAGTTGACCCCTACTGACATGGAAGACAAAATATTTTTGCAGGAGTTGCCTCCCCTGAAGATGTTCCAATTCCCCTTAAGACCACCTAAAATTAATACTAATTCTGCTTTAATAAGCTTATTTTGAAGGGTGCATTTAATCCTTCTTTGTGTGTTCTGCACACAGGGTCTTCTGGTCAAGGACCACCTGTGGGACTGTTCAAAAGTGGTCTTTAAGACCACTTTTGGACACTCCCAAAGGTGGTCTTAATATAGGAATTTTACTGTAGTAGGACATGATAAGATTTTAAGATCTTCATTATTATTTCAGATCAAGGGATGTACGCTGCTCTGGTGATAGATTGCGAGATGAAGGCAGTCGTCCCACCTCTGCAAAGATAGCACAACCGCCACCTGGTGTTACTCCTGTAAAAATATCACGCAAAGATTTACGCCTTATGTCAGAGGCAGAGGTCCACATGAGGCGGTCAAATCTTAAAGAAAGTGTTAATTCACCTCCACCTCAGGGTATTTATGATAATTTCATAATTTTGCTTAAATCTGTTCAGGATATATAGTTCTCGATAAATTTCAAGAATTGTTCTGGAGAAAAAGAGCCTTTTCTTTACTTGATTTTACTTCAGTATAGTAAAATTCTGCTATAAAGACCACCTTAGATTAAGTAATTTTGGTTCAAAAATATTACTTAGAAGTGTAGTTATTCTTTCTTAGTGTTTTCTGAAAACAGTGTCTTCTGGTGAGGGACCACCTTTGGGACTGTTCAAAAGTGGTCTTCAACTTTATCTGTGCAAAGGTTACTTAGCATGCCTTTTTATTTCCGAAATAATGCCTGTACATTTTGGCATTTTCCTCATTATTATCTTAAAAGTCATTAGGGTCGCAACATACATAAAGCATTCATATTGCTAACATAAAAAGCAAAATGTGAGTTGCTTTTGCAAATCACATTTTTCAATAAAAATATTAGGTCTGTCCTGGAAGCTTGAATGGATATCTTCTGATAAAGTTTGTACTCAGAATGAGTCATTGCTTAGCAGACATGTCTGAAGACAAAATGAGCTGTTAGAAGGCGGCCACAAAAGGGACACGATCCCAACAACTCGGTAGACATGCAAGAGTTGGTGATCACTTCTTCTGCACTTGCATATGTAATGTAGTGTCTATTTGGATAATGTCAAATAATGTCACTTTCTACATAGCTCACAGTGCTTGCCACATTGTGCAGATGGTACAATTTAGTAAGCCTTATCCCCCTGAACATGGCAACCCCTACCTTTGAAAAGTGTTGCTCCGGATGAGATGGCTTCTGGCTCCTGAAGAAGCCATCTGATCAGGATCTACACTCATTCAGTTTGCAAATTAGAATGAATACATAATTTCAAGCATTTTGATTGGTTTATAGTCAAATGGATGTGGCAAATTAATTTATTCAGCAGGATAAGGGGATAGTCAAATGGCTGTGGCAAATTAATTTATTCAGCAGGATAAGGGGATAGTCAAATGGCTGTGGCAAATTAATTTATTCAGCAGGATAAGGGGATAGTCAAATGGCTGTGGCAAATTTTAATTTATTCCGCAGGATAAGGGGATAGTCAAATGGCTGTGGCAAATTAATTTATTCAGCAGGATAAGGTGATAGTCAAATGGCTGTGGCAAATTAATTTATTCAGCAGGATAAGGGGATAGTCAAATGGCTGTGGCAAATTAACTTATTCAGCAGGATAAGGGTTAAACAAAACAAAAATGAATAAATGCATTAGACTGGAATGCCATGAAACAAAATTTCTGACAGTAAAACCAACAAGTTACCTTCCCCAGTGACTATTTTCAACATTACGAAAACACGCCTATACTAATATATTGTAAACTTTACCGCCTTAAAAACCAAAATTTTCAGATGAAAAATTGTGATATTTTTCATATTTCTGCTCAAAATATAGATTGTGGGTATTCGTTAGAACCGCCTCATCGAGGCGGTTCTAACGAGTAGCCACAGTCTATATTTTAGAGGAGAAATAAGAAAAATAAGGTTTATCCCTGTATACCCTAGTTTTACAAAATAAAAGTGGGGTTCAAGGGGGTCAAAATTATATAGGCATGTTTTCGTGATGAAAACCGTTATCCCCTATTTTTTTTTTTCAGATTCTTTGGATCCAGGTGGTAATAATCCATGGGGTTGAGAAGTTATCATTGTAATGTTGCAGAGAGAAGCTACCATTGTAAGGTTACAGATCTACATGTATAGGATTACTCCTGCAAAAAGTGCTGTCCATGGACAGCATTTGTGCTAATAGTTTAGTAGGAACTAGAAAGTGTTTGCAAGTGGGAAGACAAGAACGTCAGAGTGATATTAGTCGGACACTACCTGCTCTAGATCTTGCATATTGAGAGAATTATGAATCTTTCTGTGAAAGGATTGCTGCTAGGAATATCTAAACAGGATTTACATGGGAAAAAAAATTAGATATCCCAGTCAGAAGTAAATTATCCAGATATCAAGTCTGTGAAATGAACACCCCACTAAACCCCACTTTATATAGAAAAAACTGGTGTTTACAGGGGTATACATATTTTTTTTCTTATTTCTGCTCCAAGACGTAGGATGTGGGTGCTCATTAGAACTGCCTCATTGAGTTGCTTTTAAATGCAAAAGCTAAAATTTTGGTGTTGTACATGCTAGACCATTTAACATTTTGACCAATAATGAGTGACCTGGGCCAATTTCTGAAAAAAAAATCAGACCACTGTGGACCACTAGGCAGTGCACTAGTACAAATTAACAAAAGCAGAGTAGTTCAAGCTTTAACTCGCTGTGCTCAAGACACAGTAGGGCTATAATAAACCACTGGTTCATTATAGGCCACCTGTGTCTTTGGTCCTTATGATCATGGGGCTTCAAGTCACCTTTACAAGGAAGTGAATATGGAAAAACTTTTGCAAAGAAAAACAATATTCACCATTCTTATTGAAGTTTATCTAGGAGAAATTATTCATAAATAGAAATCAGTTTGATAGCATCACACGCAAAACCTTTGTTACGATTTATTTTAACCCTTTTTGTACCAAATGGAATCTTCCTCCTTATATATGGCAGGAGTCCATTTCAAAATTTAGGGGTGACAGGTGTTTTCTTCAAAATTTATTTGGAAAGTGACTGAACTTTTAGCAAACAGTGGAGACCCTGATCAGACGCCGCATTCTGCGGCGTCTGATCTGGGCCTGCACTGTTTGCCAGGGTACCCGTTTTGGGGTTTCTGGTACAAAATGGTTTAATAAGCAAGTGTACAACAGACCAACAGTTAGACTTGTGCTCCCAGTGAAGACTCAGATCAGCCTGAGCGGAATCTTTGCTGATGACATGAGCTCTTCACAGCCTTTCCAGTGAGAGATAAACAGAAACTTTAGATATTGGGTAGACGTTGAAGCTGTCTTGGGTCTTTGCTGGTTGTGCAGATCTTATTGTAGGTTTTGTCATGTACTGGCTCTTGTGTGTGTAGCAGGTATTGATGCTGTTATATTGCATTGAATAAGGCTCAGAGTATTCCGAAATTTGTCTCAAGATGAATCTCATGTGGTCACCACAACCTCTTTATAACACTGTTGTTGGGGTCCAAAGCAGAAACTGTGTAACTTAAACATCCAGGTATAGATTTTATTGATAAAAAGATCATTCATGGTCATTTTTATGCCCTTACCATTCGAGGATTGGTGGAAAGGGCATATGGTGTTACCCCTGTGTGTCTGTCTCCATCTGCGGAGATGGCTTTTGTTACTTGCATTTAAGTTTTTCATCAATGTTACTTTTCGGGAGGGGTATCCATGTCCATTGGACTCATTTCTAGTTCTATATGAGCTGGGGCACAGCATTTTCTACAATTTACATGTGTGCCTAGAAAAGATTAAGATCAGCCTGCATATCAATAGAGTCTGACCAGAGACTTCTCTTGCTGCATGAAGGAGCATTGGTCCCTTGACTATCCTTAGAGCGCACAACAAAGACTGATCGGACTGCACACATGCTCAGACTGATCTGAGTCTTTGATGGGCGCACATGTAAATTGTAGCAAATGCTGTGCCCCAGCTCATATAGAACTAGAAATGAGTCCAATGAACATGGATATCCCTCCCGAATAGTGCTGTGCCCCGGCTCATATAATCTGTTTGGAATCCATTTTCAAACTGTGCTATATACAAACCATGTTATAATGACTAGTGGTATAAAGAGGTTGTGATGTAATTACAAAACCGTCCAACTATCTGTGATAGAAATATACATATCATGTTCTTTTATCTCATCATGTCAATTTTCTGTTTGTATATATGTATTGGCATCTACTTAAAATCTTGCTATCAAGGTATATATGTGTTGGCATATACTTAAAATCTTGCTATCAAGGTATATATGGTTGACATATACTTAAAATCTTGCTATCAAGCTATATATGTATTGGCATATACTTAAAATCTTGCTATCAAGCTATGTATGTATTGGCATATACCCGGTACTTAAAATCTTGCAATCAAGGTCCCTTATAAGATTATTTGTTAGTGTTCACCTTAATGAGGTGGACTTAATGCTGATTATTATGTAACATTGCTTTTTTTTTTAATGGATACCATATTGATCCTAAGTATTGGGACAGACGGGCCTTAGCAAACAGTGTAGACGTAGGGTCTACTCTGTTTGCCATTCTGTCTGCCATTTTGGACTCCTTGCTGGATCAAGAAACAAGTTTGGTAAAATTTTAGAAGAATCACAGCAAGTCCTCAAGGTGTCCAAATTTTTAGGATTTTTACGGTAGTTGTCATAAAAATGATATATTTGATTGATTTGTTGTTTAACGTCCCTGTCAACACTATAAATGTCATTTTGGAGACGTTGCTTCCAATTTTGTGGGACTTCTACCCGACACTGAGATGAAATAACATCTCAAGCCCTGTCGCCCAATGAAACCAATAGGGTTTATAAGCATGGACAGTCCGACTCGCACCGCTTTGCCTGTGCAGGCTTAGATCCTCTAAGCAGTTTACCAGTACTCGTGTGGTCGGATTCAGCTCTGCGTGGAAGCATCATGCAGCCCATTTATTTCTTCAAGTCCCAATGGGCGGGGGCCGTAAAAATGATATAACCACACATTGTAATGATACATGGTTACTGGCCTGTAAGTCATGATGCTGTCTGTGACAATCCTTTGTTTTCTTTTAAATCCTTTTTAACTTCTTCAGCTATATAGTCTGATTTAATTTTGTTATATGATCAACGGAATCTTAAAGGAGTGGTCATTTCATTTATTTAACTTGAACATGATCTTTCGGGGATTCTTGTTATTTGTTTGTTTGGATTGAGGTTTAACGTCCCTGTCAGTACTATTTAGGTCATTCTGGAGACGTCGCTTCCTATTTTGTGGGACTTTTACCCGACATTGAGATGCAAAAACACCTCCGACACTGAGATGAAATAACACCTCAAACACTGCCACCCAATGAAACCAAAAGGGTTTATATGCATGGACAGGCCGACCCGCACTACTTTGCCTAGGCATACTTAGACTTTCTAAGCGGTTTAGAAAGTCGTTTTACCAGTACTAATGTGAATTTGGTTTCAGCTCTGCGTGGAAACATCATGGACCCTGATGGGCGGGGGCCTGGAGATTCTTGTTAATCACTCTTTATAATGTGTTGGCCTTAATAGTTGATTGCTATATATGCATTGCTGTAAAATAATAGAATATGTTTTCAAATCATCCTTTTCTTGGCTCTTAAAGCACTGGTCTTGACTGTTAGCAAAGCAAACTGTTAGCTGAGATGATCAACCGTGTTGAGAGACTAGTGCTAAACAATTGCCGAATCAAAGTTGCCAAACTTGCTTCAGAATGTGGTATTTCTAATGGAAGTGTTTACACCGAGAACCCTGAACTATCACCATACACATCACCCATGTGCCGATAGTGAGGAACTTTATGACTGCTCTAAACTCAATATTTTGACTTTCCATTTTTGCCTATGGGTATTGATTTTCAAACAAAAAGTAAGAGCAAAAAATGTATGTGTTGACTGAACGGCTGTTATCATTCAACTGACAAGTGTTTTCACTGCACAAAACTGACAAAAGAAATCTTGAATTGTATATAAAAATACCTTGTTCTACGAACTTATTGAACTCCCCTCATACTTTTGAAAGAGTTGCCTGATCTACACGTGTATCCATTCAGATCAAGAGTGAAAACATCAGTGACTCAAACACTGGTATCCCGCCCCTTAATAAAAGAGGAGGGAACGGGGTTGCTGAATCAGACTCTGAAAGGGCAGAGGAACTAGTTGGTCAATTCAATGATGCCTTTAATAAAACTGAGTTCACGGAGGTTCCATTGACTGGAAGATTGGCCCCATTCATGAATAATATTGTTATACCCCCGGCATACGAAGTATGCAATAGGGGTATATAGTTTTTGTCTTTTCCGTCTGTCTGTCTGTCCGTAAACAATTATTTTGTGTCAAAGATATCTCAGGAACTGCTTCACATAGAAACTTGAAATTTTGCACACATGATCAGTATGACTAGTTGTATTGTGGGAAAGAAAATAAGGGCCAAGGGGTCAGGCCTTTTAGAGTTATTTCCCTTTGTAGTTCTTGTTTCAGCTGAGGTGATGGCACTGGTTGTGACAGCTGCAGGAGTGATCAAGTTACTCCAAGGCTTAAATCCCAGTAAGGCCTTAGGACCTGATGAGATTCAGCCTAGAGTCCAATGAGTTGGGTCCAGTTTTTGCACACTTGTTTCAACAGTCTCTTGATATGGGTGAAATCCCCAAAGAATGGCTCTTAGCAAACGTCTGTCCACTCTTCAAAAAAGGAGATAGGGCTCTTGCCCGTAATTATTGCCCTGTATCTCTGACTTGTGTTCTGTGTAAATTGCTGGAACATTTAGTCTGCTCAAACATCATGGCCCACTTGGACGAACATAAACTTTTGTCAGACAGACAACTTGCATTTAGGAAAAGGCACAGTTGTGAAACTCAGCTAAGCAGTTATTAATGACTGGGCAAAAATCTTGGACAAAGGGGACAGGTGGACACAATTTTGCTGGACTTCAAGAAGGCTTTTGACACCCCTCCTCATGAACTGCTTAAATCAAGTTATTTGGATATGGAATTGGGGGAAAGACCCTCAAATGGATACCGTATTCGGGTGTGTATTATCCGCATTTGCGTACTACCCGCACCCCCTTTTTTTGCCAAAATCTGGGGGAAAACTGTTATACTGTTGCATTACCCACATGGAACATTTGCTGAAATTTTGGTGGATGCGTAAGTGAGAAAAAGTAAGAATTTGGCCAGTTTTTGTAGCACACAATGGAACGCGCGATCGTCTTCAAAAGGCGGGAAAATGCACATGCGTGCGAGTATCACCAGAAAGCATGTATTTTGATTAAAATGTTGAAAAAACTTTACCTGTTCACCAGTGTTATTCATTTATTAACCCACATATGCCCGCGGCCCTTTTTTGGGACATCGGCAAACAGTGCAGTCCCAGATCAGACGCCCCAGAAAGATGCCGCAGACGTTACTTGTTTAGGACATCGGCAAACTGTGCAGTCCCAGATCAGACACCTCAGAAAGACGCCGCAGATGTCTGATTTGGATTTACACTGTTTATTGATTTATAACGGTTCAATTATGACACTATTGTTAATCCCTGTCATATAATTGCCACCCTGCGGTGCGTGTCGATAAGGTGTGAAAATATGGTCAAGTTATGTCTCTAATTTGCGTTTATTCCCCAATCATAAAATTTAATCCGCAATCAGTGTCAAAATTACTTAATTGCTCCTAAGACGAGTTACTACGACTATTCTGCTATCTCGTGAATGGTTATGTTTTGGCGCCAAATAGCAGACGCTTGGCGAGAAAAGTTGAACTCTTTGTGTTAACACATCTGTATTCTGTTGTTGGTTATTGACACGGAGCTTACGGAAAGCGCTGTTTGGCTAGCGAGAATACTTTTACCGTTTCCAAACATTTTTTTATGAGACAGATACGCCCCATTAAGCTAAAACAATAGACACGTGTGGGGTTGCTGGGGTACGATGACGTCATTTACCGATCGCGTGCAGAAAAAAAACTAGCGGTGATTTTTGGGCGGCAGTTGGGATGCCGGAAAACTTTGATGTTGGCGCATTGAACTTGCTTGTTTATTTTGTTTAAAATCAGAGTTTTAGGAATAATACTCACAAAATCGGGCTTGCTAGTAATAGAGATTGTTATATTACTCATGTGTAAGTAAAATTGAGTGGACAATTAAACGTTATTTATGTCGGGAATCGTAAACGGATAGAGCATAACATGAGATGCATCGTATTTTCAGCTGTAAAAAGTAAAAATAAAATGGTCCAAAAATAATTCGGGCGGATTACCCGCACCCAGAACTTGGGCCTGTAATTTGAGGGAAAAAAACTGCGGGTAATACACGCCCGAATATGGTAGATTCCTTTCTTTGCTACAGAAAACAGCGGGTTGTTGTTAATGGTGAATCTTTGGAGTGGGCTCCAGTTTTGTCTGGAGTCCCGCAAGGGACCGTTCTTGGTCCACTTTTGTTCTCCCTGTACATCAATAATATTTCCACTGACATTGACTCAGAAATAAGACTGTTCGCAGATGACTGTGTTTGTTACCGGGAAATTAGTGATACAGATGACTCAGTGAAACTTCAGGCTGACATAGATAGATTAGGATGTTGGGCCCGAAAATGGGGCATGAGATTTCAGCCAGTTAAATGCAATATTATGCAGATAACTAGGAAGAGATCTAATAAAGTTGAGGCTTCTTACACCTTAGAGGGAAAGGTCTTTGAGAATGTTGACTCCATTAAATACCTTGGAGTGACAATCTCACACAACTTGAGATGGAATACTCATATTAGCAACATGTGTACTAAGGCAAATAGAACGCTTGGTTTCCTGAGGCGAAATCTTCATCAGTGCCCTCAGGATGTTAAAGAGGCAGCATATAAAGGTCTTGTTCGCCCAATCTTGGAATACTACACCACGGAGGCTTCTAATTTATTCCTTGACATTTTGGCATTATAAAGAATGTGTAGCTATAAGGAATCCCAATAAAGAGTGGTATAAGAGGTACTAGAGTGCCTATTTCCTTTATTTAGAAACAAATATTGTAGACATTTGTTGGAATTGCCTCACCGAGGCAATTAAATATTGTGCACATTTGTTAGTATTGCCTCAACAAGGCAATTCTAACAAATGTCCACAACATTTGTTTTTGGAGTTTTTAAAATACAATGCTCCTGAAAAACTCCATTAATCCATCTCATCTGTTCCATTGAAACCCTCATTTTAAATAATTTGTTCCTTACATCAGATGTCAGTAGAAAGAGGGCTGACTGTATTTCTTTGCAGGATTTAATTTGCTATTTGAACCAGGCATAATAGAAGCTGCTTTTTCTGGTATTTTAATATTTATGTGCTGTAGAATTTTTATATTCGATTGAGTTGAGCATGGAAAATGTTTTATAACTCTGTGCTTGTGCTATACCCAGGGTTTATAAACTAAGCTATTTTCAAACTAACCAGCACCATTATGTGTTCAACTTGATGGTTTGTAAATCAAATAATATATGTCCAGTGTTATGATTGTAGTGTCATGAATATAGCTGTTGTTTTGGTATATTACCCCATTTTGTACTTACAGACAGAGTCCGTTTCAAATATAGGGGTGTCCGAATTATTTTAGAAATTTATTTAGAAAAGGTTTGAACATTTTGCAGTGGCAGCCCTGATCAAATGCCGGATCAAAGCCAACACTGTGTCAACTTTTGGGCTTTCTTGTGTAAAATTGGTTAAATGTTATATGAGTTTATGTTCACCCATAATTTATTAGAACATAGTTTATACTAAATAGTTTCTAAAAAATATTGGAACACAAACATGTCGGCTGATCAGACTGCCATTTGCAGAGGTTCAACACTGGTAGCATTTTCTCCCTTTGTTGCAAAAAATGTCAAGGCCTAGTTGTTCAAAGCCTTATCCCGCAGAACACAACAACAATTACTTTTGCAAATAGTGTAGATACTGAAGTAGCCATCTGATCAGGATCTACACTATTTGACATTCAGTTCGTGAATTTGTAGGAATAAATTGCATCAAGTATTCTGATTGGTACAAAGTCAAAAATGGGTGTGGCTCAATTAATTATTCAGCAGGGTAAGGGTTAACAAACTTGTTGGTGGTCACAACCTTTATATTTAATATACTGGTACTTTTACTGTCAGAAAAAAAATGTAAGTACCTACTCACATTTTTTTTCCAGTAAGAAAATATTTTTTTTTACCTTAAAGTTTTAAACTCGACGTTAATTAATGACTGTTAGCTTTGAACAACAGGACCCAGGCTTTTAACTACAAAAATAAATTAGAAGTGCCTGATGGAGTCGTCTGTCATTGAGCTGCCTTGACGGTGTTTGAATGCACATTCAAACCTTGATTAGGCGGTTGCAAGTTCAATCCCCACTTGGATCCAGTAATATTTTCTCATGGTGATTGTTCATGAAATATTTCTGCAGTCATTCTCTCTCTCCCACTGATTCAAGAAATGCAGTTGTCATTTTCTGGCAAATGCATGCGCACAGTATGGATTAATAACTTACATAGTCGAACTTCAATGGCTGAAACACCTATGGCACAATGAAAATCTGTTTAAGACAGATAGTTCGAGCCACTGGGGTTTACTGCCAGGAGGCATAGCGTGGTTAACTTTGGGACATCTTTTCTGTGTTCTATAAGAAAAATGTATGCTGTGTGTACTCGTTAGAAATGTCTCATCGGGGCGATTCTAATTAGTATACAAAGCATTCATTTGCAAGATAAAAGTCGAAATTCTCCTTAATTATACATCACTACTTCTTATGTAGAGGAATTCCCTAGGGACCAAAAACAGGTTCGACTCAGCCATGGCCTGCCCAGGAAAATTGCTGAGTCGGCCCGTCCATGCTTATAAACCCTATTGGTTTCATCGGGCGACAGAGAGTGAGATGTCATTTCATCTCAATGTCTTGTAAAAGTCCCACAAAATTGGAAGCAATGTCTCCAAAATGACCTAAATAGTGTTGACAGGGACGTTTAACCTCAAATCAAACAAACAAAAACTCAGACATCGAGACATCGGTGTTCGAGCCATCGAAATTCTACTGTATAAGCCTGTCTAGTGTTGTCAAGATGGTAAAACTCCAAACCAACCAAATCTTCTGTCATTGTTAAAAAGGGAGACTTTTGTAACTTGTTGTGCTCGGGGCCCAGTTGTTGAAAGCTTCATTATCTTACCCAGCTCGTCAGTGGTCAAAATGTTAACTGTTCTAGAAAGAAAAATATGTAATAATCTGGGGCCAGTTGTTCAAAACTAACGATGTCGTTAGTTAACATATTGTTAAAACTATGATGGTTTAATATGGCAAGTATATTAATATTTTTGCTGAAAAAATGTGCATACGCAAAAGCTACTCACATTTTTTCAGCAAAAATAGCAAAATTTTAGATATTGTACTTGCTAGAACAGTTAACAATATGACCACTAACGAGTTCGTTCGGCTAACAAGGCTTTGAACTACTGGGCCTTGGTATTTTCGCTGGAAAAATGTGAGTAGCTTTTGCAAATTTTATCAGTAAAAATATAAGCATATTTGCCATATTTTAACATTAATCAGCTAGTTATGAACAACTGGCCCTTGCTATTTATGAGCCTCCATGGCCTATAGTGGTTTAGACTTTTGCGTCTTAAACATTACCGGTAAGTGTATCACCACTGTGGGTCAAACCTCATTCAGGTCACATGAGATGCCAAGTACTGCAATGGGAGGTCAGGTGATTGTTTCTCTGGGTACACTGCAGACTGATGCACATGCATCCATAAAGTGCACAGTGAAGACTCTGATTCAACTGTGAAGGCGCAGATTGGTCTGAATTGCTGTGTGTGCATCAAGTCAGGTTTTTCGTGTCATGACTCACTCAGACATTGTTTCCATGGTGACATAGAAGCCTCCGTGGTCGAGTGGTTACGCTACTCGTCTTGTAAACCAGGGGTCGCAGGTTCGATCCCGGGCTTCTCCAGACTTTCGGATGAGTCTTTAAACCGAGGTCCCGTCTCCGTATGACCTTAGCTGTTGGTGGGACGTAAAACTCAAACACTCACTCACTCCATGGTGACATGTCTGAAAGCCAGCAAAGACTAATCTATCTAGACTATAGAAAAAAAAAAACAGTTGAAGAAATTAACTAATTTTGCTAAATTCTGTACTGCATTTTCCCGATTTAACAGTGGGAGAAAATTTACCAGTATTTTACATGTTACAGCAAATTAAAACTGTTACTGGGTTTTTAGTATACACATGGCTGTCAGTGTATGAATATGAATCACTCTATTTATATGACTGCCTTTTAGAAGGAAGAATAGTTTATATTGATAAAAAGGCCATTTTATTGGTAAATAAATTTGAAGTATACCGAATGTAATTAGTTTTATTTCACCTCCCTTCTTTTCCCAATTACAGAGGGATATGGGAATTTTTTCCAGCAATTTAAATTAAAGGCAGATTACTTAGAGATATACAGTTTATATTCCTGTTTCACAGAGAGAAATATCTCCAGCATTTTAAATTTTAGATGGATTACATTATGATATACCGTTTATAAAGAAATATTTCCAGCATTTTAAATTCAAGGTACTCGTAGGTCATTTGATAATATACAGTTTATATTCCTGTTTTTACAGAGCGAAATGTTTCAAGCATTTTAAATTTGAGGTGGATTACTTAATGGTTTACAGAGATATATGTAGCTGAAAATTTGACAATGTTACACATTTTGGTTCTGTCAGTCGATCTTCATTTCTGATTGAGGAGTATTTTTTCTCATACAATGAGCAAAATCCATCCACTTTTGACAGTTACAACCTTCTAAAATGAAACAAAATATTTACATAAATACTCAAAGGGGCATAACTCTGTTAGTATTTGGTGGACAATAACCTTGAAAAAATATGCGCTACATCAGTTTGTTTGTTTGATTTGAGGTTTAACGTCCCCGTCAACACTAAAGGTCTTTTGGATATGTTGCTTCCAATTTTGTGGGACTTTTACCCAACACTGAGATGAAATGACATCTCAAGCCCTGTCACCCAATGAAACCAATAGGGTTTATTAGCATGGATGGTCCACCTCGCACCGCGGTTCCTGGACAGGCTTAGATCCGCTGAGCGGTTTACCAGTACTAGTGTGCGGGCCGGATTCAGCTCTGCGTGGAAGCATAATGCAGCCCATATATTTCTTCAAGCCCCTATGGGCGGGGGATGACGCTACATCAGATCATGGTCTTACTAACTACTAAGTTTCAGCTTGATCAGATGAAAACTGTTGGAATTATCCGGAAACAAAAATGTTTACAAAAATTTTTAAAGGGGCATAACTCTGTGAATATTTGGTGGACCTTAACCTCGAAATGATATGCACTACACCAGGTCATGGTCTTACTCATGGTCTACCAAGTTTCAGCTTGATCGGTTGAAAACTGGAGGAGTTATCTGGAAATAAAAGTTTACAAAAATGTTCAAAGGGGCGTAACTCAGTAAATATTTGGTGGACCATAACCTCGAAACGATATGCACTACATCAGGTCATGGTCTTACTGTCTACCAAGTTTCAGCTTGATGGGATGAAACTGTAGGAGAAGTTATCCGGAATGAAAAATTTTACAAAAATTTTCCAAAGGGCATAAATCTGTAAATATTTGGTGAACCAAAGCCTCGATCGGAGGAGTTATCCTGAAACGAAAAGTTTACAGACGGATGGACGCCAACCCCATTCCATAATACGAGTTTTTACAAAAAGGGCATATAAAAATGACCATTTATAAATTTTTGGGATCCATCTTGAAACCATGTTATATCCAAAACCCTGTAATAACGAACTGCATTATGATGAGGTTGTGGTGTAATTGGTTTAACTGGAGTACCAGGTCAGCTAATATTAAGCCCTTGCCAGTTGTCTGTCGGTCATTAGCTTTTCACGTTTTCGACATCTCCAAAACCATAAGCTTGCTTAAGCTGACACTAAAGGTGGGAGGCACTGGAGCAACATGAAGATTCAGAATTCCTTAAATTGTTCTGTTCCAATCAAAGATGGCTGCCATCTTGAATTTCATTAAATGACATCACCAGAACTGAAAGTTGGATGTAGCTGAAATTTCATGTGAGGCATTGGGGTGACATGGAGATTCAGAATTACTAAACTCATCCGCTATCCAAGATGGTTGTCATGGCTCCCATTTTGAATTTTTTGCTTTTGTTTGAATTGAGGTTTTACAATACTGTCTGTCATTTTGGGGATGATGCTCCATACCGTCCAAACAAACCAAAATGGTTTATATGACCCGCACCACTTTGCCTGGGCAGGCTTAGACCATGTAACTGAATTTCTTTAAACAATATCTCTTACAGAACAAAATGTTGGATGAGCTGAAACTTTATGGGAAGCATTGGGGCAACATGAAGATTCAAAATTGCCAAAATTCTTCTGTTCTGATATTCAAGATGGCCACCATGGTGGCCAACTAGGAATTACTGAAATGGCTCTCTTCCAGAACTGAAAGTTGGCTTGAGCTTGATGGATTGAGCTAAAACTTGATGGGCGGCATTAGTACAATTGCTAAAATCATTCCATTGCAATTTTCAGGATGGATGTCTTTTGAAATTCTTCAAAGGGCATCTCCTTCCAAACTGGATTGAGCTGGGATATGGTATTAGGACAAAATCACTGGTTGGGAGGGTACAGTACACTTAACCCGGATGTTCCGATCTGTATAGTGGACAGATCCTTGTTCCGATATGTCGGGTATGTTTCAGAATGTTTATTTTTGTGTTCTGAAATTATTAATCATGATAATTTCAACTTCATAGCAGTAGTTCGGGAAGCATAACTAAAAGTCTTTTCGACATGCTACCTTGATTTTCTGTTTATTGCTATGATTTCTTTTATTTTCACATTTGTTTTCAGAAAATCATTATCCTACTTTCGATTTCAAACGCTGCACCGGTACAATTTTATCAAACTTTCCCACCAACCTTACATGAAACGACTGTAATTGCATTTTATCTATTTTATGATGTATTTCAGGTCAGCTTTTATTAATATTACTAAACATCTTGCCATGAAAGGGCAATTATTTTCAAAGGAAACGATAGAGGGGTCAAAAACTGGTTTGTATCGCATGTCGCAAAACTGATTTCTCCGCACTGTATGTCGTGTTCCGATCAAACTATATTGTTTGTCCTGATAATACTATAGAGCGATTTCGATATTTTCGTAGGATAACATTTAAATACCTTAGCTATTTTGTTTCTGAAATGTGGACACTTGGCATATACACACTTTCTTCATCGGGTTCTTCAAACTGTCTCAGATGAAACATAAAACATGACAAAATGACTGCACCCAACGAAGATTCAGATCAGCTTGCCCATCCACCCAGTCTGATCAGCTTCTTCGCTTGCGCTTGATGGGTAGCTTACTACTCGAGTTTTTTCACACAGGCAATGAAGACACTGATCAGACTGTGCAGATGCTGAGACTGAGCTTAGTCTATGCTGGGCGCATAGATTAGTTTTTGTTTTTTATGCTCAAGGTGGAATAGTCCCATTTTGTTTCTTCCACTAATTTCAGAATTAGTCGTTCGTGGTGGACCCGGTTGGTGTTTCTATGGCATGACACACTGTTTCAACCTTGTCAAAAACTGTGCCAAATACCGAAATATATCTCACAGGGTATCCAGTATCCAAGTTATGGTCATCACAAGATTATATTGTTTTGGGAAATAACTAAAAAAAATCAGTGCACCCAGAGTCATGATTTTCACACATGACACACCTGCTTAGCCTCACGTACAACTGTAGCAAGTCCCATCATTATGTCCCAAAGAAAATTGAAGATATGACGATCACAAGATAGTCATACGATTTTATTAGAAGGGGATATAACTCAAATACCTTCGCACCTAGAGTTGTGCTTCCTGCGCATGACATGCTGTCTCAATCTTGCCAACTATTATCCATATATCTCAATGGGTTTCTGAGCTATGGCCATCACAAGATTATTTTGTCAGGGGAGGTAACTCAAAAACAAGCGCACCAAGAGTCGTGGTTCTTGCCCGTGACAGGCTTGCTGAACTTAAACAATCAACATGTCTCGAAGACTGTTGAAGATATAGCGATCACAAGATAGTCATACAATTTTATTAGAAGGGGAGATAACTCAAATACAATTATAACTATGACACCCAGAGTTGTGCTTCTTGTGGATGACATGCCATCTCAACCTTGTGAACAATTATGCCATGTATCATCAATATACCTCAAAGGTTTTTGGAGTTATGGCCATCACAATGTTATTTTGTGAGGGAAGGTAACTCAAAAACCAGTACACCAAGAGTCGCGGTTCTTGCACATTACACGTCTGCTTAACCTCATGTACAACTGTACCAAGTACTATCAACATATCTCGAAGAATATTGAAAAGCTAGTCATCCTATTTTTATTTAAAGGGAGATAATTGAAATGCCATGGCACCAAGAGCTGTTGTTCTTGCACATGACAAGCCTGCTTCACCTCATGTACATCTGTACCAAGTACTACCAACATGTCTCCAAGAGTATAGGAGATATGGCGATCACAAGATAGTCATTTTATTTTATTGAAGGAGAGATAATTCAAATGCCATGACACCAAGAGTTGTGGTTCTTGCGCATGAAATGCTGCTTTAATCTTGTGAACAATTTTGCAAAGTTTCATTAATATGTCTCGAAGGGTATTTGAGTTATGGCGATCACCAGATAGCCGTTCTATTTTATTGGAAGACGAGATAATTCAAACTAGAGCTGTCAGAGGATCTGACTATAGCCCCGCTTCAGCGCTGTCAGAGAAGAAAGTTATTTAAGCTGCAGAGAAAACAGTTATGAACAAGAAATAACTGTTGAAAATTTTACATTATCTGGAAAAACTCTAAGAGTTGTGAGCCCTTGTCCCTCATTTCAATGAGCATGATACATTACCAGAATGTCCATGTTTATACTAAATTTCATCTTCCATTTTTCAATGTTCAAAGGGTAATAACTCCTAAAGTAGGCAAATCAGAGTCAGGGTTCCTGCGCTCTGCACATTGTCTCATGGTGCTTTACACTTGTGTGAAGTGTCATGAAAATATCTCAAATGGTTTGTGAGTTATGGAGCCGACACAGTCAAAATTGCCTTTTTAAATGTTCAAAGGGCAATAACTCCTAAAGTAGGCAAACCAGAGTTATGGTTCCTGCACTCTGCACATCATCTCAAGGTGCTTTTCATTTATTTGAAGTTTCATGAAAATATCAGAAACGGTTATGGAGCGGACATAGTTAAAATTGCCATTTTTTAATATTCAAAAGCCTATAACTGAAAAAGTAGACAATCCAGAGTTTGGGTTCCTGCGCTCTGCACACGTAATATGGTGCTTTACATTTGTGTGAAGTTTCATAAAATTATCTCAAACGGTTTTTGAGTTATCGAGCAAAGATGGCTAAAATTGATATTTTTTAATTTTCAAAGGGAAATAACTCAAAAATTAGGCAATCCAGAGTTATGGTTCCTGCACTCTGCACACCATCTCATGGTGTTTAATGTTTGTGTGAAGTTTCATGAAAATATGTGAATGGGTTTTAAAGTTATGGAGCGGACACGAAAATTGTTATCAGACACAGACAGACACACAGAAAATACGAAAACCAGAGTTATGGTTCTTGCGCTCTGCACATTGTCTCATAGTGCTTAACATTTGTGTGAAGTTTCATGAAATTATCTCAAACGGTTTTCGAGTTATGAAGCGGACACTGTTAAAATTGCCATTTTTCAATGTTCAAAGGGCAATAACTCCAAAAATAAGCAATGCAGAGTTATGGTTCCTGCGCTCAGCACATCGTCTCATAGTGCTTAACATTTGTGTGAAGTTTCCTAAAAATATCTCAAACGGTTTTCGAGTTATGAAGCAGACACAATTAAAATTGCCATTTTTCAATGTTCAAAGGGCAATAACTCCAAAAGTAGGCAATCCACAGTTATAATTCCTTCGCTCTGCACATTGTCTTATGGTGTTTAACATTTTGATTTGTGTGAAGTTTCATGAAAATATGTTAAGCAGATACAAAGTTATGGAGCCAACACAAATTAACGGAATCACGGAATTACGGAAAATGTTCAAAGGGCAATAACTCCAAAAGTAGGCAATCCACAGTTATAATTCCTTCGCTCTGCACATTGTCTTATGGTGTTTAACATTTGTGTGAAGTTTCATGAAAATATGTTAAGCAGATACAAAGTTATGGAGCCAACACAAATTAACGGAATCACGGAATGACAGAAGGACATGGCAAATCCAATATAGCCCCACTTTTTCAAAGCGGGGCTATAATAATGACATGTCACCAAGAGTTGTGGTACTTGTGTATGACATGCTGCTTCAACCATGTGAACAAATGTGCCAAATGTAATCAATAATCTCGAAGGGTATTGTAGTTACGGCGATCACAAGATAGTCATTCTATTTTTTCGAAGGGGAGATAACTAAAAAACCATGGCACCAAGGATTGTTGTTATTGCCCATGACACACCATCTCAACCTTGTTTACAATTTTGTCAAGTATCATCAATATATCTCGAAGGGTATTAGAGTTATAGAGATCACAAGATAGTCATTCTATTTTATTGGAAGGGATATACCTCAAATACCATGGTACCCAGAGTTGTGGTTCTTACGCAAGACACGCCGTCGCAACATTGTTTACCATTGTGCCAAGTATCATCAATATATCTCGATGGGTATTGGAGTTATGGCCATTACAAGATTGCGTCTACGCCCGGACGCGACCAGACGCCAATCCGATCGCTATATTCCCCGAATCTGTTCGGTCGGGGGATGAAAAGGATAATAGCTTTCACAGTCTGGTCCACAGCTCTTCATTTCTTTGTGTAAATGTATATATCTTAAATAAATAGCCCATAACAAATCATATCACTCAGGTCATTTTGCATTTCTGTGCAGTCTGATCAGAGTATTCGCTGTGCGTTCTGTGGATGAAGAGAGACGTGTGACGATGCGACTCATTTTATTAAATATTTCGTACCTGAAGTCAGTCCTTGAAGGCTGGCTTCTTTGGCCGAGTGGTCAAGACCTCTAGTCTGTAGTGATCTTAAGGTTCAGTGAATACACACAGCACATGTAATTTCTCCAAGATTTCAGGAATGTATAGGTAATTAATATTTTTACGTAGCTTTGCTATTGTTTAAGCATTATCATCTTATTGCATAGACATATATTGCAATGTACCTTTGAATAACTTGACACACATTAATAGCGACATCCCATACAGTCAAAACAAGGTATCTAAGACAATTTATACTGTAAATATGAGACATACCATACAGTCAGAAATGTTTTGGGACGGTCAGTCTTGCTCTTCGTGTGAGTTTGTATGGAATTCTAGAGGCACTTATTTTAGTATAACTCATTATAGATTATTACTTTATTTTAGTATAACTCATTATAGATTATTACTTTATTTTAGTATAACTCATTATAGATTATTACTCTATCTTAAAACTGTCTTAAAAGATATGTTTTTTTCGATCAAAGCTCTCAATTGGTCGATTTTCTGGTCACAGGTGAGGTGTGATTCTTACAAACATTAGTGATTTGCAGCTGGAAAATAGATCTAGAGCATAGAAAACGACATCTTGCCGTGCCCAAAGGTGGCCAGTATGGAAAACAAAATAAATAAAACACACTTACCAAATTGTTTATGTCCAAAAAAATAAATATACAAATATAGAAGACAGGCAACGCACAAACACCTTCAAGGTCACAACAAAAGACAAGGATCTGTCCACTATACAGATCGGAACATCCGGGTTAAGTGTACTGTACGCTCCCAACCAGTGAAAATGGAGATTCAGCATTGTTGAAATGGTTTCATTGCAATATCCAAACTTGATAAAATCATTCTTTTCCAATATTAAGGATGGCAGACATAGAGGCCATCTTGAAAATCTTCAAACGACATCTGCCCCCGAAGCAGTAAGTCAGACTGAATTTGGTGGAAGGCACTGGGGCAACATGTAGATTCAGAATTACTTAGTCATTCTATTCTGATATCCAAGATGGCTGGCATGGTGGCCATCTTGAAAATCTCAAACCACAGCTGCTCCCGAACAGTCAGTACGTTATGAGTTGAAACTTGGTGGAAGGTATTTACGTGACATGGAGATTCAGAATTGCTGGATTTCGATATCCAAGATGGCCATCTTGGAATTCTTCAAAGGACATCTACACCTCCATACTGCACCAATATCATCTCCTAATTCCTTTCATAGACCCATTCAGAGGCATCAAGGTAACATGCAGATTCATAATTGCCATAGGCAATCTGGTCCCCAGGTTATAAAACATTTTTCATGCTCAACTCATCTGAGCATGAAATTTCTAATGCTCATCAATATTAAAATACAAATGACAGAGGCAATTTTCCTGCTCAGATCAGCATAACATGTCATTTATCCAGCTCATAAATTTTAAAATGCCAACGATTGTTGGCATTTTAAAATCTATGAGCAAGACAAATTTCATGCTCAGGTGAGTTGAGCATGAAAAAGTTTTAGAACCTCGGACCCTGATCTTGTTTGTTTGTATTGGAGTTTAACAGCCCAGTCAACACTATTTTAGGTCATTTTTGAGCCGGTCAGTTTACCTATCCACACTTTCCTGGGAAGGCTAATACGTAAGCAGTGAACCAGTACAGTACACATCCTTTCGCCAGAAACTGCCCTCCTTGAGTGAGTGAGTGAGTTTTACATTCCACCAACAGCTAAGGTCATACAGAGACGGGACCTCGGTTTAAAGACTCATCCGAAAGTCTGGAGAAGCCCGGGATCGATCCTGCCACCCCTGGTTTACAAGGCGAGTAGCATAACCACTACACCACAGAGGCTCTATGTCCTTGAATCAGTGGAAGGGAGAGAATGGCCGTAGAAAAGATTCAGGATTAATCTCCATGAAAGCATGTTGCCCAACCCGACAGGTATCGAACGCGCATCCTCCTGATCACTAGTCAGATGCGCATCAGACTGAGGTCCCAAGGCCGGCACTGGTCACCATGACACAGTGTAACATAGAATAATTCAGGACACAAACAGATAAAAAACATTTTTTATCGGGAAATTTATGCATAAAACTTAAAACAGGTTTAATCTACAAGCAAATAAATGATAAATTAATTCTGAAAGCCCACTTAATATTACCGGTATATGGTACACAGTAACTTGACTCATGTCATGAGAAGATCTGTTTTCACCATTTGTGACAACAGAGGTGCAGATCAGCCTGTACCTCTGCATGATTTGAGCCCCGCCAAGCGAATTTGTGTCTTCGAGCATTCCGTCATGACAAATTTTAACTGCGCATGCCCAGCCATTCAGAGGGGCCAGGGATATGGCTTTCTGTCTGAAGGTTCCTCTTGATTCACTGCTTGTATGAGAGAGCAGCGAAGGTTCTGGCGAGACTGCGCGGCTGCGCAGGCTCGCCTGAACCTTCGCTGCTCGCATAGGCGATAAGTACCAAAATCGCTTGACGGGGCCCATTTGATCAGCACCTTTGTTTTCGTTGCTTTGACAGTACATGTACTTCCTGTATCAAAAATTTCAATGATTCTTGTTAGTAAGCTGCAGAGAAAAACTGCATCTTGAGTGTCATCAGTTAATGTCGTCTGCTGAATGTTCTTGCAAACTTTTCGAACACATTTTACATACTGACAAACAGTGTGGACCCTCATCAGACTGCTCCTAAGGAGCAGTCTGATCTGGGTTCACACTGTTTGCAATGATGCCTTTTAAACTACCATCAGACAACAGGGCAGACAATTGTTGTGATTGGCATCTTAAGGTTAACAGGTCGCAAACCCTGTGGTCAGGTTTTCTTGTGACCTTGGCTCAAATTTTACTGGTTATCATTATAAGTAGTGCTATTTTTAATGGCACACATGGCATTGTTCAGGGGAACTGTGGCTTTTTCATTTACGTCTCGAAGATAGATTCTGGGTCCTCATCAGAAGTGGTATTTCCAACAAGCATTTAGCCCTTAATATGTCAAGTCATTGTTGCACCAGTGTGGACCCAGATCAGCCTCGGGGTTGTATGCAAAAATATGTTTAAAACTTTGTAAGAGTGAGTGAGTGTTTGAGGTTTACATCCCACCAACAGCTAAGGTCATACGAAGACAGAACCTCGGTTTAAAACCTCGTCCGAAAGTCTAGAGAAGCCCAGGATCGATCCTGCGACCCCTGGTTTACAAGGTCAGTAGCGTAACCACTAACCACTACACCACTGAGGCTTCTGAAACTTTGTAAGGTGCAGCAGACGACATAAAAAGACAATATTTTCAGATCCAGTTTTTCACGGCTTTGTTTGTATTGGAGTTCAACACTATTTTAGGCCATTTTTGAGCCTGTCAGTTTAGCTATTCACACATCCTGGGCAGGCTTATACGCAAGCGGTTAACCAGTACAGTGCACATTCTTTCGCTAGAAACTGAAAACTGCCCTTCTTAAATCAGCGGAAGGGAGAGAATAGAGAATGACCGTAGAAAAGTTTTCATGATTTATCTCCACGAAAGAATGTTGCCAACCCAAGCAGGTATCGAACCAGAGCACTCCTGATCTACAGTCAGAGGTGCATCCAACTGAGCTACCAAGGCCGGCTAAAGTTTTTTGAGGCATCTTAAGGATTAAACTGTTAAGAACATACAGGCAAATAAGGAAAGTACTGTTAACCCAACTTTTTATACATATAAAGTTGGATGGTCCGATTTTCGTTACATGAACCCTTAGAGAACTGTGCTAACCAAACATTCCTCTAATGCCATGAATATTGTGATTTAGTGCTTAACCCTTGTCCTACTGAATATTTATATATGCCACACCCACTACCGATTATCAACCAATCAGATTACTTGATGCAAATTATTGCAACAAATTCACAATCTGAATGGCAAAAAATGTAGATCCTGATCAGATGGCTTCGTCAGAAGCCATCTGATCTGGATCTACATTGTTTCAAAGATAAGGCATATCAGGGATTAGCAGGACAAGGGTTAATCCTTGTCCTGTTGAATTAATTTTGCCACACCCATTTCTGACTTTCAACCCAATCAAATTACTTGATACAATGTACAGTAAAAATCCACTAATACAACCACCTAAAATTATGACTACTGCTTTTAAAACTTAAAAGCATTTTTAGAAGGGTTCAGGTTTATTTCTTTGTGTGTTCTTCATCCAGTGTGCTCTAGTGGGAGACCACGTTTGGGACTCTTCAAAAGTGGTCTTTCTGGAATTTTACTGTATTCATTCAAATTCCCAAGCTCGATTACTAACAGTGTAATAAAGTGAACAATGATCAGACTGCTCCTGGAGAAGCAGTCTGATCTTGTTCCACACTGTTTGAAACAATTACTAGTAACAGCAGACAACAAAGCAGACCATTGTTGTGATTGGCATCTTAAGTGTTAACGCTATATAGCATCATACATTTTTTTCTTAGTTTAACAGCCCTTTCAAGACTGTTTCACTTATATTGTATCAACCATTAATCAAAATGCCAGAAATGGGTGTGACAATTAATTTATTCAGCAGGATAAGGGTCACAACAAAATACTCCAGGTGTATCTACTCACCCCAAAGCAGCCTGTCTCTGGCAATAAGCAAAAATCTAAGTACAGTAAAATTTCCATATTAAGACTACCTTTGGGACTGTTCAAAAGTGGTCTTTAAGACCACTTCTGAAAAGTCCCACAGGTGGTCCCTGACCAGCGGACACTGTGGGCAGAAATCGCAAAGAAAAATTAAGTGAAGCCTCCAAAATAAGCTCTTTGAAGCAAAATTAGTCATAATTTTAGGTGGTCTTAATTGCGGAATTTTACTGTATTGTATGCTGTGAATGGTAAGGTAGTTTTTTTCTCTGGTTAATTCAGTTTTCAGCTCTAGAAATCATGCCTTATATCAGTGAATTTTTCTTTAAAGACACATTTTTCCAGAACTGCATTACAGGAAAAAGCTATAACAGGCACCTAATATCATTAAATGTACTGATATTAAAATACATGGAATACACAAATATATTAAACATTATGAACACTATGTCAGTGATATGCAAAAGAATGCCCTGTAAATATTGAAAAATATTGAGCCGTTCAAAAAATATATATTTTCTTGAGAACAGTACACATTAAGACAGCCATGCTTGCTTAACTCTTTTTGTACCAAATGGAATCTTCCTCCTTGTGAAAGAGTCATCTCCCCAGAAGATTTATTCATTCCCCTTAGGAGTCCATTCCAAAATTTAGGGGTGTCAGGTTGTGTTTTCTTCAAAATTGATTTGGAAAATGGCTGAATCTTTTGCATACAGTGTAGGCCCTGATCAGATGCCTCATTCAGTGGCATCCGATCTGGGCCTGCACTGTTTGCCTCTAACCCATTTTGGGGTTTCCAGTACAAAATGGGTTAACACAGATAAAGACACCGACTGCATACATTTGACATTTTTTTTAATGATTTAACAGTGAAGACAACTTTTCTAATTTCCTGTTTGCTCTCATACACCTACTAACCTAGCCCCTCCTAAAAGGGAATAATAATATATTACGAACTCTTACAGAAATGAATTTGTTCTCTTAAGAACATGTCCCTATTAATAAGGGGGACAAAAGCATTTCTGACAAATTGCCTGCATTGCCTTTAACCCATTTGAACTGGAAACCTCAAAATAGGTGGTTGGCAAACAGTGAAGGCCCAGATCAGATGCCGCAGAATGTGGTGTCTGATCAGGACCTACACTGTTTGCAATTCCAGATTTGAAGAAAACACAACCCGACACCCCTAAATTTTGACATGGTCTCCTGCTCTATATAAGGAGGAAGATTCCATTTGGTACAAAAAGAAGAGTTTACTTTAACTGCCAATCAAAACTATTGGGGTCATATTGTGCTGGTCAGCTTACCAAACCACACTTCCTGGGCAGGCTTATACATAAACAGTCAATCAGTACCACCAGAAACTGACAAATGCCCTTCTTGAATCAGCAGAAGGGAGAGAATCACCACAGAAAAGATTTCATGATCAATGTCCAAGAAAGAATGTAACTGACCCAGGCAGGTATTGAATACATGACCTAATCACCAATCTGACGAGCATCAGGCTGAGCTATTAAACGAGGGTGAGGATAAGAGCGACAAAACAATTTTTTGGCACCATTGCCTGCACGGTTGAAGTGCATCTTTTTAATTCCCCAGAAAGACAACAGTAAATGAATTCTAAAACACAAACAGTAACATACTGGACATGAACTTATACACATATAAAATATGATTACGTATATACTTAATAAATATATTACACTTGAATTCTAAAAGCAGACAATGCTCACGTGGTACATCGTTAACCAACAAAACGTTATTGGACCATTACTGATACCATTAAGGGGAACGAATACATCTTCTGGGGAGATAACTTTTGTCTCCATTATCAAAAGGGGTCTACTGTTTAAAGAACAAATTCTTTCCTTAAAGAGTAGACCCTCTTCAGTCTTTGAATTTGGACACAGCCCTGTCTAATTTATATGGGGTGCATTATGAGCCATTTCATCTGGATCTACATTGTTTGCATATATTTTATACCAGGTTGGAAGGGTTAGAGCCTACCAGGGTTTTCCATGTCCCTCAAAAATGTTAGATTTGGCCCATTTTTTGCTACAAATATTCCCTAAAATTTTTTTCAGAGGAAGACACAATTGTTCCAATAAATGGCCATCATAATCACCCCAAATATCTCCTAAAACTTTCACAGTGGGAACATGTGCCCCCTAAAATTAAATTCTGATGAAAAAAAACAAAAAAAAAACGAGACCTACATCAAAAGCATCATACACGTTACAAATCAAAAACAAATTATTGCACTAAAACAATGAACACTGATGAGGACTTTTGCTGTAAAAGATTATAACAAATTGCACATGAATAACATTAACAAAGCACAAAAACTTCATTGCAATATCATTATATCACTCAAAAGCAGCACGAAAACATGCCTATATTATTTTGACCCCTTGAACCACACTTTTTTATTGTAAACTAGCTAGTCTGGCCCAGAAAACATATACACTCCATATTTTTCAGTTCTGTGGTGTATTCCTTGCTTCCAAAGGATAACCCTTTTATAGAACATATTTGACTTCACTACAGCTGGTGTGTGGGAATGTGTGGCGGCGGTAAAACGTCTCCCTGCCCTACATCATAGTGTAGATTATATTTTCTTGTCCTTTGGGATCATTGATTCCATTGTGGAATTTTGAAAATATCTGAGGGTCACTGATGAGGCCTAATTGGCCGAAACTAGCTAGTCTGGCCCAGAAAACATGTACACTCCATATTTTTCAGTTCTGTGGTGTATTCCTTGCTTCCAAAGGATAACCCTTTTATAGAACATATTTACAGGGGTAAACATTATTTTTCTTATTTCTCCAAAGTATAGATTGTGGGTACTCGTTAGAACCGCCTCGATTTGTGGTTCTAACGAGTACCCATAATCTATATTTTGAGCAGTAATAATGACAGTATCATAATTTTTCATCTTAAAATTTTCATTTTTTCGGTGATAAAGGTTACAATGTACATGTATTTGTATAGGCGTGTTTACGTAATGAAAGCCTTCACTTTTTTCTTGTATTTATAAATAATGCAGTTGTACGGTAACTTTATGTTTGTTAACACTCTGTTAAAACTTTGATCATTTAATATGTCATACTTACTTGCATTTTTGCTGCAAAACAATGAGATTTGCAAAAGCTACTCGCATGTTTTTGTAGCCAAAATACATATACCACTGTACTCTTAACTTTTTGACCGCTGACAAGCTTGTTAAGCTAAAATGTTTCAAACAACTGGGCCTAGAATTTGGTTTACATGACCTTCGTTGTTAACTTCAATAAAAGGCCCAACCAAAAGTTCAATGCTCAGGCATTTATGATAAAAGCACAGTCAGCTTAACAAACTTGTCAATGATGGAAATATCAACTATTCTGTACAATATCTAAGACAGTGGTATTTTTGATGAAAAAATGAGAGTGCCATGCAAAATCTTCTCACATTTTTTCAGTAAAAATATCAATTTTTGTCATATACTGAATGATAAAAAGGTTTAATCATAGCCCCAGATAAGTATTATTTTTCTTATTTCTGCATGAAAACCAATGTTGTGGGTACTCATTAGAAGCGCCTCAGTGAGGCGCCTCTAATGAGTACCCACAACATGTGCAGAATACAATGAAATATCAGTACTTTATCTGAAGCTATGTTTAATGTTATGGCAACCAACAACTTAAAATAAGCTTTGAACATATATCATAGAATAAAGAGGGAAAGTTCTTAACATTATCAGAAAATGTCAACATTCTGAACACCATTTGAACAGAGAACCAAACACAACAACATGGAGACACTGAATCTCATTGCCACTTGAAACATGCATATTTCAGTGGCAAATAATGAAACAGGTACAGTCAACCTTCTTTAAACAAACATTCGACAAAACAACAAAACATCATGTGAACAAGTCTGTGAAATGAACACCCCTCTAAACCCACTTTATATAGAGAAAATTGGGGTTTATGGGGGTGTACATTATTTTCCTTATTTCTGCTCCATGACATAGGTTGTGGATACGCGTTAGAACTGAGGCAGTTCTAACGAGCATGCACAACCTATGTTTTCAGTATAATTAAGAAAAATATTGGAAAAGTAGCCATTTTGGAGAAGTGAAAAACGCCATATGATGCACAGGTATGTTATTGTAATGACTCGTTAGAACGACAATTTCAGTGGAACAAATCTTCAGCTCAAGATGAGACAGAACAATGGAGATATTCAAGTGTATTGCATAACAGGTGTAATGAAGATATTTGTTAGGAATTGTTACAGTTCCTTACAAATGTCCACAACATTTGTTTCTGAGAGTAATTAAGCAAAAAGAGGCAATTTATTACCTATTATTCTACTCCAAATTGGAATTCTTTATAGTGGCAAATTCTTTAAACTTCAAAATGCTAGAGAACAAATAATAAAATAAAGAGAGACCTCTGAACAACATTCATGTATACATGTACAATGTACAATTTTTCCAAAAATAGTTAAAGGTAAAACTGTACTTTCAGCCATTAATAACAAACTAAGCTGGCAAGAAAAACATGAGTATTAAAGCTGCCAAAATCAGCGATATGTACTGTAAATGAGTTGGGTAATAGATACACTTCAATACTTTCTGAACATTTTTACAAGGAAGACATTATTCATTATTTTTAATTACATGCAACTTTCTGGCAAACAGAGACACCTCTATAGAAAGGGTAGATAGTAATTTTTCCAGAGTTTGCCCAAAATGATAAGATTAATAAAATACATTTATATTTGAAAGAGTTGCCTCCCATGCAAGTGTATCCATTCCCCTTAAAAATGAGATCATGTCAATGCTTGCAGCGAGTTTTTGGAATGTAAGACTGATGGATATCAGTCTTGGTAAATGGAATCTGTCTCGCTCGCGAGTTTAATGTAGTTACTGTATCATTAAATACAAGAGTAACTTGGTCTTCCTTTTCATTCCAAATATGCAATGGCCCCCTAAAACCATAAACATGAGGCCTGCATTTAGCTCCATAAGGTGTAAAGCAGCCATAAAACTTGTATGAAACCTCTTCTCTACTAATGTCTTCTCTACTACAAGAAGCTAATTCTTTTTTTAACTGTGACTCAGAAATATCTTCATTTGCATGAGTATTATAGTTCAATACTTCACTAGTCTTGCCTGGTGTTTCTTTATGTTCAAAGAATGTACTCACATTTTCATGTTCAGTCACTGAGATTCCTTTTTCAACCATTGAGTTTTCATTCACAGGTGTAACATTTTCAAGTTTATTACTCTTAGTGTCCACACTTGAAAGTGTAGTTTTGTGCTCAGTTTTTAGGTCTAAACTTTGAAGAGAGTTTTCATATTCAGAGACCACTTCAATATTTAAAATAATATTTTCAGGTTCTGTTATTGTACTTCTTTTTCCCTCCTCTGGTGACAGACTTTCAAAGTTACAGGTATTCTCAAATTCAGGTATTATATTTGTATAAAGCTGGTTGGGATTATTAAATGTTCCATTTATACTAGGAAGAAAAGTTTCATGTTCAACTGTTTTGTCTACTAAACTAGGAAAAACATTTTCCATCAATCTGTTGCCATCTGAAATATTTACAGTGTGTGTCTGCAATAAGTCCTTGTTGGTATCTGGTATATTTTCATCACTCTTATAAGCACCACAAACTTGGTTTGAACTACATGGAGCATAAGAAGTACCATAAGCATCACTGCCTATGCTGGTATGTGAATCAATAGTGCATGCATGACCACAAGAATTAGGCATATTAAAATTGCCACGAAAATTATCAGAACTTAAATGTAGAACCGGAGTACTTAGTTCACATGCAGTTTTGAAACTGCCATGTGTTTCTTTGTACATTTCTGAGCTTTTATCACTGTCAGTAAATTCATCAATGGCACCCTGTGACCCCTGAACTTCTGCTTCATCATGTTTTTTCAAATGCTGCTTGGAACTTTCAGAATCATTCCATACTATATCCATCTTCCCATTATCACTTGAACCTTCCTTGCTGTTTTTATCTATCAAAGTTGTACACTTTGTAGCTTCTGCTTTTGAACTAAGATCCATATCATGATTCTCATATACACATTTTTCATCAGATAAGCTTTGTGTTTCATAAACATTTGCCATATTAATAAGATCTTTTCTGAATGAATCATTATTTTCATTATCTAGTGAGTCTTTCTCATACACATCCATTACAATGGTTGGGCTTTCTTCTTCTAAAGTTCCAAAAGAAGCTTTGTTTGTCTTTTCTTTTGTTTCATTATGCAGACCAAAATTATTTCCCTTTATTTTCTGTACAAAAATAGGTGCAGTAACAGTTGTATCTTGAGCAGTATTTGGTATAAGGCTTGTAGAATCTTCAGTTTCCTTAGAAATTCTTGCATCTTTATTCTCCTTGATGTCTTCCTTTGTCTTATATTCATTTTCATTTGTGACCTTTGTATCATTCCAGTATTTGATATCAGCTGAACAGTTAATGCTGGTTTCTTCTTCCTGTGTATGTGTATCTTTACTATCCTGCTCTGTATTGACATGTTGCTCATGTTTATTTGTCAATGTCATATTTACTGGAGTGCATGCCAGAACTGTTCTTTGTTGACTACATACTGCTGAACCACCTTCACCAATTTCATCATTTTCAAGCAAGGTAGTTTCAAAAGTTAACTCAGAAGTACATTTATCACTTTTTATGCTTTCATTTTCATTCTGAAATTCGCTGGATTTTTCTTCATTATATGATGTAATTTCAATGTTTTTACTCCAGCTCAAAGCCTCTAAATGTTTTTCTTTTGGTGAAATATGCTCACTCTGATCTTGTTTAATGTTAACATCATCTTCAGGAATAGCAATGTTTTCTATCAGAGGAACACTATCAAGTTCCTCCATCATGTCAGTACTGTTAATACTTAGAGTTCCAGTATGTTTTCCATCGGTGTTGACCTCAACATTTAGAAGTCTTGTTCTTAGATTGACAGTGCTATTTTCAATATGATTGTATGAGTATGTTTCTTTTTTATCTAAACTGCCCTGATCAAAAGCATCTTCTACATTTATACTGGAATCATCATCATTGGTAATGTCTTTATTATCAGAACCAGGCAACGGATGGACCTCCATTGAAGATGATTGTTGTGTCTGCAAATCATTGCTAATTGGTTGATTCTCTGCAGCTTCTCGATGATTTTCTTGTAGAATGTGATGGGGCTGAAGACGAAGTCCAGGCTGTTTCAGAATTTGCCAAAGTTTCCAGCAGAGGCAGTAACTAGTTCCCTTGTGTGTGACTTCTCTTGTTCTTACTATTTCCTTTTTGTTGCCTGTCAGTGGCCTTATCTGCAATAATAAAACACATTCTAGAGGAAAACTTTAACTCCATGACCTCATGAAAAGGTGTGTGTGTTCATGTGCATGCATCCATGTATGTGATATTGTATTACTAGTAAGTAAATAAGTAAGTAAGTAAGTAAGTAAGTAAGTAAGTAAAGTAAAGTCTTTATTTAACGAGGGTAACAACATATAGCATAAACATTTGCATGCACTAGCTAATCTTCCATGAGGCCCTCAGAGGTATTTGCAGATGTACAAAGCAACAATTGCCTACTGACCTTACATCTGTGCAAGGAAATGCATGAAAGGTGAACCAGAACTGTTGCATGACTGCATGGCTCACCTGTTTCAGGCCTTCAAAATATAAGATAAAATCATTGAACCATGAAATATAGGTCACAATGACCTAGATATAAATTTAAGTCAATCATCAGGGCACATGGAACATATTCCAAGTATGACATTTCTACAGGAACAAGTGTTCAAGTTATAAGGCAAAATCATTGAACCACGAAAATAGGTCACACTGACCTAGACATGTTTTAAGTCAATCATCTGGTCACATGGAACTTATAATCAAGCTTCTCCATGAAATAGTATTCAGAACATATGGCACAATCACTGAACCATGAAATGTAGGTCACACTGACTTAGATATATTTTGAGGTCACTCATCAGGTCACATGGAACTCATAATCCAGGTATGACATTTTCTTCATCAAATAGTATTCAAGATATAAGGCAAAATGTCAACTTGAAATATAGATCACACTGACATAATAGATATAATTATTTTGAGGTCAATCATCAGGTCACATGGAACTAAAAATCCAGTATGACATTTCTCTGTCAAATAGTTTTCAAGATAAAAGACAAAATCACTGAAACATGAAATATAGGTCACCCTAACCTAGATACATTTTGAGGTCAATCATCAGGTCACATGGCGTCTCTTGCCTGGTGCCTCCAGTTGACCTGTCTCATGAGCTACGTCGGTCTGTGTGTGCTCGGAGGGGGATGTGCTGTGTTTGCCGGGTCTTGACCATCATCCATTTCGGTTTCAGAACATTGAGGTTGAGACACACTGATGAAGATTAAATATCACACTAAACTTGGTTTAGTTAAGCCTAAATGGAACTAATATCCCAGGTGCGACATTACTCCAACAAATACTCTTGAAGATACAAGATAAAATCACTGAACGGTGAAATGTAGGTCACCATGACTTCACCTTTTTACACTTGTACCAATATTTTTAATGTCACATAGTTGGCTGATATATAACCCAGTGTGTCTATAACTTACTACTTTCTAACATAATGGAAATGCATATAACATATTACAAAGGTGTCCTAGAATTTGACCCCTAGCCCGCAAACCCCCCCCCCCCCCCCCCCCCCCAGGTATTAACCCAGGGGCATGTTCCTTTGGAATCTCAGAAGACCCACCCAGGTACCAAAGTTGTAAATATGAATGCTCTCTGATGAGTGATTGTCGAGATATAAGCATTTGAAAAACTTAAACAAAGAATTACAAAGGTGTCCTAGATTTTGACCCCTAGCCCCACGCCGGGGCATGAACCCAGCAGTATATTCTCTTGTAATCTCATAAGACCCTCCCAGGTACTCAAGTTCCAAATATGACTGCTTTGAGACCAATGACTGCTGAGATATAAGCATTTCAAAAACTTTTAATGCAGTGTCGGGAACGGGAACGCAAACGCCGATGACCGGAGTGACAACAATAGCTCTCTTTGTACTTCGTACAGGCAAGCTAAAAAAGTGACCAGCATATAATTATTTCTTCAAAAGACAACCTTTCCACTGCAAAGTGACATCAGCACTTTACATGTATCTGAAAATGCCACTGTCCTGCTGTTTACACTTTGCAGGTGATGTCAGAATAACCAGTAATCAGGAGTAAAATGTCCCAATGTTTAGGCTAAAATGGTATATTCAATTCACATGATTATATGCAATGTATACAATACTGTGTATGTCCAAAATAGATAAGGTGTCTGACTCACTGGAGATTCTGGTTTGAATCTCAACAGAGGAAACATTCAAAATGTTTGTTGGTTCATGAAAAAGTGGTTCTAGTGTGACCCTTATATTCCCTTGTCCTGGCGAACCATCATAACCCATACCTTTGCAAACAGTGTAGATCCAGATAAGATGGCCATCTGATCAGTATCTACTCTTTTTGCCTTTGAGTTGGCAAATTTGAATGAAAACATATCAAGTAATTTGATTGGTTGATAGTCAGAAATGGGTGTGGCAAAAGTAAGCTTTGGGAGGCTTGTGTAGTGAAAAAAGAGAGGCTTGGACTCTAACCTAGTCATAGTGGATGAATACCATTCACCTTTTAGGCCCTTTTACCATTGAAAAACACTTACCTCCAGAATAGCTTGTAGCAAACTTGCACAAGTGAACTCAGATTCACAGGTGTTGAGGTATGTCAACAAACAACAAACTGCATGATCGGCCAACTTAATCACTTCCACATCACTGTATAACATCATCAGTTGATATTCAAAAGCCACACTCAGCTCTTTGGCCACCTCTATCACTGTAGCTTCAATGTCATTTTCAGGAACTGCATCTAAGTGACATAAAATCCTTGCTGCCTTTGTCCGCTGAACAATCCTGTACACCCACTGGAACAGTCTAAACACACTGACTCTTGCTCCAAAAGACCAGAATGACTTGCAGTAGTCAGCTGATGTAGAATTTTCCTGGAGAACAAGTTCAATGTCATCATCAAAACTTTTACTTGTGTGTAAAGAGGAACCATATCCGCTGTCAGTTATGTTGACTTTGTTCTTGAGCATCAAGTTTTGATATTTCTGTAATTTCTTCATGAATTGTCGGACCAGTGCTGTACTGAAAAGAGCCTGTCTCTGGACCACTTCTGCTACTGACCAGTCCATTGTGAGTGGACCCTATCATCTCTGGTACTAGATGGTTTCTGGAAAATGAATAATGATATACATGTTCTGTAATGATCCTAAGTATTGGGATATTGGGACAGACAGGCCTGAGCAAACAGTGTAGACCTTGATCAGACTGCTCCTAACAGTGCAGTGCTGATCAGGGTCTACACTGTTTACTATTGTGTCTGCACTTTAGGGATCCTTGCTGGATTGTGAAACAAATTTGTTTACTCTTATCATGCTGTTCACGACAACCCATATCTTTGGAAACAGTATAGATCCAGATCAGATGGCTTCGGAAGAAGCCATCTGATCAGGATCTACACTGTTTGGCATTCAGTTTATGAATTTGTAGCAATAAATTACATCAAGTAATTTGATTGGTTGGTAGACAGAAATGGGTGTGGCTTAAATGAATATTCGGCACGATAAGGGTTAAAATCTTAGGAGAATTACACCAAGTCCTAAAGGTGTCTGAATTTTTAGGATTGTTATGGTACTCATCAGTCAATACCGTATTTGCCCTAATTAACCCTTATCTTGCTGAATATTCATTTAAGCCACATCCATTTCTGTCTACCAACCAATCAAACTAGAGAAAGTGACCAGTGGGTCGCATATACCCCCGGCCAGTGCCACCCTCTGATATAACTTTCAAGCTTGTATGTAACATGAATGAAGAAGTCAAGAAGCTATAAGAATCTATAATGTGCTTATAAAATCTTTGAACTGGTATGCAACATTGATGCAAGTATCAATTGAATTTGTCTTAGAGTTTAGAACATTATGTAACAGGCATCTATAAACTTTGTCATAAAACTTTAACCAAACGTAAAATATCAACTAAATCTATCAAAGGGTTCAGAAGATACAACCTCTTAGAAACTTTAACCAAAATGTAAAATTTCTAGGTCTGTGACCTTGACCTCAAGGTCACTGTGTGTGTGTGTGTGTGTGTGTGTGGGGGGGGGGGGGGGGACATGCATCAATGAAATCTTTAGACCAGTATGTAACTTCAGTGTAAGTATCAACTAAATCTATCATAGGATTCAGAAGATACAATCTCTTAGAAACTTTAACGCAAAACTTTAACCAAAATGTTAACAGAAGGATGGACGGATGCACGGACTTTCTCACAAATGGATAGTTATGTGGCTATTTTTGGCAGGATCGATACTTAAGTGGCTACTTTTAGCCACAGAAAAGAAGTATTTTCGGTGTCTAACGGAATAAATCCCATTGACTTACATTGATTCTGTCCATTTACATAGACACCTAACTATCCATTTGTTGGCGCGGACAGACGGAAGGACGGAAACATGGACGGACGGAAGGACGAAAACTATATACCCCCATAGCATACTTCGTATGCTGGGGGTATAATAACTTGATGTAATTTATTACTACAAATTCATAAACTGAATGCCAAACAGTGTAGATCTGGATCTACACTGTTTCCAAAGAAAGGGGTTGTCGTGAACAGCATGATAAGAGTTAAATCACCTGTTCTAATATGTGATGCCTCATGAGATTTTGTGCCCAATTCAGACATTACGTAGAAGCCTCCGTGGTCGAGTGGTTACGCTACTCGCCTTGTAAACTAGGGGTCGCAGGTTCGATCCCGGGCTTCTCCAGACTTTCGGATGAGTCTTTAAACCGAGGTCCCGTCTCCGTATGACCTTAGCTGTTGGTGGGACGTAAAACTGAAACACTCACTCACTCACTCAGACATTACGTCATTCTGAGAAAACGTGAATAAATTGTGACATCATAGTTGACGTAGCTAATTTATAGCCCACCTGTTGCTAATAATACTTTAAACAAGAGCCTCTTATTTTATAAATTACAAGTTTGCATAGAATTTATAAGCAAAAATAAAAAGACGGTTTTACTTTTCATACTTGGAAGATATGATTGAGAGAATATGACGAAAAAGAATTTCAACCGGTAATACTGACTATGCCTTTGACACTATCAAGTTATAAATCATCCATATTGGTACATCACCCTTTAGCTCAGTAGGTAGAGCACTTTCCTTCCAGGCAAGAGATCACTGGTTCAAATCCAGAACTGAACGCTTTTTTTTTCAGCTTCATATTTTATTGTCGAATTGTTGCCAGAGTTGCATGCCTTGTACACCATATATGGTCACCGAAAGTTCAAAGTGCGAAAATAGTATTTCTCTGATAACTGTTTGTTTGTTTGTATTGGAGTTTAACAGCCCAGTCAACACTATTTAGGTCATTTTTCAGCTGGGCAGTTTAACTATCCACACTTTTCCTGGACAGGCTAATACGTAAGCTGTTAACTAGTACAGTGCACGTTCTTTTGCCAGTAACTGACAACTGCCCTTCTTGAATCTGCGGAAGGGAGAGAATGACAATAGAATAGATTTCATGGTCAATCTCCACAAAAGAATGTTGCAGACCCCGGCAGGTATCAAACCCGCGTTCTCCTGATCGCCTTTGGGACTGTTCAAAAGTGGTCTTAAAGACCATTTTTGAACAGTTCTAAATGTGGTCTTAATAAAGAATTTTACCTTATTTAAGTTATTTGCTACATGTACATGTACCTCCAGCATTCAACATTTTTCCAAATTACATGTTTGTTAAGCTGACAAAAATGCTTCATTTTACATGTGACCAACAAAAACTCAGATACCGATCAGTCTGTGAAAATGTTGTGTGCTCTTATTAACCCTTATCCTGCTGAATGAAATAGCTTATTGACTTTCGGCCAACCAAACTATAATTTTTTTTTTGGGGGGGGGGGGGGGGGGGGCAAAACACAGATGTTTCCCCCATTTTTGACCTCAAAGTATAACCTGACATTGGAGGAATTGACCCGGTTCTTGTGTGTGACACATCAACTAATGAAGGTGAACATTTCTGCAAAAGCAACTTTAATAAAACTGCAAGAACTGCATGATGCCACCCCACCACAAGTACATCAAGCAAGTGCCATATCAAAGTGAAAAAGGAATTCAAAGTAAGGATGCATTATTCTTTCCCTTAATAAAGTTGACAGGAATACATGACTGAGATGACTATTTTCAATGTTCAAAGAGCCGTGGCTCCAAAAGAAAGTACGGTAAACCACAATTAAAACTCCATTTTCAGTCTATGGGGGCCAGTGCCCTTTAAAAAAAGTCAAGGTCTTCAAAATCTAGGCCAATCTTTGGTCAATTGCAATGATATTTTGTACCAATTTAGACCATATTCATTGATGTGTTCATGAGATTGGGTGCAGACAAGCCATTTTTGGCCCAAAATTGACAATTTTGGGGGGGCCTGTGCCCTTGAAAATAAGGTCAAGGACATCAAAACCTAATGGCTGTTTTCCCCCATCCTAGCGATGTAACCATGCAAGTTTGGTCAGAATCATTCATAAGGTTCAGGAAATATAGTGCTTCAAACAGACTACATGACAGAAATGGCTCTGTTCATTGTTCAAGGGGGGATAACTCCAAAAGTTTGAAAATCAGTGTTATGGTTTATATGTTCTGCAGGTTGTCTAATAGTGCTCTACATATTTGTGAAGTTCCATGGTGGAAGTTCCATGGAAATATCTCAAACGGTATTGAAGTTATGGAGCGGACATGAAACTATGACAGAAATAGCTATGTTGAATGTTCAAAGGGCAACAACTCCAAAAGTAGGAAAAATAGAGTTACAGTTCATATGTTCTGCATAAAGTCTCATAGTGCTGTATATATCTGTGAACTTTCGTGAAAATATCTCAAACGCTATCCGAGTTATGGAGCGGACCCGAAACCATGAGGCGATGATGGATGTTGGGATGGACGGATAGGTGGACGTACGTACGTATGCCTGGACAGACGGATGGACGCATGCACGGACACTAAAAACTTTGGAGGGTATAACATAATACAACTACCCGCCATTTTTTGAATGGCAGGGCATAAAAAGTCTTGACCAGACTCGAAAAAAAGACACTTTTTTTTCCTTTGACCTTTAAGTATGACCTTGACCTTGGAGGTACCAACCTGTGTCTTGCACACGAGCCATCCTCCCACGATGGTTAACATTTCTGCCAAGAAATTTCAAAATCCATCAAGGAATAAGAAAGCTACTGACCCGACACGAAAAAAAAGACTCTTTTTTGACTGAGACTGAGCATGCTGAGTGTTTGGGTTTTACGTCTCCCCAACAGCTAAGGTCATATGGAGACGGGACCTCGGTTTAAAGACTCATCTGAAAGTCTTCCCTTTTTTTGACAGTTGACCTTTGAGTATGACCTTGACCTTTGAGGGGGGGGGACACATCATTTCATGATGGTTAACATTTCTGCCAAGTAATTTCATAATCCATCAAAGAATAAGAGAAAGTTATTGACCGTCCATGAATAAAAAGGCCCCTATCTTTACCTTTTACCTCTAAGTATGGCCCTGACATTGGGGATATGGACCTTGGTCTTGTGCAGGACACATTATCTAATGAAGGTGAACATTTCTGCAAGCTTACTTTAACAAGAGGCCCATGGGCCACTACCCTGACAAGGTCATGTGGTTTATAGTGTTACCATATACAGGCATGGTGCCCATCTTGGTCATGTGACATCAACAGGCTACCGTGAAATCAGTAAAATCCACTGTCTTGCCTTTTTTTCCATACAAATGTCAAAGTGACCAAATTTGACTTTGACATAAAACAGGTCAAGGTAATTCAAAGGTCATCATTTAAACAAACCTGGTAGGGCCCCCGAGTCCCTGATGCTGCATATCAAGTTTCAAGGTCATTGGATATTTGGTTCTTGTGAAGAAAATTTTCAAAGGTTTTTACCATATATGGGCATGGTGGCCATATTAGTCATGTGACCCAGTCCTTACGAACAAACTTTCCTTCCCACCTTCCCATAGAGGCTTTGCATGTAATTTGGTTTCAATCAACCCAGCAATTTAAGTGAAGAAGAAGATAAAAAATACTGAATCTGAGCCATCCAGGACAAAGATCGGTAAATGACCTTGACCTTTGGAATTGATAAATTTCCATCCAGTTGATTGCAAATATTATTTCTGATGCCACAAGCAACCATGCAAATAGAAAAATCCACTGTTTTGCCTTTTTTCTAAGTGACCTTGATTTTGTTTGATTTGAGGTTTAACTTCCCGTCAACACTGTATAGGTCATTTTGGAGACATTGCTTACGATTTTGTGGGACTTTTACCCGACATTGAGATGAAATGACATCTCAAGCCATGTAGCCCAATGAAACCAATAGGGTTTGTAAGCATGGACGGTCTGACTCGCACCGAATTGCCTGGGCAGGCTTAGATCCTCTAAGCACTTTACCAGTACTCGTGTGCAGGGTTGGTTTCAGCTCTGGTTGAAGCATCATGCAGCCCATCTATTTCTTCAAGCCCCGATGGACGGGGGCCTTAAAATGGTCAGAGTAGGTTCCTTGATCGCAATATGCTTCCTTTAGTGCTCTATACACCTGTATCGTAAAGGAGCTACATATGTATATGTATGGGCCAAAAACCATTTTTACATCAACCAAGGGCAGGTAACGCCAGAACCAGAAAGGTCAAAGTGACTGTCTTTGGCAATGGTGAAATTGTGCTACAAACTTTTGTTGGTAAATTCTGTGCATTTGTCACAAAAAAGGTCAGAACAAGTACATGTACATAAATCTTGCTACTGCTATGTAAAACAATATGAGCTACAAAAATTATAAAGCAGACGACATTTTTTTTTTTTTTCGTATTTTTCAGAGAAAATATGGATTGAATTTCAAGTTAATCCAGCAGACAATTCACATGTAATGACAAAATTTATAAGAAAAGAACACCTCACTGGTGTATGAATGTCATATGACGTGTCACCAGTAACAATGCTGATTCTGAACAGACTGAAAATGCCACCTGCTTGTCCTGATTGGCACTTCAAGGGCTAATGTTTTTCACTTGCTTCTAACCCATTGTGCCGGCCTCGTTGGCTCAGTCGGATGCGCGTCTGAATGGTGATCAGGAGGACGCGGGTTTGACTCCCGCCGGGGTCGGCAACATTCTTTCGTGGAGATTGATCATGAAATCTTTTCTACTGTCATTCTCTCCCTTCCGCTGATTCAAGAAGGGCAGTTGTCAGTTTCTGGCGAAAGAATGTGCACTGTACTGGTTAACCGCTTACGTATAAGCCTGCCCAGGAAAGTGTGGATAGGTAAACTGACCGGCTCAAAAATGACCTAAATAGTGTTGACTGGGCCGTTAAACTCCAATACAAACAAACAAACTAACCCATTGTATGCTAGTGGACTCTTCCATTGCTATACATGTATGTTTAACAAGTCCATTTGTCATATAAGGGGTGTCAGGCCTATTTTCTATTTTTTCATTCTGCTTTTAATTGAAAATTCTGTTAGCAAATAGTGCAGGCCCTGATCAGACACCGCTTTCTGCAGTATCTGATCTTGCCAAGGTACCCCTTTAGTGGTTTTCCCCCCACATGCAATGGATTAACCCTTTTTGTACCAAATGGAATCTTTTGTACCAAATGGAATGTTTTGAGCACTGTGACCGTATTCAAAATTTAGGGGTGTCAGGTTGTGTTTTCTTCAAAATTGATTTGGAAAATGGCTGAACGTTCTGCAAATAGTGTAAGCCCTGATGAGACGCCGCGTTCTGCTCATCAGGGCCTGCACTGTTTGCCAACTACCCGTTTTGGGGTTTCTGGTACTAAATGGTTTAATAGGGCTAGAGCATAAGACTTGAATTTCTCAAAGTTTATAAAAAGTTCTAAATAAAATCTACAAATATGAAAATATAACTAAATAAGTAACAATGCATGTACCTTTATGCCTCAGGATTTGAAACCTAATCCTATACTGATATCAAGCAACATCCTACTGTAAGTTGAGTCAGAATATTAAATCATGCATGTACATCTATTATTTAGTCTATTGATTCAGTATTATTGACATCCTCAGATCAATAAGTTGAGAGACAACTTGCCTCATTCAGCATTAAGATTAGCAACCTCTATATTAATCAATAGCATATTACAAGAAATTCCACGCCAGTTTATCTTGCCCCTAGGTAGACTGTGCCCCAGGCAACAGGGGTGTGGTGGGATGGGAGGATGGGGGTGGGAAAAGGGGTAAGGTAAACGTAGACATCATCAACAGTTATCACAAATCTGTTCTTCTTTACCCATTTTATACTGCTAACTCCAAAATGGGACACTGATAAACAGTGCAGACCCAGATTAGACGCTGCGGCGTTTGCCATTTTCAAAATATATTTTCAGGAACAGGGAACAGCTGCGCAGCATCTGATCTGGTTCTAAACTGCTTGCAAAAGTGCATATATCACGGAATAAGTCCCAGAAATTAAGAACCCCCCCCCCCCCCTAAATCCCACTTTATATAGAGAAAACTGGGGTTTACGGGGTATACATTATTTTTCTTATTTCTGCTCCAAGACATAGGTAATGGGTACTTGTTAGAACCCTCTCAGTGAGTCTGTTCTAACGAGCACCCACAACCTATGTTTGGAGTATAATGAATTTTCACTGGAAACGTAGCCATTTATGAGATGTGAAAAATGCACTATGTCACACTGGTGTGTTATTGTAATGTAACTGCTAACAATACAAACCTCACTCCCCTATAATTGGACATGGACCACTCCAAACAGATAAGCTTGGAGATTCCCTTAACCCTTATCTTGCTGTTCACGACAGCCCCTATCTTTGAAAACAGTGTAGATCCAGATCAGATGGCTTCTGAAGAAGCCAACTGATCAGGATCTACACTGTTTGACATTCAGTTTATGAATTTGTAGCAATAAATTACATCAAGTAATTTGATTGGATGATAGAGAGAAATGGGTGTGGCTTAAATGAATATTCAGCAAGATAAGGGTTAAATGATACATAGAATTACATAACTGATCTACTGCTTAGAGGATCTAAGCCTGCCCAGGCAATGCGGTGTGTGTCGGCCGGTCCATGCTTATAAACCCTATTGGTTTTATTGGGTGGCAGGGCTTGAGATGTCATTTCATCTCAATGTCGTTAAAAGTCCCACAAAATTGGAAGCAACATCTCCAAAATGACCTTTAAAGTGTTAATCTCCAAAATGACCTTTAAAGTGTTAATGGGGAGGTGAAACTTCAAGTCAAACAAACAAACATAACTGACCTACACCGCTTCCTATTAACCCATTTTATACTGAATAGAATCCTTATATCAGTATACATGTAGCACAAGTCCATTTCAAAAGTAAGGGGTTTCAGGTTGCAGCTTCTCCAAAATTTATCTGGAAAATGGCTGAACCTTTTGTAAGCCTGCAGTGTAGGCCCTGATGAGACGCTGCATTATGTGGTATCTGATCTTAGTATGCACTGTTTGCCCAGTTACCAATTTTTGAATTTCCAGTACAAAATGGGTTAATTGTACTGGGCATAAAATTGGTTAATTCTACTGATCTATGAAGGATTCTTTTTTAACCCTTGTGCTGCTGAATATTTATATATTCCACACCCACTACCGATTATTAACCAATCAGATTACTTGATGCAAATTATTGCAACAAATTCACAATCTGAATGGCAAACAATGTAGATCCTGATCAGATGGCTTCGTCAGAAGCCATCTGATCTGGATCTACATTGTTTCAAGGATAAGGCATATCCGGGATTAGCAGGACAAGGGTTAACAAAATATGTTTAAACCAAAAGATTCTTGGTCACGAAACCTCTCGCTACCACGGCTGTCACAGGTTTTTACCCTTAGGGTGCCTTGTATTCTCCCGCAGCTACGTCATCGATGCCTTTCATTCATAAAAAAAACAGCCCCCGCCCATCGGGGCTTGAAGAAATAGATGGGCTGCATGATGCTTCCACGCAGAGCTGAAACCGACCGCACACGAGTACTGGTAAATGGCTTAGAGGATCTAAGCCTGCCCAGACAAAGCGGTGTGAGTCGGACCGTCCATGCTTACATGATTTCATTGGGCGACAGGGCTTGAGCTGTCATTTCATCTCAATGTCTGGTAAAAGTCCCACAAAATTGGAAGCAACATCTCCAAAATGACCTATACAGTGTTGATGGGGACATTAAACCTCAAATCAATCAATCAATCATAAAAAAACCAGAGGCCAATGAGCCACTATGCTCACCAGAGCTCAGTGGGGCACTGCCATGTATTTTAATAAACCATGGAAGCCAATGAAATTTGGACCAAATACCTAGTGACTTCATAGGACTGATACATAGTCGCTTGAATGTGCTGTTGCCAGAAAACAGACAACAATTGACAATTGCCCATCTGCGGCAACCAATAGGCCTAAAATTATATGGGAGACAGACCACTGATTAAGGAATATTTCCATAAAAGTTTGACAAAATACAGTCGAACTTCAATGGCTGGAACACTTTTAGGACCTCAAAAATCTGTTTGAGACAGGGGTCGTTCGAGCCACTGAGGTTACTGTCAGGAGGCATAACAAGATACTTTTAGACATCTTTTCTGTGTTCTATAATGAAAATGTATGATGTGTGTACTCATTAGAATCGCCTCATTGAGGCAATTCTAATGAGTACACACAGCCTAGCAAATGTTGATGTGTGTACTCATTAGAATTGCCTCATTGAGGCGATTCTAATGAGTACACACAGCATACATTTGCTATGATGTGTGTACTCATTAGATTCGACTCACTGAGGCGATTCTAATGAATACACACAGCATACATTTGCAAGATAAAAGACTAAAATCTCCTTAATTATGCCCCACTATTTCCTATGTAGAGGATTTCGCTAGGGGCTCAAGAATGGGTTAGACACATCCATGGTTAACAAGCCATTGGTGTTCGAGCCATCATAGTTCTACTGTATCTTGAAAGGCGTAAATGTCTTTTTTCCATTTTTCAACATTATATGTCTATGGAAACACTTAACTTGCCAAAGTAAACAAACTAAAGAGCCAAATTTTATTCAAAACACAAAACCTGCAAAGGCAAATATGCTGAATATTTGCATAAATTCTCAGCCTCATAGAGCATATATGGTTTATGAGGAGATGATGTTTTAAGTATTTTTTTTTTACGGCGTAGCCGTTATGGTTTTGCTTTTGTCCTACATTTTTCGTTACTCCATTGGTCAATAAAACCACATGTCCAAGGAGATGACCATTTCATTGGTCAATGATTTGCATAAATAAATCTACTCAAAAAATACGACAGTTTACCAAAGTTTTAACCTAGGAGATGTTTCGTTTTTTATGTGAGACATGAATGAAAAATATATACAGTTTCGGCTTGCTCACCGTCTTGTCCTATGATGACCATACGTCATATGTATAATTGGGATTCTAGTGAATTCTGTAACTGCTGCGGTGAATAGCTATTTTTACCTAATTTCACGTGGTTGGTCTATATAGCGAAAGGAACCATTACGCGAAAGGAAGGTTCCTTTCGCGAAAGGAAGAATTTTCTGCGAAAGGAATTGTTTGTTTGATTTGAGGTATAACGTCCCCATCAACACTGTGTAGGTCATTTTGGAGACGTTGCTTCCAAGTTTGTGGGACTTTTACCCGACATTGAGATGAAAGACACCTCAAGCCCTGTTGCCCAATAAAACCAATAAAGAGATATAGCATGACAAAAACATGTAATAATCGCATTACAAATTGACAGATGTTTAATTTACAATATATGCTAAATAAAAGTTGCAGTGTGTCATTTGTCTTCAGCATACTTTATCTCCTCCATTTTAACACAAAATGGACATTTTAGAATATCATTAATGTTATATAAATTCTGAAAAGGAATAAGTGTAATTTGAGTTTTAGTTAGGTGCACATAAGATCAAGTTTCTGTCCGTTTGTCTGCTCATCCGTTTGTTCGTCCGTCTATGCGTTTACGTTTACCATAGCGACAACCCTAAATGTTAACCCTAGAATTTGTGTTCAAAAACAGTGAATGATAACGTTTTCTTATTTGTTGTGCATATGCTTGAGATCATATGCTCTTGAAATGAGGTCATGTTTTTAACCTTGACCTTTTACATTGACCTTAGCTCAAACAGGTGGGACACCGCCCTCTGCAAAGCTACTTTTCCTCGCGTGACATCTGAATTGTTTGAATACAGTAAACCATTTCATAGCTAGACAATTGTTGCTGTCACTATTGTAGCTCATATTGCACGACCCGCAGAAAAAGCGACCGACTGAAGTCGGTTGATTTTCTAAGAGTGCCCTAAAATCACCGTGTCATTCTGTCAGTCTGTCTCTCCGTCCGTACCCCGTTTGTGAAAATTGGTGATAGTGACTTAACCGCTTGGAATATTTAAACAATTTTTGGCTACTGATAGATATCAATGAGATCTAACCAACGAACTTGCGAAATATTACATTCAATTTAGTATAGCCTCGCCGAGGCGAAAAATGTGAAAATTTTCGAACTGCTTCTCCTCGGAAACCGTTGGGCCAATTGAAGTCAAATTTCATATGGAGGCTCTATGGGATGGGGGAAACCAAAATTTGCTCATGGGGTCCAGGTCACATGACCAAAATGGCCACCAAGCCATATACGGTCTGTCTGTCCGTCCATAACCCGTTTGTGAAAATTGGTGATAGTGACTTAACCGCTTGGAATATTTAAACAATTATTTGGCATACTGATAGATATCAATGAGATCTAACCAATGAACTTGCGAAATATGACATTCCATTTAGTATAGCCTCGCCAAGGTGAAAAATGTGAAAATTCTCGAACTGCTTCTCCTCGGAAACCGTTGGGCCGATTAAGGTCAAATTTCATATGGAGCCTCTATGGGATGGTGGAAACCAAAATTTGCTCATGGGGTCCAGGTCACATGACCAAAATGGCCGCCAAGCCATATATAGTAAAAACCCTTCAAAATAGTCTTCTCCAGAACCACTGGGCAGATTTCCATGAAACTTGATAAATAGCATCTGGGACATAGGCCCATCATAAATTGCTAAAATGGTGACCCTGGGTTGACCTTGACCTTCTTTGTGCCTAGGTCAAACTTTGACACATATGCTTTTGTATTGAAAAAGTGAGAATTCATTTTTTCCTGCAAACGATTCAGAAAACAGTACTAAAGTATAAGATATATTTTTGCTCCTTACGATAAGGCACATTTATTGGGGGAACCGTTTTAGGTCCAGGTCACATGACCAAAATGGCCACCATACCCATATATGGTAACACTCATAAAGCTAAAAGCATCCGGCGGTCGTGCACTTCAGCTGAAGCACTGGTATCTAAACAACCTTCCAATTAAATCTACGCCACATATCTTTTTTAAAGATATTTCTTGTTAAATTTATGTCCAAGGAAAAGTGCAGATCTGAGTCAGAGGAGCGGACTAATCTTGGTATATACTGTTTTCATCTTCATGTCAATCCGAAAACTTGGATTTTCATGGTGAAACAGAGTGAATCCCAACATTTATATACAGCAATTTTTTGTTTGATTTGAGGTTTAACGTCCCCGTCAACACTGTAAAGGTCATTTTGGAGACATTGCTTCCAATTTTGTGGAATTTTTACCCGACATTGAGATGAAATGACTTCTCAAGCCCTGTCGCCCAATGAAACCAATAGGGTTTAAAAGCATGGAAGGTCCGACACTCACACCGCTTTGCCTGGGCAGACTTAGATTTTCTAAGCGGTTAACCAGTACTCGTGTGTGGGTCAGATTCAGCTCTGCATGGAAGCATCATGCAGCCCATATATTTCTTCAAGCCCTGATGGGCGGGGGCTAATTATATACAGTAAAATTACGCTATTAAGACCACCTATAATTACAATTATTTCTGCTTTAACAAGCTCATTTAAAGGGAATGCAGTTACTCTTTCTTCGTGTTTTCTGCACACAAAGTCCTCTGGTCAGGGACCACCTTTGGGACTGTTCAAAAGTGGTCTTCAACAGTCCCAAAGGTGGTCTAAATATAGGAATTATACTGTATTACATTATAATTTTCCTGTGAGCCTGTAAATAAATATCCAAATTCTGTTTGTAATCGCTCAGTATTTACAATGATCTAACTTACATGAACATGTAATAATGTATATAGTTTTGATGTGATAAGTCTCCGGGACAATAATACATTGCTCTGTTAACCCATTCAGTACCGGAAACCCCGAAACGGGTACCCTGGCAAACCGTGCAGACCCAGATCAGATGCCACAGAACGCTGCGTCTGATCAGGGCCTACACTGTTTGCAAAACGTTCAGCCATTTTCCAAATAAATTTTGATGAAAACACACTCACAGTCTGACATCCCTAAATTTTTAAATGAACTCCTGCTATATATAAGGAGGATGATTCCATTTGGTACAAAAAGGGTTGAAGCATAAATAAAAGAGACTATTCTAAAATGTCTAAACAGTATATCAAATCTTCATTCGGTCAGAACAGATTTTCCTTCAGAGTAGTGAACCCATGGAACAGTTTATCCTATGCTACAGTAACAGCATCAAGAGTAAACATTTTCAAATCCAGTTTAAATAATGACTGGAAAGGTAGAGACGATAAATTTTTCTATCAGTGAGCTTGAGCAACCATTCAGACAACCCAAGGACAAATGTGTATTATTAAAGAAGATTAATGTTAATTTGGGCCACTGCAGGATCCAAGTAAATTCCAGGTAAAACAGGACTATCTATTTTTAGGTCCACTTTCAATTGGGCCACTGATCAAAATACCCACTTAAAGGGAATTGCTCATAGACATTTCTGTAGGCCCATAACCAAAAGGCTGGACACTACATTCGCCATCTGGATAAATTTGGCTGCCAGAGATCAAACAAAATATTAAAATACTTCAGCAAATCTGTGATATCTCCCAGATCATGTGGGAGGCCCCCGCATTTGAAGCATATCTCATGCTCTCCCGTCCGGGAGACAGAATCTCCCGCATTTGCAATTTTCCTGTCCCCGATTTTTTTCCAGAGCTACCATTTGCGGTAAGCGGTAACAGACTGAAAATTTTCACTTCTGAAGGCAATTAACAGATAAGCAGGAGAATATATGGGATACATAAACCGTAAAGATCAACTTTAAAAAGCAGATAATCCTTTCGGTTGGGTATAATCTGCAGACCAAAGCTTGCAGACCTTTGGACCATGGACCGGTCTGCAGTGGACCAAAGGGTATAATCTGCAGACCAATAACCTTGCAGACCAAGATTTATGCAGACAGAAATAATCAATATATCATATATAGATTATAAATATTGAATTGAAAAGAAATAAAAACAAAAAGTTTGTTTATTTTAAATGTTTACTGCAAAATGTACTTGGATATTTATTTTTGCAATAATAATAATAATAATAATAATAATGAACATGGAAAATATTATCTAAAAGCAAACATTCTCATAATCATTGAAATGCTATTCAAATAATTTAGTTTGAAGGAAATTAGGCATACCGGTAATACTTCCATGTGATATAATGCTTTCTTTCAGGGTTAAAAATGGGATTATTATGATGGAAATGTATGATATTTATTCTTATTTCTGCTTGTGGTGCTCTTTTGATCTGCTTCATTGAGATGAGGTTCCTACAACACTTTTTAGCTTAGAAAAAACTGTTTTTTGTTTGTTTTACAATTTTAAACCCCATTTCTCTCTGAAGAAAATGTGATCAACAATTTAAAGGTTTTAATTTTATGGACTTGTTGACATGAAAATGAACAGATAATTTTTCCTAGTTTTCCAAGAACAGGTGGGCCTTACGAAAACTCTTCTGTATTATTTAATATTTATATAATATTTTCCAGGCATAGGTTGTGGGTGCACATTCAAAGCACTTCATTGTGGCAGATCTAACAAGAACCAGCAACCTGGATCTTGGATCTTGGATCAGACATACCCCTGAAAACCCGAGTTTTCTATATACAATACGATAACACAGCCGTGAAACATAGTGCATTTTTCACATGTCCAGAATGGCTACTTTTCTGATGAAAATTTGTGATATTTTTCTTATTTAATTCTACAAATTTAGGCTGTGGGTGCTCGGTATATTGAGGGCAGAAATAAGGAAAATCATGTATATCCCCAGTTTTCTCTATATAAAGTGTGGTTGTGGGGGGGGGGGGTATTCATTTCATGGACTTGTTCACTGACTTTTACAGGGGTGTTCTTCACATGGACTTATTAACATGATGGAACCAATAATCAATCGGTAACCCTCTTTATGACACTGATCATTATAAAATGGTTTAGTTTTTTTTGTTTGAGTTGAGGTTTCACATCCCCATTCAATATTATTTAGGTCATTTTGGAGACATTGCTTACGATTTTGTTTGATTTTTACCCAACATTGAGACAGAACGACATCTCAAGCCCTACTGCACAAAAAACCTCTATGGAGAGTACTACTGTTCCAATTTTACTGGACAGGCTTAAACCTTGTACACGGTTTACCAGTACTGAAGTTCAGCCTGTTTCAGCTCTGCATGGAAACAAGATGCAGCCCAATCAATTTCTCCAACAATTTCTCCAACCCCGGATGACGGCCCCCGCCCATAGGGGCTTGAAGAAATATATGGGCTGCACGATGCTTCCACGCAGAGCTGAATCCGGCCCGCACACTAGTAGTGGTAAACCGCTTAGAGGATCTAAGCCTGTCCAGGAACCGCGGTGCGAGGCGGACCATCCATGCTAATAAACCCTATTGGTTTCATTGGGCGACAGGGCTTGAGATATCATTTCATCTCAATGTCGGGTAAAAGTCCCACAAAATTGGTAGCAACGTCTCCAAAATGACCTTTATAGTGTTGACGGAGAGGTTAAACCTCAAACAAATCAACCCCGGATGGGTGGGGATGCAAAAAATAATTCAGTTTAAAGATGGATCTAAAAGATACACATAATTATGTATAGAAAAATGTATCTTGTGTTTTTCCTTCTAAAAATCTTCGGGAAAAATCCTTAAAAATCTATGGGATTTTTTTTTTATTATTATTTGCCATATAACACATTAATTTTTATTTTTAGCTCACCGTCACGTAGTGACGAGGTGAGCTTTTGGGATCACTTTTTGTCCGTCTCCCGTCATGCGTGCGTGCGTCCGTGCGTAAACAATTTCTTCAAAAGACATATCCTCCTAAACCACTTATCAGATTTTAACCAAACTTCACAGGAATGATCCTTAGGTGGTCCCCTTTCAAAGTTGTTCAAATGGTTCCGGTCCGTTGCACATCTGGGTCACAGGAGCCCAAAATAGATTTTTTTCACCAAAAACTTAAAAAATCTTCTTCTCTGAAACCACAAGGCCCAGGTATTTGATATTTGATATGAACCTTCATCTAGTGGACCCCTACCAAGATTGTTCAAATTATAGTGCTGGGGCCAAAAATGGCCCCGCCCTGGGGCCCTTTGGTTTTACATGGGCTTATATAGGGAGAATCTTTAAAAATCTTCTTCTCTGAAACCGCAAGGCCCAGCTCTTTGATATTTTGTATGAAGCCACATCTAGTGGACCCCTACCAAAATTGTTCAAATTATAGTACTGGGGCCAAAAATGCCCTGGCCCGGGGGCCTTTTGGTTTTACATGGGCTTATATAGGGAAAATCTTAAAAAATCTTCTTCTCTGAAACCGCAAGGCCCAGGTCTTTGATATTTGGTATGAAGCTTCATCTAGTGGACCCCTATCAAGATTGTTCAAATTATAGTGCTGGGGCCAAAAATGACCCTGCCCTTGGGCCCTTTGGTTTTACATGGGCTTATAGAGGGAAAATCTTTAAAAATCTTCTTCTCTGAAACCGCAAGGCCCAGGTATTTGATATTTGGTATGAAGCTTCATCTAGTGGACCCCTATCAAGATTGTTCAAATTACGGTATAGTGCTGGGGCCAAAAATGCCCCCGCTCGGGGGCCCTTTGGTTTTACATGGGCTTATATAGGGAAAATCTTTAAAAAATTTCTTCTCTGAAACCACAAGGCCCAAGAGTTTGCTATGCGGTATGAAGCTTCATCTTGTGGACCGCTACCAAGATTGTTCAAATTATAGTGCTGGGGCCAAAAATGCCCCCGCCCCGGGGCCCTTTGGTTTTACATGGGCTTATATAGGGAAAATCTTTTAAACTTTTCTACTCTGAAACCGCAAGGTCCAGGTCTTTGTTATTTGGTATGAAGCTTTATCTTGTAAACCTCTACCAAGATTGTGCAAATTATAGCCCTGGGGCCAAAAATGCCCCCACCCGGAGGCCCTTTGGTTTTACATGGGCTTATATAGGGAAAATCTTTAAAAATCTTTTTTTCTGAAACTGCAAGGTCCAGGTCTTTGATATTTGGTATGGACCCCTACCAGGATTGTTCAAATTATAGTGTTGGGGCCAAAAATGCCCCCGTCTCGGGGGCCCTTTGGTTTTACATAGACTTATATAGGGAAATCTTTAAAAATCTTCTTCTGTGAAACCACAAGGCCGAGGTCTTTGATATTTGGTGTGAAATTTCATCTAGTGGTCCGCTATCAAGATTGTTCAAATTATAGCCCTGGGGCCAAAAATGCCCCCGCCCCGAGACCCTTTCGTTTTACATAGACTCACATAGGGAAATCTTCGAAAATCTTCTTCTCCGAAATTGCAAGGCCCGTGTCTTTGATATTTGGTATGAAGCTTCATCTAGTGGACTTCTACCATTAGATTGTTCACATTATAGCCCCCGGGCCACAAATGCCCCCGCCCCGGGGCCCTTTGGTTTTACATAGACTTATATAGAGATAATCTTTGAAAATCTTCTTTTCTGAAACCGCAAGGCCAAGGTCTTTGATATTTGGTGTGAAGCTTCATCTAGTGGACCTCTATCAAGATTGTTTAAATTATAGCCCTGAGGCCAAAAATGCCTCCGCCGGGGTGGGGTTGGGGGGGGCATTTGGTTTTACAAAGGCATTTGTAGGGAATATCTTTAAAAAAATCTTCTTCTCTGAAACTGCACGGCCCAGGTCTTTGATATTTGGTGTGTTGCTCCATCTAGTGGACCTTTGCCAAGATTGTTCAAATTATAGCCTTTGTCGATATTTGGTATGAAGCTCCACCTTTTTAGACCTCCCTCAACATTATGCACATTATAGCCCTGGGGTCAATAATGGCCCTCCCTGGGGCCCACTTGTTACTCCATGGATCAGGTGAGCAATCCAGGGCCATCATGGCCCTCTTGTTGTTCAACTAACTAACATGGTTTCAACTTCCGAATTTCAACATTGGCGTATTTATTGGCCTATTTATTCAAGGAGTTGCTACCAGTTCTCTCTTCCCGCCACCTCTCGTTCAAGACACGTGGCCGTGTGTATAGCTCTTGTGTGCGGAGCGCAATGCTCCATGCCAGTGAGACATGGCCATTGACAAAGCCAAACCTCCAACGTTTACAGAGAAATGACAGGGCAATGATCAGACAGATCTGCAATGTCAAGCCACAGGACACTGTCACCATCAGGTCCAGTGAGTTACTTGAGCGTCTTGGCATTGAGAACCTGGACCTCATCCTGCAAGAGAGAAGACTTCGCTGGTATGGACATGTGGAACGCTCCAACGGTGCAATCAAGACTGCCTGTGACATACAGGTAAGTGGAAAGCGGGGGCCAGGAAGGCCCAAGATGACCTGGACGCAACTAACAGAAAGAGATTGCAGAGAATGGAAGCTCTCTGCTATCGATCCTCATGATAGACAAGCCTGGAGATCTGGTGTAAGATCTGCCATGCGTGCAGCAAGCCAGCTACCTGGAAGGGGGCCCACTTATGTGGACGTTGCCCCTGTACCTGCACGTTAATCAAAAATCCGTTGATGATGATGATGATGATGCGTAAAAACTAGAAAATTACTATATCACATTTGTGAGATATAGTGCATTCATTCATAGCTAAAAAACAGTTATTTTTCTGACCAAAATGTGTGATATTTGTCCAAAACAAAGGTTGAAAATGCTTTCTAGAACCAGGCGATTCTAACAAGTAATGTCAGTTTTGGCAATCTGGAAGAGTGCTCCCAGCTAGGACACGTCGCTAGGGCAACGTCAAATCAACGTCATTGCATTGACGTAGATTTAGCGTTGCATTAACCTCATGACATTGTAATGACGTCGATATGACGTCACAATTAAGTCATGTGCCTGCTGGGCTGCATGTCACAAAGTGTGTCGTCAAAAGTCCAGCGTTGGGACTTTTCCCCCATATTCATTTTAATTTCCTGGATTTAATTAATTAAATATTTAATTAATTATGAACAAGTGAGTACAGCAATGGAAGGTCAGGTACTGTTTCTTCCCATGAACTTTGCATTCTTTTCTTTTTTCTTTCTTTCTTTCTTTCTTTCTTTCTTTGTTTCTTTCTTTCTTTTTCTTTCTTTCTTTCTTTCTTTCTTTCTACCAAAGCCCCCGCCCATAGGGGCTTGAAGAAATATATGGGCTGCATGATGCTTCCACGCAGAGCTGAATCCGGCCCGCACACTATAGTACTGGTAAACCGCTTAGAGGATCCAAGCCTGTCCAGGAACCGCGGTGTGAGGCGGACCGTCCATGCTAATAAACCCTATTGGTTTCATTGGGCGACAGGGCTTGAGATGTCATTTCATCTCAATGTCGGGTAAAAATCCCACAAAATTGGAAGCAACGTCTCCAAAATGACCTTTACAGTGTTGACGGGGACGTTAAACCTCAAATCAAACAATTCTTTCTACCAATTTGCATTAACCAGGAGGGGGCACGAATGTTGTATGTTATAATTCTTTATCTGACTCTGAAGAATTGTCATCAATTCTATTGATCTAATTGGCTGTAAATTGAGTGGTATTGTGACATCACAGTTTTTGACAGAAATTTCAAGAATGATTGACAGGTCTTATGTAATAGCAGATACACTTCATAGCTGGTTTGAATAGACAACCAAAGAAAACAATATAGTCATGGTTCATTTATTGTTTCTTTAGTTTTGATTTTCTGCGGCTACCAATCTGGGTCTACACTGTTTACTCACAGTTAAGGAATTCTTTATTATGTATTTGTCAGCATCTATATCTTCTTGCAAACTTCTGAAACATTTTTTCGCATAAATGCAATGTGGACCCTGATCAGACTGCTCCTCTAGGAGAAGTCTGATTTGGGTCAAAACTGCAAAAAAAAAAAAAAATCTACCACATTGAGATGGTTCTAACGTGCACCCATTACCTAAGATTAGAATATATATAAGATTTCAAAAAAATACTTGAATGCACCATGACTCATGGAAGAATTAGCATAATGCCTTCCTCATCTTAAAAGTATAATATGAGTACTTTTACTGGAGGACCAGAGGACTGAGGACCAAGTCCTCTGGAGGACCAGGGGTATAATCTGAGGACCAAATACAGGAGGACCAGTGCTTATTGGCTATGATAACTGCTATGATTAGGCCAAAAAAAAAAATAGATGTGTTTCCGGTTTCCCGACCCTACCTAAGTTTTAGGCCCGACCCTAAATTTTTTATTGCCAAAAAAAAAAAATCGCGGGGCGAAACGACTCGTAAAAAAAATCGCGGGGCGAAACGGAACTACGCGAGCGGTTGCGGTTTATTTGTTCTAATTCGGTCAGTTTCCGAGCGTTTCGGTGTTTACTACTACTATTTCCGCAGAAATGCTCTATACAGTGTATAAACAAAATAAAAAATTAAGATGAAAAAAAAATTAAATCGACCTTCCCCACCTAATTTTTTTCAAGCTGAAACCTGAAACACACCTATTTTTTTTTTTGGCCTTACTGTTTATTGAAAATGACACCTGCTGGTATGTTTATCACCTCATGGGCATATACATACAGAAAGAAAAGGAAAAAAAGAAATATTAAAATAAAATAAATAAAAGGAAAAACATATTATTATGCTCTGGAAATTTTTCACCATAGAATTTTAAAAAATATATTTTTGGCATCATGTTTGATAAAAAAATTTAGTTGAAATTAGAATTTCTGTACTTTCTATATACTTGATATTATCTATCTGTTTTTTTTTTTTTGTGTTGTTTTTTTTTTTGTTGTTGTGTGTGTGTGTGGGGGGGGGGGTTTAATTCACAAACTGCATGATGAACAGTGAAGATCCTGATCAGATGGCATATTGTTACTCTTTTAAAAATGTTCACTTGAAATTAGAATTTCTCTACCATACGTACTTGCGATATACTTATATAATCTATCAGTTATAATCACAAAGGTCTCCGGACGTTAGCCCCCCAGGACGTTTGCCCCCCAATGACTTAATCTAAAAATGTACATTTGCCCCCAGTTGAAAATGCGAACCGGACATTTGCCCCCCAGAGCTTATTTTTGGTATGGACATCTGCCCCCCAGAGCTTATTTTGCAGGTGGACATTTGCCCCCCACTGCTTATTTCAGAAAGGGACATTTGCCCCCCAACCTGGCTAGAACCATCTCTAGATAGTTCTAACATGTTCCTACAAGCTTTGTTTTTGAGCAGAAATTAAGAAAGTAATGCAAACCCTTGTATGCCTTAATTTTTTTTCCGAAAACTTACAAGGATATTCATTTTACAGACTTGTATATAGCTACATGATAATGTTTTGACCAAGAATTAACCATCAGTGTATCCAGTGTAAAAACCACTTGAGTATAGGCGTCTGACATTGGACTCTCAGTGAGGCACAAACTCAATATATGGTTATGTAGCTGACTTGCTTAACCCTTATCCTGCTGAATAAATAAAGCATCTCCAATTGTTGACTATTAACCATCACATTCTTGGTATGTTTTTGTTAACTTAACAAATTGCATGAGAAACAGTATAGATCCCCATCATATTTGGCATCTGATCTGGATCTATACTGCTTTCTAAGGTAGGGGTTGTCCATAACAGCAGGTTATTACGGGATTTATATTTATATTGATGGAGTAATTTATTGCTTAACATCTTGTATTGCTGATGGTAATTAACCAATAACTACATTTTTTTCCTCCTTTGTATTAGCCCTGGTCTGTCTGGGGGGCAAATGTCCCTTTCTGAAATAAGCAGTGGGGGGCAAATGTCCACCTGTAAAATAAGCACTGGGGGGCAGATGTCCATACCAAAAACAAGCTCTGGGGGGGCAAATGTCAGGGTCGCATTTTCAACTGGGGGGCAAATGTCCATTTTTAGATTAATACATTGGGGGGCAAATGTCCTGGGGGGCGAATGTCCTGGAATCCACGCAATCATTCACAAACTGCATGTTGAACAGTGAAGATCCTGTTCAGATGGCATATTGTTACTCTTGAAATGTTCACTTGAAATAAGAATTTCTCTACTTTCAATATAATTAATACACGTTATCTGTTACATTCACAAATCGCATGATGAGCAGTGAAGATCCTGATCAGATGTCTTATCTGGAGCTAAACTGTTGTTATGCTCAGAATGTTTTCACTATAGAATTATATGAAATATCATTAAGATAACATTTCCATATGCCATAGAGCATTCTTACATTTTTCCATAATGCTATTTTTCCTGATGAGAACTTGTGATATTTTTTTATTTATACTCCAAACATAGGTTGTGGGTGCTTGTTAGAACCACCTAAATGAGGCATTCAAACGACTACTCACAACCTATGTTTTGGAGCAGAAATAAGAAAAATAATATATACCACTCTAAACCGCAGATTTCTCTATCTTGTTACTCTTTTAAAAATACTTTGTTGAAATTAGAATTTGTCTACTTTCTATATGTTTGTTCTAATCTATCTATCAACCCATTTTGTACCGGAAACCCCAAAACAGGTACCCTGGCAAACAGTGCAGGCCCAGATCAGACGCCCCAGCATCTGATCAGGGCCTACACTGTTTGCAAAACGTTCAGCCATTTTCCAAGTAGATTTTGAAGAAAATACAACCTGACACCCCTAAATTTTGAAATGGACTCCTGTTATATATAAGGAGGAAGATTCCATTTGGTACAAAAAGGGTAAATTCACAAACTGCAAGATGAACAGGTTAAAATCACAAACTGCAAGATGAACAGTCCTGATCAGAGCCTACACTGTTTGCAAAAAGTTCAGCCATTTTCCAAATAAATTTTGAAGAACCACTGAATTTTGAAATGGACTTGAGCTATATATAAGGTGGAAGATTCATTCAGTACAAAATGGGTTAAAACATGAATACATGTATATTGAAGACAATAGCTGTCGGGTTTGTTACCCTTTTACACACTAGTATCTTTAGTGGATGTAATAAAAACCCTTATAAACTCCACTTTTTACAGAGAAAAATGGGGTTTATACAGGTAAACATCATTTTCCTTATTTTTTTTCTAAAAAACATGTATATTGTGGTTGCTAATAAGAATTGCCCAATAAGGCCCTTTCACTCTTTAAATATATTTTCTAAAGTGGACTACAGACGCTTTCATGGAATTTGAATTGAATACAAGCAATTATGTGTGTAGGTTTTTACTCAACTTCAGAGAAAAAAGTTCATGTAATGAGTATCGTTGTAATGCCCACTTATTAAGAAAAATAGGGTTTATTGGTGACATTCTTCTCATTTTGTCTGCATGCATAGAATGTGTGTGCTCATTAGACCAAGGTGATTCTAACAAGTTTATCTCACGAGTACCCAAATCACGGAGTGGTTTTGAGCAAGAAACCAATACTACGAGCATAGTCGCCTAGTTAAAATGATTTTTTTTTATGAAAATCTTTTTTGATATTTTTATTATTTATACTGCAAACATAGATTTCTGCCTCATTGAGGTGATTCTAACTAGTACCCACGACCTACTTCTTGGAGCAGTAATAAGAAAGGTAATGTATGCCCCTGTAAACCCTAGTTTTCTCTATAAGGTGTGTTTGGAGGTGTTGGTGAGGGGGGTGGGGGGGAGGAGGGAGGCGGTTTTAATTTTGTGGACATGTTCACCTAATGACACCTTGTCACTTGGGTAAGTTATTGAAATGCCCAGAACTAAGATCATTTTCCCCCAGGTTCATTTTTCCTTGATTGTTACACAATAAAAGAAATAAACAATAAATTAATATACAATAAATAAATATATTCTAAAAAAAAAATAAAAAATAAAAAAAAATAATTTATCAAATAATTAAATAAATAAATGCTTATTTATGCGTCCTGTGTAAGAACTGCAATTGAAGTTCACATTTTTGCACTTTTCAGCTCAACATAAGAAAATTAATAATAAAAGGTCCTAATTAACCCATTTAGTACCGGAAACCCCAAAATGGGTACATTGGAAAAACAAAGTAGGCCCACAACAGATGCCGCAGATTGTGGCGTCTGATCAGGGCCTACACTATTTGCAAAATTCAGCTATTTTCTGAATAAATTTTGAAGATAGCATCACCGTAGCCCCTTTAGTTTTGATCGGATCTCTCTGAAACGTAAGATGGCTGGGGATAAAACCTCGGATGAGTTTGAAAACCGGCCAAGTCGGTCCATTTATCATAGTTACATCCCTTTGATTGCTGAAAATGCTGATTTTTTACCTTGTCATCACTGTAGCCCCTTCAGTTTTGATCGGATCTTTCTGAAACTTATATGTAAGGTGGCTGGGGATAAAACCTTGGATGAGTTCGAAAACCAGCCAAGTCGGCCCATTTACCATAGAGTTACGTCCCTTTGATTGCTGAAAATGTCGATTTTTTACCTTGTCATCACCATAGCCCCTTTCAGTTTTGATCGGATCTTTCTGAAACATATATTTGGGGGCTGCAGATAAAAACTCAGATGAGTTTGACAACCGGCCAAGTCAGCCCATTTATCACAGAGTTATGTCCCTTTGATTGCTGAAAATGTTGATTTTTGATCTTGTCATCACGGTAGCCCCTTCACTTTTGATCAGATCTTTCTGAAACTTAAATGTAAGTTGGCTGACAATAAAACCTAGGATGAGTTCGAATACCGGCCAAGTCTGCCCATTTATCATAGAGTTAAGTCCATTTGATTGCTGAAAATGCCTATTTTTGACCTTGTCATCACCGTAGCCCCTTTCAGTTTTGATCGGATCTTTCTGAAACTTATATTTGGGGGCTGGGGATAATAACTTGGATGAGTTTGAAAACATATTTCATAAAATTCTATGGTGAAAAATTTCCTGAGCATAATAATATGTTTTTCTTTTTATTTATTTTTGGATTGTGGCTACTCATTAGAACCGGCTGACTGAGGCGGTTCTAACAAGCACTCACAATATATTGGACTAGAAATAAGAAAAAATTCAAACATTTTCATCTGAAAAAGGTTAGTTCTAGAGATAAGATAGAAGCCATTTTAGATTGTAATACATGAATGTATTATGTTCTGTTTCCTTCAGTTTTTGAATTAGTTGAATAGCATTTCTCGGTGATTATGAGAATGTTTTTTTTAAGAAAAAAAATTTCATGGTATTTTATTGTTCCTGCTAAAATAAATATCTGACAATTAATAATAAGATAAAATAAATTTCGCAATCAACATTAAAAACCATTTTTTTTAAATTATTATTTCTTGAAAATGTTTAGTTTTAGAAAAAAAATCTATGGTTTTTATTGTTACTGCTAAAATATTTGACATTTTATAATCTGACATGAAATAAATTTTGCAATAATCATAAAATTTCTTTTTCATATCAGTATATATATAGTCTATAGAATATGAAATATTGATTATTGGAATTTGGTCTGCAAGGTAATTGGTCTGCAGATTATACCCTTTGGTCCACTGCAAACCGGTCCACGGTCCAAAGGTCTGCAAGCTTTGGTCTGCAGATTATACCCAACCAATCCTTTCTTCTGTTTCAGCTGACTGCACAGAATAAACATGATCTGGCTGCCAGTAAAGATTACATAAGCTGACGTAATTTATGTACCGCTATCTCGTGCGAGAGAGGTGCACCTGTATCTGAGTACCCGGTACAGATACTCAGTAATGTTTGTATGGTTACAGTGACATTTCTATTTTATTTATATTTAGCTTTATTAAGATTTAAATTAACAAGAATTCTGCCGAAGGCTATGTCGCACCTGTGGGGGCGCAAAGTCACCGGACCATGTAATCTAACCAAGGTCAAACATTGATGCTTCCATAAAAGTTGCCATTCCTGGATACAAGCTTGTACCAAGTATCATTAATGAAGCTCTAATAGTTATTGAACACAAGAGTTGATGCAATAGTTCGCTAAGTCAGTGAACCATGAAATTTAGGTCAATGTAAAATATGGATGCTTGCATTATAGTTGTCATCCCAGATACAAATATTTAATAAGTATCATTAATAAAGCTCTTAGTCTTATAGTTCTTTTGAAATGAATTTGACCATTAGGGTGAACACTAGAGTGGTCGCAATATTTCATGAAGTCAGTGAACCATAAAATGTAGGTCAAGGTCAAATCTAGATGCTTGCATTAAAATTGCCATCACTATATTTACGTTTGTACCAAGTATCATCATGCAGCTCTTATAGTTCTAGAGAAGTTAACATGACTAATAGGGTGAATGCAAGGGTGGTCGCAATATTTTACAAAGTCAATGAACTATGAAATGTAGGTCAAGGTCGAATATGGATGCTTGTATTTAAGTTGCCATCCCCAGATACAAGTTTGTACCAAATATCATTAATGAAGAGCTCTTATATTTCTTGAGAAATAAACTTGACCATTAGGGTGAATGCTAGGGTGGTCGCAAATGTTGATGCCTTGACAAACGGAGGGACGAACGAACGGCCGAAAAACCGGGTGCCTATATCACGCCATGCTAATAGCAGGCGCGACAAAAATGTGTGTATATTTTCCACTTTTTGTATCACTGTTTGTTCCTTTTTATATCACTCTCCCATACGTCTATTATTTTCATATTTTATGTAAAGTTAGAAATTTTGATTTTGAAAGTGGAAAATAGTTATTAGGTATTTACCAATCAATAACGAGTAATTATTAAAAGTCATGAAATCAACAACAGATTTTCTTATAGTGAAATTGCTCCCCTTGAGTAAGCTTTTCACAAGTACTGTATTTAAAAAAATTATGTGACAGAGAACTTCATGTTAGAGAAATCAATAATAAGTGTGCATTTATTTTGAATATCTAATACACATAAACCTCATTACTACACTATTCATTATATCAAGGTTTGAATGTAACAAAATTTACATTTTAACCAAATAGACTCAGCAATTTTTAATGACAGATTCTATCTGTCATTTCTAGCTATCCTGCATGTTGTAAAGTATACTGACGTCAAAAAGAAACGCTTCAGTGACCTATGATAGGGTGTATTTCATCAACTAAAACAAAGATTAAAAAAATTCATTTAAATCAGTGTAGGGTTATAAAGACTCGACATGACAATCCACAAATCGTTCAATTTTGTGAAAACTCGGCTTGGTAATCAACCGCCAAACACAGTCACTCTCTAAAAAAAGTCAGTATCGAGTGTGGCCACCTCGTCTCGCAATCACTGCATCCAGTCTCCTTCTCATGGAACCGCAAAGGTTTCTCAGAAGATACCAAGGGATACGTGCCCACTCTTCCCGAAGTGCAGCAGTCAACTCCCTGGCGTTTCTTGGCTGACGTTGACGTTTACGGAGCCGTCGCTGCAGAGCGTCCCACATGTGCTCTATAGGGTTACAGTCCGGAGAATATGCCGGCCAGGGCAGGACATTAATGTTTTTGGTCACCAGAAAGTCTCTCGTAACACGTGCCACATGAGGGCGAGCATTATCATGCTGGAATGTTAGACCTTGACGTTGCCGAAACAAGGGTCGAATCACAGGTCTAAGCATTCGGTCAACATATTGCCTAGCATTCAAGTTTCCGTTCACAATGATGAGGTCCGATTTGAAGTTGTGGTTAATTGCCGCCCAAACCATTACACCGCCACCGCCGAAGCGGTTATGTTCGAAAACACAGTTGTCAGCGTGACGTTCATAACGACGTCGATAAATCCTTATGCGTCCGTCGGCGATAGAAAGGTTAAAGCGTGACTCGTCACTAAACACTACGTTGCGCCAGTTGCGTCCACGGTTGTTTCTTGCCCAATTCAGGCGATTAAGACGGTGACGTCGAGTCAATAAGGCACCACGGTAAGGTCTACGGCAGCTTATTCCCCGGTCCCTCAGCCGATTTCGCACAGTATTACGACTTATTGGTCGACCACGATTGCCAACAACGGTATCTGCTGTAGATTGCGCCGTCAAATACCGATCACGTAGGTGACGTTGCCGAATGAAGTTGTCCTGTCTCACAGACGTCACACGCGGCGCACCAGAACGAGGCCTATCTGCTAGACTCCCTGTGACGTTTACACGTTGAACCAATCGAACCACAGTCGATCGCGCCACATTGAAACGCCTAGCAACGTAATCTTGTGAACGTCCACTTTCCAACATGCCTAAAGCTCGCGCACGATCTTCGTTACTTAGCCTTGGCATTTCCAAAATGAAGAAGTTTTCAATTTGCCTTTGAATTCCTGGTTTGAAAGCGTCTAACAAATCGATGTGCAAATGTGTTGGACCAAAAAGTCATGTATAGTGGTCGCACGGACTACCCGGGTAAATGGTCACGCCACCCATGTATGGGAGAATACAGGGTATCGAACCGAGACATTTCTGGTTCAGCGATTGCAGAACAAACTAAAACTATGGTGGACAATGTTTACCTTGTGGTTCGACGTCAAACAAAAACGTTACAGCCTGTTTTCGCTGATGCGTTTCTTTTTGACGTCAGTGTAGTTCCGGCTTTCTTAAGACTTTCTTCCAGCTTTGACCGCCAAAGAAATATGAGTCCGCCAAAATGTAGTCCTGCTTGGCCCAGTTATCAAAATTGTACATCCTATAATCGCAATACAAACTTGATATCTTGCTTACAAGATGTCTTGTTTACAAGCTTAAAATGCCCAAAGTTTCAAAGGGTCATAACTCAAGTAAACAAGAGGGCCATTGTTACATGTGGGTTTACGGCGTCCCGCAAACCCCCATGCTGACAAGACAACCGAGCGTGATCTCTGACAGGTGTACGGGCAGCTGTGGGGTAAGGCACAAGAAAGATGTTAAATGATTGACATGAATTATTTACAGTATCTACATACAACACTTACTAACACAAAACATCACAAATTGTTGCTTCTGTAGCCAACTCACGACGTCCGCTCCGAAGGCAAAACACTTCTGTGCTCGGAACGGGTGACGTGAATACCTACAGAAGCAAACAACAAAAACAACAAGAAAAACAAAAAAAGAAACAACACAAAACGCGACTGGCCAGTTTATAACTTTGGGTGAATCCCCCACTCGCGTGACACTTCTTCTCGCGAACTAGTAAAACTAGTCTATCAACATAATTGATTATCCTAGGATTAGCGATCACGTTTGCTGATCAGCCGTTTAGTGATCGTCCAAATAAGGTAAGTTGACCTCTTCCATGATCACATTTGTTTACAACGAACAATGATTTAGAAGAATCTGCTTCTATCCTGGTAGGCGCTGATTACGGCGGTCTGTCCGCCCTTGCTGGACCCTAACGCCTAGCGTCGTACCAGTACCTGCTGCTATGAAGCAGGGAGCAGCAGGTCACACATTGTTATGCCTGCAAATTACGATAACGGGACTAGAAACGAGTCACAAAACATACATGCTATATCATGATCCCCCTCCCGGAGAAGTAAGAATATGTTCATGCATACACCGCTATTGCGCATGCGCCGACCAGACATACAGGCTGATTAGTGCATGCGACAAATAACCGTACAGCAGAACTCAACTCGACTGTGCATCAAATTATCGGCACCCAGCGCTTGACACAATAATACTCAAAGTTCATGTTTCCTTACTGAGCACTACAGAAATCAATCAATGCTCACTACTACTGAGCATAATACTCATCAAATTTGTGCTCACTACATTATCACAAGTAAGAGGCAATTGAACAGACCACGCCTTTGCGCTACCTGGTCAGCCGCCAATTACAGGAAACATAACAATCTCTATTTCATATCCTTCTCCGCGACACGGCTCACAAACATAGCTATTCACAAATTCAATACATTAATAACAGATAGAAACTACAACAGAAGATTTTCATCTATAATCCACACATTTGTTAGTGTCTCATATGGGCCAACACTGTTTGCCGTAAATTCTCTCTATTTGGTAGGCACCCCGTCACAACCGTCCTCGCGACGCCGATGACGCAGCTGACGTCATCCCCGCCGCTCAGGCCGTTATGACGTGTGGCGACCAAATACTCCCACTTATCATCATCACGTTCTTTATATGTACATACATGCACAAACTGAGTTATCAGACAAAAACGGCATCATTACAAAATGAACTCGTAATTCTTCTTGAACAAAATTATTTCTAATCAACGTGAACATGCTTGTAAAATAAAATTCATTACGGTTCATCATCACGGATAACCCAACAGGCTCTTGTATGAGTTTGCCCTGATGATGAAGATGTGGTTAAACCCGTCTTAAGTTTACGTCCCCTCTACACCTAATATCATATTGGGACGGAACCACGGTTTTCCAACCACAGCCAGTCACAAGTCATGGATCAAACAAGTGACCCGGCGTTTATTAATTACATTCTACAAAAGGGGTCTAAAAGCCTAAATGAATCTAGAATGAGCGGGTGTCCAAACTTTACGTCTCACCAACATCTAGGGTCAGCATGAGACAGGACCTCACTTAGAAAGACTCATTCTACTACTGGAGAAGCCTGGGATCGATCCTGCGACGTCTAGCTGGCAAAGCTAGTAGCCTAATCACTACAGGCCTCAATAGTGAATTCAGAATAGGCTTCAGAAAGTTGGGGTATACTAGAAGTAAACCCCTCCAAAACCTACAAGCATGTTCATACAAAAATAATACTAAACATAGATTAAACATACCTTTCAATATACTTTCTATTTCCCCGTCACAATGTTGTGTTTACTCTTTACAACTTGACCTGCTGCTAAGGTGTCCGCTTTTTTCAGGGTTTATATATCTATGAATACTACCGGAAAATCATGCCCACTCGTATTACCTTGCTTTGTTCGTGGGGAAGTGGAGATACCGGCCACAAACAAAGCCAGATAGCAAAATCGAGTAGATAATGGATTTGCCTTCAAATAGTATATTTCCCATAGGAAAAATTGATGAAACGACCCTATAATCAATGACATGACTCCTGTCAAAACGAACACCCACACAACACGTGACGGGAATAAAAATCATATATGGCACAATTTGGCGGTTGGCGATTTTTAGGCAAATTCTATAGAACTCAGCCTTTTAGCGGCCCCCTGTATTGTAAAAACAGCTCTCTATAAACCACTCATGCATACATCGTATGATATGTGCATGACTTGTTCATGGAGCCGCATAGTTTGCGTACCATATTTCACCTAAAATATTTCACTCGCACCGCCCTACCATATATCTACTAAAATAATTTAGATGTGCATAAGCACCAGAGAGGTTTCCTATTCCATCTCGTAACAAAGGTTTCCCCTTTTGGAGAAAAAACAATCAGAAATGTTTTTTCTTTGTGTATAGAGATGGAATAGGATGAACCTATCTAAACAAGACAGCTATTTACACAACAACCGTGCGAAGAATTACCTACTAAGGTAGTCTGCCCCCAAATTTTCTTGGCCCCGAATTGCAACAATCCGAAATCTATACGGCTGTAGTTTCATTGCCCAACGCATAATTCGAGGATTGAGAACTTTTGCTGTTTGCATATACGACAAGGGCTTGTGGTCTGTCTCAAGCAGGAATTCTACTCCGTAAAGATACTTGCGAAATTTCTCAACACCCCAGATAATAGCCAAACATTCCTTCTCTATTACAGAATAGTTTTTCTCACGAGGCAAAAGTTTCTTGCTGGCATAAGCAATGGGAAGTCGTCCTTCCCCTTCAAATTCTTGGAGCAAAACGGCTCCTATACCAACATCAGAAGCGTCCGTCCGGAGTATGAACGGATTCCCATCATGAAAGATAGGAAGACGAAGAATAGGACTAGACGTGAGTCTATTCTTCAGGGTCTGAAAAGCCTTTTCATGATGGTCCTGCCAGTCTGTGATCTTGTTTGGTCTACTTTTCTTAGTTAAATCTGTCAACGGGGAAGCGATAGATGAGAAATTTGGAATGAAACGGCGGTAGAAACCAGCCAACCCAAGAAATGACTTTATTTGTCTCTTAGTAGAAGGTCGAGGAGCATCCTTTATAGCTTGTATCTTGTCTTCTTGCGGTCTAACTGACTGAGCAGCTACACTGTGACCAAGACATTCGATACTGCTATACCCAATCATACACTTGGAAGGTTTTGCCGTCAACTTGGCTGTCCTAAGTCTATCCAAAACTTCACGTAATGACGTCAAGTGGTCTTTCCAAGTTTCGGTAAAGATCCACATATCATCGACGAAGCTATCAACGTTAGAAAGTTCGGACAGAATCTTTCTCATCAACCTGCAAAATGTTGCTCCTGAGTTTACCAAACCGAAGGGCATAGTTTTGAATTGAAACAAGCCTTTGGGGGTTTCGAACGCAGTTAGGGGTTTTGCCTTAGACGTCATTTTTACCTGCCAATAACCTTTTGACAAATCTAATTTGCTAAAGTATTTGTGCCCCGACATTCTATTTATAACCTCCTCCATATTTGGCATTGGTTCTGCATCGAACTCCGTCACTTTATTAAGTTTACGGAAGTCAATGCAGAACCGCACCGAACCATCTTTTTTAGGGACAAGTACTACAGGGGATGAATATGGAGATATTGATGGCTCAATAACTCCTAAATCTAACATATCTTGAATTTCCTTTTCCATTACATCCCGTACTTTATATGGTATGGCATAACCTTTCGACCTCACTGGTTCCGTCGTCAGCAACTTTATGTCGTGTTCTATTTGGTCAGTTCGTCCAGGTACACTGGACAGTACGTCCGGGTATTCTTTTATCAACGTCTCTATTTCTTTACGCTGATCCTGCGTTAACATTTCTGAAATATTGACGTCCTTAAACGTCTCTGGTTGCTTTGCAGTAGGAAAAGCGCAATCTTCCAATGAGAATTCGTCAACGTCATCATTTTCAGTTGACGGAGTGGACTCTACAGAAAGCAAGCAATGTGACGTCACATTTTGACGTTCCACATATTGCTTCAGTATGTTAGCGTGATATGTGTTAACATTTCCATTGACGTCAATCTTATAATCCATTCTGTTCACTACCTCAACAACTTCATAAGGACCTTTCCATTGAAGCAATAATTTATTACTGTCTGTCGGTAGTAACAACAGTACTTTGTCGCCGACGTCAAATTTACGCGACCTCGCGCCTTTATCATAATAAGCTTTCTGCTTAATCTGAACCTTCTTTAAATTATCACGCGCTAATTTGCATGTCTGCTCTAACCGTTCCCTAAGCTCAATAACGTATTGATACGTCGAAAGAACTTGCTCATCGCGTACCTCTTCAGCCCATAATTCTCTTAATATTGCCATTGGACCTCTGACGTTACGTCCATATAACAACTCAAAAGGGGAGTATCCTAAAGACTCTTGTGGGACTTCCCTTACCGCAAATAATAAGGCTGGAAGATATTTATCCCAATCTTTTGGACGTTCAGCACACATGCGACGTAACATCTGCTTTAACGTAGCGTGGAAACGCTCTATCAGTCCGTTGCAAATTGGGTGTCTCGGACTACACGTTAACTGTTGAAGAGAAAGAAGTCTGCTGACTTCCTTCATTACCTCAGCAGTAAACTGTGATCCACAATCAGTCAACATTTCATCAGGAATGCCAACCCTACTAAACATTTCAATAAGCGCTTCCGCGACACGTTCCGTCTCAATACTCGGTAAAGCTATCGCCTCTGGATACCTTGTCGCATAATCTATCATGGTTAAAATATACCGAGATTTCCTATCAGATCGAGGCTCAATTGGACCAACTATGTCCACTGCCACCCTCTTAAATGGCGTATCAATCAATGGCATTTTTCCTAGAGGTACTTTAGTGACCCGACCTTTCTGAATAGTTCTCTGACAAATATCACAAGATTTACAAAATCTAGCGACATCACCGCAAATACCGGGCCAGTAAAACTCAGTTACAACTCTATCCAATGTCTTCCTAATACCCATATGTCCAGACATAAGCGTTTCATGAGCCAGTTTCAACACCTTTCCTCGGAAACTTTGAGGGACCACAAGTTGGAAAGAGACTTTGTTACCCTTGGTGAACTCCCTATATGCCAAACCTTTTTTCTCAATAAACCTAGTTTCACCTCGGTTTAAACCACGACTCACAGTCTTGTTCCCAGATACAACCCTTTTCCTGATGTTTTCCAAAGTTGGATCATCAACCTGAGCTTGCTTGAAAGCCTCCTTGTCATCGTTAATGATCTGATCGGGAACCTTAAGTTTTCTGTAAGGCTTCTCATCCTGCCTAGTTTGAGACCTAGTTACAGCCGCAGCTGAGAAATGAGACATATCAGGAAGTTTTGATCCATCAATGTTACCGATAACCAAATCGTACAACGTATCATCCATACACAAAGCTTCAGTTTTCCCAGTGAAAAAAGGACAATCAATGTCAATCATTGCCAAAGGATACCTTTGTGTGGATTCATCAATCAACGTAACATTTGATTCCTTCCCTATTAACTGACTATCCGAAACCAAACTTCTCCGAACGACACAGCCTGTACACCCAGTATCTCTTAATACAACCACCTTTTTATTATTAACCAATCCTTGTGCCGTCGGTAACCTTGCCTTTAAGAAGTAACAGACACCTTCCCTAGTTTCCTTACTACACTCTTCCCTATCCGAAATCAAAGGATCACCAACCTTATTTTCAAAAATACTTCCAATCTCATCACCTTTCCTAGTTACTTCCGTTTGACAAAAACTAACTTGGTGTGCTGCGCCACGTGGTGTGCTATTATTTTTACCGCGTCCGCGAAAAGACCCTCTAAAATTACCACGACCACGTGTATAACCACGACCTACATTCTGCGTATTCTCATTCTTAACCTGAGAACCTTGAGCCTCTACGCGCGTGTTAAAATTTTCTTTAACACCGCTATCCCCCACTCCAGTTGCTCCTACCTCTGCGCTATACAATTGTTTCCTGTCGGGGTTTTTAAAACATTTAATTGTTAAATGCCCCTTACCACATATGCTACACTTGATATCCGGTCTACCACTCGGTTTGTTCGAGTCAACTTTGTCCTGTTTACCCTGCGCTGCGCCTCTATTATCGCGTTGCCCCTTATTAATGCAACTATATACGCCCCCGCGCGCTTCTGCAAACAAATCTGCCTCCCTAGCCATTTCATCTAAATTACCAAACTGTTTTGGCTTCAGATGCACATACAGTTCTCTATTACATGACTCCAGGAACTGATCCCTTGCCATGAAATCACAGACAGCCGGAAAAGATTTTTCTATCTTTGCCATATTAAGCCATTTTTCTAAATAACTTCTCAGTCTACTACTGAACTGTATGAACGTTTCTGATTTCTCGGGCCTACTATAACGAAACTGTTTCCTAAATCCGCGCTCTGTCATGTCAAAATTCTTTAATAAAGCGTCCTTTAACTTTTCATAATCCGCCGCATCCTCATTTGACAACCGGTCATATACATCAAGTGCGCGCCCTTTGAGCAATGCACTTAAATACGCGGCCCAAACACTCTTATCCCATTTATTAGCCGTAGCATATTTCTCAAACCTAGATAAATAACTATCCATTTTATCTTTACCCTCTTCAAAATAAGGTAACTTAGGATCCCGGGCATGCGCCACCTTCTCAGCTTTTTGCTTTTCAAATTCTAGCTCGAGCTTCGCTCTCTGCATTTCTAACTGATTCCTTAATTCTTGGTGCTGTAGCTCAAACCCATGTTTTATTTTTTCTAAATGGGCCTCACTAATCTCTTTTGCCTCCCTTTCAGTCTTGATGCGTGCTATTTCAAGTTCCTTATTAACATTCAACATAGCTAGTTCATGTGCCCTTTCCTTTTCCTTTTCCTCTAACTTAGCTAGTTCATGTACCCTTTCCTTTTCTTTTTCAGCCCTTTCCTTTTCCTTTTCCTCAGACCTTAACCTTTCTAAATCCCTTTGCTCTTGCCTTTCTGCCCGCTCAATATCTTGCTGCTCCTTAACAAAACCTTGTAACTCCTTCCCCTCATAACCTAAGTCCTTTCCCATTTGCATTAAACGCTCCATTATTGATAACGTAAATCTCACGTTACTATCAAAACCACTATAAACTGATCAGTTATGATCAGTGATGATTGAATGGGCTTAACTAAAACGTTAAGATATGTGTTATACGCGTTAATCTAACTAAAACGTTAGTTATTAAAGCACACGCGATTTGAAATGTCAAATGCTTTCAGCACAGTATGACGTTGCGTACTGGTAGTCTAATATGACGTCATAAACTGACGACGTTTACAGTAAAATGCTACAATCCGAAGTTTCATCACATTACAAAACTCCGATCATAACAAGTCACCATTAATGTTTCTATTACGTCATACCTAACCTCAAGCCACAGCGTAAATATTAACGCTAACGTTATGTCAACGTCAGTAAATTGTTAACGTCACTACGTCAGAACCATGTGTGGGTAAGATCAATTAGTAGCTCCAATTTAACTTAGTAGAATGTCAGGTAACACAATTAAGTGGGGTCTACTTAAATTTTTCGTTACCAAGAAAAAGTGGGGTTTGCCTTGCCTTCCTGCTCAGAAATTATCGACTTGTCAGTATCCATTCAGTTGAATACATGGGTTTCGCACTTCATCAACGCAGGAAGGAAGATTCAAGTTAATTTCTAAATGTGGCTGTCAATACATTTTTTTTTTTTAAATTGATGATTCAGAGTATCAATGTGCTGTTCCACAGCCGGGAACACCAGCCAGAGATCAAATCCCACTTCTGACACCAAATGTTACATGTGGGTTTACGGCGTCCCGCAAACCCCCATGCTGACAAGACAACCGAGCGTGATCTCTGACAGGTGTACGGGCAGCTGTGGGGTAAGGCACAAGAAAGATGTTAAATGATTGACATGAATTATTTACAGTATCTACATACAACACTTACTAACACAAAACATCACAAATTGTTGCTTCTGTAGCCAACTCACGACGTCCGCTCCGAAGGCAAAACACTTCTGTGCTCGGAACGGGTGACGTGAATACCTACAGAAGCAAACAACAAAAACAACAAGAAAAACAAAAAAAGAAACAACACAAAACGCGACTGGCCAGTTTATAACTTTGGGTGAATCCCCCACTCGCGTGACACTTCTTCTCGCGAACTAGTAAAACTAGTCTATCAACATAATTGATTATCCTAGGATTAGCGATCACGTTTGCTGATCAGCCGTTTAGTGATCGTCCAAATAAGGTAAGTTGACCTCTTCCATGATCACATTTGTTTACAACGAACAATGATTTAGAAGAATCTGCTTCTATCCTGGTAGGCGCTGATTACGGCGGTCTGTCCGCCCTTGCTGGACCCTAACGCCTAGCGTCGTACCAGTACCTGCTGCTATGAAGCAGGGAGCAGCAGGTCACACATTGTTATGCCTGCAAATTACGATAACGGGACTAGAAACGAGTCACAAAACATACATGCTATATCATGATCCCCCTCCCGGAGAAGTAAGAATATGTTCATGCATACACCGCTATTGCGCATGCGCCGACCAGACATACAGGCTGATTAGTGCATGCGACAAATAACCGTACAGCAGAACTCAACTCGACTGTGCATCAAATTATCGGCACCCAGCGCTTGACACAATAATACTCAAAGTTCATGTTTCCTTACTGAGCACTACAGAAATCAATCAATGCTCACTACTACTGAGCATAATACTCATCAAATTTGTGCTCACTACATTATCACAAGTAAGAGGCAATTGAACAGACCACGCCTTTGCGCTACCTGGTCAGCCGCCAATTACAGGAAACATAACAATCTCTATTTCATATCCTTCTCCGCGACACGGCTCACAAACATAGCTATTCACAAATTCAATACATTAATAACAGATAGAAACTACAACAGAAGATTTTCATCTATAATCCACACATTTGTTAGTGTCTCATATGGGCCAACACTGTTTGCCGTAAATTCTCTCTATTTGGTAGGCACCCCGTCACAACCGTCCTCGCGACGCCGATGACGCAGCTGACGTCATCCCCGCCGCTCAGGCCGTTATGACGTGTGGCGACCAAATACTCCCACTTATCATCATCACGTTCTTTATATGTACATACATGCACAAACTGAGTTATCAGACAAAAACGGCATCATTACAAAATGAACTCGTAATTCTTCTTGAACAAAATTATTTCTAATCAACGTGAACATGCTTGTAAAATAAAATTCATTACGGTTCATCATCACGGATAACCCAACAGGCTCTTGTATGAGTTTGCCCTGATGATGAAGATGTGGTTAAACCCGTCTTAAGTTTACGTCCCCTCTACACCTAATATCATATTGGGACGGAACCACGGTTTTCCAACCACAGCCAGTCACAAGTCATGGATCAAACAAGTGACCCGGCGTTTATTAATTACATTCTACAAAAGGGGTCTAAAAGCCTAAATGAATCTAGAATGAGCGGGTGTCCAAACTTTACGTCTCACCAACATCTAGGGTCAGCATGAGACAGGACCTCACTTAGAAAGACTCATTCTACTACTGGAGAAGCCTGGGATCGATCCTGCGACGTCTAGCTGGCAAAGCTAGTAGCCTAATCACTACAGGCCTCAATAGTGAATTCAGAATAGGCTTCAGAAAGTTGGGGTATACTAGAAGTAAACCCCTCCAAAACCTACAAGCATGTTCATACAAAAATAATACTAAACATAGATTAAACATACCTTTCAATATACTTTCTATTTCCCCGTCACAATGTTGTGTTTACTCTTTACAACTTGACCTGCTGCTAAGGTGTCCGCTTTTTTCAGGGTTTATATATCTATGAATACTACCGGAAAATCATGCCCACTCGTATTACCTTGCTTTGTTCGTGGGGAAGTGGAGATACCGGCCACAAACAAAGCCAGATAGCAAAATCGAGTAGATAATGGATTTGCCTTCAAATAGTATATTTCCCATAGGAAAAATTGATGAAACGACCCTATAATCAATGACATGACTCCTGTCAAAACGAACACCCACACAACACGTGACGGGAATAAAAATCATATATGGCACAATTTGGCGGTTGGCGATTTTTAGGCAAATTCTATAGAACTCAGCCTTTTAGCGGCCCCCTGTATTGTAAAAACAGCTCTCTATAAACCACTCATGCATACATCGTATGATATGTGCATGACTTGTTCATGGAGCCGCATAGTTTGCGTACCATATTTCACCTAAAATATTTCACTCGCACCGCCCTACCATATATCTACTAAAATAATTTAGATGTGCATAAGCACCAGAGAGGTTTCCTATTCCATCTCGTAACAGCCATGATGGCCCTGGATTGCTCACCTGATCCATAGTGTAACAAGTGGGCCCCTGGTAGGGCCATTATTGGCCCAAGGGCTTTAATGTGCATAATGTTGAGGGAGGTCTTCAAGGTGAAGCTTCATACTAAACATCAACAAACGCTATAATTTGAATCTTGGTAGAGGTCAACTAGATGACGCTTCATACCAAATATCAAAGACCTGGGCCTTCTGGTTTCAGACAAGAAGATTTTTAAAGATTTTCCCTATAAAAAGCCTATGTAAAACCAGTGGGCCCTGGCGCGGGGGCGTTTTTGGCCCCAGGGCTATAATTTGAACAATCTTGGTAGCGGTCCACTTGACGAAGCTACTTACCAAATATCAAAGACCTGGGCCTTCCTGTTTCAGACAACAAGATTTTTAAAGGTTTTCCCAATATAAGCCTATGTAAAACCAGTGGGCCCCGGGGCGGGGCCAGTTTTGGCCCCAGTGCTATAATTTGAACAAGCTTGGTAGAGGTTCACTAGATGAAGCTTCATACCAAATATCAAAGACCTGGGCCTTCTGGTTTCAGACAAGAAGGTTTTTAAAGGTTTTCCATATACATGTATAAGCCTATGTAAAACCAGTGGGCCCCGGGGCGGGGCTGTTTTTGGCCCCAGGGCTATAATTTGAACAATCTTGGTAGCGGTCCACTAGACAAAGCTACATACCAAATATCAAAGACCTCGGCCTTCTGGTTTCAGACAAGAAGATTTTTAAAGTTTTTCCCTATATAAGCCTACGTAAAACCAGTGGGCCACGGGGCAGGGCCGTTTTTGGCCCCAGGGCTATTAATCCATCCACTTGTTAAGCAGGAGAAGCTCTGATGGCCATTTTGTTCATCCGAGCGGAACAGTATGAGCAATTTTGGTAGAGGGTCACCAAACAAACATTCCTGTGAAATAATTTCAAAATCCATCCACTGGTTAAGGAGAAGAAGTCCTTTAAAGGTTTTTCTATTTTTAGCTCTGGCAGCCATTTTGTTCATCTGAGCGGAACAGTTTGAGCAATTTTGGTAGAGGGTCATCCAAGGAACATTCCAGTGAAATAATTTCAAAATCCATCCACTGGTTAAGGAGAAAAAGTCGTTTAAAGGTTATTCTATTTTTAGCTCTGGCGGCCATCTTGTTTACCCGAGCGGAACGGTTTGAGCAATTTTGGTAGAGGGTCACCCAAGGAACATTCCTGTGAAGTAATTTCAAAATCCATCCACCAGTTAAGGAGAAGAAGTCTATTTTTAGCTCTGGCGGCCATCTTGTTCACCCAAGCGGAACGGTTTGAGCAATTTTGGTAGAGGGTCACCCAAGGAACATTCCTGTGAAGTAATTTCGAAATCAATCCATTGGTTAAGGAGAAGAAGTCCTTTAAAGGTTTTTCTATTTTTAGCTCTGGCGGCCATCTTGTTCACCCGAGCGGAATGTTTTGAGAAGTTTTTCCCTATATAAGCCAACGTAAAACCAGTGGGCCACGGGGCAGGGCCGTTTTTGGCCCCAGGGCTATTAATCCATCCACTGGTTAAGCAAGAGAAGCTCTGGTGGCCATTTTGTTCATCCGAGCGGAACAGTATGAGCAATTTTGGTAGAGGGTCACAAAGCAAACATTCCTGTGAAATAATTTCAAAATCCATCCACTGGTTAAGGAGAAGAAGTTGTTTAAAGGTTTTTCTATTTTTAGCTCTGGCGGCCATCTTGTTCACCCGAGCGGAACCGTTGAGCAATTTTGGTAGAGGGTCGTCCAAGAAACATTCCTGTGAAGTAATTTTGAAATCCATCCATTGGTTAAGGAGAAGAAGTCCTTTAAAGGTTTTTCTATTTTTGGCTCTGGTGGCCATTTTGTTCACCCGAGCTGAACAATTTGAGCAATTTTAGTAGAGGGGCACCCAAGGAATTTTCCTGTGCAATAATTTCAAAATCCATCCACTGGTTAAGGAGAAGAAGTCCTTTAAAGGTTTTACTATTTTTAGCTCTGGTGGCCATCTTGTTCACCCGAGCGGAATGGTTTGAGCAATTTTGGTAGAGGGTCATCCAAGGAACATTCCTGTGAAGTAATTTCGAAATCCATCCATTGGTTAAGGAGAAGAAGTCCTTTAAAGGTTTTTCTATTTTTAGCTCTGGCTGCCATTTTGTTCACCCAATCGGAATGGTTTGAGCAATTTTGGTAGAGGGTCACCCAAGGAACATTCCAGGGTAATAATTTCAAAATCCATCCACTGGTTAAGGAGAAAAAGTCGTTTAAAGCTTTATCTATTTGTAGCTCTGGCGGCCATCTTGTTCACTCGAGCGGAACGGTTTGAGCAATTTCTGTAATGGGTCACCCAAGGAACATTCCTGTGAAGTAATTTCAAAATCCATCCACCAGTTAAGGAGAAGAAGTTGTTTAAAGGTTTTTCTATTTTTAGCTCTGGTGGCCATCTTGTTTCCCCGAGCGGAACCGTTTGAGCAATTTTGGTAGAGGGTCACCCAAGAAACATTCCTGTGAAGTAATTTTGAAATCCATCCATTGGTTAAGGAGAAGAAGTCCTTTAAAGGTTTTTCTATTTTTAGCTCTTGCGGCCAATTTGTTCACCCGAGCTGAACAATTTGAGCAATTTTAGTAGAGGGGCACCCAAGGAACATTCCTGTGCAATAATTTCAAAATCCATCCAATGGTTAAGGAGAAGAAGTCATTTAAAGGTTTTTCTATTTTTAGCTCTGGCGGCCATTTTGTTCACCCGAGCGGAACGGTTTGAGCAATTTTGGAAGAAAGTCATCCAAGGAACATTCCTGTGAAATAATTTCAAATTCCATCCACTGGTTAAGCAGGAGAAGTCGTTTTAAGGTTTTTCTATTTTTAGCTCTGGCGGCCATCTTGTTCACCCGAGCGGAAAGTTTGAGCAATTTTGGTAGAGGATCACCCAAGGAGCATTCCTGTGAAATTAGATCAAAATCTGTCCAGCAGTTTTGGAGAAGAAGTTGTTTAAAGCAAAAGTTGACGACAGACGCACGGATGCACGGACGACGGACAAAGACCGATCCCAAAAGCTCACCTTGAGCACTTTGTGCTCAGGTGAGCTAAAAATTTCAGATTTTTTTAAAAACCTAACCAGTTCATCTTCTCATCGTCCTCAATCAGTCGGTAAAGTTTTTGGGCAATAGCTGTAATGGTTTTTGAGATAGCTTGCTTACAAGCTTAAAATGTCCAAAGTTCCAAAGGGCCATAACTCAAGATTTGTTTTCCAAAAGTTAATCATTTCATCTACTCATCATCCGGATTCAGTCTGTAAAATTTCAGGTCAATAGCTGTAATGATTTTTGAGATATCTTTCTTACAAACATAAAACGCCCAAAGTTTCAAAGGGGCATTACTTAAGTAAAAAAATTCAGATTTTTTTTCAAAAGTTTATCAGTTCATCTTCTCATCATCCCCAATCAGTATATAAAGTTTCAGCGCAATAGCTCTAATGTTGTTGTTTTTTAAATATCTTGCTTACAAGATTTCATAGCATATTTTTGCAAACGGGCGTAACTCCAGAAAGGGGCATAATCCTGATGAGAAAAAAAAAACAGGGGTCAATTATTTTTTCATAAGGAATCCATATATATGAAATTTCAAAAACCTAGCATGCACGGTTAAAAAAATATGTTATGCAGTAAAAAGCAGGACGGACAGAAGGACAAACATGGCAGAAGCAATATGCCCCCAGAGATATTTTTTCATAGAGCACTTGTTTTCACACCTCACCATTGATCTTTGCTGGCCGACTCTGTCAACAAACCAACCGACCAATTTAAAACAAAACTGGTAAAGGTGCTTAAAGTTCAACGGAAACGGTAATTTTACCACCATATCTTTATTAATTATCCATGTAGCACAGATAAAAATAAGCAATTACAAAAAGTCGCGAGAATTCAAAAGGTTATATAGGGGAAGTTATAAGCCAATAAAGTTACGTGATTTACCGTTCTTTCGCACCTGTCCAAATTTAGATTTTCACGCATGCGCACTTGCGCGTGACGTCATTTGTAGACACATTTCGAAGTGACAGCTATGGCGGACAGTGCAAATCTTAGAGAGTTAGAGGAGAATGACGGTGATTCTGTTTTAGCTGGGTCAATCAGGCCGGTACAGCCGTATCAGTTTGAACCAAGAAGAGAATCTGCGCCCGATTACTCGGAAGATTCCGAATCGGACACATCTAGCGAGTCAGATTTGGAGGGCCAGCTGAGCGATAGGCTCGGCAACACAGACTGGTAAGTTAGCGAGAATAATAAACAAAAAAAATGCATGACGAGGAAAAAATAAGTTCGTCCACTTTACTACTGATTAGCCCAATATTAGTAAGGTTCCGTTTCGTATTTTGATAGCCGAAAATAACGTAAGGAAAGGAGGAAGTAAATAAAAAAATCGGGGGGGGGGGCACTGGTTGAGACAGTGGGGGCTGACAACTGTTTTGTCATCTTTACAACCCGCAATAGGGCCAAATACTTTCAATAGAATGAGCCAGAAAGCCAAGATAATTCCTGCTCATTCATTGTTTATGAAAAGTGGAAAAATTTGCACCCCCACCCCTTGTTGAAGTGTGAAATTATTGGCTTGCTTTTGTTATTATAGTCTCTATATAGATATTTACACACCAAAAATGCCACAGATAACCTACAATGTAACAGCAAAACATTGGACTTATCTTCTTCTGTCATCCCTGGCGACAAGTGTGTGTTGAACCCAAAGTGGGGTGATACCCGGGTGTATTTTAATCATTACTGCAACAAGTAACCGGCCGGCCTCTGCAGTTCAGTCAGGCGCGCATTCGACTTGTGTACAGAGGACCAAGATTCGAGACTTGTGAGTGTCAGCATAACTTTTCGTGGAGATTGATCATGAAATTACTTTAAAAACATTCTCTCCCTTCTGCTGATTCAACCAGGGTAGTTGTCAATTTTTGGCCAAAAAGTGCAATAAATTAGCCTGTCCAGGAAAAGCATGGATAGTTCATTGACATGCTCCACATAACCTAAATAGTGTTGGTTGAGTCATTAAACTAAAAATAAAAAAAAACAAAAGGTAAATATTTATGTGCTAGATTCAGCAAAAAAACTCCGGGATTAACCCATGTCCTGCTGAATATTCAGTGTAGCCACACCCATTTTACACTCATTTTTTACTTTGAGCCAATCAGGCTACTTGGATAAATTTATACCTACAAATTCATAAACTGAATGTCAGTGTAGATCCTGATCAGATGTCTTCTTCAGAAGCCATCTGATCTGGATCTACACTGTTTGCAAAGATGACTTGTGTAATAAATTAAATTGTAATTTCTGGCAACACATGCTAATGGTCCTTGCCCACAGGGCTTGAAGACATAGATTGGGTTGCATGTTGCTTCTACACAGAACTGATCCACACAAGGACAGGGTAAACCCTTTCGGGTTCGAAGCAAGACTTGCACCACTTTTCCGTGGCAGGCTAAGAACCTCCCAGTAGTACTCATGTGCGATTGGTTCAGATCTGCGTGGAAGTAATATGCACCTAATCTATTTCTCCAAGCCCCAATACATGAGGGTAGTAGGCCAAAAGCAGAGTGCACAGAGAAAAAAAAACCTCAAGTTAGCATGTAACATTGGCGTCTGACCCTAAATTTGTATGCCATTTTATTTTTCAGGTGTGAATGTGGATTTTGTATTCCCATGCCATCTGTAGATGAGAGCACATGCTGCAGGGAGATTGGTCTCATTGACAACTTAGTAGAAGATCAAGACCTTCAGTGCATCACACAGCATCCTGGCTATGAAGGAAATTGTCTGAACCAGTATGTTATAGAGACATCCTTCTATGAATTCTTGGACAACTATGGTCATGTTGGTGATGATGAGCCAATTCATGAGTAAGTATGAGCCATTGAATGTGTTTACCAGCTAGGTGACGGTGTTTTACTCATCAACTCTCCTAGAAACTGTAAGCCGGTCTCAGTAGCTCAGTCGGATTTGTTTATGACTGAAGATCAGGAGGACATCGGTTTGATACCTGTGTGGTCAGCAACATTCTTTTGTGGAGGTTGATCATGAAATGATTTCAATAATCATTCTCTCTCCCTTATGCTGATTCAAGGACAGTTGTTAGTTTCCGTCAAAAAAGGTGCATAGTTCTGGTTAACCGCTGATGTGTAAGCCTGTCCATGAAAGGGTGGCTAGGTAAACTGACGGGTTAAAAAATGACCTAAATAGTGTTGACTGGGTATTAAAACCCGGAAACAAGCAAAATCCAACCAATTGGTTTTGGTAAGCAGCTGGTGAAACTGAGCACAAACAGAATGTATTCTATAGACCTGCATTGATGTCATACTGTAGCTGAGTCTGAGAAAGATGGCATTCTGGTACTCCAACTATATAAGATCAAGGACAGGGGCAAGAAAAATAACAGCATTATATGTACAAATATTTTTTTTATTTTTATTCTTGGTATTTACAGACATGCCCTTTCCCCATTGGGTAGGCCTGGGTAGTTCATTGGTATCCTTCGTTATATTAAGAGCCAGCGCATGACAAAATTTACAAGAAGGCTTGAGTGACCAGCAAAGACTCCAGCCTGTACATTTTTGCAGGCTGATCAGTCTTCACTGATCGCATGTACCTACTATATTCTATGATCTATGCCCGGATATGAGCAAAAGGTCTTGTCACTGTGGATGGATGATAAGGTTGATTTACCAAATGTATACAGTCCAACCTGTATTAGCAAGCGCCTCAAAACATATTCGAAATTTGCTTTCTAATGACAGGTTCTAGCTTTATACAGGTAAAATTTATGCATTCTACTTTTCAGGTAACCAATGCTTGCTTGCTTATGACAGGCTGCTTGCTTAATAGAGGTGGCTGCTAAGACCTGTTTTACTGTACATGTTTGCTATCAAAAATAGCATATCTACATATAATATATACATACATCTATAGGAACAATCCAGCCTGTCTACAAAGATGGCACAAAGGAATGGCCAAGAGTGGTCTTTGTTCACAGGTTATGTCTGTTTGGAGGTTTACATTTTAGACAGAACAAGGCCATTAAGGTTTAACCCTTATCTTGCTGTTCTCGACAACCTCATTCGTTGGAAAAGTGTAGATCCAGATCAGAAGTCATCTGATCAGGATCCACACTGTTTGACATTCAGCTTATAAATTATTAATTTCATCGAGTAATCTGATTTATTCAAAGTCAGAAATGGGTGTGGTTAAAATATTCAGCAAGATCAGGGTTACTAGCATACTAGCAGACTGTGGTCGTTAACCACTTTTAATTTATAAAATTATTTACTTCCAGAATGTACCGCCATGTTGCATACAGACGTTTTACGAGATGGGTGTGGCACAATTTTGGAAGAGGAATGCGGAAGGTGATACCAGCTTGTGCTGTGAACAAGATACGTCAGAGCTGGCCATCAGAGCAATACTGTGGTTTCAAATATCAAAGAGACTATTAGTGCAAAGAGGATAACAGTTTTTCTACATATAGTCATTCTTCCCCTTCCCCCAATTCAAGACAAAGCCTACAATGTGACCATGCAGCCAGCAGACTAAAATCAACCCACTCACCCATCCACTAAGACAAGACCTTTTGCTCATTTTGGTTTACATAGACTGTAGTATATAGTAGAACTTTACATGTGACCAGCAAAGACTCTGATCAGACTGCTAAGGCGCAGGCTGATCTCAGTCTTTGCTGACCACCCAAGCTCCTTGTAGGTTTTTTCATGAACTGTTCACAGTCTAAGTGACTGTTCTGCTTCAGGATCAAGGTTACATCTAGTTATCATACACTCAAAGGTAAACAACCCAACAGTGTTGTCAGTGCTCTGATTTCAGTCAGTTGTATTAAACAGATCTTTAACAAATGACAGTGTTCCTTCTGTTTTGTTTTATTATGTTTCGTTTTTACAGCCCTTTCAAGATTTTTTCACTAATATTAGGCAGATTGCAGAACTTGGCATCTCAGGTGACAGGAGCCAAGTTCGTTAACCTCTACCCTGCTGTTGGCGACAAGCCCTATCTTTGCAAACAGTGTAGATCCAGATCAGATGGCTTCTGAATAAGCCATCTGATCAGTGTCTACACTGTTTGACATTCAGTTTATGAATATGTAGAAATAAACTGTAGGGTTACTAGCAGACTGTGGTTGTTAACCACTTTCAATTTATAAAAGTATCTACTTCCAGAATGTATCGCCATGTTGCATACGTAGAAATAAACTGCATCAAGTAATCTAATTGGTTCAAAGTCATAAGTGGGTGTGGCTTAATTGACTATTCAGCAGGTTAAAGGTTAAAAACACAGGTGACCTAATAAAAGAAGTCTTGAGCTCTTACCTATTACGGCATCAAGGCCAGAGATTTATTCAGCTGTATCTAGTCTACAATTTGTTTGATTTGAGGCTCAATGCCCCTGTTAACACTGTAAAGGTCATTGTGGAGACATAGTTCCCAATTTGTGGGACTTATAACCATCAGTGAGATGAAATGACATCTCCAGCCCTGCTGCCTAATGAAAAGAAACCAACAGTTTGTACACATGGGCAGTCACATACTTGAACCACCTCTCTTGGGCAGGCTTAGATCTGCTTTTATAGTGGTTTTCCAGAACTCCTGAGGTTGTCTACAGCTCTGCACAGAGGCATTATGCAGCCCAACCTATTTATTCAAGCCCTGATGGGTTCGGGTCGGCAACATTCTTTGTAGAGTTTGATCCTGAAATCCTTTCTATGGTCATTCTCTCCCGCTGATTCAAGAAGGGCAGTTCTCAGTTTTGGAGAAAGAATGTGCACTGTACTGGTTAACTGCATATGGATATGCTCGCCCAAACAAAAGTGTGAATCTATAGGTGAATGGAACTGCAAAAATGACCTAAATAGTGTTGACTGGACCGTTAAACCTGAATGCAAACAAAAATGCCTGATGGGCGACCAGTCCATAATAACTGAGACACTTAGGTCTATTTCACGGTGCCTTCCTCCATGACTCATGTCATTCAGCATTTTAAGTTTATTGTTGAATACTCTTGAAATGGCTGTGATCACACAAATCATGAAAACAAGTTTTAAATCATACAGAGAGGATAAGATGCAATGAAAAGGCCTCTTACTGCTAGTAAAGTCTGTTATCTTCTACTGGATACAGGACTGAAGGCATATTTTATTGTAAGATATCATTTTTGTTTCTAGGATTTACTGGACATAAGTCACACTGTGTGTTTGTGGTGCTGTACAAAAAATTTTGGTCCGGTAGTATAAATTAAAGATACTCTCATCATGCTCAACTGATTTGAGCATGAAATCTGTAATGCTCATAAACAAAGAAATCCAGAAAAACATTAGCCAAACAGGCCTCATACTGACCAAGCTTTTTAACCATTATTCTGCTGGACATGACAATCCCTAACTTTGCAAACAGTGTAGATCCAGATCAGATGGCTTCTGAAGAAGCCATCTGATCAGGATCTACACTTTTTTCATGCAGTTGTGAACTGAATGTATATATAATATGAACTAAACCGATTCGTTCACAGATACAAATGTTTTTAGGCAGCAGGATATGGGGGTAAAAATAGAAATCTGAAATCTGCAGATGCCCGAAAAATATGACACCTGGGGCCCAAAACACACAGAGTTCTGCAGGATCCAGTGATTATTGTGTGGCATTTTCAACATTTATGAGCAAGACAAAGTTTCATGCTCAAATTAGCTGAGCATTTAAGACCAACAGTGGCTTCCAAGCAATGCAGTTTCTCTTGTAGCCTGCTTGCCTACAAGTACACCTAGAACTGGGTTTCTGCATGGGCTTGGATATAGTGTCTGAAGAAAAGATTCTCACTGGTTAGGTTTGCAGATGATTTTTGCAAAAATATGTTCTGCTTCTTTGTCTTTCAACTACTCACTGACGTTCTCGAATTTAAATGTATAATCCATTCAGGTTAACACGCATATTCACAGTATCCAAATACCAATCACAATTTGACTGTAACTGACACATATCTCTAGTTTCCACTAAAGGCACTTCCGAATCGTGATCTGTGGGCAGTCACAACAGCCATTTTGTTCACATTCTCATATTTGGATGACACTGGCTTTGGAGTGGCAGCAATAACAGGCTGTAAGTCCTCGAGACAGGCTTTATAGCTCTTGAGTGTTTGCCTCCTTGCAACGACTTCATTAATCAGCTGATTGACATAGTCTGAAATATAATGGATAAGATGGTATCAGTTTTTGTGAAGTCAGGTGTAAAATGTCCTCCTCCTATGGTCTAAACATACACAAGGCCTAGTGGGTCAGTGTTCTGACTCTTAGTCATTAGGTCTCTCGGTTTGAGCCTGGCTCGGGCCACGTGGAGGACGCCAAGTTCTGCAACAGAAGGTCAGGTGGTTTTTCTCCAGGTATTCTGGTTTTCGCCCACCTCTGATTAACCATTGGCTCGATATGATTGATATAACCTATAAAGGAAAGCCCGAAACAAAAAAAAATAAACTTTCACTAATGCCTAGGTCACATAGCCCGGTTGATGAGGTTTCGATGAGCGAGCGATGCGACTTTCGCCTAACACCGGCCGGAATCCCGTGGTCACTGGCCGGCGTTTTGGGCTTAAAACCGCATCGGTGGGTAGCTCGGCGAAATTTAACTTCGGAGTTAAAATTCGACGGGCTCTCACCGAGCTTCCTCATCGCAACCGATCCTTACCACATCGGAATACGCAGCGGCCGGTGTACGGCTGAGTATCGGCCGGTGTCCCGTGCATCTGAGGCCACCAGAGGACAAGCTTTTGTGAACGGACACCGACCGAGTTTCGGCCGAGGTCCGACCGATGTGGGACCGAGCCTCGGAGAATATAGTACCGGTGGGTGACCGAAGTAAGAGACAGTGGCCGAAGCTCGGCCGGACATCGGCCAGAACTCGGTCGGATATCGCTGCTTGCATATAAATCGCTCGCTCCAGTCCGTGTACAACATTCAGCTACATGTAGTTGTGTTTACACAAGCAACATCTCACACGAGCAACATCAGGAGTTCAATGTTTACTCCCTCCCATGCCAGGCAGATTGGACATATATACAGTGATGTAATAGCTGACCATCGCCCCCCGCCCCCGCCAAGTCCGAGTTACAACGGTCGAACATCGGCCGGGCAGTGTTCAAAGACCGTTTACAACCCGTCCGGTGATCGCACGGTGTCCTGTAACCTGCTCGGGTACCGGCCGTATACCCCAGGATGTCCGATCGACCACCGGCCGGTAGTTTCTACCACATAAGCCGAAAAAATATCCCCTGTTAAGACAGACTCCGTACGGTCATCGACCGGTGTTTGGTCGGTCGCCTGTAGATTTCCGGACGGAGCCCGTTTACGTCACCGAGCTATGCCTCCGATGAGGGGAACTCGGCGACACCCTAAAAATCTACCGAGCTCCACCGGTGCCTGACATCGGTCGGGCTATGTGACCTAGGCTTTAGATGCTAAAAATTAAGAAAATCTCACTCACCCTGCCTAAATTAAATCACAAATGTGAGGGGGCAAGTGAAATTTTACACCCCTGCAGTGGAGTAAACATGCTTGAAGACCCCTGACCAAAGATTGTACCACTAATAATAAAATTTTAAATTTGTTTTTGGTTTGGGTTTTACGGCCCTTTCAAGATTATTTCACTCATATCGAGCCGATCGTTAACCAGAGGTGGGCGAAAACCGGACTACCCGGAGAAAAACCACCTGACCTTCTGTTGCAGAACTTGGCGTCTCACACGTGGCGAACTGACCCGTGACCTAGACTAACATGAGACACAGCAAAATGTGGCATCTTATCATGGTCTGCGCTGTTTGCCACTCCTCCAACTATTTTAGAAACGATTATGAGCATGGACGGACAGAGTCGCAGCAGTTTTCCTAGGGTTTAGCCCCAAGCAGATAACCAGTACTAATGTGCAGTCGGTATCATCTCTGCATGGAAGCATCATGCAGCCCAATCTATTTCTCCAAGCCCCAATGGGCGGGGGCGGATTTGGATAGGCATGTTTTGGCAATGAGAAATTGGCTAATTGAGGCTGTCCATTGAGACAGACATGGATGAACTGTCTATGATCAGGGACACAACACTTTGGTCAGCATGAGGACGGAACCCACCTCTCGATCACAAATCTGATAAAATGAAATGCTGCCATTCAGGACCATTGCACCAAAAAGCTCTGAAAACAAATGTTATTTATAATCAGCATTCTGATAATCTACATTACCTCTTGTCTCTGCCGTTTCCTGTATGCCCCGCCAACTTTGGTCTGTTTTGGAGTGTTCCAGGGGTGGTTTGGTCTGGCAAAGATCGTTGGAACAGCACCTGTCTTGAGCTGAAACTTGCCTGGTTTGAATCCCATATCCGCCGCTAGACTTGGGCTCACAATAAAACACTCCTCCGTGAAATGAGAATCACACAATCTCGAAGTTTTTGAGTTTTCCCATAGTTTGAAAGGCTCATTTGCACTTTTCGCGCGACCCATATTCACTCTCCACTCTTTATTTAATACCGGGTCCTCCGGGAACGTAAACAAACCGCGACCAGGTGCAGGGGTATTGCCACAACCCGGTGCAACGCATCGCGTCGGCATTTTTGGAATTTATTTCAGATAACAAGATGTTTTTTATCACAATTTTCTCGAACAGTCAATGTAAAATACACGCTATTTCTACTTTCGTTCTACACATGACGTCACAGGGTTCAGAATCACGTGACTCGTATTATCACTTCCGGTTCGCAATTGCCCACAGGTGAACCGAATGTAAATTGTTAATAAATACATAATTCCGTAACAAGAAGAACGGCGAATAGCTTATTCGAGATGTATTTTATATGTATTCAATGATAAGTCATAGAAAAAATAGCGTTGCAGTTGAACTTTAAGTGATAATTAAAGACATTTTACTTTGCAAAGAGCGCGTGTTTTCACCCCTCATCATCAATACCATCAATTGCGTGATTAATGTGTCAAATCAAATAAACAATGTGATTAACAGTATTGATCAAAACAAGTAATACTTTTCATAATTCCTAATTAACATTTTCATTTAAATTACATGTTCTTCTCTTTCTCTCATGGAGAAAACAAATCTTTTATATAAAAAAAAAAAATATGGGAAAATATTTTGAGGGCGAAACGACTAGGGTTGGGGGAGGGGGGAAACGACTAGGGGCCAAAAAAGGAGGCGAAACGACCAGGGGGAAAATGTCTTGGGGGCTAAACGTCTTGTTACTTAATTATGAACAGGGTGTTCTGAGGAAAGGCCAAATTACCAGTAAAACCAAGTTAGACGTACGCATGCACTCATTTATAGACGGATCCAATGTTTTGACACGTGACCTTGTTTACCTGTCATTGCTCATGCGCAAAATTACTTTTCCTTTTGATTACAATCTTTCGTGGTTGGCAAACACATTGTAAATAGGTTTAATATTACGGGCAAATTTTAGTTGACTGTAACAGAAAATCGATCGAATTACACTTAAAATGAGTAGATAAATATATTTTAGAGCTCATTCATGCATCTTCCCCCTTTAGTCATTCGTTTTGTGCATTTTTATTACAAATAATTAAGACCATCCCGCCTCGTTACCTGTATAAGTTTAACAGGTAATTTAATCATCAAAACATCCTCAAATCTTCTAGAAACCAATAATTACTAGCCAAACCATGTCTATTATAAAAGTTTAAAGGTCGATTTTGTCGTTTCGATTCCAAACAAAATAAAAGTTTAGAGAAAATAACATCGCATTTACAATGGCGATAAACGGCAAAAGTCTTTTTCTGCCAACCACCTTTCTGTTCCGGCAAATAGTATTACTGAGTGATGACGTAGTGATTGGATGTGTCTATAGATTTGTTTTTTTATAGATGTGCATGTTCCGAAGAATAACAAAAATGTAAATATCAGCATATAAATGTAAAATATGAACATCTGGAACGCAGAACTCTTGTGTATCGGGAGTAGGCGCGTGATAGCTCAGTGGTTCAAGATATTTGCCCAGTCATTATACTCCCTTCCTACTCTATCGCAGGTCCTGCTTTATCACGGTATTCACGTTCTCCTCTTATTCTCGCGAGCGGCGGCCCCTGCTGGTTGTTTACATTAATTACCTTCCGAGGCAAACATCAAACTCCACATCATGAGAGAAATTGAACAAAATATCAAGTATATTGTTGAGTAAAGTTTATTTATTTAGAAAATCAAGTATTTACTTTCTTCACTGAATCTATTCTATACCCCTACCTATATAAATCCCACTCTACTTTATTAAAACTTCAATGTATTATTTTGGTTCGATTCTGGTTGTTGTCGTCTGAAGTTGACAAATGCCGCGCGCACGTAAAGTCACGTTATTACCTTATATGGAAACGGTTTCCTGGAGCCGAAAGTCACGTGGACAATTAGCGACTATAATTGGAAATGAAACCCCGAACGGCTTATGGGGGGCATCTAAATTGAAAGTGTTTAAGTCGGTCAAAATTGTGAACTGGGCAGAGTGTGACATATGCGGTCATTGGGCACCCCTTTAGTTTTGCTCCACAATCCTTTCTGTGAATGAAGGCAGTGAGTAAAGGTGTCCATGCCTGTCATGTGACCAGTAAATAGCATACTAAGAACACCAAACATTGCAAATACGTTAATTTCTGTTAAAGTTGAATTTTTGGATTATTTAAAGGGTTAATTAACGTTTAATGATTCAATTCAAGTGCTAAATATGTTCTTATGAATCAGTGCTGATAACTGATATTACATGGATATGCATCCGGCCTCAAATATTTTGACACTTTCAATTCAAGTGAATGCCGCGATAGACTAGGAAGTCACTCTGACGTAACTCTAAACAACATGGCTGCCAACAACCGGAAAATTTAAAATTGACTGACGATAAAATATATTTCTACCCCTTTAACAATATCGAAGTAGGGTTACTTATAACACACAAACAGGCACATATAAGGTAAGTTGATGTGTTTATTTAATTACTGGCGATTAACTGTTAGTACCGCGATAGAGTAGGCAACCGGGATAATAACTGTGCTCAACTGAATTTCATAGTTTAGATAAGTGGCCAAAGATGTTTTTTTTTGCAAACCCATGCATGTGTGTGTCTATTTCTTGGTAACTCGTGTTTCTATGTGCGCATGAATCTTTTGGTTGAGTCAGGGTCGATGGAGCGTGATAGCTATGGAGCGTGATAGCTCAGTGGTTAGTGCACTTGCCTCTGATGCTAAAGGTCCCGGGTTCGATCCCCGGCAGCGGCGATAAAATTTCGGTGTCCGAACACGCTCCTGTGGCATCATTTGCAGGGATGAATGTCATAAAAGTGCACCGTCCTTCGGATCGGGACGTTAACTGGAGGCCCCCTGTGCAGGGAGATCCATCCCCTGTGCAGGTTAAAGATCCCTACCGTAATTACATGATTACTGTGTAGGCTTTCATCCTGCAAAACCTGGAGTGTATGTAATATACACCTGCGGTAATGGTCAAATGTGACCGACGCAGTATTAGAAGATAGATAGATAGATAGTCCAGTGCGAAATTGCTTGGGGCCGAAGCGCCTAGATGTCCATTTTACTCGACACCTTTACTCTGAGTACCTGTTGCAATATAAAAAAAAAATAGTGGAACAAATATAGCGTCGATCTAGTGACACAGATCGGCGCCCACAGATCATACATACAAAAGAACAAAACTTACCATTAGCTATGGAAGCTGGATTCGGATTTTTTCTGGTACATTATAAATCACGGTGCTACTGGGTAAAGCGGAAATGGAACTACATGTAAAACGTTCAGAATCAGAATTGGGGTCAGTATAAAACGCAGCACTTTAGTGCAGCTATATTAAACATATAGGACGAGACGAGAGCCGTTACAACACTTGTCCGTCCAGCCCTTGAATATTCTTCTACTGTCTGGGACCCTTACTTCAAACAAGATATTCAAACCATCGAAAAAGTCCAGCGAAAGGGTGCCCGCTTTGTAACTGGAAATTACTCATATAAAGACAGTGTGACAACCATGCTTGATGCTTTGAATTGGCCACCTTTAGAAGAAAGACGAAAGAACAAAAGACCTTCTACAAAGCAGCAAATGGACTAAGCCCAGTTAAACTCCCGGATTATGTCATACCATCCACTAGCCGTACAAGATCCCACGACAATTCATACATCCAGATCCGGACCAATTACGAACAGTATAAAAACAGCTTCCTTCCACGCACTATAAAGGACTGGAATGCTTTACCTCCCGACCTGGCCCACGAGGAGTCTGTAGACGGATTCAGCGCCCGCCTGCAGACATACATAGCCTAGACAGCACACCACTTTGTTTTTAATTGTAAATAGAGGATATTTTAACCTTTTTGCTGACGTCACTTGCCCGTGATGCTTGACGCCCTGGGCAGTACCGAAGTAGAAGTAGAAGTAGGAAAATGCAGCCATAAGGAAATCATAGGTAATGCAGCTATTATAGAAAACAGTATAAAACGCAGCCGCATATGCAGCCAATATAAAATATATAGTGTAGCATTCACTTTTCGCTTTTCAGTTAAAAATTATCTTATATTTTCGTACATCTGCTCAAAACATAGATTGTGAGAACAGCCTCGGCGAGGCTGTTCTAACCAGTTCCCACAATCTATGTTTTACCCACAATCTATGTTTTTGAGCAGAAATATGAAGACCATTTTCAGCTGTATAAATGTTGGGTTTAAAGGTAACAAAATTAAATAGGTGTGTTCTTGTTATGGCTTGATGAACCCGTGACTCTCCATCTTTGTGTTGTTTGAATAAAGATCGCGGATTGAACTGATGCCTAAGCCCCAGTTTATATAGAGAAAACGGGGGTTTAGTGGAGGGATACATTATATTTCTTATATCTGCTCTTAGACATAGGTTGTGAGTCCTCAATGAGTCGGTTCTAACGAGCACCACAACCTATGTTTGCAGTATAAAGAAGAAGAAAAGCACTATGTTGAGCTCGTTAGCGGGGGTGGAGCGTAACTGTATATAACGTCAAGCAAGAATGCTCTCAAACTGGAGGTATCTTGGCAATAAGACATAGAAAAGAACAAAATAAAGAGAACATATTAACTTCATTTTTAGCTTGTAAATACAAAAATGCATACTATGAGAAAACATATGGAAAACAACCTAACAGTTACATTTGAGCAATCACACAAGATTATATCCTCTTTAGAAGTAGTTTGCCAGTACTCGTTTGCGGCCGGTTTCAGCTCTGCGTGGATGCATCATGCAGCCCCATCTATTTCATCAAGCCCCAATTATATAAATCCATGTACCAGAAACCCAAAAACGGGTATTTGGCAAACAGTGTAGGCCCAGATCAGATGCCGCAGAACATGGCCTCTGATCAGGGCCTACACTGTTTGCAAAAAGGAATGGCCCATCACGTGAACAAGTCTGTGAAATAAAGACCCCTAAACCCCACTCTATAGAGAAAACTGGGGTTTATTGGGGTATACATTATTTGCCTCATTTCTGCTCCGAGACATAGGTTGTGGGTACATGTTAGAACCGCCTCAATGAGGCATTTCTAACAAGCACCCAAAACCGATGTTTGGAGTATACTGAAGAACAGTATCACAAATTTTCATCAGGAAAATTACCTTTTTTGAGGTTTGACACCCCTGAATTTTGAAATGTACTCTTGTTATATATAAGAAGTAAGATTCCATTTGGTACCAGAAGGGTTAAAGTTGTAAATACAATATATACAAAAAATATACATGCATAATTTGAGTTAATTTGTATATCTCAATGCATTGGTCAGTTATAAATTTATACTGGAATCTTAACCATTCCAAAACCTCTTGGTTATGAGCAGTATACTATTCACACACATCCCTAAGGTGTGAAAAACAGAAGTTTACCTGTACTAATCTGTGTGATGTTTTAACAAGATCACTACTGTTCACACACATCCCTTAAGGTGTGAAAAGCAGAAGTTTACCTGTATTAATCTGTGTGATGTTTTAACAAGATCACAGAACAGAGTTTTAATAATTTGGTGATATGCAGCTATATTTTCTTCAGAAATTTCAGAAGATAATTTTGGAAAAATTGACTATGATATAAAGCAGCATTACGTCCATACTGTAATCATTAATGTGATTTATTGCCTTTAATTAATAATGAAAATAGAAATGCAAGATAACATGAGAATCAGGAAAGTTAAAGACAAGAGAGAATTACAGAATACCTTCTAGCATGAAGCAAAAAAGGCACAATACACATAGAATACGTATTCTATGCCAGCGATATTTTATTAACCAATTCCATTATTAGGACCACCCCGCTAATAAGACCACTTTTTAGTCTGGAAAGTGGTCTTAATAGTGGAATTATTAGGACCACCCGCTAATAAGACCACTTTTCAGGTCTGGAGAGTGGTCTCAATAGCGGAATTTCACTGTATTTCGGATGAAAATTTCTGATATTTTTTTCATATATCTGATCAAAACATACATTGTGGGAACTTGTTAGAACCGCCTCGGCAAGTTTGTTCTAATGAGTACCCACAATCTTTGTTTTTTAACTGAAATAAGAAAAAATAATGAAAACCTCTGTAAACCCTGATAGTCAATGCGCGGAAACACTTAGATGTATTTTTGCATGTCTTGCACAGGAATTGAACATTTGACATAGATATATCAAATGGTGCTTTTACACAGAATTTGTGAAACCAATTTTCGCATCTGTCACACTGAACCATATCATCAAAACATTCTGGTAAATTGCATATACAATAATTCTGAATTTTGATTATTTTGTCTTTCTTCTTCCTTCGCCGACTTATCGTTTTAGATGTAAGTGGAAATTCTGAAATTTTGTTATTTTCAAAGCATTGTAAAAGATGGGTCCTTAGTTTATTTGAATCAAATATCAGCTCAAAGCATAATTTCTGTCTAAATCAAAATGAAGTTACAAATGCTATGGCATACAGCCCACAGGCAATGCTATTATTTTGCTTCATTACTTCAGGAATTTTCACTGAAATTTCATTTTTTCCCCGACCATAAATTTGAGAAAGCTGAATTTTTAAACCATCTGGTATTATATGTTCATCCTTTCGTTCCGACCCTAAACTATCTAGTAAATAAAAATAACCCCTTTGATAAATTGTGGCTACCCAATGATCATTATGTGTATGGTGGACTTGACAGGCTGGTGAAACCACTGGGTCCATTGGAAATTTCATAACCCACCTATTTTCATGTTGCAGTTTAACTGGCACTAACTCGCTGAGCTGTAATCCATTAATTTTATTTCCAAATTCTCGCTTTATTAAAATGTTAACAGCATTTATGAGTTTAGAAGATATTTTTTGTTGAAAATGATATCTTCCTTGTCTGTTTCGGTTAACTGCAAATCTTTTATCCAGAATTTAGAGAGTTCTGAATCAAGAATTTCGTCACTTCTGCTAGATTCTAAAATGATAATGATCAGTTTGCAACTTTGTTACGAAAACACCCCTATACAAATACATTATAAATTTTAACACGGAAAAATGAAATGTTTCAGAAAAAAAATTGCGATATTTTTCTTATTTCTGCTCAAAACATAGATTGAAGATACTCGTCAGAGCCGCCTAAGCGAGACGGTTCTAACGAGTACCCACAATCTATGTTTTTGAGCAGAAATAAGAAAACATAAAGTATACCCCTCCAAACCAAATTTTTACTATATAAAAGTGGGGTTTAGGGGGGGGGTCTGATCTGGGCCTGCACTGTTTGCCAGGGTACCTCTTTTGGGTTTTCTGGTACTAAATGGGTTAATTTAGATTGAAGCACAGTTTGTGGGTACTCAATGAGGCGATTCCTTTGAGTTCCCATAATTTATGTTTTCATTTATTATTTCTGCTTAATTTTTTTTTCTGCAATAAATGTGGCTTACAGGGGTATTCATCACATAGACATGTTATCAAGATGAAACCCTAAAATTACATTATGTATATTTTATATCTGTAGGCATGTTTTAACATTGGCACGAAAAAGAACCATTACGAAAACACGCCTATAAAAAAAAAAACATTGTATATTTTACCACCGAAAAATGAAAAATTTCAGATGAAAAATTGTGATATTTTTCTAATTTCTGCTCAAAACATAGATTGTGGATACTCGCTAGAACCGCCTCTAACGAGTACCCACAATCTATGTTTTTGAGCAGAAATAAGAAAAAATAATGTCTACCCCTGCAAACCCCAGTTTTACTATATAACAGTGGGGTTTAAGGGGGTCAAAATTATATAGGCATGTTTTCGTGATGGATATGATAACACACTCAAAACATAGATTGTGGATACTCGTTAGAACCGCCTCAGTGAGGCGGTTCTAACGAGTACCCACAATCTATGTTTTTGAGCAGAAATAAGAAAAAATGTCTACCCCTGCAAACCCCAGTTTTACTATATAACAGTGGGGTTTAAGGGGGTCAAAATTATATAGGCATGTTTTCGTGATGAATATGATAACACACTCAAAAATTAGATGCCAAAATTAGGCTCATTTTCTCTATCAGTACCATTTAAGTAAAGGTGTGCTAACCCTATATCAATTAAATTTATGAGGTAATTGATAGACACACTTACTAATGTATCTTGTTAGCACTTAATAAAACACTTGACTGCAGGTAAGTGTGCATGACAATTTAAAGAAAAGTAGAAGTAAAACAAAGATCAGGAATTGATACAATTAACTTACTCCACCCATAAAAGACACCAAAGGGAAAGAAATACAAACATTAAAGTGATTATTCAGATCTTTTTCTTGCTTATCTATATGAAAAATAAATATCTTCACATGTATAAATTTAATTGGCACAAATCATATCTTTATCTGACAAGGTAATTACAGCCCTGTGTTTTCCTCTTATCTCAAGAATCTGACAGCAGACATGTTTGCAATCAATTTCCCCTGAGTGCATGTAACACCTTGATTCCAAACGCCTATTTGATACAGATTATAGGTCATGGCAGCACATTTGGAGGATTTTACTGTGCTTCCACACACATTTACAACAATAATATTTCAGTGTTTAACCCTTTTTGTAACAAATGGAATCTTCCTCCTTACACATGTATATAGTAGGAGTCTATTTCAAAATTTAGGGGTGTCAGTTTGTGTTTCTTCAAAATTTATCTGGAAAATTGCTGCACTTTTTGCAAGCAGTGTAGGCCTTGATCAGCGGCGTCTGATCTGGGCCTGCACTGTTTGCCAATTAACCGTTTAGGTGTTTCTGGTATGAAATGGGTTAATCCATGTCGTTTAAAAAATGATCATGAAAACTATATCAGTGGGAACCTGAGTATACAGAAGGAGAGTTAGCTGAGTGATTTTCAGCACCAAACAACAGCAATCCTGTCAATACTGAAAGGAGCACAAATCTCTCTAGGTGTAAATGTAGTCATTGCATTTGTAAAGTTGATCAAAGCGTCCAGTTGGTACATAACGTTGAAACAACATTGAATCAATGTTGATTTTACACCTTGCCGTCGAATCATCTTTAGATCAACCTTGTTCCAACATTGTGTTCTTTTTGTTTGATTTGAGGTTTAACCTCTCGTCAACACTGTAAAGGTCATTTTGGGGACGTTGCTTCCAATTTTGTAGGACTTTTACCCGACATTGAGATACAATGACATCTCAAGCCCTGCCGCCCAATGAAACCAATAGGGTCTATAAGCATGGACGGTCCGACTCGCACCGCTTTGCCTGGGCAGGCTTAGATCCTCTAAGCAGTTTACCAGTACTTGTGTGTGGGTCGGTTTCAGCTCTGCGTGGAAGCATCATGCAGCCTATCTATTTCTTCAAGCCCCGATGGGCAGGGGCCGAACATTGTGTTCTATCTGATCTATATGAATATACAAAAATATTTCTAAATTATGTTCACACAAGCACTAGTTCCAATTACATATTTCAGTCTTTAGTTTCAGATATAATTATGTTCGTCATAAATATTAGGTACACGTTAACCTCTTTATAACACCGTTTGATATAAAAAAATTCAAAGATGGGGGATTATAATTATCCTTAAGATCTATACCATCACGTTAACAAGTCTGTGAAATAAACACCCCTGTCAACTCCTCTTTATATAAAGAATACTGGGTTTGTGGGGCCATTCATTATTTTTCTTATTTCTGCTCCAAGACATAGGTTGTGGGTACTCATTAGAACCGCCTCATTCAGGGATTTTTATCAGAACAGTAGCCATTTTGGAGATGAGAAAAATGTACAATGTCACATGGGTTATTATCATAATGATTTTTGTTTGAGCGTAACATGGACGTTAGCACAGTAGTTATAAAGAGGATGTGGTGTACTACTTATTATGTCTCTTTATATCGCGACACATGTGATTCTACCAGAGAAGCTTTGGAAGGGGCTTCGACCACTGCAATGTTTTTAGGAAGTGATTTAGATTTTTTCTGATGAGGCACTTCTTCTGTCTCTGCAGACAATTTTCTTTGAACAACCGATAACATTAGTTCTTGTCTGAAATCGTAAGATTTCGCTACATACAGCCGTCTAACACTCCATCTTCCAGTAGCCTTGGGCAACATGACACTAAAACGTTGATGTCCCTCTGCATCAACAGCAACCTTCCGTTTCAAATTGAAGTTGTGATCAAGGGCAGCAAGCTGTGTTCGTGCAACCATCTGTGCGTATCCGAAAGCCTGACGCTTTGGCACATACTTCAACATCATGGAATGGTAGGTTTCCAGATCTCCTGTGTGGCAAAATAAATTAAGTTGTCTAATGTCTTTCAAAAGTCTCTTGTCACAAATAATTTGTTCTAGTGCTTTTATTGCCTTACTCCCCTTTTTCAGCCATTTCTTCTTTCTAATATCCTCATGTGCGAGAGGCTGATGTGCACAGCTTCTGAACTTCTCCCCATCAAAGACATGAACATTTTGAAGGTGCCATACGATTGAAGTCCACATTTCGACCAGTAACTCTGCATCTCCTTCACACTGGCTAGCACAGAACCATAGGTGGTTTGCAATACTTTTGATCCATGGCATTAATTCAAGATTTTCTTTTTTGTTTGCCACAGCAGTGAGTTTCTTTCGAACATTCTTAGCCAAATGCCAGACATCAAATTGGTGATTTATGTCCGGATGCTCGTCTTTCAGATATTTCCTTATTTGCACATGGCGGTCTGTCGCAATTGTTTCTATCTGAATGCCTTCTTGTTTCAAGTCTTGCATAGTTCTCCTAAAGCCAACTAATTCCATTTTAGAAGATGAATTTTCAGCCTCTGTAACTTGCACCACATTGAAGCCTACTATTGCAGATGTCTGTGATTCCATTACTGTATAAGTACAGTATTTAGCATTAAATCCTGGAGAGTCACACCTTCCGTCACCAGATACAATTAGTTTGTGACTTTTAAGAGCTCCTGTGATGATACCTTTCTGCTGCACCCACATTCTGTGTATTGTTGGAATGACATAGTCACATTCAATCTTATGAAATGTTGTCCGACCAAAGAATGCTAATTTCAAGGTATCACAAAAGCTTTCCATTTTTGCAAAAGTGTTGCCTGTGAAACAAATTGCTGCTGTTGCGAGAACATTTCCAGCTGCTTGTTGTCCAAACATTGGTTGTGACTTCCACTTGAATTCATGCCCTTGCAAGCATGTGAATGTGACTGTGAGACATGTTCCATCTGCATGTGAATGCACATCATCTGTATCCACTGGGTTTTCACAAATGCTGCAGCGCACTAAGGCAAACAATTTATTCAAGCAGCTCATAAAGACAATATATTTTGTATCCTGTACAGTTAGTTTGTCCTCCTGGTTTGATGAATGGGCTACAACAGGTGAATAATCAGATGATGGTGACGGTTCATAATTTGGGTCATTTTTTAATTCTTTTGTTGGTGTCTTGAAATTATATTCATCATTATCATCATCGTCTGATGACAACACTGGTTCCTTGTCTGCTTTATCAGTTTCATTTGTAGTCTGGTAAAGTGGCTCCTGGCTTGCAACACTAGGCGTGTCTTTCTTGTCTCTCTTAGAACTGTATATGTGATCTGACATGACAACAGAAGGATGTTCACGCGCATAGCAGTTTGAACACGAAATTCTGTCAGAGTGATCCATTGGTATATTACAAGAGATCCCCATTTCATGGGTATCAATAGACGTTTGAGTCCCAACATCTTTTTTTCTACATGTTAGTTCTTCTTTCCCTTTCTTTCGATTCTTGTTTGTCTTTCCTTTTTCTTCGAATTTTCTCTTTAGTGCTTGTTTATTCATGCTAGTTGAGCGAATCCCTGTAGCTGTCTCTCCTGTTTCCTGACTGTTGTTTTCATTTAACAAGCCTGCAACTGTCTCTTCTCTGTTTTTCCTTTCTATCCTCTTTTCACTGAATTCTCTTCGTTTCTTTGGTTTTGAATCAGCAAATATGGTTGGCACTGCATCAGGTTTAAGATGTTTGTATTTTGGAGTGTAACCCAGTGCCTCTGCCTGAAAACAAGAATCGTCTTCAAATAATAAATAAATTCACCTAAATACACTTGATACCTTTGAGACAGTTATGCCTGGGGGATGTATTCTTAAAATTATTTAACATGTTCTTATGTTATTTGAGGTTGTTTGTTTGTTTCATTTGAAGCTTAACGTCCCTGTCAACACTATATGTCATTCTGGTGATGTTGCTTCCAATTTTGTAGGACTTTTCTGACGTTGAGATAAAATGACATCTCAAGCCTTGTCTCCCAATGAAACCAATAGGGTTTATATGCATGACTTGTCTATTTTATTATAAATCATTTGACATCAGTTTCACAGTAATTGAAAAATCTAGACACTTTACGTTTGTCAATGCATGGAAAACCGCATCAGAATATGTTGTCTGTTTATGTCGTCTGCTGAAGCTTAGGGCCAACTTTTCACATATTTTTGCATATAGGTAAACAATGTGGACCCTGATCAGACTGCTCCTACATGAGCAGTTTGATCTGGGTCCACACTGTTTGCAACATGCCTTTAAAGAGTAACCAGCAGACGACAAAGCAGACGCAATTTGTTGTGATTGGCATCTTAAGGGTTAAGATATTAATAAATTCAAGATATACTTTTTTCAAAAAGCTAGCATTGTATGATTCGCATATATGATCATGTCATCAATTATTATGGCACGCAGGTACAAATTCTGTGGCTTTAAAATTATCAAATTTTAGGCAAAAGTTGAATATCAAGGCGGTTCGAACAGTACTCACAATTAATCTATGTTTTAGTGAAGAATTAAGAAAAAATCATATTGCCCATGAAAACGTCAGTTTCACCATACGGTGATCTAGATTGTGTGCATTGTAGTTAATGAGAGAGAGAGAGAGAGAGAGAGAGAGAGAGAGAGAGAGAGAGAGAGAGAGAGAGAGAGAGACTAACCTTGTCATCCTTTTTGAAGCAATCCTCTTCAAAATGTTTCTCACAAACTATCTTGTGCTTGGAGTATTTGTAACTATTGATATTTAGGTTCATAATGCCAAGATTATGAATCCACCGTTCGCATAATGGTCTATTTTGTTTGGGTCGGGAATAGCGAATGCACTTATGCCCTGCCCCCTCTTGACAGTGCAAAATTTAGCTTTGCACTGAGGCATTTTTTTCTGTCTGTATTCCAACAACTTATACCTGTTCAACTGAGAGAGAAAGTGCTGCCAGTTGCAATCTATCAGATAACTGAACTGATAAAATGGCCGGTTCCCACAGCAGGTATAAATAATCAAATTACTGGCTAATTAACCTTGTGCTTGCAAAAATTATAGCAGTAGTGGTCTTTTTATACATTTAATATCTAAAATAAAGGTATTGAAGAAAGAGGTGAATAACCACTTTAAGCGACCAGACCATAATGGAAACCTAAACAAAGGAAGGCCATAAGGACAGTTACTTTCCCACAAAATGGCCATATGGCCATCCAAAACCAAAAGACACAAGTGATACATACAGTAAGTAGCAAACAACAACATAAATAAATCGCCACAGAAGAGCCGCCTTGGAACGGTCAGTGGAAGATTTCCACTGGGGGGCTTAAATCGATTTTACGTGGCCACAATCCTCGCCCTTACTTCCGTCGCGATTGAGACAAATAATTTGTTCAGTCCGCATGAAGGCCTCCTAACTCATCAGTGCAACATCTCCGTGAACACAAAAATCAAAGAAACACAGAGGTGAGACAACGGTGAGGACTCGGCAGCAAGAAACCACTGAAATGCTGGAGCAAAAGAAAACCAACAGTTAGACTCCGATGAGCCCGACCAGAGACAGAGCATCAGGCACCAACCAACATTATCTCTCTAATTTTCAATAAGCCTTTACGTTGGAGCCGTCATAGAATCTGAGGCCTGACCCACCGGCGTGCAATTAAAGAGGGAAGCAAAGTAGCCAACCGTGATTGGGTTAACTACCATGCATGCAGTCTGTCGTATAATATCCATGTTGTACCCAATCTTTTTATATCGAAGAATGATTTTACTAAATTGGGTGCTGAAGTCATTGCGGTTATATATTTTTCTGAATTTATATACTAAGTCACCATAAAATTCGGGTTCCGATAGATCTTGTTGCAGAAGAGATTTAAGTCCAATATTGAATTTTGAAATTAAATCAGAATGGCGTCTATAAAATTTTGAAAAAGCTTTACGTAGTTTATGGTACCGATAACCCTGATTAAGGAGTTTAGCCGTTAATAATTTATTACGAGTGTTGAAGTCAGTTACATGACTACACACTCTAGCAAATCGAATTAATTGCGAAATATAAACGCCATAGGATGGCGCACGAGGAACATCACCATCCAAAAAAGGAGAATTTACAATCTCAAAATCAAAGTCATCGCGTTTATTACCTGGGCGTACTTTTATTAGATCATTATATCAGATTTACAGATTAACAGATTAACTTTTGAAATATAATAATTCAATCAGTTATGACAAGATTGGTTACCTGTGCAATAGGGGGTCTGACAGTAAAATAAAAAATAAGTACAATAACATAATTAATACAAAGTATGTAATAATGAAAAGTTACAGGATGAAAGAAAATGATATTTTTTTATTATTTCTGCTTAATTTTATTTTTCTGCACAAAACGTGGCTTACAGGGTATTCATCACATAGACTTGTCAAAATGAGGCCCTAAAATTACATTATATATATTTTGTTTATAAATTGTGATAGTTTTCTAATTTCTGCTCAAAACATAGATTGTGGATACTCGTTAGAAACGCCTCGGTGAGAAACAATAATGTCTACCCTTGCAAACCCCAGTTTTACTATATAACAGTGGGGTTTAAGGGGGTCAAAATTATATAGGCATGTTTTCGTGATGAACATGATAACACACTCGTGCAAATTTGTACATTTTTACACATCTCCATTTAGGCGGTTCAAACGAGTACCCACAACCTATGTCTTGGAGTAAGAATAAAAAAATAATGTTTACACCCATAAACCCCTGTTTTCTCTATATAAAGTGGGGTATAGGGGGTCTTCATTTCACGGACTTGCTCACGTGATGACTGAAATAAAAATACTTGCAATCATTGGCGAGACACATGGATTTTAGTTACATCTAGCTTATCTTCGGCCCCAGCCTATCTGGGTTTGAAAAAAAAATAGATTGGGCTACATCTTCTTCCATGCAGCGCTGAGAGCTGAAACCAACCGCATATGAGTACTGGTATACCGCTTATAGGTTAGAAGCCTGCCCTGGTGGTGTGGGTCGGACCGTCCATGCATATAAACCCTATTGGTTTCATTGGGCGCCAGGGCATAAATTGAGAAAGGAAATAAATACATAAATAAATAAAGGGTACTTACGGAAAACGATGGTACCATCTCTGAAACAATAGCTAAGTCCATAAATTCACGTACGCGAAAACCTGGATAGCACAACGTCACTATATTGTCACTGAGTAAATACTCATGCATATATTTAACCTGACTATGTCCCAGAATAAGAGCCATGATTAATGCACAGACTTTATCCAAATTTAGCACACAATATCTTGCTATCAACTTAGAATGGAATATTTCAGTCATTTTTTGTATGCTGTTATATATTCTTGGAGATGGCATTGTTTGATTTCTGGTGTGAAGGCAATAATTAAATAATGATTTGGATTAACTATACAAACCAATTGTGTACATATAATTTTCTTCTTAAGTCACATCATTATTGTGATTAAAAGAAAGTTAAACAAAGTTATTAATATATAGAACCATCAAAGACAAACTTCTAACGGGCCACTTCTAACAATTAATCTTTACTCGCTAACATCAAAGTTTTTGTTAATTAAGCAATTATTGTGAGTTGACCCTCTGTCCATATTTATCATTCTTCCCCTCTTTTGTCAGTCAAACAAAACATTTCACCATAATACACAAGAAAATATGCCTATTCAAGTATATTGAAAAAATTACTCCCCCCCCCCCCACCCTCCCCTAAAAATAGGATATATATTTATTTATTTATGCACTGTTTATTTATGCACTATCATAGATTGTGGGTACTCGTTAGAAAAGCCTTAACGAGTACCCACAATTTATGTTTTTGAGCAGAAATAAGAAAAATAATGTTTAAACTTACAATCTATGTTTTGGAGCAAAAATAAGAAAAATAATATATACCCTAGTTGTACTACATACAAGTGGGGTTTAAGGGGGTCATTATTATATTGGCACATATATTTGTATGATGTTAATTCATAACACAAGTGTTATTTGTATCCTAATGAAACCTGTATTTATACTACACTATATATTTTATATTGGCTGCATATGCGGCTGCGTTTTATACTGTTTTCTATGATAGCTGCATTACCTATGATTTCCTTATGGCTGCATTTTCCTATATGTTTAATATAGCTGCACTAAAGTGCTGCGTTTTATACTGGTCAGTATATAACGCAGCACTTTAGTGCAGCTATATTAAAAGTATAGGAAAATGCAGCCAATAATGAAATCATAGGTAATGCAGCTATTATAGAAAACGGTTTAAAATGCAGCCGCATATGCAGCCAATATATAATATATAGTGGAGTACTCACTTTTCGCTTTTCAGTTAAAAATTTATCTTATTTTTTCATACATCTGCTCAAAACAGAGATTGTGAGAACCGCCTCGGCGAGGCTGTTCTAACCAGTACCCACAATCTATGTTTTTGAGCAGAAATATGAAGAAAAAATGTATACACCTGAAAACCATTTTTAGCAATATAAATGTTGGGTTTAAGGGGATCAAAATTATATAGGCGTGTTCGTGTTATGTCTTGTTGAACCTGGGACTCTCCATCTTAACCTTTGTGTTATTTGAATAAAGATTGTGGATTAAACTGAGGCTAAAATGTGCCATTGTCTCATTGTGTGCATCATGTGAACAAGTTCTTGAAATGAATCCCCACACACTAAACCCCAATTTATATAGAGAAAACTGGGATTAGTGGGGGATACATTATTTTTTCTTATATCTGCTCTTAGACATAGGCCTCATTGAGGCGGTTCTAACAAGCACTACAACCTATGTTTGCAGTATAAAGAAGAAAAAAAAACACTATGTCGTAAGGGTGTGTTATCGTCATGGTATGTTTGTTTATGTTTGTTTAATTTGGGGTTTAACATCCCCATAAACACTGTATAGGTCATTTTGGAGACGTTGCTTCCAATTTCGTGGGACTTTTACCAGACATTGAGATGAAATGACTTCCCAAGCCCTGCCGCCCAATTAAACCAATAGGGTTTATAAGCACCGCTTTGTCTGGGCAGGCTTAAGTCACTGATGAAGCCTAAATGGCAGAAACTAGCTAGTCTGGCCCAATAAGCATGTACACTCCATATTGTCAAGTTATGTGGTGTATTCCTTGCTTCCAAGGGATAACCATTTCTAGAACATATTTAACGTCACTACAGCTGGTGTCTGGGAATGTGTGGCGGCCGTAAAAAGTCTCCCTGCCCAACATCATAGTGTAGTTTATATTTTCTTGTCCTTTGGGATCATTGATTCCATTGTGGAACTTTGAAAATATTTGAGGGTCACTGATGAGGCTTTTGTGGGAAAGGAACTGTCCTTATGGCCTTCCTTTGTTTAGGTTTCCATTATGGTCTGGTCGCTTAATGCTTGTATTTCTTTCCCTTTGATGTCTTTTACGGGTGGAGTAAGTTAATTGTATCAATTCCTGATCTTTGTTTTACTTCTACTAAATGGCCGAAACTAGCTTGTCTGGCCCAGAAAACATGTACACTCCATATTTTCCAGTTCTGTGGTGTATTCCTTGCTTCCAAGGGATAACCATTTATGTGGCCTCTGATCAGAGCCTACACTGTTTGCAAAAAATACAGCTATTTTTCTAATAAATTTTGAACAAAACACAACCTGACACCCCTTAATTTTGAAATTGACTCTTTCTATATATAAGAAGGAAGATTCCATTTGGTACCAAAAGGGTTGAGGTTGGAAAAATGAAATGTTTCAGAAAAATTGCGATATTTTTCTTATTTATGCTCAAAACATAGATTGAAGATACTCGTTAGAACCGCCTCAGCAAGACGGTTTAACGAGTACCCACAATCTATGTTTTTGTGCAGAAATAAGAAAAAATAATGTATACCACTGCAAACCCCAGTTTCACTAAATTAAAGTGGGGTTTAAGGGGGTCAAAATGATATAGGCATGTTTTCGTGATGACCGCACATCGGGGCTTGAATAAATAGACCGTCCAGGCATATAATCCATATTGGTTTCATTGGGCTGGATATGTCATTTCGTCTCAGTGTTGGGTAAAAGGGCAGGCCCGGTCTGGCTTGGTCTGGCTCCTTATGACCTATTTAACTCAGATGACATAATACGTCAGGGCCAGCCAGGCCAGGCCAATATTTAAAACTAACATCAGGAGGGGTGTTCAGGTCATGAACCTTGACACGCCATCCCTTGAGACAAGCTGCTTGTTGTTGGCATTGATTTACTCCAGTAATCAGAGATGTGTACAGGAATACCTGTTTATGCCTAGCATCCTATATATAAATGCGACTTAGGAAAACAGTGCAGGCCCATATAGTTTAATTGTCACGGAACACTTCATCTGATCAGGTTCTACACTGTTTGCAAAAAAAAAAAAAATGTAGCGCTTTGGGGAAAAATAAAAATTTTGATAGATGTAAGTTTATTTAACGTCGCATATCCAAAACAAAAATACAATAAGCACATACGGATCCTTTTATAAATTCTTATCTTTCCTTCATTTATCTTCCTAGGAAAAGGGAGCACCAAAGGAAGGGAGCGCCTAGTACCGTTTTGCAAGCGCGGTTTGGGATCGAACCCGCGACAGTGGACTCTCTATTACTGAGCTATCGGTACCAGTAAGGTATAAGGTGACATAAACATGCAAATGAGTTGAATAGGGGTGTGGCGGTAGAAAAGGCATTTTCAAGTTATGCCCGGCGAAGGTAGAAGCATAGATTCCATTGATGAATACGTACCTTATTTCATTTGTAACCGATGAATTCTCAAGGTCACAAAGGCTCTATAACCAGACTGCACACATGTTGCCTCTCTTTTGTTTCTTGCACATGGTACATAGTAGCTGGGCAGATAATTGTAGTTAGTGTGTGTTGTAGTTTTACGGCCTAGTAAACAGCCAAGGTCATATCAGTCTGGTCAGTTAAACCCAAAGGCACTGCTCTGTACCACCACTGAGTGCAGCCTACAGGCAGAGGCTAGTTTATGTTCTCTATGAAACAAGTCCCTGTTACTCAATCTCCCATTTTTGGTTAGTTGTATGCACATACAAAAATTGGCAGGTAAGCCGGTAGCAACAAGTAGGCATGCAGAGGAAGGCAGGCATTGCAGACAGACAGGCAGTAGTTACATTGTTTTGAAGGTAATTGTAGGTAGGAGCAAGATGTACATGTCCACTGATTTTATTTATTTATTTATTTATTTATTTATTATCTTATGTATATATAAAACATTTTCAGTGACTACTGGCAATAGGTGCTCTTTGTTTGTTGGGCTGGATCCCATTATAGATCCTGATCAGATGTACATCACTGTATCTGACATCTGCTCTGAGTCTATACTGTTTGCTTATATCCCAGGGCATGATCAGAGTCAAGGTTTTACATGAAAAGTTCTTTCCACAGCACAATGCTTCGCTGTCCATCACTTTATCCCCTCTACTATATCTCTTTTCTCCCTTTTTCTGGGAGACGACATTTTCTGGGAGACGACACAAAACTATACACAAAGATTAACGCGAATTTAAACCCAAAACAATCAAGGTCAACCGAAAGTCTGGAGAAGCCCGGGCTGCAATCCGCGACCCTTTGGTTAATGAAGCGAGAAGCTTAACGAGGCTTCTGAAAGAATGTGTACTGTACTGGTTAACCGCTTTTGTAGAATCCTGCTGATAAAATGTGTGGTTTGGTAAATGACCCAAATCGATATAATCTAAATGGTGTTGACTGGGCAGTTGAAATCCAAATAAACAGAAAAAACAAATGTAATGAAATCGATATCGTGGTTACTCACTTGTTTGTTTGATTTTAGGTTTAACTTCCCGTCAACACTGTAAAGGTCATTTTTGAGACGTCGCTTCCAATTTTGTGGGACTTTAACCCGACATTGAGATGAAATGACATCTTAAGCCCTGTCGCCAAATGAAACCAATAGGGTCTATTAGCATGGACGGTCCGACTCGCGACGCTTTGAAGCGAGTAGCATAACCACTACACCACGGCGGCTTCGTTTATAACGGTGCTGTTCTTGTCTTTGTGATGTCAGAGTGTTGTGTCAGGAAGTAAGACTGGGCGGGAGAGTTGGGTTGGACAAACAGTGTAGACCAATATCAGGAGCTGTAGAATGGGAAGGGGGTCTAACCAGTGTCTATTGTGTTTGCTTAAAGGACAGTAACTTACTGTAATACTGCCATTTTCACAGCCTGATCACAGAAACTAGCCAGCAATGGGTTTCTAAGTACAAAAAATACAATCAAAGCACTGACAGCACTTGTTTGTTGATTGTCGTGAAAATTGTCATAAAAAGGGACTAAATTAGGTTGCTTCATTTACGTTTAAATTCCTAAACTGTATGCAAACAGTGTAGGGTCTGATCAGACGCAACGGTATTCGCCAATTGATCTGGGTCTAAGCTGTTTGCCTATGTCCCAACAATTGCGCAGAGTGAATATTTTTCAATAAGCTTTCTTTAACACAGCACTTTGTTGTCACAGAGACAAGAATAGCGTGGCTATATTCTATAAATAACGGGTCTCCGTGGCCTAGTGGATAAGCGCACTGAATCTTAATCATTAGGTCTCTCATCGCTGTGGGTTCGAGCCTGGCTCGGATCACATGTGAGACAAGTTCTGCAACGGAAGGTCAGGTGGTTTTTCTCCGGGTACTCCGGTTTTCGCTTCTGTGCTAATTAGCACTGAAGAGCGTCTGTGCTATTAACATTTAGTCGATTGACAAATAATCAACCCAAAATTGACCAAAATTAAACTGCCAATCAGATCCAGAAGAAATGACTATCATGAGCTATCTCATGCGCGTCTGACTGGTGATCAGGAGGACGCTGGTTCGATACCTGCAGGGGTCGGCAACATTCTTTCGTGGAGATTGATCATGAAATAGTTTCTACGGTAATTCTCTCCTTTCCCCTGATTCAAGAAGGACAGTAGTCAGTTTCTGGCAAATAGAACTTGCACTGTACCGGTTAGCCGCTTACGCATAAGCCTGCCCAGGAAAAGAGTGGATGGGTAAACTGATCGGCTCAAAATTACCTAAAATAGTGTTGACTGGGTCGTTAAAATCCAAAACAAACATGAGCTATTTCATCTGGGCCTACATACTGTTTGAAGGTCAATTTGAACTGTAGGACTTGAAATATTGACCACTCTAGGTCAGCCTACTGTTGCTAGTCCCAGATAAGACGCCATAGAGTGTAGCATCTGATCAGGGTCTCCACACCGACCTTACACTCAAGAGATGATCCACCCAACAGGTGCTGTCAGTGCTTTGTTTTATTTTGTCTGTAAATCACTGTTAAACAGGATAGCTTGAGGCTCAAAATAATTACCAATCCAAATCCATTTATAAAGTTCTTTTTCTTTCAAATTAAATCAAAGATAAATTATAAAAACAAAGAAACAACATCACAGTTATACCATTGCTAAAATAGCAACCTGTGGTTTTATTGACATTATATGATTACATGTGCACTGTAGTAGTAAATTAGTGCCAACCGCAAGTAACTTGTCTCAAGGGATGGAGTGTCTAGGTTCTTGACCTGAGTCTCCTTCTGATGTTAATTCCAATACTGGCCTGGCCTGGCCCGGCCCGAAGCGTTATGTCATTGAAATTAAATAGGTCGCGAGAGGCCAGACCGGGCCAGACCAAGCCAGACCAAGCCAGGCCAGAAATTAGAACATGCCGGGTAAAAGTCCAACAAAAGTGGAAGCAACGTCTCCAAAATAACCTACATGTATATAGTGTTGACGGGGACTATAAATTTCAAATCAAACAAACAAATCGATTGTTAGGTCTTAGATGTGCAAGTCATTATACTCATACTGGCAATCAGGAAAAAAAAAACGCAGTCTAATTTAATAAGCAGGAATAGCGAGGCGGTTCTAACAAATACTCACAATCTATGTTTTTAAGCAGAAATAAGAAAAATAACTTATAACCCTGTAAACCCAAGTTTTGCTATATGAAATTAGGGTTTAAGGGGGTGAAACTTATATAGGCGTGCCTTCGTGATGTTTAAATCTTACACAATCAAATGGCATTGTGAACCTGTAATGATGTTTCACATGGATAACATCCATAAAATTTGCAGAGTAATTGCCAACGTTTTAAAGCTAATAAAAAAGTTTGAATGAATTAACAAAATGAATGAATGAATGAATGTTTCATTAAAATAAATGAACAGACAGACAGACAGAACCTTTGTTTAAAGAAAACGTATATGAGGTTTTCAAAGGTGATGAACACCCCTCTTAACCCTTCTTTATAAAGAGAAAAATGGGGTTTACGAGAATTTTCATTAATTTCCTTAGTTTGGTTCGAAAACATAGATTGTCTATATTTAGACAAGACATAAGCAAATTTTCATATGAAAAATGGTAGATTTGGAGCTATATCTAACACTCTATTAAAGCGCTATGGTGTTTTGTCGCAATGTACCTAGAAAATGTGTTTTGCATATAAATATTTTTGAAATATTACAAATCACAACAAAAACCAGGTGCTAAAATCAAGCCCATTGTCTCTGTCAGTACCATTTAAGTAAAGGTGTGCTAACCCTATTTCATTTACATTTATGAGGTAATTGATAGACACACTTAATAATGTATCTTATTAACACTTAATGAAGTATCTAACTTTAAACACCTGACTGCAGGTAAGTGTGGACGACAATTTAAAGAAGCCTGTTTATTACCTGGGCGTACTTTTATCAGATCATTATAACAAATAAACAGATTAACTTTTGAAACATAATAATTCAATCAGTTATGACTAGTATGGTTACCTGTGTAATAGGGGTTTAATTTTTTTTTCCAACACAATTTGACAAAGAATGCCTTACAAGGGTAGTCATCACATAGACTTGTTATCCTGATTAAGCCTTAAAAATTACATTATATATATTTTATATCTGTAGACATGTTTTCATATTGGCATGAAAAAGATTATTATGATAATACACCTGTGCGAATTGGTGCATTTTTAAACATCTCCGAAATGGCCATTTTCTGATGAAAATCAGTGATATTTTTCTTATAAATACTGCAAACTTAGGTGGTGGGTGTTCGTTAGAACCGCCTCATTGAGGCGGATCTAACGAGTTACCACAACCTATGTCTTGGAGTTAGAATAAGAAAAATAATGTTTACCCCCATAAACCCCAGTTTTCTCTATACATGTATAAAGTGGGGTATAGGGGGGGGGGGGGGGGCTTCATTTCACGGACTTGTTCACGTGATGAATGAAACAAAAATAATTGCAATCATTGGCGAGACAAGTGGACATATAGATGCATTTAAATTTCATCTAGCTTATCTTCGGCCCCAGCCTATCTGGGTTTGGAAAAATAGACTGGGTTACATGCTTGTTCCATGCAGAGCTGATAGCTGAAACCAATCGCATATGAGTACTGGTAAACCGCTTATAAGCCTGCCCTGGTGGCAAGGGTGGTGCGAGTCGGACCGCCCATGCATATTAACCCTATTGGTTTCGTTAGGCGCCAGGGCTTGAGATGTCATTTCATCTCAATATATATAGTGTAAATACAGGCCGATTCCAAGAGCAGGTGAATACATATTGCCCTAAAATTTATCAAGTCACATCTAAGTGTGACCTTTTTAAAATTTACCAAGTCACACCAAAGTGCAACCTTTTTAAAGTTTGAAATTGTTGAGCAAAATAGTTTGGCTTAAGCCTACGAAATGCTTGCTTTTTGTTGTTGTTGTTTCATTATTATCATATTTTTCATTAGGATACCAATAACATATGTGTTATAAATTAACATCAGAATATATATATATATATATATATATATATATATATATATATATATATATATATATATATATATATATATATATATATATATATATATATATGCCTATATAATTATGACCCCCTAAAACAGCACACACACACACACACACATATATATATATATATATATAGCAAGAGTCCATTTCAAAATTCAGGGGTGTCAGGTTGTGTTTTCTTCAAAATTTATTTAAAAAATGGCTGAACTTTTTGCAAACAGTGTAGGCCCTGATCAGAGGCACATTCTGCGGCGTCTGATCTGGGCCTGCACTGTTTGCCAAATACCCGTTTTGGGGTTTCCGGTACAAATGGGCTATTAAAATTGGGGCTCTATGAAATAGACGGGGCTGCATGATGCATCCACGCAGAGCTGAAACCGGCCGAAACCGGCCGCAAACGAGTACTGGCAAACCGCTTAGAGGATATAATCTTTGATTGCTCAAATGTAACTGTTAGGTTGTTTTCTTATATTATGCATTTTTAACTCCACAGTCAACACTGTTTACGTCATATAAAGCCGGTCAGTTTATTTGACTATAGACCGTAACCATTGTAATGATCTTGCAACATTTTAAGTATCTTGTTGCCAAAAGTTTACAATTTAGTTTGTTTGAAGTTACATACCATTACGCTAGACCCTTGAAGAAATAGATAGGCTGCATGATGTTTCCACGCTGAGCTGCACCTTAGTAGTGGTAAACCACTTAGAGGATCTAAATATGTTCTAGAATGGATATCCCTTGGAAGCAAGGAATACACCACAGAACTGGAAAATATGGAGTGCACGTGTTTTCTGGACAAGTCTTGCTAGTTTCGGCCATTTAGGCCTCATCAGTGACCTTCATCTTTTTTCAAAATTCCACAATGGAATCAATGATCCCAAAGGACAAGAAAATATAAACTACACTATGATGTAGGGCAGGGAGACTTTTTACGGCCGCCACACATTCCCAGATACCAGCTGTAGTGACGTTAAATATGTTCTAGAAATGGTTATCCCTTGGAATTAAGGCGTGACTATACCTAATTTAGTGACACAGGGGCCTTTCAGAGCAAGCAAGGAATACACCACAGAACTGGAAAATATGGAGTGTACTTGTTTTCTGGACCAGACTAGCTAGTTTCGGCTATTTAGAACACATCGGTGACTTAAGCCTGCCAAGGCAAAGCGGTGCTTATAAACCTTCTTGGTTGCATTGGGCGGCAGGGCTTGGGATGTCATTTCATCTCAATGTCTGGTAAAAGACCCACAAAATTGGAAGCAACGTCTCCAAAATTACCTATACAGTGTTGATGGGGATATTAAACCTCAAAATAAACAAACGTAAACAAACAAACATACCATTACGAAAACACACCCTTGCAACATAGTGTTTTTTTTTCTTCTTTATAGTGCAAACATAGGTTGTGGTGCTCGATAGAACCGCCTCATTGAGGCCTGTGTCTTAGAGCATATATAAGAAAAAATAATGTATCCCCCACTAACCCCAGTTTTCTCTATATAAATTGGGGTTTAGTGTGTGGGGATTCATTTCAAGAACTTGCTCACATGATGCACACAATGAGACAATGGCACATTTTAGCATCAGTTTCATCCGCGATCTTTATTCAAACAACACAAAGTTTAAGATGGAGAGTCCCAGGTTCATCAAGACATAACAAGAACACACCTATATAATTTTGATCCCCTTAAACCCAACATTTATATAGCTAAATATGGTTTTCAGGGCTATACATTTTTATTCATATTTCTGCTCAAAATCATAGATTGTGGGTACTGGTTAGAACAGCCTCACCGAGGCGGCTCTGACAATCTATGTTTTGAGCAGCTGTATGAAAATAAGATAATTTTTAACTGAAAAGGGAAAAATGAATACTACACTATATATTATATATTGGCTGCATATGCGGCTGCATTTTAAACCGTTTTCTATAATAGCTGCATTACCTATGATTTCATTATTGGCTGCATGTTCCTATACTTTTAATATAGCTGCACTAAAGTGCTGCGTTTTATACTGACCCCGTCAATTGACATTCATACGCCAGGACCTGTGATGTGGGAAGTTAGTCCCTAGCTCTAACCAAAGAGGTAAATTTAACTACACAATCATCAGCACCTTCAGCTGTCGAAATAATCGAATGTCAAGTTCTGCACATTAGCAGAGCTAGACAGCTTATCCACTCTCAGTATACCCTCCATGGCGAGATATTGGAGTCTGTAGACTGCGCACGCTGAGGTATGTACGGAGATGGTTATTGGAATCAGTAACCATGCCAGTCACCATGCAATACGCATGCGCCGACTGGAGTGCTGGCTCCACGTTTTGCATTTCCGGCCTGATTTCCTACTTTCGATTTATTATTTACAACCAACTGACTGACAACCTGTTCACTTGAGAATACTAAGTCTTAGGTTTATCAATGTAATAATTAATTCTCATGATCCACACACACTAGAAATAAGACTGTGTCATATGTTAATTCTTACACATGGTATTTGTAATCATACATCCTCTATCAGCTGGATTGTCCGCTGGAGAGAAAATTGTCAATAAATTCGTCATGGTCCTAGTACGGCAAATGTCACTGTGAAGGTAGGGTATTGTATCCCGTGGTGACTGGGAAGTATGGCAAGCCATTTTACTATTTATTATGGAGAGTGTGTGTGTGTGTGTGAATTCGGGTTTAACGTCGCTTTCAACAATTTTTCAGTCGTATCACGACGGTGTCTGGTAGCGACAGGGAGCTCAATGCTCACTTTTATAGTGCTGCCTCACTGAAGTATAATGTCCCAGACACATTACATGATACCACACCCAGTTACATTATCCTGACACTGGGTCGACCAGTCCTAGCTCAACCCCGTAAATCTGAGTGCCAAGCGAGGAGCAGCTAGTACCATTCTTAGCGACTTTGGTATGTCGCGGCCCGGGATCAAACCCGTGACCCCCTGTTCCCCGGAGCGGTCACTCTACCAACTAAGCTATCGGGGCCAGTCTATTTATTATGAATTGTAGATATCTTATTTATTATAAAAGATATCATATATTATATTAGATATTTATTATATATGATATCTTATATATATAAGATATCTAATATAATAAATAAGATATCTTATATAGCATATAAGAATATGATATGTTATATAAGATATCTTATATGCTATATAAGATATCTTATATAGGATATAAGATATCTAATATAGGATATAAGATATCTAGTATGATATATAAGATATCTTATTTACCAAAATATATTAGCTATCTGATATGCTAAATAAGATATCTAATATAGCATATAAGATATCTTATATAGCATATCAGATATCTTATATATTACATAAGATATCTTATGTAATATATAAGATATCTTATTTAATAAGGGAAATAAGATATCTTATATGGTATATAAGATATCTCATATATTATATAATATATCTTATATGTTATATTAGATATCTTTTTTGGTGTATTAGATATCTTATTTAGCATATCAGATATATATTCAAGTAAATAAGATATCTTATATCCTATATCAGATATCTTATTTAATATATTAGATATCTTATATAGCATAACAGATATCTTATATAATATATAAGATATCTTATTTACCTAACTATTTAAGATATCTTATATGACAAATAAGATATCTAATATATTTTACCAAAAAAATAATGAAGTCTCCCCGAAACTGCCAAGGAATGACTACCCCCATTTATGCCTAACATTCCAGAAACCCTGGCAAACAGTGCAGGCCCAGATCAGATCAGGGCCTACACTATTTATAAAATGTTCAGCTATATTCAGATTACACAACCTCTCATCATGTGTCATACCTAATTTTCGAAATGGGCTCCTGTCCTAAATAAGCAGGAAGATTACATTTGGTAAAAAAAAAAAAAAAAAAGAATAAAAGGGACAAAGAAAAATTGAACTAATTATGCGAAAAGTAGAGGCAGAAACCAGGCTGAATATATGGACAGTCTGGTGAGAGTCTTTGTTTTTTGTTTCTGTCAAAATACATGCAACGAGCAGTGCTAGGCATAACTCAAGTTTGAAGTTAATTTATACTTCCACTATCTTGTAAGGGAAGGTAATTAAATTCTACAAACAAAAGCAAGCTGGATTTATTCTCTCTCTCTCTCTCAAAAAAGAAAGATGTCTTTAATCTGATCGCACATGTTTGGGAACCCCGTTTTATTTATAAACACATATGTACAATTACAGTTTATAATTAATAATTATAATTTCTCCAGTCCTCTGTAGCAGTCTAATGGAGAGGTAGTGACTATTATTTGTCATTTCTTTCCAATTTATATAATATATCTTATATGCTGATATACCAATATACAAATATAAATAAGATATCTGATATAATATATCAGATATCTGATGTTATATATATTAGATATTTTATATGCTATATAAGATATAATATTTAGTATATTAGATATCTTATATAGCATAAAAGATATCTTATATGTTTTAGTAAACAAGAAATCGTATATGTTATATAAGATATCTTATATGTTAAATAAGATATCTTTTATAACATATAAGATATCTTGTTTACTGAAACATATATCATATCAGATATCTGAATTGCAGAATTAAATAAGATATCTCATATAGGATATAAGATATCTACTTTAGGATATAAGATATCTTAATTGTTATATCAGATATCTTATATAGGATATAAGATATCTTATATAAATTTTTTTACATTCCATAATAAATTCATAATTTCTTTGCATCAAACAAAGTATCCTTTAACAAATCCTTACCTACCTTCATTTATGAGGTGCCATTTTACTATTTAATTGCAATTCAAGATTTTGTTTGTTTGTATTGGAGTTAAACGGCCCAGTCCTAACTATTTAGGTCATTTTTAAGCCGGTCAGTTTACCATTCCACACTTTTAGTGGGCAAGCTTATACGTAAGCTCTTAACCACATTTCGAAAACACTACTATACAAATACATTGTAAAGTTTATCGCCACAAAAAGGAAACTTTAAAGATGAAAAATTGATATTTTTCTTATTTCTGCTTAAAATAGAGATTCTGGTTACATGTTAGAACCGCTTCCCTGAGGCGGTTCTAACGAGTACCCACAATCTATATTTTGGAGCAGAAATAAGAAAAAAAAGGTTTACCCCTGCCAACCCAAGTTTTACTATATAAAAGTGGGGTTCAAGAGGGTCAAACGCTTTATAGACGCGCTTCATGATAAGTACAGTGCACATTCTTTCACAGAAACGGACAACTGCCCTTCTTGAATCAGCAGAATGGAGAAAATGACTGTAATATAGATTTCATGATCCATGTCCAGGAAAGAATGTTGCCGACACCGACATGACTCGAACAAGTGTCCTTCTGATCACCAGTCAGACCTACATCTCACTGAGCTACCGAGGTCAGCTTGAATTTCAAGATATTTGTTAATAAAATTTCTGATATCTATAATAAAATTATTGGATTGTAATAAATATTATTAGATATGTATTAATAATATAAGATATCTATTATCAATTTTATGATATACATAATGCATTTAGGGACATCTATAATTCGTATTATAGATATCTTTTATTCGATGGAAAGATGTTAAATATTTAAGAACATATAATTACATTTATTGATATCAATAATATAGTTTCTTTTATTCATTATTGAAAATTGTGACATCTATAATTCAGCCTTCTAAATGATATCTATAATTTGATTTTTAGATATCTATATATGCAAAGGAATTATATATGTATATATCTATATATTGAAAAATAGAGAGCTATAATTTAAACATATATTAGATATCATTATTATAGATATTATTTATAGATATCATTATTATAGATATTATTTATAGATATCATTATTATAGATATTATTTATTGATATCTTGCAATAATTATTGATATACTATAGTTTATTACAGATATCTATAAATCAAATTATAATTATTAATAAATCAAATTATAGATATGAACAATTAACATTATTGATATTTATAATTATCTGTATTTTTTGCTATCATAAAAGAAATTCATGATATGTTATTTATATTTCTTGATATCAATAGATTTGTTTCCTGATATCAATAATTTCTTTGCATATATAAAATCTAAAAATCAAATTAAAGAGATCATTTAAAAGGCTGAATCATAGATACCAAAATTTTCAATAATGGATATCATAAAATACATTTTGGTCATGAATAAATGAAATTATTGATATTTTATAATATTTATCTATATATTGAAAAATAGATAGCTATAATTTAAACATATATTAGATATCATTATTATAGATATTATTTATAGATATCATTATTATAGATATTATTTATAGATATCATTATTATAGATATTATTTATTGATATCTTGCAATAATTATTGATATACTATAGTTTATTACAGATATCTATAAATCAAATTATAATTATTAATAAATCAAATTATAGATATGAACAATTTACATTATTGATATTTATAATTATCTGTATTTTTTGCTATCATAAAAGAAATTCATGATATGTTATTTATATTTATTGATATCAATAGATTTGTTTCCTGATATCAATAATTTCTTTGCATATATAAAATCTAAAAATCAAATTAAAGAGATCATTTAAAAGGCTGAATCATAGATACCAAAATTTTCAATAATGGATATCATAAAATACATTTTGGTCATGAATAAATGAAATTATTGATATTTTATAATATTTATCTATATATTGAAAAATAGATAGCTATAATTTAAACATATATTAGATATCATTATTATAGATATTATTTATAGATATCATTATTATAGATATTATTTATAGATATCATTATTATAGATATTATTTATTGATATCTTGCAATAATTATTGATATACTATAGTTTATTACAGATATCTATAAATCAAATTATAATTATAAATAAATCAAATTATAGATATGAACAATTAATATTATTGATATCTATAATTATCTGTATTTTTTGCTATCATAAAATGAAATTCATGATATGTTATATATATTTCTTGATATCAATAGATTTGTTTCCTGATATCAATAATTTCTTTGCATATATAAATATCTAAAAATCAAATTATAGAGATCATTTAAAAGGCTGAATTGTAGATATCACAATTTTCAATAATGGATATCATAAAATACATTTTTGTCATGAATAAATGAAACTATTGATATTTTATAATGCTCTTTAATATTTGGTATCCATATATCAAAATAAAAGATATCTACTGTTGAAATTATCGATAACCATTTACTTACTATGGATATCATGAAAAAAAAATTATCTAAAATCAGTAATTTTAATTATCTATAATTTGATTTATAGATATCTACAAACTGATTTATAGATGTCATTATTACAGATGCTATTTATCGATATCTGACAATAATTATTATTAAACTGTAGTTTATTTCAGATATCTATTAATCAAATTATAGATATCAGTAAATCAAATTATAGATATGTACAATTAACATTATTAATATTTATAATTATCTGTATGTTTTGCTCTCATAAAATGAAATCCGTGATATGTAATATATATTTCTTGATACCAATAGATTTGTTTCCTGATATCAATAATTTCTTTGCATAAATAAATATATAAAAATCAAATTATAGAGATCATTTTAAAGGCTGAATCATAGATATCACAATTTTCAATAATGGATATCATAAAATACATTTTTGTAATGAATAAATGAAACTATTGATATTTTATAATGCTCTTCAATATTTGGTATCCATATAGCAAAAAATAGATATCTACTATTGAAATTATCGATAACCATTTACTTACTATGAATATCATGAAAAAAAAATAAATATCTAATATCAGTAATGTTAATTATCTATAATTTGATTTATAGATATCTACAAACTGATTTATAGATGTCATTATTACAGATGTTATTTATCTATATCTGACAATAATTATTATTAAACTGTAGTTTATTTCAGATATCTATAAATCAAATTATAGATATCAATAAATCAAATTATAGATATGTACAAATAACATTATTAATATCTATAATTATCTGTATGTTTTGCTTTCATAAAATGAAATCCGTGATATGTAATATATATTTCTTGATACCAATAGATTTGTTTCCTGATATCAATAATTTCTTTGCATATATAAATATCTAAAAATCAAATTATAGAGATCATTTAAAAGGCTGAATTATAGATATCACAATTTTCAATAATGGATATCATAAAATATATTATGATCATAAATAAGTGAAACTATTGATATTTTAAAATGCTCTTCAATATTTGTTATCCATATATCAAAATAATAGATATATAATATTGAAATTATTGACAACCCTTTACGTATTATGGATATCATGAAATAAATAATAAATATCTAAAATCAATAATGTTAATTATCTATAATTTGATTTATAGATATCTACAAATTGATTTATAGGTGTCTATAACAAAGATATAGGATATCAATAAATATTGTTACATATCTATAAATAATATTAGATATGTATTATTTATTTCATTATATCCATAATGTGTTAAGGGATATCTGTAGTTCCAATTATAGATATCTTTTATTCGATATAGAGATATCAAATATTGATGAACATTTCAGGATATCAAGAATTACATTTATTGATATCCTTCATATATTATCTGATATCCATTATTGAAAACTTTGATATCTATTATCCAGCCTTGAAATGGTATCTGTAATTTGATTTTTAGATATCTATATATGTAAAGGAATCATGGATATCATTAGACAAATTTATAGATATCAAGAAATATATATTACATATCATTGATTACATTTTATGATGTCAAATTATTGATAATAATGTTAATCATACATATCTATAATTTGATTTATAGATATCTATAATTTGATATATAAATATCTAAAATACAATTACAGATTTCTCCGAATTGTATTAAATAGTAATATCGCATCATGCCTAATACACTTGTCATGATGACTCATACCGCTGTCATTATGACTCGCATAGCTGTCATGATTACTCATATACCTTTTGTCCTGACTCAAACATGTGCCACTCTCTATCACAGCGACTCGTTTAGCTCTTGCTATGACTCACTTTGACCCATACAGCTGTCACGGTGACTCATACTTCTGTAACCATGACTTATCATGCTGTCACGAGTTGCATACAGCATGGATCATACAGCTGTCACGACTACGTAAACACTTATCAGCATAACTTATAAAGCTAATGACTAATACTGCTGTCACCATGAATCATACGCCACCATAAATCAAACAGCTGTCATCTTGACTCATACAGCTGTCAGTGATGCATGCATCTGGCATCATGGCTTTTACAGCTGACACCATTACACATAGAGCTGTCACAATGACTTATGTAGCTATAACCGTGACCGGAAGCACAAAGCAGTAAATATTAACATTACCACAGTTATGTTCTAACAATCTAATTAAAAATAGTACTGTTACTCTTCACAAACAATTATATTAAAAAAAAAAAAGAGTTCAAATAATAGCTATATGAGTCCAAGTGGTAGCTTTATTAGTCATCGTAAAGTAAAACATGTATGAGTCATATTGACAGCTGTTGTAGACATGGTGACAGTTGTAGTAGTCATGGTGGCAGCTGTATGAATCATGATGTGAGTCATGTTGACAGGTGTATAAGTGATGTTAACACTTTCTGTTCTAATTGGTTTCATATACTCATGTAAACTGATTTACTATGTTATTTTCATATATATTGTGTAAGTCATGTATACTTTGCAATGTATGATTCCACTGATATTGTAATCAGTATTTCATAAATAAATAAAAGAACTATCAACAGGACTCACATAGCAAAAAACCTTCATTCCGACAGCTTTCGCCATGAATCCCAAAGCTATCCCAATGACTCATATAACTGTCATCATGATTCGTGCATCTCTAAGCGTGATTCCTAAAACTATCCCCTTGATGAAAGCAGCTGTCACCATGGCACATACATCTGTCTCCGTGATTCATACAGCCATCGGTATGTCTCATCCAGCTATAAGCATGACTCATATAGCTGTCACCAGGGGTCAGTGACACCCACAGCTGTCTCCAAGGCTCATACAGCTATCACAATGACCCATATAGCTGTCATAATGACTCTCATACTGCTGTCACAATGACTCATGCAGTTGTAACAATGGCTCATACAGCTGTCTATATGGCTCATACAACTATCACCATGACACATTCAACTATCATCATGACTCGTACTGCTGCCACCATGACTGATAAAGCTGTCATCATCACTCATACAGCTATCGCCATGACGTATGCGGACAGCACTTTCATAGCTGTTAGCATGGCTCTTCCAGCTGTCTCTGTGGTTCTTACAGCAATCACCATGACTCATACCGCTGTCACCATTACTAATTCAGCGATTGTCATGACCTATTCAGCTATCACCATGAATACAGCAAACATCTATCTCCATATCTACTGTAGATATTGCGATGACTCATACAGCAATTAGATCACTCACACAGCTGTTACCATAACTCATACAGCCAATAGTCTTTCTGTGCTAATTGGTTGCACATACACATGCCACTGATTTACTATTTTATTATTTCTTATATATTGTGTATACCATGTATGCTTTGCAGTGTATGATACCACTGATATTGTTTTCAGTATTTCATTTATAAATAACAGAAATATCAATATGACTAACACTGCTAATACCTTCATTCATACAGCTTTCACCGTGACTACGATAGCCATCACAATGACTCATATAACTGTCATCATGATTCATGCATCTCTAAGCGTGATTCCTACAGCTATCACCGTGCTGAAAGCAGCTGTCACCATTGCATATACTTCTGTCTCCGTGACTCTTACAGCCATAAGTATGTCTCATACAGCTGTATGCCAGACTCATATAGCTGTCACCAGGAGTCATTGAGCTTTCACTTTGACACTTACAGCTGTCTCCAAGGCTTATGCAGCTATCATAATAACCCAAACAGCTGTCACAATGACTCATACTGCTGTCATCATGACTGATACAGTTGTAACCATGGCTCAAACAACTATCACCATGACTGATACAACTATCATCATGACTCGTTCTGCTGCCAGCATGACTGATAAAGTCGTCATCGTCACCCATACAGCTATCGCCATGACGATGCTGACAACACTATCATAGTGCTGTAAGCATAACCCATGGAGCTGTCATCATTGATCATACAGCTGTCTCTGTGGTTCTTACAACAATCACCATGACTCATACTGCTGTCGCTATTTCTAAAGTAAAGTAATTATCATGCCCCATTCATCTGTTACCATGACTAACACAATGTCTCGGGTATCTTATTTTCACATACAGCTGCCACCAATACTTATTCTGTTTTCAACAGTTATAGCTTCTATAGCCATCAGCATGGAATATGCAGCTGTATCCATTGGTCATACATCACCTTAAAGGCTGTCACAATGACTCAAATAGCTTTCTTTACGACTTCTATAGCTCTTACAATCACTACTCCAGGTGTCAGCATGAATCTTACGAAGGTAACCATGACACCTTGTCACCATGACTCATACAGTTACCACCATGACTCGCATCCCTTCCACTAAGACTTATATAGCTTTCATCGTGTCTAATACAGCAATCACTATAACTAATACAGCTGCCACGACGACTCATAGCATAACTCATACGGCAATCACGATAACTCGTACAGCTATCAACACGACACAAACAGCTATTACAATAACTCATAGAGCTATTTCCATGACTCGGATATCTCTCAGCACGACCTATAAAGCTTTCATCAAGACACCTATAGCTACCACCTTTACTCATTCAGGTGTTATTTTGACTTTTTAGCTATCGTAAACACCTATACGGCTGTAACCATGACTAATACAGCTGTTAACATCACACATACAGCTGTCCCCATGACTCACTAATCTTTCATCATGACTACTGCTACGAGTGTCAGTATAACTACTACAGCTATCAATATGGCTAATGCATCTTTAAAAATGGCTCATACGATCGTCATCATGGCTTATATAGCTATCGCCAATGCTTACAGCTTCCACAGTGACTCTTACAACTGTCACCATAATTCATGCAGCTCTAAACGTGATCCTAACAGCTATCACCATGGCGAATGCAGCTGTCACCACAGCTCATACAGCTATCTCCATGACTCATAGAGCCACCAGTCTGTCCTTATACAGCTTAAAGCATCGCTCATATTGCTATCGGCAGGGTTCATACAGCAAACACTATGTCTAATACAGCTGTAACAATGAGCCAGATGGCTACGCCTAAAGCTGTCTTCATGCCTGGATGACTCGAACGGCTGTCACAGTCACTCATTCATTGACCACCATGGCCCATATAGCTGTCATAATGACTAATACAGCAAGCTCCCGCCCATCGGGACTTTGAGAAATAAATCGGTATGCAAAGTGCTTCCACGCAGAGCTGAAACCGACCGCACATGAGAAGTGGTATGCAGCATAGGTCTAAGCCTGTTCAGGCAAAACGGTGCGAGTCGGACCGTCCATGCATATAAACATTTTGATTTCAAAGGGCGACAGGGCTTGGGATTTCATTTCATCTCAATGTCGGGTAAAAGTCCAACAAAATTGAAAGCAACATTTCGAAAATGACCTAAATAGTGTTGACAGGGACTTTAAACCTCTATTCAAACAAACAAACAAACAAACAAAGAAAAGACTAATAGAGCTATCTCAATCACTCAAACAGCTATCACCATGAGGGTTGTAGCTATTACCATCACTCATACAGCAATTAAGATGACTCATACAGCTGCCACCAGGACTCACATAGATATTACCACGACTTCTATAACTATCACCATGAATTATACAGCTACCACCATGATTCATACAGATATATTTATTCACATACAGCTGTCACCACGACACACAGCGCATTCAATAGCCATATCTCTAAAACTGTCAAAAAGAACCATGCAGCTGAAACCAATCGCTCATACAGCTGTCCATATCAACATGACTCACACAGCTTTCCTCACGACTCCTACAGCTGTCACCATGACTTCTTCAGATGTCATCATGTCTCATACAGCGGTCCCCATGACACATACAGCTGCCATCATGACGCATACAGCTGCCAGCACGACTTCTACACGAATCATACGGCGCCCAAAATGACTCGGATATCTTAATTTCATATACAGCTGCCATAAAGACTTATTCCTTTTCAACAGTCGTATCTCCTGTAGCTATAAATTATGCAGCTGTAACCATTGTTCACGTAGCTATCAACATCGCTTATAAGGCTGTCAACATGACTCACACGGCTTTCTTTATGACTTCTACAGCTGACACTATGACTACTTTAGTTGTCACCATGACTCTAACAATGGAACCCATGACACCTATAGCTGTCACCATGACTCAAACAGCTGTCAACGTTGCTCGCATCCCTCTCACTAAGACTGATATAGCTTTTGTCGTGTCTAATTCAGCGATCACTATAACTTATACAGCTGACACGACGAGTCATATCATGACTTATACAGCCATCACGATGACTCATACAGCTATCAACACGCCACCACGACACATACAGCTATGACCATAACTCAAACAGCTTTTACCATGACTCCGATATCTATTAGCACGCCTTTTAAGCTTTCACCAAGACACATACAGATATCGCAATTACACATTCAGATGTCACATTGACTTGTATAGCTATTGTTATGACCCATTACCAATTCAACTGTTAACATCACACATACCATGACTCACAAATATGTCATCATGGCAACTGCTGCTTTCAGTATGACTACTACAGCTGTCAATAGATCTTTCAAAATGGCTCATATGGCTGCCATCATGGTCTTTACAGCTATCACATGACAACAGCTTTCACCGTGACACTTAGAACTGTTACCATAATTCATGCAGCTCTCGTCTTGATCACTACAGCTGTCACCATGATGAATACAGCTGTCATCTTAGTTCATGCAGCTATCTCCGTTACTCATACAGTCATCACTCCGTGCTCATACAGCTATGAGAATCGCTCATATTGCTTTCGTCAGGGGCCATAAAGACAATGAACCAAATGACTATGCCTAAAGCTGTCTTCATGCCTCATACAGCTATCAGCATGAATCAAACAGCTGTCACAGTGACTCATTTAGTGACCATTATGACTAATATAGCTATCACTAAGACTAATTCAGCAAGCCCCGTAAACCTCTATTCAAATAAACAAAGGGAAGACTAATACAGCTATCACAATTACTCGTACATATATCACTTTGAAATTTTGATTCTTGTAGCTATTTCCATAACGCATACAGCTATTAAGATGACTCATACAGCTTTCACCGTGACTCACGCAGCTATCATCACGACTCCTATCACTATCACCATGATTCATACAGCTACCAACATGACTCATACAGATATTTTAATTTCAAACACAGCTGTCACCAAGACCCATAACACTTTCATCAGCCATATTATCTAATGTAATGTCACTATGATTTGTGCAGCTGCAACCATTGTTCATACAGCTGTCCATATCAACATGACTCACACAGCTGTTCTCACGACTCCTACAGCTGTCACCATAACTGCTTCAGATGCCATTATGTCTCACACAGCGGTTGCCATGACACATACAGCTGTCATCATGACGCATACAGCTATCAACATGACTCGCATAAGTCTTCACAGTTGCTCACACAACTGTCAACATGACTAATACAGCTAGCCCCATGACTTACAATGCTATCATCATGACTCATTGAGCTGTGACCACCATTAAAGCCTCCGCGGGTGTAGTGGTTAAACTACTCGACTTAGAAACCATGTATCTTGGGGGGTTCGATTTGAGCAGATAATGTTATCTTAGTGCAAATTATATTTTCCTTTCCTTTATGATCATACGCCTTGCAAACTATATTGCTGTGTATGAAGATACTCAATAAAACCGAGTCTCCGATTTTCGTTCTTTATGTGTTCTTTGTTTCCAAAGGCAATCTTTACCTCACTGCAGCTGTTGTTAAGTGCCGTGTGGCGGCCGTAAAAAGTCTTCCTGTGCTTCATCATAGGGCAGATTATATTTTCTTTTCCTCTGGGATCATTGAGCCTATTTTGTTTACTTTGAATATCGAATATCGCTTAAGCCGGTGCTAGGCATATGCAGCCTTGCAAACTATATTGCTGTGTATGAAGAGCCTCAATAAAACCGAGTCTCCAATTTTCGTTCTTGTATGTGTTCTTTGTTTCCAAAGGCAACCATTTAGCTTTTTGTTCTCCAGACATTTGGATAAGTCTTTAAACTGAGGTCAACTTTCTATATGATCTTAGTTGTTGGTGGGAGAAAACATGCCTCAGCACGCATGCACACACACACACACACACACACACACACACACACACACACACACACACACAGAGAGCTGTCACCATGACTTACATGTATACTGCTTCCACCATGACGACTACAGCTGTCACTACGACTGATAAATGTACGTATCACTACCACAGGGACACATTCAATTATTACCATGACTCTTTTAGCTATTACTAGGACTTAAATAGCTTCCACCATGACTCCTAAAGCTATTACCATTACTCATACGGATATTACTGTGACTAATACAGCAATCAACACGACTATCGCTGCTAGCGCATTGACGACTAAAGTAATCACCATGACTCATACAGCTGCCACTTTGATTCATACAGCTGTCCCTATGACGTATAAAGCTGCCAGAAGACCAAAACAGTTGTCACAATGACTCTTTCAGCTGCTGTCATAATTCAGAGGTTGGTGCTATCGTTATTACTATACTACAGCTGTCACCATGACTCCTTCATGGGCCAGTCTGGCTTATACCACCATGACTCATACAGCTGTCCCTATGGCGTATAAAGCTGCTACAAGACCTATACAGTTGTCACAATGACTCTTACAGATGCTGTCATAATTCATAGGTTGCTGCTATCGCTATGACTACACTATAGCTGTCACCATGACTCCTTCATCGGCCACTCTGGCTCATATCATCATGACTCATACAGCTGTCCGTATAAAGCTGCCACAAGACCCATACAATTGTCACAATGACTCTCACATCTGCTAAGCCCCGCCCATAGGGGCTTGAAGAAATATATGGGCTGCATGATGCTTCCAGGCAGAGCTGAATCGGCCCGCACACTAGTACTGGTAAACCGCTTAGAGGATCTAAGCCTGTCCAGGAACCGCGGTGCGAGGCGGACCGTCCATGCTAATAAACCATATTGGTTTCATTGGGCGACAGGGCTTGAGATGTCATTTCATCTCAATGTCGGGTAAAAGTCCCACAAAATTGGAAGCAGCGTCTCCAAAATGACCTTTAGAGGGTTGACGGGGCCGTAAAACCTTAAATCAAACAAACTTACAGCTGCTGTCATATTTCAGAGGTTGCTGCTATCGCTATGTCTACACTATAGTTGTCACCATGACTCCTTCATCGGCAACTCTGGCTCATATCACCATGACTCTTGCAGATGTCACTATGGTTCATAAATCTAATATAGACTCATAGAGCTATCATCATGTCGCCTTAAGCTGTCACCATGGCTAATAAACTATCATCCTGATTCACACAGCTTTCATCATGACTCACACAGTTATAAGCATGGCTCATATAGCTTTCAACATAGGTCATTCAACTATAACTATGACTATCCCCAAGAATCACATAGCCAAGATAATCCTGCACCCTACGATTTTCTGTTCCATGTTGTAGTACTTGCTTCCAAAAGATTATCCCTTATATATGACATTTTAACTTCAGCTGGTGTTTAGGGAATGTTTGGCGGCTGTCAAAAGTCTCCCTGCCCTTCCTCATAGTTTGGGTTATATTTTCTAGTCCTTTTCGATCATTGATTCCACTGCTTAAATTTTAGAATATTTGAGGGTCACTGGCAAGGCCTAAATGCGGAAACTAGCTAGTCCGTCCCATAAAAACTTGGTTCCGTATTGTAGCCCTTGGTTGCTTGCAAAGGATTGCCCATTATATAGAACATCATGCAGTTATTACCATGTATCAAATGGCTATCACCATGTCACCCGCAGCTGACTTCCTGACTCATACAGCTATCATCATGATTCATTTAGCTATCATCATGATTCATTCAGCTATCCCCACAAATCATTTTGCTATCACTGTTACGCCTGTATTACCTTGGCACATACAACTATCACCATTACTCATACAGCTGTCACCATGACTAATACAGCTACCACAAATACTTCTGCAGCTGTCAAGATTATTCATAAATGATTCAGATTCTGTCTCATGAATGAATCAGTGAAATTTGTTCAAACTTGGTACAATATATCATTGTGACCGACCTTAGTTTTTGATGACCTTGACCTTATTTCTAAGGTCAAAGGTCCCCAAAACTGTCAATTTTGGCTTATCTGCACAGGTGTCTTGAATAAATAGCTGTAATTTGGCCAGACTTTCTAGAACAATATTTGTACAATATGTCATTGAAACCTACCAAAGATTTGGTTTGCTTTTGGTGACCTTGACCTTTTTTCAAGGTCACAGGCCCTTCAAAACTGTCAATTTTTGGTCAGAAATGGCTTACCAGCACCCTTTCACATGAGCGAATTGTGATATACTTTTATCTACTCTGTAAACAGTAGATATTTACCGTAAACTTCGCATAAATGTTACGTACCCTGAGTGGTTCTACAGTCAATAGGAATTGTAAATAAAAATGAGTTCCTTTAAGAGCAATGAAAACATTCATAAGAAAGAAAATGGGTAATACTACGTAGTTTCGGCTAATAAAGCCTCATCAGTGACCCTGTAATGATCCGACAACGAAAGCCAGAGGAAACATACTGCAATTTTGCGAATTTCGAATAGGCAGTCGATTCAAAGACTGATATAAATCAAAATGGGGTCCAAATAATTAAAAACCTGTCTAGAATATGAGTCTAAACCAATAATTTAATTCTGATTTCTCAGAATATTCACGCTGATCTCAAAGGACCAAAAGTAAAATATAAACTGCACTATGGTTGATGTACGGGGAGACGTTTTACGGCCGCCACACGGCACAAAACCAGCTGCAGTGATGGCAAATAAAAATCAAAATGAGTTCCTTTAAGAGCAATGAAAACATTCATAAGAAAGAAAATGGGTCATACTACGTAGTTTCGGCTAATAAAGCCTCATCAGTGACCCTGTAATGATCCGACAACGAAAGCCAGAGGAAACATACTGCAATTTTGCGAATTTCGAATAGGCAGTCGATTCAAAGACTGATATAAATCAAAATGGGGTCCAAATAATTAAAAACCTGTTTAGAATATGAGTCTAACCCAATAATTTATTTCTGATTTCTCAGAATATTCACGCTGATCTCAAAGGACCAAAAGTAAAATATAAACTGCACTATGGTTGATGTACGGGGAGACGTTTTACGGCCGCCACACGGCACAACACCAGCTGCAGTGAAGGCAAATAAAAATCAAAATGAGTTCCTTTAAGAGCAATGAAAACATTCATAAGAAAGAAAATGGGTCATACTACGTAGTTTCGGCTAATAAAGCCTCATCAGTGACCCTGTAATGATCCGACAACGAAAGCCAGAGGAAACATACTGCAATTTTGCGAATTTCGAATAGGCAGTCGATTCAAAGACTGATATAAATCAAAATGGGGTCCAAATAATTAAAAACCTGTCTAGAATATGAGTCTAAACCAATAATTTATTTCTGATTTCTCAGAATATTCACGCTGATCTCAAAGGACCAAATTCTGGTTTACTTCCTTTCGGAGATATGGCCCCTTTGAACATTGAAAATAGTCACCTTATTCATGTATTAATGTCAACTTTATTAAGGGAAAGACTAATGCACCTTCACTTTGAATTCATTTTGACAGTGTTTATGGCAGCCAATCGGGGCTTGAAGAAATAGATGGGCTGCATGATGCTTCCAGAGCTGAAATCGACCACACACAAGTACTTGTAAACCGCTTAGAGGGTCTAAGCCTGCCCAGGCAAGGCGGGGCGAGTGGACCCATCCAAGGTTATAAACCCTATTGGTTTCATTGAGAAGTCATTTCATTTCAGTTTTGGGTAAAAGTCCCACAGAATTGGAAGCAACTTCTCGAGAATGACCTATACAGTGTTGACGGGGATACTTAACCTCAGATCAAACAAACAAGTGTTATGGCACTTGCTTGATGAAAATTAGTGGCAAGGCATAATGCATTGCTTTAATTTTTCTAATGGCATACTGCACTTGTTTTTTTTTTTTTTTTTTTTTTTTTTTTTGATTTGAGGTTTAACATCCCCATCAACATTGTAAAGGTCATTGTTGGAGATGTTGCTTCTAGTTTTGTAGGACTTTTACAAGACATTGAGATGAAATGACACCTCAGGCCCTGCCGCCCAATGAAACCAATATATTTTATATGTATGACGGGCCCAACTCGCACCACTTTTTCCTGGTCAGGCTTAGAACCTCTAAGCAGTTTACCAGTACTCATGTGCCCTCTGTTTCAGCTCTGCGTGTAAGGATCATGAAGCCCAGTCTATTTCTTCAAGCCCCCATGTGTGGGGGCCAGTATACATTTTGATTGTTTTCATACAGCATGCCTTTTTGATCTAATTTGTATAATTTCTACATTTAGGCATGATATAGTGAAGCTGGAGACTAAAGATCGCTGCCATGAGGAAGGTACAGTACAATATTTGAGGAACCAAAGGAATTTTGTAAGAACTTTTTACTCGAAATTAGGAAAGCTTTGAGTGAGTTGACTTAAGATTACAGTTTGCCAATTAGACGTGTGCCATTAATTGGTGTAGTCTCAAATATGTTATGCTATCCAATTGATAGGAGTTGTTTAGATGATTCCATTTAAATGACAATTAAAGTTAATGGGGCTTGACCAGAAAATATGCAAAAGTAGGATTGGCTCAGCCGTTACATATTTTAGGTGAAGCTTTAGACCTATGCTATAAAATAAAAGTGAAGGCATTGATCTGGAATCGATGCAATTGCCTCACACCTCCCATCATTGACAAGAAAGTGATGTTCCATGTATCATGTACTTGTAATTACAGGATTATACTAAATCGTTTAATACAGTTATAAAATCAGACTAAAGATTTTTAGCTCACCAGAGCCGAAGGCTGTGGCAGATCTTATAGGATAGGCAGTTGTCCGTCGTCTGCGTAGTATGTCTGGCATCAACATTTACAGACAACATCTCTGCTGAAGCCACTGGTCCGATTGAGATCAGATTGTATCTGTAGCATCCTTGGGTTGTAGGATTTAAAGTTTATGTTTTTATGAAATAAGTGTGGTTGCAATAGCAACTTTGAGTTTCCATAGACTTCTGATGGGGAAAATTGAAAAATTGTATTAACTGCAAAGCTTTTGCAGATATTTTGACAAAACTTATGTTCCTCGTGTAGTCTAGCATGTGCCAACTGATTTTAGGCATACTGTTCCTTTTTAGCTCGCCTGTACTAAGTACATGGAGAGCTATTGTTGTCATCTCGGTCGTCTGCGTGCGCGTTTGCATTTGTATTTGTGTGATCCTTCCCGTCACACTTCATAAAGTTATTCAAATGCTTAAAACTCAACAGCCACTCATATTTGGAACTTAAGTACCTGGGAGGGTCCTGACTGGTGATCAGGAGGACGCGGGTTCGACTCCCGCCGGGGTCGGCAACATTCTTTCGTGGAGATTGATTATGAAATCTTTTCTACGGACATTCTCTCCCTTCCGCTGATTCAAGAAGGGCAGTTGTCAGTTTCTGGCGAAAGAATGTGCACTGTACTGGTTAACCGCTTACGCATAAGCCTGCCCAGGAAAGTGTTGATAGGTAAACTGACCGGCTCAAAAATGACCTAAATAGTGTTGACTGGGCCGTAAAACTCCATTACAAACAAACAAACCTGGGAGGGTCTTCTGATGTTTAAAGAGAACCGACCGCTGGGTTTATGCCCCTGAGTGGGCCTAGGGGTCAAAATCTAGAACACCAATGTAATTCTGTGTTAAAGTTTTTGAAATGCTTATATCTCAACAGTCACTCATCACAAAACATTCATACTTACAACTTGGATACCTGGGAGTGTCTTCTGAGATTCCAAGACAACACACCCCTGTGTTCATGCCTGGAAATGGGGATGGGGTGGGGCTAGGGGTCAAAATCTAGGACACCTTTGTAATTTGTTGTATACGTTTCCATTATGCTAACAAGTTTTAGACACAATTGGTTATACATCAACCAATCAAGTGACATTGGTTCACGTGTAAAAGGGTGAGGGGGATGATGACCTACATTTCACAGTCCAGTGATTTTGCCTTATACCTTGAAGACTATTTGTAGGAGAAATGTCATACCTTGGATATTAGTTCCATGTGACTCCATGATTGACCTCAAAATATATCTAGGCCACTGTGACCTATATATTTAATGGTTCAGCGATTTTGCCTATTATCTCGAATACTATTTGATGTAGAAATGTCATACCTGGGCTATTAGTTCCAAGTGACCTGCTGATTGACCTCAAAATATATCTACATCAGTGTGACCTATATGTCATGGTTCAGTGATTTTGTCTATTATCTTGAATACTATCTGATGGAGAAATGTCATACCTGGATTATTCGTTCCATGTGACCCGATAATTGACCGCAAAATATATCTAGGTCATGGTGACCTACATTTCATGGTCTAGTGATTTTGCCTATTACTTTTAATATTATTTGATGGATAAATGTCAAAGCTGGGTTATTAGTTCCATATGATCCCATTATTGACCGCAAAATATATCTAGGTCAGTGTGACCTATATTTCATGGTTCAGTGATTTTGCCTATTATCTTGAATACTTTTTGATTGAGAAATGTCATACCTTGATTATTAGTTCCATGTGACACGATAATTGACCCCAAAATATATCAAGGTCAGTGTGACCTATATTTCATGGTTCAGTGATTTTGTCTATTATCTTGAATACAATTTGATGGAGAAATGTCAAGCTTGGATTATTTATTCCACGTGACCCCATGATTGAGCTTGAATTATATCTAGGTAAGTGTGACCTGTATTTCATGGTTCAGTGATTTTGCCTATTATCTTGAATACGATTTGATCGAGAAATGTCTCACCTGGATTATTAGTTCCATGTGACCAGATGATTGACTTAGAAATATATGTAGGCCATTGTGAGCTATTTTCATGGTTCAATGATTTTGCCTTATATTCAGACACAATTTAATTCTGATATGTAATATCTGGAATTATGTTCCATGTGTCCCAGTTATTGATCTCAGAATATATCTAGGTGAGTGTGACCTATATTTCATGGTTCAGCAATTTTACCTTATATCTTGAAGGCGCGAAACAGGCGAGCTATGCTGTCATGTAACAGCTCTTGTTAGTTTTTGCCAAACCAAAATGCCAAAAAGAATAACTAAAAAAATCATCACCCCAGAAACTATATGCTCTATGAGGCTGAGGCTCAATGGACATATTCATATTTTCCCTTACATGTTTAGTGTTTTTCTTTTGTTTTTATTTTCATGAAATTCTGCTCATTATCTTGGTTGCTATGGCATCTTAGAGGTTACATAGCCTTATAATGGTGAAAATAGAAAAATGGTAGTTACTACCAAGTCTTGCAGATATTTTGACAAAACATTCATATTAATATCCTTTATGCTGTCATCTATCTGATTTTAGGCCTAATGATCACTTTTATTTGTTGCTTGGCTGCCATGGAAACCGAAATGCCAGAAAAAAACAACATCTTCTCAGAAACCATATGGGACTGAGACTTTATGGAAATATTCACAAAATTTGCCATATCATGTTTAATATATTTTATGAAATTCTGCTCTTTAGTTTGGTTGTTATGTCAACTTAGAAGTTCAATAGACTTGTAATGTGGAAAATTGAAAACTGGTACTGACTGCCAAAATATAAGTGAAGGCAATGATCAGGAATAGATGCAATCAACCCACAGCTCCCATCAGAGACACCAAAGGGAAAGAAACACAAACATGAAACAACAGACCTTAATGGAAACATCAACTCAGAAAGCCAAAACGGACAGTTAATTTCTCACAAAATGGCCAACTGGCTATCCAAAACAAAATAATTTACGCGACACAAACACTTGAGACAAACCATAACAAAAATAAACTGCGACAGAGGAACCACCTTGGAACGGTCAGTAAAATGAACCCCGCTCCGATGGGGGGGGGGGGGGGGGCTTGAATAAATTTTTCATGGCAACAATCCTCGCGAATACTTCCGTCGCGATTTAGACAAATACTTTGTTCAGTCCGCGTGAAGGCTTTCTAACTCATCAGTGCAACATCCCAAACCTATATTGTTAATACGTGAAAGTACATCAAGTACATGCTTTTGATGAAAAGTCATGCTTGAATGGCCTCCGGGATGTGGCCAGTTTAGACCCCAGGGACATGATTGGCACAATTTATGTAGGGGACCACTTGACATTGCTACATGCTAAATATATATGCTCTGCGCCTAGTGGTTTCAGAGATGAAGAATTTTTAAGCTTTTTTCCATTATAAGTCTATGAGGGCTAAGGGGCCCGGGCAGTGGCCAGTTTAGACCCCAGAGGCATGAATGGCACAATTTATGTAGGGGACCACTTGACATTGCTACATGCTTCATATGTAAGCTCTGGGCCTAGTGGTTTCAGAGAAGTTTTTCCCAATGTAAGTCTATAGGAGCTATATGTTGCCATGCCAACAAAAGTTTCCATCTGATCTACCCCAAAACACAATGCGTCTTTTCCCCCAACCTGATAATGCCTCTCATGAAATTAAATCATGATTGGCCAACTGGATTTAAAGATATACTTAGTTGAACATGTGAAAGGACGAGGGACGACTGATACATGTACGTATCACTCATACAGGGACAGATTCATTTATTACCATGGATCTTATACTATTACCAAAGGACTTAAACAGCTTCCACCATGACTCTTATAGCTATTACCATTAATCATACTGGTATTACTATGACTAATACAGCAATCACCACGACTCCCACAGCTAGCACATTGACTCCTAAAGTTATCACCATGACTCATACAGCTGCCATGATTCATACAGCTGTCCCTATGACGTATAAAGCTGCCACAAGACCCATACAGTTGTCACAATGACTCTTAAGCTGCTGTCATAATTCAAAGGTTGCTGCTATTGCTATGTCTACACTACATCTGTCACCATGACTCCTTCATCGGCCACTCTGGCTCATATCACCATGTCTCGTGCATATGTCACTATGGTTCATAAAGCTATCACCATGGCTCATAGAGCTATCATCATGCCGCCTTAAGCTGTCACCATAGCTAATAAACTATCATCCTGATCCACACAGCTTTCATCCTGACTCACACAGCAATAAGCATGGCTCATATAGCTTTCCCCATAGGTCATGCAACTATCACTATGACTATCCCTAAGAATCACATAGCCCAGAAAATCCTGTACACTACTACAACCGGCCCCGATAGCTCAGTTGGTAGAGTGTCCGCTCCGGGGAACGGGAGGTCACGGGTTCGATCCCGGGCCGCGACATACCAAAGTCGTTAAAATGGTACTAGTTGCTCCTCGCCTGGCACTCAGATTTACGGGGTAGAGCTAGGACTGGTCGACCCAGTGTCAGGATAATGTGACTGGGTGTGGTATCATGTAATGTGTCTGGGACATGATACTTCAGTGAGGCAGCACTACAAAAAGTGAGCATTGAGCTCCCTGTCGCAACCAGACACCGTCGTGATATGACTGAAAAATTGTTGAAAGCGACGTTAAACCCGAATTCACACACACACACACTACGATTTCCGGTTCCGTGTTGTAGTCCTTGCTTCCAAAGGATTATCCCTTATATATGCTATTTTACCTTCACCACAGCTGGTGTTAAGGGAATATGTGGCGGCCGTAAAACGTCTCCCTGGCCTTCATCATAGTGTGGGTTATATTTTCTAGTCCTTTTGGATCATGCATTCCACTGCGAAAGTTTGAGAATATTTGAGGGTCACTGGCTAGGCCTAATTGCGGAAACTAGCTAGTCTGTCCCAGAAAGACTTGTACACTACGTTGCTATCGCTATGTCAACCGCATCTACCTTCATGACTCATACAGCTTTCATCATGATTCAGTTAGCTGTCATCATGACTCATGGAACTGTCACCATGAGTCAAACAGCTGTCATCATGACACAGACAGCTATCCCCACGAATCATATAGCTATCTCGGATACGCCTGTATTACCTTGGCCCATACAGCAATCACCATAACTTATACAGCTATCAGCACGACTAATACAGCTACCACAACTACTCATGCAGCTGTCAAGATAAATCATCGAGCTCTCACTATAACTCACACAGCTATCACACAGCTTTCACCATGAATCATATTTTAGAATAATTACTCTTATAGCTATCACCATTTGTTATACAGCTATCACCATGATTCGTACTGCTGTAATTATGTGTCATACAGCTGTCCCCATGATTCATATACCGTAGCTACCATCATGAATCATATTACTACTCTTACAGCTGTCATCGTGGCTTATACAGATATTAGAGTGACCCATGCAACTGTCAACAAGGCCATTAAACTGTAAAAATTGACTTATACAGCTATTACTATGACCAGTTAGTGTACTACATATATCTAACAATCTTCAAGCCAAATATTCATGTTGGAGAGGTACAGATAAACACCTCGTTTTTCATCACTATAAGAATATAAAAATATGCAAATATATATATAAATATATATGACTATATTGTGATGAATGTTACAAGTTTTAAAATGTCTGCAAAATGTACAGATCTGTCCGTGTTCATTAAAGAAGTTGGAGGGGCATATTGCTTCTGCTTCGTTCGTCCGTCTGTCTGTCCGTTTTGATGCGTAACATATCCTAAGAACCGCGTATGCTAGCGTTTTGAAATTTTATATATGGATTCCTCGTGGACAATTAGGTGACGCGATTTTTTTTTCTCATCCCCTTTCGAGAGTTATTGCCACTTGATTTTTTTTTGTGGGGGGGGGGGGGGGGGGGTGGATAAAATCTTGTCAGCAAAATATCTCAAAATTCATTGGAGCTAGAACATTGAAAGTTAGTGAATAGATTTGTGGTGATGAGTTATGATCCTTTGTCACTTTGGGTATTTGTACATTGTACCTCTGTATGTTTTGTGATACAAAGCATAACTTAAGAATTGCGTGTGCTAGGGTTTTGAAATTTCATATATGATCTTATCCGGAGAATGCCCTTTTCAGGAGTTATTGCCCTTTGAATTTTTTTATAAAATCTTGTCAGCAAAATATCTCAAAGACTATAAGAGCTAGATTCTTGAAAGTTGGTAAATAGATTGGTTATGATGAGTAGATGACCGGATGAACTTTTGATTAAATTCCGAAAAATACTTCATGAGTTATGGCCTTTTGTCACTTTGGGTATTTGTACATTGTATGTTTTGTGATGCATGACATAACTTAAGAATCGTGTGCCAGTGTAGTGGATAGAGTGCTGGACTACTAATCAGATTGTCGATTATGAATCAGAGGGTTCAAATGTTCAAGAGTTCAAATGCCGGTGGAGGAATGGAAATTTGTTCTCTTTTGTTCTTATTTTCTTTTTTCTTCATATATACACATTAACAGTTATCATCTCCCTCGCACAGTGAGTGAGTGTTTGGGTTTTACGTCTCACCAACAGCTTAGGTCATACGGGGACGGGACCTCCGTTTAAAGACTCATCCGAAAGCCCGGGATCGATCCAATCTCTGTCCCTCGCACAACCAAATTAGAAGTGGCGGCAATGATCAGGAATCGATACAATCAACCCACAGCTCCCATCAGAGACACCAAAGGGAAAGGAACACAAACATGCAACAACAGATCCCGATGGAAACATCAATAGCGGAAAGCCAAAAGGACAGTTACTTTCCCTCAACATGGGCAATAGGCTATCCAAAATAAAATAATATAAGCGGCACAAACATCCAAAGATAAACCATAACAAAAATAAACCGCGGCAGAAGAACCGCCTTGGAACGGTCAGCGGAAACGAATTCCACTGGTGGGGGGATTAAATCGATTTTACGTGGCAACAATCCTCGCCCTTACTCCCGTCGCGATTAAGACATAATTTGTTCAGTCCGCAAGAAGACCTCCTAACTTATCAGTGCAACATATCCGTGAACACAAAAATCAAACAACCACAGAGATGAAACAACGGTGAGGACTCACAGCAAGAAACCACTGAAATGCTGGAGCAAAAGAAAACCAACAGTTAGATTCTGATGGCCAAGTTGTTATGGAATGGGGATATTGCATTTATACATGCATGCACGAGTGTGTGTGTGTGTGTGTGTGTGTGTGTGTGTGTGTGTGTGCATGCATTTGTGTGCATGTATGCATGCATGTGTGAGTGCATGCATGCATGTATGTGTGCATGCAAGTCTACATTAGTGTGTGTGCATGCTTGCATGAGTGTGTGTGCATGCATGTGTGCTTGCATGCATGCTTGCGTGTTTGCACACGCATATGCATTCATGTATGTATGTGTGCATGCATGATGGCATACATGTGTGTGTGCGCATGCAAACGTGTGTATGCATGCATGTGTATGTGCATGCATGCATGTGTGTGAGTGTGCATGCATATCTGCATGTCTGCATGTGTACATGTGTGCATCTTTGCATGACTCGCATCCCTCTAAAAATGTCCATAAGTATCTGTCAATCTTTTATATTTAAATTGCGATGAACTTTTCCTTGTGTTTCAGAATCAACATGGAGGGGAAGAACAACAGTTACAGACGCCAAAAGCAGGAAGAAGTGAAATGAATTATAAATAAAAATTAAATAAAATACTGTCTGCCAACAAAATTCAGTTGTTTTCTTGCTTACTACTATCAGTTTTTGTTTTGTGTGTGTGTGTTTTGTTTTTTTTTGACATGCCTGCTTTTAACATGGCACGACTTAGGGACCTATTTTTCTGTCCATTTGTTTGTTCACCCACCAGCCATCAAAATAGATGTGAAGGCAATGATCAGGAATCGGTAAATAAAACCACAGCTCCCACTATCTAGAGACACCAAAGGGAACGAAACACAAACATGAAACAACTAGACCCTAATTGAAATATCAATTAACACAGAATGGCCAATTGGCTATCCAAAATAAAACAATATAAGCGACACAAATACTCAAAGACAAGCCAAAAAAAAAAAAAAAAAAATAATAAACCGCGACAGAAGAACCGCCTTGGAACGGTCAGCGAAACGAATTCCACTGGGGGTTTAAACTATGTTTTGTACAAATAATTTTGCAGTGGAACTTTCTTATAGAATTGGGACATAGCGAGTTCACAGGACTCATAAGAAAAAAAAATGTAAAAAGATCACCAATATGTTGATAACCAGTGCAAGTATAGTGCGCATTCAGCTTTTAGAAACGGACAAGCAGAAGAGGGCGAAATACCATAGAATATAGTCCGTGATCATTCTCACTCGCAAGAAACATCCTCAGTCTAGAGAAGCTTGCGCATTCAATTGAGCCACTGGGATACTTTATGGACACAAAGCTGCTGTTGAAATAAATTATGCCTATAATGTTAAAACAAATTAACAAGTCCGGGAAATACATACCCATTTAGACCCCACTTCATACATATGAAAGTAGGGGTTGGCAAGGGTATTCATTTTTACCATATTCTTACACACAGCATAGACGTATATACTCATTAAAATTGCCTCGAACAATCCGTTCTAATGAGCACTAACAATCTAAATTTGAACCAGAAATAGGAAAAGTAGCACAAACTTCAATAGATAGGAACAACTGACAGAAAGCAGTGTAAGATGTGTGTGTTATAATGGGTCCCATTGACAGAAGTACAGAATTGAAGAGCTTATACATTTTCCAATGTTTTACAATGTCATTAACATGCTGATTAAAGCATCAAAAATAACATTGATGAAATTATTCGGAAATGTAAGCAGAGAAACGTTTGCTAAATGCATTGCCAAAATATTCGCACAATAAAATGACGTCTGTAAACGTGTTAGAAATGTTAATAAAATCGTACTGAAGGCAATGATCAGGAATCGATACAATTACGGCTTACAGCTTATAAGAAATAAGCCTTCCCAGGATAATGTGGTGCGAGACGAACCGTTTTTTAGTTCACCTGAGCCAAAGGCTCAGGGTGAGCTATTGTGATCATTCACCGTCCGTCGACGTCGGCGTCGTCGTCCGTCCGTCCGTTTACAATTTCTTTAAACATCATCTCCTCCTTAACCACTGAACAGATTCTGACCAAACTTGGCAGAAAAGATCCATATGTGGTCCTCTCTCAAAGTTGTTCAAAGAATTCAATTCCATGCTGAACTCTGGTTGCCATGGCAACGAAAAGGGGAAAATAAGAAAAAATCTTTAAAAATCTTCTACTCTGAAACCAGAAGGCATAGGTCTTTGATATTTGGTATGAAGCTTCATCTAGTGGACCTCTACCAAGATTGTTCAAATTATAGCACTGGGGCCAAAATGCCTTCATGCCGTGGCCCTCTGTTTTTACATAGGCTTATATAAGGAAAACCTTTAAAAAATCTTCTTATCTGAAATCCAAAAGCCGCGTCTTTGATATTTGGTATGAAGCTTCATCTAGTGGACCTCTACCAAGATTGTTCAAATTATAGCCCTGGGGCCAAAAATGGCCCCGCCTCGGGGCACACTTGTTTTATAAAGGCTGATATAGGGAAAACATATAATATAAAAAGCTTCTTGTCTGAAACCAGAAAGCCCAGGTACTGAACCTCTACCAAGATTGTTCAAATTATAGCCCTGGGGCCAAAAACGCCCCCCCCCCCCCCCCCCCCCGCGCCAGGGCCCACTGGTTTTATATAGGCTGATATAGGGAAAACATATAAAATCTTTTTGCCTGAATACAGAAGGCCGAGGTCTTTGATATTTGGTATGAAGCTTCATCTAGTGAACCTCTGCCAAGATTGTTCAAATTATAGCCCTGGGGCCAAAAACGCCCCCGCACCGGGGCCCACTCGTTTCACATAGGCTTATATAGGGAAAACATATAAAAAATCTTCTTGTCTGAAACTTGAAGGTCCAGGTCTTTGGTATTTAGTATGAAGCTTCATCTAGTGAACCTCTACCAAAAATTGTTCAAATTATAGCCCTGTGGCCAAAAACGCCCCCCCCCCCCCCGCGCCGGGGCCCAGTGGTTTTACATATGCTTATATAGGGAAAATTTTAAAAATCTTCTTCTCTGAAATCAGAAGGCCCAGGTCTTTGATATTTGGTATGAAGCTCCATCTAGTGGACCTCTACCTAGATTGTTCAAATTATAGCCCTGGGGCCAAAAACGACCCTGCCCCGTAGCCAACTGGTTTTACATAGGCTTATATAGGGAAAACCTTTAAAAAATCTTCTTCTCTGAAACCAGAAGGCCCAGGTCTTTGATATTTGGTATGAAGCTTCATCAAATGGACCTATACCAAGATTGTTCAAATTAGAGCCCTGGGGCAAATAATGCCCCTGCGCCGAGACCCACTTGTTTTACCTGGGCTTATAGGGGAAAACCTTTAAAAATCTTCTTGTCTGAAACCAGAAGGCCCAGGTCTTTGATATTTGGTATGAAGCTTCATCTAGTGAATCTCTACCAAGATTGTTCAAATTAATACCCTGGGGTCAATCATGCCCCCATTCCGGGGCCCACTGGTTTTACATAGGCTAATATTGGGAAAACATATAAAAATCTTCTTCTGTGAAACCAGCTGGTCCAGGTCTTTGATATTTAGTATGAAGCTTCATCTAATAAACCTCTACCACGATTGTTCAAATTATAGCCCTGGGGCTAAAAATGCCCCCGCGCTGGTGTTCACTGGTTTTACATAAGCTTATATTGGGAAAAACTTTAAAAGTCTTATTGTCTGAGACCAGAAAGCTCAGGTCTTTTGATACTTGATATGAAGCGTCATTTAGTGGACCTCTTCCAAGATTGTTCAAATTATAGCCCTGTGGCCAAAAATGCTCCCGCGCCGGGGCCCACTGGTTTTACATAGGCTAATAGAGGGAAAACCTTTAAAAATCTTCTCGTTTGAAACCAGAAGGCCCAGGTCTTTGAAAATTGGTTTGAAGCTTCAACTAATGGACCTCTACCATGATCGTTCCAATCATAGCATGGGGGCCAAAAATGGCCCCGCCCTTGGGTCCACTGGTTTTTCATAGACTTATAAAGAGAAAACTTTTGAATAATCTTATTGTCCAAAACCAGAAGGCCAAGCCTTTTATATTCGATGTTTAGCTTCATTCAGTGGACCTCTGCTTAGGTTGTTCAAATTATAGACCTGGGTCCAAAAAAAATTGCACCGCCCTGGGGCCTACATGTTAATCTCTTAGCTCATGTGAGCGATATAGGACCATCATGGTCCTCTTGGTTAAACCCTTGCGGTTTCTTTGGGTGGTAGGCCTTGAGATGTCAGTTTATCTCAGTGTCGGGTAAAAGTCCCTCAAAATCTAAAGCAACCTCCAAATATCCAAAATGGTATTGCCTGGGAAGTAAAAACTATTGACAAACAAATCTTAGCTATCACCACAGTTAATATGGCTGTCATCTTAGTAGCACAGCTATCATCAGAGGAAGAACGACTGTCAACTGGGTCATATATGTCTACACGGGTAAGTTTCACAGCTATCACCACAGGTGATGAGGCTGTTACCTGAGTTATACGACTGTCACCACAGGTTGAATTGCCAGGTAGAATGGCTATCACAACTGATGCCGCACACACCTTTTACCATTAATATTTTGGCTTGTATGGCTTTGAACTTATTCTCACAGATATCACCACAGGTAATATGGCGATCACCTAAGTTTCACTGCGATCACCACAGGTAGTATGGCTAACTCTTCAGTTTTACAACTGTCACCACGGGTTGTTAATCAATGACCTCTGTCTCACAAAAGTCACAATAAGTAGTATGGTTAAAGGAGTTTAACAACTATCAACAAAGTCAACATTGGTATCACCCGAATTTTTCAGCTACCACCACAACACCGCAGTTAATATGGCTATCACCTCAGTTTCACAGCTGTCACCACATATATTATAGCAATCACTTCAGTTTCACCGCTGTCACTATAGGTATTATGATTATCACCTTAGTTTCACAGCTATCACCACAATATGGCTAAGACCCGACATTCTCAGCTTTCCTTCACACCAGGTAATATGGCTATCACCAGAATATTCACATATATCACCAAAGGTTATTTCGCTATCACCTCAGGTTTACATCTGTCACCATAGGTAATAATTATAGCAATCAACTATGCTTCACAATTGTCACAACAGGCAGTATGATTATCGGACGAGTTTCAAAGCTATCACTGCAGGTAACATGGCTATCACCTCAGTTTGACAGCTGTCACCACAGTTTATATTGTTTTCAACAGAGTTTCACAGCTATCACCTTAGGTAATATGGCTATCACCTCCGTTTCATAGCGGTCATCTCAGGAAATATGGCTGTCGCCTGAGCTTCACAACAAGAAATATGACTATCACCTGATTTTCACAGCTATCATCGCAGGTAATACGGCTCTTGCCTGTATTTTACAGCAATCGCCTCTGTTTCATAGCTATTACTAAATTGAGTATGGATATCACCTGAGTTTCTCAGCTGTCACCACAGGTAGTAAGGTTATCATCTGAGCAGGTAATGTGGCTTTAACAGCTACCACCACAGGTAATATGACTGCCACCTCAGTTTCATATCTTTCACCTCAGGCAATATGGCTGGCACCTGTATTTCACAAGAAGTAGTATGACTATCATCTGATTTTTACACATGCCATTATAGGTAATATACATATCACCTCGGTTTAGCAGCTGTCACCACAGGTAATGCAGCACTCACCTCTATCACCGCAGGCTATATATGGCCACACCTGAATAACAGTTGCCACTATATATAATATGGCTATCACCTCAGTTTCACAGCTGTCAGTCCAGGTAATAAAACAGAAGTGGAGGCAATGATCAGGAATCAATACAAATAACCCACAGCTCCCCTCAGAGACACCAAAGAGAAAGAAACACAAACATGTAACAACAGACCCCAATGGAAACATCAACAGCGGAAAGCCAAAAGGACAGATACTTTCCCACAAAATGGACAATAGGCTATCCAAAATAAAATAATATGAGCGACGCAAACACCCAAAACAAATCATAACAAAAATAAACCGCGACAGAAGAACCGTATTGGAAAGGTCAGTGGAAACGAATTTCACTTGGGTGTGTGTGTGTGGGGGGGGGGGGGGGCTTAAATCGATTTTACGTGGTCACAATACTCGCCTTTCCGTCGCGATTTAGACAAATAATTTGTTCAGTCCGCATGAAGGCCTCCTAACTCATCAGTGCAACATCTCTGTGAACACAAAAAGCTCAAACAACCATAGAGATGAAACATCGGTGAGGACTCGAAAGCAATAAACCAATGAAATCCCGGAGCAAAAGAAAACCAACAGTTAGACTCCGGGGTAAGGCTTTCAAATTAGTCTTATAGATATCGCCACGGGTAATATGGCTATCTCCTGAGTTTCCAGTTTTACAGCTGTCAACACATGTGATGTGACTTTATGCGGACTTAAACAATTATTTGTCTAAACCATAAAAGAAGCAAGGACGAGGACTGAGGCCATGTAAAATCGATTTAAGCCCCTGAGTTGAATACTTTTTGCTGACCATTCCAAGGCGGTTCTTGTGTTGTGGTTTATTAGCTCACCTGAGCCGAAGGCTCATTGGTGAGCTTATAGGGTGGTCATGCTGTCTGTATGTCAACATTTTCAAACATCTTCTCCTCTGGAACCGCTGGGCCAATTGAAGCCAAATTTCATGTGAGGCCTCAGTGGGATGGGGGAACGAAAGTTACTTCACGAGGTCCAGGTCACATGACCAAGATGGCCGCCATGCCCATATATGGTAAAAACCCTTCAAAAATCTACTTCTCCGGAACCAGTGGGCCGATTGGCCTGAAACTTGGTACAGTCGAACTTCGATGGGTCGAACTCGGTAGGCTCGAACACCACGTTTGGGTCGAACTGACTTTTCAGTCCCGGCAAAATCCCTATTCATTTAAACTAAACATGCCACCCTTGGCTCGAACCACGATGGCTCGAACCCTCGAACTCTATGCCTGGTCCCTAGACTGCATTTTCTATGTAAAATCCCACCTATGGCTCGCACTAATTACCTTTTTAAAAATTCCAATTTTATCGATCAAGTCACGCAGGCGTGTGATCACTATCATAAGACGCTTTGATATTGACAAAGCGTCTTGCCGAAACAGCTGGTTACATAACACAGGTGTACTTGAAAGGCGTAATCCATTTGATCATCAGGTCAAGAGATCAGTGTTGAGAAGGTGTCAAATTAATGTTATTGTAAACACCTGTAATAACCCAGGGCTAAAGAGGCAGCATAAGGAAATTAATGCTGGCATAATATTTTTCACAAATAAAAAGTTCACAACGACATTGAGTAAGACCTGCCAAAATTAGTCTTTGCCTTAAAATACGGACCAAAATACGCTGGCTTAAATTATGACCGATAAATGTACCGGAAGTCACCAAAATCGCCGCAGCTATGATAAAAAATCATAGAACACAAAGATGGATCTTGCCGAGTTGGACTACAATGGCTCGAACTACCGATGGCTCGAACTTTTTTCGGCGGTCCCGGCGAGTTCGAGCCATCGAAGTTCGACTGTATGTAGCATTGGGGACTCGGGCCCATCATATTTTGTTCAAATGATGACCCTTAGATGACCTTGACCAATTTTAGGCCAAGGTCAAATTTGGTCGCATAGACTTTTGTATGGGAAAAAGTCAATCTGTGTTTTTTTTGGAAACTATTGCAGCCTGTGATCTGAAAATTAGTAGATGCTGTAAGCTAAATGGGTGGATGAAACCACATGAGTATTCAAGGTCAAGGTCATTCTTTGACCTTTGTTCAAGGTCATTCAGATATGAGAATTAAAACTTATTTTTATCAGAAACCGCAAAGCCATTTGTAACGAAATTTCATATGAAAGTTTTTTAGAAAAAGGTAATGACATTTAATCAATATGAATTTGGTCACATGACCAATATGGCCACCATGCCCATATAAGGTAAAAACCCTTCAGAAATCTTCTTCTCCGGAACCATCGGGCCAATTGGCCTGAAACGTGGTATGTAGCATTAGGAACTCAGGCCCATCATATTTTGTTCAAATGATGACCCTTGGATGACCTTGACAAATTTAAGTCCTAGGTCAAATTTGGTGGCTTAGACTTTTGTATGGGAAAAAGTCAAAACCTTGTATTTTTTCGAAACTATTGCAGCCTGTGATCTGAAATTAGTAGATGCAGTAAGCTAAATGGGTGAATGAATCTACATGAGTATTCAAGGTCAAGGTCATTATTTGACCGTTGTTCAAGGTCATTCAGATATCAGAATTAAAACTTATTTTCTCAGAAACCACAAAGCCATTTGTAACAAAATTTCATATGAAAGTTTTTAAGAACAAGGAAATGACAATTAATCAATATGAATTTGGTCACATGACCAATATGGCCGTAATGCCCATATAAGGTAAAGCCCTTCAGTAATCTTCTTCTCCGGAACCAGTGGGTCGATTATCATGCAACTTTGTATGTAGCATTAGGGACTTGGGTCCATCAAATTTTTTCTCAAATTATGACCCTTGGATGACCTTGACCAATTTTAGGCCAAGGTCAAATTTGGTTGCATAGACTTTTGTATGGGAAGAAGTCCAAATCGTGTATTTTTTGGAAACTATTGCAGCCTTTGATCTGAAAATTAGTAGATGCAGTAAGCTAAATGGGTGGATGAATCTACATGAGTAGTCAAGGTCATTCTTTGACCTTTGTTCAAGGTCATTCAGTTATTGAGAATTAAAACTTATTTTTCTCAGAAACCACATAGCCATTTGTAATGAAATTTCATATGAAAGTTTTCAAGAACAAGGAACTGACAATTTATCAATATGAATTTGGTCACATGACCAATATGGCCGTCATGTCCATATAAGGTAAAAACCCTTCAGAAATCTTCTTCTCTGGAACCAGTGGGCCGATAATCATATAACTTGATATGTGGCATTGGGAACTTGAGCCCATGATGATGACTCCTGAATGACACTGACCTATTTTAGGCCAAGGTCAAAGTTTTTGCATAGACTTTGGGATGGGGAAAAAGTCAAAACTGTGTCTTTTTTGAAAATATTGCACCTGGTGATCTGAAAATCGGTAGATACAGTAAGCTAAATTAATGGATGAAATGACATGAGTATTCAAGGTCAAAGTCATTCTTTGATCTTGATTCAAGGTCATCCAGATATGAGAATTAAAACATATTTTTCTCAGAAACCACTGAGCCATTTGTAACAAAAATTTCATATGCAGCATTGGGGGCTCGGGCTCATCACATATTATTCAAATGCTGACTTTCTGATACCTATTTTACGCCAAGGTCAAATTTGGTCACATAGATTTTGGGATGGGAAAAAGGTCAAAACCATGTTTTTTTTTTCGGAAACTATTGCAGTCTCTGATCTGAAAATTGAAAAATGCAGTTAGCTAAATGAGTGGATGAAACAACATGCGTATTCAAGGTCAAGGTCATTCCTTGACCTTGGCCTAAGGCCGTTCAGATATGAAGATTAAAATTTATTTTTAACCAGAACCTCTGTGCCGTTTGTGACCAAATTTTATACTAAGCTCGTAGAAAAAAGTAAATGAAGATTAAAATACATGCGTTTGCTCAAATGACCAAAATGACCTTCATGCCCATATAAGGTAAAAACACTTCAGAAATCGTTTACTCCAGAACCAGTGGGCCGATTTTCATTAAACTTGGTATGTAGCATTTGGGATTTGGGATTTGGGCCCACTATAGTTTCTTTAAATGATGACCCCTGGATGGCCATAACCTGTTTTACGCAAAGGTCAAATTTGGTTGCCTATACATTTGTATTGGAGAAAGTAAAAAAAATGTGTATTTTTTGGAAACTATTGCAACCTGTGATCTGAAAATTGGTAGATGCAATAAGCTAAATGAGTGGCTAGAACTAAGGTCAATATTATTCTCTGACGTTGTCCCAAGGTCATTCAGATGAAATTAAAATTTATTTTTCATAGAAACCACTACTCCATTTGTAGCCAAATTTCACTTGAAATCTTATAGGAACAAACAAATGAAAATTTATTAATATGAATTTGGTCACATTACTAAAATGGCTGCCATGTCGATATACATGTATACCCTTCGGGTTTTTTTCTTCGAATCAATGGGCCCATTATCAAGTCACAAGACCGAGATTGATACTTGGTAAAAACCCTATAAAATCGTCTTCTCAGAAATGAAATGGCTCCATAAGCTCTCAGCAGTCAGGTGAGCGGCTCAGGACCAATGGTCCCCTGGTTATTGTTACAGTGCGTCTTTGCATGTATGTATTGCTTATGTCTTTTTTATTTTCGATCGCTGTTTGGCCATTTTTGTGTGAAAGTAAAAGTCCTTTTGGCTATCCGCTTGTGGTGTTTTCATTAGGATTTAGTTATTTCAATTTCGAATTATTTCCCATTGTTGTCTCTGTTAGGAGATTAGGGGTAATTGAATCCATTCCTGATCATTGTCTTCACCTCTAGTTTTAAACCCTGTTTCACAGCTATCACCAAAGGTGGTATGACAAACACCTCAGTTTCACAACTGTCACCTCAGGTTATTAAGCAATGACCTCCGTTTCACAAATGTCAGAACAGGTAGTTTGGTTATCACCAGAGTTTCACAGCTTTCAGCAGGTAATATCGCCATTACCTCAGTTTCTTAGCTTTCATCACATCACCACAGGTAATATGGCTATCACATCAATTTCACAGCTGTCATAACATAATATATAGCAATCATTTTACCATGTATGGTACTATGGCTGTCACCTTAGTTTCACAGCTATCACCACAAGTAATATGGTATCATCTGAATATCTCAGCTTTCTTTCACAGCAGGTAGTATGGTTATCACCTGACTTTTACATCTATCACCAAAGATCATATCGCTATCACCTCAGACTGACAGCTGTCACCACAAGTAATACAGCAATCCACTATGTTTCACACTTGTCACAACAGGTAGAATGGTTTATCACCTGAGTTTCAGAGCTATCACTACAGGTAACATGGCTGTCACCTTAATTTGACAGCTGTTACCACAGATTATTTTGCTGTCAACTGAGTTCCACAGCTATCACCAGAGCTAATATGGATATCACCTCCATTTCACAGCTGTCACCACAGGAAGTATAGCTATCATCTGAGCTTCCCACAAACATAATCACCTGAATTTCAGAGCTATCATTACAGATAATACGGCTGTTATCTTGGTTGACAGCTGTCACAACATGTTATACAACAATCACCTCTGTTTCACAACAGTCACTAAAACTCGTACGGTTAACGCCATGTTTTCCCAGCTGTCACTACAGGTAGTAATGCTATCACATGAGTTCACAGGTTTTTGTTTTCATTGATTGCAGTTTAATGACCCAGTCAACACTATGTAATTTTTGAGCCTGTCAGTTTACCTATCCACACGTTTCCTGGGCTGTCTTGTACATAAGTGGTTGACCAGTACAGTGTATATTCTTTCGCCAGAAACTGACAACTGCCCTTCTTGAATCAGCGGAAGGAAAAGAATGATGATAGAAACGATATAATGATCAATCTCCACGAAAAAATACTGCCAACCCCGGCAAGTATTGAATCCGCGTACTTCTGATCACCAGTCAGACGCATCACCGCCGGTAATATGGCTATAAACTCAGTTTTACAGCTACCACCACAGTTAATATGGCTGTCACCTCAGTTTCGCATTTTACACCTCAGGTCATATGGTTATCACCTGAGTTTCACAAGAAGCAGTATGACTATCATGTGTAATATGCCTGTCACCTCGGTTTGACAGCTGCCACAGGTAATACAGCAATCAAGTCTGTTTCACAGCTATTCCCATAGCTTGTTTGGCTATCCCCTTAGCTTGACAGCTATCACTACAGGCTATATGGCCATCACCTGAGTAGTATGGTTATCACCAGAGTTAAACAGCCATCGCCAAAGGTAATATCGCCATCACCTCAGTTTCACAGCTGTCACCATATATTATATAGCAATCGTTTAACTATAGGTAGTATGGCTATCATTTTAGTTTCACAGCTATCACAACAAGTAATATGGCTATCACCTGACTTTCTCAGCTTTCCTTCACAAAAGTTAGATTGCTATCACCTTAGTTTGACAGTCGTTACCACAGATAATATAGCAGTCAACTATGATACATAATTGTCAAACAGTTAGTATGGTTATCACCCGAGTTTCAGATGTATTCCTACAGGTAACAACGATATCCCCTCAGGTTATATTGCTATCATCTGGGTTCCATAGTTACAAATGTATGTAATATGGCTATCACCTCCATTTCACAGCTGTCACCTCAGGAAATATGGCTATCACTTGAGCTTCACAACAAGAAATATGACTATGACTTGAATTTCACACCTTTAATCACAAGTAAAACGGTTATGACATCGGCTGATAGCTGTCACAAGAGGTAATGCAGAAATAACATCTGTTTTACAACTGTCGCTACAACTAGTATGGTTATCACCTGGCTTCATTGCTATCACAGATGGTAATGTGGCTATAACCTCAATTTTACAGCTACCACCACAGGTAATATGGCTGTCACCTCAGCTTCACATATTTCGCCTGAGTTTCACTATGCTTAGTATAACTATCATCTGATTTCCACAACCATCATTATAGGTAATATGCCTATCGCTTCGGCTTGTCACCACCGGTAGTACAGCTGTCACCTCTGTTTCACAGCTGTTTGCAGAGTTAGTATGGCTATCCCCTTAGTTTCACAGTTATCGCCACAGTTAATATGGCCATTACTTGAGTAATAGTAGCCCAAATATGTAATAAAGCTATCAACTAAGTTTCAAAGTCTATCACCTGAATTTCACAACTATCTCCAAAGGTATTATGGCTATCACCTTAATTTGACAGCTGTCACCACAGTTTTTCACCTACATTTTATAGCTATCACCACAGGTAATATGGCTATCACCACGGGTAGCATGGCTATCATCGCATATCTGCGAATTTGTTGTGAGTTGTTGTTTAGTGTTTTCTAATGGTCTGATCACCCCCTGTGGGGAAGAGAGGGCTGATTGTTTCGTTTCATAAACACTCGTATTTTTTCTTGTTTTGTGTATGTTTCCTCTTCCTGTCGTGAGTGGTCTGTGTCTTGTGACTGTGGCGCTCCCTGGGTCTTTCTTTTAAATTTTCAAAGCTGTCGCTAAAGATAGTATTTAGCACCCAATTTCGTAAAATCATTCTTCGATATAAAAAGATTGGGTACAACATGGATATTATACGACAGACTGCATGCATGGTAGTTAACCCAATTACGGTTGGCAACTTTGCTTCCCTCTTTAATGGCACGCCGGTGGATCAGGCCTCAGATTCTATGACGGTTCCAACGTAAAGGCTTATTGAGAGTTAGAGAGATCTAATTCAAGGTAATGTTGGTTGGTGCCTGATGCTCCGTCTCTGGTCGGGCCCATCGAAGTATAATTGTTGGTTTTCTTTTGCTCCAGCATTTCAGTGGTTTTTGCTTTCGAGTCCTCATTGTTGTCTCACCTCTGTGGTTCTTTGATTTTTGTGTTCACGGAGATGTTGCACTGATGAGTTAGGAGGCCTTCATGCGGACTGAACAAAGTATTTGTCTAAATCGCGACGGAAGTAAGGGCGAGGATTGTGGCCACGTAAAATCGATTTAAGCCCCCAAGTGGAAATCTTCCACTGACTGTTCCAAGGCGGCTCTTCTGTGGCGATTTATTTATGTTGTTGTTTGTTACTTACTGTGTGTATCACTTGTGTCTTTTTATTTTTGGATGGCCATATGGCCATTTTGTGGGAAAGTAACTGTCCTTATGGCCTTCCTTTGTTTAGGTTTCCATTATGGTCTGGTCGCTTAATGTTTGTATTTCTTTCCCTTTGGTGTCTTTTATGGGTGGAGTAAGTTAATTGTATCAATTCCTGATCTTTGTTTTACTTCTACTTTTTATAGCTGTCACACCAGACAACTCGGCATCACAACAGGTAAATCGGCATCACCACAGTTTCACAGCTTTCTCAATATGTTATTTTGATTTCAACACAGTTTTACAGCTTCACATCAGATAACATAGCTGTCACCACAGTTTCACAGCTGTCTCCACAAAGTATACAGCTTTCAGTACATTTTCACAGCTGTCACACAGATACTTGGCTATCACCAAACTTTGGCAGGTATCACCACAGTATATTCAGATTTCAGCACAGTTTCACAGCTGTCCTCACAGGTTAAGTGGCTATCCCCACAGTGTGCCATCAATCACCACGGACCTGTACATTCCATGCTTTTAGGCTCTGTTGTATATTCCTTGCTTCCAAATGATAAGCCTTTCATAGAGCATATTTGCTGTGACTATAGCTGGCGTTAATGGAGTGTGTGGCGGCCGTACACTTTCTCCCCGCCTTTCGTCAAAATGTAGTTTCTATTTTCTTGTCCTTCGACATCATTGGTGGAATTTTTAAAATATTTCAGTGCCACTGATGAGACCTATTTGCCCGAAACTAGCTGTTCTGGCCCAGACAACTTGTGCATTCCATGCTTTACGGATTAGTGTTTATTTAGGATAACTCTTTTATGGAACATATTTCACAGTAACTTATTTTGAATTCAGCAGTTTCACTGCTGTCACCACAAGCTACGTGACTAGCACCACTATTTCACAGCTATCATCACAGGTTTTTTATAATTCAGCATCGCTTCATAGCTGTCACCATAGGTTAAATGGCCATCATCGCTGTTTCACAGATATCACCACAGGTCATTTAGTTTTCAGTATATTTTTATAGCTGTCACAACAGACAACTTGGCATCACAATAGGTAAATCGGCATCACCACGGTTTCACAGCTTTCTCAATATGTTATTTTGATTTCAACACAGTTTTACAGCTTCACATCAGATAACATAGCTTCCACAACAGTTTCATAGCTGTCACCGCAAAATTATACAGATTATAGTACATTTCCACAGCTGTCACACAGATACTTGGCTATCACCAAACTTTCGCAGGTATCACCACAGGCTATTCCGATTTCGGCACAGTTTCACAGCTGTCACCACAGGTTAAGTGGCTATCACCACAGTTTGCCATCAATCACCACGGACATGCCATGCTTTTAGGCTCTGTTGTATATTCCTTGCTTACAAACGATAAACCTTTCATAGAACATATCTGATGTGAATATAGCTGGCGTTAAGGGAGTCTTTGGCTGCCGTCAAATGTCTCTTCGCCTTTCGTCATTATGTTGTCAATAATTTCTTGTCCTTCGCGATCATTGGTTTATTTTGGAGTTTACAAAATATTTCAGAGTCAATGATGAGGCTGAATTGGCCAAAACCAGCTGCTCTGGTCCAGAAAACTTGTGCACTCCATGCTTTTCTGATCTGTTGTTTATGCCTTGCTTCCAAAGGATAACTCCTTTACAGAACATATTTCACAGTAGGCTATTTGAATTCAGCAGTTTCACAGCTGTCACCACAAGCTAACACCCACTATCATAGCTATCACCACAGATATTCATAATTCTGCCTCATTTCACAGCTGCCATCATAGGTTAAATGGTTATCACCGCTGTTTCACAGATATCACCACAGGCTATTTAGTTTTGAGTATAGTTTTATAGCTGTCACAACAGACAACTCAGCATCACAACAGGAAACTCGGCATCAGAGCTTTCTCAATGTGTTATTTTGATTTCAGCACAGTTTTACAGCTTCACAACAGATAACATAGCTGTCAACATAGTTTCACAGCTATCACCACAAATTATACAGATTTCAGCACAGTTTTTAAGGTTCACAACAGATAACATAGCTGTCAACACAGTTTTACAGCTTCACACCAGATAACATAGCTGTCACCACAGTTTCACAGCTGTCACCACAATTTTATGCAGATTTCAGTACATTTTCACAGCTGTCACACAGATACTTGGCCATCAACAAACTTTGGCAGGTATCACCACAGGTTATTCAGATTTCAGCACAGTTTCACAGCTGTCACCACAGGTTAAGTGGCTATCCCCAAAGTTTGCCATCGATCACCACGGACTTGTACATTCCATGCTTTTAGGCTCTGTTGAATATTCCCTGCTTCCAAATGATAAGCCTTTCATAGAACGTATTTGCTGTGACTATAGCTAGCGTTAATGGAGTGTGTGGCGGCCGTAAACTGTCTCCCCGCCTTTCGTCTCAATGTAGTTTAAATTTTCTTGTCCTTCGGGATCATTGCTGGAATTTTGAAAATATTGCAGGGCCACTGATGAGACCTATTTGGCCGAAACTAGCTGCTCTGGCCCAGAAAACTTGTGCACTCCATGCTTTACGGATCTGTTCTTTATTCCTTGCTTCCAAACGATAACTCTTTCATGGAACATATTTCAAAGTAAGTTATTTTGAATCCAGCAGTTTCACTGCTGTCACCACAGGCTACGTGATTAGCACCACTGTTTCAAAGCTATCATCACAGGTTATTTATAATTCAGCATCAATTCATAGCTGTCACCATAGTTTAAATGGCCATCATCGCTGTTTCACAGATATCACCCCAGGTCATTTAGTTTTCAGTATAGTTTTATAGCTGTCACAACAGACAACTCGGCATCACAACAGGTAAATCGGCATCACCACAGTTTCGCAGCTTTCTCACTTGTGTGTGTATCATTTGTGTCTTTTATTTTTGGATGGCCATATGGCCATTTTGTGGGAAAGTAACTGTCCTTATGGCCTTCCTTTGTTTAGGTTTCCATTATGGTCTGGTCGCTTAATGTTTGTATTTCTTTCCCTTTGGTGTCTTTTATGGGTGGAGTAAGTTAATTGTATCAATTCCTGATCTTTGTTTTACTTCTACTTCTCAATATGTTATTTTGATTTCAACACAGTTTTACAGCTTCACATCAGATAACATAGCTTCCACCACAGTTTCATAGCTGTCACCACAAATTATACAGATTTCAGTACATTTCCACAGCTGTCACACAGATACTTGGTTATCACCAAACTTTCGCAGGTATCACCACAGGTTATTCCGATTTCAGCACAGTTTCATAGCTGTCACCACAGGTTAAAGTCTTTCGCTGCCGTAAAATGTCTCCCGCCTTTCGTCATAATGATGTCTATAATTTCTTGTCCTTCGGGATCATTGGTTTATTGTGGAATTTTTAAAATATTTCAGGGCCAATGATGAGGCTGAATTGGCCGAAACCAGCTGCTCTGGTCCAGAAATCTTGTGCACTCCATGCTTTTCTGATCTGTTGTTTATGCCTTGCTTCCAAAGGATAATTCCTTTATAGAACATATTTCACAGTAGGCTATTTGAATTCAGCAGTTTCACAGCTGTCACCACAAGCTACGTAACTAACACCCACTATCATAGCTATCACCACAGATATTCATAATTCTGCCTCATTTCACAGCTGCCACCATAGGTTAAATGGCTATCACCGCTGTTTCACAGATATCACCACAGGTTATTTAGTTTTCAGTATAGTTTTGTAGCTGTCACAACAGACAACTCAGCATCACAACAGGAAACACGGCATCAGAGCTTTCTCAATGTGTTATTTTGATTTCAGCACAGTTTTACAGCTTCACAACAGATAACATAGCTGTCAACATAGTTTCACAGCTATCACCACAAAGTATACAGATTTCAGCACAGTTTTACAGCTTCACAACAGATAACATAGCTGTCAACACAGTTTTACAGCTTCACATCAGATAACATAGCTGTCACCACAGTTTCACAGCTGTCACCACAAATTATACAGATTTCAGTACATTTTCACAGCTGTCACACAGATACTTGGCCATCACCAAACTTTGGCAGGTATCACCTAAGGTTATTCAGATTTCAGCACAGTTTCACAGCTGTCACCACAGGTTAAGTGGCTATCCCAACAGTTTGCCATCAATCACCACGGACTTGTACATTCCATACTTTTAGGCTCTGTTGTATATTCCCTGCTTCCAAATGATAAGCCTTTCATAGAACATATTTGCTGTGACTATAGCTGTCGTTAATGGGGTGTGTGGCGGCCGTAAACATGACCACGGGCTATTTATAATTTAGCATCGCTTCATAGCTGTCACCATAGGTTAAATGGCCATCATCGCTGTTTCACAGATATCACCACAGGTCATTTAGTTTTCAGTATAGTTTTATAGCTGTCACAACAGACAACTTGGTATCACAACAGGTAAATTGGCATCACCACAGTCTCACAGCTTTCTCAATATGTTATTTTGATTTCAACACAGTTTTACAGCTTCACATCAGATAACATAGCTTCCACCACTGTTTCACAGCTGTCAGCACAAATTATACAGATTTCATACATTTCCACAGCTGTCACACAGATACTTGGTTATCACCAAACTTTCGCAGGTATCACCACAGGTTATTCCGATTCCAGCACAGTTTCACAGCTGTCACCACAGGTTAAGTGGCCATCTCCACAGTTTGCCATCAATCACTACGGACTTTTACATTCCATGCTTTTAGGCTCTGTTGTATATTCCTTGCTTACAAATAATAAACCTTTCATAGAACATATTTGCTGTGACTATAGCTGGCGTTAAGGGAGTCTTTGGCTGCCGGGAAATGCCTCTCCGCCTTTCGTCATAATGTTGTCTATAATTTCTTGTCCTTCGGGATCATTGGTTTATTGTGGAATTTTAAAAATATTTGAGTGCCAATGATGAGGCTGAATTGGCCGAAACCAGCTGCTCTGGTCCAGAAAACTTGTGCACTCCATGCTTTTCTGATCTGTTGTTTATGCCTTGCTTCCAAAGGATAACTCTTTTATAGAATATATTTCACAGTAGGCTATTTGAATTCAGCAATTTCACAGCTGTCACCACAAGCTACGTAACTAACACCCACTATCATAGCTATCACCACAGGTATTCATAACTCTGCCTCATTTCACAGCTGTCACCATAGGTTGAATGGCCATCACCGCTGTTTCACAGATATCACCACAGGTTATTTAGTTTTCAGTATAGTTTTTAGCTGTCACATCAGGCAACTCAGCATCACAACAGGAAACTCGGTATCACAGCTTTCTCGATGTGTTATTTTGATTTCAGCACAGTTTTACAACAGATAACATAGCTGTCAACATAGTTTCACAGCTGTCACCACAAATTATACAGATTTCAGTACATTTTCACAGGTGTCACACAGATACTTGGCTATCACCAAACTTTGGCAGGTATCTCCACAGTATATTCAGATTTCAGCACAGTTTCACAGCTGTCACCACAGGTTAAGTGGCTATCCCCACGGTTTGCCATCAATCACCACGGACTTGTACATTCCATGCTTTGAGGCTCTGTTGTATATTCCTTGCTTCCAAATGATAAGCCTTTCATAGAACATATTTGCTGTGACTATAGCTGGCGTTAATGGTGTGTGTGGCGGCCGTAAACTGTCTCCCCGCCTTTCGTCACAATGTAGTTTATATTTTCTTGTCCTTCGGGTTCATTGGTGGAATTTTTAAAATATTTCAGGCCCACTGATGAGACCTATTTGGCCGAAACTAGCTGCTCTGGTCCAGAATACTTGTGCACTCCATGCTTTACGGATCTGTTGTTTATTCCTTGCTTCCAAATGATAACTCTTTTATGGAACAAATTTCGCAGTAAGTTATTTTGAATTCAGCAGTTTCACTGCTGTCACCACAGGCTACGTGACTAGCACCACTGTTTCACAGCTATCATCACAGGTTATTTATAATTCAGCATCACTTCATAGCTGTCACCATATGTTAAATGGCCATCATCGCTGTTTCACAGATATCACCCCAGGTCATTTAGTTTTCAGTATAGTTTTATAGCTGTCACAACAGACACCTCGGCATCAAAACAGGTAAATCGGCACCACCACAGTTTCGCAGCTTTCTCAATATGTTATTTTGATTTCAACACAGTTTTACAAATTCACATCAGATAACATAGCTTCCGCCACAGTTTCACAGCTGTCACCACAAATTATACAGATTTCAGTACATTTCCACAGCTGTCACACAGATACTTGGTTATCACCAAACTTTCGCAGGTATCACCACAGGTTATTCCGATTTCAGCACAGTTTCACAGCTGTCACCACAGGTTAAGTGGCTATCACCACAGTTTGCCATCAATCACCACGGACTTGTACATTCCATTCTTTTAGGCTCTGTTGTATATTCCTTGCTTACAAACGATAAACCTTTCATAGAACATATTTGATGTGAATATAGCTGGCGTCAAAATGTTGTCTATAATTTTTTGTCCTTCGGGATCATTGGTTTATTTTGGAATTTTTAAAATATTTTAGGGCCAATGATGAGGCTGAAATGGCCGAAACCAGCTGCTCTGGTCCAGAAAACTTGTGCACTCCTTGCTTTTCTGATCTGTTGTTTATGCCTTGCTTCCAAAGGATAACTCCTTTATAGAACATATTTCACAGTAGGCTATTTGAATTCAGCAGTTTCACAGCTGTCACCACAAGCTAGGTAACTAACACCAACTATCATAGCTATCACCACAGGTACTCATAATTCTGACTCATTTCACAGCTGTCACCACAGGTTAAATGGCCATCACCGCTGTTTCACAGATATCACCACAGGTTATTTAGTTTTCAGTATAGTTTTATAGCTGTCACAACAGACAACTCAGCATAACAACAGGAAACTCGGTATCACAGCTTTCTAAATGTGTTATTTTGATTTCAGCACAGTTTTACTGCTTCAAAACAGATAACATAGCTGTCAACATGGTTTTACAGCTATCACCACAAATTATACAGATTTCAGCACAGTTTTACATCTTCCCAACAGATAACATAGCTGTCAACACAGTTCTACAGCTTCACATCAGATAACATAGCTGTCACCACAGTTTCACAGCTGTCACCACAAATTATACAGATTTCAGTACATTTTCACAGCTGTCACACAGATACTTGGCCACCACAAAACTTTAGCAGGTATCACCACAGGTTATTTAGATTTCCGCACAGTTTCACAGCTGTCACCACAGGTTAAGTGGCTATCCCCACAGTGTGCCATCAATCACCACGGACTTGTACATTCCATGCTTTTAGGCTCTGTTGTATATTCCCTGCTTCCAAATGATAAGCCTTTCATAGAACATATTTGCTGTGACTATAGCTGGCGTTTATTGAGTGTGTGGCGGCCGTAAACTGTCTCCCCGCCTTTCGTCACAATGTAGTTTATATTTTCTTGTCCTTCGGGATAATTGATGGAATTTTTAAAATATTTCTGGGCCACTGATGAGACCTATTTGGCCGAAACTAGCTGCTCTGGCCCAGAAAACTTGTGCACTCCATGCTTTACGGATCTGTTGTTTATTCCTTGCTTCCAAATGATAACTCTTTTATGGAATATATTTCACAGTAAGTTATTTTGAATTCAGCAGTCTTACTGCTGTCACCACAGGCTACGTGACTAGCACCACTGTTTCACAGCTATCATCACAGGTTATTTATAAGTCAGCATCGCTTCATAGCTGTCACCATAGGTTAAATGGCCATCATCGCTGTTTCACAGATATCACCACAGGTCATTTAGTTTTGAGAATAGTTTTATAGCTGTCACAGCAGACAACTCGGCATCACAACAGGTAAATCGGCATCACCACAGTTTCACAGCTTTCTCAATATGTTATTTTGATTTCAACCCAGTTTTACAGATTCACATCAGATAACATAGCTTCCACCAAAGTTTCACAGCTGTCACCACAAATTATACAGATTTCAGTACATTTCCACAGCTGTCATACAGATACTTGGTTATCACCAAACGTTCGCAGGTATCACCAAAGGTTATTCAGATTTCAGCACAGTTTCACAGCTGTCACCACAGGTTAAGTGGCTATCACCACAGTTTGCCATCAATCAATACGGACGTGTACATTCCATGCTTTTAGGTTCTGTTGTATATTCCTTGCTTACAAATGATAAACCTTTCATAGAACAAATTTGATGTGAATATAGCTGGCGTTAAGGTAGTCTTTGGCTGCCGTAAAATGTCTCTCCGCCTTTCGTCATTATGTTGTCTATAATTTCTTGTCCTTCGGGATCATTGGTTTATTGTGAAATTTTTAAAATATTTCAGGGTCAATGATGAGGCTGAATTGGCCGAAACCAGCTGCTCTGGTCCAGAAAACTTGTGCACTCCATGCTTTTCTGATCTGTTGTTTATGCCTTGCTTCCAAAGAGTAACTCCTTTATAGGACATATTTCACAGTAGGCTATTTGAATTCAGCAGTTTCACAGCTTTCACCACAAGCTGGGTAACTAACACCCACAATCATAGCTATCACCACAGGTATTCATAGTTCTGCCTCATTTCACAGCTGTCACCATAGGTTAAATGACCATCACCGCTGTTTCACAGATATCATCACAGGTTATTTAGTTTTCAGTATAGTTTTATAACTCTCACAACAGAGAACTCAGCATCACAACAGGAAACTCGGTATCACAGCTTTCTCAATGTGTTATTTTGATTTCAGCACAGTTTTACAGCTGCACAACAGATAACATAGCTGTCAACATAGTTTCACAGCTATTACCACAAATTATACAGATTTCAGTACATTTTCACAGCTGTCATACAGATACTTGGCTATCACCAAACTTTCGCAGGTATCACCTCAGGTTATTCAGATTTCAGCACAGTTTCACAGCAGTCACCACAGGTTAATATGTGGCTATCACCACAGTTTGCCATCAATCACCACGGGCTATTTAGATTTCAATACAGTTTCACAGCTGTCACCCCAGATTATTTAGATTTTAGCACAGGTCAAAACTGTCACCACTGGTCGCCTGGCCATCGCAACTGTTTCACATTTTGTTTGTTTGTTTGTTTTTTGTACTATTTCAGGTTCCTGATGAGGGTCATTGGACGAAACAAGTTAGTTTGGCCAAGGAATACATGTATACTTTATGCATTTCTTAGAACATATTTGATGTCACTATAGCTGGCATTAAGGGAGTGTGTGGCGGCCGTAAAATGTGTCCCCGCCTTTCGTCATAGGTAGTTTATATGTTCTTCTCCTTCGGGATCATTGGTTTATTGTGGAATTTTGAAATTATTTCAGGGCCACTGATGAGGCCTAATTGGCCGAAACTAGCTGTTCTGGGCCAGAAAACTTGTGCACTCCATGCTTTTAGGATCTGTTGTTTATTCCTTGCTTCCAAAGGATAACTCTTTTATAGAACATATTTCTTGGTGTTTTTGAATTCAGCAGTTCCACAGCTGCTACGTGACTAGCACCACAGTTTCACAGCTTTCACCACAGGTTATTTATAATTCTGCATCGTTTAATAGCTGTCACCATAGATTAAATTGCCATCACCGCTGTTTGACAGATATCACCATAGGTTATTTAGTCTTCAGTATAGTTTTATAACTGTCACAACGGAAGACTCGCAATCACAACAGATAACTCGGCATCACCACAGGTTTACAGGTTATTTTTTTATTTCAGCACAGTTTCACCGCTTCACAACAGATAACATAGCTGTCACCACAGTTTCACAGCTGTCACCACAGATTAAAGATTTCAGCACTTTTTCACAGCTGTAACACAGATACTTGGCTCTCACCAAACTTTGGCAGGTATCACCACAGGTTAATCAGATTTCAGCACAATTTCACAGCTGTAACCGAAGATTATGTGGCTATGACCACCGTCTTATAGCTACCACCACAGGTTATTTATAATTCAGCACCGTTTCACAGCTGTCCAAATGTTCATCACCGCTGTTACACAGATTATCACCGCAGGTTATAGTGTCAACTCGGCATCACAACAGGTAACTCAGCATTACCACAGTTTATCAGCTTTTCCATATGTTCTGTTGATTTCAGCACAATTTCACATTTGGTGTTGTGAAGCTCTAGTGATAGCCATTTTTCCTGAGGTGACAGTGTGAAATGGAGGTGATAGCCATATTACATACATTAATGGCTATGGGACTCAGATGATAGCAATACAACCTGAGGTGATATCGTTGTTACCTGTAGGGACAGCTCTGAAACTCGGGTGATAACCATTCTAACTGTTGTGACAATTATTAATCATAGTTGACTGCTGTATTACCCGTGGTGACGACTATCAAACTTAGGTGATAGCGATCTTACTTTTATGAAGGAAAGCTGAGAAAGTCAGGTGATAGCCATATTACTTGCTGTGATAGCTGAAAACTAAAATGATAGCCATACTACCTATAGTGACAGCGGTGAAACTGAAATTATTGCTATATAATATGTGTCGACAGCTGTGAAACTAAAGTGATAGCCATATAACCTGTGGTGATGTGATGAAAGCTAAGAAATTGAGGTGATGGCGATATTACCTTTGGCGACGGCTGTTAAACTCTGGCGATAACCATACTACCTGGGGTTATAGCCTTATTACCTGTGATGACAGCTGTGAAACTTGAAAAATCATGTGATAGCCATATTACTTGTGGTGATATCTGTGAGACTTATATGAAAGCCTTACCACCTACGGCGACATTTGTGAAACTGAAACGATAGCCATAATACCGTAGTGGTAACTGCTACTCAGGTAATGACCATATAGCCTCTGGGAATAGCTGTCAAGCTAAGGGGATAGCCAAACAAGCTATGGGAATAGCTGTGAAACAGACTTGACTGCTGTATTACCTGTGGTGGCAGCTGTCCAACTGAGGTGACAGGCATATAACCTGTAATGCTAGCTGTGCAATTCAGATGATAGTCATACTGCTTCTTGTGAAACTCAGGTGATAGCCATATTACCTGAGGTGTAAGATGCGAAACTGAGGTGACAGCCTTATATTATAAACCTGTGGTGGTAGCTACAAAACGGAGGTTATAGCCATATTACCGGCGGTGATGCGTCTGACTGGCGATCAGAAGTACGCGGGTTCGATACTTGCCGGGGTTGGCAGTATTCTTTCGTGGAGATTGATTATGAAATCTTTTCTACGGTCATTCTTTCCAGGAAAATTCTGGATAGGTAACCTGACTGGCTAAAAATTGACAAAATAGTGTTGATTTGGCCATTAAACTCCAATGCAAACAAAAAACTGTGAACTCATGTGATAGCATTAATTACTACCTGTTGTGACAGCGGGGAAAATCAGGTGTTAACCATCCTAATTGAAGTGACAGTTGTGAAACAGAGGTGATTGTTGTATCACCTGTTGTGACAGATGTCAACCGAGATGATAGCCGTATTGCCTGTAACGATAGCTCTGAAATTCAGGTGATACTTATTTTTTTGTGGGAAGCTCAGATGATAGTCATAGTTCCTGTCGTAAAAGCTGTGAAATGGAGGTAATATCCATATTACCTCTGATGATAGCTGTGAAACTCAGTTGGCAGCAATATAACCTGTGGTTACATCTGTCAAACTGAGGTGATAGCCATATTACCTGTAGTGATAGCTGTGAAACTCAGGTGATAACCATTCTACCTGTTGTGTAAAGTGTGAAACACAGTGGATTGCTATATTACCTTTGGTGATAGCTATCAGTCTGATGTGATAGCGATACGGCCAGGTGATAACCATACTACCTGCGATAACCACACTACCTGTTCTGAGATTTGTGAAACGGAGGTCATTGCTTAATAATCTGTGGTGACAGTCGTAAAACTGAGGTGTTTGTCATACCACCTTTGGTGATAGCTGTGAAATTTGGTTTAAAAATAGAGGTGAAGGCAATGATCAGGAACGAATACAATTACCCAAAATCTCCTAACAGAGACACCAATGGGAAAGAAATACGAACATAAAATAGCTAAATCCTAATGAAAACACTACAAGCGGATAGCCAAAATCACAAATAGTTTCCCACAAAATGGCCAAACAGCTGTAGAAAATAAAAAAAAACATAAGCAATACATACATGCGAAGACGCAATATAACAAAAATAAACCACAACAGAAGAACAGCCTTGGAACGGTCAGCAAAAGTCTTCCACTCGGGGGCTTAAATCGATTGTACATGGCTTTGGTTCTTTTATGGTTTAGACAAATAATCGTTTAAGTCCGCATTAGGTCACATCACATGTGATGACAGCTGTGAAACTGGAAACTCAGGTGATGGCCATATTACCTGTGGTGATATCTGTAAGACTAATCTGAAAGCCTTACTACCTGGGGTGACAGCTGTGAAACTGCGGTGATAGCCATATTATATATAGTGGTAACTGTTATTCAGTTGGCGGCCATATATAGCCTGCGGTGATAGAGGTGACTGCTGCACTACCTGTGGTGACAGCTGCCAAACCGAGGTGATATGTATATTACCGTTAATGACAGGTGTAAAATTCAGGTGATAGTCCTACTACTTCTTGTGTAATACAGGTGACAGCCATATTACCCGAGGTGAAAGATATGAAACTGAGATGACAGCCATATTACCCGTGGTGGCAGCTGTTAAAGCCATATTACCTGCTCAGGTCTAATAGCCTTACTACCTGTGGTGACAGCTGGGAAACTCAGGTGATATCCATACTCAATTTAGTGACAGCTATGAACAGAGGCGATTGCTATATTACCTTTGTTGACAGCTGTAAAACACAGGCGATAACCGTATTACCTGCGATGATAGCTGTGAAAATCAGGTGATAGTCATATTTCTTGTTGTGAAGCTCAGGCGATAGCCATATTTCCTGAGATGACAGCTATGAAACGGAGGTGATAGCCATATTACCTATGGTGATAGCTGTGAACTCTGGTGAAAACAATATGAACTGTGGTGACAGCTGTTAAACTTAGGTGATAGCCATGTTACCTGCAGTGATAGCTTTGAAATTCGTCCGATAACCATACTTCCTGTTGTGAAAAGGTGAAACATAATTGATTGCTATAATTATTACCTATGGTGACAGCTGTAAACTGATGTGATAGCGAAATAACCTTTGGCGATATATATGAATATTCTGGTGATAGCCATACTACCTGCTGTGAAGGAAAGCTGAGAAAGTCAGGTGTTAGTCATATTACTTGTGGTGATAGCTGTGAAATTAAGGTGATAATCATAATACCTCTAGTGACAGCGGTGAAACTGAAGTTATTGCTATAATATACAAGGTGACATTGTGGAACTGAGGTGATAGCCATATTACCTGCCGTGTTGTGGTGATTTCTGAAAAACTCGGGTGATAGCGATATTGACTTTGTTGATAGTTGTGAAACTCTAGGAACCATACTACCCATTGCGACTTTTGTGAGACAGAGGCCATTGATCAAAAACATGTGGTGACATTTGTAAAACTGAAGAGTTAGCCATATAACCTGTGGTGATAGCAGTGAAACTTGGGTTCCAGTCATATCACCTGTGGTGATAGCTGTGAAACTCAGTTGATAGCCATATTTCATGCGGTGATATCTGTGAGAATAAGTTCAAAGCCATACAAGCCAAAAAATTAATGGTAAAAGCTGTGTACGGCATCAGTTGTGATAGCCATTCTACCTGGCCATTCAACCTGTGGTGACAACCGTATAACTCAGGGAACAGCCTCATTACCTGTGGTGATAGCTGTGAAACTCACCCGTGTAGACATACATGTATATGACTCAGTTGACAGTCATTCTTGCTGTGATGATAGCTGTGCGCTAAGATCAAAGCCATATTAACTGTGGCAATAGCTGAGATTTGTTTGTCTTTGGTTTTTACGTCCAAGGCAACACCATTTAGGAGATTTAGGGGTTGCTTTCTGTTTTGAGGGATTTTTACCTGACACTGAGATAAACTGACATCTAAAGGCCTACCGCCCAAAGAAACCGCAAGGGTTTAAAAGACGGTCCGTCTCGCACCACTTTTCCTGGAAAGAACTGAACAAATTATTTGTCTAAATCGCGACGGAAGTAAGGGCGAGGATTGTGGCCACGTAAAATCGATTTAAGCCCCCCGGTGGAAATCTTCCACTGACCGTTCCAAGGCGGCTCTTCTGTGGCGATTTATTTATGTTGTTGTTTGTTGCTTACTGTGTGTATCACTTGTGTCTTTTAATTTTGGATGGCCATATGGCCATTTTGTGGGAAAGTAACTGTCCTTATGGCCTTCCTTTGTTTAGGTTTCCATTATGGTCTGGTCGCTTAATGTTTGTATTTCTTTCCCTTTGGTGTCTTTTTTGGGTGGAGTAAGTTAATTGTATCAATTCCTGATCTTTGTTTTACTTCTACTTTTTAGATCTTCTAAGCGGTAAGCCGTAATTGCATCGATTCCTGATCATTGCCTTCAGTTCGATTCCATTAACGTTTCTAACACGTTTACTGACGTCATTTTATTGTGCGAATATTTCGGCAATGTTCCAAAAACGTCATTTATCAAGGGCGTCTCTTGCCTGATGCCTCCAGTTGACCTGTCTCACGAGCTACGTCGGTCGGTGTGTGCTGGGAGGGGGATGTGCTGTGTTTGCCGGATCTTGTCCATCATCCGTTTCGGTTTCAGAACTTTTGGGTTGAGACACACTGATGAAGATTAAATATCAGAAAGGCCTCTGTGTCACTAAATTAGGTATACTTACGCCTTAATTATCAAACGTTTCTCTGCTTACATTTGCGAATGATTTCATCAATGTTATTATACCCGCTTTTTCAAAGAAAAATCGGGTATATTGTTTTCGTACCAGAGTTGAGTGAGCGTCTGTCCGTCCGTCTGTCTGTCCGTCCGTCACGTTTCTTGTAAATGGATCTCCTCTGCAACCACTGAAGTTACACTTTCGAAACTTTGCATGTGGATAGTTCATGGTATGTAGATGGCAGTGGGTTACTTTTTGTGACCTTGAACCCAACGTGGCCCCAAGGTCAAAAGTCAGAAAGTAGGACATTATCATATCTTCTAAACTGTTGGGATTGCACTTCCGAAACTTGATTATTGGATAGCCCTTGGAATGTAGAACATATTGGAATACTTTTCGTGTGACCTTGACCCCAACATGACCCCTGGGTCAAAGGTCAAAAAGTAGGACTTTATCATATCTTCCAACCTGTTGGGATTGCACTGCCGAAAATTGATTATTGGATAGCCCTTGGAAGTAGAACATATTGGAATACTTTTCGTGTGACCTTGACGACAACATGGCCCAAGGGTCAAAGGTAAAAAATATGACATTGCCATATCTTTAGTGTTATTCACAGAAAAATCGGGTATTTGCGATGGTATACCATCGACTGCGCCATCTAGTTTTGATGCTTTAATCACAATTTTAATGACATTATAAAACATTGGAAAATGCATTAGCTCTTCAATTCAGTACTTCTGTCAATGGGGCCCATTGTGAAAACACACACACCTTACACTGCTTTCTGTCAATTTTTCTCCATCTATGGAAGTTTGTGACACTTTTCTTACTTCTGGTTCAAATTTAGATAAATGGTGTTCATTAGAACAGACTCTTCGAAGCAGTTAGGAAAAAAACGACCAGTGGGTCACGTATACCCCAGGCCAGCGCCACCCTCTAATATAGCTTTTGAGCTGGTATGTAATATGAATGAAGAAGCTATAAGTATCTATATATGTGCTTGTAAGAGCTAAACCAAACATAAAAATTCTAAATGGACCACCGAGTGAGGGCATCAAAGTTACTGAAGGGTTGGGGGCATCAATGTTACTGAAGCAGCAGGGTGGGATATGCATCAATAAAATCTTTGGACTGCCAAGCAAACTCGATGCAAGTATAAATTGGATTTGTCTTAGAGTTAAGAACATACAAGCATCTATAAACTTTGTCATAAAACTTTAAACAAATGTAAAATTTCTAAGTCTGTGACCTTGAGATCATCTTGGGTGGGGGAAGGACAAACATAACGAAATCTTTGGACTGGTTTGCAACATTGATGCAAGTATCAACTGAATTTGTGTTAGAGTTTAGAACATACAGGCATCTATAAACTTTGTCATAAAACTTTGACCAAATATATATTTTTTAAGTCTTTGACCTTGACCTCAAGGTCAATGTGGGGCTAGGACATGCATCAATGATATCTTTAGACCAGTATGTAACTTCAGTGTAAGTATCAACTAAATCTATCAAAGGGTTCAGAAGATATAATCTCTTAGAAACTTTGACGCAAAACTTTAACCACAATGTTAACGGACGGAAGAAGGATGGACGGACATCGGGCGGACAGATGGACGGACGGACGTTCTCACAAATGGATAGTTATGTGGCTATTTTTGGCAGGATCGATACTTAAGTGGCTACTTTTAGCAACAGAAAAGAAGTAATTTCGGTGTCTAACGGAATAAATCCTATTGACTTACATTGATTCTGTCCATTTACATAGCCACCTAACTATCCATTTGTTGGTGCGGACAGACGGAAAGACGGACGGAAGAACGGCAGGACGAAAGCATTATATCCCATAGCATACCTCGTATACCGGGGGTATAATGAGTACATAGTACGTCTATGCTGTGGATAAGATTATGGTAAAAATGTATGCCCTTGCCAACCCTACTTTCATCTATATGAAGTGGGGTCTAAATGGGTATGCATTTCCCGGACTTGTTAGTTTGTTTTAACAGTATAGGCATAATTTATTTCAACAGCAGCTTTGTGACCATAAAGTATCTCAGTGGCTCAGTTGAATGCGTAAGTTGCTAATGATCAGCTCGTGCGATTGATCCTCTCTAGGCTGAGGATGTTTCTTGCAAGTGATCTTGATCACGAACTATGTTCTATAGCATCTCGACCTCTTCTGCTTATCTAAGGACCGTTGTCAGTTTCTAAAAGACGAATGTGCACTATACTTGCACTGGTTATCAGCATATTGGTGATCTATTTACATTTTTCTAATGAGTCCTGTGAACTCGCTATGTCCCAATCTATAAGTTCCACTGCAGAATTATTTGTACAAAACACAGTTTTCCTAAGTATTTCGAAATAATGGTGAGTCTTGGGACTTGCAAAATTTAATTTGTAAGTCCCTCGGAGAAATTATGAGTTGTTTGTTTGATTTGAGGTTTAACGTCCCCGTCAACACTGTAAAGATAATTTTGGAGACGTTGCTTCCAATTTTGTGGGTTTATTTGTCGATTCCTGATCATTGCCTTCACATCTATTTTGTGTGCTGGTGGATGAACAAACAAATGTACAGAACAAGAGCTCCGCAAGCGGGGCATTATACGCCCGTGGCAAATTCATATTTGATAGACTGAAAACAGTATTTGCAGATAATTTGAAGGTGCCACAAAACAATACTTACAATTAGAAAATATGTAATGTAAAATCAATCTCAAAATAAGAGCCCATCTGAAAAAAAACAAAAAAACTCAAAAGATGCTACTTCAAATATAAACACCACTGGAGTCTCATCTTGATCTAAGCTGAGTTATCTGGAAACCAAGCTGTTTACTGAAAGACGGATGGACGGACACCAACACCATAACATTAAGTGTTTTTTTTTTCTTCTCTTTTTTTTAGAAAAGGCATATCTACCTTAAAATATCAGAAAAAAGGTACCTATAAACCCTGCCCAACGGCAGACAGACACCAGCCCATAACAAATTGAGACTTTTTTTCTAAACAGCAGTATCTACCTCAGAATAAGTACCCCCAAATGAAAATGTTGTTTACAGAAATTTTCAAAGGGTCACAACTCTATTAATATTTGGTGGACGGTTAAACTCGAAAATTTACACACATCTTCAGACCACAGTCTTGCTATATACCAAGTGTACTTTACGCACATCTACATATCATGGTCTAACTACCTACCAGGTTTCAGCTTTATCGGATGAAAACTGTAGGAGTTATCTGGAAACGAAAATGTTTTAAAAAATTTCAAAGGGGCATAAATCTGATAATATTTGGATGACGGTAATTCTCGAAACTTTACGCACATCTACATATCATGGTCTTACTACCTACCAAGTTTAAGCTTGATCGGATGAAAACTGTAGGAGTAATCCAGAAACGAAAATGTTTACAAAAATTTCAAAGGGGCATAACTCTGTTAATATTTGGCGGACATTAATTCTCGAAACTTTACGCACATCTACACACCATGGTCTTACTACCCACCAAGTTTCAGCTTGATCGGATGAAAACTGTAGCAGGAGTTATCCGGAAACGAAAATGTTTACAAAAAATTTCAAAGGGAAATTACTCTCTTAATATTTGGCGGACGATAATTCTCGAAACTTTACGCACATCTACACATCATGGTCTTACTACCTACCAAGTTTCAGCTTGATCGGATGAAAACTGTAGGATGAGTTATCCGGAAACGAAAATGTTTACAAAACTTTCAAAGGGGCATAGCTCTGTTAATATTTGGCGGACGTTGATTCTCGAAACTTTACGCACATCTACACATCATGGTCTTACTAACTACCAAGTTTCAGCTTGATCGGATGAAAACTGTAGGAGGAGTTTTCCGGAAACGAAAATGTTTACAAAAAATTCAAAGGGGCATAACTCTGTTAATATTACGCGGACGTTGATTCTCGAAACTTTATGCACATCTACACATCATGGTCTTACTACCTACCAAGTTTCAACTTGATCGGATGAAAACTGTAGGAGGAGTTATCCGGAAACGAAAATGTTTACAAAAATTTCAAAGGGGCATAACTCTGTTAATATTTGGCGGACGTTGATTCTCAAAACTTTACGCACATCTACACATCATGGTCTTACTAACTACCAAGTTTCAGCTTGATCGGATGAAAACTGTAGGAGGAGTTTTCCGGAAACGAAAATGTTTACAAATATTTCAAAGGGGCATAACTCTGTTAATATTTGGCGGACGTTGATTCTCGAAACTTTATGCACATCTACACATCATGGTCTTACTACCTACCAAGTTTCAACTTGATCGGATGAAAACTGTCCGAGGAGTTATCCGGAAACGAAAATGTTTACAAAAAATTCAAAGGGGCATAACTCTGTTAATATTTGGCGGACGTTGATTCTCGAAACTTTACGCACATCTACACATCATGGTCTTACTACCTACCAAGTTTCAGCTTGATCGGATGAAAACTGTAGGAGGAGTTATCCAGAAACGAAAAGTTTACGGACGGACGGACGCCGACCCCATAACATAATACGACCGTTTTTTCAAAACGGGCGTATAAAAATAGGTCCCTAAGTCGTGCCATGTTAAAAGCAGGCATGACCAAAAAAAAAAAAAAAAAAACTGAAAGTAAGCAAGAAAACAACTGAATTTCGTTGCCAGACAATATTTCATTTATTTCTTAATTATAATTCATTTCAATGCTTCCAGCCTTTAGCGTCTTTTACTCATTCTTCCCCTCGATGTTGATTCTGAAACACAAGGAAAATTACATCACAATTTAAATATAAAAGACTGACAGATACTAATGGTCATTTTTGAGAGGAATGCGAGTCATGCAAACGTGCACACATGTACACATGCACATATGTATGCATGCACAAACACATGCGCACAAACATGCATGCATGCACAAACACATATGCATGCACACACACGCTTGCATGCGCACACACAAATGCATGCATGCACTCTTGCATGCACACATACATACAGCATGTACATGAGTGTGCACACACGCAAGCATGCATACAAGCACACATGCATGCACACATACACTCATGCAAGCATGCATACACACACTCATGCAAGCATGCACACATACATGCATGTATGCACTCACATATGCAGGCACGCATACATGCACACATGCATGCATGCACACGCACACACAGGTATGCAAGTATAAATGCAATATCCCCACCCCTAACAGCTTGGTTGTGCGAGGGAGATGATAACTGTTTATGTGTGTTTATGAAGAAAAAAAGAAAAGAAAAGAAAAAAAAATTCCATTCCTCCACCGGCGTTTGAACTCACGACCCTCTGATTCATAATCGACAATCTGATTCGTAGTCCAGCACTCTATCGACTCCACTGGCACACGTTTCTTACGCTATGCTATGCATTACAAAACATACAATGTACAAATACCCAAAGTGACAAAAGGCCATAACTCATGAATTATTTTTTCGGAATTTAGTCAAAAGTTCATTAGGTCATCTACTCATCACAACCAATCTATTTACCAACTTTCAAGGCTCTAGCTCTTATAGTTTTTCAGATATTTTGCTGACAAGATTTTATAAAAAAAATCAAAGGGCAATAACACTTGAAAATGGCATAATCCTGATAAGGAGAAAAAACACGCGTCTGCTAATTTTACATGAGAAGATTATATATGAAATTTCAAAACCCTAGGAAACACGGTTCTTAAGTTATGCTATGCATCACAAAATATACAGAGGTACAATGTACAAATGTCCAAAGTGACAACGGATCATAACTCATCACCACAAATCTATTCACCAACTTTCAAGGCTCTAGCTTCAATGGATTTTGAGATATTTTGCTGACAAAATTTTATCAAAATAAAAATCAAGGCAATAACTCTTGAAAGGGGCATAATCCGAATGAGAAAAAAATCGTGTCTCCTAATTTTCCATGAGGAATCCATATATTACATTTCAAAGCCCTAGCATACATGGTTCTTAAGTTATGCTATGTATCACAAAGCATACAATGTACAAATACCCAAAGTAACAAAGGGTCATTACTCATGAAGTATTTTTCGGAATTTAGTCAAAAGTTAATGAAGTCATCTAATCATCACCACCAAATTATTCACAAATTTTCAAGGCTCTAACTCTTCTAGGTTTTGAGATATTCTGCTGAAAAGATTTTATCAAAAAGAAAAATTCAAACTCATGATAGGGATGAGAAAATAATACGTGTCACCTAATTTCCTATGAGGTATCCATATATGAAATTTCAAAACCCTAGCATATAGGTTCTTAGGTTATGTTATGCATAAAAAGCGTAACGGACGGACGGACAGACGGACGAACGAAGCAGAATCAATATATCCTTCCAACTTCTTTGAAGTTGGGGGCATAATGAACATGGACAGATCTATACATTTTACAGAAATTTTAAAATTTGTAACATTCATCACAATAGAGCTAAAGTTATACCTATATACTTGCATATTTTTATATTCTAAAAGTGACGAAAAACTACTATGTGTTTATCTATACCTCTCAAACATGCATATTTGGCTTGAAGATTGTTAGATACATGTAGTACACTAGCTGGTCATAATAATGTAGAAGTGGAGGCAATGATCAGGAATCGAAACCATTAACCTACAACTCCCATCAGAGACACCAAAGGGAAAGAAACGCAAACATGAAACAACAGACCCTAATGGAAACATCAATAGCGGATAGCCAAAAGGACAGTTTCTTTCCCACAAAATAGCCAATAGGCTATCCAAAATAAAATGATATAAGCGACACAAACACCCAAAGACAAACCATAGCGAAAATAAACCACGACAGAAGAACCGCCTTGAATAAGTAATGTTTACAGATTCATGGCCTTGTTGACAGTTGCATGGGCAATGCTGATATCTGTATGAGCCAAGATGGCAGCTATAAGAGTAGTTATATGATTCATGATGGTAGCGACGGTATATGAATCATGGGGACAGCTGTATGACACACACTTACAGCAGTACGAGTCATGGCGATAGCTGTATAACAAATGGTGATAGCTATAAGAGTAATTATAAGAGTAAGACTAAAATATGATTCATGGTGAAAGCTGTATGAGTCATGGTGATGGTTTTTTGAGTTATAGTGAGAGTTTGAAGATTAATCTTAACAGCTGCATGAGTATTTGTGGTAACTGCATGAGTCATGTTGACAGTTGTATGAGTCATGGTGATAGCTGTATGTGCAAAGGTAATACAGGCGTAATCGTGATAGCAATATGATTCGTGGGGATAGCTGAATGAGTCATGATGACAGCTAAACGAATCATGATGATAGTTGTATGAGTTATGAAGGCAGCTAAGGGTGACATCTTGATAGCCATTTGATACATGGTAATAACTGTATGATGTTCTATATAATGGGCAATCCTTTGGAAGCAAGGGCTCCAATACGGAACCGAAACCCGTAGTGTACAAGTTTTTTCTGGGACAGACTAGCTAGTTTCCACAATTAGGCCTAGCCAGTGACCCTCAACTATTCTCAAATTTTCGCAGTGGAATCAATGATCCAAAATGACTTGAAAATATAACCCACGCTATGATCAAGGGCAGGGAGACGTTTGACGGCCGCCACACATTCCCTAAATACAAGCTGTGGTGAAGTCATATATAATAATCCTTTGGAAGCAAGGACTACAACGCAGAACAGAAAATCATAGTGTACAGGGTTATCTGGGCTATGTGATTCTTGTGATAGTCATTGTGACAACTGTATTGGTCTTGTGACAGCTTTATACGTCATAGGGACAGCTGTATGAATCATAGTGGCAGCTTTATGAGTCATGGTGATAACTTTAGGAGTCAATTTAGCTAGCTGTGTGAGTTGTGGCGATGGCTGTATTAGTCATATTAATACCAGTATGAGTAATGGGAATAGCTATAGGAGTAATGTTGGAAGCTGTTTAAGTCCTGGTAATAGCTACCAGAGCCATGACAATAAATGAATGTGTCCCTGTGGTAGTGATACATGCATGTACCAGTCGTAGTGATTGCTGTAGTCGTCGCGGGGGCAGCGGTTTAAGTCATGGTGACAGCTCTGTGTGTGTGTGTGCGTGCGTGCTGGGGCATGTTTCGTCCCACCAACAGCTAAGATCATATAGAAACGGGACCTCGGTTTAAAGATTTATCCGAAAGTCTGGAGAATAAAAAGCTGAAAGGTTGCCTTTGGAAATAAAGAACACATACAAGAACGAAAATCGGAGACTCGGTTTTATTGAGTCTCTTCATACACAGCAATATAGTTTACAAGGCTGCATACGCCTCCTACCACCGGCTTAAGCGATATTCGATTTTCAAACGCAATGATCCCAGAGGCTAAGAAAATATAATCTGCACTATGATGAAGGACGGGGAGACTTTTTACGGCCGCCACACGGCACTTAACACCAGCTGCAGTGAGGTAAGGGTTGCCTTTGGAAACAAATCAAATAAAAGAACGAAAATCGGAGACTCGGTTTTATTGAGTACCTTCAGAAACAGCAATATAGTTTGCAAGGCGTATGATCCCAAAGGAAAAGGAAATATAATCTGCACTAAGAAACTATGATCTGCCCAAATCGAACCCAAGATACCTGGTTTCTAAGACGAGTAGCTTAACCGCTACACCCGCGGAGGCTTTAATGGTGGTGACAGCTGAATGCGTCATGGTGATAACATTGTAAGTCATGGGGCTAGCTGTATTAGTCATGGGGACAGTTGTGTGAGCAATGGTGAGAGCTATGCGAGTCATGCTGATAGCTGTATGCGTCATGATGACAGCTGTATGTGTCATGGCGACCGCTGTGTGAGACATGATGACACCTGAAGTAGTCATGGTGACAGTTTTAGGAGTCGTGAGGACAGCAGCTGTGTGCATCATGTTGATATGGACAGCTGTATGACCAATGGTTACAGCTGCACGAATCATAGTGGCAGTACATGAGATAAAATGGCTGATGAAAGTGTTATGGGTCTTGGTGATGGCTGTATTTGAAATTAAGATATCGTTATAGTCATGCTGGTAACTGTATGAATCATGGTGATGGTTGGAGAAGTCGTGGTGGTAGCTGCGTGAGTCACGGTTACAGCTGTATGAGTCATCTTAATAGCAGTATGAGTTATGGTAATAGCTACAAGAATCATGGTGATAGATGTATGCGTGACTGCGATAGCTGTATTAGTCTTTCCTTTGTTGATCTGAATAGAGGTTTACGGGGCTTGCTGTATTAGTCATGGTGATAGCTATATTGATCATGGTGGTAACAAAATGAGTCATTGTTACAGCTGTTTGATTCATGCTGATAGCTGTATGAGGCGTGAAGACAGCTTTAGGCATACTCATGTTATTCAATCATGTTATTCAATGCATCAGGCATAGTGTAAGCTTTATGGCACCTGACGAAATATAAGCGATGCTTATAGCTGTATGAGCACGGAGTGATGGCTGTATGAGTAACGGAGATAGCTGCATGAACCAAGATGACAGTTGTATTCATAATGGTGATAGCTGTAGTGATAACGGTTAGAGCTGCATGAATTATGGTGACAGTTGTAAGCGTCACGGTGAAATCTGTTGTCATGGTGATAGCTGTGTAAGCCATGCTGACAGCCGTATGAGCCATTTTGAAAGGTGTATTAATTATATTGACAGCTGTAGTAGTCATACTGAAGACAGCATTTGCCATGATGACAGATGTGTGAGTCATGGTATGATTGATGTTAACAGCTGAATTGGAAATGGTGACAGCTGTATTGGTCATGGCAATAGCTTTAAAAGTCAAGGTGACATCTAAATGTTTAATAGCGGTATATGTATGTGTCTTAGTGAAAGATTAAAACGGCGTGCTGATAGATATCAGAGTCATGGTAGCTGTATGTGTCGTGGTGGCAGCTGTATGAGTCATGTTGACAGCTGTATGAGTCATCGTGATGGCTGTATTAGTCATTATATGACTCGTCGTGACAGCTGTATTAGTTATAGTGATCGCTGTATTAGACACGATAAAAGCTATATTAGTCTTGGTGAGAGGGATGCGAGCAATGGTGATAGCTGTATGAGTCATGGTGACAGCTATAAGTGTCATGGGTACCATTGTAAGAGTCATGGTGACACCTGAAGTAATCATGGTGACAGCTGTAGAAGTCGTAAAGAAAGCCGTGTGAGTCATGTTGACAGGCTTATAAGCGATGTTGATTGCTACATGAACAATGGTTACAGCTGCATAATTTATGCTAATAGCTACAGGAGATATGACTGTTGAAAACGAAATAAGTTTTGAAGGCAGCTATATATGAAATTAAGATATCCGAGTCATTTTGAACGCCGTATGATTCGTCTAGAAGTCGTGCTGATAGCTGTATGAGTCATGATAACAGCTGTATGTGTCATGGCGACCGCTGTATGAGACATGATGACATCTGAAGAAGTCATGGTGGCAGCTGTAGGAGTCATGAGGAAAGCTATGTGAGTCATATTGATATGGACAGCTGTATGAGCAATGGTTCATAGTGACAATACTGGAGATATGGCTGATGAAAGCGCTATGGGTCGTGGTGACAGTTGTATGTGAATTAAGATATCTGTATGAATCGTGGTTGCTAGCTGTAGGATTCATGGTGATAGTTATAGATGTCGTGGTGATAGCTGTGTGAGTCCTAGGGACAGCTGTATGAGTCATCTTAATACGAGGGTAGGCTGGGAAGTTCTGAGCCTGACCAAGAAGCAGGCATCGAACAGCCATGAAATTTTGTATTCATTAAATCCAAACCTTTATTTCTTGATTTGACTCAAATGAGTTCAAGTTTACCTGCAATAACGTAGATATTCTAGACTTTGAAAATTGATACTAACACGTTTTTGAGAAAATGGACAAAATCTGGCATCGTGGTGTCATCAAGTACCTCCATAAAAAGGGTTAGCTCCTAAGGACATTCATACCAATATGGTTGCTACATTAGGGAATGATGCTCCTTCGTATGTAACCGTAAAAAGGTGGGCAGGAAATTTTAAGATGGGCAAGGACAGCCTTGAAGATGATGACCGGTGTGGACGTCCCACGACGGCAACAACTGAGGAAACCATCAGCCAAGAGCACACGGCCGTGATGGATGACATGCGTTTAACTGTGAATAAGTAAGCTAACACTGTTGGCATCTCCCGTGAACGAGTAGAGAATATTCTACACAGTGAGTTAGGAATGTCGAAGGTTTCCGCCACATGGGTGCCACGGCTTTTGACGCCTGACCAGACTGAACCTGTCACAAGCCAACTTGGCTATTTTTGAAGCAGACCAAGATGGTTTTCTTGACCGTTTTGTCACTCAGGATGAGTGTTGGGTTCATCACTTTGAGTCAAAGACCAAAAGACAATCCATGCAATGGAAGCACCCTGGCTCACCCCCTCCAAAGAAGGCAAAGGTCGTCTCCTCTGCAGGGAAGGTGATGACATCAGTGTTCTGGGATGCCAAGCGTATAATATTCATAGATTACATTCAAAAGGGCAGACCAATTAATGGGGAGTATTATGCAGATCTGCTAAAACAAATGCGAAAAGCAATTAAGGCTAAACGACCCGGAAAATTGACAAAAGGGGTCTTGTTCCATCAGGACAATGCGCCTGCTCAGAAATCGGTTGTCGCAATGGCTGCTGTGCATGACTGTGGCTTCACACTTGTCGATCACCCTCCGCATTCACCTGATCTAGCTCCATCAGATTATTTCCTGTTTCCAAACATGAAAACGCACCTGGCTGGGCAGTACTATCGGTCAGACGAGGAGGTGATAGCTACTGTGGAGGAGTTTTTCAGCGACCAAGATGAGACCTTCTATACCACTGGGATCCAAGGACTCCAGCATCGCTGGAGGAAGTGTGTGGACAGGAAGGGAGACTATGTTGAAAAATAAGGCACTTTCAGCATGGACAAACCATTGGATCTTGGTCAGGCTCAGAACTTTTTAGCCTACCCTCGTAGCTGTATGAGTTACGGTAATAGCTACAACCCTCATGGTGATAGCTGTATGAGTGATTGAGATAGCTGTATTGGTTTTTTGTTTGTTTGTTTGAATAGAGGTTTAACGTCCCCGTCAACACTATTTAGGTCATTTTCGAGACGTTGCTTTCAATTTTGTGGGCCTTTACCCGACATTGAGATGAAATGAAATCGCATGCCCTGCCGCCCTATGAAACCAAAAGGTTTATATGCATGAACGGTCCGACTCGCACCACTTTGCCTGAACAGGCTTAGACCTATGCTGTATACTAGTACTCGAGTGCGGTCGGTTTCAGCTATGCGTGGAAACACTTTGCATCTTAATTTAATTCTCCAAGTCCCGATGGGCTGGAGCTTGCTGTATTGGTGATGGTGATAGCTATATGGCTCATGGTGGTCACTGAATGAGTGATTGTGACAGCTGTTCGAGTCATCCTGATAGCTGTATGAGGCATGAAGACAGCTTTAGACGTAGTCATCTGGTTCATTGTTACAGCTGTATTAGACATAGTGTTTGCAGTATGAACCCTGTCGACAGCAATATGTGCGAAGCTTTAAGCTGTATGAGCACAGAGTGATGGCTGTATGAGTCACGGAGATAGCTGTACGAGCTGTGGTGACAGCTGTATTCGTCATGGTGATAGCTGTCGGGATCACGATTAGAGCTGCATGAATTTTGGTGACAGTTGTAAGAGTCTCTGTGAAAGCTGTAAGCATTGGCGATAGCTGTATAAGCCATACTGACGGTCGTATAAGCCATTTTTAAAGATGCATTAGTCATATTGATAGCTGTAGTAGTTATACTGACAACAGCAGTAGTCATGATGATAGATTAGTGAGTCATGGTGACAGCTGTATGAGTAGTGTTAACAGCTGTATTGGTCATGGTTACAGTCGCATAGGTCATGACGATAGCTATAAAAGTCAAGGTAACACCTGAATGGGTAAAGGTGGTAGCTATATGTGTCTTGGTGAAAGCTTTAAAAGTCGTGCTGATAGATATCCGAGTCATGGTAATAGCTGCATGAGTTATGGTAATAGCTGTTTGTGTCGTGTTGACATCTGTATGAGTTATCGTGATGGCTGTATTAGTCATGATATGGGTCGTCGTGGCAGCTGTATTAGTTATTGTGATCGCTGTATTAGACATGATGAAAGCTATATAAGTCCTAGTGGAAGGGATGCGAGTCATGGTGGTAGCTCTATGAGTCATGGTGTCAAGGTGTCATGGTTATCTTCGTAAGATTCATGCTCACACCTGAAGTAGTGATTGTGAGAGCTATTGAAGTCGTAAAGAAAGCTGTGTGAGTCATGTTGACAGCCTTATAGGTGATGGTGACAGCTGTATGAACAATGGTTAGAGCTGTAAAATCCATGCTGATAGTTATAGGAGATATGACTGTTGAAAAAGGAATAAGTCTTGGTGGCAGCTGTATATGAAATTAAGATATCCAAGACATTGTGGGCGCTGTATGATTCATTGTGATGGCTATAGAAGTCGTGGTGATAACTGTATGATGTATGGTGACAGTTGTGTGAGTGTCCTAATTGCTGTATGAGTCATTGCAATAGCTACAGAAGACATAGTGTATGAGAGACTTTGTGACAGCTGTATGGATCATTGTGATAGCTGTATGAGCTTTGGAGACAGCTGTAGGTGTCAAGTGAAGACTCAATTACCAATGGCGGCAGCTATATGAGTCATGCATATAGCTGTATGAGACATACTTATGGCTGTAAGAGTCACGGAGACAGATGTCTGTGCAAGGGTGACAGCTGCTTTCGTCACGGTGATAGCTGTAGGAATCACGCTTAGAGATACATGAATCATGATGACAGTTATATGAGCCATTGTGAAAGCTTTGAGATTCATGGTGAATTCGGTAGGAATGAAGGTATTAACTGTGCGAGTCATCTTGATAATTCTATTATTTATAAATGAAATACTGAATGCAATATCAGTGGTATCACACACTGCAAAGCATACATGGCATACACTATATATATAAAATAATAGCATAGTAAATCAGTGACGTGTGTATGTGCAACCAATTAGCACAGAAAGACTATTTAAACTACAATGGGCCAAAGTAGCACAAAGTTGTAAATATTATATGTAAATATTACCACAGTTATTTCTAACATTTCAATTAAAATAGTACTGTTGCTCTTCTGGGACATTTATATTTTACAAACATATACTGAGAGGCAAAAGTAAGTATACAGGTTACTGAACGCTGATTTGCGTCCCAATGTCTCCCTCTCTACATACATATGTGGCATCATAAATAAGAACAACCACTTCCGCGTGATTTGCAGCAGTTTCCGATAAAATTGATTAAAGGATAATGAAATTTTGTCACTTGAAATGGACAGGGGGCTCTCATCCAATATTTTGTCTTGAGTAGTTTCCCTTTAAACATGTGTTTCGAATAAGTGTTATTCAATAAATGATTTTTTTCTGCAACAGATTCAAAGAAGGGGAACTGATTGGCAAGAAAATATCCCATATTTAAATTAAACACAAGGTAAAATGCAACATTTTTTGTCAAAGAAAATGTCATTTTTGCCTTTTACGTTCTTCCTTTGATTAAATGCTTTTTGTTACTTTGGGATTTGTTTGTACTGGTAATTAACTTTTCTTTGAGTAATTTTCGAGGCATCACTATGGAGTAAAAATAAAAATGCCGAGGAAAACAAAAATTATGTGAAAGTTTCAAATGAATATCTTACACGATTTGAAAAAAGACTCATTTCATTCACTATGATTTTAATTGAAAGGGAGATAATCCGGAACAGGCAGAAATTACAATTGAGTTTGAAGCTGTTAGTTTGGGTTTAATGGCAAAGTAATGATGGCGTCTTATCGATGAACGTTCGTACATGACTTGTGCGATGCGCATAAGTTTGAATGTCATGTACAACACGAGATTTTGTTGGAAATATTGATTATCAATTAAGGGCAATAACTCCATCATGGATGACTGCAACAGGAAAAGAATTGGACTTCTACAAACTTAGACGTTTGGGAAAAACGGACATAGGCATATTTTATGACAGACAGCAATATAAGACCCGGTATTCCAAATCAAAAACTGTTTACTTTTTATTGCCTCTGAGTATATTTAAAATAATACCTATATGAATCCTAGTGATAGATTTATTAGTCATCGTCATACATGTATGAGTCATACTGACAGCTGTTGCAGTCATGGTGACAGTTGTAGTAGTCATGGTGGCAGCTGTAGGAGTGATGATGATAGCTGTGTGAGTCATGATGACAGGTGTAAAAGTGATATTAACAGCTATATTGGTCATGATGACAGCTGTATAGGTCATGGCGGTAGTTATAGGTATCATGTTAACAGCTGTACAAGTCATGACAGTAGCAATAAGAGCCTTGGTAAAAGCTACAGAAGTCGTGCTGATAGATATAGGCGTCATGGTGACAGATGTATGGTTATAGCTATGTAGGTCAAGGTGACAACTGCATGAGTCAGCTGTATGAGCCATCATGATAGCTGTATAAGTAATGTTATGAGTCTTCGTTAGAGCTGTATTAGTCGATGTGATAGCTGTATTAGTCACGGTTATAGCTATATGATAAGTAATTGTGAAAGCTTTATGAGTCATTGTGTCAACTGTATAAGCCATGGTACCAGCTGAATGCATCATCGTGACAGCCGTATGAGCTAAGATGACTGCTGTTTGATTTACGGTGTTGTATAATTCATGGTAGTAGTCATTAGCTTCATGGGTTTTGCTGACAACTGTTTGAGGCGTCGTCACAGCTGTAGGAGCCATGCCGTCTGCAACTCGTGACAACATGATGAGTCATGGTTACAGAAGTACGAGTCATCGTGACAGCTGTATTGGTCAGCGTGACAGTTGTGCGAGTCATAGCATGGGTAAACGAGTCAAATAGACAGGGAGTGATATGTGATAGAGTCATGATGACAGGTGTATGAGTCATAATGATAGTTGTGTGTGCTAGTGATAGCCGTATGAGTCATCATGACATGTGTATGGGGCGAGGTGATACCTGTATATTTCACGGTGACAGCTAAATCAGTCATGGTGATAGCTGTATGCATCATGGTAGTGGTAGTCATGGTCATGGCTGTATATGAGTCGTGATTTGTGACAGATGTATTAGCTATCATGTCATGCAGCTGTATGAATCATCGCGACAGCTGTTCGAGCCATGAAAAATGCCGATAGCTGTATGAAGCATGTTGATATCTGTATATGAGTCATGGTTAAAGCTGTACGGATCATGGTGACTGCTGTGTGTGCCATGTTAACTGTTCTATGAGTTATGGTGACAGCTGAAAGGCATCGTGACAGTCCTATGAGTCGTCGTGACAGGTATATGAACAATGGTTACAGTCGCATAATTCATGCTGAGAGCTATAGGATATACATGTATGACTGTTGCAAACGGAATATATCTCGATGGCAGTTGTATTTGAAATTAAGATATCCGAGTCATTGTGGGCGCTGTATGATTCCTGGTGATAGCTGTAGATGTCGTCCTGATAGCTGTATGAATTATGGTGACAGCTGTGTGAGTGACCAAATTGCTGTATGAGTCAATGCAATAGCTACAGGATACATGGTGGTAGATGTTTGCTGTATTCATGGTGATAGCTGAATAGGCCATGGCAATCGCTGTATTAGTAATGGTGGCAGCAATATGAGTCGTGGTGATTGCTGTAAGAACCACAGAGACAGCTGGAAGAGCCATGATAATAGCTATATGAGTTATGCTGGCAGCACTATGATAGTGTTGTCAGCATACGTCATGGCGATAGCTGTTTGAGTGATGATGACGGCTTAATCAGTCACGCTGGCAGCAGTTCGAGTCATGATGATAGTTGTATGAGTCATGGAGACAGTTGTATGAGCCATGGTTACAACTGTTTTAGTAATATTTGCAGCTCTATGGGTCATTGCGACAGCTGTATGGACCTTGGAGACAGCTGTAGGTGTCACGGTGAATGCTCAATGACACATGACGACAGCTATATGTATGATAGAAGTAAAACAAAGATCAGGAATTGATACAATTAACTTTCTCCACCCATAAAAGACACCAAAGGGAAAGAAATACAAACATTAAGCGACCAGACCATAATGGAAACCTAAACAAAGGAAGGCCATAAGGACAGTTACTTTCCCACAAAATGGCCATATCGCCATCCAAAACTATAATCATGCTTATAGCCGTACGAGACATACTGATGGTTGTATGAATCACGGAGACAGATGTATGTGCCGTGGTGACAGCTGCTTTCCTCAAGGTGATAGTTGTAGGAATCACGCTTAGAGATGCGTGAATCATGATGACAGTTATATGAGCCATTGTGATAGCTGTGAGATTCATTGTTAAAGCTGTAGGAATGGAGGTATTAGCTGTGTGAGTCATGTTGATAGTTTTATCATTTATCAATGAAATACTGATTTACGGTGTCGTATAATTCATCTCTGTAGTTTTTTGATTTGTATGTTCTCGGAGATGTTACACTGATGAGTTAGGAAGCCTTCATGTGGACTAAACAAAATTAGTGTATACCGCGACAGAGGTAAGGGCGAGGATTATGGCCATGTAAAATCGGTTAAAGCCCCCCCCCCCACCCCCCAGTGGAATTCTTTCCACTGATCGTTCCAAGGTGGTTCTTCTGTGGCGGTTTATTTATGTTGTTGTTTGTTACTTACTGTGTGTATCACTTGTGTCTTTTTATTTTAGATGGCCATTTGGCCATTTTGTGGGAAAGTAACTGTCCTTATGGCCTTCCTTTGTTTAGGTTTCCACTTTTGTCTGGTCGCTTCATGTTTGTGTTTCTTTCCCTTTGTTGTCTTTGGTGGGTGGAGTAAGTTAATTGTATCGATTCCTGATCTTTGTTTTACTTCTACTTTACAATATCAGTGGTACCATACATTGCAAAGCATATATGACACACACAATATATATGAAAAATAACAGGACTCTTGCATTATCAGGGGTTGTCCTAGGAAGATAAATGAATATGGGGTGCCGAATTACTATTTAATACAATTGGGAGATATCTATAATTTTACTCTAGGTATCTATATATCAAATTATAATTAACATTATTATCAATCATTGATATGTAATATATATTTCTTGATGTCGATAAATTTGTTTAATGATATCCATTATTCCTTCACATATAACGATATCTAAAATCCAATTATAGATACCATTTAAAGGCTGGATAATAGATATCACAGATTTGAATAATGGATATCAAAAAATATATTATGGATATCAATAAATGTAATTATTGATATCCTGATATGTTCATCCATATTTGATATCTATATATTGAATAAAAGATATCTATAACTTGAATTATAGATATCCCTTAACTCATTATGGATAAAATGAAATAAATAATACATTTCTAATATTATTTATAGATATATAATAATATTTGTTGATATCCTATATTTTTATTACAGACATCTATATATCAATTTGTAGATATTTATAAATCAAATTATAGATATCTATAAATCAAATTATAGACATTTATAATTAAAATTATTAATATTGGATATTTATTATTTATTTCATGATATCTATAATATGTAAAGGGTTATCAATAATTCCAATTGTAGATATATTTTACTTTATATATATATACCAAAGATTGAAGAGCATTTGAGGATAACAATATTTTCATTTAGTGATGTCAATAATGTATTTTATGATATCCATTATTGAAAATTGTGATATCCATAATTCAGCCTTTTAAATGATTTCTATAATTTGATTTTAGATATTTATATATGCAAAGAAATAATTGATATCATAAAACAAATATATTAATATCAAGAAATATATATAACATATCTTGGATTTCATTTTATGATATCAAAAAATACAGATAATTATAGATATCAATAATGTTAATTGTACATATCTGTAATTTGTTTTAATGATATTTATAATTTGATTTATAGATATCTGTAATTAAATATAGGATATCAATAATTATTATTAACTATCTATAAATAATATTAGATATCTATTATTTATTTTATGATATTTGAAATATGTTTAAGGATATCTATAATTCAAATTATAGCTATCTATTATTCTATATATAGATAGCAAATATAGAAGAACATTTTAGGATATCATAAATATCATTTATTGATATCCATAAAATATTTTCTGACATTCATATCTAAAAATAATATTAGATATCTATTATATATTTTATGATATCTAAAATATGTTAAGACATATCTATAATTCAGTTATAGATATCTTTTATTCGATATATAGATATCAAATATTGAAGAACATTTAAGGATATCGATAATTACATTTATTGATATCCAAAATATATTTTCTGCTATCAATTACTGAAAATTGTGATATCTATAATTCAGCCTTTGAAATGATAACTATAATTGGATTTTTTTTTTTGATATCTATATATGCAATGGAATAATTGATATCATAAAATAAATTTATAGATATCAAGAAATATATTTTACATATCATTGGTTACCTTTTTTATGATATCAAAAAATATCGATAATTACAGATATAAAAAATGTTACTCTTAGTTATCTATAATTTGACTAAAAGATATCTTGGTAGGTCAGTCAGATGCAGGTCTGACTGGTGATCAGAAGGACACGTGTTCAATTCCTGTTGGAGTCGGCAACATTCCTTCCTATCTTTTCTATTTTCATTTCTCCCTTCTGCTGATTCAAGAAGGGCAGTTGTCAGTTTCTGTGAAAGAATGTGCACTGTATTAGTTAACCGCTAACGTATAAGCTTGCCCAGGAAAAGTGTGGATAAGTTAACTGACCGATTCAAAAATGTCCTAAATGGGGATGCCTGGGCCTTTAAACTTCAATACAAGCAAATAACTAAATCTTGAAATTCAATTAAATAGTAAAACAGCACCTCATAAATGAAGGTAGGTAAGTATTTGTTGAAGGATACTTTGTTTGTCGCAAAGAGCTTATGAATGCAACGTTGCTACACAATGGCAAGTCATTTTACTATTTATTATGGAATGTAGATATCTTATTTATTATATAAGATATCTTATTTATTATATAAGATATCTCATATAGGATATAAGATACCTTATATCCTAAAGTAGATATCTTATATCCTAAATGATATATCTTATTTAATTCAGCAATGCAGATATCTGATATGATATATAAGTTATCTTATATCTTAAATTAGATATCTTATATAACATAGAAGATATCTTATATGCTAAATAAGATATCTGATTGTCTTAATTACTAAAACATATAATATATCTTATATAACATATAAGATATATAATATACTAAATAAGATATCTAATATAGCATATAAGATATCTTATATAACATATCAGATATCTTATATATTATATAAGATATCTTATTTATATTGGTATATAAGATATCTTAATTGGTATATCAGATATCTTATTCAACATATAAGATATCTTATAAAGCGTATAAGATATCTTATTTAACATATGATATATAAAGCGTATAAGATATCTTATTTAACAAATGATATCTTATATACGTTTGATAAATAAGATATCTTAATCAACATATAAGACATCTATGTAAATTCGAAAGAAATAACAAATAATAGTCGCTCCCTCTCGTACCTATATGCACAAAAGACTGCTACAAAGACAGAGAACTGGAGAAAATTGATTATAAATGCATTCTTGAAGTGTGTTTATAAATAAAACGGGTTTCCCAAACAGGTGCGATACATCTTTTTTTTTTTTTAAGAGAGAGAGAGAGAGAGATATATAGATAATAAATCCAGCTTGCTTTTGTTTGTAAAATTTAATAATCCTCCCTTACAAAAATTCTTCATATAGTAGAAGTCTTAATTGAACTTCAAACTCTGAGTTATGCCAAGCGCTGCTCGCTGCATGTATTTTGAAAAAAAAAAACAAAGCCTCTCACCAGACTGTGCATATATTCAGCATGGTTTCTGCCTCTACTTTTCGCATAATTAGTTCAATATTTCTTTGTCCCTTTTATCCATTTTTACCAAATGGAATCATCCTCCTTATATATGGCAGGAGTCCATTTTGAATATTAGGTATGACAGGTTGTGTAATCTGAAAATTGTTGAACGTTTTGCAAATAGTGTAGGCCCTGCTCTGATCTGGGCCTGCACTGTTTGCAAGGGGTTCTGGCACAAAATGGGTAATGGAATGTTAGGCATAAATGGGGGTAGTCATTTCCAGATATGCTTTTGGCAGTTTGGGGTAGACTTCATTATGTTTTTTGGTAAACTATATTAGATATCTTATTTGTCAAATAAGATATCTTATATATTTAGGTAAATAAGATATCTTATATATTATATAAGATATCTTATATGTTGTATAAGATATCTAATATATCAAATAAGATATCTGATATAGGATTTAAGATATCTTATTCACTGGAATATATAAGATATCTGATATGCTAAATAAGATATCTAATATACCAAATAAGATATCTAATATAACATATAAGATATCTTATATAATATATCAGATATCTTATGTATCATATAAGATATCCTATTTCCATCTTTAAATAATATATCTTGTATAATAAATAAGATCTTATATAATAAATAAGATATCTTATACAATATATAAGATATCTGATATGCTACAAAGATATCTCATATGCTATATTAGCTATCTTATTTCGTATATAAGCTATCTTATACATTTTGTAAATAAGATATCTTATATCCTTTATTAGATATCTCAGATCTTATATAAGATATCTAATATAATAAATAAGATATCTAATAAAGCATACACGATATCTTATATGACATATCAGATATCTTATATATAAAGATATCTTATATATTATATAAGATATCTTATATGCTATATGAGATATTTTATATAATAAATAAGATATAAAGATGTCTCATATATTATATAAGATAACTTATATGCTATATAAGATATCTTATATAATAATTAAGATATCTAATATAATATATATCTTCTATGATAAATTAGATATCTACATTCCATAATAAATAGTAAAAAGGCTTGCCATACTTCCCAGTCACCACGGCAGCCCCCGCCCATACGGGCTTGAAGAAATATATGGGCTGCATGATGCTTCCAGGCAGAGCTGAATCCGGCCCGCACACTAGTACTGGTAAACCGCTTAGAGGATCTAAGCCTGTCCAGGAACCGCAGTGCGAGACGGACTGTCCATGCTAATAAACCCTATTGGTTTCATTGGGTGACACGACTTGAGATGTTATTTCATCTCAATGTCGACTAAAAGTCCAACAAAATTGAAAGCAACGTCTCCAAAATGACCTTTACAGTGTTGACACGGACGTTAAACCTCAAATAAAACAAAAACCAGTCACCACGGAGCTTCCCAGTCACATTTGCCGCACTAGTACCATGACGAATTTATGGACAATTTTCTCTCCAGCGGACAATTCAATTGACAGAGGATGTATGAATACAAATTATGGCCCCAATTATACCATATGCAAGAATTAACATATGACACAATCTTATTCTAGTGTGTGAGGATTCTGATAATTAATTATTACCCAAATATTCTCATGTGAACAAATTACTCGGTGTCAATAAAGGCCGTCAGTAAATCGAAAGTAGGAAATCAGGCCGGAAATGCAAAACGTGGAGCCAGAGCACTCCAGTCGGCGCATGCGTATTGCATGGTGGCTGGCATGGTTACTGATTCCAATAACCATCTCCGTACGCTACCTTGGGATAAGTATCTCAAAAGGGGTATGACTAAATACCGCATATGAGGCATATGCGCGCATATGACCTTAAATACCGCATATGTATGTTTACTTTACCACCTTATACTTTTTATCACAAACAAGAAATATCTTTAAAAAAGATATGCGGCGTAGATTTAATTGGAAGGTTGTTTAGAAATATGAGCTACAATAGTGACAGCAACAGTTGTCTAGCTATGAACTGGTTTACTGTATTCAAACAATTCAGATGGCACGCGAGGTAAAATAGCTTTGCAGAGGGCAGGTGTCCCGCCTGTTTGAGCTAAGGTCAATGTAAAAGGTCAAGGTTAAAAACATGACCTCATTTCATTTATGATCGCAAGTTTATGCACAACAAATAAGAAAACTTTATCATTTACTGTTTTTGAACACAAATTCTAGGGTTAACATTTAGGGTTGTCGCCATGGTGAACGTAAACGCATAGACGGACAAACAAACGGACGAACAAACGGACGAGCAGACAAACGGACGGAAACTTGATCTTATGTGCACCGAACTAAAACTCAAATTACACTTATTCCTTTTCAGAATTAATATAACATTAATGATATTCGAAAATGTCCATTTTGTGTTAAAATGGAGGACATAAAGTATGCTGAAGACAAATGATACACTGCAACTTTTATTGGGCATATATTGTAAATTGAACATCTGTCAATTTGTAATGCGATTATTACATGTTTTTGTCATGCTATATCTCTTTATTGGTTTCATTGGGCAACAGGGCTTTAGGTGTCATTTTATCTCAATGTCGGGTAAAAGTTCCACAAACTTGGAAGCAACGTCTCCAAAATGACCTACACAGTGTTAATGGGAACGTTAAACCTCAAATCAAACAAACAATTCCTTTCGCAGAAAATTCTTCCTTTCGCGAAAGGAACCTTCCTTTCGCGAAATGGTTCCTTTCGCTATATAGACCAACCACGTGAAATAAGGTCAAAATAGCTATTCACCGCAGCAGTTTCAGAATTCACCAGAAACACAATTATACATATGACGTATGGTCATCAAAGGACAAGACGGTGAGCAAGCCGAAACTGTATATATTTTTCATTCATGTCTCACATAAAAAAATGAAACATTTCCTAGTTTAAAACTTCGGTAAACTGTCGTGTTTTTTTAGCAGATTTATTTATGCAAATCATTGACCAATGAAATGGTCATCTCCTTGGACATGTGGTTTTATTGACCAATGGAATAACGAAAAATGTAGGACAAAAGCAAAAACATAACGGCTACGCCGTAAAAACGGCTGGAAATATTTTTTTTTAAATTGAAAACAATGTTATTGAACTGATGCAATTACTTTTAAACAACATTATTGTGTATTAAATATATAAAGAAACAAGAATTTAACACGACCGCATATGAACCAAACTGACGCATATGAAATGCTAATATAACCTTTTATATATTTATGCATATAATTATGGCATGGCCGTAGACCGTACCGCAGGCAATATATATAATATATATACAAATATATACAAAAACTTTCCATATTTCGCCGAGAAAAAAAAATAAAAATAAAAAAAATGCCCGTAAAATACCGCATATGAGTCATGTGCGCGTATATGACTTAAAACACCGCATATGAACGTTTCTTTTACCAAAAATTTCCTTTTCTCGAGATCTGTTGGGGGGGGGGGGGATTTTTTTTTCAATTAATTAATCAATCAAATGAGCCGGTGCATGACAAAACCTACAATAACACCGGTGCGACCAGCAGAGACTCAAATCAACCTGCGCACGCATCCACTTTGAAAAGAAATTTTGCTTATGTGTCTCTGCATAGATATTAGCCCTTAACAGGTACATGCGAGCAGCGAAGACTCTCATCAGACTGCACGAATGCGCAGGCTGATCTGAGTCTTCGCTGGTCGCTCAAGCCTTCTTTTAGATTTTATCATTTTATCATACGCTGGCACTCATGTAAATTGTAGGAAATGCTGTGCCCCCGATCAATAATAATAATAATAATAATAATAATAATAATAATAATAATAAAGAAATATCTTCTGTCTCTGCATTGAACATTGATGAATATCATGTGCGCGCACATTAGTAATACGTCTTGAGCTATTCGGGAGAATTTGAAATGAATAATAATGAAATATTACTTCAGACTCAATCTCAGTTGCTTAATAAATTAATAACACACACACACACACACACACACACACACACACACACACACACACACACACACACACACTAATAATAATAATAATAATAATAATAATAATAATAAATACAGAATACAATCTAGATATGCGTATCTAAAAAGCGCTATGCATTGCAGTTGCACAATATTGCAAAGAAGTACAAGGAAAAAATCACCAATGATTATCGCAGATTTATCAAAATTAAATTTTGATGAATGTTATAAAACATCTTGGTTCATACGTGGGATAAAAAATCTTGGCTCTTATGTGCTTTTCCCTCTGCACTCTTAGAATTCATATGCGCGAGTGAAATACACTTTTATGTTATACCATTTTTGTCTGTCAAAATCATGAAACTAACTCGCAAAGTTCTTGTACAATCTGTTTTTAAATATTAAGTATAATTATATTTATCTCTCATTGCAAAACATGAAACTAAATGCAGGCCTTTTGTGAGTGTTCAGCTCGGCTGGGCAATCATGGGTTGCAATGTGTCCCGAACATTATGTTCACAGCTTTTATGAATTAACTTCCAGTAATCTTCGGATTAATCAGAAAATTAGTGTAGCAATGAAGCCATATTCAGAGCCTATTAAGATGATTTGAAAATGCAAAAAGAAAAAATAAATAAACTATAATCCATTTTATTTAATATGCATAGTTATAAATATTGTAAAATAATAATGATAATAAAACAGAGAGTAAAGTATAAATGTACAGTTAATATGCAGTATAACTATTGTGGGCCGAGTTTGCTATTGGCCGAGTTTGTATGGGCCGAGTTGGTTATGTGCCGAGTTGGGGCATGAGTTCTCCCTGCACAGGGGGGGGGGGGGGGGGGGGGCTCCAGTTAACGTCCCGATCCGAAGGACGGTACACTTTATGACATTCATCCCTGCAAATGATGCCAATGGAGCGTGTTCGGACACCGAAATTTTATCGCCGCTGCCGGGGATCGAACCCGGGACCTCTAGCATCAGAGGCAAGTGCACTAACCACTGAGCTATCACGCTATCATGGTGATTTCTACATTGTCTAGCTGGGGGAACAAGGTCATCTGTTGGAATGCTGGCAGCACCCTTTAGACCTTTGTATAAAAGGATTAGTCTACTGTCTTTTCTCCTTTTCTTGAGAGACTCCCATTTTAATTTTCCAAGTATTCCAGTCATGCTCCCAGTTTCAAAGCAGTAATTGCCTGTTACAAATCTAGCAGCTCTATTCTGAACTTTCTCAATTTCATCGTTAAGGACCACTCCACTGGGGTCCCAGATACAACTACCATATTCTAAGATTGGGCGAACAAGACCTTTATATGCTGCCTCTTTTACATCCTGAGGGCACTAATGAAGATTTCGCCTCACGAAACCAAGCGTTCTATTTGCCTTAGTACACGTGTTCTAATATGAGTATTCCATCTCAAGTTGTGTGAGATTGTCACTCCAAGGTATTTAATGGAGTCCACATTCTCGAGGACCGTTCCCTCTAAGGTGTGAGAAGCCTCAACTTTATTAGATCTCTTCCTAGTTATCTGCATAATATTGCATTTAACTGGCTGAAATCTCATGCCCCATTTTCGGACCCGACATCCTAATCTATCTATGTCAGCCTGAAGTTTCAATGAGTCATCTGTATCTCGTATTTCCTGGTAACAAACACAGTCATCTGCGAACATTCTTATTTCTGAGTCAATGTCAGTGGAAATATCATTGATGTACAGGGCGAATAAAAGTGGACCCAGAACGGTCCCTTGCGGGACTCCAGACAAAACTGGAGCCCACTCTGAAGATTCACCATTAACAACAACCCGTTGTTTTCTGTAGCAAAGAAAGGAATCTGTCCATTTGAGGGTCTTTCTCCCAATTCCATAACCAAATAACTTAAATTTCAGTAGTTCATGAGGAGAGGTATCAAAAGCCTTCTCGAAGTCCAGAATAAATGTGTCCACCTGTCCCCCTTTGTCCAAGATTTTTGTCCAGTCATTAATAACTGTGCTTAGCTGAGTTTCACTACTGTGCCTTTTCCTAAATGGATGTTGTCTGTCTGACAAAAGTTTATGTTCGTCCAAGTGGGCCATGATATTTGAGCAGACTATATGTTCCAGCAATTTACACAGAACACAAGGCAGAGACACCGGGCGATAATTACGGGCAAGAGCCCTATCTCCTTTTTTGAAGAGTGGACAGATGTTTGCTAAAAGCCATTCTTTGGGGATTTCACCCGTATCAAGAGACTGTTGAAACAAGTGTGCAAAAACTGGACCTACTCATTTGCTAGTTCCTTCAGAACTCTAGGATGAAGCTCGTCAGGTCCTAAGGCCTTACTGGGGTTTAAGCCTTGAAGTAACTTGATCACTCCTGCAGCTGTCACACCAATATTATTCATGAATGGGGCCGATCTTCCAGTCAATGGAACCTCCGTGAACTCAGTTTTATTAAACGCATCATTGAATTGACCAACTAGTTCCTCTGCCCTTTCAGAGTCTGATTCAGCAACCCCGTTCCCTCCTCTTTTATTCAGGGACGGGATACCTTGCCTGTCTTTCTTCTGGCTATTGATATATCTGTAGAAGTCTCTGGGATTTGCCTTTACATCACCTACCAAGCTATTCACATACAAATCATGCTGTTTTTTTTTATATCAGTCTTGATTTCACGTCTCAAGTTTTCAAATTTTGTCCGGAGTTTACCACTTCCCGTCTTTTTTTGCCTTTGCATGAATCTTATTCCTTCTGCGAATTTTTCTTCTTATCACCGGAGTGATCCAGGGAATAGAAGATACAGACCTACTAGTTTTTGAGGGGATATGATTTTCGGCCGAAGTATGAATGAAAGAAGCTATCAAATCAAAATTTTCCTGTACAAACCCAGCATCTGAATGACCATTAAATTATATCTCCTTTGCAAATCTGAGTGCATCCTTCCTCATAGTTTCGTAGTCACCTTTCTGATATGAGTACACCTTCCTCCGTTGTAGCTATGTGGGAACGTGAAATTACATAAATAGAGATTATTCTAATTTTTGGAGTGAATATGACTTTTGTTTCATCAAGTGAAGTGAAAATAATTTATATTTCATGAGTGCCGAAGGCACGAATGAAATAAACTTTTTTCACTTGGCGAGATGGAATTGGGGTCGTGTTCAAGACCAGGATTTGAGTTTTCTTTTTTTTTTTTTAATGTATGTTTGACCGGCCCCGATAGCTCAGTTGGTAGAGTGTCTGGTCCGGGGAACGGGAGGTCACGGGTTCGATCCCGGGCCGCGACATACCAAAGTCGTTAAAAATGGTACTAGCTGCTCCTCGCTTGGCACTCAGATTTACGGGGTAGAACTAGGACTAGCCGACCCAGTGTCAGGATATTGTGACTGGGTGTGGTATCATGTAATGTGTCTGGGACATGATACTCCAGTGAGGCAGCACTATAAAAGTGAGCATTGAGCTCCCTGTCGCAACCAGACACCGTCGTGATATGACTGAAAAATTGTTGAAATCGACGTTAAACCCGAATTCACACACACACACACACACACACACACACACACACACACACACACACACACACACACATTAATGTATGTTTGACGTCAAATATATTTCACTAAAGTTTGATGACGTCGCGTAACGTGAACATCTTCCATAATGATGTTGCTAACGCTGCTGACGTTGTGGAGCGTGATAGCTCAGTGGCTAGTGCACCTGCCGCTGATGCTAGAGGTCCCGGGTTCGATCCCCGGCAGCGGCGATAAAATTTCGGTGTCCGAACACGCTCCATTGGCATCATTTGCAGGGATGAATGTCATTAAGTGCACCGTCCTTCGGATCGGGACCTTAACTGGAGGCCCCCTGTGCAGGGATAACCATCCCCTGTGCAGGTTAAAGATCCCTACCGTAATTACATGATTACTGTGTAGGCTTTCATCCTGCAAACATGGAGTGTATGTAATGTACACCTGTGGTAATGGTCAATGTGACCGACGCAGTATCAGTAGAAAGAAAGAAAGAAAGCTGCAGATAGAAAAGTTGCAAAACCGAAAAGTTTGGGTGCCCAATTTGTCCTTTTGGAGTCTTTCAAGAAAAGGAGAAGAGACAGTAGGCTCATACTTTTAAACAGAGGTCTAAAGGGTGCTGCCAGCATTCCAACAGATTACCTTAGTCCCCCAGCTGGGCACTGTAGAAATCGCCATTCATTGGCGTTTCAGAACCTTGCTGCAAGAACTGACATTTATAAGGAATCATTCTTCCCTCGAACCATTAGAGACTGGAATGCCCTTACCGATTTGATTATTTCAACGGCTGAAGGTGCTGAGGATTGGGTAGCTAAGTTTACCTCTTTGGTGAGAGCTAGGGACTAACTTCCCATCTCATAGGTCCTGGTGTATGAATGCCATTTGTCGTGTCACCAGTAACAATTCTGATTCTGATCATGGGTCTTGAATCTTCAAACCACTTATCAACCGAACTTTTGTCATCATTTATAATGCAATAATGTGTGTATGTGTATTTATGTGCGATGTAATTGTGTATATTGCATGTCATTTGCCTTTAATCCACTTGCTGGGTATAACTGTGCAGTTCAAGGTGTGGTATTACGTTCGACCTGGACGGACATAACGAAAACACGCCTCTATAATTTTGACCCCCTTGAACCCCACTTTTATATAGTAAAACTGGGGGTTCCGGGGGTATACTTTAATTTTTCCTTATTTCTGCTCTAAAATATAGATCGTGGGTACTCGTTAGAACCGCCTCGATGAGGCGGTCCTAACGAGTGCCCACAATCTATATTTTGAGCAGAAATAAGAAAAATATCACACTTTTTCATCATAAAATTTTCATTTTTTTCGGCGATAAAGGTGGCAATGTGTTTGTATAGGCGTGTTTGCGTTATGATTGGAAAAAAAATAGCTCACTAAAAGACTAAAAGAGAAGCTTTTTTCTTGGACATCTGTTTGGTTTCTTGTCTGATTCATAACAGACAAGCGTAAACCAGCAACATAACATATTATTGCTGGTTACCCTAGATTGTATTTTTTTTGTCTTGTAGATTGAAAAAATTGCCAACATTCTTTCCCGCCATTACCTCACCAGTGGGTGGGGTAACGCAAACTGAAATTCTTAGGATCAAAATTAGGTCGCTTGTCACATTCATTTTTCTGAAAAGCCTGTGTGTTGAACAGAATGTGTTCGGAGGGCTTGCGAAACTTCAACCTCTGTCTCTGGTCGGGCCCATCGGAGTCTAACTGTTGGTTTTCTTTTGCTCCAGCATTTCCGTGGTTTCTTGCTGTCGAGTCCTCACCGTTGTCTCACCTCTGTGGTTCTTTGATTTTTTGTGTTCACGGAGATGTTGCACTGATGAGTTAGGAGGCATTCATGCGGACTGAACAAATTATTTGTCTAAATCGCGACGGAAGTAAGGGCGAGGATTGTGGCCACGTAAAATCGATTTAAGCCCCCCAGTGGAAATCTTTCCACTGACCGTTCCAAGGTGGTTCTTCTGCGGCGATTTATTTATGTTGTTGTTTGTTACTTACTGTGTGTATCACTTGTGTCTTTTAATTTTGGATGGCCATATGGCCATTTTGTGGGAAAGTAACTGTCCTTATGGCCTTCCTTTGTTTAGGTTTCCATTATGGTCTGGTCGCTTAATGTTTGTATTTCTTTCCCTTTGGTGTCTTTGATGGGTGGAGTAAATTAATTGTATCGATTCCTGGTCTTTGTTTTACTTCTACTTTTCAAGTCCTCATGCGGTACAAACATCCCAGCAGGCACACGTCGCTAGGGCAACGTCAAATCAACGTCGGTACAACGTCACGACGTTGCACCGACGTAGATATGACGTCGCATAAACGGCATGACGTTGTACCGACGTTTGTTTGACGTCGCATTTACGTCATGTGCCTGCTGGGATGGCTTTACTTCTAATCTTGGCCGGAGACATTGAAACTAACCCCGGCCCAAGGTTTCGCTGCGGACTCTGCAAAAAGTATTGCAAAGGCTCCGAGAAATGGATAGAATGTGAGGACTGTAGCAAGCGCTTTCACTCCTCACGTTCTGATTTGGATAACAGTCAATTGTTAGAAATTGAATCTAAAGCTGGAACTTGGTATTGCAAAGACTGCAAAGCTGACTGTGGTCTTTGCAGTGGTGCTGTCCTTAATGGCCACAAAGCTGTTCAGTGTGATCAATGTGAAATGTGGATACATACTGAATGTTCCATCATTTCAGGTGCAGAATATGGCACTTTGGTAACCTCAAGCTGCCACTGGATATGTCCAAAATGTGAGGTCTGTAACTTTTCAGACTCCTTCTTCGATGAATATGTAGAATTGAGTAAGGCAAACAGGTTTGAATCTCTGTCAGAGGATAAAAGAGGCAAATCTTCGACTGATGATGAAACTAAGTCAAATTTTGTGAAAGGTTTGAAACTTTGCAGTATAAACATAAATGGAATTAGAGGAAAATTTCTTGAACTTTTTGCTTTCCTCGATACATCTCAACCTCATATTGTTGCTATTCAGGAAACAAAGATTGACCGTTCAATTACCACATCTGAGCTTTTCCCTGAAACTTGTCAGTACTGTGTCTACATTAGGAGGTTAGTTTATATTTCAGCTGAAAAACATAGATTGTGGGTACTCGTTTGAACCGCCTCGCCGATTGTTCTTTCGAGTACCCATTTTCTATGCTTTGAGGAAACAGATTACGGATACTCATTTGAACCGCCTCGCCGATTGTTCTTTCGAGTGCCCACTATAGCTTTGTTTTGAGGAAACAGATTACGATTATTTTCATATACTTTCCATATTTCTGCTCAAAACATATATTGTGGATACTCGTTAGAACAGTCTCGGCAAGGCGCTTCTAACGAGTACCCACAATCTATGTTTTGAGCAGGAATATGGAAAATATCAAAAACATTTTATTGGAACAAAATTTTATTGGATGTTGAAAGAGAGTTCTTTCTCACAGTGGTCACACACCCAGGGTTACACTCTGTACTATTGTGTACCCTAACACCTTAATAGCTACACTCATTGCTTTCAGTACATATATACTTCACGCCTCTCTGATACCATGCCAGTTGTAAGTTAGCACTCAAACAATAAACTCAATGTAGTTTACAGAGTCTTGTTTAATGTGTTTCACCGGACACTGGTCATACCATAACATGGTGTCAGGAGTAAAGTGGACCTTACCATACCTCTGAAACTAATTAATTTCTGAAATTTAACATTCTACGGCGTTTGAACTTAGGTGAATGTTAATTTCAATGTGAAAAGATGGATTTACAGTTTCAAGGACATAACCCTAGAATGGACGAGGGGTCCAACCAACTCCCTAATGCTTATAAAGCAGTCAAAGAACATACGGAGTTCATGTTAGGCGGTCCTCTCAAGACAAAAACAGAGGAAGTGAAATGTAACTATCTCATGTTGTGGATAGGTGAAAAGGGTCGACAGATATTTTCTACCTGGGACTTGAGTGATGATGAAAAGAGAGAACTGACCATTTATCACACAGGGTTTGGAAATTACTGCAAAACCCAGATCAAACAAAATCCATGCCAGATATAAGTTCAAGTCAAGAGTTCAGGGACAAAATGGAAAGTTTGAACATTATGTTACTGACTTGAAGTTACTTCTGAAGGACTGTGGTTATGAAGCCACAATCCACGACGAAATGGTGCGTGACCAAATCGTGTTCGGGACTAGATCTTCAAAAATCAGGGGAAAACCTTACCCTATAGAAATTTCTGGACATTGCCGGGACTTACGAATTAAGCCAGGGGCAGGTGAAAGACATAGACAGCAAATCCACAGCATCTGTTCACGCTCTTTAGAAAGCGTACACAAAACACAGCGAAATGGAAGACATCCCGAGGCCGAGAACATTCATCTGCAGCAGCACCACCGATGAAATCGCGACCGGGTATCGGGCAGCACCCATCAAAGAAATGTGACAACTGTGGACGGAACCATTCTAAACAGGACACGTGCCCAGCAAAGGGACAAGTGTGCAATTATTGTTCAAAGTACAATCATTTTGTTTCTGTGTGTAGGACAAAATTGAAGGATTCCTTTGTTTAGGTTTCCATTATGGTCTGGTCGCTTAATGTTTGTATTTCTTTCCCTTTGGTGTCTTTTATGGGTGGAGTAAGTTAATTGTATCAATTCCTGATCTTTGTTTTACTTCTACTTTACAACGGAAAAGTGCATGAGGTCATTAATTCCGATCTGGCATTTGCACGTGGTGAGACAAATTCAGATTTTATGTTGATTCCATTGATTATGATAAATCAAAAGGTCAAGCTTTTGCTAACGTTAGGCTTGGTCGGAAAAATGTCCACATTAACATGAAAATTGGTTCAGGCTCTCGTAAATATCATACCCAAGTCATTATTTCGGCCATTAGGGATTGCAGGTGCATTGCAAAAGACAAACAAACGCCTCACTGCATATGACGGAACGCCTCTCAAAGTTGACGGTTACGTCAGACTGAAATGTACATACAATGATAAGCAAACGACAGAAGAGTTTTACATTGTTGACACAAATTCTATCCCCATCCTTGGTCTTGACGCATGCCTAGCGCTTGTTTTAATCAAACTTGTTTTGACAGTCGGGTTTGATAACCCAGCATGCACGCCACTTACCAAAGAAAGTGTGCTAGACAAATACAGCGACGTTTTTGACGGCACTGGCCAGCAACCTGGCGAATGCGAAATATACCTTAAGCCAGACGCTACACGTGTAGTTCACCCATCGCGTGCCTGTAGCTTTGCGAGATAAGCTTAAGGCGGAACTAGACAGGATGGAAAGGGAACAAATCATTTGAAAGCAATGTCAGCCAACTGACCGGGTTAATAGTCTCGAGACTGTTGAGAAACCCAATGGTAGCCTTCGTATATGTCTTGACCCAAAGACTTGAAAGACGCCATCAAACGTCCCCATTATCCGAACAAGACGCTTGACGACATACTATCCGATCTGGCGGACGCCAAATTGTTCTCAAAATTCGACGCCCGCAGTGGTTATTGGACGAATGTCCTGTCACATAAGGCTTCGCTTCTAACCACATTACAGACGCCTTTCGGACGTTATCGTTTCTTGCGCCTAGCCTGTGGTTTGAAAATGGCTCAGGATGAGTTCATCTCCAAAACGGAACAAAGTTTGGAGGGTTTACCTGGCGTAAAAACAATAGTTGACGACATTGTAGTATACGGTAAGGACAAGGCGACTCAAGATGCTAACATAGACAGACTCATGACAAGATGTTGTGAAAAGGGCATTTAACTTAACCCTGACAAGACAGATGTAGGCAAGACAGAAATACCTTTTTTCGGGCATTGTCTTTCAGCAGAAGGCTTGAAAATGGATCCTCTAAAGGTAAAGGCACTGCGCGATATGCCAGCCCCTACCTCTAGGCAGGAACTAGAGACTGTATTAGTTTGTTTGATTTGTTTGATTTGAGGTTTAACGTCCCCGTCAACACTGTAAAGGTCATTCTGGAGACGTTGCTTCCAATTTTCTGGGACTTTTTCCCGACATTGAGATGAAATGACATATCAAGCCCTGTCGCCCAATGAAACCAATAGGGTTTACAACAGCGCAATCGGCAAGTTAGCAATCGGCCTTCTCCCAGACGCACTTTTGATTTTGTTTGAGACGAATATCAAATACGTGCCGAAAGCTTTGTTGCACCGTTTTGAACTTTCCATCACGTGCTTCTGAACCGGTACTTGAGATGATTGACAACCGTCTTTGAACGTTTTAAGCGTGGGCGGGACAATAGCGCTGTCAATTTATGTTACAATCGATTTTAATACTGCTCAAAAGAAGATTGTGGATACTCGTTAAAACCTCGAAGCGGTTCTAACCAGCAGTACCCACAATCTATAGTCTGCTCAAAACAGAGATTGTGGATACTCGTTAAAACATCTAGGTGGCGACAGGGCTTGAGATGTCATTTCATCTCAATGTTGGGTAAAAGTCCCACAAAATTGGAAGCAACGTCTCAAAAATGATCTATACAGTGTTGACGGGGACGTTAAACCTCAAATCAAACAAAACAAACAAAACCTCGAGGCGGTTCTAACCAGCATTACCCACAAGCGAATATATATTCTCCTAAAAAAAGACTGTGGATACTCGTTAAAACCTCGAGGCTGTAGCAGAAACAAGAAAGAACAAGGCGTGAACCCCTGTATATACATGTATTAAAGTGGCCGAACCGGCACTCGACATTGAATCAAGCGTGGTAGCTCAATGGTATAGTGCACCTGCCTATGATGCTAGAGGCCCCCGGTTTGATTCCCGGCAGCGGTTATAAAACTGCGGTGTCCGAACATGCTCCGGGTGAATGCCACAAAGTGCATCGTCCTCCGAATCGGGACGTTAACTGGGGACCCCCTGCACGTGCAGGGAGGCCCATTCTGTGCAGGTTAAAGATCTCTTCGTTATTACATGATTACTGTGTATGTTTTCATCCTGCAAACCTGGATCGGCAATGACCGATCACACTAGAATTGAAAACGCTCAAATGTTGATTCGACCGATATAGATAGAAATAGTAGAAAGAATGAATTGGAGAGGAGCAAATTCTTTCCTTTAAGAAAAGAAAATAAATAAATAAATAAATAAAAAATAGAAAATAAATAAATAAAAAAACATTTGTCACTTAATTGCTCGACTCGACGGTTACTGAAAACTCATCCGTAAAAGATTTGGGCGGATTTTTGCGTGCCCCAAATGAGACCTGTTGGGGCCACACTTTTAAATTTTGAAATCTTCCTGCACAACTTCATTTTCATATCTGTCTAGTGGTTACTGAGACTTTATCTGGACAAAAAGTGGGCGGAAAAAAATGAAGAAACCCAGAAAAACTAATAAGTCTCGTTTTGGAGACTTAACCCTTATCCTGCTGAATAAATTAATTTAGCCACACTCATTGTTGACTATCAAAGCATCATGTAGCCCATGTATTTCTTCAAGCCCCGATGGACGGGGCCGCAACACTGTATTGGTCATTTTGGAGACGTCACTTCCAATTTCGTGGGACTTTTACCAGACATTGAGATGAAATGACATCTCAAGCCCTGTCGCCCAATGAAACTTATAGGGTTTATATACATGGACGGTCTGACTCGCAACACATTTCCTAGGCAGGCTCAGAACCTCTAAGCTGTTTACCAGTACTCGTTTTCGGTCAGCTCTGCGTGGAAACATCATGCAGCCCAGTCTATTTCTGCAAGCCATGATGGACGGGGCTATTAACAGAAACAGTATCGGAAGTTCCAACGTTGAGTGGTAGGGGTCAAAATTAAATAAGTGTGTTTTTATGGTTCGTATCAACTACGAGACTATGAAGATGTGGCTGATTAACCATTATTGAATGTTTTGCTTCCCGGATTATTGTACACACACTTGGATTATCGGTAATTAGATCGTTGAGAAAATGTCGGGGCATAATTAAAGAAAGCGATCATTGCCTATATTATGATAAAAAAACAGAATCGTCGATATTGCGATTCCCTATCTTACACCATTATCCATACCATCAACAAATAACAAAATGCGTTAAACTGGCAAATAAAATCAATTTTTGGCTATTTAACTTTAAAAATAGAATAACCAAACTAATCATAACTGAAGTTTTTTTTAGCAGATGCATTAGTTGGAATTTTAAAAATTGATTCGAAAATAAACAATTTTTATGTGGAAGGTAGCCATTGCGACTGACCGGAGAAATGACCCGAATTACATATGGTTCAAGCCCCAAAGTCTTTCGGATCCTGTTCATGGTGCTGCCTGACACAACAGCCTATAATACTGGCACAGCATGCATTGCTTCAGATGTCTGTTAACTTTAGCCATAAACTCCCAAAGCCTACCCTGGCGAGTCGGACATGCAACGCTTCAGCTGTCTGTTAACTTTAGCCATAAACTCCCAATGCCTGCCCTGGCGAGTCGGACCATCCGAGCATATAAACCATATCGGTTTCACTGGGCGGCAGGGATTGAAATGTCGTTTTATCTAAATGTCGGGTAAAATTTCACACAAAACTGGAAGTAATGTCTCCAAAATGACCTAAATAATGTTAATGGGGATGTTAAACCTCAAATCAAATAAGCAAACAATCTAACAGAAAAACAGAAATATTGGTCAATTAAAGTCTGTTATTGGTCACATGAAATCTGAGGGGAATGACTTGGCAGATTCTTCACATTTTTCAAAAGGGGACAATTTTCGGAACTTCCTGTGTGCTTTTCTATAAGCTTTGTCCCACGAAAAAGGGGTCTACCCTTAAAGGAAAGAATTTGCTCCTTAGGAGCAAATTCTTTCCTTTAAGAGTTGACCCTTATTGACTGGGAGACTAAAATACGCTTGTTGCCTCCCCTGAAGGTGTATGCATTCCACTGAAAGTCTGAAAAAATATTTGTCACTTAATTGCTCGACTCGACGGTTAGTAAAATATTTGGGCGGATATTTGCGTGTGTTTCGTGATTTTATGGGCCCACCCTTTTAAATTTTGAAACCTTCCTCACAACTGGAGAAAAATGGGCGGGAAAAAAGAGAAGAAACCAAGAAAAACCAATTAGTCTTAACCCTTATCCTGCTGAAAAAAATACATTTAGACACAGCAATTGCCGATTGCCAAACAGCCAAACATTAAAATTTCTTATTATTATTCACAAGCTGCATGGTAAACAGTGTAGGACCTCATCTCTGTTTGCAAAAGTAGGGGTTGTGATGGGTTAAATATACACTAAAGCCACTTTATAACTGAGACTCCTGTTGTGCCCATGTTTGATTTAAGGTTTAACGCCCCCTTCAACACTGTATAGGTCATTTTGGAGACGTTGCTTCCAATTTTGAGGGTTTTTTTACACGTCATTGAGATGAAATGACATCTCAAGCCCTGTCACCCAATAAAACCAATAGGGTTTATAAGTATGGGCGGGCTGCCTCGCATCGCTTTGTATGGGCAGGCTTAGATCCTCTAAGCGCTTTACCAGTACTCGTGTAGTTTGCGTGGTAGCCTCATGCAGCCCATTTCTTCAAGCCCCGATGGGCGGGGGCCGAACATTTCTGTATGCATTGGAATTGCACAAGGAGGATAAATTACAAGGATTCCTTTTTAAAAATAACATTGTGTATAAAGAAGTTGTTTTGTGAAAGCAAAATGTAGGACAAAGGGTTAATTCTTTCATGGAGGTTTAAAATATTAGGCAATAGTAATTATATATCAGTTCTCAACAAGCTGTTGTATGATAAGCGCTAGGACGTTGCGACACTAAATCAAGGCGAGATGCAAAGGACTAAACTCAACCAATATAGATAAAGGTATGCACATGTATGTAATCAGACCGAACAGTCGTCGGCAGTCGCGAGGGGACGACAAAGGCGACCAGCGGAAAGGGGAAGCGTCCCCGACTGCCACCGAGTGTAGGCTGGGAAAATAGTCCCGGACTCAGTTCCAAACTGTCGTAAAAGCTCTAAATTCCACTTTCAATGTAAACAGTGTAGACCCCGATCAGATGCCGCGTTCTGTGGCGCCTGATCTGAGTCTCCATTGCTTGCCAAGCCCCTCACAGCGAACATTCTCTACTGAAATCATATACGCTAATTGGCGATTGATTTTTTACATGACCCGTGGTGTCATGCAGTAGATTTTTGACAATCGCTTAGCTCCGCCCTCTCCTGTGGGTTAACCGGTATTGGATGGTGATGCTAAGTATTGATTACGGTTACTTTGACATTCTGGTGTAGCGTGTCAGTGTTTTTTGATGTATCTGCTCTTTAATCAACCGACGGGATATGACGCATTGCTAACTTGCTGTGTGCGCGGTTGTATTAGCATGGACGGTCCGCCTCGCACCGCGGTTTTGGTGTCTTTGATGGCTGGATTAAGTTAATTGTATCGATTCCTGATCCTTGTTTTACTTCTACTTTTTAGATCCTCTAAGCGGTTTACCAGTACTAGTGTGCGGGCCGGATTCAGCTCTGCGTGGAAGCCTCATGCAGCCCAGAGACTGTATTAGGCATGATTACATACTTGCAGAAATTTGCACCAAATTTTGCTGAAATAACCACTCCATTTAGACAACTGCTCTCTGGTGATTCAGAGTCATGTTTATGTTATGTTTCCTCTGGCTTTCTTTGCCGGATCATTACAGGGTCACTGATGAAGCTTTATTAGCCGAAACTACGTAGTATGACCCATCTTCTTTCTAATGAATGTTTTCATTGCTCTTAAAGGAACTCATTTTTGATTTTTATTTGTGTGGGAGAAATCTCAACAAGATGCCTTTGACAAATTAAAGAGGTCATTACTCGTGAACCGGGACCAGTTTTGGCATACTTTGACCCCCCAGAAAAGCTATAACGATACAGTCAGATGCGCCCAAACATGGACTGGGTTGCGTTCTTTTACAAGATGGCAAACCTGTATGTTTCGCATCTAAGTCTTTAATCCCTACTGAAATCGGGTATGTACAGATAGAGAAAGAACTCTATGCTGTACTGTTTGCCTCCAAGAGATTCCATCAAATGGTATACTCTAGACACATAACTGTGCAAACTGATCATAGGTCATTGGTTGCAATCTCAAAGAAAGGACTGTATTCTTGTCCACCCCGTTTACAACGTATGTTACTGTAACCGCCAAAGTACGACATTGAGGTCACATTCGAACGAGGTAAGGGTATTCCTGTGGCAGACACCCTAAGCCGCAAATTCCTGTCTGACACTTTCTTTGAGATAACTAAAGGGCTGGATGTACAGACTCACGCTGTTATGTCCAGTATGCCCATAAGTGACCAGAAAATGGAAATGATCAGAAAAGCCACACAAAAGACATACAAATGCAAGAGCTAAAAAAGGCCGTCCTTTACGGCTGGCCAGACAAATACACTGACTGCCCCACATACCTCCAGGACTTCTGGAACTGCGGAGACGAAACTGCGTATATTGACGGCATTCTCTTAAAGGCCACTAAAGTAGTTATTCCGAAAGATACTGGATAAGATACATGCGTTTCATTTAGGAGTTGAAAAATGCACACAAAGAGCCCGTGATGTTCTCTTTTGGCCTATCTATCTATCTATCTTCTGATACTGCGTCGGTCACATTTGACCATTACCGCAGGTGTATATTACTTGCACTCCAGGTTTTGCAGGATGAAAGCCTGCACAGTAATCATGTAATTACGGTAGGGATCTTTAACCTGCACAGGGGATGGTTCTCCTTGCACAGGGGGCCTCCAGTTAACGTCCCGATCCGAAGGACGGTGCACTTTATGACATTCATCCCTGCAAATGATGCCAATGGAGAGTGTTCGGACACCGAAATTTTATCGCCGCTGCCGGGGATCGAACCCGGGACCTCTAGCATCAGAGGCAAGTGCACTAACCACTGAGCTATCACGCTCCACGCCTAACATGACAGCTGCAGTAGAACAACAGTTCTAAACTGTGCTGTATGTTTAGAACACAGACATACCAATCAAAAAGAACCTCCGAAATCTCACAGTACTCCGGACAGACCCTGGCAAGTAGTAGCTATTACTGGAATAATACAGACTATGTTGTAAATGTTGATGATAATACATAAAGTAATTCCTGTAGCAACCCCAGACTTAACATATTTTGCAAAATGCTTTACATCTCCAATACCGCAAAAGTTACTTCCGGCTCCAAATTTTGCGGCATGGTCTTATATTTCGGTTCATATCTTAAAAATTACTAAATAATAAAAAAAAAATCTGATATGCATTTTAAAGAAGAGTCTATAGTCTACATTTGGTCCAAATTTCATCCAGATAGGTGAAATGTTTAATACAATTATTCGATTGTCAAAAATTACTTCCGTTCATACTTCCGGATTCCGGCCGCTACTACCGGCTTTTATACTTTCCCCATTCCCCCCAATTCTGACGTGTCAAACCGTTCGTTTCATTTGTATTTCACAACATTCTTTGTAAGGAGCAAATTGGCTTTATTAAAGGAAATCGTACGACAGATCATATGTTTATTTTAAAAAACCTAGTGGACAGACATACACATAAAGGGGCTCCACCCTTATTCACGTGCTTTGTGGATTTTAAACGTGCTTTTGATACTGTCTGGCATGATGGTCTGTTCTATAAATTACGATCTATCGGAGTAAGTGATAAATTTTATAATACAATAAAAAATATGTATATATCAACCAATCTCTCTGTTAAAGTTGGAAATTGTTGCAGTGATAAATTTTCATCTTCAGCGGGTGTCAGGCAGGGCGACAATTTGAGTCCTACACTTTTTAATATATTTGTGAATGATATTCCCCAGTATTTTGATTCCTCTTGTGACCCGGTCAAATTAAGTCAAAGTCATATCAGTTGTTTATTATATGCGGATGATCTCGTGTTATTATCTAATAGTGTAGAAGGCCTCCAAAACTGTTTGAATAATCTTTCGTCATTCTGTAAGGAATGGGGTATGAAAGTTAACTTGGAGAAAACTAAGTGCTTAGCTTTTAGTTCTAGTACAAAACAAAAAGAAGTGAATGTTACTTTTGAAGGAAATAATATCGACAATGTCAAAACCTACACGTATCTTGGTGTCACCTTTAGTCATACAGGTTGTTTTAATGAAGCAAAACACAGTTTATATCTTAAGGGGTTAAAAGCTCAGTTTAAATTGTCAAAATCCTTCTTCCCACAGCCCCCTAATGTTAAAACTAGTTTTCACATCTTTGATCACACAATTCAACCAATTATTACATATGGCTCCGAGATATGGTGTCATTTTTCATCAAAGAAACTATTGTCAAAAAAAGACTATTTATTTAATATGTTTGATAAGTTACCACAAGAAAAACTTCACTTGAAATTCTGTAAGTATTTATTAGGAGTTAATTCTAAGGCAACAAATCTTGCAGTTCGTGGAGAAACTGGACGTTATCCTCTTATGATTCAAATCATAGCCAGCATGTTCAAATACATTATACACTTAAAATCATCAGAAAATAATCTCTTGAAGGAAGCATTTGAATTGTCGGAAGAGCTTAGTGAAAAGGGAATTGATTCATGGGTTCACTTCATTAAAAGTACTTTGTCTTTTTTAAATATAAAAGCCGATATTGCGAGAGACTATAAACAATTGTATAAAAAAGTTCAAAAGGCATTGATCTCAAAATATATCTCATTCTGGAAAGAAAAAATTAATTCCAGTACAGGTGAAAATGAACAGAGAGGAAATAAATTACGCACATATTGCCTTTTTAAACAATACTTCAGTATGGAAAAATATTTACAGTTTGGTAGTAGAAATCAAAGGAGAAACTTATGTAGATTCAGAATTAGTAACCATAAACTAGAGATAGAGCAAGGTCGTTATAAGAATATTAAAGCTGATAAACGGATTTGTAAATTATGCAAAAACGGTATTGAAGACGAAATACATTTTTTACTGCAGTGCTCTGTATTAGAGAACGTAAGAAACTCTACGTTATTAACAATTTATAAAATGTATCCTAACGTTGAACAGCTAAATGATAAAGAGAAATTTATTTGGCTTATGAGTGCGGAAAATGCTATTATGTTCCACTCAGTACTGGAGTTGCTTTCGTCACTAACAGAAAAGAGAACAGACAAATTAAAAAATGTGTCTTAACATCGTTGATGTGGGGTTCCCTGTTCGGGAGATGCTTGAAACTTATCACGGTAGGTCCCTGGCATTCACAGCGAGCCTCTACATACTAAGAAATTAGCATGGTATTTATCCCAGAGGTTTCTTTGCTTGTGAATAGTGTTATCCGCAAGAAGTACTGACCCTTGGTTGATATATGTGTATTCACCATTTTTGCATTATTTGCTGGCTCCCGGCTTACCCTTTGTCGGTGTTGGGTGGGCGGGTGGCCGGACCCCCTGAAAGGTCGGGGGTTGGTTATCTGGTTGCCCGTTTTTCCGGCACTGAGGCTTGCTCTGAGTGTATGGAATCACCGTGATATGGAATTCTCCGGTCGGTACCGTGTCTTAGCTATTAGACTCGGCGGAGACTTCCGAAAATTTACGAAAATTAACTGAATTTTGATTGTTTTTTTTTTTTTTTTTTTTATTATTATTATTATTGTTGGTATTCTCTGCCTTCTATGGGCGCATTTCATGTATTCAATGTTATGATATGTGATTTGCAAATAAATAAAGTTGAGTTGAGTTGAATTTATTTTTCTCAACCACTTTAAACAGAAAAATGCCACCACTGTCTAAAGGTGACTGAATACTATTCCAATTATTTTAACTGTTACGTTTTATAGGACAGTAATAACAAGAGATTATGATGAAGTAACAAAAACTTTACATGATCTCTGCACGATTATTTCATGTCATCACTTAATTGCACAGATGAATCCTAATGTGTGCTTCTTTGAGGTCAAAATCTGTAACGTTCATCTATCTATCCTCTTTTTCTGAGTCGGTCATATTTAGTTATCTGTTATTGAATCAACCAACAACCAAGCAGCATGAATAATGAAAATATATTACGGTATATGTTATCTTAAGTTTGCTGTTATGTTTAAATAAAACACCCAGTTGTGGACATAAGAAATTACGAGGCTGGTAACTGCTGGAATTTAAGTCAGATCCTGGTGTATGAATGTCATTTGACGTGTTACCAGTAACAATTCTGAAATTCGGATCAGATTCAAGTAAAGATGTCCGAAGTTTATGGCAGAGTTGGTTTGCTATATCTCTTGCAAAAATGCAACCACCTTGCAAACAGAAAGCGAAAAATTGTCACATTCTACTTAGAACCACTCTTTTCATTTAGAGACAACATATAACAGAGGTATTGTTAAAACATCAAAGGCGTTAATTATCAAATTTTCAGAACCAGAATTGTTACGTCACATTCATTCACCAGGTCCTGTGAAAAAAGGAAGTTATTCCCCAGCTCTCACAGAAGAAGTAAACTTAGCTACATCATGGTACTTTGCACCTTCCACGGATGAAATAACCAAATCTGAAAGGGCATTCCAGTTCCTATTTTTCTCAGGCGCCGATACTTGTTTCAGGAAATGGCTCATGTAAGCAGTAAATAAGAGACTTCAATGCCGGCAGTGAAAATGGTTCTATCCATTTAAACAGCCGTGGTTTGTGACGTATCGGGTTAAGTGAATATTTATAACTGATCATGATATCCAATCAGAATCATGATTCGCTTGTAGTCGAAGATCAAACAACCAATACAAATCTTTATTTGCTAATCAAAGCACCCAATGTAAGCAGAATAATTAAACAATGTAATTTATTACAATGATTACATTGGAAGTGGTCTGCCAATTGATCGAGTTCGTCGAGCATTGCTCGTTTTTGGACTTCCGTGTTGATGATCTGTACTTTTTTCCGTTCTGGAGTACAAGGTTCCGGCTTTTATCCGCATTTGGACGTTGCGGTTTGTTTTTGGTTGTTTTGGTTTTAATACTGCAACCGCACCCGGTTCACTTCCTGAATGGCTGCAAATGCAACTTTGTTCGATTTTCCCGGAAGAAAAAGTCGATCTATAGTTTTTTGTTTGATTTGAGGTTTAACGTCCACGTCAACACTTTAAAGGTCATTTTGGAGACGTTGCTTCCAATTTTGTGGGACTTTTACCCGACATTGAGATGAAATGACATCTCAAGCCCTGTCGCCCAATGAAACCAATTGGGTTTATTAGCATGGACGGTCCGCCTCACACCGCGGTTCCTAGACAGGCTTAGATCCTCTTAGAGGTTTACCAGTACTAGTGTGCGGGCCGGATCTAGCTCTCATACATGTGATATCTCCCGATTTCGTCAGGATATCCCGATTTCGAACCCCATCTCCCGGTCTCCCGTCCGACGGCCCTTATCTCCCGACACGACAATTTTCCTGTAGTAGTTTTCCGCCGATGGACCATTTTAGTGTTTACCGCAGTAAAATACCTAAGCGGTTAACCGTTAGTGTATTTACGCTATGGCTGTCACGATAAACCGGTTTACCCAATTGCAATACACACCTGCACAGGTATGATATCGCGATATGAAAAGAACGTACCTGTAAATATCGGTATCAAACAAGCCGCAAACATGGTGATAAAAAGTGAGAAATTCCATAATGTTTCAAATAAAAGGAAGAAAAGTGATGTTTGCATACATTTATTAATAATTATACTCCACTGATCGTTGTTTGCTCAAGTTGCCAACACTATTAAACCCTTTACACCATTGATAAGCCGACAGTTAACAATGTGACAAGGTGTGAAAACTAATCAATCAAGATATACCAGTTATATCTTATTTAATCTCTTTGTAATTGACACGTGTAGACGCTAAATATTATTCCCGCCAAAACAGAGCAAAGCAGACGCTGTTTTTTTTTTTCTACGCATCTGTTAACCGTTATTCATTTATTTATCATAGAACTGGGGAATATTACATAGTGACATTTTCTATTTAAACCCGAGAACAATATTTTTGTCGTTTTTAACGGATGAAAGAAATATGCCCCACGTGTGACATCAATGAAAATTCGTGCATGCTTTTTGGCCTCCGACAGGTGAACGCGCTAAATAGTTTTCCCGCCAAAACAGAGCAGAGCAGACGCTGGTATTATCTAAGCATCTGTATGCAGTTTTTCATTTATTAATAAACAAAGAACTGGAGTTTTGCAGGGTGAAATTTTTTATTCAAACCTGTTTCATTTTTAGCTTGCGAGAAAAAAATATTTTTGCCGTGTTTTTAATGGATCTTTTATGAAAGAAATATGTCCCCAAGTTAAATCAATAAAAATCATGCATGCTTATTAGTTCCTACTAAGTTCCGAGGCACGTTTTGGGGGAACATAGCCATGGAAAAAGCATGGGCATTTAAAAATTTAGGCATCACAAAAACGTCCGTACTTCACGATCTTTAGCTTTGTTTACCGATCTACAGATGTAGCGATCCAAACTGCAAGACTACTGCAGTAAGTTCCCTAGATTTGGGGCGCTTGATTGGTCATAAAAGACAACAAACATTTTAAAGTTTACTAATTTATTATTCACTGGATAAAAACTAAGAAACGGAAATCAAGTAAGGTACATGCGCAAATTTTCAACAATAAACAAACATAAACAACATGCAATATAACTTATAAAATACTGACAGTATGTAACATTTCATATTAACAACTTGATAAGAGAAGGGATGTAAGAGTACGAGTAAATGTATGTCAGATTTTTTGCTGTGCGGGTATTCTGAATGTTTTTTTTTTTCTGCCAGGTGCTAGGTGGGTATTTAACACCGATCTATTGGTCAGTGCTTGTCCGTTGATCGTTCCTCCGAGAAATTGTCTCTCTATTAAAAGACAAAATTGAAGTTTGTCGTCTGCTGAATTTTCTACTTCCAAGCTTTTATAACATATTTTTTGCATAAAGGCAAACAGTGTGGACCCTCATCAGACCGCTCTGCAGTCTGATCTGGGCCCACTGTTTTCAAAAATGATTTTTAATGCAGATGACAGACGACAAAGCAGACGACAATTGTCGTGTTGGCATGTTATGGGTGAAAAAGTGCTTCAGAGATAAATTTTAACCAAAAATAACATCACTTTTTACCGCGGAAAAATCTCCCTATTTGGGACCCCAACCTCCCTATCTGAAAATCAAAATCTCCCTCTTTGGGTCCAAGAAAATATCACATGTATGAGCTCTGCGTGGAAGCATCATGCAGCCCATATATTTCTTTAAGCCCCTATGGGCGGAGGCGACGATCTATAGTGTGGAAGCACTTCGTCTTCCTCAAAAAGAGCGACGGTCCAGTGTCAAAAGCAACACTGGTCATGAGCAGAACCATTTGCCACCACTGCTCAAAATATTGCAAGTACATGTATTTACCATGAGAATTTGGACATGCAAAAAAAAAAAGAGAAAAACAAAGTAATAATAAGGATGAGCATAAAATCTAGATTAAGGTTAGACTGCTTTTCAGGCTGATCAAGATCTACACTGGTAAATGATCATCATATAGTAGAAGTCTTTGCTACCAAAATGTCTAATTCAAATTGAGAATCTTTGGCAAGATAATTTCATTCAAAAGTGTCTAAATATTTAGGGTAAATACTAAATCAGCCAATCACTTTTGACCTTGAAAATCAATAGGGATCATCGTCTTTCCATGTGGAACATTTGTGGAAGGTTTGAAGCTTCTACGAGGATAACTGTGTCTTCTATCCTGTTCACAAGGTTTTTAAGGTCAAGTTCATTGTGACTTTGACCCTTGACCTTGAAAATCAATAGGGATCATCGTCTTTGAATCTGGGTCATTTCACCCATTGGTTGTTTCGCCCTGATTTCGGGGGTTGGTCGTTTCGCCCATATCTGGTGAGTCGTTTTGCCCATGGATCGTTTCGCCGCAATTATATTTTTAAGGGAGTGACAAACATAGTGGATGGGTAAACGGACTGACTGTCAAATGAATAAATGAATAGAGTTGTGCGTTGGTAGATGTACGGACGGATGAACGGATGGTTGAATATACGGAGATGGATAAGTGAATTAATGAATGAACGATTGATTGAGGTTTCATGCCCGATTCAATACTGTAAAGGTCATTTTGCAGACGTTGCTTCCAGTTTTGTGGGTTTTTTTACCCGACATTGAGAGGAAACGACATCTCAAGCGGAAAGCCAAAAGGACAGTTACTCAGTTAATTTCCTACAAAATGATAGTGATCATTGTTTCTCGTGACGAGGCTTATAGCTCTGCATCTGATCAGTGTCTACATTGTTTGCTTACAGTACTGGAATTTATGGGTCATTCTGCAGCATCTGATCAGTGTCTACATTGTTTGCTTAACCCATTGTATGCAGGAAACCCCTAAAGGAGTACCTTGGCAAACAGTGTGGGTCCAGATCAGAGGCCACAGGACACAGCTTCTGATCAGGGCCTGCACTATGTGCGAACAGTTATTTTCCATCAAAAATAGAATAAAAACAAATAAATAGCCTGGACACCCCTTATATGACATGAAGTTGAGGTGTCTGATTGATTGATTTCAGGATTAAAGTGCCGGTCAACACTGTTTAGATCATTTTGGAGACCTGCCTCCAATTTTGTGGAATTATTACCTGACATTGAGATGAAGTGACATCTCAATCCCTACCACCCAATGAAACCATTAGTGTTAAACTGGACAGGTTTAGTCTTCCTAAGCAGTTTACCAGTACTCGTGTGTGGTTGGTTTCAGCTCTGTGTTGAAGCATCATGCAGTCCAATCTATTTCTCAAGCCCCGATTGGCCGGAGGTGTCTGAATATTTATGGTAATGATTTTTTTTTTTTTGTGTTTTCTAGCTGTGTCTTCAGTGTTTATTGTTGCTGCCAAGAGAACAGCATTTGGAACTTATGGAGGAAAGTTCAAGGAGATTTCTGCTACTGTCCTACAGGAAGTTGCAGCTAAAGCAGCTCTTGATGCGGCTAAAGTAGATCCCAAACTCGTAGGCTCAGTTGTATTTGGAAATGTCATGCAGGTGCTGAACAGTTTAATGATTGAATAATGCATAATTAATTAATTAATGTTATTATGCCCCCAACTTCAAAGAAGATGTTGGGGCATATTGCTTTTGCCATGTTCGTCCTTCCATCCGTCACGCTTTTTACTCCAGAGCATAACTTTTGAACCATGCATGCCAGGTTTTTTGAAATTTCATATATGGATTCCTCATGAAAAAAGAATTGACCCTTTCCTTTCTCATCAGGATTATGCCCCTTTCTTGCGTTATGCCCCTTTGCAATAAATGCTATGAAATCTTGTAAGCAAGATATCTCAAAAACCATTAGAGCTATTGCACTGAAACTTTACATACTGATTGGGGATGAATGAGAAGATGAGCTAATTAAATTTTGGAAAAAAAAATCTGAAATTTTTTACGTGAGTTATGGCCCTTTGAAACTTTGGGCGTATTAAGCTTGTAAGCAAGATATCTCAAAAACAATTTGAGATATTGCCCTGAAACTTTACAGACTGATTCGTGATGATGAGTAGATGAACTGATTAACTTTTGGAAAAAAATCCGAAATTTTTTTCTTGAGTTATGGCTCTTTGGAACTTTGGGCGTTTTAAGCTTGTAAGCAAGATATCTCAAAAACCATTACAGCTATTGCCCTGAAACTTTACAGACTGATTGGGAATGATGAGAAGATGAACTGATCAGCTTTTGAAAAAAAAAAAAAACAATTTTTTTTTTCTTGAGTTATGGCCCTTTGGGATGTTGGGCATTTTAAGCTTGTAAGCAAGATATCTAGAAAAACCATTACAGTTATTGCACTGAACTTTTACAGACTGATTGGGGATGATGAGAAGATGAACTGATTAACTTTTGAAAAAAATCCGAATTTTTTTTCTTGAGTTATGGCCCTTTGAAATTTTGGACATTTAAAGCTTGTAAGTAAGGTATCTCAAAAACAATTGAGCTATTGCCCTGATACTTTACAGATTGATTCGGGATGATGAGTAGATGAACTGATTAACTTTTCGAACAAAAGCCAAACTTTTTGTCTTTGAAACTTTGGATGTTTTAAGCTTGTAAGCAAGATATCTTTTATGGAGATGAACTGATTAACTTTTGAAATAAATCTGATTTTTTTTCTTGAGTTACGGCCCTTTGAAACTTTGGGCATTTTAAGCTTGTAAGCAAGATATCTCAAAACTATTTGAGCTATTGCCCTGAAACTTTACAAACTGGTTGAGAATGATGAGTAGATGAACTGATTAACTGTTGAAAATAAAATCAGAATTTTCTTTTAGTTACGGCCCTTTGAAACTTTGGGTGTTTTAAACTTGTAAGCAAGATACGAGAAGCGCTAAGGCTAGGCTAATAAAAATTTGCAAGCTGTTTGGAATGTGTGTGATCTCGTCACGCTGTGTTAAAGTTTTTCAAATGCTTATATCTCAACAGTCACTCATCAAAGAGCACTCATATTTGGAACTTAAGTACCTGGGAGGGTCTTCTGATGTTCAAAGAGAACAGGCCCCAGGGTTCATGCCCCAGGGTGTGGCTAGGGGTCAAAATCTAGAACATTTTTGTAAAACTGTGTTAAAGTTTTTGAAATGCCTATATCTCAACAGTCACTCATCACAAAACATTCATATTTACAACTTGGATACCTGGTAGTGTCTTCTGAGATTCCAAGACAACACACCCCTGGGTTCATGCCTGGGAGGGGGTGATGGGGTGGGGCTAGAGGTCAAAATATAGGAGACCTTTGTAATTTGTTGTGTACTTTTCCATTTTGCTTACAAGTTATAGACACAATTGGTTATACTTCAGCCAACCAAGTTGCATTGGGTCTAGTGTAAAAGGATGAAGGTCATGGTGACCTACATTTCACAGTCCAGTGATTTTGCCTTATATCTTGACCATTTGTTGGAGAAATGTCATACCAGGGATATTAGTTCCATGTGACCCCAAGATTCACCTCAAAATATAGGTCACTGTGACCTATATTTAATGATTCAGTGATTTTGCCTATTATCTTGACTACCATTTGATGCAGAAATGTCATATCTGGTTTATTAGTTACATGTGACCTGATAATTGGCCGCCAAAAATATCTAGGTCAGTGTGACCTATATTTCATGGTTAAGTGATTTTGCCTATTTTCTTGAATACTATTTGATGGAGAAATGTCATACCTGGGTCATTAGTTCCATTTGACCCAATAATTGACCTCAAAATATATCTAGGTCAGTGTGACCTATATTTCATGGTTCAGTGATTTTGCCTATTAACTGGAGAACTATTTGATGCAGAAATGTCATATCTGGATTATAAGCTCCATGTAACCCCATGATTGACCTCAAAATATATCTAGGTCAGTGTGACCTATATTTCATGGTTCAGTGATTTTGTCTATTATCTTGAATACTATTTGATGGAGAAATGTCATACCTTGGTTATTAGTTCCATATGTCCCAATGATTAACCTCAAAATAAATCTAAGTCACTTTGACCTATATTTCATGGTTCATTGGTTTTGCCTATTATCTTGAATACTATTTGATGCATAAATGTCATACCTGGATTATTAGTTCCATGTAACCCCGTGATTGACCGTAGATATATCTAGGTCAGTGTGACATATATTTCATGGTTCAATGATTTTCCCTTTTATCTTGAATACTATTTGATAGAGAAATGTCATACATGGGTTTTTAGTTCCATGTGACCCGATGATTGACCCCAAATTATATCTAGGTCACTGTGACCTATATTTCATGGTTCAGAGTTTTGCCTATTATCTTGAATACTGTTTGATGCAGAAATGTCATACCTGGATTATTAGTTCCATGTAACCCCATGATTGGACGGGCCTCCATGGCCTAGTGGATAAGAGCGCTGACTCTTAGTCATTAGGTCTCTCACCGCCGTAGGTTTGAGCCTCGCTCGGGCCATGTGTGAGACGCCAAGTTCTGCAACGGAAGGTCAGGTGGTTATTCTCCAGGTACTCCGGTTATCGCCCACCTCTGATTAACGATCTTGAAAGGGCCGTAAAACCCAAAACAAAAAAAAAACCATGATTGATCTCAAATATATATCTAGGTCAGTGTCACCTATATTTCATGGTTCAGTGATTTTGCCTATTATCTTGAATACTTTTTGATAGAATAAATGTCATACCTGGGTTATTAGTTCCATGTGACCCCATGATTTACCTAAAAATATATCTAGGTCAGTGTGACATATATTTCATGGTTCAATGATTTTCCCTTTTATCTTGAATACTATTTGATTAAGAAATGTCATACATGGGTTTTTAGTTGCATGTGACCCCATGATTGACATCAAATTATATCTAGGTCACTGTGACCTATATTTCATGGTTCAGAGTTTTGCCTATTATCTTGAATACTATTTGATGCAGAAATGTCATACCTGGATTATTAGTTCCATGTAACCCCATGATTGACCTCAAATATATATCTAGGTCAGTGTCACATATATTTCATGGTTCAGTGATTTTGCCTATTATCTTGAATACTATTTGATAGAGAAATGTCATACCTGGGTTATTAGTTCCATGTGACCTCATGATTTACCTAATATATATATATAGTTCAGTATGACCTGTATTTCATGGTTCAGTGCTTTTGCCTTATAATTCAGTTTGATTCTGAGATGTAATATCTCTCATATATGTTCCATGTAACCTGATCATTGACCTCAAAATTTATCTAGATTAGTGTGACCTACATGTATATATCATGGTTCAGTGATTTTGCCTATTATCTTGAATACTTTTTGATGGAGAAGTGTCATACATTGGTTATTAGTTCCATATGTCCCAATGATTAACCTCAAAATATATCTAAGTCACTTTGACCTATATTTCATGGTTCAGTGATTTTGCCTATTATCTTGAATACTATTTAATGCATAAATGTCATACCTGGATTATTAGTTCCATGTAACCCCATGCTTGACCCCAAAATATATCTAGGTCAGTGTGACCTTTATTTCATGGTTCAGTGATTTTGCCTATTATCTTGAATACTATTTGATGGAGAAATGTCATACCTTGGTTATTAGTTCCATATGTCCCGATGATTAACATCATAATATATCTAAGTCACTTTGACCTATATTTCATGGTTCAGTGATTTTGCCTATTATCTTGAATACTATTTGATGCATAAATGTCATACCTGGATTATTACTTCCATGTAACCCCGTGATTGACCTAAAATATATCTAGGTCAGTGTGACATATATTTCATGGTTCAATGATTTTCCCTTTTATCTTGAATACTATTTGATGGAGAAATGTCATACATGGGTTTTTAGTGCCATGTGACCCGATGATTGACCTCAAATTATATCTAGGTCACTGTGACCTATATTTCATGGTTCAGAGTTTCGCCTATTATCTTGAATTCTATTTGATGCAGAAATGTCATACCTGGATTATTCTTTCCATGTAACCCCATGATTGATCTCAAATATATATCTATGTCAGTGTCACCTATATATGATGGTTCAGTGATTTTGCCTATTATCTACAATACATTTTGATAGAGAAATGTCATACCTGGGTTATGAGTTCCACGTGACCCCAAGATTTACCTAAAAATATATCTAGGTCAGTGTGACATATATTTCATGGTTCAATGATTTTCCCTTTTATCTTGAATACTATTTGATGGAGAAGTGTCATACATTGGTTATTAGTTCCATATGTCCCAATGATTAACCTCAAAATATATCTAAGTCACTTTGACCTATATTTCATGGTTCAGTGATTTTGCCTATTATCTTGAATACTATTTGATGCATAAATGTCATACCTGGATTATTAGTTCCATGTTACCCCATGCTTGACCCCAAAATATATCTAGGTCGGTGTGACCTTTATTTCATGGTTCAGTGATTTTGCCTATTATCTTGAATACTATTTGATGGAGAAATGTCATACCTTGGTTATTAGTTCCATATGTCCCGATGATTTACATCATAATATATCTAAGTCACTTTGACCTATATTTCATGGTTCAGTGATTTTGCCTATTATCTTGAATACTATTTGATGCATAAATGTCATACCTGGATTATTAGTTCCATGTAACCCCGTGATTGACCTAAAATATATCTAGGTCAGTGTGACATATATTTCATGGTTCAATGATTTTCCCTTTTATCTTGAATACTATTTGATGGAGAAATGTCATACATGGGATTTTAGTTCCATGTGACCCGATGATTGACCTCAAATTATATCTAGGTCACTGTGACCTATATTTCATGGTTCAGAGTTTCGCCTATTATCTTGAATTCTATTTGATGAAGAAATGTCATACCTGGATTATTCTTTCCATGTAACCCCATGATTGATCTCAAATATATATCTATGTCAGTGTCACCTATATTTCATGGTTCAGTGATTTTGCCTATTATCTACAATACATTTTGATAGAGAAATGTCATACCTGGGTTATGAGTTCCATGTGACCCCATGATTTACCTAAAAATATATCTAGGTCAGTGTGACATATATTTCATGGTTCAATGATTTTCCCTTTTATCTTGAATACTATTTGATGGAGAAATGTCATACATGGGTTTTTAGTTCCATGTGACCCGATGATTGACCTCAAATTATATCTATGTCACTGTGACCTATATTTCATGGTTCAGAGTTTTGCCTATGATCTTGAATACTATTTGATGCAGAAAGGTCATACCTGGATTATTAGTTCCATGTAACCCATTGATTGACCTCAAATATATATCTAGGTCAGTGTCACCTATATTTCATGGTTCAGTGAGTTTGCCTATTATCTTGAATACTATTTGATAGAGAAATGTCATACCAGGGTTATTAGTTCCATGCGACCCAATGATTTACCTAAAATATATATAGGTCAGTATGACCTGTATTTCATGGTTCAGTGCTTTTGCCTTATAATTCAGTTTGATTCTGAGATGTAATATCTCAAATAAATGTTCCATGTAACCTGATCATTGACCTCAAAATTTATCTAGGTGAGTGTGACCTATATTTCATGGTTCAGTAATTTTACCTTATATCTTGAAGGTTCAAAACAGGCGAGCTATGCTGTCATGCGACAGCTCTTGCCTAAACTTGGTTAAGAACTACTGATTGAAAACCAGGATCCAGTTGCTCAAAACATTATAAGCTTAACAATCTTGTAAGTAATAAAAATATTAACTTTTCTACTAAATGAATTTAGTTTTAAATAAACTTGTTAGTGATAAGCATATTATCTGTTCTAGGAAGTACAATATCTAATTCAAGGATATTCTTGCTGAAAAAATATGTAGAACTTGTTGCCTCACATGTGTTTTCAGCAAACATTTGAAGTCTGGTTTTAAATTAATTAAGTTTTAAATAAATTACTTAGTGACAAGAATGTTATCTGTTGCAGGGAGTACAATATCTAATGCAGTGGTATTTTTGCTGAAAAAGAAAGTAATTGCAACAGCTGCTCACAGTTTTCTTTCAGCAAAAATTGGATTTTTTGGTCACACTGAATGGTTGAAGTTTTTACAGTGCTACCAAATGACATTATATGTATTATACCTCATTAATATTCATGAGCTATTCAAGAAGTCTAGATCGGTTGAGAGTATGCCTCACACAGGGCGACAAAATATCATGTCACCTTGTAATATGACCCTTTGAAGTCACTACTCATAAGTACAATTGCACTGGTAGTCATGTAATACAAGAATACCATTGAACAATTGGGCACAGGTAGTTTAGAAAGGGGAGTTAAAACATTGCTGCTATTGTTGTGTAGTACATGCAATTATATTATTTTATCACAGACCTCTACAGATGCTGCTTATTTTGCGAGACATGTTGGTCTGGGATGCGGTGTACCCCAGGAGATTCCTGCTCTTGCTGTTAACAGACTCTGTGCTTCAGGTTTCCAGGCCATAGCTAATGGTGCCCAGGTGAGTGGCTTGCTATAGGCTTTTTCCGTTTTCATGTATTTATCAGTATTTTAGTCATCTACAGACGCTGCCAGCTTTGCAAGGTATGTTGGAAGGGAATAAGTGCTGTATGTTCAAAGTAAGGGTTTTACCTAAACACAGCATTGACTATTCATACTGAAGAAATACTGTTATTGACTATTCATACTGAAGAAATACTGTTATTGACTAGCCGTAGTGAAGAAACACTGTTATTGACTGATCATACTAAAGAAACACTGTTATTGACGGATCATACTAAAGAAACACTTGTTGACTAGCCATAGTGAAGAAACACTGTTATCAGATACTTGATTCTATATTTACATCCATAACCACAATTTTGCATATGCGATAACACTGGAACATGCCGAAGGTTATGGACACCGTCCCTGATAACCAGTTTTTGCCCGCCCGCCTGATAACCAGAAATAATGTCTTTTTTTACATCAGGTTAGGTTATCACGCCCGGCTAATATACTTTCAGACTGTGTTTTGACCGTTAAACTTAAAAATCGATTTACCTACTTTGAAAATCATCAGTGACACCATCATTGCTAACAACAGTGTCATGGTGATGTAAACATTCTATCGTGATCTGTCTATCAACGGTTACGTCGATCAGTCAATTTGACCATTATTCCCAGGACACTCCAGATTTGCAAGATGTAAGCCTACACAGTCATTGCGTAATTACGGTAGAGATCTTTAACATGCACAGAAGATGAGGAGTCGGGATGACGGGCGGGGGGTGGGGGTTGTTGAGGGGGGGGGGGGTGTCCAGTTAATGTCACCCTTACGATCCGAGGGACGGTGCACTTTGTGTGGCAGTCATCACTGTAAATTGAAAAGGTGTCAATGGAACAAGTTCGGACACCGCAATTTCATTCAGTACCCTGCAGGGAATGAAACGGTGGTGTCCAGTTAATGTCACCCTCACGATCCGAGGGACGGTGCACTTTGTGTGGCAGTCATCACTGTAAATTGAAAAGGTGACAATGGAACAAGTTCGGACACCGCAATTTCATTCATTACCCTGCAGGGAATCAAACGGGGTGCCTCTAGCATCAGAGGCAACTGCACTGACCACTGAGCTACCACATTCAACATAAAGCTCATCAAAAACAGCCAGTTGAATGTATGTTCGAATCACTGTCTAACAGAATCATCATGTTAGATCTTGACGTTATCGGTCAAAGAGAGAGAAAGGCGTTTTAGAAGGATTTCATTTAGAAAACATACTCGAGTACACATTTGTTGAAGACATGAAAAATGTGAGTAGGCCTACAAAACGAAAACGACTTGGGATGTCAAACCTCACAGCTGGGTGGTTGAAAAACAGTGCCAAAAGTAAAAAAGCAACATCATTTTGCGGATCTAGTAATTTGTAAATATGGCGATCCATCATTAAAATATAGAAACAAGATGTGATAAACAGATTATATAACGTGGGGTTTTGGTTTTCGCCCGCAGTATCAACCCTCAACCATTATAAGCCCTAGAGCTAAAGCTTTCGGGCTGATAATGGGGTCTTTGGTTGATACTGCGGGCGATAACCAAAACCCCATGTGATAATCTCTAATTATTGACTGATCATACTAAAGAAACACTGTTATTGACCGATCATACTAAATAAACACTTATTGACCGATCATACTAAAGAAATACTGTTATAGACTGATCATACTAAAGAAACACTGTTATTGACTGATCATACTAAAGAAACACTTATTGACTATCCATGGTGAAGAAACACTGTTATTGACTGATCATACTAAAGAAACACTTATTGACTAGCCATTGTGAAGAAACACTGTTTGACTGATCATACTAAAGAAGCTCTTATTGACTAGCCATAGTGAAGAAACACTGTTATTGACTGATCATACTAAAGAAACACTTATTGGCTAGCCATAGTGAAGAAACACTGTTATTGACTGATCATACTAAAGAAACACTTACTGACTAGCCATAGTGAAGAAACACTGTTATTGACTGATCATACTAAAGAAACACTTATTGACTAGCCATAGTGAAGAAACACTGTTATTGACTGATCATACTAAAGAAACACTTATTGACTAGTCATAGTGAAGAAACACTGTTATTGACTGATCATACTAAAGAAACACTTATTGACTAGCCATAGTGATGAAACACTTTTATTGACTGATCATACAAAAGAAACACTGTTACTGACTAGCCATAGTGAAGAAACACTGTTATTTACTGATCATACTAAAGAAACACTGTTACTGACTAGCCATAGTGAAGAAACACTGTTATTGACTGATCATACTAAAGAAACACTTATTGACTAGCCTTAGTGAAGAAACACTGTTATTGGCTGATCATACTAAAGAAACACTGTTATTGACTGACCATACTAAAGAAACACTGTTATTGACTGATCATACTAAAGAAACACTTATTGACTAGCCATAGTGAAGAAACACTGTTATTGACTGATCATACTAAAGAAACACTTACTGACTGATCATACTAAAGAAACACTGTTATTGACTGATCATACTAAAGAAACAGTAATTGACTGATCATACTAAAGAAACACTTTTTGACTAGCCATAGTGAAGAAACACTGTTATTGACTGATCATACTAAAGAAACACTGTTATTGACTGATCATACTAAAGAAACACTGTTATTGACTGATCATACTAAAGAAACCCTTATTAACTGATCATACTTAAGAAACCCTTATTGACTAGTCATACTAAAGAAACACTGTTATTGACTGACCATACTAAAGAAACACTTATTAACTGATCATACTAAAGAAACACTTATAGACTGATCATACTAAAGAAACCCTTATTGACTAGTCATACTGAAGAAACACTGTAAATGACTGATCATACTCAAGAAACACTGTTACTGACTAGCCATAGTGAAGAAACACTGTTATTGACTGATCATACTAAAGAAACACTGTTACTGACTAGCCATAGTGAAGAAACACTGTTATTGACTGATCATACTAAAGAAACCCTTATTGACTAGTCATACTTAAGAATCACTTATTGACTGATCATACTAAAGAAACCCTTATTGACTAGTCATACTGAAGAAACACTGTTATTGACTAGCCATAGTAAAGAAACACTGTTATTGACTGATCATACTAAAGAAACACTTATTGACTAGTCATACTGAAGGAACACTGTTATTCACTGTTCATACTGAAGTTGGGCATTAATATTTTGGGTTGATTGCCCAGTAACAATTATTTAGGTCCGATCGAGTCAGTCATTTTACCTATCCACACTTTTCCTGGGCAGGCTTATACTTGTAAGTCTACATAATCGACTTATATGTCTACAGATTTGATATATGTGATTACATGAAATGCTGCAAATTGTAAAATGCAATACCTCAGGCAAACTAATCGCATGTTAAAAACAAGATTTAACAAACACTATTGTAGAATGATTAAGCCTAAAAAACTGACACTTTCATGTACCATCATTCTAAACGTATGTATCATTCTGTGAATACCAGTGGAAAAAATTACTTTGAAATAAATTCTACAGCTAGGTTTAAAATTATTAAACGACATGAAACTGAATTAAAATGGATTAAATTATTACAGGCATCTTTTCCATTTGGCTTTAATATCAACATTTATCTTAAGGGTAATATTTCTAAAATGCCAGACTTTGATATTTTCTCGCTTCTGGACTGACCAAAGCATAAAACTAGATCACATGGCACCAGAAAAAATGGCAACTGTAAACGTAAATTATGTGCTTATATTTACATTTCCAGAGTAAAGTCTTTATGTAAACCTATAGAAAACAGTGTTCATACTTTCATGAGCACATCAAGTCACATAATTTTCAGTGCCATCAAGTGGCGTCAGTCTAAACCATGGTTCTCTACGGGTGTTGGTGAAGTCAACGCTGTTCCGCTTTGTAGAAAAATAGCGTGTAAATGTTTATCAGCTTCACAAGTTCGCTCTATAAGCATTTTTTCGCCAAGTGATGAGGGGTAAAGAATATAAATATAAAAAATAAACTTAATTCTTCTGCTTTTTATGAAAATAAAAAGACAGCTGGTCGCTAGCAAAGTTTACATGAGCCCCTTCAAGGTTCATTTACTTTGCACTGCATTCATACATTCATGAACAGCAGGAAATAAAAATTCATTTCTTAATTAAAAGAAACAATACCAGGCTAAAGTGACTGTCCATAATACTATAGAATCTTGGACATCACTCAATGCTTGTATTTTTAGCTCACCTGTCACATAGTGACAAGGTGAGCTTTTGTGATCACATTTTGTCCGTCGTGCGTGCATCCGTAAACAATTTCAATAAGTATATCTCTAAAACCCCTTGGCCAATCTCGATCAAATTTAATGAGAAGCGTCATCAGGTGGGGGGAAGGCTGCATAAGGTTTTTGGGCTGATCAGATTGGAATTCTGGTTGCTATGGAAACAAAAAGGTTCCATAGACTTATAATGGGGAAAACGACGTCCCCACTTTTTATCTGCTATTTCTGATCCGATCTTCATCAAACTTGCAGATAACCAGGAGGGGATTACAGCCTAGGTTGAGTTCGAATTTCGGCTGCACGGGACAAACAGGCTTGGAGTTGTTGAACATAAATATAATTGAAAAATGGTGTCTCCAGCTTTTCTCAGCCGTTTATGATCTGATCTTTTTGTAACTTTTCGTAAACGAGGACAAGCATAAAATCTCGGATGAATTGGAATTTGGTCGGAATATGACCAGCGGTTTTCCAGTTACGTCCCCTTAAGCCTGTAAAAATTTTGAAAACGATGTCTCCACTCAAACTTGCAGATAACCAGGAGGGGCTTACAGTCTACATCGAGTTCCAATTTGGGCTGCATGGGACAAACAGGTTTGGAGTTACCTGCCCTTGAGCATAAATATAAGTGAAAAGTGGTGTCTCCAACTTTTCTCAGCCGTTTATGATCTGTCTTTTTGTAACCTTTCATAAATGAGGACAAGCATAAAATCTCGGATGAGTTCGAATTTGGTTTGAATCTGACCAGCAGTTTTCCTGTTACTATCTATCTATCTCCTCATACTGAGTCGGTCATATTTGGCCATTACCTCAGTTGGGTGGGTGGCTAAATTTAGAATTTAGTACAAAAAAAAATCATCTCTGGATGAGTCCTTAAAACTATTTACAATCCAAACACAGAGGTATCCTAAAACGCATACCTCTGAGTCTCAATCTTATACTGTACAGGCTTTGAACTCCTCTGCAGTCTTGGCATTCACCGCAGAAGATGGAAGACTATTCCACTGAGGAATAGTTCTAGGGAAAAAAGAGTTTTTCAGGGCATCACTATTGGACTGGTAACTACGATACTGTGAGTCATTTGCTCTGGATGCCCTTGTCCGGGTTGACACTGTTGCAGGGGTCAAATACCTATCCTTGTTAATTGATACTGTACCAGAATGTATCTTGTAGAAGAAAGTTAAGGAGGACTGCTCACGACGGGTCTCCAGGGATGGACACTCTAGCTCATCAAGCATGTCACCGACGCTACTTCTATTTCGCCATCGTCTGCAGGTCCATCGAGCAGCTGCTTTCCTCTGCACCTTCTCCACCTGCTGAATCTGAGTTTTAACATATGGATGCCAAATGGGTGATGCATATTCAAGCTGAGGGCTAACCAATGTTTTATATGCAACATCCTTTGTCTGCCGAGGTGCAAAAGCCGAATTACGTCTAAGGAATCCTAGGGTCCTAGTTGCTTTAGATGTTATTTCAGAGATATGTTGACCCCAATCAAGATCATCAGTGATGGTGATACCAAGATATTTGGCGGAATGAACTTGCTCCAAAGTGTAGCTGGTGTAGTGTAATCATGCTTAATTTGCTTGTCCTGAAGATGTCGTGACAACCTCATTGAATGGCATTTGGCTACATTGAACTTCATCTGCCAATCTGCTTCCCATTGTGCAAGTCGATCCAGGTCATCTTGTAAAATGCGAAAGTCAGAAGAAGAATATATGACCCTATACAGGACACAAACATCAGCAAACAAACAGACAGATGACATGATGTTATTAGGGAGATCATTGATGAATATCAAAAAGAGGACCGGTCCAAGGACCGAACCTTGTGGGACACCAGATAAAACAGGGACTGGATCAGACGCTTGGCTGTCAAGTACAACTTGTTGAGAGTGCCCGGAGAGCCATGAGCTAATCCAATTATGTGTGGGTCCTCTTATCCAATAGTAGTCCAATTTGTACAATAGCCTTCTGTGAGGTACCTTGTCAAAGGCCTTGGCGAAATCCATGATGATCAAGTCAGTCTGTTTGTGGTCACGATTTATGGCCCAATCCAGATTACTCACAATGTCATGGAAGACCTTTGACTTCGGAAACCATGTTGACAGTCAGCAAGAATGCTGTCAAAGGCTAAGTGCTTGTTAATGCTGCTGACTAATATATGCTCCAGGGTTTTGCAACAGATGCATGTTAGCGACACTGGTCTATACACTGTAATTTGCTGCATCGTATTTTTCACCTTTTTTATAGACCGGGGTAACATTGGCTTGTCACCAATCATCTGGTACAGTGCCCTGGGCAAGTGATTCATTGAAAATAAAGGCCAGCACAGGAGAAATTTCAGCACTACATTCTTTAAGGACCCTGGCATTCTGGTCATCTGGCCCAGATGCCTTATGTATTTTGAGCTTACCCAACAGTTTAGCGACCCCCTTAGGGTCAACTGTTATGTCCCCCATAGTAAGGAACGTACTATTGCCTTTAGATGGTAGCTCACCATCAGTTTCTCGCGTAAATGCAGATTGAAACTGTTTGTTGCATATGTTGGCCTTATCGCGCGAGTCTGTTTACGTCCCCTTGAGAGTGAAAAATTTTCTCATAGACTTATAATGGGGAGAACGACGTCTCCACTTTTTCTCAGCCATTTATGAATCGACCTTCATCAACCTTGCAGATAACCAGGAGGGGCTTACAGGCTACGTCGAGTTCGAATTTGGGCTGAAGGGGACAAACAGCTTTGGAGTTACCAGCCCTTGAGCATAAATATAAGTGAAAAATGGTGTCTCCAGCTTTTCTCAGCCGTCTATGATCTGATCTTTTTAGCTCAACTGAGCCGAAGGCTCACAAGGTGAGCTTATAGTCAGTTATACAATGCTGCTCTTTTAACTAGAGGTTGTACTAAGCATGTACTTCATCCTTTCATTGATTCTGAAATTAATCACAAACATCATTACATCAAGATATTTTTCATTAATAACGGTTTGGATTTTATAGATTTACCTAGTATCTTCTGGGACAGTTGGTGATTTCATCCATTCCTGCTTATTTTCAAAATACTGAAACACCCATAATTTGCTATAAATAAAATAAACCTGTTAAATCTATAATTTTTAATTTCATTAAACTTGTCTCTGATTCTGATACCTTAGAGTGTATTGCTATTCTGCTGCTGGTCATATAATTACTGGCAATTTAAAGATTATTCCCGATTCTAGGATACGAAAAATAATTTCTAAAGGACAAAAATATAGATTTCCTTCTAAAATTGAATTCAGTATGTGTAAAAAAGAAATCTCTGCTGCCTTAAATGAATTTGGTAATCAATGGTGTAAACGAGAGTACCCGGTATGTTGAGCATAAAACCCTTAAAGAATGGAAACTTAGTAGTCTGAAACTAGTGAACAAATGCATTTCTTTCTACTCTCAAAATACCAAACTTATTACCTCCTAAACCTAAGACATCTTTACATGCGTGATCTTAAACTAGGTATTCAAGAATTTCATAAGAAGTTTGTTTTGACTCCAACAGACAAGGCCACTAACAATGTCGTCATTGTTTGAGGGTCCCCTATGTTAACACCCTTCAGCAAGAGCTTGGTGGCACTAAGGCCTATGAACTGCAGCCTTTGGCTGTAAAAAGGGCTGTAGTTGATGACCACATTTGTCATTCAGCCACAAAGTTTGCTGACTGTGTTACAGAAGGCTAAGACAAGCTTCCTACGATATATTGGTTAGTTAAACTTCATAACAGACCATACAAAACACGGTTTATTGCAAATTCAAGCTCTTGTACCACCACTGAACTCTCCAAATTATTAACTTCATGTATTACTGCCGTCTTTGAAAGATCAGGGAAAAATTTGTTTTGGTCTATAAAAATTCTAATGAAGTTTTAAATAAATTGAATCCAGACATTTTTGTGCTTCCAAGTCTGTCTACTTATGATTTTCTAACCATTTACACAACACTCACTCATAGTCTTATAAAAGAAAAGCTTAATGTTTTAATTTAATGGACATTTCATAGGGAAGATTCCCTCTGTCTGTAATGTGAGAAATGCTTTTTAGCTCACCAGAGCCGAAGGCTCTGGGTCCGGCTCTGGGGGAGCTTATAGGATAGGCAGTGGTCCGTCGTCATCTGCGTCGTCAACATTTTCAAACGACATCTCCTCAGAAACTTCCAGGCCAAATGAGATGAAATTACTTGTGGCGCCTTCATGGTTCGTGGGAAAGAAATTTTATTCATGGGGTCTTGGTCACATGACCAAGATGGCCACCATGCCCATATATGGTAAAAACCTTTAAAAATCTTCTTCTCAAGAACCAGATGACCGATAGCCTTGAAACCTGGTATGCAGCATCAGGTAGTTGGGCCCCACCAAGTTTGTTCAAATGATGACCTTCAGTTGACCTTGACATATTTTTCGTCAAGGTCAAATTTGGTTACAAAGACAATCGTATGGAAAAGAGGAAAAAACAGTGATTCTATGGTAGCCTGTAGCGTCAGAATTGATATTTACAATCAGATGAATGGAAGTTTATCAATTCAAAAGGTCAAGGTCATTTACTGACATTTTTCCTGGATGGCTGATATTCAGTATTTCATTCTTCTTCTCTTGTAAACTGCTGGACTGATTGAAACCAAATTACACGTGGAGCCTTTATGGGATGAGGCAATGAAAATAAATCTGTGATATTTGAGTCACATGACCAACATGGCCACCATGTCCATATGAGATGTGCAGAGGGCAAGAACCACAAGTCTTGAATTTATACTTTTTTAATTATTTCCCTTGGAACTTTGTCCTTCATAAATTCATGTCTGCTCTGTATAAACTTGAAAACAGTTAAAGAAATCTTCAAGAAACTTTATATGAATATCACTCAGCATTAGACGATATGCAGAGTGGAAAACCATAATACTTGCATTTATTAGGGCCCCGCACTGAAAGTGTGGGTGCCCTATAGTAATCACTCTGTCTGTCTGTCTGTCCGTCCGTCTGTCCGTCCACAAATTTTTTTATCCTCCATAACTTTCTTATTCCTGGATGGATTTAAATATTACTTGGCAGAAATGTTAACCATAATGTGATGGAGTGTTGCGCGCACAACTCAGGTGCGTACCTCAAAGGTCAAGGTCATACTTAGAGGTTAAAGGTCAAAAAAGGGTCTTTCCTGTGTCCAATATCTTTGTTATTATTCCTGGATGGATTTAAATATTACTTGGCAGAAATGTTAACCATAATCTGACGAAGTGTCACACGCGGTACCTCAAAGGTCAAGGTCATACTTAGAGGTTAAAGGTCAAAAAAGGGTCTTTCCTGTGTCCAATTAATAACTTTGTTATTATTCCTGGATGGATTTAAATATTACTTGGCAGAAATGTTAACCATAATGTGACGAAGTGTCACACGCGAGTGTGGGTGACTTTAGTAATCACTCTGTCCGTCCATCTGTCTGTCTGTCCATCCGTCCGTCTGTCCGTCCACAATTTTTTTTATTATTCCTCCATAACTTTCTTATTCCTGGATGGATTTAAATATTACTTGGCAGAAATGTTAACCATAATGTGATGGAGTGTTGCGCGCAAGACTCAGGTCCGTACCTCAAAGGTCAAGGTCATACTTAGAGGTTAAAGGTCAAAAAAGGGTCTTTCCTGTGTCCAATTAATAACTTTGTTATTACTCCTGGATGGATTTAAATATTACTTGGCAGAAATGTTAATCATAATGTGACGAAGTGTCACACGCAAGACCCACAGCCGTACCTCAAAGGTCAAGGTCATACTTAGAGATAAAAGGTCAAAAAAGCGTCTTTTTTATTGTGTCCAATCTATAACTTTCTTATACCTGGATGGATTTAAATATTACTTAGCAGAAATATTAACCATAATGTGACAGTGTGTCACGCGCAAGACCCAGGACAGACGAGTGTGGGTGCCCTATAGTAATCACCAGAGGTTAAAGGTCAAAAAAGGGTCTTTCCTGTGTCCAATTAATAACTTTGTTATTATTCCAGGATGGATTTAAATATTACTTGGCAGAAATGTTAACCATAATGTGAGGAAGTGTCACACGCGAGTGTGGGTGCCCTATAGTAATCACTCTGTCCGTCCATCTGTCTGTCCGTCCATCTGTCCGTCCACAAATTTTTTTATTATTCCTCCATAACTTTATTATTCCTCCATAACTTTCTTATTAGGGCCCCGCACTGAAAGTGTGGGTGCCCTATAGTAATCACTCTGTCCGTCCGTCTGTCTGTCTGTCTGTCCGTCCACAAATTTTCCTACTCCTCTGATAGCGCTGCCGGGGCCCTAGTCAGTTTCACTGACAGCTCTAGTACTTTTTGAGTTATTTCTCTTGGAAGCTTGTCACAAAATTGTGTCCACTCTGTAACTTGAAAACCTTTCAAGATATCTTCATGAAACTTCATATGAGTATCCATCAACAGTAGACGACATGCAAAGACCATAACTCTTGCATTTATACTTTTTGAGGTATTACCCTGACGCAAAAGCTGCTCACATTTTTCAGCAAAAATACCAAAATTTATGATATTGTACTTGCTAGAAGACTTAACAATATGACCACTAACGAGCTCGTTAAGCTAACGATGCTTTGAACAACTGGCCCCTGCACTTTTTTTTAACATTTTCAATGAAGACTCAAAGCACTGACAGCACTGGGAAGTTGATTATTTCTGAGTCTAAGCTGGGAAAATGGTCATGATCTAGACTGTTTGGTTTAACTCTTAACCCTTTTTGAACCAAATGGAATCTTCCTCCTTATATATAGCAGGAGTCCATTTCAAAATTTAGGGGTGTCAGGTTGTGTTTTCATCAAAATTTATTTGGAAAATGACGGAATGCGTTCTGCGGCATCTGATCTGGTGCACTGTTTGCCAGGGTACCCGTTTTGGGGTTTCTGGCACCAAATGGGTTAAATTACTGTAAGTTTAGCAACAGTGCAGACCCTGATCAGACACTGCATTCTAATTTCTGTAGCCTCCGATCTGGGTCTACACTGTACTACACTGTTTGCCAGCGACCCAGTGTACTAGAATAGGCCATGTTTAAAAGATAGCCAATGCTTTTACACAGCACTCTGACATCACAGGGAAAAATAATACGGATGCTATAGAAAACCATAACTTAGAATTTGTACATGGTCCGTGATAGTCACATGGACAGTAGCAGGCAGGAAGCTTCTTATTTTAACCCTCAATATGTATAGAAAAAGAGCATCTGAAAATGTCGGCTGTTTATGTCTTCTGTTGAATCTTCTTGCAAACTTTTTAACTAGATTGCGAACGATGGCACGCCACCACAAATCTCCATGCTTTCTCCACAGGGACTAAGTACCAAATAACATCATATTCAAAGGTTCACATCCTCCCCATGACCCGCCACCAGTCCAGCCCCTGGGGCATGACTCAGGATCTCAGACAAAATAGTGTTCTATATATTTTGCATATTTCATTGCTCATTACTTCAGCAAAGATTGACATAAAAATCTATAAAATTGACTTTGTTATTGAATTCTATTTACATTTGAGCCCTCCTTAGGGCCCCAATCTGACCCCAGGGTCAAAATTTTTACTTGTATTATATTCTACAGCCTCTTCGATTTGATATGCAAATGACTATGTTTTATTTATATTTGACCTTTTGACCCCTTACCAGAGCCCCAGAATAAATTTGCTCTTGCTTACCCACTCATGTATGCGAACGACACACCAAATTTGGTTGGATTCTGACGAACAGACAGACGGATGGACGAAGGTGATTACAATATTCCTTCCACTAAAGCGTGGGAATAAAAATATATTTGAATACAAGCAAATAGCATAGACCCAGATCAGCAGTCTGATCTCGGTCCACACTGTTTGCAACAATGGCTTTTAAAGTAGTCGGCAGACGACAAAGCAGACAACAATTGAATATTTTTCACACAATTTGTTTACACAGGAGATAATGTTGGGAGAAAGTGAAATAGCACTGGTTGGCGGTACTTAGAACATGAGCACGGCACCTTATGCTGTCAGAAATAATATTTGTCACACAATTTGTTTACACAGGAGATAATGTTGGGAGAAAGTGAAATAGCACTTGTTGGCGGTACTGAGAACATGAGCATGGCACCTTATGCTGTCAGAAATGTTAGATTTGGTACTCGACTAGGACAAGATCTAAAGGTTTGTCAGTTTTAAATTCCTTATGACATTTCTATTCTTCTAGCCCCACCATCAGCATGATGCCTTTATATATCATGTTCAGGTTGTCTGTTCATGCAGATACTCGTATTTATATGTTTTGATATATTTTTACATCTGTTAACCCTTGACCTGCTGAATATTTATATATGCCACACCCACTACTGATTATCAACCAATCAGATTACTTGATGCAAATTATTGCAACAAATTCATGAGCAGAATGACAATGAAGATCCTGATCAGATGGCTTCTTAAGAAGCCATCTGATCTGGATCTTCATTGTTTGAAAGATAAGGCATATCCGGGCTCCGCAGGACAAGGGTTAATAAATAACTTTTGAGGGGCAAACTATTAAGCACTCTGTATACTTATTTTTTACTCTAAATGGGGAAAAGTACCACATACTGTAATGATCCTAAGTATTGGGACAGATAGGCCAAAGCAGTAAGCAAACAGCGCAGACCCAGATCAGAAGGAGGAGTCTGATCAGGGTCTACACTGTTTGCTAGTCCATCTGCACCTTTTGGATTCCTTGCTGGATATTGAACAAATTGGTTAAAATTTTGGAAGAATTACATCATGTCCTCAAGGCGTTCAAAGTTTTTGGATTTTCAGTGTATTATCACGTGAACAAGTCCCTGAAATGAGTACGACCCTGAACCCCACTTTATATAGAGAAAACTGGGCTTTACGGGGGTAAACATCAGTTTCCTTATTTCTACTCCAAGACATTCGTTGTGGGTACTTGTAAGAACCGCCTCAATGAGGCAGTTATAACGAGCACCTACAACCTATATTTGTAGCAAAAATAATTAAAATGTCAGATTTTCATCAGAAAAGTAGCCATTTTGGGAATGTGAAAGCATGCACTATGTCGCACAGGTGTAACGGGCCTCCGTGGCCTAGTGGTTAAGAGCGCTGACTCTTGATCATTAGGTCTCTCACAGCTGTGGTTCGAGCCTCGCTCGGGTCACATGTGAGGTGCCAAGTTCTGCAACGGAAAATCAGGTGGTTTTTCACTGGGTACTCCAGTTTTCACCCACCTCTGATTAACGATCTGCTCAATATGAGTATATAATCTTGAAAGGGCTGTAAAACCAAAAACAAGAAAAAAAAATGTTGCACAGGTGTGTTATCGTAATGTGTTTGCTTTTCTTTGTTTAGCTTGAAGATGTTTTATGTGCTGGGTTTTCAGACACATACACTGGAATGCCAATGGCAATTACAGCTGAGAAGTTAGCTGAGCAGTATGGTATTACTAGAGAAGATTGTAATAAATGTGCCTTCTTTGTTTAGCTTGAAGATGTTTTATTGGCTGGGTTATCAGACAGGTACACAGGAATACCAATGACAATTACAGCTGAGAAGTAAGCTTAGCAGTATGGTATTACTAGAGAAGATTGATAAATTTGCCTTCTTTGGGTTATCTGACAGGTACACTGGAATGCCAATGGCAATTACAGCTGAGAAGTTAGCTGAGCAGTATGGTATTACTAGAGAAGATTGTGATAAATTTGCCTTCTTTCTTTAGCTTGAAGATGTTTTTTTGGCTGGGTTATCTGACAGGTACACTGGAATGCCACTGGCAATTACAGCTGAGAAGTAAGCTGAGTAGTATGGTATTACTAGAGAAGATTGTGATAAATTTGCCTTCATTGTTTAGCTTGAAGATGTTTTATTGGCTGGGTTATCAGACAAGTACACTGGAATGCCAATGGCAATTACAACTGAGAAGTTAGCTGAGCAGTATGGTATTACCAGAGAAGATTGTGATAAATTTGCCTTCTTTGGGTTATCTGACAGGTACACTGGAATGCCAATGGCAATTACAACTTAGAAGTAAGCTGAGCAGTATGGTATTCCTAGAGAAGATTGTGATAAATTTGCCTTCTTTTTTTGGCTTGAAGGTGTTTTATGGGCTGGGTTGTCTGACACTTACACTGGAATGCCAATTGCAATCACAGCTGAGAAGTTTGCTGTCCAGTATTGTATTACTAGAGAAGGTTGTGATAAATTTGCCTTCTTTGTTTAGCTTGAAGATGTTTTATGGGCTGGGTTATCTGACACGTGCACTGGGATGCCAATGACAATCACAGCTGAGAAGTTAGCTGAGCAGTATGGTATTACTAGAGAAGATTATGATAAATTTGCCTTCTTTGTTTAGCTTGAAGATGTTTTATGGGCTGGGTTATCAGACACATACACTGGAATGCCAATGGCAATCACAGCTGAGAAGTTAGCTGAGCAGTATGGTATCACTAGAGAAGAATGTGATAAATTTGCCTTAAAATCACAGAAAAGGTGGGCTGCAGGTAGGTATTGATATTCATCACTCAAATAAGGGGACTTATTTTCTGTAATGTTTACAAGGATGACAACTTTCATGACATTCTGTTTGCTTTACTATAAGCTGATACTCTCCAAAAACAGTCTTCTCTCAAAGGAAAGCATTTGCTCCTGAGGAGTTTAAAGGTGGCGTAAAAATCATCACACACAGTGTTAAGCCCAGAATAGTAGTTCCCACATAAATATCAATTAACCTTCTCTTAAGAGTGTATTTGATTTTCTTAACCAGTCAAAAAGCACCAATTCGGAACTGTCAGTAAAAAGTGTTTTACTGAGTGTGTGTGTGTGGGTGGGGGGGGGGATGTAAATTGATATTACATGACCACAATCCTCGCCTTTGGTTCTGTCATAGTTTAGACAAATAATCTTATCAGTCCACATAAAGGATTTCTGGTAGATGAGTGCAACATCTCAGAGAACATAAAAATCAAAGAAATACAGATATGAAACAATGATGAGGACTCAACCACATGTAATATCTGAAATGCTGGAGCATAAGAAAACCAAACAGTAAGGATGAGGACTCTACAGCATGAATTTGCCATGAAATAACTGAAATGCAGGCCTTGTTATAGCCCCACTTTGATTGCATTGTCCTTCCATCATTCCCTCCTTCCTTCTGTTGGACATTTGGTCGCGCCTCATCACTGGCAGTGTTCAATCCAGGATTTGGGGTTTGGGGGCCCTCTGGGCCCACAAGCCTTGGAAAAGGGGGCCATTTGGAAATTTAGGGGGTCCTTAAATTATACTATATAAAGTTGCCAGATTTATCTTAAGGTTTTAGCTGCATGGTAAAAATGGACACAAAACAAGTTTAACAGCACAGACAAACGCTATTTAGTTTATCTATCCAGCTTCTAATACTGAGTTGGTCACATTTGCTCATTACCTCATTTAACCAGTACAAAACAATTTGGATAAAGTGTCTTGCTCAAGTGCTAAATGCATGTTTTATCTAGAATGAATGCCATTAAAAATATTTCTGGAAGAGAAGTACTCTATAATAAATAGCGCCCGCCTCGGTATATTGCGGTATTTCGGTCCTGTATTTAGCGTAAGCCGCACGGTGCACACGAATTTGGCGTAAGCCACCCAGCGCACACAAGTATACCGAACATGGCCGCATCCCCGGTAAACAAAACGTCGATTTGGGTTTATAAAAATAAGAATTGTTACTAGTTAAACAGATAAAACAAAATGTTTTTCTTAGTTATTTTGATCGGGAAACATGCGGTTCTTGATCAACTCAACAATACGCAACAGGTACCTCACAGGAGGCTATTGTATAAATTGGATTACTATGGGATAAGAGGATCCACACACAGGTGGATTAGCTCATGGCTCTCAGGGCGCTCACAACAAGTTTTACTTGATGGCAAAGCGTCTGATCCAGTCCCTGTTTTATCTGGTGTCCCCCAAGGTTCGGTCCTTGGACCGGTCCTTTTCTTGGTATTCATTAATGATCTCCCTGATAATATCAGGTCATCTGTCCGTTTGTTTGCTGATGATTGTGTCCTTTATAGGAATATATATTCTTCTTCTGACTGTCTTATTCTACAAGATGACCTGAATCAACCAGCACAGTGGGAGGCCAATTGGCAAATGAAGTTCAATGTGGCCAAATGTCATTCAATGAGGGTGTCGCGACACCCTCCGGACAAACAAATTAAGTTTGACTATAAACTACACCAGCAAATCTTGGAGCAGGTTCAATCAGGCAAATATCTTGGTATCACCATCACTGATGATTTTGATTGGGGTCAACACGTTTCAGAAATAACATCAAAAGCAACTAGGACTTTAGGATTTCTTAGACGAAACTTGGCTTTTTCACCTAGGCAGACAAAGGATGTTGCATATAAAACATTGGTTTGCCCTCAGCTAGAATATGCATCACCCATTTGGCATCCCTATGTTAAAACTCAGATTCAGCAGGTGGAGAAGGTGCAGAGGACAGCTGTTCGATGGACCTGCCGACGATGGCACAATAGAAGCAGCGTCGGTGACATGCTTAACGAGCTAGAATGGCCGTTCCTAGAGGCCCGTCGTGAGCAGTCCTCTTTAACCTTCTTCTATAAGATACATTCAGGTACAGTGACCGTTGATAAAGATAAATACTTGACCCCTGTGACAGTTTCATCCCAAACAAGGGCATCAAAAGTAAACAACTCACAGTATCACAGGTACCAGTCCTACAGTGATGCCCTGAAAAACTCCTTCTTCCCTAGGACTATTCCCCAGTGGAATAGTCTTCCCTCTTCTGTGGTGAATGCTAAGACTGCAGAGGAGTTCAAAGCCCATACAGTGTAAGATTGAGACTCAGAGGTATGCGTTTTAGTATAACCTCTGTAATTCAGATTGTAAATAGTTTTAAGGACTCATCCAGTGACTTTTTTTTTTTTAAGCTAAATTCTAAATTTAGCTACGCTCCCAACTGAGGTAATAGCCAAATATGACTGACTCAGTATAAGAAGATAGATAGATAGATAGATAGATAGATAGATAGATAGATAGATAGATAGATAGATAGATAGATAGAAAAATCGCGAAAAAATCACAAAAATGAAACTCCAGAAGAAACGGTCTCTTAATTGTACAGTTGCGCCCCACGAGCCCATTGAATGATCTCTAGTGCGCCCCTAATGTAAAAAGCGGGCCCAGGGCGCAATGGCACAGCCTAGATTGAACACTGATCAGATAAAATGCTTGTCACAGTTTTATCAACAACTGTTAAAGTATCAGAGTTGAAATATTTTATGCTGAAAAATAGTGAAAAAAGAGGAAGATTGCCATCTGTTCTAGAATTTTCTGCAGTGCTGTGGTGCTTGAAGGGTTAACCCACCTTATATATAGCAGAAGTCGATTTCAGGTTGTATTTTCTTCAAAAACCATTTGGATATTGGCTGAAAATTTTGCAAACAGTGTAGGCCCTGATCAGCTGTGGCTTATCTGGGCCTGCACTGTTTGCCAACTACCTGTTTTGGGTTTTCCAGTACAAAATGGATTAATATGAGATAGCTTTCAAAGAGAAAGGAAACATATCCAGAATAAGAGTTACCCCAGTTGCAGTCATTTCCAGTACAAAATAGATTAATATGAGATAGCTTTCAAAGACCAGTTGCAGTCATTTCCAGTACAAAATAGATTAATATGAGATAGCTTTCAAAGACCAGTTGCAGTCATTTCCGGTACAAAATGGATTAATATAAGATAGCTTTCAAAGACCAGTTGCAGTCATTTCCAGTACAAAATAGATAAATATAAGATAGCTTTCAAAGAGAAAGGAAAGTTATCCAGGATAAGAGTCGCAGTAATTTCCTGTACAAAATGGATTAATATTAGACAGCTTTCGAAGAGAAAGGAAACATATCCAGGATAAGAGTTATCCCAGTTGCAGTCATTTCCGTTACAGAATGGATTAATATGAGATAGCTTTCAAAGAGAAAGGAAACATATCCAGGATAAGTGTTACCCCAGTTGCAGTCATTTCCGATGCAAAATGGATGAATATGAGATAGCTTTCGAAGAGAAAGGAAACATATTCAGTATAAGAGTTAGCCCAGTTGCAGTCATTTCCGATGCAAAATGGATTAATATTAGACAGCTTTCAAAGAGAAAGGAAACATACCCAGGATAAGAGTTACCCCAGTTACACTTGTTTCAGTTCTTGTTTCTGTATAATTACAGCCAATGAAGCTGGTGTATTCAAGACAGAGATTGCACCAATTGAAGTCAAGGGAAAGAAAGGTAATTATGTCAGAACGACTCCGTGCTCCATATAGGGAGGAGTAAAAAGATAAATCTTGGATTATTTATTGACAGAGACATGAGCCATGCCATGAGAAGCTCTGTTTCAACCATTTGCAAACAACAAAAGTGCAGATTAGTTTGCCCATTTGCAGAGTCTGATCAACACATTAGTTTTTCACTGTGTGGATAGTACAGTTCCTTTCATTTCTGTGTCTGAATGGTCCTCCGTGGCCTAGTGGATAAGAGTGCTTACTCTTAATCCGCTGTGGTTCGAGGCTGGTTCGGATCACATGTGAGATGCCAAGTTCTGCAAAGGAAGGTCATGTGGTTTTTCTCCAGGTTCTCCAGTTTTTGCTTACCTGTGATTAACAATTGGCTTGATATGAGTTAAATAATCTTGAAACAGCTGTAAAACTGAACCCCCCAAAAAAGTTTTGTGTCCGAAATTTAAGACACCGTCCTGCTAGTCTGTGTAGGTGAACAGGCTGGATTGTGTCTTACATGGTTGTAGTCCCTGAAGACAGGTTTTCTCTTTACTGGACTGGGGCCAGTTGTTCAAAGCATCGTTAGCTTAACGAGCTCGTTAGTGGTTATATTGTTAACTCTTCTAGCAAGTACAATATCATAAATTTTGGTATTTTTGCTGGAAAAATGTGAGCAGCTTTTGCGTGAGCAAAAGCTGCTCACATTTTTTCAGCAAAAATTTCAGCATATTTGCCATATTTAATGATCAAAGTTTTAACGATACGTTAACTAACGACTTCGTTAGTTTTGAACAACTGGCCCCTGATATTTATATTTTGGGTACTTGTGTTGTGCAAGGATTCTAACAAGTAATTGTTAAAGTTACCCCGTTTGAGAATTCTTACAAGGACTCACAATATATGTTTTGTTCACGGTAATTGTTAGAATTGTCCCTAATGAGGTGTTTCTTGTCAGGACCGACTGACAGTGTATATTTTAAAGGAGGAATTAGACAAACAAATCTTACAAGGACTCACTATATATGTTTTGTTCCCGGTACTTGTTAGAATTGTCCCTAATGAGGGGTTTCTTGTCAGGACTGATTGACAGCGTTTATTTTAATGGAGGAATTAGACAAACAAATCATAGTTAATCCTCCATTTCTGGATTATCCACAATGCACATAAATAATTATGAACATACATGCAAAAAGGTTTTGACAAGACTTGTCTCGCTACAGTTAACCCTTTTTGTACCAAATGGAATCTCCCTCCTTATATATAGCAGGAGTACATTTGAAAATTTAGGGGTGTCCAATTGTGATTTCTTCAAAATTTATTTGGAAAATGGCTTAACTTTTTGTAAACAGTGGAGGCCCTGATCAGACGCCGCGTTCTGCGGCTTCTGATCTGGGCCTGCACTGTTTGCTCGGGTACCCGTTTTGGTGTTTCCAGTACAAAATGGTTTAATTTAGCCCCAGATGAGATGTCACAGAATACAGCTTCTCATCAGGGTCTATACTGCCACTTATCAAGCTATATTTAGACCCAATATCTAGTAGTAAATTGTACTTGTTCAAATTTTAGAACAAAATAGAAGTGAAGGCAATGATTAGGAATCAATACAAATAAGTATGGCAAGGAATTGATATGTTTGAATACTTTACTTAGGGTAAATAAGGTAAATATGATATAGACATAGTGTGTTGATCAATGTTAAGGCAGATCACCTACCACATTTTTATACGCCTGTTTTGAAATAAAACAAACGGAAGTATTGTGACATGGCGCTCTGTCCATCCATCCACCCATCTGTAAACATTCTTGTATGCTCCATAACTCAGTAACCATTAAGGATATCTTTATGTAGCTTTATAGGAATATGTATTAGGTCAAGTCGATGTATCATGCACCAGAATGATTGTTCCCCCTTAGTTTTTAAGTTAAGCTGCCCCTTTGATTATTTTTTTATAAACATTCTTTTATGCACCATAACTCAGTAACTGTAAGGGATGTCTTCATGCAACTTTATAAGAAAATGAATTAGACCATGACGATGTGTTGCATGCAAGTCCCAGGTGGGTACCTCAAAGGTCAAGGTCATACTTTGTCTGCATTGTGCAATAACTGTGTAAGTGCCAAATTGTAACTTTTCAGGAGAGACAAAAAAACTTTAATTAACAGTGGCAAAGAAAACCACCCTATAAGCTGGTTACTAAACTTCATGTTGATTTATTTCATTTGTCTGTGAAAATCGCTTGTTGAAAAAATGGCAATTAAAAAAAAATTAGCGTTTTAATGATGATACCCACTTCCTGGTGCAAAAAGAGTATAAGTGCATTCAATATTAAAACAGTGTAAGTGAAAAAAAACCTTACTTCTTTTACCTTTCACATTTTAAATAAGTAAATTAAAGGCACTGGATAGATAATATGTCACTTTTTATAGGTACATTCTGCATGGTACTTTTACTCTGATTTTGCAACACTAAGCAGCAGGATTCAATCTTTCGAGGGTTTAAAAAAGTTGATGCAAAAATGGTGTAAGCGCCTTTACACTGTTTTTGCAATAACAGTTTTGAAAACGTCAGAGCAGAAATAGTGTAACTGACAAAAAATGTAACAAAATGCTGAAGTAAGTCCGGATTTAGGCATAACCCAACTGTAGTACTTACTTACCAAGTGTATTATGTCCTTAAGCACCCTTTTATAAAAAAAAAACAACAAAAAACAACATTTTGGCCAAATAGTCAGTTACAGGGCTATTGCACCAAGCAGATGACTTCAAACTCAAAAGTAAAAAAGGGTATTTTTAAATTTTTCATGTCTGGTCAATAACTTTGTTATTCTTGGATGGATTTTGAAATTGCATAGCAGCAATGTTAACCATAATGAGACAATGTGACATGTGCAACACTCGGATTGGTACCTCTAAGGTCAAGGTCATCCTTAAAGCTGATTACTTGCCATGGGTATATATGGCCCTGCTTGCATAGCTCCTGTTCCCTTCCCTGTTATAGGGATTGCTTTTAAAGGGAACAATTTAAGAACCCTTCAAGAATGGTATTCATTTGCAATCAATACTATGGCATTTTTTTAGGAATTTTCATATGTGTACATACGTTTGTTCTACCAGGACTGTTCAAATATGAATGCAAGTAGAACGTTTTCTCATGCACGAATGCGAAAATCACCTGGAAATAAATATCACAGCATAGAAAAACATTTTACCTATACATTGATACCAAACCTGTTAAAATCTGTGCACTTTAGCCATGTTTGTCGTTCGATAAACACTGTCTACTCTTGTATACTAATACAAAACATGGTTGGAAGAAGGTCAGAGTACACCGTTGAAATACGGTCCTATATTAAGAATCGTTGTATTCTTGGTATACGGTGCAAAGACTTTTTTGATGAAATATGTTTGGTTTATGGGCATAATGAAATGTCTTTTCTGACAGTTTTTCATTGGTGTAAGAAATTCAGCTGTGGGCTAGGCTCAACAGAAGATGCACCACATGATCGTAGGCCTAAAAGAGCAACATCTGCCAAGATGGTTGCTAGAGTGAAAGAAATAGTTGCTACCGATGCACGATACACACTAGGCAAATAGCTAGTATGGTTGGCATCTCATCAGGAGCAGCTCATACAGTTCTGAGTAGGGATTTGAAAATGAGAAAGATCTGTGCTAGATGGATTCCCCATCTGCTGACAGATGAGCAGAAAAAGACACGCATTCAGTGCGCCAAGAAGTTGCTTTAAAAGTTTCCAAATTACAATGCAAGGTCTTTCGCTAATGTTGTCACAGGTGACGAGACATGGGTTCACTTTTTTGAGTCAAAACGAAAGATTCAGAACAAAATATGGGCAACAAAGTACAGCATATTGCAAAAGACCATGCATTGCAAAGTGGACCATGAGCGTCAAGAAGGTAATGTATGCCATATTCTTTTCAAATCAGGGCCCTGCTAAACAGGTTGCTGTGCCTAAAGGCAAATCTGTAAATGCAAAGTTTTACAAGAATAAAGTTCTTCGAAAATTGAAGAAATACTTCAAAGAACGAAGACCCGCAACTGGTTTGGCCAATGTCAGATTGCTACATGACAATGCGTCATCGCACAAGGCGTTCATTGTGCAAGACTATCTGAAGCAGGAAAAGGTTGTTGAACTACCCTCACCCCCCGTATTCCCCTGACCTTGCCCCGTTTGACTTTTTTTTGTTCCTGCGGCTGAAAAAATACCTTTCTGGCTGAAAATTTGTACAGCGCAAACACCTTGGTTCTGCAATATTCCAGTGCCTTCATAGTATACCTCGAAAAGACTACCAAAATGCATTCAATGATTGGATCAGAAGACTGAAAGTTTGTATATCTGTTAAAGGGGAATACTTTGAGGGGACAAAATAAAATTTTCATCAAAATCTATCACGGAATCTTTTTTGTCGCGCCTGCTGTTAGCATGGCGCGATATAGGCCCCCGGATTTCCGTCCGTCTGTTTGACAAGGCGTCAACATTAGCGAGCACCCTAGCGTTCACCCTGAGGTTCAAGTTTATTTCTCAAGAACTATAAGAGCTTCATTTGTGATACTTGGTACAAACTTGTATCATGGGATGACAACTTACATGCAAGCAACCATATTTTACCTTGACCTACATTTCATGGGTCACTGACTTCGTAAAATATTGCGATCACCCTAGCGGGCGTCGTCCCAGGTTTACCTTTTGGTTAACCTTTTTTCAAAGTGATATTTTTCATCTATTCTGCAGCAGATTGTTTTAATATCAGGACTGATGCATAAGTGGAGGTACCGCTTTCATGTATTATCCATAAATGGCGCAAAAGACTAAAATTTTGGCGGAAATTGTCATTTTTCAAACTTGTGTTTTTCAGGTTTACCTTTTGGTTAACCTTTTTTCAAATGCCAGTGTAGTGGATAGAGTGCTGGACTACGGATCCTATTGTTGACTATGAATCTGAGGGGCGTGAGTTCAAACCCCGGTGGAGACATTTTTTTTTTTTTTCTGTTCTTTTTTTTTTTCTGTTCTTCTTTTTTTTTTTTTCTTTTTTCATTCTTTTTTTTCTTTATTTTTCTTTTCTTCTCCATAAACACATATGAACAATTATTATCTTCCTCCCCTGATAGTTGCTAGTAATAATACATACATGCATGCACAGGCATGGAATTTTCTTTTCTTTTTTTTTCTTTTTTTTTTTGCGTTCTTTTTTTAGCTCACCTGAGCACGAAGTGCTCAAGATGAGTTGATGTCCGTCGTCCGTCAACAATTTCTTTAAACGACATCTCCTCCTGGGATAATGGCCCGATTTCAAAATTATTTTACAGAAATGTTCATTAGGTGACCCTTTTTCAAAATTGCTAAAATCAGTGGCCACTAGAGCTAAAAAAAAGAAAAAACTTTATTTTTTTTTCTTCGTAAAACACATAAACAAATCCCCCCCCCCCCCACACACACACACACAAAAAGTTGTTACTGGGTTAGGATATTGCATTTGTTCTGTACATACATGCATACTTAGTTTTACATACATACCCTACCCACCCCACCCTACCCTAGCATACCCTACCCTACCCCACAACCCCATCCCACCCCCATCCCAAAACAACCCCAATCCACCCCCAACCCAACCCCATCCCACCACTCCCCACCTTACCCGACCTCACCCCATCCCACCCACCCAAGCCCACCCCACCCCACCCCACCCCACAACCCCACCACACCCCATCACACCCCACACCACCACAAATTCCACCCCGTCCCACCCGACTCCTAACCCATTCCACCCCACCCTACCCCACACCAGCACACCCCACCTTACCCCACCCATGCCACCACCATCCTAACCATACTGAAAAAAAAAACCCGTCCATAATGCCATTAGGCATTTTTCTTGTTAAAGCTTTTAGCCAGTAATATGTACTTGTGCATACTTCAGCCAATGACTGACAGCTTTCTTTTTCACAGGTAAGGAAATGTTTGAAGTAGATGAACATCCTAGACCACAGACGGGTTTAGAAGGATTAGCTAAATTACCTCCAGTGTTTAAGAAGAATGGTACAGTAACAGCTGGCAATGCCTCAGTAAGTCATATTTGTTTTGTTTGGTTTTTGTTTTGTTTTTTGTTGTTGTTTTTTTGTAATCATTTGACAATAAGAATTGTGCATTTAACTCTGACAGTGTGAGCTATGTCATGTGAAAACCTGTTTTTGCCATTTGAAAGCAATAAAATAGAAGTGAAGGCAATGATCAGGAATCAATATGACTACACCTCCCATCAGAGACACCAAACACTGAATCAGAGAAAGAAACACATACATGAAATAACTTGACCCTAATGGAAACATCAATAGTGGAAAGCCAAAAGGACAGTTAGTGTTTTGGACATCCAATTAGCCATTTTGTGGAAAAGTAACTCAGTTACTTTTCCATAAAATGGCTAATTGGATGTCCAAAACAAAAAGATATTAGCGATATACACACTCAAAGGCAAGCCATAATAGGTGCAGACAAGCCTGCACATGCCTACAGTCTGATCAACACCTTATTGTCCACTACACTACCTTTGCTGTTCATTTAAGGGAATGGGATTAGCTGGCATATTTTTCTGCCATTTTTCAAAGGGAGACAACTTTCAGGACTTCCTATTCGCTTTTCTATAAGCCCTATCCTACTGAAAAGGGGTTCTAATCTTAAAGGAAAGAATTCCCTCCACATTGACATGGGGAATGAAAATACTTTTGAAGGCATTGCCTCCCCTGAAGGTGTATCCATTTCCATTAAGCCTTACAAGGCCAAGAATCAGATGATTTTAGGCAAAACAAAAGAACAACACCACAAAAACTGCTAAATAACATATATACACCTGGTACCCTCTCGGATCAGGCTGCAAATATGGACAGACGGCTAGGAGGCTTGGTGCTTACAATACATTAAAATTGATGATCAAAATTGGAAGCAAAGTCTCAAAAATGACATAAACAGTGTTGACAGGGATGTAAACCTCATTTCAAACAAAAATCAGTGATATCACCTTATATCTTGAAGACTTTGTAGGAGAAATGTCAAACCTGTTATATTAGTTTGATGTGACCCAATGATTGACCTTAAATTATATTTAGGTCAGTAATACCTATATTTCATGATTCATTGATTTTCTCTTTTATCTTGAATACTATCTGCCGAAGAAATACCATACCAGGATTACAAGTTCCATGTGACACTATAATTATCCCCTCGCACAGGGATATAGCATTTGTCCCGTGCGTAAGTACGTATGTACGTGGTATGTACTTTTGTCATCGCTCTAGCACCTACATTTCTTGACCGATTTTAATATAACTTCACACAAATGTTCCTCATGACAATATCTCAAGCGAGTTTGACTTTCAAGGTCATGACCTCAAGGTCAAGGTCACTGTGGCTATTTTTAGAAAAACTGTCATCGTTCTAGTGCCTACATTTCTTCACCAATTTCAATATAACTTCACACAAATGTTCCTTATAAAAATATCTCGAGCAAGTTCGACTTTCAAGGTCATGGCCTCAAGGTCACTGTGGCTTTTTTTAGAAAAACTTTGTCATCGCTCTAGCGCCTACATTTCTTCACTGATTTCAATATAACTTCACACAAATGTTCCTTATGACAATATCTTGAGCGAGTTCGGCTTTCAAGGTCATGACCTCAAGGTCAAGGTCACTGTGGCTATTTTTAGAGAAACTTTGTCATCGCTCTAGTGCCTACATTTCTTCACCAATTTCAATATCACTTTACACAAATGTTCCTTATAAAAATATCTCGAGCGAGTTTAACTTTCAAGGTCAAGGCTTCAAGGTAAGGTCACTGTGGCTATTTTTAGAAAAACTTTGTCATCACTCTAGCGCCTACATTTCTTCACTTATTACAGTATTCACACAAGTGTTCCTTATGAAAATATCTCAACCGACTTTCAAGGTCATGACCTCAAGGTCAAGGTCACTGTGGCTATTTTTAGAAAAACTTTGTCATCGCCCTAGCGCCTACATTTCTTCACCATTTTCAATATAACTTCACACAAATGTTCCTTATAAAAATATCTCGAGTGAGTTCGACTTTCAAGGTCATGGCCTCAAGGTCAAGGTCATTTTTAGAAAAACTTTGTCATCGCTGTAGCGCCTACATTTCTTCACTGATTTCAATATTACTTCACACAAATGTTGCTTATTACAATATCTCGAGTGAGTTTGACTTTCAAGGTCATGACCTCAAGGTCAAGGTCACTGTGGCTATTTTTAGAAAAAACTTTGTCATCGCTCTAGCGCCTACATTTCTTCACCAATTACAATATCACTTCACAGAAATGTTCCATATAAAAATATCTCGAGTGAGTTTGACTTTCAAGGTCAAGGCCTCAAGGTCAAGGTCACTGTGGCTATTTTTTGAAAAACTTTGTCATCGCTCTAGCGCCTATATTTCTTCACTGATTTCAGTGTAACTTCACACAAATTTTCCTTATGACAATATCTCAAGCCAGTTCGACTTTCAAGGTCATGACCTCAAGGTCAAGGTCACTGTGGCTATTTTTAGAAAAACTTTGTCATCGCTCTAGCGCCTACATTTCTTCACCAATTTCAATATAACTTAACACTAATGTTCCTAAAAAAATATCTTGAGTGAGTTCGACTTTCAAGGTCATGGCCTCAAGGTCAAGGTCACTGTGGCTATTCTCAGAAAAAACATATTGTTATCGCTCTAGCGCCTACATTTCTTCACCAATTTCAATATAACTTCACACAAATGTTCCTTCTGACAATATCTCGAGCGAGATCGATTTGTTTTGTTTTGGTGGATTTGAGGTTTAACGTCCCCGTCAACACTGTAAAGGTCATTTTGGAGACGTTGCTTCCAATTTTGTGGGACTTTTACCCGACATTGAGCGAGATCGACTTTCAAGGTCAAGGTCACCGTGGCTATTTTTAGAAAAACTTTGTCATCACTCTAGCGACTACATTTCTTCACTAATTTCAATATAACTTCACACAAATGTTCCTTATGACAATACCTTGAGCAATTTCGACTTTCAAGGTCAAGATCACTGTGGCTATTTTTAGAAAAACTTTGTCATTGCTCTGGCACTTACATTTTTTCACCAATTTTATTATAACTTCACACAAATGTTCCTTATGACAATATCTCGAGCTATTTTGACTTTCAAGGTCAAGGTCACTGTGGCTATTTTTAGAAAAACTTTGTTGTCGCTCTTGCGCCTACATTTATTGATGGATTTTAATAGAGCTTCACACAAATGTTTCTTATGATAATATCTCGAGTAACTTTGACTTTCAAGGGGTTGACCTCAAGGTCAAGGTCACTGTGGCTATTTTTAGTAAAACTTTGTCATCACTCTACCGCCTACATTTATTAACAGATTTTAATATAACTTCACACAAAAAATGCTTATGATTAGTGTTGTGAATCGGACAGAAAAATTACAATCGATTATCGGTAAAGTAAAACCGATTGATTATCGATTGTACAATCGGATATCCCATCATTTGCTTCAACAATATATAACGGTAGCAAACGCTTTTCAGAGCCTCCATTTATACATTCCCACCCAATTACAGAGCATAATTTGTTCCAGAAAACAGCTCATAGTTAATGAGGCAGTGGGCTCTAGTTTTGCCTGGTGTCCAACAAGGGACTGTTCTTGGTCTCCTGTTATTCTCCCTGTACATTAATGATATTTCCTCTGACATTGATTCAGAAATAAGTCTGTTCGCAGACGATTATGTTTGCTACAGGGAAACAAGAAATATAGAGGACTCAGTGAAACTTCAGAATGACATAGACACATGACGATAAGGATGTTGGGCACGAAAATGGGGCATGAAATTTCAGCCCGTTAATGCAGTATTATGCAGATAACTAGGAAGAGACCCAATGAAATTAAGTGAACGGTGATTCCATTAAATACCTTGGTGTGACAATCACACACGATTTGAGATTCATAACACCTAATTAAAGATATATACAGTTATGCAAACTTAATTACTTTGACACGTGTGATAAAACATGACATGCAATCAACTCAAAACTGTCAGCTTAGCGAGAAAGAGATCACCGTAAAAGAAAGCAGTTTAATTAACAATTTAATATTCAGGCTATAAAATGAGCCCAAACTTTCATACCCGCCATTATGGGCAAGACCAGTGCGAATATAAAAGTTTTCTGCAACCAACATCATTGAAAAATTAATTGTCTATCGTTTTTTTTCTGTTGGCGATCGGTAAATGACGTCATCGGATTGTAGCAAATATACATGCATTGAATCTTATTGTTTTATTTTAATAGGGCGTTTTTTTCTTCATAAAAAATATATATATAAATTGGAACCGATAAAATATGTTCTCAATAACTAAACGGTTGTGTTTTGAGAAATGCGCCTTGTATTATGCACATTTTATTTTTGAAAGTCCTATCTTATTTACCAATAGCAGCGTACTCCATAAAGAGGTCGTTTTGGTTTTTTTGGGCACCAAGCATGCGCTTGTTCCCGCGAAAAAAAAAAATACTAGCGTTCACGAGACAGTAGAAAAGTCTGTTTTAATTTTGCATTCATCCAACTGTAGATGTTGCTAATCGCCGTAGGAGGATTTTCACACTTGTTGATTGAGTTTCATGATTGAGGGATATACCCCAATAAGAGTCATAACTTCACCTTATTTTCACACCTTGTCACACGGAACATTCATTATAGGCTTATCAGTAGTATGGCCGGAAACTTGTGTTTGCAGTGTAACAGTAGAATAGTAGCGTGAATAATTCGGTCGGCGTTCATAACCCGTTTCGTTTAACTGAGTTAACTGATACGGTGCGTTGGTTGGACCCGGATTTCCGGGAAATAGCGAGGTTGATGTGTATTACAAATCCGCTTTATATCGCAAATTGGTAGCAATTACACACTTTAAAACTTAAAACAAATTCATTTCTGAAGAATTGATATGGATAAACACACTTAAACATATTCCATTTTGACATCTCGAACGTTATTTATTTATGTTGATATTGAAATGAATACCGAGCTCACATTTGACCACGTCTCTGTTACCGTCAAAAGCGATAAGATCGTACTTTTACACAACGGTATTTATAATCAACGCCAAAGGCACTAATTATGGTCGCTGAAGTGTGGACAGTCAACAGGTGTCACATGCTAAAAACGTGTTTACTTAACGGTATTTATAATCAGTACCAAAGGCACTAATTACGGTCGCTGAAGCGTGGAGAGTCACAGGTGTCAGGTGCTAAAACACGTGCCGGGTTAATTTAAAGAGTATGAAATAATGCCGATAAATAGACTTCAAAGGAAAGAAACCTAATCAAGATGGCGTGATGATTTTTTTTTCTGCGATAAAAAGAGTGCGCACAGCAGGCTTCATTTACAATCGATTGTGACAAAAGTGCTATCGATTGTCGCCGACGTTGCTCAGAACGATTAGTTTTCGATGTTCAGCGACAATCGGAACAACACTACTTATGATAATATCTTGAGCAAGATCTACTTTCGCGGTCATGGCCTCAAGTCAAGGTCACTATGGCTATTTTTAGAGAAACATTGTCATCACTCTAGAAACTACATTTATTGATGGATTTTTAAACAAACTTTACACAAATGTTGCATATGATAATATCTCAAGCAAGTTGGACTTTTGCCATTTCAGTGTTTTCCACACACGAAGTTGTCTTGTGCGAGGGGATTTGTATCGCATGCAATGCCTTGTTGACATGAAAATATATCTAGGTCATTATCACCAACATTTCATGGTTCATGATTTTTGCATTTAAACTTGAAGACTTTTTGTTGGAGAAATGTCATACTGGGCATATAAGTTACATGTGACCCGTTGATTGACCTCAAAATATATCTAAGTCTGTGTGCCCTGTGACCTATATTTCATGATTTAGCATTATATCTTGAAGACTTTTTGAAGGAGAAATGTCAAAACTGGGATATTACCTCCATGTGACCCAATTATTTACCTCAAAATATACCTTTACTTCATGGTTCAGTGATTTTTGCCTTACATCTTGAATACTATTTAATGGAGAAACTTCAAACCTGGATTATAAGTTCTATGACCCGATGATTGACATAAAAATTTGTCTAAATCAGCATGTCTGGTAGTTCATGGTTTATTATACCCCCGCAAACGAAGTTTGAAGGGGGTATATAGGAGTCAGCTTGTCGTCGTCTGTCGTTGTCGGTCCGTTACAAAAAACTTTAACATTGCTCATAACTTCCTTATTCTTTGACCGATTTCTTTAATATTCACACACCACACACCTTGCCACTAGTACTTAAGATTGATATACACAAACCTGACCTTGACCTTTACGTTGACCTTCCTCAAGGTCAAATACTTGTAAAAATTTGTCTGACAACGCATGCGGGGGTATAATTGGCGCCCGTTAGGCGGCAGCTCTAGTTGATTTTGCCTTATTACTCAAAGACCATTTGATGGAGAAACGTCATTCCTGGAATGTAAGTTCCATGTGACCTGATGATTTACCTGGAAAAATATCTAGATCAGTGTGACCTGTATTTTATAGTTCAGTGATTTTACTTCATATCATCAAGACTTTTTATTGTAGAAATATCATTCTTGGGATATTTGTGGAGCGCTGTGGTGCAGTGGTAAAGCGTCAGATTTGAGATCTAGAGGTAGCCAGTCCGATCACCGCAAGCGTCAAGTGTTGTTTCCTTGAGCAAGAGACTTTATCCACATTGTGTAGTACTGGTTCCTTCCAAGGATAAGAGGGCCACATGGAAGATTAGTACTAATACTAAATGTGTTACCCTCTATAAATAAGGTCTAAGGTTGATTATTTGACTCCATGATAGATCTTAAAATGTTTGTAGATCAGTATGACCTATATTTCATGATTTTGTATTAGATCTTGAATATTATGTGATGGAGAAACTTCATACCTAGTTTTATGTTCCATGTGACCTGATGATTGACCTAAAAATATATCTAGGTCAGTGTGACCTATATTTCATGTTTCAGTGATTTTGCCTTCTATCTAGAATACTGTTTGATGGAACGATGCAATGCATGGAATATGTTTGCAGAGTTCGCACTAGCGGCCGCCAGAGTCGCCAAATGCGAAAAGAAAATAAATCTGGCGCAAACCTGTGTCATTCGGCGAAAACTTGTGGCAAAAAAAAAAAGATCAATAAAAACAAATAAGGAAGTCCCATCCCGGTTATTGCCGACTTAAGCTATTTACTGATTTCCCACCTTTTCTTCCACACATGCGATAAATTAACACCTTTGACTATTGATCAAATTAGCATAATGGAAGTTGTTTATTATCGACACGCGCCCGATCACATCCAAGTTTGTGCGTCCATCACCATATGAACTTGTGCTGAATATCTCGCAATATAAAGTCAATAACCTATAATTATTGCATGTCTTTAGATTTTACTGCTAGGCGGCATTGATCCAGTTGATCTCTTATTCTTAATATTCCCTTAAAATGTATATTTAGAGGCTTAATCTAGTGGTGGCACTGACACAAAATAATTATAACTATAATGTTATTAACCAAGTAATTTCGTATTGGCCTGTTAAAGGTCCGAGGTCTGCTGTATTGTTCCGAGGCCAAAGGCTGGGCCAATACTGCTGACCGAGGACCTGAAACATGGACAATACGAAATTACTTGATTAATGACAATTTTATTAATTGACACCATTTAAACATGATTATTGATTTTTGACCTCAGTGTTAATACGGATGACCTCCGAACAATGCAGGATGGTCAATTAATAATTTATAATAAAAGGGCTATTGCCCTCTGTCCGTGTTTCTGTCTTTCCGTCCGTCCGTCCGTCCGTCCGTCTGTCTGTTAACATTTTGGTTAAAGTTTTGTGTCAAAGTTTCTAAGAGATTGTACCTTCTGAACCCTGTGATAGATTTAGTTGATACTTACACTGAAGTAACATACTGTTCTCAAGATTTCATTGATGCATGTTCCACCCCCTACAGTGACTTTGAGGTCAAAGTCACAGACTTAGAAAATTTACATTTGGTTAAAATTTATGACAAAGTTTATCGATGCCTGTATGTTCTAAACTCTAAGTCAAATTCAGTTGATACTTGCATCAATGTTGCATACCAGTCCAAAGATTTTGTTATGTATGTCCCTTCCCCCACCCAAGGTGATCTTGACCTCAAGGTCACGGACTTGGAAATTTTACATTTGTTTAAAGTTTTATGACAAAGTTTAAAGATGCCTGTATGTTCTAAACTTTAAGACAAATTCATTTGATACTTGCATCAAGTTTGCATACCAGTCCAAAGATTTCATTGATGCATACCCCACCCTGCTGCTTCAGTAACATTGATGCCCCCACCCCTTCAGTTACTTTGATGCCCTCACTCCCTTGGTCCTTTGAGATATTTAATGTTTGGTTGAGCTTTAACAAGCACATTTATAGATTCTTATAGCTTCTTGACTTTTTCATTCATATCACACACAAGCTCAAAATATATATCAGAGGGTGGCGCTGGCCGGGGGTATACGTGACCCACTGGTCGCTTTCTCTAGTATTGTGAAATATTCTGCACTCATTAGTTCAACAGAGATCCACTCACAAGTTCGGGCGGCCATCACCATATGAACTTGTGCTGAATATCTCGCAATATAAAGTCAATAACCTATAATTATTGCATGCCTTCAGATTTTACTGCTAGGCGGCATTGAACCTGTTAATCTCTTATTCTAAAAAAAAAATTGTTGCACACAAGGGAATATTCCCTTAAAATGTATATTTTGACGCTTAATCTAGTGGTGGCATTGACACAAAATAATTATCACTTTAATGTTATTTCGTATTGGCCGGTTAAAGGTCCGAGGTCTGCTATATTGTTCCGAGGCCGAAGGCTGGGCCAATACTGCTGACAGAGGACCTGAAACTGGGACAAAATACGAAATTACTTGATTAATGACAATTTTATTAATTGACACCATTAAAACATGATTATTGATTTTTGACCTCAGTGTTAATACGGATGACCTCTGAACAATACATGATAGTCAATTAATAATTTATAATAAAAGGGCTATTCCACTGATATTGGTGTATATTGTCCTAAGTTGGAATATTTGAGGACACGGGCAAGCAGGAGTCCTTCAGTCATCAGCTTGTGTCCTTATATATCCCAAAATGGGACAATATCACCAATATTACAATAAATAGAGATTATCATATGGCACTTTTCATATCATACCCCATATCAGCCCGAGACTCCCATATTAGCCCTAGGGCCGAAGTCCCGAGGGCTGATATGGGTCGAGGGCTGATATGGGGTATGATATGAAAAATGCCATATCATAATCTATTTATCATACATTTCACATTTAAAAAAAAATTGTTCAAAATAAATTGTATTAATTGCATCTGCCTTGTACCAAAGTTACAACGAGAATCTCATTATCTTCGGTCTGCCTATGTAATTTAAGAGATCCTTGAGATTTGACAGATGAAAAAATCTGTCAGCAATCCCCTGCATCATTCCTCTCGTATTCGCTGCGCCGTGCCACGTTTTTTTTTTTTTTTTTTTTTTTGCCAAACAGTTCGAACAGACGAACATATTGCAAATTGCAAATGGTGTCCTGTACAACGAATGCGAAATGCCGCAAAAAGAAGAACGCCGAGTGTTCCGAATAGGGTGACGTCAGAGGTATGATAAAGGCTTAGGGGTGCGATAAAGGGTTGTGATATGGATTTTTGGGGTATGATAAAGCATATTCAAAAACTAAGTATTTTATACTAAATGTATGATAATAGAATTTATATCCCAACATGGGACAATATCACCAATATCAAGCTAATGGAATTTATATCCCAACATGGGACAATATCACCTATATTACGATAATGGAATTTGATACCCCAGCATGGGACAATATCACCAATATTAGGCTAATGGCATTTGATATCCCAACATGGGACAATATCATCAATACCAGACTTAAGGCATTTAATATCCCAGCATGGGACAATATCACCAATACCAAGCTAATGGCATTTGATATCCCAACAAGGAACAATATCACCAATACCAAACTAATGGCATTTGATATCCCAACACGGGCCAATATCACCTATATCAAGCTAATGGCATTTGATATCCCAGCATGGAACAATATCACCTTGTGTCTTTAGATATCCCAACATGGGACAATATCACCAATATTACGATAATGGAATTTGATCTCAGCATAGGACAATATCACCAATATTACGATAATGGAATTTGATATCCCAACATGGGACAATATCACCAATATCAAGCTAATGGCATTTGATATCCCAACATGGGACAATATCACCTATACCAAGCTAATGGCATTTGATATCCCAACATGGGACAATATCACCAATACCAAGCTAATGGCATTTGATATCCCAACATGGGACAACATCACCTATATCAAGCAAATGGCATTTGATATCCCAGCATGAAACAATATCACCAATACCAAGCTAATGGCATTTAATATCCCAACATGGGACAATATCAGCAATATCAAGCTAATGGCATTTGATATCCCAGCATGGAACAATATCACCAATGCCAAGCTAATGGCATTTGATATCCCAGCATGAAACAATATCACCAATACAAAGCTAATGGCATTTATATCCAAACATGGGCCAATATCACCTATATCAAGCTAATGGCATGTGATATCCCAGCATGGAACAATGTCACCAGTATCAAACTAATGGCATTTGATATCCCAGTATTAGTACAGTAACCCTGTATATCAGACTGAATTATAAAAATCCTATTATATTTAGCTTCAGTTTTTTTTTAGCTCACCTGACAGAAGGCCATGGTGAGCTTTTGTGACTGTGAGATGTCCTGCGTTGTCACTTGTCATGCGTCGTCCGTTGTGCATAAACTTTTCTTGTTAACACTCAAGAGGCCACAGTTTTCATCTAATCATCATTAAACTTGCTCAGAATGATCATCTTGACAATATCTAGGTCAAGTTCGCATATGGGTCATGTGGGATCAAAACATAGGTCAGTAGGTCAAATAATATTGAAACCTTGTTAACACACTAGAGGCTACAGTTTTAGTCCAATCTTCATCAACCTTGCTCAGAATGATCATCTTCACAATATCTAGGTCAAGTTTTAATACGGGTCATGTGGGATCAAAAAGTAGGTCAGTAGGACAAATCATAGAAAAACCTTGTTAACTCTCTCGAGTCCACAGTTTTGGTCCAATCATCATCAAACTTGCTCAGAATGATCATCATGACAATATCTCTTGTCAGGTTTTAATATGGGTCATGTTGGGTCAAAAAGTAGATCTAATCATAGAATAACCTTGTTAACACTCTAGCGGCCACAGTTTTGGTCCAATCTTCATCAGACTTACTCAGAATATTCACCATAACAATATCTAGGTTAAGTTCGAATATGGGTCATGTCGGATTAATTATTAGGTCAGTAGGTCATATAACAGAAAAACCTTGTCAATACTCAAGAGGCTACAATTTTGGTCCAATCATAATCAAACTTGTTCAGAATGTTCATCTTAACATTATCTAGATCAAGTTGGAATCAGGGGTCAGGTTGTATCAAAATATTTGTCAGTAGGTCAAATCAGAAAAAAACACCTTGTTTACAATCTAGAGTTCATAGTTTTGGTCCAAATATCAAACTTGCTCAGAATTGTCCTCTTGACAATATCTTGGTCAGGTGGAGTATTTTATGAAAAGAGTGGTACCGTAAGGGACCCCCCCCCCCCCCACGCACCCACCCCTACCCCCATCCCCACTTGTCACAATGAGTCATTGTTAGTTAGACCGAGCCTGTTCATCTCCATCTGGTGCACTAGGACCTGACCCTCAATGTCCACAAAGTGCCCAGATGGTGACATACAAGTCAGCTCTGTATTGTCAAAGGGACCCGACCCCTTACCCCACCATGAGTTGTTGTTAGTTAGACTGAGCCTGTCACTAGGACCTCACCCTCAATGCCCACAAGTTGCCCAGATAGTGACATACAAATCAGTACTGTATTGTCAAAGGGCTCTACCCCCCCCCCTCACACACACACACACCCTTAACCCTACCATGAGGCATTGATAGTTAGACTGAGCCTGTTCATCTTCAGTCTGGTGCACTAGGACCTGACTGTCGATGTGCACATGGTGCCAAGATAGTGACAAACAAGTCTGCTCTGTATTGTGAAAGGAATCCACCCATCCCCCCCAGCACCATGGGCCATTGTTACTTAGACTGAGACCGTTCATCTCCATCTGGTGTACTAGGACCTGACCTCAATGTCCACAAGTTGCCCAGATAGTGACATACAAATCAGTACTGTATTGTCAAAGGGCTCTACCCCCCCCCCCTCACACACACACACACCCTTAACCCTACCATGAGGCATTGATAGTTAGACTGAGCCTGTTCATCTTCAGTCTGGTGCACTAGGACCTGACTGTCGATGTGCACATGGTGCCCAGATAGTGACAAACAAGTCTGCTCTGTATTGTGAAAGGAATCCACCCATCCCCCCCCCCCCCCCCAGCACCATGGGTCATTGTTACTTAGACTGAGACCGTTCATCTCCATCTGGTGTACTAGGACCTGACCTCAATGTCCACAAGGTGCCCAGATGGTGACATACAAGTCAGTTCTATATTGTCAAAGGGATCCGACCCCCCCCCCCCCCCCCTTTACCCAACCATGAGTTCTTGTTAGTTAGACTGAGCCTTTCACTAGGACCTGACCGTCAATGTCCACAAGGTGCTCATATAGTGCCATACAAGTCAGGTCTGTATTGTCAAATTGTCAAAGGCTCCATCACCCCCCCCCCCCCACTTAACCATCACCATGAGGCATTGTTTGTTAGACTGAGCCTGTTCACCTTCTGTCTGGTGCACTAGGACCTGACTGTCAATGTCCACAAGGTGCCCAGATAGTGACATACAAGTCAGCTCGGTTTTGTCAAAGGGCTCCATCACCCCCCTTAACCTTCACCATGAGGCATTGTTAGTTAGACTGAGCCTGTTCATCTCCCATCTGGTGCACTAGGACCTGACCGTCAATGTCCACAAGGTTTCCAGATAGTGACATACAAGTCAGCTCTGTATTGTCAAAGGGAACTTTTGAAAGACTTCTTTTAAAAAAGAAACTATTTTGAAGGAATGTTCCATGAGTGACCCTCTGACAATGTTCCATTGAGCATGATAGGGAACAGAAAAAAATTTAACCCATTAAATGACTTCAGTCCCTAAATTGCTAGATTGATTTTGAAATAATTTCACAGAAATGTTCCTTGGGTCATTGTCAGTCAAAATTGCTCAACCCTCCGCTCCACCTTATTTTACCTACCATAAGGATCAGGTGAGTGATCCAGGGACATTATGGCCCTATTTTTTTAAATTGTGTGTTTGCCAACAAATGTAATGTATAAGCTTTGAAATTTTCTCTTTTTTCCACTACCAGGGTGTATGTGATGGTGCTGCTGCCTTAGTATTAGCTAATGAAGCTGCTTGTACGAAACACAATCTAACACCTCTAGCTAGACTTGTGGCTTACGGAATAGCAGGTACATGCAAATTTTTATTAACGCTTGTCCTGCTGAGCCCGAATATGTCTGATCTTTCAAACAATGCAGATCCAGATCAGATGGCTTCTGAAGAAGCCATCTGATCAGGATCTTCATTGTCATTCATTTTATGAATTTATTGCAAAGATTTGCATCAAGACATCTGATTGGTTGATGATCAGTGGTGGGTGTGATATATTTAAATATTCAGCAGGTCAAAGGTTAATAACTTTGAAACTTGATACTACAATGTATTTTGATTTCCATTAGACTTTCTTTATAACATAGCTCAGATTTGCAGTATATTCCTATGTCATTTCAGAGGTCAATGCACCCAAAAACTAAGAAAGATACATCAAACTCATACTGCTTACTTCTTGTGAGGGCAGTGCTGATGCATTTGGCAGCTATCTCTCATTGCTGAAATGCTTAGGACTGAAAGTGCAACATACCTTATTGGATACCTGCACACTTATTGGGTCATGATTTGCCCAGTACATAAATTTTCTGTCCTTGTTTTGACATCATAATCTGAAGTTTAGTGATCTCATGATGCAGCACCTACAGTTTAAAATTGGTTGATTATAGACAGTTATTGAGTGTCTTGTCCACAAAAGTCTAATTAACCCTTATCTTGCTGTTCACGACAACCCCTATCTTTGCAAACAGTGTAGATCCAGATCAGATGGCTTCTAAAGAAGCCATCTGATCAGGATCTACACTGTTTGTCATTCAGTTTATGAATTTGTAGCAATAAATTACATCAAGTAATTTGATTGGTTGATATACCGAAATGGGTGTGGCTAATCTGAATATTCAGCAAGAGAAGGGTTAATATTGAAGTTTGTAGTTAACCTTATTGATAAAACTAAGTCCAGGAAGAGCTAGAGTCATACTGCCAGTATCTGTTCTTGGCATAAGTGTCTACATCTGGTTATACCCCCGCAAACGAAGTTTGAAGGGGGTATATAGGAGTCAGCTTGTCGTCTGTCGTCGTCGGTCCGTTACAAAAAACTTTAACATTGCTCATAACTTCCTTATTCTTTGACCGATTTCTTTAATATTCACACACCACACACCTTCGAAGTTTGAAGGGGGTATATAGGAGTCAGCTTGTCGTCTGTCGTCGTCGGTCCGTTACAAAAAACTTTAACATTGCTCATAACTTCCTTTTTCTTTGACCGATTTCTTTAATATTCACACACCACACACCTTGCCACTAGTACTTAAGATTGATATACACATGCGGGGGTATAATTGGCGCCCGTTAGACGGCAGCTCTAGTTAAAGTATACCCACAAGCTTTCATACTTTATCTGTACCATGATAACCATTTCATACTTTGCATATACTTTTCTGAGGGGTCTGTCTGTATGCTACACTCGTCAATTCGTGATAAAACTCTGTATAATGATGGACTGATAAAATTCTGTATAATGATAGACAAGAATCAGTTCAACAGGCTCTGCTCTTATGGCTGCTCTTGTAGATGAACCACAGTCTATATGTTTAGGATGGACACCATCAACACTACTGAACTGTTACATGTATAATTCTTATTGTTGCTTGCTCAGAATTTTACATTTAGCATGTTTTGATTGTTTGATTTGACGTTTAAGTCCCCACAAACACTGTATAGGTCATTTTAGAGACGTTGTTTCTAATTTTGTGGAACTTTTACCCGAAATTGAGATGAATTGGCCTCTCAAGCCCTGTAGCCCAATGAAATTAAAAAGGTTTATAAGCATGGACGGTCCGACTCGCACCGCTTTGCCTGGGCAGGCTAAGATCCTCTAAGCGGTTTACCAGTACTCATGTGTTGTCGGTTTCAGCACTGCATGGAAACGTGAAGCCGAACATTTGTTATGTTTTTGGTATGACATATATATTAACCCGTTTTGTTATGGATACCCCAAAACGGGTAATTGGCAAACAGCCAGGCCCAAATGAGATGCTGCAAAATACATTGTCTGGTCAGGGCATACAGTCTTTGCAAACATTTTTCAAATAAATTTTTAAGAAAACACAACCTGATACCCCTAAATATTGAAATTGATTCCTGCTATATATGAGGAAAAATTAATTTGTTACAAAATGGGTTATTGAAATGATATGAACCCCATCACAAGAAAACCTGTTTCCAGGGCTTGCAATCAATCAAGACACAAACAAGTATGCTTAGCTACTCATTTATAGAACCATTTTAGATTGAAACAAGAGGTAGTGTATTATCCCAGTAATAAACACTATGGTACATATGAAATTGCATGGATGCACAGACTGATTAAGTAATAAACACTATGGTACATATGAAATTGCATGGATGCACAGACTGATTAAGTAATAAACACTACGGTACTTTCAAATTGCATGGATGCACAGACTGTTAGCTCACCTGAGCCTCCACCTGAGTCGAAGGCTCCGGGGGAGCTATTGTGATCGCTCACCTTCGTCTTCGTCCATCTGTCCATCCGTCTGGCTGTCCACAATTCCTTTAAACGACATCTCATAAACCACCAAACAGATTTTGACCAGACTTGGCAAAAATGATCTTTGGGTGGTCCTCTCTCAAAATTGTTCAAAGAATTTCATTCCATGCAGAGAAAATGAGAAAAAAAAACCTTTACAAATCTTCTTGTCTGAAGCCCCAGGTCTTTGATATTTGGTATGAAGCTTCATCTAGTGGACCTCCACAAAGATTGTTCAAATTATAGCCAACTGGTTTTACATAGGCTTATATTGGGAAATCTTTCAAAAATCTTCTTCTCTGATACTAGAAGGCCCAGGTCTTTGATATTTGGTATGACGTTTCATCTTGAGGACCACTACTAAGATTGTTCAAATTATAGCTATGGGGCCATAAATGCCTCCGTGCTGGGACCCACTGGTTTAACATAGGCTTATAAAGGGAAAACCTTTAAAAGTCTCCTTGTCTGAAACAAGAAGGCCCAGGTCTTTATACCCCCGCAAACGAAGTTTGAAGGGGGTATATAGGAGTCAGCTTGTCGTCTGTCATCGTCGGTCCGTTACAAAAAACTTTAACATTGCTCATAACTTCCTTATTCTTTGACCGATTTCTTTAATATTCACACACCACACACCTTGCCACTAGTACTTAAGATTGATATACACAAACCTGACCTTGACCTTTACGTTGACCTTCCTCAAAGTCAAATACTTGTAAAAATTTGTCTGACAACGCATGCGGGGGTATAATTGGCGCCCGTTAGGCGGCAGCTCTAGTTGATATTTGGTATGAAGCTTTTAAAAGTTTATCTAGTGGACTTCTACCAAGATTGTTCAAATTATAGCCCTGGGGCCAAAAATGCCCCCGCACCAGGGCCCACTGGTTTTACATAGGCTTATATTGGGAAATCCTTTAAAGTCTTCTTGACTGATACCAGAAGGCCTAGGCCTTTGATATTTGGTATGAAGTTTCATCTTGTGGACCTCTCCCAAGATTTTTCAAATTATAGCTCTGGGACCAAAATGCCCCCAGCACCAGGGCCCACTGGTTTTACATAGGCTTATGGAAACTCTTTAAAAATCTCCTTATCTGATACCAGAAGGCCCAGGTCTTTGATATTTGGTATGAAGATTTATCTAGTGAACCTCTACCAAGATTGTTCAAATTATAGCTCTGGGGCCAAAAATGCCCCTGCGCTAGCAGATAATGGAAATTTTAATGTCATTAGTATTACTTTTTCAGGTTTGATTTGAGTTTGATGAAACTTAAAAACCAAATAAGGCATAAAATTACAAAAATGTTTGAAAAACTTGTCGTTATTTCTATTTGAATGCCGAAAACAATTTGCCTTGAGTTTTAATGAGATCTGGGTATAACTTTCTGATAACAAGAACAAGCATGAAATCTCTTGACTTGTTCCAAAATAGACTGGCTCCTGTTTAATTGAATATTCTAATTTAGATACAACTAAGCCTTTTTATAATTTTGTTCGTTATAACGTGAGTTCGAATATATTAGTTTACTAATGAACAAAAAATGAATAGATTATATACAAAAATGACCATAATTGGTATTTTTCTATATAATCTATACTTTTTGTTTGGATACCTCACAGTTGTTTTGCTAACACGGTTCAGGGAATTCACCATTTTTGCATTATTTGCTGGCGCCCAGCTTACACTTTATCAATATTGGAAAAACAGGTAACCAGACCCCCCATGAACTTGAAAGGTCAGAGGGGTCTGGTTACCTGTTTTCCCGACACTGATAATCTTCAGACTAGGAACCAGCAGATAATGCAAATAAGGTGAATAGTGTGGTAAAGAGGTTGTGGTGATGACCAATCTTTTAGTATCATATGCTAACAGACTTTCTCACAATTGTCTCTGTCTTCAGGTTGTGATCCAACTATAATGGGTATAGGCCCAGTACCGGCCAGCAAAGCAGCCCTGAAAGCTGCTGGAATGGAGCTTAAGGATATGGAAATATGTGAGGTAAACAGAGATTTAACCCTTTCATCCCTCCGTTTCTAAAGTGAACTCTTCTGTCTTTGGCCAGCCTCAGTTGCTCAGCCGGATGCACATCTGACTCATGATCAGTAGGAAGGGAGTTCGATACCTACTGTCGAGCAACATTCTTGCATAGAGATTGATCATGAAATCTTTTCAATGGTCATTTTCTTCCTTCTGCTGATTCAAGAAAGGGAATTGTCAGTTTCTGACAAAAGAATGTGCAGTGTATGGGTTAGACACTTATGTATAATCGTTTGTTTGATTTAAGGTTTAACATCGCCATCAACACTGTATTGTCATTTTGGAGAGGTTGCTTCCAATTTTGAGGGACTTTTACCCAATATTGAGCTGAAATGACATCTCAAGCCCTGTTGCCCAATAAAATCAATAGGATTTATAAGCATGGCCCGTCCAACTCTCACCGCTTTGCCTTGGCAGGCACAGGTCCTTTAAGCGGTTACCAGTACTCATGTGCAGTCGGTTTCAGCTCTGTGTGGAAGCATCATGCAGCCCATCCATTTCTTCAAGCCCTGATGGATGGGGGCTGTCACTTATGTATAAGCCTCTCAGGAAACATTTGGTTAGGTAAACTGACCAGTTCCATATAACCTAAATTGTATTAACTGGACTGTTTAATTGGAAACAAACAAACAAAATCTCTTGTCTTCGAATATGAATGTGTCAATCTGTGTTAATAGGTTAAGTAAAAATCACTAATAAGATTGCAAAACAGTGTAGATACAGATGAGATGGCCAATTAGGAGCTGTCCCATCTGGATTTTAGTTGTTTGCAAAGGTATCTGAATGATTCTTCATAGGTGAAAGGGTTAAGGATAACAAATTATGTCCAATTTGCAGAAAAGGATAAAATTGCCATCATATCCCTGTTTGCAGAAAAGAATAAAATTGTCATTGTCATTCCCAGTTTTATCCTTTTCTGCAAAAAGGGACATGATTTGCAATCCTTAATAATATATGATTGTTACATCCAAAGTAAGCTTCTGATTCAAATGTTATCATTTTCGCTTATTATCGCTTTATATCAGATAATTAAATCCATTACAATATCGATGCTAGGGGAATCTGTATTTACCCTTATCTTGCTGTTCACGACAACCCCTCTCTTTGCAAACCGTGTAGATCCAGATCAGATGGCTTCTGAAGAAGCCATCTGATCTGGATCTACACTGTTTGGCATTCAGTGTATGAATTTGTAGCAATAAACTACATCAAGTAATTTGATTGGTGGGTAGACAGAAATGGGAGTGGCTTAAATGAATATTCAGTAAGATAAGGGTTAACAAGGATCTGAAGGAAGTCTCAATACAACTATAAAATGTTTAAATGAAACCTGTGATTATCACATGTTTCAGTTCCCAATTTATGTATATATCTTAAAGGCATTTATTCTTAGACAGTAGGACACACCGTGTGTTCATAATTGTTTTATTGTCCCCGGTGATATACTGTCTATAGCAGATCAAAGGCGGCCTTTAATAGGGCGATTAGTAGCTCCTGTTGAATTCCCTGACTGAGGCAGTCAGCACTGAGGGCTACATAATATTATGTAATGAAATGATAGTCCTCAATAATCAAGAATAAATGCCTTTAAGAAAACTATTAAACCAAAACTTGGAAAATATACATCAGAATATTTTCATTTCTATCTATACACAGGTGAATGAAGCATTTGCACCCCAGTATTTAGCTGTAGAGAAAGAACTAGGCTTAAATCCAGAAATCACCAACATGAATGGAGGTGCTATTGCCCTTGGACACCCTCTTGGGGCATCAGGGGCCAGAATTACTGGACATTTAGCACATGAACTTAGGTAGGTGCCAGCGTAGTGTAAAGTGAAACTTTGAGAACTCAAACATAGATGCTCGATAACTGTGGATAATTCAACCTCGTGCTGGTGTCCCAAGAGAATTCTTCTGAAAACTCTAAACTTACAACTATTTAAGAAAATTTATGCAGTTTTCTTCTGATTTTATCTTATAAAGGTATGTTGTGTATACTCATCAGAATTGCCTCAGTGAGGCATTTTTAATGTGTACACACATTCCTTTACTTTACAGAAGAGTGAAAAGACAAAATATCCACAATAATAAGCCTTTGGCTCAGCGGTTAGAGCACTGGACTATCACCCGAGCGACCCAGGCTCGAATCCCACCATAGGCGGGGATTTTTTCAGGCTATGCTTCTTTCCTTTGCAACGGCTTTCATGTCGAAATTGGGGGCTCGTCCGAGATTGGACTTTTCATGCCAGAATTGGCTTGTGCCGAAGTTGGCATCCTTCACATCATCATAAATGATGACTTCCTTGAAGAGGGGGTGTGTTACCTCCCTTCCATTATCTACCTTGTAGATCATATGTATAGCTTCTAGGTTTATAACCACTCTCTGACAACTGCGTCAGGGAGTCAACTCTTTGGCTCAGCGTTTAGAGCACTGGACTATCACCCGAGTGATCCAGGTTCGAATCCCACCATAGGTGGGGATTTTTTCAGGCTATGCTTCTTTCCTTTGTTACGGCTTTCATGTCGTAAGATAAGCTTCACTTAGTTTACTGCTACCAAGATTGTTCAAATTATAGACCTAGGGCCAAAAATTGCCCCCCCCCCCCACCAACACCCCCCACTGCCAGGATCCACATGTTAATCTCTTAGATCAAGTGAGCGGTATAGGACCATTATGGTCCTATTGTTAAAAAAATCATCCTTTAAATGAGCAATGTCTGGTCAGGCGGGTTGGCATCGTCCAACGTCCAAACAGGTTTGTTTACCTTTGGTTAAAATTTTTTGAAAAGCTTGTTCTTAATATTAGGCTTTTCTTGTTTTTAGATCACTTGAGCACGAAGTGCTCATGGTGAGCTACTGTGATAGATCAATGTCTGTGGTGTGTCATGAGGCGTCATCAATTTGATTTAAATGCTAACTCCTCCTAAACCCTTGAGCCAATTTCAATAAAACTTCAATTTCAATAATATTACTTAGGTGACCCTCCAAAAAAATAGCTAAAATCGTTCCTCTCCGCTGAACGAGATGGCCACCTGAGCTAAAAATAGAAAAATCTGTAAACGACAACTCCTCCTGTACCTTTAGGCCAAGTTCATTTAAACTTTATAGGAATGTTGCTTAGATGACCCTCTACCAAAATAGCTAAAACGGTTCCGCTCCAATGAACAAAATGGCCACCAGAGCTGAAAATAGAAAATCTTTAAAGACAACTCCTCCTTTACCATTGGGCCAAATTAATTAAAATTTCATAGGAATGTTGCTTAGTTGACCCTCTACTAAAATAGCTAAAACGGTTCTGCTCCCATGAGCAAAATGGCCACCATAGCTAAAAATAGAAAAATGCAAATTTACTTCAAATGCAAACTCCTCCTAAACCTTGGGCCAATTTGATTCAAACTTCACAGGAATGTTGCACAGGTGACTCCCTACCAAAAGCTAAAATCGTTCCGCTCTGACAAACAATGGCCGCCAGAGCTAAAATAGAAAAAAATCTTTAAACCACAACTCCTCCTGTATCCTTGGGCAAATTTCATTCAAACTTCATAGGAATATTGCTTAGGTGACCCTCTACCAAAATAGCTGAAATGGTTCTGCTCTGCTCTGATGAGCAAAATTCTGCTCTGATGAGCAAAATGACCGCCATAGCTAAAAATAGAAAAGCATCGTAATTTGCTTCAAAGGGGAACTCCTCCTTAACCCTTGGGCCAATTTGATTTAAACTCCACAGGAATGTTATGTAGGTGACTCCCTCCTAAAATTGCTAAAATGGTTTCGCCCTGACTAACAAGATGGCCACCAGAGCTAAAACTAGAAAAAAATCTTCAAACGACAACTCCTTCTGTACCCTTGGGCCATGGCCCCTGCCCATCAGGGCTTGAAGAAATAAGATGGGCTGTATGATGCTTCCACGCAGAGCTGAAACTGATCACACACAATTACTGGTAAACTGCTTAGAGGATCTGAGCCTGCCCAGGCAAAGCGGTGCCAGTTGGTCCGATTATGCTTATAAACCCATTTGGTTTCATTGGGCAACAGGGATTGAGATGTCATTCCAGCTCAATGACGTTAAACCTCAAATCAAACAAACAAACCCTTGGGCCAATTTCATTCAAACTTCATAGGAATGTTGCTTAGATGACCCTCTACAAAAATAGCTAAAACGATTTTGCTCTGATGAAAGTAGCTAAAAATAGAAATGCATTGTAAATTTGCATCGAACGTGAACTCCTAAACCCTTGGGCCAATTTGATTCATACTTCACAGGAATGTTACTTAGGTGACTCCCTACCAAAATAGCTAAAACCGTTCCACTCTGAAGTACAAGATGGCCACCAGAGCTAAAAATAGGAAAAAATCTTCAAAGGACAACTCCTGTATCCTTCATACGTCATAGGAATGTTTCATAGATGACCCTCTACGAAAATGATCCCCCTTCGATGAACACAATGGCCACCAGAGCTAAAAGTAGAAAAACATCATAAATTTGCTTCCAAGGCGAACTTCTCCTAACCCCTTGAGCCAATTTGATTTGAACTTCACAGGAATGTTGCCCAGGCGACTCCATACCAAAATAGTTAAAATCATTCCTCTCTGATAAACATGATGGCCACCAGAGCTAAAAATAGACAAATCTGCAAACGGCAACTCCACCTGTACCCTTGGGCCAATTTCAATCAAATTTCAAAAGAATGTTGCTTAGATGAACCTCTACCAAAATAGCTAAAACGATCCCACTCGCTCCGATGAACAATATGACCACCAGAGCTAAAAATAGAAAAATATTGTAAATTTGCTTCAAATGCGAACTCTTCCTATACCCTTGGGTCAATTTTATTCAAACTTCATAGGAATGTTGCCTAGGTGACACCCTACCAAAATAGCTAAGATCTTTCCACTCTGATGAACAAGATGGCCACCAGAGCTAAAATAGAATGTACTGGAGACAGTGACATTCAGGTGAGCAAATCAGGGCCCAATGAGCCCTCATGTCTTTATTAGCTCACCTGAGCCGAAGGCTCCACGGGGAGCTATTGTGAATCCTCACCTTCCGTCGTCGTCACCTCGCTGTCCATCTGTCCACAATTCCTTTACAGTCAAACCTGTCTCAAAGACCACCTGTGAACAAAGACCACCTGTCTACAAAGACCACTTCCAATTCCCCCCATCCAGTTATACTATATAATGCACCTGTAAACAGAGACCACCTGTGCACTAGGACCAGAGGACAGTCAAAATCCTTCCCAAATGCATAGTTTTACCCTGAACAAAGACCACTTTGTGCTTTGAATAGCACTGACCAAAGTTTTAATTGGGCAATTAATTGTTTGTGGACATCCTTTAATGAGCCAAATTAATTTTTTTAGTGATTCATTATTAAAACCTGACATAATGTTACCTTTAGGGGATTAAATCAGTGAATCATTCAGGTGTAACTGGGATCATCCAGTACATATCTGCATACATGCTGTGAAGTTAACCTTGCCTTCTAAAGAGGTAGAGCAGTTGATGCAAAACTGACCCTCTGAATAAAGACCACCTGTGGACAAAGACCATATTTCTTCTTTCCCTTGAGTGGTCTTTGTAGACAGGTTAGACTGTATATGACATCTCCTCATAAACCACTGAATAGCTTTTTATCAAACTTGGCAGAAATAATCTATGGGTGGTCCTCTCTCAAAGTTATTCCAAACTTGGCAGAAATAATCTATGGGTGGTCCTCTCTCAAAGTTATTCAAAGAATTCAATGCAGAAATCTGGTTTTCATGGCAATAAAAAGGAGAAAATACGAAAAAAAACCTTTAAAAATCTTCTTTTCTGAAACTAGAAGAAATCTTCTTGTCTGAAACCAGAAGGCCCAAGTTTTTGGCTTCATCTAGTGGACTCCGCCACCGCCCTCGCACCCACTGGTTTTACTTAGGCGTATAATAGGGAAAAACCTTTAAAAATCTTCTGATGTGAAACCAGAAGGCCCAGGTCTTTGATATTTGGTATGAAGCTTCATCTAGTGGACCTCTGCCAAGATTGTTCAAATTATAGCCCTGGGACCAAAAATGCCCCCACAAGGGGGGCCCACGGTTTTTACATAGGCTTATAATAGGGAAAAACCTTTAAAAATCTTCTTGTCTGAAACCAGAAGACCCAGGTCTTTGATTTTTGGCATGAAACTTCATCTTGTGGACCTTTACCAAGATTGTTCAAATTATAGCTCCGGTGTCAAAAATACTGGTTTTACATAGGCTTATATAGGTAAAACCTTTCATAATCTTCTTGTGTGAAACCCGAAGGCCCAGGTCTTTGATATATGGTATGAAGCTTCATCTTATGGACCTCGACCAAGATTGTTCAAATTATAGCCCTGGGGCCGAGAATAGCCCAGCCCCAGTGCCAACATGTTTCACATAGGTTTATATAGAGAAAATCTTTAAAAATCTTCTTGTCTGAAACCAGAAGGCCCAAGGGGTTTGGTATTTGGTATGAATCTTCATGTTATGGACCTCTACCAAGATTGTTCAACTTATATATCCCTCGGGCCAAAACAGGCACTGTTCCGGGTTTTGCATAGGCAAACACAGGGAATACCTTTAAAAATATTCTTCTCTGTAACCAAAAGGGCTACCGGTAGATCTTGGATATTTGGTCTGAAGCTTAATCGAGTGGACTTTTTCCAAGATTGTTCAATTTATAGCCTAGGGGCCAAAAATGGTTAAGATTTTTTTTATCTGAAACCAGAAGGCCCAGGCATATGCTATTTGATTTTAAGCTTCCTTTATTGGGCCTATACCTAGATTGAGGCCAAAAATTGCCCCGCCCCGGGACCCACATGCAAATCTCTTAGCTCAGGTGAGCGATATAGGACCATCATGGTCCTCTTGTTTGAATTTTAATTTTGTCTGCTCCTCCTTTCTCTGGGAGATTAAATGGCCCCAAAGAATTGATATGTCATTAAACTACAAGAATCAGTCAGTCTGTCTGGTACATAAGTTTTATCTTTACTTTTCACAGGAGACAGAACAAAACCTATGCTCTGGGATCAGCATGTGTTGGAGGTGGTATGGGAATGACAATTATCTTACAGAGAATGTGAAAGTTATAAAAAATCTTAACCAACCAACCTGTGATCAGACAGACTATAAGTGCTATACCCTGTTTCTGTTCTAAAGAGGATTATTGTTAATAAAATTAATAAATGTTTATTTCAAGAAGAGGAAAATACATGCATACAAAAAATATTTTAGCCAGCTTATGAGAAAAGTGTACTTATTATAGCTCATTAATATTCATGAGCTATTCAAGAATTCTGATTGGTGGAGAGCATGCCACGCGCAGAGCAACAAAAGATCAAGTGCCCCTGTAATATTCCCCTCTGATATCACTGCTCAAAAGTACAAGTGCATTGGTAGAATTAGCTATAATAAAACATGTGTTGCCCTTGTTTGAACCTCTCATGAGCGCAACAGATGTATAATAGGAAACTAGCAGAGTCTTAGGTGAGCCTGCACATAAGACTAGACTTGCCAAGAACTTTGCTGCTTGTGGAAATGCAGTGGTGTTCTTAAGTTATCATCATGCAAGTAATCATGCATCTTGCCGTGTTTGTTGGCTGTGCTTGCTAGAGCCTTTGCTCCTCGACAGTGGTTTAAGTACCTTCTTCTCATGAGGTGGCTTATTTCATCAAGCAAGCGATAATTTTTGTTGCATCACAGGAAAAACTGTTTGTCTCATTGGGTTAGTATGTAACAATATTGGGAAAAATCTTGATTTTGTTACAATTTTGTGTTGCAGATTTTCATAACATGAGCATAGGCAAGACAATGGAATTAGACTTGTGCGATCAGTGGAGACTCGGATCAACCTACAGATCCATGCAGTCTGAGACTTCGCTGATCAAATATTCATTCTGTAGCCCCTAGGTTATCCAAAGAGAGATGATTGACAACTTTTACCAAATTGGGTTCTAAGGTAGCTGAGGCTCGGCTTATCCACAAAATCAGATCAAATATATTGCTGCTCAGGAGTTACCTATGGCCTTAGATTGGTTCAATCACCTTACCAAGAATATTAAAACCTACTATATATTGAGCTACCATGTGCTTGGAGAAACATCTACCCAACCTTACCCAAACAGAATTTGGCTAGAATCTGTAGGCTTAACCAGTATGCCATGGTTATAGAATGGACAATAAAGGCCCATGCACAGATCCATTATTGATCCATTATTTTGTTATGTGCCATTCGACAAGTTAATCCTTTCAAATCTGTAGAGTAGTACAGATACCTATGCAAACAGTTTAGATCCAGATGTGAGCTTTCGTATCAGGACCAACACTGTTTGCGGTTCTGTCAACAGTTTTAACTAAACCCCTTGTTTACAAGTCGAAATTTAAAAAGGGAAATATCTTTTATAGAAACATGGGGTGAAAGGGTTAATGGCTAATTAATTAACACACATTTTGCACTCAGCAATGCAATTTGACAGTCTTGTCAATTTTAAACAGTTTTACTTTCCAACAGATAAGTAATTAAACCCAGCACACAACAAAACCTGTAATAACCCTTATCTTGCTGTTCACGACAACCCCTATCTTTGCAAACAGTGTAGATCCAGATCAGATGGCTTCTGAAGAAGCCATCTGATCAGGATCTACACTGTTTGACATTCAGTTTATGAATTTGTAGGATTAAATTACATCAAGTAATCTGATTGGTTCAAAGTCAGAGATGGGTGTGGCTAAAATGAATATTCAGCAAGAGAAGGGAAAGGTTGGTGCAACTAGCAAAGACTTTGATCAGCCTTCACATCCACCCACTATGTAGCTTATGCTTATATGGATAGCTCAGAGGCTGTACAAGGTTCTTGCTGTTAGTACAAACGTTTTGGATGGATCAGGCTGCAACGATGTGCAGACTGTTCCGCGCCTTTGCTGGTCGCACGTAAGGTTCATGTTATCAGTGAAAAGTCTTTGGATGGATCAGACTGCACAGGTGTACAGGCTGATCTGTGCCTTTGCTAGTTGCACAAGTCTCATTGTAGTTTTTACGATGCACTGGCTCAATTATAATAAAAACAATAACAGTACTTTTATGCACTACAAAAAGCCTCACATATATTCATTTATTTAATAAAATTTAAGGTATATGAATAGATATTTACTTGACAATTATTCTATGAATAGATCATTTACTTTACAATTATTATTACTACCTCAAAACTTAGTCATCTTTTCCTGCTTTCAATATTAAACTGCAACTAAAGGAGAGTGGATACACTTTCAAGGGAGACAACTTCCAAAAAAAAAATATTTATCTTATCAGTAGGGGTCTTCTCATTAAGGAAAGAATTGGCTGCTGAGGGGCAGGGTCTACTCATAACGGAAAGAATTGACTCCTGAGGAGCAGGGGTCTTATCTTAAAGGAAAGAATTGGCTCCAGAGGTCAGAGTGGATCAGTACACAGAAAATTGTACATGAAATTACTAAATTGTCTCCCTTCGAAAAAAAAAATAAGACAATGTCAGTAGTGTTCATTCCCTTTAAATGTGTTAAATATCGGTCAATTTGATTAATTTGTTCAGCTTTGTTCCTGCTTTTTCATTCATCCAGATCTTTCTTTTGTATATTTTATATCAATATGCTGCATCATCATGTATTCTTGCAAAATGGACCAAAATTGTGACAATATTGCAACAAAACATATTAAAATAAATTGATATGCATAATGAGTTTTTGTAAGAATTTTACCTAGATATGTCAAAGCCAGATCATGCAAAACAAGAGTTGTCATCAGACAGCATAGCTCGCCTGGCAGTGTCCTTGTGGTCATAGGCATTGGTGGGGATATTGCAAAATAAACCTTTGGACCTTGATCTATCACCATACCAATTATGAACCAAATTCTTCATATGGTTTGGAAAATACAAGGTCTTTACCATGAAAGTGAGGTCATGGTCCTGGGTAAGGGTATTACTGAATAAAGCATTCAACCTATATCAATCCTCATACCAAATATGAACAAAATCCATCATTTTGTTTGGAAAATATAAGCTCTTAAAAATCTTTCAAATGAAATTTCTAAGTCTGTGACCTTGACCTTGAGTTCATGGGTGTGGGCGCTTGTATTGCCAAATGACGCTTTGGACCTATATCTCAGCATACCAGATATGAAGAAAATCCATAATTTGGTTATGAAAATATAAGCTCATATAAATTGTACCATATAAGTATGTGACCTTGAGGTCATGGGCATGGGTATTGCTGAATAAAACTTTGGACCTATATTTATTATCATATACCAAATATGAAAAAAAAAAAACATTAAAGAAAATGTGGACACCGATTCCAATGCCCACGGTAACGCCAATTCCGGGAGTACTGCAATATCTCTTCCTCGACTTTGCCCAGGCGAACTGAAAAGCTAAAAGAAAACTGTACGTAGATTCATGCAAATACCAGGAATTCCAATACAGTCTTGCTAGAATCTTACTGTTGGTACACATATAAAGTAAATACATGATAAGGGTCTTGAGTGATGGTATGAGCCCTAGACAATTGTATGGGTCCAGCCCCCATTTAAATGGGTCTCTGTGGCCTAGTAGATAAGAGCCAGCTCGAACTCTTAATCATTAGGTATCTCACCGCTGTTGATTCGGGCTTGGCTCAGGTAAAATGTAAGACAACAAGGTGGTTTTTCTCCGGCTTCTCTGGTTTTGCCCACGTCTGATTAACAATTGGCTCGCTATAAGTAAAATAATCTTGAAATAATTAATGGACCTTATTTATAGAGGGTAACACATTTAGTACTGGTACTAATCTTCCATGTGGCCCTCTTTTCCTGGTTAGGAACCAGTACTAAGCAATGTGGATAAAGTTTCTTGCTCAAGGAAACAACACGTGGCGCTTGCTAGGATTGCACCGGCTACCTCTCGATCTCAAATCCGATGCTTTACCACTGCACCACAGTGCTCCACACAGGGCTGTAAAATCAAAACAAAATAAAAAAACGTCCCCATTAAATTGATGTGACAAACTGATATTATATGAACATATATTTAAATTAACTTGCAGATTCAGTTTACACTAATTGGAAGTTTCAGCAAAATACACTAAAGGCAGTAACTTCCAATGTCATGTGCATTTACACATAGCATTCACATTATAGTGTACAATGTTCTAGACATCATCATGCCAAAGTGATGTGGAAAACATGGCCACTTGAACAATATTTCTCAGCATTTTACAATTTGTGAGAAAATCTGCAAATAAACAATTAGGTTTTGCTTTAGAATTTACTTTTAGGTTATTATTCAAAGTTGGAACAACATAAAAGATAAGCATCTTGCTGCAACTTCTGAAAATAAATGTAGCAAAGGCAGTTTGTTCTTCTGGGTTAACAATAGGTTATTTTAGTGTGTAGCCGTGCGGATCATGCATCCCAAAGTAGATCTGATCTGTAAACTGTCACATGACATAGGTCAGTAGAAATATTACCCATTGGCTCGAACTATCTCAAACAAATAGTCGGACTGAGCTGAAACTAAATGAGATGTATTGTGGCAAGTTGAGGCTCAGATTTTAGTTTTTAGCTCACCTGTCAGGTAGTGACAAGGTGAGCTTTTGTGATCACTTTTTGTCCGTCGTGCGTCCGTAAACAATTTCAAATAAGTATATCTATAATACCCAATGGTCAATCTTGATCAAATTTCATGAGAAGCATCATCAGGTAGGGGGAAAGGCTGCATAAGGTTTTTGGGCTGATCAGATTGGAATTCTGGTTGCCATGGCAACATATATCTCCCTTAGACTTACAATGGGAAAAATTGAAATATCTTCTTCTCTGAAACCGCTGGGCCTAGAGCTTAGATATTTAGCTTGTAACAATGTCAAGTGGTCACCTACATAAATCCTGCCAATCATGCCCCTGGGGCCAAATTGGCCACACCCTCGGGCCCCTTAACTCCTATAGACTCATAATGGAAAAACAAGCGTAAAAAATCTTCTTCTCTGAAACCACAGGGCCCAGAGCTTAGATATTTAGCATGTAGCAACGGCAAGTGGTCACCTACATAATTCCTGCCAATCATGCCCCTGGTTTCCAAATGGGCCACGCCCCGGGGCCCCTTCGCTCCCGTAGACTCATAATGGAAAAAAGTTTAAAAAATCTTCTCCTTTGAAACCACAGGGCCCAGAGCTTAGGTATTTTGCATGTAGCAATGGCAAGTGGTCACCTACATAATTCCTGCCAATCATGCCCCTGGGGTCCAAATTGGCCACACCCCGGGGGCCCTTAGCTCCCATAGACTCATAATGGAAAAAAAAAGCTTCAAAAATCTTCTTCTCTGAAACCACAGGGCCCAGAGCTTAGATATTTAGCATGTAGCAACGGCAAGTGGTCACCTACAAAATTCCTGCCAATCATGCCCCTGGGGTCCAAACGGGCCACGCCCCAGGGCCCCTTAGTTCCTATAGACTCCTAATGGAAAAAAGCTCCAAAAAGCTTCTTCTCTGAAACCACAGGGCCTAGAGCTGAGATTTTTTGTATGTAGCAAAGGCAAGTGGTCACCTACAAAATTCCTGCCAATCATGCTCCTGGGGTCCAAATGGGCCACACCCCGGGGCCCCTTAGCTCCCATAGACTCGTAATGGAAAAAAAAAGTTTCAAAAATTTTCTTCTCTGAAACCACAGGGCCCAGAGCTTAGATATTTAGCATGTAGCAACGGCAAGTAGTCACCTAAATAATTCCTGCCAATCATGCCCCTGGGTTTCAAATGGGCCAAGCCCCGGGGCCCCTTCGCTCCCATAGACTCCTAATGAAAAAAAGCTTCTCCTCTGAAACCACAGGGCCCAGAGCTTAGATATTTAGCAGGTAGCAATGGCAAGTGGTCACCTACATAAACCCTGCCAATCCTGCCCCTGGGGTCCAAATGGGCCACGCCCCAGCGGCCCCTTAGCTCCCATAGACTCCTAATGGAAAAAAGCTTCAAAAATCTTCTCCTCTGAATCCACAGGGCCCAGAGCTTAGATATTTAGCAGGTAGCAACGGCAAGTGTTCACCTATATAAATCCTGCCAATCATGCCCCTGGGGTCCAAATGGACCACTCCCCGGGGCCCCTTAGCTCCTATAGACTCTTAATGGAAACAAGATGTGTTTGTGAAACACGAACATGTCCCTGGGCTTGGTCATTTTTCATTCAAAGTTGCTCACAGTTCAAGATTTTTGTTTGTGTGGGAAGCCCTTGACACAATAAACTTACATGCCAAATATGAAAGCTTTATCTTGAATGGTTCAAAAGTTATGAACAATAATATATTTTCTTTAAAGTAGGTCAAGGTCACGGGTAAAAAAAATTTACATGAATGTAAAGCTCTTGTCACAAGGAACCTACATGCCAAATATTAAGGCTCTATCTTAAACGGTTCAAAAGTTATGAACAATTTTATTTTTTTTTTAAGTAGGTCAAAGGTCAAGGTCATGGTCCAAACATTTTGCATGAATGAAAAGCTCTTATCACAGGGATCCTACATGCCAAATATGAAAGCTCTATCCCAAACGGTTTGAAAGTTATGACCAAAAATGTTTTTTTTTTTAAGTAGGTCAAAGGTCAAGGTCACAGGTCAAAATTTTTGCATGAGTGTAAAGCGTTTGTCATAAGGAACCTACATGCTAAATATGAAGGCTGTATCTCAAACGGTTCAAAAGTTATGACCAATATTAACTTTTTCTTTTATGTAGGTCAAAGGTCAAGGTCACAGGTCAAAATTTTTCATGTGAATATATAGCTCTTGTCACAAGGAACCTACATGCAAGATATGAAGGCTCTATCTCAAACTGTTCAAAAGTTATGACCAAAATGTTATTTTTTATTTTAAGTAGGTCAAAGGTCAAGGTCACAGGTCAAATTTTTTTGCATGAATGTAAAGCTTTTATCACAGGGAACATACATGCTAAATATGAAGGCTGTATCTCAAACGGTTCAAAAGTTATGACCAATGTTAACTTTTTCTTTTATGTAGGTCAAAGGTCAAGGTCACAGGTCAAAATTGTTTGCATGAATGTAAAGCTTTTGTCACAAGGAACCTACATGCAAAATATGAAGGCTCTATCTCAAACTGTTCAAAAGTTATGGCCAAAATGTTATTTTTATATTTTAAGTAGGTCAAAGGTCAAGGTCACAGGTCAAAATTTTTTGCATGAATGTAAAGCTTTTGTCACAAGGAACATACATGCTAAATATGAAGGCTGTATCTCCAGTGGTTCAAAAGTTATGACCAATGTTAATTTTTTCTTTTAAGTAGGTCAAAGGTCAAGGTCACAGGTCAAATTTGTTTGCATGAATGTGAAGGTCTTGTCACAAGGAACCTTCAGGCCAAATATGAAAGCTCTATCTCAAACGGTTCAAAAGTTATGGCCAACGTTAAAGTTGTCCACGTACAAACCAACAAACCCACAAACAGACAGGGCAAAAACAATATGTCCCCGCTATCGCTACCGGGGACATAAAAAGGCTTCAAAAATCTTCTTCTCTGAAACCACAGGGCCCAGAGCTTAGATATTTAGCATGTAGCAACGGCAAAAGGTCACCTACATATTTCCTGATAATCATGCCCCTTGGGTCCAAATGGGCTGTGGCCCGGGGCCCATTAGCTCCCATAGACTCATTATAGATAAAGCTTCAAAATTTTTCTCTGAAACCACAGGGCCCAGAGCTCTGATATTTAGCGTGTAGCAACGGCAAGTGGTTATCTACATAAATCCTGCCAATCATGCCCCTGGGGTCCAAATGGGACACGCCCTGGGGCCCCTTAGCTCCCATAGACTCCTAATGGAAAAAAAAGTTTCAAAATCTTCTTCTCTGAAACCACAGAGCCAAGAGCTTAGATATTTAGCAGGTAGCAACGGCAAGTGGTCACCTACATAAATCCTGCCAATCATACCCCTGGGGTCCAAATGGGCCACGCCCATGGGCCCCTTAGCTCCCATTGACTCTTAATGGAAAAATGCTTAAGAAATCTTCTTCTCTGAAACCACAGGGCCAGAGCTTAAATATTTAGCAGGTAGCAACAACAAGTGGTCACCTACATTAATCCTGCCAATCATGCCTCTAGGGTCCAAATGGGTCACGCCCCAGGGCCCCTTAGCTCCCATAGACTCCAAATGGAAAAGAGCTTCAAAAATCTTCTCCTCTGAAACCACAGAGCTCAGAGCTTAGATATTTAGCATGTAGGAAGGGCAAGTGGTCACCTACATAAATCCTGCCAATCATGCCCCTGGGGTCAAAATGGGCCACCCCCGGGGCCCCTTAACTCCCATAGACTCTTAATGGAAAAAAAGCTTCAAAAATCTTTTTCGCTGAAACCACAGGGCCCAGAGCTTAGATATTTAGCATGTAGCAACGGTAAGTGGTCACCATAAATCCTGCCAATCATGCCCCTGGGGTCCAAATGGGCCACGCCCCGGGGCCCCTTAGCTCCCATAGACTCCTAATGGAAAAAAGCTTCAAAAATCTTCTTCTCTGAAACCACAGGGCCAAGGTCACCTACATAAATCCTGCCAATCATGCCCCTTTGGCCAGAATTGGCCACACCCATGGCCCATTAGCTACCATGGATGGACTTAAAAAGGGAAAAAAACTTAAAATGGAAAAAAAAAAAAACTTGAAAAATATTCTTCTGTGAAACCATAAGTTCCAGAGCTTAGGTATTTAGCATGTAGCAACATGGAGTTGTTGCCTACATGAATCCTGCCTTAGTCTTGCCCCTGGGTTTCAAATTGGCCAAATCCTGTGGCTTCTTAACTACAATAAACTTATAATGGAAAAAAAAGAGCTGAGATATTTAGTATGTAGCAAAGGCAAGTGGTCACCTACAAAATTCCTGCCAATCATGCTCCTGGGGTCCAAATGGGCCACACCCCTGGGCCCCTTAGCTCCCATAGACTCATAATGGAAAAAAAAAGTTTCAAAAATCTTCTTCTCTGAAACCACAGGGCCCAGAGCTTAGATAATTAGCATGTAGCAACGGCAAGTGGTCACCTTAATAATTCCTGCCAGTCATGCCCCTGGGTTTCAAATGGGCCAAGCCCGGGGGCCCCTTAGCTCCCATAGATTCCTGATGAAACAAGAGGGCCCAATGGCCCTATATCGCTCACCTGTGTACCAGAAAATCATTAGTGTAGGAGACCACTTGACATTGCTACATACTAAATATCTAAGCTCAGGCAAAGCGGTGTCCATGCGTATAAACCCTATTGGTTTCATTGGGCGACAGGGCTTGAGATGTAATTTCATCTCAATGTCGGGTAAAAAGTCCCACAAAATTGGAAGATACATCTCCAAAATGACCTATACAGTGTTGACAGGGATGTAAAACCTCAAGTCAAACAAAATCTGTGCCTTATGGTTTTGGAAAAGAAGATTTTTTTTAAGTTTTTTTTCCAGTATAAGTCTATAGAAGCTAATGAGCCCTGGGGCTTGGCCAATTTTGAACCAAAGGGCATGGTTGGCAGGATTTATGTAGGTGACCATTTTGTGTTGCTATATACTAAATATCTAAGGTCTGTATTTCATGGTTTCAAAGAAGATGTTTGAAGCTTTTTTCCATTATAAGTTTGTTTGAGTTAAGGGGCCACAGGATTTGGCCAATTTGGACTAAATATTTAAGTTCTGTGCTTCACAGTTTCTGAGAAGAAGATTTTTTAAGCTTTCTTCCATTTAGAGTCTATGGGAGCTAAGGGGTTCGGGGCATGGCGCATTTGGACCCCAGGGGCATGATTAGCAGGAAATATGTAGGTGATCACTTGCCGTTGCTACATGCTAAATATCTAAGCTCTGGGCCCTATGGTTTCAGAGAAGAAGATTTTTGAGGCTTTTCTCCATTTTGAGTCTATGGGAGCTAAGGGGGTCCCAGGGTGTGGCCCATTTGGACCAGAGGGGCATGATTGGCAGGATTTATGCAGGTGACCACTTGTCATTGCCACATGCTAAATATCTAAGCTCTGGGCCCTGTGGTTTCAGAGAAGAAGATTTTTGAAGCTTTTTTCCATTATGAGTCTAGGGGAGCTAAGGGGCCCCGGGGCGTGGCCCATTTGGACCCCATGGGCATGATTGGCAGGATTTATGTAGGTGACCACTTGCCATTACCACATGCTAATTTTCTAAGCTCTGGGCCCTGTGGTTTCAGAGATAAAGATTTTTGAAGCATTTTTTCCATTATGAGTCTATAGGAGCTAAGGGGCCCCGGGGCGTGGCTCGTTTTGACCACAGGGGCATGATTGGCAGGAATTATGTAGGTGACCACTTGCTGTTGCTACATGCTAAATATCTAAGCTCTGGGCACTGTGGTTTCAGAGAAGAAGATTTTTGAAGCTTTTTTTTCCATTATGAGTCTATGGGAGCGAAGGGGCCCCGGGGCGTGGCCCTTTTTGAACCCAGGGGCATGATTGGCAGGAATTATGTAGGTGACCACTTGCTATTGCTACATGCTAAATATCTAAGCACCTAAGCTTTTTCTATTATGAGTCAATGGGAGCTAAGGGACCCACGGGCGTGGCCAATTTGGACCCAAGGAGCATGATTGGCAGGAATTATGTAGGTGACCACTTGCCGTTGCTACATGCTAATTACCTAAGCTCTGGGCCCTGCGGTTTCAGAGGAGAAGATTTTTGAAGCTTTTTTCCATTTTGAGTCTATGGGAGCGAAGGGGCCCGGGGGCGTGGCCCATTTGGAACCCAGGCAGGAATTATGTAGGTGACCACTTGCCGTTGCTACGTGCTAAATATTTAAGGTCTGGGCCCTGTGATTTCAGAGAAGATTTTTGAAGCTTTTTTCCATTATGAGTCTACAGGAGCTAAGGGGCCCAAAGGCGTGGCCTGTTTGGACCCCAGGAGCATGATTGGCAGGAATTATGTAGGTGACCACTTGCCGTTGCTACATGCTAAATTTCTAAGCTCTGGACTCTGTGGTTTCAGAGAAGAAGATTTTTGAAGCTTTTTTTTTTCATTAGGAGTCTCTAGGTGCTAAGGGGCCCCGGGTTGTGGCCCATTTGGAACCAAGGGGCATGATTGGCAGGAATTATGTTGGTGACCACTTGCCGTTGCTACATGCTAAATATCTAAGCTCTGGGCCCTGTGGTTTCAGAGAAGAAGATTTTTGAATTTTTTTTCCATTATGAGTATATAGGAGCTAAGGGGCCCAGGGGTGTGGCCAATTTCGACCCCAGGGGCATGATTAGCAGGAATTATATAGGTTACCACTTGCCATTGCTTCATGCTAAATATCTAAGCTCTGGGCCCTGTGGTTTCAGAGAAGAAGATTTTTGAAGTTTTTTTTTTCCATTATTAGCTCGTCTGTTTTTTGAAAAAAAAACTTTCGAGCTATTGTCATCACTCCGGCGTCTGCGTAGTCGTCCTGCGTCGTCCTGCGTCGTTCCAAAAAACTTAACCTTGGCTATAACTTAAAAAGTATTAGACCTAGCCTCATGAAACTTCATACACACACTCATCATCACAAGAGCTACATTTTTACCAAGGACCATAACAACATTGTTGATTTTGGCTGAATTATCTCCCCTTTTCCAATTTTTTTCTGAAACACATTTTTTGCTCTCATTTTAATACTATTCACAACAGAGCCTTCAAACTTCACATGAATGTTCCTTGGGACAAGACCTTTTCAGTGATACCACACTTTTTGATCTGTGACCTTGACCTTTGAACTTTGACCTATTTTTCGAAAATTTAACCGAAAACCTTAACCTTGACCATATTTCCAAAAGTATTTGGCCTACCTTCATGAAACTTCATACACATACTCACCATCACAAGAGCTACATTCCCTACAAGTTTTATAACTCCATCTTGCAATTTGATTGAATTATCTCCCCTTTTCTCTCCGTTTTTTTTAAATTGTTTTTGTCTCTATTTCAATACTATTCACAACAGAGCCTTCCAACTTCACATGAATGTTCCTTGGGACAAGACCTTTTCAGTCATACCACGCTTTTTGACCTGTGACCTTGACCTTTGAACTTTGATCTATTTTTCGAAAAATTAACCAAAAAACTTAACCTTGACCATATTTCCAAAAGTATTTGGCCTACCTTCATGAAACTTCATACACATACTCACCATCACAAGAGCTACATTCCCTACAAGTTTTATAACTCCATCTTGCAATTTGATTTGACTTAGAACTTTTGTTTTCTAAAAGAAACTGCAGACGAGCGTTGGCACCCGCTTGCGGTGCTCTTGTGAGTCTATGGGAGCGAAGGGGCCCCGGGGCATGGACAATTTGGAACCCAGGGGCATGATTGGCAGGAATTATGTAGGTGACCACTTGCCCTTCCTACATGCTAAATATCTAAGCTCTGGGCCCTGTGGTTTCAGAGAAGAAAATTTTTGAACTTTTTTTTTCCATTATGAGTATATAGGAGCTTAGGGGCCCAGGGGTGTGGCCAATTTCGACCCCAGGGGCATGATTGGCAGGAATTATATAGGTTACCACTTGCCATTGCTTCATGCTAAATATCTAAGCTCTGGGCCCTGTGGTTTCAGAGAAGAAGATTTTTGAAGTTTTTTTTTTTCCATTATGAGTCTATGGGAGCGAAGGGGCCCCGGGGCGTGGACCATTTGGAACCCAGGGGCATGATTGGCAGGAATTATGTAGGTGACCACTTGCCCTTCCTACATGCTAAATATCTAAGCTCTGGGCCCTGTGGTTTCAGAGAAGATTTTTGAACTTTTTTTTTCATTATGAGTATATAGGAGCTAAGGGGCCCAGGGGTGTGGCCAATTTCGACCCCAGGGGCATGATTGGCAGGAATTATATAGGTTACCACTTGCCATTGCTTCATGCTAAATATCTAAGCTCTGGGCCCTGTGGTTTCAGAGAAGAAGATTTTGGAAGTTTTTTTTCCATTATGAGTCTATGGGAGCGAAGGGGCCCCGGGGCGTGAACCATTTGGAACCCAGGGGCATGATTGGCAGGAATTATGTAGTTGACCACTTGCCCTTCCTACATGCTAAATATCTAAGCTCTGGGCCCTATGGTTTCAGAGTAGAAGATTTTTGAAGCTTTTTTCCATTATGAGTCGGTAGGAGCTAATGGGCACCGGGGCGTGGTCCGTTTGGACACCAGGGGCATGATTGGCAGGAATTATGTAGGTGACCACTTGCTGTTACTACATGCTAAATATATAAGCTCTGGGCCCTGTGGTTTCAGAGAAGAAGATTTTTGAAGCTTTTTTCCATTATGAGTCTATGGGAGCGAAGGGGCCCTGGGGCGTGGCCCATTTGGAACCCAGGGGCATGATTGGCAGGAATTATGTAGGTGACTTCCTGCCATTGCTACATGCTAAATATATAAGCTCTGGGCCTTGTGGTTTCAGAGAAGAAGATTTTTGAAGCTTTTTTTCCATTATGAGTCTATGGGAGCGAAGGGGCCCCGGGGCGTGGCCCTTTTTGAACCAAGGGGCATGATTGGCAGGAATTATGTAGGTGACCACTTGCTATTGCTACATGCTAAATATCTAAGCACTGGGCCCTGTGGTTTCAGAGAAGAAGATTTTTTAAGCTTTTTTTTCCAATATTAGTCTATGGGAGCGAAGGGGCCCTAGGGCGTGGCCCATTTGGCACCGAGGGGCATGATTGGCAGGAATTATGTAGTTGACCACTTGCCCTTGCTACATGCTTAATATCTAAGCTCTGGGCCCTGTGGTTTCAGAGAAGAAGATTTTAAAATGTTTTCCCATTATAAGTCTATGGGAGCTATATGTTGCCATGGCAACCAGAATTCCAATCTGATCAGCCCAAAAACCTTATGCAGCCTTTCCCCCTACCTGATGATGATTCACATGTAATTTGATCAAGATTGGCCATGGGGTATCGGAGATATACTTATTTGAAATTGTTTACGGACGCACGCACGCACGGACGCACGCACGACGGCCGACGGACAAAAAGTGATCCCCAAAGCTCACCTCGTCACTACGTGACAGGTGAGCTAAAAAACCTTCAATAATCTTCTTCTCTGAAACCACAGGGCCAGGAGCTTAGATATTTAGCAGGTAGCAACGGCAAGTGGTCACCTACATAAATCCTGCCAATCATGCCCCTGGTGTCCAAATGGACCACGCCCCGGGGCCCCTTAGCTCCCATAGACTCCTAATGGAAAAAAGCTTCAAAAATCTTCTTCTTTGAAAACACAGGGCCCAGAGCTTAGATATTTAGCAGGTAGCAACGCCAAGTGGTCACCTACATAAATCCTAGCCAATCATGCCCCTGGGGTCCAAATGGGCCCCGCCTCTGGGCCTCTTAGCTCCCATAGACTCCTAATGGAAAAAAGCTTCAAAAATCTTCTCCTCTGAATCCACAGGGCCCAGAGCTTAGATATTTAGCAGGTAGCAACGGCAAGTGTTCACCTATATAAATTCTGCCAATCATGCCCCTGGGGTCCAAATGGGCCACCCCCCGGGGCCCCTTAGCTCCCATAGACTCTTAATGGAAAAAAGGCTTCAAAAATCTTCTTCTCTGAAACCACAGGGCCCGGAGCTTAGATATTTAGCATGTAGCAACGGCAAAAGGTCACCTACACATTTCCTGATAATCATGCCCAGTGGGTCCAAATGGGCTATGGCCCGGGGCCCATAAGCTCCCATAGACTCATAATAGATAAAGCTTCAAAAATCTTCTTCTCTGAAACCACAGGGCCCAGAGCTCTGATATTTAGTATGTAGCAACGGCAAGTGGTTATCTTCATAAGTCCTGCCAATCATGACCCTGGGGTCGAAATGGGACACGCCCTGGGGCCCCTTAGCTCCCATAGACTCCTAATGGAAAAAAAAAAGCTTCAAAAATCTTCTTCTCTGAAACCACAGGGCCAAGAGCTTAGATATTTAGCAGGTAGCAACGGCAAGTGGTCACCTACATAAATCCTGCCAATCATGCCCCTTGGGTCCAAATGGGCCACGCCCTGGGGCCCCTTAGCTCCCATTGACTCTTAATGGAAAAAAGCTTAAAAAATCTTCTTCTCTGAAACCACAGGGCCCAGAGCTTAAATATTTAGCATGTAACAACAGCAAATGGTCACCTACATAAATCCTGCCAATCATGCCTCTAGGGTTCAAATGGGTCACGCCCCGGGGCCCCTTAGCTCCTATAGACTCCTAATGGAAAAAAGCTTCAAAAATCTTCTCCTCTGAAACCACAGGGCCCAGAGCTTAGATATTTAGCAGGTAGCAATGGCAAGTGGTCACCTACATAAATCCTGCCAATCATGACCCTGGGGTCCAAATGGGCCACGCCCTGGGGCCCCTTAGCTCCCATTGACTCTTAATGGAAAAAAGCTTAAAAAATCTTCTTCTCTGAAACCACAGGGCCCAGAGCTTAAATATTTAGCATGTAGCAACAGCAAGTGGTCACCTACATAAATCCTGCCAATCATGCCTCTAGGGTTCAAATGGGTCAAGCCCCGGGGGGCCCCTTAGCTCCCATAGACTCCTAATGGAAAAAAGCTTCAAAAATCTTCTCCTCTGAAACCACAGGGCCCAGAGCTTAGATATTTAGCAGGGAGCAATGGCAAGTGGTCACCTACATAAATCCTGCCAATCATGCCCCTGGGGTCCAAATGGACCACCCCCCGGGGCCCCTTAGCTCCCATAGACTCTTAATGGAAAAAAAGTTTCAAAAATCTTTTTCGCTGAAACCACAAGGCCCAGAGCTTAGATATTTAGCATGTAGCAACAGTAAGTGGTCACCTACATAAATCCTGCAAATCATGCCTCTGGGGTCCAAATGGGCCACGCCCCGGGCCCCCTTAGCTCCCATAGACTCCTAATGGAAAAAAGCTTCAAAAATCTTCTTCTCTGAAACCACAGGGCCAAGGTCACCTACATAAATCCTGCCAATCATGCCCCTTTGGCCAGAATTGGCCACACCCATGGCCCATTAGCTACCATGGATTGACTTAAAATTGAAAAAAAAAGCTTAAAATGGAAAAAAAAAACTTGAAAAATATTCTTCTGTGAAACCATAAGGCCCAGAGCTTAGGTATTTAGCATGTAGCAACATGGAGTTGTTGCCTACATGAATCCTGCCTGAGTCTTGCCCCTGGGTTTCAAATTGGCCAAATCCTGTGGCTTCTTAACTCCAAAAAACTTATAATGGAAAAAAAAAAGCTTTAAAAATCTTATTCTCTGAAACCATGAAGTACGGACCTTAGATATTTAGTATATAGCAACATCAAATGGTCGCCTGCATAAATCCTGCCAACCATGCCCTTTGGGTCAAAATTGACCTATGGACTTATACTGGAAAAAAATAAAAAATCTTCTTCTCCAAAGCCATTAGTCCAGACCTCAGATATTTAGTATGTAGCAATGTCAAGTGGTCTCCTACACTTATGATTTTCTGGTTCACAGGTGAGCGCTATAGGGCCATGGGCCCTCTTGTTTTTTTTGCTGTCCACATACCTGCAGGAGTTGATCAAATGTGTGGACGACAGCAAATTCATTTTTGAAGTAATCTTCATTAAACTTCCAGGTAATGAGGGCAGCATAAAAAACTTGGACAAGTTCAGTTTGAGGGCAGACCTCCTTATCTGCAAGTTTGATGAAGATTACATCAAAAATGAATTTGCTGTCGTCCACACATTTTCCCAATTCTATGTACATGGAGACTAAAGGGCAAGTTACTGGGAATACTCTTATCTGCCCTCAGATTGAACTTGTCAATGTTTTTTATGCTGCCCTCATTACCTGCAAGTCCGAATAACATTCCATCAAAAATCGAATCACTGTCATTCCGGACAGCATTTTCCGAGATATTGCAGACCCTCAAGGGCTGGTTATTCATAATGCCAGTAGTCGAAACTGGGCCAAAACCAATCTTGTTTGAGATTTTATGCCTTTCCTTATAACTGTAAGTTTGACGAAGAATTAATTCTCTGTGGCAAATGGGTGCGTAAACTTATTGGAACGGACCTGATTACCGGAAGGGACCAGTTTCAACCTTGTTTCCACCTTTTTTTTAGGATAGTTAAAAAAAATACTATTTTCGTCTTTTACCACATTCTGCATGCCCCTATTCATAAATAAATTTGTCAAATGTGGGATCTACAGGCCTCCGTGGCCTAGTGGATAAGAGCACTGACTCTTAGTCATTAGGTCTCTCACCGCCGTAGGTGCGAGCCTCGCTCGGGCCATGTGTCAGACGCCAAGTTCTGCAACGGAAGGTCACGTGGTTTTTCTCCGGGTACTCCGGTTCCCACCTCTGATTAACGATCGGCTCGATATGAGTGAAATAATCTTGAAAGGGCCGTAAAACCCAAAACCAAACAAATGTGGGATCTGGGTCAGTGCACAATAATCTCACACAGTGGGCCAGAGCCACCACAATCACTCCCTAGTGGTGTTATGGAGCAGAACTGAGTAAAACACACACACACAACATTACAAATATTAATCCAAATGGTTATTTCCAGAACCAGAAAGTATGGCACTCCAATACATACAGATATATTAGGGCATAGAATTCTGTCTTTTATATATCTAACCAATTTGCAAATCCATTTATTAAACATTCTTTCGCTATTTTAATGTCAAATAAACCTACCCTTCACTGCAATCAAAGCCTTTTAACCAGACGCAGGTCTGGGTCAGTCTGACAAAAAAATCTAGCAAGAAATGCCACTGGCATGACCCATTTCCATAGATGCTTCATGTGACCTCCCTTGTGACGAGTCCTGATTGGTCGCTGAGATCACATGACTTATCAGACCAATGAGCAGACGATACAGGTCACGTGACCCCGGCGTTCGCGCCAATCATGGAGAAAAAGCTCATATTTCAATCAGACTTTGTCGTGGTCGACAGCATCTGACAAGAGGATAAAAACGGATAAGTGTTTTATTCTTTTTTGATTTTACATTTACTTTTGCTAGTTTCCACAACATAACTAGGCTTTTTATGTCCCCGGTAGCGATAGCGGGGACATATTGTTTTTGCCCTGTCTGTTTGTTGGTTTGTTGGTTTGTACGTGGACAACTTTAACGTTGGCCATAACTTTTGAACCGTTGGAGATAGAGCTTTCATATTTGGCCTGAAGGTTCCTTGTGACAAGACCTTCACATTCATGCAAAAAAATTTGACCTGTGACCTTGACCTTTGACCTACTTAAAAGAAAAAAATAACATTGGTCATAACTTTTGAACCACTTGAGATACAGCCTTTATATTTAGCATGTATGTTCCTTGTGACAAAAGCTTTTCATTCATGCAAAAAAATTTGACCTGTGACCGTGACCTTGACCTACTTAAAATAAAAAAATAACATTTTGGTCATAACTTTTGATCGGTTTGAGATAGAGCCTTCATATTTTGCATGTAGGTTCCTTGTGACAAGACCTTCACATTCATGCAAAAACATTTGACCCGTGACCTTGACCTTTGACCTACTTAAAAGAAAAAAATAACATTGGTCATAACTTTGGAACCACTTGAGATACAGCTTTCATATTTAGCATATATGTTCCTTGTGATTGTGACAAAAGCTTTACACTCATGCAAAAAAATTTGACCTGTGACCTTGACCTTTGACATACTTAAAATAAAAAATAACATTTTGGTCATAACTTTTGAACGGTTTGAGATAGAGCCTTCATATTTTGCATGTAGGTTCCTTATGACAAGAGCTTTACATTCACACAAAAAATTTTGACCTGTGACCTTGACCTTTGACCTACATAAAAGAAAAAGTTAACATTGGTCATAACTTTTCAACCGTTTGAGATACAGCCTTCATATTTAGCATGTATGTTCCTTGTGACAAAAGCTTTGCATTCATGCAAAGAATTTTGACCTGTGACCTTGACCTTTGACCTACTTAAAATAGAAAATACCATTTTTGTCATAACTTTTGAATGGTTTGAGATAGAGCCTTCATATTTTACATGTAGGTTCCTTGTGACAAGAGCTTTACATTCACACAAAAAATTTTGACCTGTGACCTTGACCTTTGACCTTCATTAAGAAAAAGTTAACATTGGTCATAACTTTTGAACCGTTTGAGATACAGCCTTCATATTTAGCATGTAGGTTCCTTGTGACAGACTCTTTACAGTCATGCAAAAATTTTGACATGTGACCTTGACCTACTTAAAAAAATAAACATTTTTTTGTCATAACTTTCGAACCGTTTGGGATAGAGCTTTCATATTTGGCATGTAGGTTCCCTGTGATAAGAGCTTTTGATTCATGCAAAATGTTTGGCCTATGACCTTGACCTTTGACCTGCTTAAAAGAAAAAATAAAATTGTTCATAACTTTTGAACCGTTTAAGATAGAGCCTTAATATTTGGCATGTAGGTTCCTTGTGACAAGAGCTTTACATTCATGCATTTTTTTTTTTACCCGTGACCTTGACCTACTTTAAAGAAAAAAAATATTATTGTTCATAACTTTTGAACCGTTTAAGATAGAGCTTTCATATTTGACATGTAAGTTTCTTGTGTCAAGGGCTTCCCACACAAACAAAAATCTTGAACTGTGAGCAATTTTGAATAAAAAATAACCATGCCCGGGGACATGTTCGTGTTTCACAAACACATCTTGTTAAAGCTTATTTTTTTCCGAAATTCTTTTCCTTGTTGAATTTATTTTGTTGTTTTTTTTCTGCCGACTTGTGCATTTGTCAACCATTTTGGATTGTCACTTGGAAGTTTTGTTTATCATTTGGCCAGCCATTCCTTGCTTTTGATAACCATCCCACTTCCTTCTACGTGCTATACCATGGTATGCACATGTATTATTCCTTGTGAATATTCTAAATCCTTTTCAAATAAAAGTCGGCGTTTGTGGAAACTGAAATTGCCAGAAACAGGACTTGTTTTGTGCGTGTTCCTTATCCACTTCCGGTTAGGGAAGAGGATGTTTTTATTGTTGAATGGAACTTCTCAGCCTTATTCTAGTTTTTGAACATGTGCAGGACCGGTCCTCGTCTGTCACATATAAGCCCTATGAAGCAGATGGATAATATTCAGGTTCCTTTGGGACCTTTTGAAGTATTTTCCGAGTAAAATCCATCCAATTCGTGTGGTCACAATTGCTGAATCAAGATAAACCAGTCCATGTCCCCACCTCCCACTTGGGCCTGGGTTGACTAGGATAGGTTTGTCGATTGCCCCGAGAGGTCCTGCTTAAAATCGCGGGACTTCCGGGGTGCAGGGAACCTATGCCCGAATTTCTGCCGAATCCATGTTACGTACGAATTTCGGTTACGCCTCCTATCCTGGTTTTTATCCGGTTGCCTCTCTGGACCCTCGGTACAAGGGTTACCTTGGGCCTATGCTTCCTGGCTCTTATGGTATTTTTTTACCCCGCCACACGATAGTGGCGGGGTATTATGTTATACCCTCCGGTGTCCGTCCGTATGTCTGTCTGTCCCTCGGTCCGTCTGCACTTCGTTTCCGATCGATAACTTGAGTATTTTTTCACGGATTTTGTTCAAATTTAGCATACATATTGGTATCGGGGATGAGTGGTTTGGGATTATTAATGGGCAAAATCCGTTAATTTTTAGCAGAGTTATTGCCCTTTTCAGTATCTGAAAATGGTTTTTGACCTCTAATTCCCTTACTATATGCAATATCTGGATGAAACTTCACAGATATATAGAGGACTAAACGGTTCATATTGTGGCCAAGGACTGCTACTCTGGCTGTTCCAGTTCTTGAGTTATCTGCCCTTGACGTATTTAAAAAACGCATTTTAGACTGTAAAGTAGAAGTAAAACAAAGATCAGGAATTGATACAATTAACTTACTCCATCCATATTAGACACCAAAGGGAAAGAAATACAAACATTAAGCGACCAGACCATAATGGAAACCCAAAACAAAGGAAGGCCATATGGACAGTTACTTTCCCACAAAATGTTCGTTTATCATTTACAATATCTTGCTGAAACTTCATAGATATGTAGTAGATGAATTGTTATATACTGTGGCAAAGGAACATGACTCTGGCTTTCCCAGCGATTGAGTTATCTGCCTTTGAAATATCTGAAAAATGGTTTTTGGCCTCTAGTTCCCTTACTATATGGAATATCTCGATGAAACTTCACAGATATATAGAGGACTTAATGGTTCATATCGTGGCCAAGGACCGCTACTCTGGCTATACCAGTTCTTGAGTTATCTGCCCTTGAAGTATTTAAAATGCATTTTAGACTGTAGTTCCTTTATTATTTACAATATCTTGCTGAAACTTCATAGATATGTAGTAGATTAAATGTTACATACTGTGGCAAAGGAACATGACTCTGGCTTTCCCAGCAATTGAGTTATCTGCCCTTGAAATATATAAAAAAGGGATTTTGGCCTATAGTTCATTAATATATGGATAAAACTTCTACACCCTCTGCTGTCTGTCTGTCTGTCCATCCATTTGTATGTCTGTCCATCTGTCTGTCTGTCCCTTTTTGGTATCTGAAAAATAGTTTTGGCCTCTAGTTCCCTTACTATATGAAATATTTGGATTAAACTTTACAGATATATAGAGTACTAAAGGGTACATATTGTGACCAAGGACCATATAGAGGAGTAAAGGGTACATATTGTGGCCAAGGACCACTTCTCTGGCTGTTCCAGTTCTTTAGTTATTTGCCCTTGATGTATTAAAAATCGATTTTAGACTCTAGTTCCTTTATTATTTGCAATATCTTGCTGAAATTTCATAGATGTACAGCAGACTAAACATTACATATTGTGGCAAAGGTACATGACTCTGGCTGTCCCTGCCCTTGATAAGTCTGAAAAATGGAATTTGTGTCTGTTGGTCAGTGCATACAAAACGGAATTTGTGTCTGTTGGTCAGTGCATACTTAATGGAAATCCATCCAGCCATCTGTGTTTTATTTCCAGTTAATAATTTGAACACTCTTTGCTGAAGCTGCTGCTGTCTAATAGTGAAAAAGGTGAGATAATACATCTACCCATGCTAGAATTAATATGTGGATTTTGTCCCTGTGAGAATGCCAAAAGATCACCCACAAACATCTTAATTTATGATTGGTTGCCATTTATGCTTAATCCTTTTGATTGAAGCCTAATCAACCTCACCCTTGGAATGTGCAGTAAAAGCCTAACCAAATGGATGCCTAAAATAAAGGCCGTTCTAAGTGGTTAACCAGTACTTAGTGCACATACTTCATGCCTGCCCTTCTTGAATCAGCGGAAGGAGTACAATGACCGTAGAAATTACTTCATGATCAGTCTTCACGAAAGAATATAGTCAGACAGGCAGTACATCGAAAAACATGAAATTCTTACATGTACAGTGAAATTCCGCTATTAAGACCACTTTCCAGACTTCTAAAAAGCGGTCTTATTAGCGGGGTGGTCCTAATAATGGAATTGTTGAATAAAATATTGTTGGCAAGACTGATTTAAATTCTTTTTTATGGGCATGATGCGTTATGTATTGCTTCTTGCTAGAAGATGCATGCATTTAGTAATTTTTTCTATCTTAACTTTGCTGAGGATCAGTTTAACTTTAAAGTTCTATTTTCCTTAATAATTATAGGCAATATAAATCACATTAATGATAACAGTATGAACTTAAAGTTGCTTTATATCACATTCAATTGTTCCAAAATTACCTTCTTAAATATATGAAGAAAGCAGAGCTTCACATTACCAAAATCATTAAAACTCTTTATTCAATTAGCCTTGACAGTGATACACATGACACTTCTTGTTAAAACAACACACAGTTTAGTACAGGTAAACTGCTGTTTTTCACACCTTTGAATGTGAACTATAAAATGGCCCATTACGGACAGCTGTTGTTATGGTGAAGAATCCAGCATAAAGTGGACTGAGAGATACAAATTAACTTGACCTGACCAAAAAGTTGTCTCAATAGCGAACAGTAATGACAGATTTGGTCTTTTGAAAGCGGTCTTAATACTGAATAGCGGGGTGGTCTCTTTACCGGAATAAATTGCAATTAACTACATAGGAAATAATTTGGGACTTGCAAAAAGCGGTCTTAATAGCGGAGTGGTCCTAATATAGGGGTGGTCTTTAAGTGGAATTCTACTGTACCACATAAAGATACATGTTCCACAGCCATTTAAGGTAAATACTTGCCTCAATAATTTTCTAATAATGTCAACTTATTGAGTTGCCTTCCCATCAAATGTCTGAAAAATGGATTTTTACATATGCTTCCTACATCTTCTAACAACTCACATTAAGACATTACACTTGCGGATCATATCTCTGCTATCCCCTTTCTAGTTATTTAGCCTTGATATATTTTCAAATAAGTTACATTGCTTAGCAGTGGTGGGGTATTATGCAGTGTCTGCGGTGCTTTTATTTATTATCATAATCAGTTAAATATTTTCCTTTAAGGGTATTATTCCTCGGGGATTTTTTAATGGGACCCCCCTCCCATCTCCCTTAACACATTGTTAGTCTACGGGGCCTCACTCCTCTCAGACAGGTTAAGGGCTCCCCCCTACATATGCTGGATTAGTGTCCCTTAATGATCGAGGGTCACACACATTTATCGTGACAATTCTACCTGATTCCCCTTTACCCCGGGGTGGTGCGCAGCTTACAGGTTCCTCTTTGGTTAAAAATAGAAGTATAATGGGAAATCAACTCCTCATCGACCTCTCACACTTACTAGATGATGCAAGTTGATCATTTCTAAATGGAATTTTCGTCCTCGATTCGTCAGTTCATTCTCCCTATTCGTGGGCGATGTCCATAGATTTAAAGGACGCTTTCTTGCACTTTCTCATCCACAGGTCATTCCGCAAATACCTTCGTTTTACCTTGGATGGGTTCGTGTATTAGTTCCATTGTCTTACTTATTGCAAGATTATCATTCTGATCTGGCAATATCGTATATTCAATGCACTAGATACAATGAAGGGACAAACACTGGGGAAGATTAACTGGCCCTCAAGTGTTTGCCCCTAGAGTCTGGGCTGGAAGATTAACTGGCCCTCAAGTGTTTGCCCCTAGAGTTTGGGCTTAGATCTTTACCTCAATCTTCAACGATTGAATAACTCACGTCCTCCTTGTTCAACGATTCTGAAAAGGACAGATTTAGATCTAAGTGATTTTGTTAATCTAAGGCCCTAAGAAAGCACAATCAGTTTTGGTCTTCTGAAATTCCTAAACTGGACCCAGATTCAGGCTCTGTAGATATGACGTCCGGGAATTAATGGCATTAATTCCTGTTTCGGCGCTCTAAACAATGGAGTGTCTTACCAGGACGCTTGTTAAGTGGGTTCTCATGGTGACTGTGTTTCTCATTCTGCCCACTCTGTCATCAGACAAGAGCATTCCGACCATAGAGCTGCTAATCTAATGCTCTTGTTTCTTTTCCCGGTCATTTAAACATGCCATGGTTATAGCACTTGTTTTATCTACCACCATGTAGCATGATTAGGCGCAATGCTGCTCTTTATACTTGGTCAGTTTTTACTGAGCATAGTAAGGGAAAACTTAGAGCCGGGCCTCTTGGTTCCAAAACTTTATTCGGACAAGGTCTTCCAAATGTTTTTAGAATCAAGCTTCAAGACCGTCAGCACTTGTCCTTTTTTAAGTTTTCGGAGAACGTATCAAGTTCAGGTACCGCAACCAAGAAACGCTCTTCGACTACTTCCCGTGACAGTTTCAGTGCTGAAAACCCTCGACTAGCAGATCTCAATCAGTTCACAACTACTAATAGATCGTTCTCGGATCGGGTTGCACGGTCCTTTCGTTCCAGAGGTCGGACTTGAACGAAATCTCCCAATAGAGGAAGATCCAAGTCTAAAAAATGACTTTCTTCCTTCCCTTCCTCTTCTCTCAATAGGAGCCAGGCTATTTCAGTTCCATCAAGCCAGGGCTTCTACCACCAAGATATTTGGACTTTATCCATTTTGAGAAAGGGTTACAGGATTCCGTTTGTTCGGGATCCTGCCCTTTCTCAAATGCCAATACTATTTCCGGTAAACAGTATCGGGAAAAAGAATTTTTTATTGGAAGAGGTAAGGGTTCTTCTCCAAAAGAAAGACGTAGAGCCCCTAAAACAAGAGGGCCATGATGGCCCTGGATCGCTCACCTGATCCAAGAGTGACAAGTGGGCCCCAGGGTGGGCCATTATTGACCCCAGGGCTATAATTTAGACAATCTTGATAGGAGTCCACTGGATGAAGTGTCATACCAAATTTCAAAGACCTGGACCTTGTAGTTTAAGAGAAGATGATTTTTAAAGATTTTCCCTATATAAGCCCATGTAAAACCAAAGGGCCCCAGGGCGGGGGCATTTTTGGCCCAAGCACTATAATTTGAACAATTGATAGGGGTCCACTAGATGAAGCTTCATACCAAATATCAAAGACCTGGGCCTTACGGTTTCAGAGAAGAATATTTTTAAAGATTTTCCCTATATAAGCCCATGTAAAACCAAAGGGCCCCGGGGCGGGGGCATTTTTTGCCCCAGGACTATAATTTGAACAATCTTGGTAGGGGTCCAATAGATGAAGCTTCATACCAAATATCAAAGACCTGGGCCTTGTGGTTTCAGAGAAGAAGATTTTTTAAGTTTTCAGTGAAAAAAAAATCAATTTTTGGCTCCTGTGACCTAGATGTGCAATGGACCAGAACCATTTGAAAAAATTTGAAAGGGGACCACCTAAGGATCATTCTTGTGAAGTTAGGTCAAAATCTGATCAGTGGTTTAGGAGGAGATGTTGCTTGAAGAAAAAGTTTACGCACGCACGCATGGACGGACGGACGCACGACGGACGAAAAGTGATACCAAAAGCTCACCTCGTCACTATGTGACAGGTGAGCTAAAAACAGGCTTCTACAGTCGGATCTTTCTGGTAGAGAAGGAAAATGGGAAATCGACTCATCATCACCTCTCACACTTAAACAAGATGATGCGAGTTGATCATTTCAAAATGGAAATTTCGTCCTTGATTTGTCAGGCCATTTCTCCCAATTCGTTGACGATTTCCGTAGATTTAAAGGACGCTTACTTACACATCCCCATCCACAGGTCATCCCGCAAATACCCGCAAATACCTTCGTTTCACCTTGGATGGGTTCGTGTATCAGTTCCGTTGTCTTCCTTTATTGAATTTTCAACAGACTTTTTTCCTGTTCACCAACTTAATAAAATGGAAGCAGCTCACATCAGAGAATTAGGCCCCAATCTCTTGTAGTATTTCGATGATTGGCTTTGTCATCATCTTTCCAGATGCGACCTTTTATCATGCCTTTACCTAACTTGGCAGGTTATTGTGAATCTAGGTCTCATTCTATTTTGGAGAATTCCATCTCAAGATACTTCTCCTTTTCAAACCCTACAACCTCCGTTTTATGCCAGGAGTTTGTTGTACCTTTTAGGAATTCTGAATTTTGCATCAGACCTATTTCCCTGGGCAACTTCACCTTAGACCGCTCCGGTTTTTAGCTACTGTATCACTGGAGACCCATCTGGACTATCAAGAACAATTAATTCCTTTATCACGAGAGTTTTCGAATTGCTCTCTAGTGGTGATGAATCCCACCATTTATCAAATGGGGACTCCTCTTCTAGAGGCTGTTTCCCAGTTTCATTTTGGATGCCAGCCTATCGGGTTGGTTTGCCCACCTCGAGCCTCAGGGGTTAGTTGTTCAGCGTACTTGGGCCGGGAATCGGCAGGGCTATATATATATACATTCTGGAACTTCAGGCCAACTGGGAATCAGTTGCATAATGATTGCTTCGGACTTTTCGACCGTAGTGTCGTTTCTGCGTTAACAGGGTGGGGGTGGGGACTCATTCCTCTTCCTTGTGTGCTTTTACATGGAAGATTCTAACTTGGTGTCATCAGGAAGGTATGGCCTAAAGGAAAATGGGAGATCAACTCATCATCGACCTCTCACACTTAAACAAGATGATGCTAGTCGATCATTTCAAAATGGAAATTTCGTCCTTGATTCCTCAGGTCATTTTTCCCAATTCGTGGGCTATTTCCGTAGAATTAAAGGACAATCCTTGTCGGACACCTCCCGGGCAGATTGAATGTCATTGGGTTCACCCCTCTAGAGCAGATCGCCATCCGTTCTCTACCGGGTGTTTCTCAAATGGGAAGAACCTTCTTTGGTACTGTTTGCAACTTGGTTCGACAATCAACTTCCATTGTTTGTGTCTCCAGTTCCAATTCAGATAAAATGTACAGTAGATTCAATATCTCTAGATTGGGGGAATCTTTTGCATATGCGTTTCCACCATTCAAGTTAGTTCCTCTAGTCCTAGAGAAAATCAAAGCGTCCAATAGCCGAGTCATTCTGATTACGCCTCTATGGCCTCAGAGATCTTGGTTTTCAGTCGTAGTGAGTCTAGTCTCAAGACTTCCAATCTGTCTTCCAGTCGTTCCGGATGTAGTATCTGAAAATGTAGATCAAGCACCCCATTCCAATCCGGGAAGGCTTCGCCTACACAGCTGTATGTTGTCAGGAATCAAATCAGAGGTAAACAAATTTCTGGGTTCGCTTCCTAGTGTATCTCCAAATCTTCAAGGAGCTCCACTCTCAAGTTTTACTCTGGAAGATAGAAAGTATTTTCTAGTTGGTGTAAAGAAAGGAAAATTAATCCAGTCAATCCCTCTTTAGAGGTTTTGGTGGATTTTTAGCTCACCGTCACGTAGTGACGAGGTGAGCTTTTGGGATCACTTTTTGTCCGTCGTCCGTCGTGCGTGCGTGCGTCCGTCCGTGCGTGCGTCCGTAAACAATTTCTTTAAACGACATCTCCTCCTAAACCACTGATCGGATTTTGACCAAACTTCACAGGAATGATCCTTAGGTGGTCCCCTTTCAAAGTTGTTCAAATGGTTCCGGTCCGTTGCACATCTAGGTCACAGGAGCCAAAAATATATTTTTTTCACCAAAAACTTAAAAAATCTTCTTCTCTGAAACCACAAGGCCCAGGTCTTTGATATTTGGTATGAAGCTTCATCTAGTGGACCCCTACCAAGATTGTTCAAATTATAATGCTGGGGCCAAAAATGCCCCCGCCCCGGGGCCCTTTGGTTTTTACATAGGCTTATATAGGGAAAATCTTTAAAAATCTTCTTCTCTGAAACCACAAGGCCCAGGACTTTGATATTTGGTATGAAGCTTCATCTAGTGGACCCCTACCAAGGTTGTTCAAATTATAGTGCTGGGACAAAAAATGCCCCCGCCACGGGGCCCTTTGGTTTTACGTTGGCTTATATAGGGAAAATCTTCAAAAATCTTCTTCTCTCAAACCACAAGGCCCAGGTCTTTGATATTTGGTATGAAGCTTCATCTAGTGGACCCCTACCAAGATTGTTAAAATTATAGTGCTCGGGCCAAAAATGCCCCCGCCCCGGGGCCCTTTGGTTTTACATAGGCTTATATAAGGAAAATCTTTAAAAATCTTCTTCTCTGAAACCACAAGGCCCAGGACTTTGATATTTGGTATGAAGCTTCATCTAGTGGACCCCTACCAAGATTGTTCAAATTATAGTGCTGGGACAAAAAATGCCCCCGCCACAGGGCCCTTTGGTTTTACATTGGCGTATATAGGGAAAATCTTTAAAAATATTCTTCTCTGAAACCACAAGGCCCAGGTCTTTGATATTTGGTATGAAGCTTCATCTAGTGGACCCCTACCAAAATTGTTCAAATTATAGTGCTGGGGCCAAAAATGCCCCCGCCCCGGGGCCCTTTGGTTTTACATAGGCTTATATAGGGAAAATCTTTAAAAATCTTCTTCTCTGAAACCACAAGGCCCAGGACTTTGATATTTGGTATGAAGCTTCATCTAGTGGACCCCTACCAAGATTGTTCAAATTATAGTGCTGGGGCAAAAAATGCCCCCGTCCCGGGGCCCTTTGGTTTTACATAGGCTTATATAGGCAAAATCTTTAAAAATCTTCTTCTCTGAAACAGCAAGGCCCAGGACTTTGATATATAGAATGAAGCTTCATCTAATGGACCTCTACCAAGATTGTTCAAATTATAGCCCTTGGGCCAAAAATGCCCCTCGCCCCGGGGCCCCTTTGGTTTTACGTAGACTTATATAGGGAAAATCTTTAAAAATCTTCTTCTCTGAAACCACAAGGCCTAGGTCTTTTATATTTGGTATGAAGCTTCATCTAGTGGACCCCTACCAAGATTATTCAAATTATAGTGCTGAGGCCAAAAATGTCCCCGCCCCTGGGCCCTTTGGTTTTACATAGGCTTATATAGGGAAAATCTTTAAAAATCTTCTTCTCTGAAACAGCATGGCCCAGGACTTTGATATTTGGTATGAAGCTTCATCTAGTGGACCCCTACCAAGATTGTTCAAATTATAGTGCTGGGGCATAAAATGCCCCCGCCCTGGGGCCCTTTGGTTTTACATAGGCTTATATAGGGAAAATCTTTAAAAATCTTCTTCTCTGAAACCGCAAGGCCCAGGACTTTGATATTTGGTATGAAGCTTCATCTAGTGGACCCCTACCAAGGATGTTCAAATTATCAAATTATAGCCCTTGGGCCAAAAATGCCCCTGCACCGGGGCCTTTTGGTTTTACATAGTCTTATATAGGGAAAATCTTTAAAAATCTTCTTCTCTGAAACCACAAGTCCTAGGTCTTTTATATTTGGTATGAAGCTTCTTCTAAAGGACCCCTACCAAGATGATTCAAATTATAGTGCTGGGGCCAAAAGTGGCCCCGCCCTGGGGCCCTTTGGTTTAACATAGGCTTATTTAGGGATAATCTTTAAAAATCTTCTTCTCTGAAACCACAAGGCCCAGGACTTTGAAATTTGGTATGAAGCTTCATCTAATGGACCTCTATCAAGATTGTTCAAATTATAGCCCTGGGGCCACAAATGCCCCCACCCCAGAGCCCTTTGGTTTTACATAGATTTATATAGCTCCGTGGCCATTTGGTTTTGCATAGGCTTATGTAGGGAATATCTTTAAAACAAATCTTCTTCTCTCAAACCACAAGGCCCAGGTCTTTGATATTTGATGTGTAGCTTCATCTAGTGGACCTTTGCCAAGATTGTTCAAATTATAGCCTTTGTTGATGTTTGGTATGAAGCTTCACCTTTAAGACCTCCCTCAACATTATGCACATTAAAGCCCTGGTGCCAATAATGGCCCTCTCTGGGGCCCACTTGTTACACTATGGATCAGGTGAGCGATCCAGGGCCATCATGGCCCTCTTGTTTTGTTTGCTACCTGTTCTCTACCCTTAAATTGTCTATTTCATTTATAAAAGGGTACAGATCGGTAATCTCATACAATTTAAAATATTCGTCGGCTTCAGAAGTATCAATAAAACCCGTTATCACCAACTTGTTAAAGTGGGGGGGTGGGGGGGGGGGGTTCGATCTAGAGGTTTTCACTATATGTAACAAGAGGGCCATGAAGCCCCTGGATCGCTCACCTGATCCATAGAGTAACAAGTGGGCCCCGGGGAGGGCCATTTTGGACCCCTGGGCTATAATGTGCATAATGTTGAGGGAGGTCTAAAAAGGTGAAGCTTCATACCAAATATCAACAAAGGCTATATTTTGAACAATCTTGGCAAAGGTCCACTAGCTGGAGCTACACACCAAATATCAAAGACCTGGGCCTTGCGGTTTCAGAGAAGAAGATTTTTAAAGATTTTCCCTATATAAGCCAATGTAAAACCAAAGGGCCCCGGGGCGGGGGCATTTTTGGCCCCAGCACTATAATTTGAACAATCTTGGCAAAGGTCCACTAGCTGAAGCTTCATACCGAATATCAAAGACCTGGGCCTTGTGGTTTCAGAGAAGAAGATTTTTAAAGATTTTCCCTATATAAGCCCATGCAAAAGCAAAGGGCCCCGGGGCAGGGGCAATTTAGATCCCAGCACTATACTTTGAACAATCTTGGTAGGGGTCCACTAGATGAAGCTGCATACCAAATATCAAAGACCTGGGCCTTGCGGTTTCAGAGAAGATTTTTAAAGGTTTTCCCTATATAAGCCCATGTAAAACCAAAGGTGCCCAGTGCGGGGGCATTTTTGGCCCCAGCACTATAATTTGAATAATCTTGGTAGGGTCCACTAGATGAAGCTTCATATCAAATAGCAATGGTTTAAGAGAAGAAGATTTTTAAATATTTTCCCTATATAAGTCCATGTAAAACAAAAGGGCTCCGGGGCAAGGGCATTTTTGGCCCCAGCACTATAATTTGAACAAACTTGTTAGGGGTCCACTACATGAAGCTTCATACCAAATATCAAAGACCTGGGCCATGCAGTTTCAGAGAAGAAGATTTTTAAAGATTTTCCCTATGTAAGCCCATGTAAAACCAAAGGGCCCCGGGCTGGGCATTTTTGGCCCCAGCACTATAATTTGAACAATCTTGGTAGGGGTCCACTTGATGAAGCTTCATACCATATATCAAAGACCTGGGCCTTGCAGTTTCAGAGAAGAAGATTTTTAAAGATTTTCCCTATATAAACCCATGTAAAACAAAAGGGCCCAGGAGCGGGGGCATTTTTGGCCCTAGGGCTATAATTTGAACAATCTTGGTAGAGGTTTACAAGATGAAGCTTCATACCGGCCCCGATAGCTCAGATGGTAGAGTGTCCGCTCCGGGGAACAGGAGGTCACGGGTTCGATCCCCGGCCGCGACATACCAAAGTCAAAGTACTAGCTGCTCCTCCCTTGGCACTCAGATTTACGGGGTAGAGCTAGGACTGGTCGACCCAGTGTCAGGATAATGTGACTGGGTGTGGTATCATGTAATGTGTCTGGAACATGATACTTCACTGAGGCAGCACTATAAAAGTGAGCAATGAAAGCGTTGTTAACCCCAAATTCACACACACACACACACACACACACACACACACACACACACAAGATGAAGCTTAATACCAAATATCGAGACCTCAGCCTTGTGGTTTCAGAGAAGAAGATTTTTAAAATTTTCCCTATATAAGCCCATGTAAAACCAAAGGGCCCCGGGGCGGGGGCATTTTTGGCCCCAGCACTATAATTTGAACAATCTTGGCAAAGGTCCACTAGCTGAAGCTTCATACCGAATATCAAAGACCTGGGCCTTGTGGTTTCAGACAAGAAGATTTTTAAAGATTTTCCCTATATCAGCCCATGTAAAACCAAAGGGCCCCCGGGGCGGGGGCATTTTTGGCCCCAGCACTATAATTTGAACAATCTTGGTAGGGGTCCACTAGATGAAGCTACATACCAAATATCAAAGACCTGGGCCTTGCGGTTCAGAGAAGATTTTGAAAGGTTTTCCCTATATAAGCCCATGTAAAACCAAAGGGCCCCGGGGCGGGGGCATTTTTGGCCCGAGCACTATAATTTGAACAATCTTGGTAAGGGTCCACTAGATGAAGCTTCATATCAAATAGCAATGGTTTAAGAGAAAATTTATAAAGATTTTCCCTATATAAGCCCATGTAAAACCAAAGGGCCCCGGGGCGAGGGCATTTTTGGCCCCAGCACTATAATTTGAACAAACTTGTTAGGGGTCCACTAGATGAAGCTTCATACCAAATATCAAAGACCTGGGCCATGCGGTTTCAGAGAAGATTTTTTAAAGATTTTCCCTATATAAGCCCATGTAAAACCAAAGGGCCCCGGGCTGGGCATTTTGGCCCCAGCATTATAATTTAAACAATCTTGGTAGGGGTCCACTTGATGAAGCTTCATACCATATATCAAAGACCTGGTTGGTTGATTTGAGGTTAAACGTCCCCGTCAACACTGTGAAGGTCATTTTTGAGACATTGCTTCCAATTTTGTGGGACTTTTACCCGACATTGAGATGAAATGACATGTCAAGCCCTGTAACCCAATGAAACCAACAGAGTTTATAAGCATGGACCGTCCGCCTTGCACCTCGGTTCCTGGACAGGCTTAGATCCTCTAAGCGGTTTACCAGTACTAGTGTGCGGGCCGGATTCAGCTTTGCATGGAAGCATCATGCAGCCCATATATTTCTTCAAGCCCCTATGGGTGGGGGCCAATCAAAGACCTGGGCCTTGCAGTTTCAGAGAAGAAGATTTTTAAAGATTTTCCCTATATAAGCCCATGTAAAACCAAAGGGCCCCAGGGCAGGGAAATTTTTGGCCCCAGCACTATAATTTGAACAATCTTGGTTGGGGTCCACTAGATGAAGCTTCATACCAAATATCAAAGACCTGGGCCTTGTGGTTTCAGAGAAGAAGATTTTTAAAATTTTCCCTATATAAGCCCGTGTAAAACCAAAGGGCCCCGGGGCGGGGACATTTTTGGCCCAACCACTATAATTTGAACAATCTTGGCAAAAGTCCACTAGCTGAAGCTTCATACCGAATATCAAAGACCTGGGCCTTGTGGTTTCAGAGAAGAATATTTTTAAAGATTCTCCCTATATAAGCCCATGTTAAACCAAAGGGCCCCGGGGCGGGGGCATTTTTGGCCCAAGCACTATAGTTTGAACATTCTTGTTAGGGGTCCATTAGATGAAGCTACATACCAAATATCAAAGCCCTGGGCCTTGCGGTTTCAGAGAAGAAGATTTTTAAAGGTTTTCCCTATATAAGCCCATATAAAACCAAAGGGTTCTGGGGCGGGGGCATTTTTTGCCCCATCACTTTAATTTGAACAATCTTGGTAGGGATCCATTAGATGAAGCTTAATACCAAATATCAAAGACCTGGGCCTTGTGGTTTCAGAGAAGATTTTTTCAGTTTTCGGTGAAAAAAGATCTATTTTTGGCTCCTGTGACCCAGATGTGCAACGGACCGGACCCATTTGAATTACTTTGAAAGGGGACCACCTAAGGATCATTCCTGTGAAGTTTGGTCAAAAACCGATCAGTGGTTTAGGAGGAGATGTTGTTTGAAGAAAGTGTTTAGGCACGCACGGATGGACGCACGACGGACAAAAAGTGATCCCAAAAGCTCACCTCGTCACTATGTGACCATGAGCTAAAAACAAAGGGCCCTGGGGCGGAGGCATATTTGGCCCCAGGGCTGTAATTTTAACAATCTTGGTAGAGGTCCACTAAATGAAGCTTCATACCAAAAATCAAACACCTTAGCCTTCTGGTTTCAGACAAGAAGATTTTTTAAAGGTTTTCCCTATGTAAGTCTATATAAAACCAAAGGGCCCGGGGTGGGGGCATTTTTGGCCCCAGGGCTATAATTTGAACAATCTTGGTAGAGGTCCACTAGATGAAGCTACACACCACAAATCGAACACCTAGGTCTTGCGCTTTCAGTGGAGAAGATTTTTTAAGTTTTCATTAAAAAAAATCTATTTTTGGCTGTGACCTTGATGTGCAACAGACCAGAACCATTTGAACAACTTTGAAAGGGGATCACCTAAGGATCATTCCTGTGAAGTTTGGTCAGAATCCAATCAGTGGTTTAGGAGGAGATGTCGTTTGAAGAAATTGTTTACAGATGGAAGCACGCACTAAAGCAAGCACACACTGACGGCGGAGGATGGACAAAATGTGACCACAAAAGCACACCTTGTCACTATGTGACAGGTGAGCAAAAAACACAAGACCTGTTAAGGCAAAGATGGTGAATATTTCCATAAAATCTCAGCCTCATCTGAGAAGATGATTTCTAAGTTCTTTTGTTTGTTTTTTTGTGGGGTGGGCATTCTGGTTTCCATGATAACCAATAAAAGTGAGCAGTTGGCCTAAAATCATTTAGCAGATAGGTGGTTGCTTAAAGAACATTTCTATGAAAGTTTTGTCAAAATATCTGCAGAGGCTTGGCAGTAAATGCCATTTTTCAATTTTCCCCATTGTAAGTCAATGGAAACTGCAACCAAACTAAAGAGTCAAATTTAAAAAAAAAAAAATGTTGAGGAAAATATGGTGAATATTTTCACAAAGTCTCAGCCTCAGAGAGAGGAGATGATTTTTAAGTACTTTTTTTTCTATTTTTGGCATTTGGTATCCATGGCAACCAATAAAATGAGCAGCAGTCCCAAAATCATACTGCAAACAATAGATTGCTTAAGGAACATTTCTATGAAAGTTTTGTCAAAATATCTGCAAAGGCTTGGCAGTTAATGCCATTTGTTTTTAGCTCACCAGAGCCGAAGGCTCCGGGGGAGCTTATAGGATAGGCAGTTGTCCGTCGTCGTCTGCGTCGTCTGGCGTCAACACTTTCAAACGACATCTCCTCTAAAACCACTGGGCCGATTGGGCCCAAATTTTATCTGTAGCATCCTTGGGCTGGGGGATTGAAAGTTTGTGTTTTTTATTAAAATCGGCTCATTAGTTTTGTTGCTATGGCAACTTGTAGTCTCCATAGACTTATAATGGGGAAAATTGAAAAATGGCATTTACTGCCAAGCCTCTGCAGATATTTCGACAAAACTTGCATAGAAATCTACTATCTGCGGTATGATTTTAGGCCTTCTGCTCATTTTTATTGGTTGCCATGGAAACCAAAATGCAAAAAATAGAAAAAAAAATACTTAAAAAATCGTCTACTCAGAAACCATACGCTCTAGGAGGCTGAGACTTTATGAAAATATTCACCATATTTGCCTTTACAGTTTTTATGTTTTTTATGAAATTTGGTTTTTCAGTTTTGTTGCTATGGCAACTTAGAGTTTCCATTGACTTATAATGGGGAAAACTGAAAAATTGCATTTACTGCCAAGTCATTGCAGATATTTTGACAAAACTTACATAGACATGTTCCTTGAGTAAACTTCTCTCAGCCATATGCTTTTATGTCAACCTGGGGCCTCCCTAGGTTGTGCCGGGGCCATGCACCGCCCCCCTCCACTTCATAAAATACCTTATATCTCAGAAACCTCACAGATCCCAACCCCTAAACCATATATATTCTTGTTCCTTATGATAAGATGCATTAAGTGACACCAACCTGGGGGTCCCCCCGGATGTGCCGGGGACATGCCCTGCCCCCTCTATTTCATAAAATGCCATTTATCTCAGAAACCATTCAGATCCCTACCCCTAAACTATATATATTCTTGTTCCTTATGCTAAGATGCATTAAGTGACACCAACCTGGGGGTCCCCAGGGATGTGCCGGGGAAATGTCCCACCCCCTCCACTTCATAAAATGCCATTTATCTCAGAAACCATTGAGATCCCCACCCCCAAACCATATATATTCTTGTTCCTTATGATAAGATGGACTCAGTGACACCAACCTGGGGGTCCCCCGGGATGTGCGGGGCCATGCCCAACCCCCTCCACTTCATAAAAGGCTAAATACTCCAGAAACCTTACAGATCCTCACCCCAAAACCATAAATATTCTTGTTCCTTATGATAAGACGCAAACAGTGACACCAGCATTGGGGTCCCCCCGGGGTGCCACGGGCCATGCCCTACCCCTTTACTTCATTAAAATCCATATATCTCAGAAACCGTTCAGATCCCCGCCCCTAAAACATATATTTTTGTTCCTGATGGTAAGACTCCACTTAATAATAGGCCATATATCTCAGAAACCATTCTAATCCCCATCCTATAATCACATATATTCTTGTTCATTGTTATTAGACACATTCAGTCACTCCTGTCTTGTGGGGTCCGCATGGGCCATTTCTCTCCCTTCCACTTCATAAAAGGGCCTCATATCTCAGAAACCGTTCAGATCCCCACCATTTAACCATATATATTCTTGATCTTTATGATAAGATATATTCAGTGACAACAATCTTGGGCTTTTCTGGGATCTGCCATGCCCGAATCCCTCCATTGCTTAAAATGCCTTACGTCTCAGGAACCATACATATCCCCACCGCTAAACCATATTTGTCTTTGTTCCTTTATATAAGACCCATTTAGTGACACCAATCAGGGCTCCATTGGGCAGTGCCCACCTGAGCTCTGGTTTATGAAATTTGGCTCCTTGGTTTGTTTGCTATGGCAAGTTAAGAGTTTCCATTGACTTATAATGGGGAAAATTGAAAAATGACATTAATGCCTCTCAAGGTATTTTGTCAAACTACGATAGAAATGTTCCTTTAATAATGTTCTTTTTGGCCTATTTGTTGCCACAGATAGGGAATTGTCAATTGTCATCTGTTGTCCTCAAGCGACATCAGACCTCTGAAGCCACTAGTCTGATTGGGTCCAAATTTTATCTGTAGCAGCCTTGGGTGCAGGGCTTCCATGGTTAATTAAAATACATTGCTGCCAGTGGGGAGTGGCCCCCTGAGCTCTGGTGAGCATTGTGGCCCATGGGCCTCTTGTTCAAATTTCCCCATTATAAGTCTATGAAAATTCTAAGTTGCCATAGCAACCAAACTAATGTGAGCCAAAATTCACGAAGAACACAAACTTTCAATCTTCCAGCCAAAGGATGCTACAGATAAAATTTGGGCCCAATTGGCTCAGTGGCTTCAGAGGAGATGTCTGACCACGGACAGACGATCATGCAGACGACGACGGACAACTGCCTATCCTATAAGTTCCCCCGGAGCCTTTGGCTCTGGTGAGCTAAAGATCTGCTCTGAAACCATGAGACAAACAGCTTACTAAAATGTTCCTCAGGTGAACTGTTAAGCTCAATGAGTCTCTTGTTTTCTTTCATTTTGTCTTTATACTATTTAAAATAAGTTTAGCAACACTTTTCAAAGTGCCATCTTTACATGTGCTGGATTTTACAATTTATCTGAACCACTCAATGATATAGGGTGGAGTTTGGCTTTTGAAATTGGCCAAGCATCATGACCAATATAGGATTACATTCTTTTCTAGCACCGGTCATACAAACTTGCTAGTGTGTGCATCCAAAAAAGTCAAAACCATACTGAATCATTAGTTTGCAAACCAGAATAAAAACAGCCACTGAAAAGTTCACCATGGTATGGGTCATTTTCTGCTGTCGTCATCAGTTTTCTCAATTTTACAATTGTATCCTAACTCTTATCTTGCTGTACACGACAACCCTTTCCTTTGCAAACAGTGTAGATCCAGATCAGATGGCTTCTTCAGAAGCCATCTGATCAGGATTTACACTGTTTGGCATTCTGTTTATGAATTTGTAGCAATAAATTACATTAAGTAATTTGATTGGTTGATAGACAGAAATTGGTGTGGCTTAAATGAATATTCAGCAAAATAAGGGTTCAAATGCCGTTTCTGGTGAGCACTGATCCAAATCTTACAGTATTTCAGTACAGGTAACCGAAATGAAAATTGTTTAAAAAGGCATGTTCATTTGATTGTTAGGGCTAGCAAAAATATGAATTTAAATTTGTCGTCATCTTAACGTCGCAACGTTGACGTACCGCGATTTAGGTTTCCTTTGCAAATGTGTGTATCTAAATTACCTTTTTATATCAGCATGCCTGTAAGCTCAAAAGACATTCCCATTGAAATAACACACCCGTGGGACATAGTGCATTTTTCACATCTTCAAATAGCTACTTTTATGATGAAAATCCATATTTTCCTTATTCATACTTCAAACATAGGTTGCTGGTGCTTGTTAGAACAGCCTCATTGAGGCAATTCTAATGAGAACCCACAACCTATGTACTGGAGCAGAAATAAGAACAAGAGGGCCATGATGGCCCTGGATCGCTCACCTGATCCATAGAGTAAAAAGTGGGACCCGGGGAGGGCCATTATTAACCCCAGGGCTATAATGTGCATAATGTTCAGAGACGTCTAAAAAGGTGAAGCTTCATACCAAATATCAACAAAGGCTATAATTTGAACAATCTTGGCAAAGGTCCACTAGATATGCTACATACCAAATATCAAAGACCTGGGCCTTGCGGTTTCAGAGAAGAAAATTTTTATTAAAGATATTCCCTACATAAGCCTATATAAAACCAAATGGCTCCAGGGCGGGGGCATTTTTGGCCTCAGGGCTATAATTTAAACCATCATGATAGAGGTCCACTAGAGGAAGCTTCACACCAAATATCAAAGACCATGGCCTTGCTGTTTCAGAAGAAGATTTTTAAGGAATATCTCTATATAAGTCTATGTAAAACCAAAGGGCCCCAGGTCGGGGGCAGTTTTGGCCCTAGCACTATAATTTGAACAATCTTGGTAGGGGTCCACTAGATGAAGTTTCATACCAAATAGCAAAGACATGGCCCTTGGGGTTTCGGAGAAGAAGATTTTTAACGATTTTCCCCATATAAGCCCATGTAAAACCATAGGGCCCCAGGGCGGTGGCATTTTTAGCCCAAGCACTATAATTTGAACAATCTTGGTAGGAGTCCACTAGATGAAGCTTCATACCAAATAGCAAAGACCTGGGCCTTAAGGTTTCAGAGAAGAAGATTTTTAAAGATTTTCCCTATATAAGCCCATTTAAAACCAAAGGGCCCTGGAGTGGGGGGGGGGGGGGGGGGGCAGGGGGGGGGGGGAGAAGGACCATGGCCGTGTGGGATGAAGCTTCATACCAAATATCAAAGACATGGGCCTTACGGTTTCAGAGAAGAAAATTTTTAAAGGTTTTCCCTATATAAGCCCATGTAAAACCAAAGGGCCCCGGAGCGGGGGCATATTTGACCCCAGCACTATAATTTGAACAATCTTGGTAGGGGTCCCCTAGATGAAGCTTCATACCAAATATCAAAGACCTGGGCCTTATGGTTTCAGAGAAGAAGATTTTTAAAGCTCTTCCCTATATAAGCCCATGTAAAACCAAAGGGCCCTGGAGCGGGGGAATTTTTGGCCCCAGCACTATAATTTGAACAATCTTGGTAGGGGTCCACTAGATGAAGCTCCATACCAAATATCAAAGACCTGGGCCTTACGGTTTCAGAGAAGAAAATTTTTAAAGGTTTTCCCTATATAAGCCAATGTAAAACCAAAGGGCCCCGGAGCGGGGGCATATTTGACCCCAGCACTATAATTTGAACAATCTTGGTAGGGGTCCACTAGATGAAGCTTCATATCAAATATCAAAGACCTGGGCCTTACGGTTTCAGAGAAGAAGATTTTTAAAGATTTTCCCTATATAAGCCCATGTAAAACCAAAGGGCCCCGGAGCGGGGGCATTTTTGGCCCCAGCACTATAATTTGAACAATCTTGGTAGGGGTCCACCAGATGAAGCTTCATACCAAATATCAAAGACCTGGGCCTTGTGGTTTCAGAGAAGAAGATTTTTTAAGTTTTTGGTGAAAAAAATCTGTTTTTGGCTCCTATGACCTAGATGTGCAACGGACTGGAACCATTTGAACAACTTTGAAAGGGGACCACCTAAGGATCATTCCTGTGAAGTTTGGTCAAAATCCGATCAGTGGTTTAGGAGGAGATGTCGTTTAAAGAATTGTTTACGGACGGACGCACGCACGCACGGACGAAAAGTGATCCCAAAAGCTCACCTCGTCACTACGTGACGGTGAGCTAAAAATAATATATATCCCTTAAACCCCAGTTTTCTCTATATAAAGTGGGGTTTAAGGGGGTGTTCATTGCACGGACTTGTTCATGTGATGCTTTTACTGCAGTTACACACTGTAATCATTGCATAGACAAATAAATAACATGATATGGCTGTCTTTGACATCAGTCATAATGTAAATTTCTGCTTGCGTTCGAATAGCTTTCGTAACAACACAGTAACATTATGCAACATCGAAACGTTATTAAGTATTAAAGACGAAAACACTTAACTAAGAATGGAAATTAAAACATTGTATTGTATGGGTGTTATTTTCAAATGGAGACCCCTTCCATGTTGGTGCAAATACTGTCTTGCAAGGGTATGTTGCATTTTTCAAACTTACTGTGTGTATCACTTGTGTCTTTTTATTTTGGATGGCCATTTGGCCATTTTGTGGGAAAGTAACTGTCCTTATGGCCTTCCTTTGCTTAGGTTTCCAATATGGTCTGGCCGCTTCATGTTTGTGTTTCTTTCCCTTTGGTGTCTTTGATGGGTGGAGTAAGTTAATTGTATCGATTCCTGATCTTTGTTTTACTTCTACTTTATGTGCTCTCTTATGTCTAAGATGTTCAAGTAATGTTTATAAGTTAGAATTTATTTCTTGAAATATATTAGATATTGCTAAACTTCTTTTACATACACCACAACCTCTTTATAACACTACTGATGGGGTCCAAAGCAGAAACCATGTTAGTTAAACAACCGTGTTATATCCAAACAAATATGTATAGATTATATAGAAAAATGACCATTTATGGTCATTTTTCTATATAATCTATACATTTTTGGGATCCATCTTGAAACCGTGTTGTATCCAAAACCCTGTTATAACGAACCGTGTTATAATGAGGTTGTGGTGTAGTATATTTTGAAAGATGCATAGGACCAGTCGGGGCATTAACCTTTGACCAGATAGGGCATGTGCATGTCTAACAGTTAAATAGTGCCTATATAATTGAGCAAGCACATAGCAAAACCTACAATGAGATCTGCACAACCAGCAACGACTGATCAGCCAGCACATCCATACATTATGACAGAAGTTTTTTCTTATGTCTTTTTAGATTGCACAAATGCTGTAGATGGTCCATGCGGTCAGTAGAGACTGATCAGACTGCATGGATGTGCTGGATCAAGTCTTTGCTTATTAACCGTTGACTTGCTGAATATTTAAATATGCCACACCCACTACTGATTATCAACCAATCAGATTACTTGATGTAAATTATTGCAACAAATTCACAATCTGAGTGGCAAACAATGTAGATCCTGATCAGATGGCTTCGTCAGAAGCCATCTGATCTGGATCTTCATTGTTTGGAAAATAAGGTATATCCGGGCTCAGCAGGACAAGGGTTAAAAATTTTGTCATTTGCTGTCTCAATCATGATTTTCTTTGAGAAAATGTGAGGACATATAAAAAAACAACAGGTTAATATTACAGTTTATTTTGTAAATATATCTTTCTAAGTATGGTAATCTTTTCTTCGTTATCACCATTTCTTGTTTTAAATAAAACATGCAAACATTCAAACTGCTAAATATGAAGATAAGACTAGTTTGTAAAGAAAAGGAAATTTGTGCATGCATTAATAATAAAAGCTATCAATGTTTTCAGAAGAAAACTATGTTCCCCCACCATAAATACGACACAAACAACTATATAGCTGGAAAATGAGGTAGAGGTTACTGTATGGTAGAATGTCTTTCTAATGTTGCCATGATACTGAACAGAGTTTTGCCAGAATTCTTTTAAGCAGAAACAGAATAATCTTTGGAACCGTTTGACCTTGAAAGCTTGGTGAAGACCATCAAAATCTAATCAAGCCTTTTGTATGCTGAAGTGATACATTTCCCCAAATTTGGCTGGAATACAGCTGATACAGTGCAGACAGGGAAAAACTTTACAGTCTTTGCACTTGAATGAACTTTAAATTAAGTCATGGTTACCAAAATTTAATTCTTCTTCAAGTCTTTGGTTGGTTGCAATAATAATATTGTTCTAAGTTTAGCCAAAATTCATAAATTTATTCAAGACGTAGGGTGCATAGTAGTTATCTATGGCCCAAATTCCAAAGTTTCAGCCAACAGTTTCAGGGAGACTGTGACCTTGAAAATGAAGTCAAGGTCACCAAAATCTAATCAAATCTTGTTTGTTCCAGTGCTATATAGTACCAAGTTTGACCACCATCCAAACATTCATTCTGGCGGCAGGGTGCAGATTAGCTATTTTTTGCCCAGATTCCAGTTTCAGGGAGACTGTGACCTCGAAAATGAAGTCAAGGTCATCAAAATCTTTTCACATCTGGTAGGTTGCAATGCTACATAGAACCAAGTGTCCACATTTCATAAATACGTTATGGAGATAGGTGTAGACAAGCCACTATTCATAAATGCGTTCAAGACATAGGGTACAGACAAGTGGAGCTATACCATTCGCAATGTCCTTCAATCATTCCTTCCTTCCATCTGCCATTCTGTCCCATCTCATCACATAAAAGTTTCATCACATTTTCCTCAACAACTGTTAATGTTACAAAGCTGAAATTTGGTAAACGCATGGGCAATTGCTTGATGTATCATATATACCAGAATGAGGGCCAAGGAATCATAACTCCCAGAGTTACATCCCTATATTGGTTTTTCAATTTACTCAGATAAAATTTTTGTCACATTCTTCACAAGAACTGTTAGGGTTATAAAGCTGAAATTTGTTACACTCATGGGCAGTGAGTTGATGTATCGTGTATATGTGAATCAGGGCCAAGGGCTATCAACTCACTCAAGAGTTACATCCCTTGATAGGTTTTATAATTTACCATAAAAGAAACATTTTTGTTACAAATTTCTCAGGAACTATGGAAGCTGTGAAGTTGAAACTTGATACACACATAAAGATAAAGAAGCTTTATTTAAGGTAGCATATCCAAAACAAATAACATAAGCTCTGTAGAGCTTTTATTGCGACAAACAAAGTATCCTTTAACAAATACTTACCTGCCTTCATTTATCTTCCTAGGACTACCCCTGATAATGCGGACGTCAGCCAAGGGAACTCCTAATACCATTTTTCACGTCTTTGGTATGGCGCGGCCGGGGATCGAACCCGCGACCTCTCATTCCCGAAGCATTCGCTCTACCACTGAGCTATTTGGGCCGGTAAAAACATGGAAAGGTAGCTGATATATCCTATATAAAACAATTAGGACCAAGGGCATATTATGCTTGGAGTTACAACCATTGATAGGTTTTACAAAATGCCGTAAATGAAACATTTTCATCACACAATTCTCAAGAACTGTAAGGGTTACAAAGTTGAAACCTGGTATACACATGCATAGCTGGTTAATGTAACATGTATATTGGAATCAAGGCTTATGTTAGGTTTTATGTTACTTTGTCTTACAGTGATGTAATCTGGTAAGTGGAATTCAAAATATTTCTACCCTATGGGTCCTCCTCCTCTAATAGTGCTGCAGCAGGGCTGTAGTCAGATCCTCTGACAGCCCTAGTTGGCCCAAATTTTGAGAGCTCTGACCTTGAAAATGGGGTCATGGTCACCAAAATCTATCTAGGTTTTGGCATATATATAGTACCAAGTTTGATCACAATTCATAAATTCATTCTGTATGGTGAGTGCAGATAAGCTACATCTGGCCTAAATATTTAACAGTTTCGGGAGACTGTGACTTAGAAAATGAAGTAAAGGTCACCAAAATCTAATGACATTTTTGGTAGGTTCCAATGATGTAATATACATGTACTATAAAGAAGTTTGATCACAATTTTTGAACAAGAGATTAGTGGCCCCAATTTGACAGTTTTATGGAGCCAGTGACCTTGGAAATGAGGTCAGTTTACCATAATAAGCGTAATATAACATACCATTTATTTACACTTGGGTATTACAATGACACATGAGGAACATAAATAAATACAATCTAGAAATGTTTTCAGAGAAAAACAATGCCCCATCACCATAAATATATCTTAAAGACCAATTTGACTTTGATAACAAAAATGTAAGCTGCGAACAAGCCATTTCTGGACAAAAATTTGCAGTTTTCGGGAGCCTGTGACCTTGAAAAAAAAAAGTTATTAAAAAGGTCAGATCACCAGAATCTGATCAAATTTGGTAGACTGTAATTAAATATTTTACCAAGTTTGACCAACATTCATCAATTTCTAAATGATATTGGGTACAGATAAGCCATTTTGGCCCCAAAAGAACAGGTTTCTAAAGCCCTTGACCTTAGAGTGCAGAAAAGCCATATTTGGCCCAAAATTGACTGTTTTTGGGGTCCTGTGACCTTGAAAGAAAAGTCAAGGTCACCAAAATCTAATCAAATCTGTGGTATGTTGTAATGATATAGTGTACCAAGTTTGACTACAAATTAATCAATTTGTTAATGAGATATAGTACAGACAAAATAGTACAGACAAACCATTTTTGTCCCAAAATTGTCTGTTTTTCGGGGCATGAGACCTTGAAAACAAGAGGCCCATGAGCCACTATGCTCACCTGAGCTCAGGCGGGCACTGCCCACTGGCAGCCATGTATGGTTTTAATTTATTGATTGTAAAGCCTCCTAAACGAACCCCCATTTCCAAATGAGCTCCCATGTAGACCCTGTATCTGAAATATTAGGCTTTTTATGAAATGGGGGGTTGGGGCATGGACCCATCAGAGCCCAGGTTGGTATCTGTGAATGCGTCTTATCAGAAGGAACAAGAATATATATGGTTTAGGGGTGGGGATCTGTACAGTTCCTGAGATATAAGGCCTTTGTAGCTGTGGAGGGGTTGTGGCATGGCCCTTGCAGACCCCAAGATTGTTGTCATTGCATGTGTGTTATCATAAGGACCAAGAAAATATATTGTTTAGGGGTGGGGATCTATGAGTGTGGCCCTTTTATGAAGTGAAGAGGAGAGGAATGGCCCCTGTGGACCGCCAAGTTGCTGTGACAGAATGTTTCTAATCATATGGAACAAGAATATATATGATTATGAGGTGGGGATCTTAATGTCGTCTCAGACATACGGTCTTTTATGAAGTGAAGGGGCGGGCCATGGCATCAGCACATTGCTCTAGCACAGAGCAGGTTGATGTGACTGAATCAGTCTTATCATAAGGTACACAAATATACATGTGTTAGGGGTGGGGATCTTAATGGTTTCTGAGTTATATGGCATTTTATGACATGGAGGGGTTGGGCATGGCCCGGGTGCATGCCGTAAGACCCCTAGGTTGGTATCACCGAATGTGTCTTATCATAAGGAACAAGAATATATATGGTTTAGGAGCAGGGATCTGAAAGGTTTCTGAGATATTGGGCCTTTTACTCAGTCGAGGGGGTGGGGCATGGCCCCGGCACATCCCAGGGATCCCCAGGTTGGTGTCACTGAATGCATTTTATTGTAAGAAATAACAATATATATGGTTTAGGGGTGGGGATCTGAATGGTTTCTGAGATATATGGCCTTTTATGAAGTGGAGGGGTGGGGCATGGTCCAGGCGCACCCCCGGAGACCCCTAGACTGATATCACTGAATGCGTCCTATCATAAGGAACAAGAATATTTATGGTTTAGGTGTGGGGATCTGGAAGCTTTCTGAGATATTGGGCCTTTTACGAAGTGGAGGGGTGGGACATGGCCCTGGCACATCTCAGGGGACCCCCTGGCTGGTGTCACTGAATGCATATTATCATAAAAAAACAAAAATATATATATAGTTTATGGGTGGTGATCTGAATGGTTTCTGAGATATATGGCCTTTTATGCACTGGAGGGGGTGGGGTATGGCCCAGGCACACCCTGGGGGACCCCCAGATTGGTATAAAAGCATTTGGCTAAAAGAAGTTCACTCAAGGAATATTTCTATAAAAGTCTTATCAAATATCTGACAAGACTTGGCAGTAAATGCCATTTTTATATTTTCCCCCATTGTAAGTCTATGGAAATTCAAAGTTGCCATAGCAACCAAACTAATCGGTCAATTTTCATTAAAAACATAAACTTTCAATCCCCCAGCCCAAGGATACTACAGATGACATTTGTCCTGAATCAGCGCAGTGGCTTCAGAGGAGATGTCGTTTGAAAGTGTTGATGCCAGACGACGACAACGCAGACGGACAACTGCCTATCCTATAAGCTCCCCTGGAGCCTTCCGCTCTGTTGAGCTAAAAAGGTCAAGGTCACCAAAATCTAATCAAATCTGCAGCATGTTGTAATGATATATCGCACTAAGTTTGACTAAAATTAATCAATTTGTTAATGAGATAAAGTGCAGCAGACAAGCCATTTTTGGCCCAAAATTGACTGCTTTACAGGGCCTGTGACCTTGAAAAAAAGTCAAGGTCACCAAAATCAAATAACATCTGTGTTATTTTGTAATGATACATTGTACCAAGTTTGACTAAAATTAATCAATTTGTTAATGAGATAGAGTGCAGACCAGCCATTTTTGGCCCAAAATTGACTGTTTTTGAGGCCAGTGACCTTAAAAAAAGGTCAAGGTCACCAAAATCTAACCAAATCTTTGATATGTTGTAATGGTATATTGTACCAAGTTTGACTAAAATTGGTTAATGAGAGAGCAGACAAGCCATTTTTGGCCCAAAAATGACTGTTATTTGGGGCCCGTAACCTTCGAAAAATGGTCAAGGTCACCAAAATTTAATCAAATCTGTGGTATGTTGTAATGATATACTGTACCAAGTTTGACTAGAATTAATCAATTTCTTAATGAGATAGAGTGCAGACAAGCCATTTTTGGCCTATAAATGACTGATTTTGGGGCCTGTGACATTGAAAATGTGATCAAGGTCATCATAACCTAATAACTGTTTTCCCTCATCCTAATGGTGTTAACTTCAGAATCCATCTATAGGTTCAGGAGATATAGTGCTTCAAACAGGCTACGCTGACGGGATCTGCACCCAAAACCATATGTCCCCTTCCCCTCCGGTGGGGGGACATAAATACATGAACAAGGTAAAGGTTATATAGACATCACAAAGACAACAAGAATAATATGTAAATTATTTGTCATGGAACAGGGTGGGGGTGGTCTAAGTCCAGAAACACACAGCTGTAATGACATATTTCAACGCGGACACAACAACGCCATTAACGCCATGCGCGTCATGACTTCGCTTCAACATTTTGAGGTGTCCTCGTCTGAATACCAACTTTGGAAGGTTGTGATAATATAATGTACTTAATTTGACTATGAGACTGAATGCAGAAAGGCAATTTTTGGCCCAAATTCTACAGTTTTTGGAGCCTGTGATCTTCAAAATGAGGTCAAGGCATCAAAATTTTATCAAATCTTTGGTACATCACCTTAACAGGTCCGTGAAATGAACACCACTCTAAACATAGGGTTATACATTATTTTTCATAATTCTGTTCCAAGACATAGGTTGTGGGTACTCGTTAGAACTGCCTAACTAGCACACACAACCTATGTTCAGAGTTGAAACAAGATGTGTTTGCGAAAGATGAACATGTCCCCGGGCATGGTCATTTTTTTCAAAGTTGGTCACAGTTCAAAGTCAAGGTCACAGGTCAACATTTTTGGTTTGAGTGGGAAGCCCTTGGCACAAAGAACTTACATGCCAAATATGCAGGCTTTATCTTAAACGGTTCGAAAGTTATGAACAATAATATTTTTTCTTCAAAGTAAGTCATAGGTCAAGGTCACAGGTCAAAGTTTTTTGCATTAATGTAAAGCTCTTGTCACAAGGAGCCTACATGCCAAATATGAAGGCTCTATCTTAACCAATTCAAAAGTTATGAACAATTTTATTTTTTATTTTTTTTTTTTTTTTTATACCGATAGCTCAGTTGGTAGAGTGTCCGCTCCGGGGAACGGGAGGTCTGGGGTTCGACCCCGGGCCGCGACATACCAAAGTCGTTAAAAATGGTACTAGCTGCTCCTAGCTTGGCACTCAGATTTACGGGGTAGAGCTAGGACTGGTCGATCCAGTGTCAGGATAATGTGACTGGGTGTGGTATCATGTAAAGTGTCTGGGACATGATACTTCAGTGAGGCAGCACTATAAACGTGAGCATTGAGCTCCCTGTCGCAACCAGACACCGTCGTGATATGACTGAAAAATTGCTGAAAGCGACGTTAAACCCGAATTCACACACACACACATTTGTTCTTTTAAGTAGGTCAAGGTCATGGTAAAAAAAATTTGTATGAATGTAAAGCTCTTATCACAAGGAACCTATATGCCAAATACGAAGGCCCTATCCCAAACGGTTCGAAAGTTATGACCAAAATAATATTTTTTTCTTTTAAGTAGGTCAAAGGTCAAGGTCACAAGTCAAAATATTTTGTGTGAATGTAAAGCTCTTGTCACAAGTAACCTACATGCAAAATATGAAGGCTGTATCTCAAATGGTTCAAAAGTTAGGACCAAAATGTTATTTTTTTATTTTAAGTAGGTCAAAGGTCAAGGTCACAGTTCGAAATTTTTTGAATGAATGTAAAGCTTTTGTCACAAGGAACATACATGCCAAATATGAAGGCTGTATCTCAAGCGGTTCAAAGGTATGACCAATGTTATTTTTTTCTTTTAAGTAGGTCAAAGGTCAAGGTCACAGGTCATATTTTTGCATGAATGTGAAGCTCTAAAAAAAGTTCACAAGGAACCTTCATGCCAAATATGAATACTCTACCTCCAACGGTTCAAAAGTTATGACCAACGTTAAAGTTGTCCACGTACAAACCAACAAACAAACAGACAGGGCAAAAACAATATGTCCCCGCTATCGCTATCGGGGATATAAAAAAGAAAAATATCACAAATTTTCATCCAAAAAGTAGCCATTTTGGAGAATCAAAAGAATGCACTATGTCACGTGTGTGTTATCATAATGATTTATTAATTCTTCCAGGAGACTAGGCGCAGACCAGCCATTTTTGACCCAAATTTAACAGTTAGCAGGAGCCTGTGACCTTTGAAAATGAGGTCAAGGACATCAAAGCTAATGACAAATTTCCCCTATCCTGATGATGAAACCATGCAAGTCTGCTGAGAATCCAGGAGATATAATGCTTCAAACAGGCTATTTCCGGCACAGAATTTGTAAATCAGTTCAGAGAAGCAAAAATTGAACAGCTTGAAAAATGGGTCAATTTCATAAAAAATTATCTAATCAAGTCTTATCACATATTGAACTAATGTATCATACCAAAGTCAACAATTAGTTCAGGAAAAATAAAGCAGACAATGCAAAATCTGACAATCTTTGCACTCATGTGACCAGATCAGCAACATCTAATGAAGTCTTTTGTAGGTTGCTATCATATATTGTACCAAGTCTGACCACAGCTCATAATTTTGTTAAGGATTTAAGGTGCAAACAATTTTGTTTGGCCTAAATTTGTGTTATCAGGAGCCTGTGACCTTGAAAATAAGGTCAAGGTCACCAAAATGTAAGCTTGCAGTAATATATTGCAGCAATAAGGTGCAGAAAAGCTATTTTTGTGCCAAATTTGAGTTTGGGAGCTTGTGTCCTTCAAATAGGTCCAAGTCATCAAAATTTATTAAAGACTTCGGTAAGTTGCAGTGATCTATAACACCAAGTTTGAACACAATTCATGAATTTGCTATGGCAGCCCAGAACTGACAGTTTTTGTAAGCCTGTGACCTTGAAAATGAGATCAGGCCATCAAAATCCAATCAGTTTCCCAACTTTCTTGTGATGTGCAAGGTTGCTAAGACACCAGCCATATGTACAGGATAAACAGTGTTTCAAACTGTCACTCCTCACACAAACAGGATTCACACAAAGAAAACAATATGAACTCCATCTTTTTCATTGGAGAATATAATAATAAACAACATCTACGGTTCCGAGATAATGGAGAAAATGGTTTGAAAATATAAATATTCCAACAAATTCATAAACGGAAAGAGTTTTTGATAAACAACTGCACATGTATTTTCATTTTTGCAAACAAAAATAATCAAAAAAAAATAAATTCATAAATGAAGAAAAAAACTTAAAAGTAATTAACTTTATGGCATTTGTATTTATACATGATGGAAGTGTGGTGGTGCTGCTGGACTGACAGACAGAAAGATGGCCAATGCACATTACGAAAACACGCCTATACAAATACCCATATCGCCGAAAAAAAATATGAAAATTTTTGGATGAAAAATTGTAATATTTTTCTTAATTCTGCTCAAAATATAGATTACGGGTACTCGTTAGAACCTCCTCTCGAGGTGGCTCTAACGAGTACCCACTTTCTGTATTTTAGGGCAGAAATAAGAAAAATATGGTATACCCCTGTAAACCCCAATTTTACCATATAAAAGTGGGGTTCAAGGGGGTCAAAATTATATAGGGGTGTTTTCCTGATGGAACACTTGGCAGTTCTGATGTAAATCCAAAACTTGAATGTACCTTATGAGTGTCTGAAAATTCTAACTACAGTCAAACGTCAATGTATCGAACACCTGTGGGACAGTCAGGACCTTGAGGCGGGTAGTTCGAGCCACAGTGGGTTGCTGCCGGGAGACATAAGGGGGTTAATTTTGTGGACATGTTTTTGATGCTCGATGTTTTATAAGGAAAATATGTGCTGTGTTTATTCATTAGAATCACCCAACTGCGAGGAGATTATAAGGAGTACACACGAAATACTGTGAGATAAAAGTCGAAAATCTTGTTAATTTTCCCGCACTATTTCTTATGAAGAGGAATTCCCTGGGGACTCAAAAAGAGTTCGACTCAGCCATGGTAAAGGATCCAGCAGTGTTCGACCCATCAAAGTTCTACGTACTGTATTGATTCAAACAAGATAAAATTTGCAGAAGAGCACACTTATAAATAAAAGCAAATAATATATAAAATTTCTGCATGTGCCTTTTTAAAACTAGATGTTTTAAATACCAATCACTATAGAACATCAGTCCAGTGTCTCATAATTCCTACAAAAATGGTATTTGAATGATGCGTGTATCGTTTGGTTTGAAAGTTACTATTTTCAGACACCCATACTTGGTATCTATTTTACTGGCAGGACACATACATCAAGCAGACCAAGTTTTTTTTTATACATACAGCATATGGCATCACAAAAACACGCCTATATAATTTTTATCCCACTGAACCCCAGATTTATATAGTAAAACTGGGGTTTGCAGGGGTAAACCTTATATTTCTTATTTCTGCTCTAAAATATAGATTATGGGTACTCATTAGAACCGCTTCGATGAGGCGGTTGTAACGAGTAGCCACAATCTATATTCTGAGCAAAAGTAAGAAAAATATCATAATTTTACATCTTAAAATTTTCATTTTTGCGGCGATAAAGGTTACAATGTATTTGTATAGGCGTGTTTTCGTAATGGACTGCAACAAGCAAAAAGGGTCTTTTTGCTTATGCAGTCAGCGAAGTCTAAAACTAGTTTGTGCACAAACTAAGAATACAAACTTTACTGACAACATGAAGAAACATAACCCTTGACCTGCTGAATATTTAAACATGCCACACCCACCACCGATTATCAACCAATCAGATTACTTAATGCAAATTATTCCAACAAATTCATAAACTGAATGTCAAACAATGAAGATCCTGATCAGATGGCTTCTTCAGAAGCCATCTGATTTGGATCTACATTGTTTAAATGGTAAGACATATCTGGGCTCAGCAGGACAAGGGTTAAATTTGTGTCAATGACCATCTATATACCCATCTGCCTTGGTGGCGAAGTCTGATGCGCATCTGATTGCTGATCAGGTTGCAGGTTCAATCCACACTAGGCCCAGCAACATTCTATCATGGTGACTGGCCATGAAATCTTTTCTGCGGTCATTCTCTCCCTTTTGCTGATTCAAGAAGAGCAGTGTCAGTTTCTGACAAAAGAATGTGCATTGTACTGGATAACTGCATATGTATAATGTGATCTGTAAAAAGGTAATCCTAAGTTGAAAGCAAGGACTACATCACAGAACTAGAAATTGTGAGGTTTTCAAGTTTTTCTGGGCCAGACTAGCTAGTTTTGGCCAATTATAGACTTTGCCTTCACTGATGACCCGAGACATTTTCAAAATTCCACAATGAAATTAATGATCCCAAAGGATTAGAAAATAGCTACACTACATATAAGCCTGTACGGAAAAAGTGTGGTTATGTAAACTTGCCTGCTCAAATGACCTAAACAGTGTTAAATGGGCAGTTAAATTACAAACCATGTATACAGTGCACATAAGACGCTGATCAACAAGCTGATCCCAGTCTTCACTTGGCACACATTCTTGAAGACCCCTTTTTGCTTGATGCAGCCAATTTTAAAATGAGACAAGGATGAAGTTATCCTATCTGAAATGCTGATCAGTTGATATTCCTACAGGCACACACTGACAACGTTGAAAAACCAATTTCAATGTTTCAAGCTTGTGTTTTTGCCAGGGAAAGGAGTTAATATGTGTAGAAAAATAGGCAAGGAGTACTTTATTTTTGTTAGAAACCTAAAACCAACTACAATTGGCCTACTAAAGGCCAAGCTACAATTGGCCTACGGCAGTAGTCTCTCAACAAGCCAATTCTGTTAAAAGGAAGGCAAATCATTTTATGGAAGAGTAACAACCCTTTGCTATATATTCATTCACCATAAGTTGTGGAGCTCAGCAGGACAAGGGTTAAATTTGTGTCAATGACCATCTATATACCCATCTGCCTTGGTGGCGAAGTCTGATGCGCATCTGATTGCTGATCAGGTTGCAGGTTCGATCCACACTAGGCCCAGCAACATTCTATCATGGTGACTGGCCATGAAATCTTTTCTGCGGTCATTCTCTCTCTTTTGCTGATTCAAGAAGAGCAGTGTCAGTTTCTGACAAAAGAATGTGCATTGTACTGGATTAAACTGCATATGTATAATGTGATCTGTAAAAAGGTAATCCTAAGTTGAAAGCAAGGACTACATCACAGAACTAGAAATTGTGAGGTTTTCAAGTTTTTCTGGGCCAGACTAGCTAGTTTTGGCCAATTATAGACTTTGCCTTCACTGATGACGAGACATTTTTAAAAATCCACAATGAAATTAATGATCCCAAAGGATTAGAAAATAGCTACCCTACATATAAGCCTGTACTGAAAAAGTGTGATTATGTAAACTTGCCTGCTAAAATGACCTAAACAGTGTTAAATGGGCAGTTAAATTACAAACCATGTATACAGTGCACATAAGACGCCTATCAACAAGCTGATCCCAGTCTTCACTTGGCACACATTCTTGAAGACCCCTTTTTGCTTGATGCAGCCAATTTTAAAATGAGACAAGGATGAAGTTATCCTATCTGAAATGCTGATCAGTTGATATTCCTACAGGCACACACTGACAACGTTGAAAAACCATTTTCAATGTTTCAAGCTTGTGTTTTTGCCAGGGAAAGGGGTTAATATGTGTAGAAAAATAGCCAAGGAGTACTTTATTTTTGTTAGAAACCTAAAACCAACTACAATTGGCCTACTAAAGGCCAAGCTACAATTGGCCTAGGGCAGTAGTCTCTCAACAAGCCAATTCTGTTAAAAAGAAGGCAAATCATTTTATGGAAGAGTAACAACCCTTTGCTATATATTCATTCACCATAAGTTGTGGAGCACCTGATTATCGGGGCTAGGAAAAATAGATTGGGCTGCATGGTGCTTCTATGCAGAGCTGAAACGGACCGCATGTAAGAACTGGTAAACCACTTAGATGGTCTAAGCCTGCCCATGCAAACCTTTTTGGTTTCATTGGGCAGCAGGGTTTGAGATCTCAATGTCGGGCAAAAGTCCCACAAAACTTGAAGCAATGTTTCCAAAGTGACCTAAATAGTGTTGATGGGGACCCTAAACCTCAATTCAAATAAACAAAACCATAAGCTGGTATCAGTAGTACTGCCTATGTCAAAATTGTTTAACCCTTTTAGTGCTAGATGAATTTTTCTGCCTTATATTTATGAGTATATGAGTCAATTTTGAAATTTGGGGGTATCAGGTTCAGTTATTTTCAGAAAATTATTTAGAAAAAGGTTCAACTTTATGCAAACAGTGAAGGCCATGATCAGAAGCTGTGTTCTGCAGAGTCTGATCTGGGCCTGCATTGTGCCAATGAATGACCCACTCAGGGGCTTCTGGTATAAAATGGGTTAACCATATATGATTGAATCTATATCAATTGGTGAACTTGGACCTGAATATTTGGCAAATTCTGCAATGATATCAAAATCGCTTAAACTCTCATCACTTCCACAAGTATCACTGGAACAGTTCTCCATACTTTTCAGTACTCCACTAATATTATTGAATGTTGAATAAAATTCAGTATCACTGTGATCAAACTCTGGAATCACACTATCAATATCTTCCAGGTCATGATCCTGTAGCTTTAAAGGATAACCAAACACATACATTTTTGATGAAGACCAAGAGTTACTGGGGGAAAGCACAAGTGTTTCACCCTCTTTCCAGTCTGTTTTACTCCTATCCTTATCAGGTGAAAGTGGTGCAGCTCTACTGACTAAATTACTACTCTTGTCCCCTAAAGCAGGTCCAGTGACTTTCTGATTTTCAAGATCCGCCAGTACACTTTGAGCCTTTTTATTGCATTTCTTCATAGTTTTGTGATCAACAGAAGTTAAAATGCCCAGATTTTGTTGAACTGGACTATTAATTGGAGTTCCTAGTTGTAAGTCTGTTCCAATTTCATCAGGACTTGAGTAGACAGGACTGCTAAGTGAAGGACTAAGCAGTGTCCCTGTTGTTGAACTTACTGGACATAGTGTGTCTATATTGTTGGTATCACACTTTGGAACATAATAGAGGTCTGAAAATACAAGATCTTATTTAAACAGCAAAGTCTGGAGAAGCTTTGCTTTAAGGGGAATGGGAACACCTGGCAGATTTTTCCCCCCCGCAATTTTTCAAAGGGAGACAACTTTCGGGACTTCCTGTCTGCTTTTCTATAAGCCCTTCAAACAGAAAAAGGGGTCTACTCTTAAAGGAAAGAATTTGCTTCAGGAACAAATTCTTTGCTTTAAGAGTTGATCCCAATTGACATGGGAGACAAAAATACTACGGCAGGAGTTGCCTCCCCTGAAGGTGTATCCATTCCCCTTAAGATACACCAGACATATTTTCTGTCAATTTGTTTTTTACACGAGAGATAACTTCAGACTTCCTATTAGACTTTCTCTTTACAAAACTCAGCTTCTCCAAAATAAGGAAAGAACTTTCTCTTTGAAGTAGACACCTTTCAACTAGAGGCCCAAGTGGGCCAGAAATAACTCACTTTTCATGTTTAAATCAATGTACTTTGTTTTACAGGGTTGCCATTACCATTCATTGTGAATGTGTTTAGTGCAAATAAATCATTGTCATTGTCTGGATTATCAGAAGCCTCCGTGGTGTAGTGGTTATGCTACTCACCTTGTAAATCAGGGATCGCAGGAATCGATCCTGGGTTTCTCCAGACTTTCGGATGAGTCTTGAAGCCGAGGTCCCTTCTCCGTATGACCTAGCAGTTGGTGACATGTAAAACTCAAACACTCACTCACTTGTCTGGATTAGGCTGATCATGCATGATATGTTACATTGTGCCACAGTGGCCAGCTTAGCTATCAGAGCAGCAATAGCAATTGTGAATCTGCATTATGAAAAGCTCAATCAGATTTAAGGATTCAGGAGATGATCTTTTACAAAGTGGAGATGTCCTTTAACCCTTTTTGTACCAAATGGAATCTTCTACCTTATATATGACAGGAGTCCATTTCAAAATTGAGGGGTGTTAGGTTGCCTTTTCTTCAAAATTCATTTGGAAAATGGCTGAACTTTTTGCAAACAGTGTAGGCCCTGATCAGATGCCGTGTTCTGCGATGCGGCGTTCTGCGGCGTCTGATCTGGGCCTGCACTGTTTGCCAATAGCCCCTTTAGGGGTTTCCAGTACAAAATGGGTAAAAAAATTTCAAGATGGTCATGAACTGCAACATTCTAGCAATTCTGAGTCTACATGTCACTAAAATACCTCAAAGCAAGTTTCAACTCAATCTGTCTGACCGTTCAGCTGCATGCAAGTGTGGCTTCAACCACTTGAGATTTTCAAAATGGCCACGCAGAACAGGACTTAGCAATACTGAATAGTTGCCCCAATGATTTCCACCAAATTCTGGCTCAATTTAACCTGCTGATTGGGAGCAGATGTAATTTGAATATTTTTAAGATGTCCACTATGTCAGCTACCCTGGATTCAGAACAGAATGATTTTAACAAGTTTGAATTCCCAACTTGTCCCAATGCCTCCCACCAGGTTTTGGCTCAATTTGACATACCGTTCAGAAGCAGAGGTGGTTTAAGATTTTTAAGATGGCCGTCATGCACCCCAGTGCCTCCCATCAAGTTTCAATTCAATCCAACTGGCTGTTCAGGAGATGTGGTTTAAAATTTTCGAGGTGGCTGCCATGACGACCATCTTGAATATCTGACTGGAATGACTTTTAACAAATCTGGATCATCATGTTGCCCCAATGCCTTCAACCAAGTTTTAGCTCACTCTGACTTACTGTATGGGAGCAGATGTTATTAGAAGATTTTAAAGATGGATGCTGTGTCAGCCATGTTGGAAATCAGGAGTCCAGGACGGAATGATTTTAACGTGTCTGAATTGCCATGTTGCCCCAATGCCTACCACAAAGTTTCTGCTCCCCAAAAAAAGGATCAGCTCAAACTGGCTTACCATTCCAGAGAAGATGTGGCTTGAAGATTACAAGATGGCCATCATGGCAGCAGTCTTGGATATTGGAACAGAATTATTTAAAGAATTCTGATTCGCCATGTTGTCCCAAACACCTCCAAAGAAATTTCGGTCAATCCGACCTACCGGATGGAGCAGATAAAGCTTAAGAATTTTCAATGGGATGTCTGAATGAAATGATTTTAGCAATTCTGAATCTCTGTCAGTTGCCCCATTGCCACCCACACGTCTCTGCACAATTGGACTAAAGGTCCTGGAGGAGATATCGAAAATGTGAAAACTAACAACAAGCAACGGAAGGACAACAGACCACGGCATTAGCTGACCTAGAGCTTTGCTTAATGATGACAAAGATTTGGAAAGAGTTGCCTCCAATGAGGATTACCTAAAGCCAGAACTCCGCAGAGTGAAGACAAGCTAGACTTTGTGGCTGCACACACTTCTTTTTGTCTGCATTAACATGTGATACAAATAGAGGATTGCAAGTAGCCAATTCATGTATACAAGTTCGTGAAACAACCCTTTGTCAAGATTCAACTTATTTTTTCAGAGAGAATAATGCTTGACATTACATGTGATTTGTCTGCCTAGCTGACAATTCAAGGTAATGTCAAGCCTAATTTCTCCAAAAATATGAAAGAAATATATGAAAATGTTTTCTGCAAATGTTATGATTTGCAGTTATGGTTTAATATGAAATTGTCATGAGTATTGGATTCTGTTTGTCATGTCTTCAACAAGCTTTTCTCGGTCTTTTCTGCATAGAAAGCTGACAGAAACTTTCAACATCAAACTTTCCTATATTTTAAGACATTCTGAACAGTCCCAAAGGTGGCCCAACAGTTCAGGGGCCAGTTGTTCAAAACTAACGACATCGTCAGTTAAATGTATCATTAAAATTTTGATCATTTATTATGGCAAATATGCTGAAATTTTTGCTGAAAAAAATGTGAGCAAAGCTGCTCACATTTTTTCAGCAAAAATACTAAAATTTACGATATTGTACTTGCTAGAAGAGTTAACAATTTGACAACTAACAAGCTCGTTAAGCTAACGATGCTTTGAACAACTGGCCCCTGGAGAACTTTTCTTACAACTAGCCAAACTGGCATTCAGCAATACCACATCTGTCGTCAATTTGTTAAAGTGCAAATACGCCAAAACACAATGACACACTGAACAAGACCATGCATCACAAGTGACATTATTGTCAAAGTCCAAAGAAACAGCATGAAGTCCAGTAAATTTCCCTTCACAAAGAAAGTGGGCGCGAAGCTTAAGGATTGTCAAAAAATCTATACCACTGCAATCCAGCCTTTTCAGATTTGTGCTGCTTTTTCAAAATTATTATTTACATAACGTCAGTTGTCTGAAAGCTTTGGCCAATAAAATGAGGACAAGCTATGCAATTGTTTGGCCCGCATTTATATCGATCATTTAGTAAGTAAGTAAGTAAGTAAGTAAAGTCTTTATTTAACGAGGGTAACAACATTTAGCATAGACATTTACATGTGTTAGCTAATCTTCCATGAGGCCCTCAAAAGTATACATATGTACAGGTGTACAAATCAGGGACAGTCTACTGACCACCACAAAACTAATATAACTAAAGTCCTGGAAAAATGCAGAAAAATACCAGTTATGCTATGGCCAATATACCCTCACTTGATTCGTACATAAAACAAGACAAGAAATTAAATACAAAGTAGATACAGTAATTACAAAATTTACACGTATGCAACAGGTGTAATTATCTTCATTGAGTAAATACTTCAGGAGATTAACCACTTCAGGCATCTACAGTGAAAGGTATCAAGGGTCTGAGAATTTTTAACATGTTCTGGGAGGCTGTTCCATATCAAACATCCAGAATACCTCAAGCTATGCTTGAAATATTCAGTTCTGGGGTTAGGTGGGACATAGCAACTTCTAAAACCTGTTCAGAAGCACAGGATACATGGTTCAATACGGTGTGAAAAAGGTTTTGGCACCGCTTTGGTTTTCGTTGCAAACAGCATCAAATGTGCATCGCATTACGAAAACACGCCTATACAAATACATTGCAACCTTTATTGCCGAAAAAATGGAAAATTTTAAGATGAAAAATTTGGATATTTTTCTTATTTCTGTTCAAAATATCGATTGTGGGTACTCGTTAGAACCACCTCATCAAGGCCGTTCTAACGAGTACCCACAATCTATATTTTAGAGCAGATATAAGAACAGGAGTTGTCAGAAGACAACATAGCTTGTCTTTGGGGGCCTTAGATGGATGAGGGCAAGTTATCAAATTTTTTTCTTCTGTAAAAAAGCCCAACAGACTGCAGCAAATGAAAGAGTACCAAAAAGGACCCCTAATCAGCCTGTTTTCAAGCCTTTCCACTGTAAAAAAAAAAATCAAAAAGAAATCTATGTTTAATAAAAAAAAAAATTCTACAAACTTCCAAGTATCATCATTCCAAATATGAAGCAAATCCAAAGCATAGTTTAGAATATATGAGCTCTAGAAACTTTAACATCAAAAATTTTAAAGTCTGTGACCCTAACCTTGAGGTCAGGGGCTGGGCTATGGCTGAATAAAACTTTAGACTTATAGCTATCTTCATACTAAATATGAAATAAATCCGTATTTATGGTTTGGAAAATATGAGCTCTTAACATGCTTAAAATTAAAAAATTCCTATGTCTGTGACCTTGACCTAGAGGTCACATGCATGGCTGGAGGTATTGCTGAGTATCACTTTGGACCTGTATCTATCATCATACCATCGTACCAATTATAAACGCAATCGGTCATACTGTTTGGAAAATATGGACTTGTAAAAAATGAATGTTAAAAATTTCTAAGTCTGTGACCTTGACCTTCAGGTCATGGGCATGGGTGGAGGTATTGCTGAAAAAAAACTTGGGACCTATATCTTTCATCATGCCGGATATGAACCAAATCAATCATAAAAAGTTCAGGTTCTACATGGTACAAATACCTTGAGTCTTTACCATAAAAATAGTTCTAAATCCATGACCTTGACCTTAAGGCCATAGGCATGGGTGGTGGTATTGCTGAAAATAACCTTGTACCTTTATCTACCATCATACTAAATATGAACCACCTCCATCAAATGGTTTGGATGATATGAGCTTCTAAATAATAAGGCTCTACCTGGTACAAATACCTTAACCCGAGTCTTAAACATTCAAAATTTCTAAGTCCATGACCTTGACATTCAGCCATGGGCATGAGTAGAGGTATTGTTGAATAAAATTTTGTACTTATATCTTTCAGTATAACAAATATGAATCAAATCATTCGCATGGTTTGGAAAATATGAGCTCTTACAAGTTCAGGTTCTACCTGGTACAAATGCCTTAACCTGAGACTAACAGGATCATATACGTACACACATTCGTACAGAAGGACGTACATTTGTACGCAAGTATGCACATACAGAAAACTGAAAAACTTAATGCCCCGAGCATCACCTGATGGCGGGGGCATACAAACTCTAGAGGATGACGGGGGCATACAAACTCTAGAGGATGGTGGGGGCATACAAACTCCAGAGATGAAAGAGGTTTATTTGGCATGACACTTTTCTTATACATTTTAATTAATAAATTTGCCAAAATGAATGTATTTTCATCAAATTAAAGGTTTTTATAGGTTTTTCAGACAAATTAAAGGTTTTAAAGGATTTCATGTCAGATACAGATTTTTAAAGGTTTTAACTGTTTTCCAAGGGGGCCTGAGTATTATTGCTAAACTGCTGGTTGGGTGGTTTAACCCTTTCCCACTCAGATATATCTTTTTACGTGTCTGAACCCCTCACCCCCTTTATTGAGCTCCAGAAACACCTAAAATCGGCATTCCCCACCCCGGGACAGCTATGTTTGCGTTAGGATTAGTTGTTCTGAAAAAATGGCCTGTTTTTTAGCACGGCTCCCCACTAAAAATATACCTGTGGGGGGTTTGAAGGGGGTATGGCCCAGCCGACTGCTGAAATGAAATCTGTGGGTGTCTGAGGTCAAAAATGCCTCGAAACGTAGTTAAGGTCGTAGTACCAAACCAAAGTGTCCAAATTGACACTGGCAAAACATGCTGCAGACAGTGAAAATGGCCAGTGCCAAACCCCTTAATTGTTGCCTTGGCAGCAGTATGAAGATTAAGATTCGGTCAAAAATACATGTGAAATCACACTTTTGACAACTTTGAGATGCCCCCTGGTTACCATGGCAACAAAGATTTAGCCTTAAAAGGTTTGATTTTAAAGGCAACTGCTCAGTGAACATTTCTGCCAAGTTCGATGTTAAACAGACCATGCAAAATTCACAAAGTTGTCTAGTGGGAATGGGTTAAGGTTTTTTCCAATATTTAGGCTTGGCAGACATCTTCAACAGGAACACTAGAACAGACTTTCGTTTCCCCTCTGCCTGGAGGCTATAAGAGTATTTGTATTGAAAATGGCCCAGTGGTTTCAGAGAAGAAGTCTTTTGATAATGCTGACTGATGACTGCCATCCTTTAAGACCCCCAGAGCCTTTGGCTTAGTGGAGCTTAAAATCAGCCAGTATATCAATTCAGAATATAGTTTCTGACTGCCTTAAGAAGTTTTAAGCCAATAGTTAATCATATAATGACAAGAGAAGCCAGGCCTGTTGACTTAGCTGGATGCATATTTAACCCTTACCCTGCTGAAAATTTTAATTAGCCACACCCATTTCCGACTATCAGCCAATCAGCTTACATGATAAATTTTTTTCATTCGATTTCACAAACTGAATGACAGTGTACACAGCTCCTAATCAGAAAGCTTCTTCAGAAGCAATCTGATCTGGGAAGAAACCATCTGATCTGGATCTAAACAGTTTGCAAAGGTAGCGGTTGTTGGGTTGATCTGATTACTGTAATGACTATGAATTACAGTATGCAGTTTTTCCAAGGGAATGGACACACTTCAGATTTTCTGCCAGTCTGTATATTAAGGATACCAACTTCCTCTTGTTGTTTACTGTACAGTGAGTACCTTCCAAAGAAGACTGTCACATGTTGAACTATATTATGTACCCGCATCGGATGAGTAGTTTTTCAGTTTTCCGTACATGTGTCTGTGGGTACATGTGTATGTGCATACCAATGTGCGTCCTTCTGTACAAATGTGTGTACATACATACGTAATTTTGTTAGACTCGGGTTAAGGCATTTGTACCAGGTAGAACCTGAACTCATATTTTCCAAACCATGTTGGATTTGGTTCATATTTGATATGATAGATATATAGGTACAAAGTTTTATTCAGCAGTATCCTCACCCATGCCCACGACCTCAAAGTCAAGGTCAGGGACTTAGAATTTTTTAATGTTAAAGACTCAGGTTAAGGTATCTGTACCAGGTAGAACCTTATTATTTAAGAGCCCATATCTTCCAAACCATCTGATGGCTTTGGTTCATATTTGGTATTATAATGATGGATATAGGTCCAAAGATTTATTCAGCAGTAGCCCCACCCACACCATTACCTCAAGGCCACAGACTCTGAAATTTTTAATGTTAAAGACTCGGGTTAAGGTATTTGTTCCAGGTGGGACCATTGATTTGGTTCATGTTTGGCAAGTTGATAGATATAGGTCCAAAGTTTTATTCAGCTATACAGCCCCCCCCCCCCCCCCCCCCCCCCCCCCCACACACACACACACACACTCATGGTCCAGGTCACAGACTTATTAAAAATTTTGAGCTCATATTTTCTAAACCATAATTATGATGGTGCTATGGTGATAGAGTCAGGTCCAAAGGTTTATTAGGCAATACCCCCACTCATGCTTAAGACATCAAGGTCAAGGTCACAGACTTTGAAATTTTTCATGTTAATTTTAAGAGATCATATTTGCTATTTATCATATGATGGATTGTGTTTATATTTGGTATGATGATAGATACAGGTCCAAAGTGAATAGTGATATTCAACAATACCAGGGGTACAGACTTAAGCATTTAGCTTTAGGCGCCCAGACTGCCATAAATCCAAATTTTACATTAAGTAAATAGGCATTTTTATTCAAAACTTAGGTACCCAGGCAAAAGTTTAGGCACCTTGGGCCACTGGGCGACTGTAGCAATTTTTTTATGTTAAATGTATTTAGAGCTCACATTTTCCAAACCATACAATGGATAGTTTGTTGTTGTATATCTATAAGGCATTTTTTCGCTGCCTATAAACTCATGGTACTTAAGTAAGTCACTTGTGCATTTCCCTATGTGAAAAACACATGATGCTCATAATACAATGATCTTCAAAATCTTTTAGTGCTCCTGATGTATTCCATCAGTGCATCTGTCAGTTCCTTCCTTCCTTGCTTACTAATGTCTTCAATCATGCCTGTCAACACTTTCAAGTTAATGTCTGTTACCAATTTCACCTCCTCCCTGGCCAGAATCTCTTCTACATTATACTCTAAAGTATCCCTTCCACATGGATATGCTTCCTGTTTGGAATCATGATACACACAGGTCAAAAGTTTCATTCAGCCATACCCTCACCCCTGCCCCATGATCTCAAGGTCAAGGTTGTAGACTTAGAAATTTTTAATGTTAACATTTTTAAGAACTCATATTTTCTAACCAATCTGATGGATTGAGTTCATATTTGGTATGATTATAGTTATTATTTCAACATTTTAATTGGCAATATCCCCAGCTATGCCAATGACCTTAAGGACACATTTTCAGGTGAGTTATGCTGTTGTTGCAGCATACTTTTTTCCAGTTGAGGTGGGCCCCTGGGTGGGTGCATGTGTCGTATTGACACATTTCAAGTATTATACTAAAACAGTTTGGACAAAATTCAGCAATCTGTTCAGGAGATATACAGCAGACAAGGAAAAATGTGACAAAATTAAAGGAAGAATTTTGTTTTCAGACCTTTATTGGCAGGAGTAAGAAAATATTTTGATATGATTTTGCTCCCTTGGAGGAGTATACCTTCTCAATAAATAGACACTTACCATCACTGATCCAGTCAGGAGCACATGTTGCCAGTATGGGGTCAGGTTCTTTAACAGGAGAAGGAATGTGGTTTTCAACATCTATTTCTTCATTACTGCTTTGTGACAGACAGTTGTTCATTACTTGTGCTTCATACTCTTGAGCTGCTGCGACCACTTCCTGAAGAAAACAAAACAAACTAATAAGCATAACAGATTCTTGTAAACCTTAAGGGGAATGGAGACACCTTCAGTGGAGGCAACTCCTGCAAACGTATTTTCGTCTCCCATGCCAACAGGAATTAAGCTTTTGATTTTCTATTCAAATTTTCAGACCAAAAAAAAAATAAATCCCCGAATAATCCCTAAATGTGTTACATGCAGTTGTCAGATGTGGAAAGGAATTTCTTTGGGATTCAAGAGCGAGTTCAATCAAGCATGCATGGCCATTAAACCATCAGTATGTGAGTCTATAAAGTTTCAATTTGTTTAGTTTTTATGCATTTTGCTTCTGGTTTGTCCGTTCATACTTTACTCTTTCTTGTGCATAGCATAACTTAAGAATCATGTCCTATGCTAGTGTTTTGAAATTATCTATGGATTCCCAAGAAAAAAAAGTTGACCCATATTTTTCTTAACAGAATTATCTCCCCTGTTTGAGTTATATCCCTTTTAACTAAATAACATAGAAATTTTGTTAACAAGATATCTGAAAAAGTATTTGAGCTACAGCCTAGTTATTTGATACACTGTGATCACCAGAGTAAATTTTCAACAAAATTTGTTGAAGTTATAGACCTTTGCAATTTCTGGCCATTTAATTGTGTTGCTTTCTTGTGCATAGCCTAACTTTGGAACCATGTATGCTAGTGTTTTTAAATTTCATATATACATTGCCCATGAATAAATAGTTGACCCGTATTTTTGTTCTTATCCAACTTATCTCCCTTTTTCGAGTTATCTTCCTTCTAATTAAATTACATAGAAATCTTCTGATAAAGTATTTGAGCTAGAGCCTTGATATTTGGTATACTGATAGGGACTGAGGAGATTACCTGATTAAATTTTCAACACATTGAATGTGATTTTGTTAGAGCTATGGCCCTTTGCAATTTCTTGCCATTTAATCCTGCTGCTTTCTTGTGCAGAACCAGGTATGCTATTGGTCTAAGATTGCATATAGGGATTCCTCATCAAATAATAGGTGACCCTTTTTTATCCAAATTATCTCCCATTTTAGCGTTATTTCCCTTTTAATAAAATAAGACAGAAATCTCATTAGCAAGCAAGATTTGAGCTAGAGCATTGACATTTGGTATACTGGTTGGGACTGACTGAGGAGGAGATCACCTGATTAAATTTTCAACAATTTATGACCCTTTGCAATTTCTGGCCATTTAATCCTGTTGCTTTATTATTGTGCATAGCATAATTTTAGAACCATGGTTGCTATTGCTTTGAAATTTCATATATGGGTTCCTCTTGAAAAAAATAAGTGACCCATATTTTTTCTTATCTGAATTATCTCCCATTTAAGAGTTATTTCCCTTTTGATTTACTATTATAAATAACATTGAAATCTCTTTAGCAAGATTTCTGAAAAGGTATTTGAGCCAGAGCCTTGATATTTGGTATATTGATTGGGACTGAAAAGGAGATCACCTGTTATGAAATCTGTTTGAGTTATGGCCCTTTGCCATTTCTGACCATTTAATCCTGTTGCTTCCTTGTGTATTACATAATTTTAGAACCATATATGCTATTGTTTTGAAATTTCATATATGGATTCCTCATGAAAAATAGGTGACCCAAATTTTTTTCTTATCCAAATTATCCCCCATTTTACAGATATTTCCCATCAAACAAAATAACATGTAAGTCTTGTTTCTGTTGAGTTATGGCGCTTTGAACAAATCAAATTTTTAATCTTGTAAGCAAGATATCTAAATAACAGTTTAAACTATTGCCTTGAAACTTGACAGACTGATAGGGAATAAGGAGTATGTAGTTTTTAAAAATTCTAAAATTTTCTTCAGTTTTGGCCTTTTGAAAATTTCGGCATTTATGGTGCAAGCATATGGTTGGGGGTATTGTGTTTTACAAACACCATTTCTAGTTACTGCTAATTATCCCATAAGATCAAATGCTAACTGGATTGATCAGTTGGTTTATGTTGGAAACATCTAGAAATCTGTATATTCTACTGCTCTATTAGTGTGACACTTACAGGATGAAATGCAATGCAAAGAACTTGTGATTCCCTACTTGTGTCACTGAATGCACAACCTCTTATGTATTCGGGCTGGAAAATCTTTAAAAATTTCATTCTTCCTGTATGACCAAAAGGACATGTAGACATGGGTGAATTTTGTAGGGACTAGATAAAATTTATAATCGTCCTCGTTATGGCAAGCAGACGTGTGGAATTTTCCAGTGCTGGTACGAGGGTCCTTCAAAAAGTTTTGTCACTAATAGGTTTCCAAAGTTTTATTATATGTATCATTGAACTTGAATAGCCTTTCAAATACCTACCGATAACAGTTTATCTCATGCAAATTGTTTTTATAATGACCAAGATATGTAAAATTGAAATGCATGCAGTCATATACATTTTACATTGTAAAATGGACCGAAAGGCTGAAATTCGCAGCTACATTAAATGCTGTGTTAGGCTTGACATAGGTTCAAGTCAGATATTTGATGAAATTTGTGGCATATATGAAACTCTTGCAATTTCAAAATGCACAGTTTATCAGTGGGTCAATGCTTTTAAAGCTGGTAAATCATCGGTCAAATATGATTCCCATGTTGGTAGGCCCAAGACCTTCATCACCAAGGCAACCATTCCTGCTGTAAAGGCAGCAGTTGAAGAAGATGTTTTGTCAGTGAAGAGATAGCTAAATGCACTGGCATATCAGAAGGCAGCGTGCATACCAATCTGACAAAGTACATGTACTTGGTTTGAGAAAGATTTGTGCTAGGTGGGTGCCCCATTTGCGCAATTAGGAGCAAAAGAAATAACGCCTTAAATGCACCCAACAGCTCTTGGAAAAATACAAAAACTGTGACAGCCGAGTTATTTCTAACTTGCTAACAGGTGAAGAAACCTGGGTGCACATGTTTGAGCCACAGAGAAGAGCTAATAACAAACAGTGAAAGTGCAAAGATCAAAAGCACCCCTGTATTGCCAAGAGAACTATCAGCTCCAAGTATGCAATCTTCTTCAATTCTAGTGGGCCTGTGGTTCATATGGCTTGTCCGTCTGGTCATACAGTCATTGGGGGATTCTATAAGAACACTGTACTAAAGAAAGTCAAGGCGAACAATAAGAAGCATCCAAGCAAAGGTTGGTCCGGAGTGAACCTGATCCATGACAACGCCTCTCATAAGTCTGAGGATGTGAGGTTGTAAATCATCCTCCCTATTCTCCTGACCTGAGCCCATGCAACTTTTTCTTGTTTCCAATGCTCAAGAAAATGCTTTCTGGAAGAAATATATGTCCAGAAGTGCACTTGGTAGCACGATGTATCAGTGCCTCTAACGGGTACCCAAAGAAGACTAACCTGCAAATTAAAGCAGCTTTTAGAAATTGGATCCAAAGGTTACAAAAATGCATTTTGGCAGAGTGGGTGGGGTGGGGGGTACTTTGAGGGCATGCAATAGGGAAAAAATATTAAATGGAACGTTTAGGAAATAAAACCCCAGTGACAAAACTATCTGAAGGACCCTCGTATTTCAAACTCACTAAATTTTTATCAGCAGCCAGATCTTCCTGGAGATATCTTCCAACTTGCATGTAGACAGTGTTAAAGCTTTCAAGATTTTCTATCAGCACTTGCTCCTCTCGACCTGGAAATACAAGTCATGTAGGGCTGTGCCAATACCATGTCTAGACTTGTCACATTGCATCAGGACAAGTGATTTTTTGTTTTATAATATTTAACTTGTCTTGAGACAAGTACAGAAATGTTTATGGTAATGTTCAGAAGAACTCCTCTTAAGGTGAATACTTGTTTTGTTTGAACTGAAATTTTATGCCCCTGTCAACGCCATTAAGATCATTTTGGAGGCGTTGCTTCCACTAATGTGACTTTTATCCGACAAAAATGAAATGTATCTCAAGCCCTACTGCCCAAACAAACTAATCAGATTTATATGCAGGTACAGTCTGACTCGCTGCACTTTGCCCAGGCAGGCTTAGACCTAAACAGTTTACCAGTACCCATGCCATGTGCGGTCAGTTTTGGGTTTGCATGGAAGCACCATGCAGCCCAATCTATTTCTCAGCGCCCCAATGGGCGGGGCCCTCATGGATACTTGTAAAAGTAAATCTATGGGCCTTAGAGGATAAGAACACTGTCTCTTAATCATTAGGTCTCCCACAACTTGAGTTTGAGCCCTGTTCAGCTCACGGAAGGTCAGTTGTTTTTTTATCCCACCTGTGATATATTTAAGGATTAGCTCGAAAGAAGTGAAATTATCTTGAAAGGGCAGTAAAAAAAAAAAAACCAAACTCTTGCATAAAAAGATTTTCTTCCCCTCTCACCGGCTGGCCACTCTTAATGGAAAGGATTTTCCCGATGTAAGCCCAATTTTCAAAGCAATTCAAATACCACAGCAGCCACTTCCTGTTTCAAAAAGTATTCTCTCTATATCAAGAAATGGCTCTTGACATACCAATTCATCATTTTTCTGCCGGCCTCAGTAGCTCAGTCGGATGCGCATCTGACTGGTGATCAGGAGGACGCAGGTTCGATACCTGCCGAGGTCGGCAACATTCTTTCGTGGAGATTGATCATGAAATTTCTTCTACGTCATTCTCTCCCTTCCCCTGGTTCAAGAAGGGCAGTTGTCAGCTCCTGGTGAAAGAATGTGCACTGTACTGGTTAACGGCTCAAGTATAAGCCTGCCCAAGTAAAGTGAGGATAGGTAAACTGACCGGCTCAAAAATTACCTAAAACAGTGTTGACTTGGCCGTTAAATCCCTGTACAAACAAATGAATTCATCATTTTTCTAGAATAACTATTCAGATGCAGCTTTTTTTTTATTTTAACAAAATGTTTGATTTTACAATCATTAAGGGAGCATCTTTGTATTTTTATACCCCCATAGGAGGGCATATAGTTTATGCACTGTCCGTTTGTGGGTTTGTGCGTTTGTGAGTCTGCACTTTTTTTTGTGATGCGAACTACTTCCACAATTCTTCAACGATTGAGCTGAAACTTTGCATATGCATTCCTTGTAAGATGAAGGGATGCCTAACACAATTTTCACGTTGGTCCTATATCATTTTCGAAGGAGTTATGGCCCTTTCCTCAAATTGGCTCCCATGGGGTCATTGCTCACTTATAGTGACAGCTCTTGTTTCTTTCTCTTTTTTTTTTATGCCTGCTTTTATTATGTCAGGATCCGGCTTTCTGCCAACTTGTTTGCACGGCTGTCAATATTTGTCTTCACACTATAATAATAATAATAATAATAGACCTTATTTATAGAGGGTAACATATTGAGTACTATTACTAATCTTCCATGTGGCCCTCTTTTCCTGGGTAGGAACCAGTACTAAGCAATGTGGATAAAGTCTCTTGCTCAAGGAAACAACACTTGGCGCTTGCGGGGATCGAACTGGCTACCTCTCTATCTCAAATCCGATGCTTTACCAATGCACCACAGCGCTCCACACTGTCAATACTGTCAACCCTATACTGTTCAAGTCCAATTCTGGAGAACTATAAGAGCTTCATTCCTTAGTACAAACTTGCATCTAGGGATCACACCTTATTTAACCTCCAACTATATTTCATGATTCAGTGACTTTGTGAAATAAATGTACTGCATTTACCCTGCCCTTGACCCACATTTTGCTTTAATGCAAGCATCCATATTTGACCTTGACCTACATTTCATGGTTCACTGACTTCACAAAATAGTGTCTTAACCCTTCATGGTTCACTGACTTCACAAAATAGGGTCTTAAACTTACCATTCACCCTGATTTTTAGGTCTGTTTCTCTAGAACTTAGAGTTTGACCTACATTTCATGGTTCATTGACTTCATTAAATATTGTCTTAAACTTACCATTGATTCTAACTTTTAAGTCTGTTTCTCTAGAAATTTAAAAGCTTGACCAAAATTTCATGTTTAATCAGCTTCATTCTTGAAAAGCCCACTTTATCATTGCCTTCACTTCGATTTTTATAAGGGTATTCATGACACAGATGTGATATCCTTTCAATTACCTATGACCATATGCTCGCAGGAATGAGGCGGCATTGTCCATTCTCTAGGGCTACTTTTACGGTTGATTGTCCAGTAACATCCTTTGCAGCTGATGTAGCTCAGGTCAAATTGTATCTTACGGAACCACTTCTGATACAATGCATGTCGTATTGAACTCTACAATATAAATGAGCTGCAATATGAGAAACCGTGTTTTTTATCATTGCAGTCCAGCATGTGCATCTGCAAAGTCTGATCATCATCTTAACCCTTATCTTGCTGTTCACGACAACCACTATCTTTGCAAACAGTGTAGATCCAGATCAGATGGCTTCTGAGGAAGCCATCTGATCAGGATCTACACTGTTTGGCATTCAGTTTATGAATTTGTAGCAATAAATTACATCAAGTAATTTGATTGGTTGATAGACAGAAATGGGTGTGGCTTAAATGAATATTCAGCAAGATAAGGGTTAATGTTCACTGCTAGGATAACTCTAGATTCTATACTCTAAAGACTCTTGTTAGTCTGCATTGCTGAACAGGCCAGTCTGTGTCATACCTGGGGCCAGTTGTTCAAAACTAACAACGTCGTTAGTTAACGTATCGTTAAAACTTTGATCATTAAATATGGCAAATATGCTAATATTTTTGCTGAAAAAAAATGTGAGCAGCTTTTGCGGACGCAAAAGCTGCTCACATTTTTTCAGCAAAAATACCAAAATTTACGATATTGTGCTTGCTAGAAGAGTTAACAATATGACCACTAACGAGCTTGTTAAGCTAACGATGCTTTGAACAACTGGCCCCTGGTTGCAAATCCTAAGACAGGTTTTCTTGTGTTACATCAAAAGCTGTGTTGTAAGTATACTATTGTAACACCCAATTTGATTTAGCTGCAACTTTCTCTTCATTCAACTAAACAAGAGGACCATGATGGTCCTATATCACTCACCAGAGCTAACGGATTCAAATTTTTAGAAAGTTCCAATCTTTACTGATGACAAGGTCAAAAACAGGCATTTTCAGCATTCAAGGGAACAAACCTCTATGAGAGATAGACAGACATCACCAGTTTTCAAACTCATCTGAACTTCCATTCCCAACCTACTTATATGCTATAGTTTCAGGAAGATTTGATCAAAACTAAAGGACTCATGGTGATGACAAGGTACAAAATAGGCATTTTCAGCAAAGAAGGGGACTTAACTCTCTGAGTAATGTGCCAACAATGTTAGTTTGCAAACTCATTCAAGCTTTTATCCCTAACGTATTTATATGCAAGTTTCAGGAAGATACGTTCGAAACTTATGGACCTTTGATGCTGACAATGTCAAAAATGGGCATTTTCAGCAATCAAAGGGACATAACTCTATGATAAATAGGACGACCTCACCAGTTTTTTAACTTACCCAAGCTTTTATCCCTGACTTACTTGTTTGTGTGTTTGATTTGTGGTTTAACGCCCCCGTCAACACTGTAAAGGTCCTTTCTGAGACGTTGCTTCCAATTTTGTGGGACTTTTACCCGACATTGAGATGAAATGACATCACAAGCCCTGCCGCCAAATGAAACCACTAGGGTTTATAAGCATGCACCACTTTGCCTAGTGGGCAGGCTTAGGTCCTCTAAGCAGTTTACCAGTACTTGTGTGCTGGTCGGATTCAGCTCTGCGTGGAAGCATCATGCAGCCCATATCGTTCTTCAAGCCCCAATGAGCTGGGGTCAGACTTACTTGTTTGTAAGTTTCAAGTTGGTTGGTTGGTTGATTTGAGGTTTAGGGTTGAGTGGAAGCATCATGCAGCCCAACTATTTCCTCAAGCCCCGATGGGCGGGGCCGTGTAAGTTTCAAGTATATCTGAGCAAAACTGAAGAGGTTGCAGTGATGACAAGCTCAAAAACAGGCATTTTCTGCAATCAAAGGGACATAACTCTTTGATAAATAGGCTGTTCTAATCTGTTTTCGAACTCATCCAGACTTTTATCCCTGACTTACATGTACCTAAGTTTCAAGAAGATCTGATAGACACTGAACGGGGTACAGTGATGAAAAGGTCAAAGGTAACAGGGATAATTCTGGTGAAAATGCCGATGGGGCCATTTTGACTAAAAAGCAGAAAGAACTAGCTTCCGAATGACTACTCCCTATCTCTCCCCATGTAAAAATGGCCCCTGCTTTCCAAAACAAGGGGCCATTTTCAAAACTGATGGGACTATGGCCCCATGGCCCTGCCCAAAATAATCCCTGACTGGTAAGCTTTTTTTGCAATCAAGGGGGATGTAACTCTATGATAAATAGGCTGACCTCACTCATTCAAGCTTTTATCCCTGACTTGCCTATAAGTAAGTTGCAAGAAGATATGATAAAAACTGAGGGAGCTATGGTGATGACAAGGTTAATAATAGGCATTTTCTGCAATCAAAGGGATGTAACTCTATGATGAATATGCCAACCTCACCAGTTTTCAAACTCATCCTAGCTTTTATCCCTGACTTACTTGTTTGTAAGTTTCACGAAAACCAGATCAAAACTGACAAAGCAGCGGTGATGACAAGGTGAAAAGAAACATTTCAGCAAAGTAGGGGACATAACTCTGTGATTAATCGACTGACATTGCTAGTTTTCAAACTCATCCGAGCTTTTACCCATGACTTACTGACATATAGGTTTCAAGAAGATCTATTGAAAACTGAAGGAATTACGGTGATGACAAGGTCAAAAATAGGCATTTTCTGCAATCAAAGGGACGTAACTGTATGATAAATTGGTTGACTTCACCAGTTTTTAAACTCATCCAAGCTTTTATTCCTGACTTACTTACAGATAAACTGATTTCCTAATTGTCAGATCAAAAGATTTCAATTTACCTCTATGTTTTTGATGGCAAAATGTACAAGAATTGTCACAAAGCACTGCAGAGACAAGTCAATCGTGTTTGACAGTCATGTATGACAACTTTGCTTCTGTGACCTCAAAACGGTACAGCACATGATGTAAATATGAACATGTATCATCATGATACAATGCACTGGCCAAATGTCATTACTGACAAGTGGGTGGGCTTTTGATCTAGTTGGGTGGACCTTGTGATTCACAAGGTCCACCCAACTAGATCAAGAGCCCACACACAGTGATGGTGAAAAATATTTCAGTTCATGTCTTTGATCTTTACATAAAAAGAAACATATGACAGCAGTGCCAGAATTAGAATGTTGCAGCTAAAACAAAATTTGTAGCAATAAACAGTGTTATCAGTTACCCACTATATTAATTGCATTGTAACACCTTGGCCTGATAAAGATATGGTATCTCAGGACAAGTTAGCTTTATCAGGTCAACGTGACATTGCACTTCTATGAACTGGACACCTGGAAAAATTAGCAAAAATGTAAGAATGTACAATAAAAATTAGCAAAAATGTAAGAATGTACAATGGGATTAACTGATAAATAGAATACCAGATTTGTGTCATCTGATATCAAGTTAACAGGCTCGGCTTCGAGAACGCATTTAGAATCGCTTGGCAAGCTTCGCGATTCCACAAGCGTTCTCGAAGCCTTGCCTGATAAACTTGATATCAATAGACAAAAACCTGGTATTCTCTATTTATGGTGAACATTGACTGTCTCTGAAGTCAGTTTCACAATATAAACAATTACGAGAACCAATTTAAAATATCTGCAATTTATTTTGTGTCTTTGTAAGTTTCGGAGACTAATGACCCAGTTAGCAATTTTACAGTCATGTCAATCCAGACAGTGAATATAACGACACTTTTCCTTGACAAACTCTTAACCTCTACAGTATGCATTCTATAAGTCAGTAATTTAAATTATGTAATGATTGCAGTATAGATGATAGGCTCAGTCTCTACAGAAAAATGTTGCCAGACACAAGGATAGAATAAAGACCTGGGGCCAGTTGTTCCAAACAAAGGACTTATTTAGTTAACAAATTGTTAAAACTTTGATCATCAAAAATGGCATGCTAACAGATATTTTGCTGGAAAAAAATGTGTGTAGTTTTTGCTACTCACATTTTTCCAGCAAAATTACCAAAATTTTAGATCTCGTACTTGCTAGAACAGTTAACAATTTGACCGCTTATAAACTTGCTAAGCCATCGATGCTTTGAACAACTTGCCCCTGACAACTAAAGAGCTTGTTAAGCTAACAATGCTTTGAGCAACTGGGTCCTGAATACCAGTCCAACTGAGCCACTGGACCTGCATAATGTACAGAGACATCTCTTATACCCAACTGCAAAATACAGTAAAATTCCTATGTTAAGACCACCTTTGGGACTGTTCAAAAGTGGTCTTAAAGACCACTTTTGAAAAGTCCCAAAGGTGGTCTCTGACCAGAGGACACTGTACGCAGAAAACACAAAGAAAGAATAACTTCAACCTACAAAATAAGCTTTTTATAACAGAATTAGTCTTAATTTTAGGTGGTCTTAATAGCGGAATTTTACTGTATTACACTACATTTCATGAATGATTATAATAAGCCTTACTCTCCAGCTGTTGATTGCTCCCCGCTCCATGTAGCGAAAATAGGGGTATCTGTTCCTAAAAGAAAACAAACTTACAATGGGCGGTAACTATAATTTTAACAAATACATAATCATACAAAAGGAAACTTGTCATGCTCATGTGCTGCAATGGAAGTTAGATACAGAGTAGTCTATCTTGGCTGTTGGTATGAAGAAATGGTATGGCTCTTAACCCTTATCCTCTTGCTGAATATTAAAATTAGCCACTCACATTTCTGACTATCAGCCAATCAGATAACATGATATAACGTTTTGGTTCAAATTCACAAACTGCCATCTGATATGGATCTACACTGTTTGCAAAAGTAGAGGTTGTCGTGGACAGCAGGGTAAGGGTTTACAGTTGCTTTTGTAACATCATTTCAGTTCTGACTCTTTAGATGCTATGAAAAGCTGCATCTGAAAATTGTGTCTGTTTCTGTTAACTGCTACATCTTCTTGCAAACTCTTTAGAAATTTTTTTTTTGCATACAGGCAAACAGAGTGGACCCGGATCAGACTGCTCCTAGAGGAGCAGTATGATATGGATCCACACTATTTGCAATAATGACTCTTTAAATTATAAACCAGCAGACAACAAAGCAGACTATAACTGTTGTGATTGGCATCTTAAGGGTTAATGTTGGAAATTTGTAATTGTCCTAATTTGAACAGGCTGATATTTCCTACCTGGTGGCATGCCAATCCTGTCAGCCAGCAGAAAACTAGAAATACATATAATACAAATAGTGCAAGAGCTTCCAGTAATTGGTGGTGCCTCTTAAATAGTAAAATGTCACTGTTATAAAAATGATAGTTAAATGCATGAGACCTCTTTTTGAAACTCATGAAAGCTTGCTTTAAATTGCTTTCATAGCTTCAAAATACATTATCACCATTGCTCCAAATCATTCACTTTTTCATTTTTGACTAAACTGTGTTTTGTTCACTGTTTACAGGTTTGCTATTACCATTCATTGTGAATGTGTTTAATGCAATTTTTTGTTAGAGTGGAAGCCCTTGACACAAGGAACCTACATTCCAAATATGAAGGCTCTATCTTAATTGGTTCAAAAGTTATGAACAATATTTTTTTCTTTTAAGTAGGTCATAGGTAAAGGTCACTGGTCAAATTTATTTGCATGAATGTAAAGCTCTTGTCACAAGGAACCTACATGCCAAATATGAAGGTTCTATCTTAAACAGTTCAAAAGTTATGACAAAATGTTATTTTTTTCTTTTAAGTAAGTCAAAGGTCAAGATCACAGGTCAAAATGTTTTGCATGGATGTAAAGCTCTTGTCACAAGGAACCTACATGCCAAATATCTCAAACGGTTCAAAGGTTAAGAACTTTTTAGTAAGTCAATGGTCAAGGTCACAGGTCATATTTTTTGTGCGAATGTAAAGCTATTGTCACAAGGAACCTACATGCATAATAGGAAGGCTCTTTCCCTTTGGTGACTCATATCGAAGCTGTGGCTCCACTTCTATTTCTGTCTCAAACGGCTCAAAACTTATGACCAAAATGTTATTTATTTATTTTAAGTAGGTCAAAGGTCAAGGTCAAAACTTTTTGCATGAATGTAAAAGCTTTTGTCACAAGGAACATACATGCCAAATATGAAGGCTGTATCTCAAGCGGTTCAAAAGTTATGACCATCGTTATTTTTTTCTTTTAAGTAGGTCAAGGTGACAGGTCAAAAATTTTTGCATGAATGTGAAGCTCTTGTCACAAGGAACCTATTTCCAAATATGAATGCTCTATTTCAAACAGTTCAAAAATTATGACCAACGTTAAAGTTGTCCACATACAAACCAACAAACAGACAGGGCAAAAACAATATGTCCCCGCTATCACAACCGGGAACATAAAAAGGCATCTGTTGAGCCTAAAGTTGTATTACTGGCAGTAAAAGCTACAAACTGGGTAATTCGCAGCTGCCTTTTGCCATTTTGATGCTTCTGACTGGTTTACAAGACAATTTATGACTACCGTAAAAATTCGGCTATAAGGCAATTCGGCTATAAGACGGGACCCCCTTTTCAGCTTTTCTAAGGCGGGATTTTGCTTATACTCTATTATAAGACGGGTCAAATTTTTGCCATATCTGTCGGGGCCTATCTGCTACGGCCAGATGCCAGTTAGATGTGAGAAATCGGCCTTTTTTTTGTTAGAAAACCCCTCTACTTACCCCTAACATGGCTTGATTGGCCGCACCAAATAGTGGCAAACGTCGGGCCGATACGTCATATCGCTGTCGGCCCGGTACATGCTTTGCTGGCTTAGGCTATACAGACTCCTATTTAATAGACGACAGGAGCTGACAAATCCATTTCCCGACCGTCCGGGACAAGACCGAAATCACGCCGGGCAGGTGCACTTTGACCTTATGACGCTCGGTCGGGACAAGTGCAAACAAGAGGACCATGATGGCCCTGGATCGCTCACCTGATCCATTGAGTAACAAGCGGGCCCCGGGGAGGGCCATTATTGACCCCAGGGTTATAATGTGCATAATGTTGAGGGAGGTCTAAAAAGATGAAGCTTCATACCAAATATCAACAAAGGCTATAATTTGAACAATCTTGGCAAAGGTCTACTAGATGAAGCTACACAACAAATATCAAAGACCTGGGCCTTGCGGTTTCAGAGAAGAAGATTTTTTTAAAGATATTCCTTACATAAGCCTATGTAAAACCAAATGGCCCCGGGGCAGGGGCATTTTTGGCCTCAGGGCTATAATTTAAACAATCTTGATAGAGGTCCACTAGATGAAGCTTCACACCAAATATCAAAGACCTGGGCCTTGTTGTTTCAGAGAAGAAGATTTTCAAAGATTATCTCTATTATAAGTCAATGTAAAACCAAAGGGCCCTGGGGCGGGGGCATTTGTGGCCCCAGGGCTATAATTTTAACAATCTTGGTAGAGGTCCACTAGCTGAAGCTTCATACCAAATGTCAAAGATCTAGGCCTTGTGGTTTCAGAGTAGAAGATTTTTCAAGATTTTTCCTATATAAGTCTATGAAAAACCAAAGGGCCCAGGAGCGGTGGCATTTTTGGCCCCAGGGCTATAATTTGAGCAATCTTGATAAAGGTCCACAAGATGAAGCTTCATACCAAATATCAAAAACCTGGGCCCTGCAGTTTCAGAGAAGAAGATTTTAAAGATTTTCCCTATATAAGCCTATGTAAAACCAAAGGGTCCCGGGGCGGGGGCATTTTTGGCCCCAGCATTATAATTTGAACAGTCTTGGTAGGGGTCCACTAGATGAAGCTTCATACCAAATAGCAAAGACCTGGGCCCTGCAGTTTCAGAGAAGAAGTTTTTTTAAAGATTTTCCCAATATTAGCCCATGTAAAACCAAAGGGCCCTGGGGCGGGGGCATTTTTGGCCCCAGCACAATAATTTGAACAATCTTGGTAGGGGTCCTTTAGATGAAGCTTCATACCAAATATCAAAGACCTGGGCCTTGCGGTTTCAGAGAAGGAGATTTTTAAAGGTTTTTCCTATATAAGCCTATGTAAAACCAAAGGGCCCCAGGGTGGGGGCATTTTTGGCCCCAGCACTATAATTTGAACAATCTTGGTAGGGGTCCATAAGATGAAGATTCATACCAAATATCAAAGACCTGGGCCTTGCAGTTTCAGAGAAGAAGATTTTTAAAGATTTTCCCTATATAAGCCCATGTAAAACCAAAGGGCCCCGGGGCGGGGGCATTTTTGGCCCCAGCACTAAAATTTGAAAAATCTTGGTAGGGGTCCAACAGATGAAGATTCATACCAAATATCAAAGCCCTGGGCCTTGCAGTTTCAGAGAAGAAGATTTTTAAAGATTTTCCCTATATAAGCCCATGTAAAACCAAAGGTCCCCAGGGCGGGGGCATTTTGGGCCCCAGCACTATAATTTGAACAATCTTGGTAGGGGTCCACTAGATGAAGCTTCATACCAAATATCAAAGACCTGGGCCTTGCAGTTTCAGAGAAGAAGATTTTTTAAGTTTTCGGTGAAAAAAATCTATTTTTGGCTCCTGTGACCTATATGTGCAACGGACCTGAACCATTTGAACAACTTTGAAAGGGGACCACCTAAGGATCATTCCTGTGAAGTTTGGTCAAAATCCGCTCAGTGGTTTAGGAGGAGATGTCGTTTGAAGAAATTGTTTACGTACGCACGCACGCACGCACGACGGACAAAAAGTGATCCCAAAAGCTCACCTCGTCACTACGTGATGGTGAGCTAAACAAGAGGGCCATGATGGCCCTGGATCGCTCACCTGATCCTATTGTACAAACGGAATTGTGGGTAATATATGGTGGAGTGGAGGGTTTGAGCGATTTTGGTTGGACCCAAAGACCATTTCTGTGAAATTAATTCAAAATCAGTCTGCCTGTTTAGGAGTAGAAGTCATTTTGAGAAGTAGAAGTCATTTTTGATGATATGACATCTCAAGCCCTGCCGCCCAATGAAACCAATGGGGGATTAAATGTATTGATGGTTCCACTTGCACCACTTTGCCTAGACAGGCTAAAACCTTCAAAGTGGTTTACCAATACTCCTGTAGAAGCACCTTGCAGCCAAGGTGGGTGGGAGCCAAAACTTTCAAAAGACATCTGTCTCTAAAAGGAAGCAATTTTATAGGAATGTTCCATGAGTGACCCTCTAACAAAATTGCTAAAAATATTTTGCTTAACTGAGCATGATGGCCACCACAGCTAAAAACCTCAAACCTCATTCCTGTCAAATAATTTCATAATCAATCCACTGGTTAAGGAGAAGAAGTTGTTTAAAGGTTTTGTTCACCAGAGCGGCATAGTTTGAGCAATTTTGGTGGAGGGTCACCCAAGGAACATTCCTGTCAAGCAATTTCAAAATCCATCCACTGGTTAAGGAGAAGAAGTCGTTTAAAGGTTTTTCTATTTTTAGCTCTGGCAGCCATCTTGTTCACCAGAGCAGAATGGTTTGAACACTTTTTGTAGAGGGTCACCCAAGGAACATTCCTGTGAAGTTATTTCAAAATCCATCCACAGGTTAAGGAGAAGAAGTCGTTTAAAGTTTTTTCTATTTTTAGCTCTGGTGGCCATTTTATTCAACTGAGCAGAACGGTTTGAGCAATTGTGGTAGAGGGTCACCGAACGAACATTCCTGTGAAATAATTTCAAAATCCATCCACTTGTTAAGGAGAAGTCATTTAAAGGTTTTTCTATTTTTAGCTCTGGTGGCCATTTTGTTGACCTGAGCAATGTTGGTAGAGGGTCACCCAAGGAACATTCTGGTGAAATAATTTCAAAATCCATCCAATGGTTAAGGAGAAAAGTGCGTTTAAAGGTTATTCTATTTTTAGCTCTGGCGGCCATTTTGTTAACCCGAGCTGAACAGTTTGAGCAATTTTGGTGGAGGGCCACCCAAGGAACATTCCTGTAAAGTGATTTCAAAATCCATCCGCTGGTAAAGGAGAAGAAGTTGTTTAAAGGTTTTTCTATTTTAAGCTCTGGCGGCCATTTTGTTCACCCGAGCAGAACGGTTTGGGCAATTTTTGTAGAGGTATACCAAAGGAACATTCCTGTGAAATAATTTCAAAATCCATCCACTGTTTAAGGAGTAGAAGATGTTTAAAGGTTTTTCTATTTTTAGCTCTGGTGGCCATTTTGTTCATCTGAGCGGAACTGTTTGAGCAATTTTGGAAGAGGATCCCCCAAGGAACATTCCAGTGAAATAATTTCAAAATCCATCCACTGGTTAAGGAGAAAAAGTCGTTTAAAGCTTTTTTCTATTTTTAGCTCGGGCGGCCATTTTGTTCACCCGAGCGGAACGGTTTGGGCAATTTTGGTAGAGGGTCACCGAAGGAACAATCCTGTGAAGTAATTTCAAAATCCATCCACTAGTTAAAGAGAAAAAGTCGTTTAAAGCTTTTTCTATTTTTAGCTCTGGTGGCCATTTTGTTCACCCGAGCGGAACGGTTTGAGCAATTTTGGTAGAGGGTCACCCAAGGAACATTCCAGTCAAGTAATTTCGAAATCAATCCACTGGTTAAGGAGAAGAAGTCCTTTAAAGGTTTTTCTATTTTTAGCTCTGGCGGCCATTTTGATCACCCGAGCGCAATGGTTTGAGCAATTTTAGTAAAGGGGCACCCAAGAAACCTTCCTGTGCAATAATTTCAAAATCCATCCACTGGTTAAGGAGAAGAAGTTGTTTAAAGGTTTTTCTATTTTTAGCTCTGGCGGCCATTTTGTTCACCCCAGCTGAACGGTTTGAGCAATTTTGGTAGAGGGTCATCCAAGGAACATTCCTGTGAAACAATTTTAAAATCCATCCACTGGTTAAGGAGAAGAAGTTGTTTAAAGGTTTTTCTATTTTTAGCTCTGGCGGCCATCTTGTTCACCCGAGCGGAACACTTTGAGCAATTTTGGTAGAGGATCACCCAAGGAGCATTCCTGTGAAATTAGATCAAAATCTGTCCAGCAGTTTTGGAGGAGAAGTTGTTTAAAGCAAAAGTTGACGACGGACGGACGCACGCACGGACGACGGACGACGGACGACGGACAAAGACTGATCCCAAAAGCTCACCTTGAGCACTTCGTGCTCAGGTGAGCTAAAAAAAAAATCGTCTACAACTGCCAGTCGTTTTGATTCCTTAAATACGTTAAAACTAGACCAGTAAGTAAATCGCTGTCAATTCAGAGACAAACCATCTGTGTATTTATTACGGTTCAAGTATGACACTATTGTTAATCGCTGTCGTATAATTGCCACCCTGCGGTGCGTGTCGATAAGGTGTGAAAATATGGTCAAGTTATGGCTCTAATTTTCGTTTATCCTCCAGTCATAAAATTTAATCCCCAATCAATGTGAAAATGATTTAATTGCTCCTCAGACTATTAGCTACATCTAACGGTAAATGTTTGCATTATAAAATCGGACTATTCTACGATCTCATGAATGGTTATGTTTTGGCACCAAATAGCAGACGTTGGCGGGAAATGTCGAACGCTGTTGTTGGTTATTGACACGGAGCTTCTGGGGATAATTCGGGAGCTGTGAAAAGCGTTGATTTTCTATCCACCTCTATTCACAACCGCTTAGCTATCGGAAAATATTTTTTACCGGTTCCAAACATTTTTTTTTATGAAAGAGATACACGCAATGACATTAAACACGTGTGGGGGTAATGGCGTCGGATTACGTCATTTACCGATCGCGTGCAGAAAAATCGTAGCAGTGGTTTGTGGGCGGCGATTTATATCAATTCAAAAATCATCGATCGGCTTTTTCCGTATGTCTGGTCTTCGTCGGACATTGCCTGAAAAAAGCCTGCAGTCCATGACCTCGGCTATAAGACGGGGTCATTTTTTTGGGCTCATTTTGGAGGGAAAAATCCTCGTCTTATAGCCGAATTTTTACGGTAGCTGCTGAGAGCCGAAGTTATCAATGGAGTTTATTGTGCACCGGACTCTTTTAACCTGTTTTAGTTACCTCCCTTATTAATATCTGAATTTTCAGGAAAGAAACTAATGAACTCAAATGAAACCAAATATTAATATGTTTTTACATAATTTTTTCAGGGCATGCCACATATCCCACAGCAGTTTATATTTCTAGCTGTTTATTGCAGAGGTTAACCCCCTAACAACCCCAGTTTGTAGTAGGGTGGTTTAGGGGACCACAGGTATGGTATGTCATCACCCAAAAGCATGTGAAGCTTATATATATATATATTTATTAAGTCTAAAAAGATCAGTATTTTATTTGTAATTCAGCTATGACACTTTTATTGAAATGAAGTAACTCTTAACAAAAATAATCAAAGCATAGTCTCCAACTCCACACCATAGTCTATTTACAAAGGTTCAACTTTGAACAAAATATCCATACACAAAAAAAGTTCTCTAGTAGGGGTGTTACTTTGCTAGAATTCATTGGAGTGCAGCCTCGAAATGATATGCGCTGCTCGAACTTATGTTTTTACTATTCACATAAGTTTCAGCTTGACTAGATTTAAACTGAAGGAGGTTAGCCAGAAACATAGAATTAAACAGATCTATAGGGATGGATGTTAGCACCAGAACATTATTTACTTCACATAAGATAATGATCTAGTACTTTGATGACTACATGTAGATAGACAGAAGCTTCTTAAAAGTTACACTTACTGCAAATATGTATAAATTTGTTGGACTTGAAGCAAACCATCAGGGCTGCCATCAACTGCCTGGGCAACTAACTCAACCAGCTTATTAGGTGGCTTGATCAGCCGTGTACCTGTCATAAAATAAAGTAAAAGAAACTGGAAAACATGTTTGTCAGAAACTAAGCACCCATCCATATGCTTGCCCACAAATTGCACAAGGAAAAGACTTTCATATAAGCTGTATGCTTACCGTCAAATCCTGTATTGCAATGTTGTATATATTCATGTCTCACTTAGATTCAATAAATTCTGTTTAAACCAAATTGCACAATCAAAATGATTGATAATCAGCTTTGATGGCTTCTGATGGTCATGGCACGTCAGTGTGAAAAGAGCATACCGGTGTCCCAGTTTATCTTGACCCCTGGGTAGCTTTACCCCCGGGGGTAAAGCTACTCAGGGGTCAAGATAAACTGGGACACCGGCATCGTCGTGCATATCTTTTTCTTGTTAACACTCTTAGAGGCCACAGTTTTGGTCCAATCATCATCAAACTTGGTCAGAATGATTATCCTGACAATATCTCGGTCAAGTTCGAATATGGGTCATGTCAGGTCAAAAAGTAAGTCACCAGGTCAAATCAAAGGAAAACCTTGTTAACACTCTAGAGGCCACAGTTTTGGTCCAATCATCCTCAAACTTGCTCAGAATGATCATCCTGACAATATCTCGGTCAAGTTCGAATATGGGTCATATTCGGTCAAAAAGTAGGTCACCAGGTCAAATCAAAGGAAAACCTTGTTAACACTCTAGAGGCCACAGTTTTGGTCCAATCATCCTCAAACTTGCTCAGGATAATCATCCTGACAGTATCTCGGTCAAGTTTGAATACGGGTCATGTGTGGTCAAAAAGTAGGTCAAACCATAGAAAAACCTTGTTAACACTCTGGAGGCCACAGTTTGGGTCCGATCATCTTCAAACTTGCTCAGAATGATCATCCAGACAATATCTCGGTCAAGTTCAAATATGGGTCATGTCGGGTCAAAATATAGGTCAGTATGGCAAATCATAGAAAAACCTTGTAAACACTCTAGAGGCCACAGATTTGGTCCAATCATCCTCAAACTTGCTCAGAATGATCATCCTAACAATATCTCGGTAATGTTCGAATATGGGTCATGTGGGATCAAAAAGTAGGTCAGTAGGTCAAACCGTAGAAAAACCTTGTTAACACTCTAGAGGCCACAGTTTTGGTCGAATCATCATCAAACTTGCTCAGAATGATCATCTCTACAATATCTTAGTCAAGTTCGAATATGGGTCATGTGGGGTCAAAAAGTAGGTCAAATCATAGAAAAACCTTGTTTACACTCGAGAGACTGCAATTTTAGTCTAATTGTCATCAAACTTGCTCAGAATGATCAGCTTGGCAATATCTAGGTTAAGTTCAAATATGGGTCATGTCGGGTCAGAAAGTAGGTCAAATCGTAGAAAACCTTTTGAACACACTAGAGACCACAGTTTTCGTCTGATCATCATCAAACTTGCTCAGAATGATCATCTTGGCAATATTCGGTCAAGTTTGAATACAGGTCATGTTGGGTCAAAAAGTAGGTCAGTAGGTCAAATCATAGAAAAACGTGAACAATCTAGAGGCCACAGTTTTGGTCTGTTCATAATCAAACTTGCTCAGAATGATCATTTGACAATATCTAGGTTAATTTCGAATATGGGTCATGTCTGGTCAATAAGTAGGTCAGTAGGTCAGATCATAGAAAAATCTTGTGAACACACTAGAGGCCCCAGTTTTGGTCCGATCATCATCAAACTTGCTCAGAATGATAATCTTGACAATATCTGGATCAAGTTTGAATATGGGTCATGTTGGTTCAAAAAGTAGGTCATCAGGTCAAATCATAGAAAAACGTTGTGAACACTCCTAGGAGCCAAAGTTTTAGTCCAATCATCATAAAACTTGCTCAGAATGATCATCTGGACAATATCTCAGTTCAAATATGGGTCATGTCAAATCAAAAAGTAGATCACTAGTTTATTTTGTCATAACTTTTGAACCATTTGAGATAGAGCCTTCATATTTGGCATGTAGGTTCCTTGTGAAAATACTTGACCTTTGACCTTGACCTGTGACCTACTTTATCATAACTTTTGAACCATGTGAGATAGAGCCTTCATATTTGGCATGTATGTTCGTTGTGACAAGGCTTTCCCAGCCATTCAAAAATTTTGACCCATCACCTAGACCTTTGACCTACTTTGTCATAACTTTTAAGCATTTGACATACAGCCTTCATCTTTGGCATATAGGTTCCTTGTGACAAGGGTTTCCTATTCACACATAAAATGTGACCTTTACCTTGACATTTGACCTACTTTATCATAACTTTTGAACCATTTGAGATGGTGCCTTCATATCTGTCCTAATGTTCCTTATGAAAAGGTCTTCCCACCAATACAAAAAAATTGTCTTATGGCCTTGACCTTTGACCTACTTTGACCATTTGAGATAGAGCCTTCATATTTGGCATGTGACCTTGACCTTGACATGTGACCTACTTTATCATAACTTTTGAACCATTTGAGGTAGAGCCTTCATCTTTGTCATGTATGTTCCTTGTGGCAACGACTTTCACCCACACAAAAATTTTGATTTGTGACCTTGACCTTTGACCTTCTTTCTCATAACTTTTGAACCATTTTAGATAGGGCCTTCATATTTGACATGACTTGTGACAAGGGCTTCTCAACCATGCAAAATTTTTTACCTTGACCTTTGATCATTTTTGTCATAACTTTTGAATCATTTAAGGTAACACCTTCATATTTGGCATGTATGTTCCTTGTGAAAAGGTCTTCCCACTCATGCCAAAAATTTGAGCTGTGACCTTGACCTTGATCTGTGACCTACTTAGATATAACTATGGAACCATTTGAGATAGAGCCTTCATATTTGGCATGTATATTCCTTGTGACAATGGCTTCACATCCATACAAAAAGTTTGATCTGTGACCTTGACCTTTGACCTACTTTATCATAACTTTTGAACCATTTGAGATAGAGCCTCCATATTTGGCCTGTATTTTCCTTCTGACAAGGCACCTTACTGTATTACCTACCATTTCATTGCTACAGTATGGATCAGGTGAGCGATCTAGGGCCATCATGACCCTCTTGTTTTTGTTTTGTTTTTATAGGAAAAATTAGTCTTATTGTTAGCTGATAGCCCCCGCCCATAGGGGCTTGAAGAAATATATGTGCTGCATGATGCTTCCACGCAGAGCTGAATCCGGCCCACACACTAGTACTGGTAAACCGCTTAGAGGATCTAAGCCTGTCCAGGAACCGCGGTGCGAGGCGGACCGTCCATGCAAATAAACCCTATTGGTTTCATTGGGCGACAGGGCTTGAGATGTCATTTCATCTCAATGTCGGGTAAAAGTCCCACAAAATTGGAAGCAACGTCTCCAAAATGACCTTTACAGTGTTGACGGGGACGTTAAACATCAAATCAAACAAAACAAATTATTGTTAGCTGGTCTTAACAGCAGAGTTGTAAAATCTGACTGTGTGTTCAGACTGATTTGAAACTTTGCTAAGTACATATGCACGGCCCCCGCCCATCAGGGCTTGAAGAAATAGATGGGCTGCATGATGCTTCCATGCAGAGCTGAAACCGACCGCAAACGAGTACTGGTAAACCGCTTAGAGGATCTAAGCCTGCCCAGGGAAAGCGGTGCGAGTCGGCCCGTCCATGCTTATAAACTCTATTTGTTTCATTGGGTGACAAGGCTTGAGATGTCATTTTATCTCAATGTCGGGTAAAAGTCCCACAAAATTAGAAGCAATGTCTCCAAAATGACCTATACAGTGTTGAAGGGGACGATAAACATCAAATCAAACAAACAAAACAAATTGTCACTGCATATATGTTGTTCTTACCAATAGGTAACATTCTAGTATTATCATAAATATCTTCGTCATTGTGAAAATTGACATAACAGTCACTACTTCCATAATTTCTCCTTCTTTTCTTTCTCACTGGGGGATATGATGTGTCAATTGTGATTTCTTCCATCTGCATTGGAGCCCTCGGCATAATGTCATACTGTGGTAGTACATAGAAATCTGGATCAGGTATAGTTGTAATTGAATAAACATCAGCTCGCATGTGTATGTCCTGCTCTTCATCCTGTTGTCAATATAAGGATATAATATGTACAGAATTTACACATTATGAGGTACCCATTTTGTTACAAATGGAATCTTCCTACTCTTTTTTTTATGTTATTATTGGTTCGATTATTTCACTTGAACCAGTCGTTAATTAGAGGTGAATGAAGAGAAAAACAACCTGACCTTCTGTTGCTGAACATGGCGTTTCAAATATGACCCACGTTATGATAACACACCCGTGCGACAAAGTGCTTTTTTCACATCTCCAAAATGGCCATTTTTCTGATGAAAATCTGTGATATTTTTCTTATAAATACTGCAAACATAGGTTGTAGGTGCTCGTTAGAACCGCCTCATTGAGGCGGTTCTAACGAGTACCCACAATCTATGTCTTGGAGCAAAAATACCCCCATAAACCTGTTTTCTCAATATAAAGTGGGATATAGGGGGGTCTTCATTTCACGGACTTGTTCACTTGATGCAAGCAAGGCTAGAACCACAGCAGTAGAAGACCCAATTATTAAGAATCAGTGCTCTTATCCACTACTAGGCCACGGAGGCCCATAATATAGGAGTCCATTTCAAAATTTTGGGGTGCCAGGCTGTGTTATCTTTTGAATTTTAATTGGTAAAGGGCTGAACATTTTGCAAACAGTGCAGGCCCTGTTAAGACACCACACCACATTCTGCGGCGTATAATCAGTGGGCCAGCACTGTTTGCCTGTATCCCATTTTGGGGTCTGGCACAAAATGGGTTTAGTCTTAGTATAATCTTAAAAAGGAAATGTTAGCTCATGTCCAAATATAACTTTAATAGCATATTTACCCATTGAATAATGGTAGACTCTTGGACAAGTCTATTAGTCATTTAATTGGTGATGGGTCTATTTTTATACCCGCTTTTTCGAAGAAAAATCGGGTATATTGTTTTCGTACCACAGTTCACTCCCCCGTCAGTCCGTCCGTCTGTCTGTCTGTCACGTTTCTTGTGATTGGATCTCCTCTGCAACCACTGAAGTTACACTTTTGAAACTTTGCATGTGGATAGTACATGGAATGTAGATGGCAGTGGGCAACTTTTTTGTGACCTTGACCTCAACATGACCCCAAGGTCAAAGGTCAAAAATTATGATTTGCCATATCTCCTAAACTATTGGAGTTACACTTCTGAAACTTTGCTTATTGGATGGTCCTTGGAATATAGAATATGTCAGGTTACTTTTGGTGTGACCTTGACCCCAAGGTCAAAGGTCAAAAAGTATGATTTGGCATATCTTCTTAACTATTAGAGTTACACTTCTGAAACTTTGGTTATTGGATGGCCCTTGGAATATAGAATAATTTGGGTACTTTTAGTGACCTCAACCTGACCCTTGGTCAAAGGTCAAAAATTATGATTTGCCATATCTCCTAAACTATTGGAGTTACACTTCTGAAACTTTGCTTATTGGATGGCCCTTGGAATAAAGAATATGTTGGGCTACTTTTGGTGTGACCTCGACCCCAAGGTCAAAGGTCAAAAAGTATGACTTTGCCATATCTTCTAAACTATTGGAGTTACACTTCTGAAACTTGGTTATTGGTTGGCTGTTGGAATATAGAATAAATTGGGATACTTAAGGTGGACCTCAACATAACCCCAAGGTCAAAAAGTATGACTTTGCCATATCTTCTAAACTATGAGAGTTACACTTCTGAAACTTTGCTTATCAGTTAGAATGTTCTTTGCAACTTTTTTTAACTTACATGTAGTTTTGGCTAGCTAATACATAGTCATTAGTGTTATTAATAGAAAAAAGCGGGTATTTGCGATGGTATACCATCGACTGCAGATCTAGTTTCATTCTATTTCTATTTGTGATAGCAAACAGTGTTATGCAGCAGGGTTCGCCATTGACCCAAGACCCAATGAAAACCTGGTCAGGTCTAGTAGGTCCTATGGCTGGCTGGTCTGAATGGTCCAGGTGAAAATCTGCCACATCAGTTGTTAACCCCTGTCCTGCTGAACCCGGATATATGCCTTTTCTTTGAAACAATGTAGATCCAGATCAGATGGCTTCTGAAGAAGCCATCTGATCAGGATCTACATTGTTTGTCATTCAGGTTGTGAATTTGTTGCAATAATTTGCATCAAGTAATCTGATTGGTTGATAATCAGTAGTGGGTGTGGCATATATGAATATTCAGCAGGACAAGGGTTAAAGTTTATGTCACTGGTAAGAATGGTTTAATTATTTAATATCACACCACCTTTTTCAGTTGAAGGAAAAAGTTTATTTTTCAGCACACAAACTCATGTCCAATTGTACACTACAGTATTTTATACCCCAGAATTTATAAATATACTGTACAAGAGAGTAATGATGGCCTTTAATTGCTCACCTGACTTCAAGATGTGACTAGGTTGTGGAACACTGTAAGTCATGTGATTGATCATGTGTAAGACATTTCTGTTTTAATATATATACATATATTGCAAAGACAGCCGTCTTTTTCTGTCATTTCCATGAAGCAGAACTATTTTAGTTAGTTTTGTTTGTTTGTACTGGAGTTCAAAGGCCCAGTCAATACTATTTAGCCATATCAAGCTGGTCGGTTTACATATCCACACTTTTCCTTGGTCGGCTTACATTTTAATTAATTTGGTAGAAGGTCATAGATGGGCAATATTCTTGTGAAAATTGAATGAAACTGGTCTAAGAGTTTAGGAAAAGTTGCCAACTTAAGTCTTGCTGGCATCTTGTTCAATGGAGAAAAACAATTTTGGTAGGGCCACTTAAGCAACCAAATGTAAATAATTCAAAGGCGTTATCATTTAAAAAATATTTCTATTTATAGTCTCTGCTAGCTGGCCTGTTCACTGGAGTGGAACCACTTTAGCAACTTTGGAAAAGGGTTACCTTTGCAACATTCCTGCTAAATTTGAATAAAAATGGACCAAAGGTATGTGAGATATCGTTGAAAAGTTTTCATGCAGACTGAACAAATTAATTGTTTAAACTATGCCAAAGTCAAGGATTGTGGCAGTGTACAATCAAATGAGGCAATGTATGATTGATTTAAGCCCCATCTTGTTCATCAGAGCCAAGAGAGATTAGCTACTTTAGTAGAGGGTCACATAAAGATATTTTCAAGCTTTTTTCTATTTTTAGCTCTGTGACCATCTTATTCACTGAGACAAAACATTTTTTGCTATTTTGGTATAGGGCTAATTAACAAATATTCCTATGGAGTTTAAACAAAACTGAACCAAGCTTAAGGGTATATCTACAGTCCTGAGAAATTTTCATTTAAAGGATTGTCTGTTTTTTAGCTCTGGTGGCCATCTTGTACATTTGAGTGGAACTGTTTCACCTATTTTGGTAAAGGTTCACCCAGGTAACGTTCTTGTAATATTTTTTTTTTACTGTTTTTTATTTAGCTCTGGTGGCCATTTTACTAACTGGAGCAGAAATGTTTGTTAGAGAGTCACCTAAGCAACACTCCTGTAAAGTTTGAATAAAACTGGACCAAAGGGGTAGGAGGAGTTGTCCTTTAAAAAGCTTTTTTTTCTTCATTTTTTAGCTTTGGTGGACATTTTGTTCACTAGAGTAAAACTCTTTTAAATAGCATTATGGTAGTGGGTCACCTAGGCAACTTTTCCAAGAAGTATGAATAAAGTTGGCCCAGGTTGTTTGGGCTATTTTAGTAGAGAGTCACCTAAGCAACATTCCTGTGAAGTTTGATGAAATTGGACCAAAGGTGTAGGAGGAGTTGTCATTTGAAGGGTTTTTCCTTTTTTAGCTGTTCACTTTGAGCAAAACTGTTCAGCCATTGTAGTAATCAGTCACATAGGCAACTTTACTACAAAGTTTGAATGAAATTGGCCCAGATGTATAGGGTTGTTGTTTAAAGTTGTTGTTTTTTTTTTTGTTGTTTTTTTCCATTTGTGGCTCTGGCGGCTATCTTGTTCATTGGAGTGGAACGATTTTAGCTATTTTGGCAGGTAACCTAGGTATCATTCCTTTCACGTTGAAGAAAAATTGGCCAAAGGATTAAGGAGTTGGCATTTAAAGCAAATTGTTGAAGCCACAGGACGCATGACAGAAATTGACAGACTGATCACAATAGCTTGCGCTCAGGTGAACTGATAACCAAACTCAGCCTGTTAAGAGTGCTAGTGGACCTGTAATGGACACACTTGTTCATGTTTTCTCAATAAGATGTCAGTTTGAATTGGTTTGTATAAAATTTGATAGCTCACCTGTCAAATGTAAATATGCAAACACACAGCTCATGAAATGAAACATGCAAGAGCAAAAGCAAATGTGGGACAACAGTGTTCATAACACACAATTGCACATCCTTTACGCATTAGCTTGAAGAGTGTCTGCTTTAAATATAACCAGGTTTATAGCATTATATTATATTATTTTTTATTATTTAAGGTACTAACCATGTATTTATAGCATTCGGTAGGAAGGCAAATTATTTTGATAATTTTGCTTAGAACTGTGCATACTAAGTAGAAGTAAAACAAAGATCAGGAATTGATACAATTAACTTACTCCACCCATAAAAGACACCAAAGGGAAAGAAATACAAACATTAAGCGACCAGACCATAATGGAAACCCAAACAAAGGAAGGCCATAAGGACAGTTACTTTCCCACAAAATGGCCATATGGTCATCCAAAACCAAAAGACACAAGTGATACACACAGTAAGTAACAAACAACAACATAAATAAATCGCCACAGAAGAGCCGCCTTGGAACGGTCAGTGGAAGATTTCCACTGGGGGGCTTAAATCGATTTTACGTGGCCACAATCCTCGCCCTTACTTCCGTCGCGATTTAGACAAATAATTTGTTCAGTCCGCATGAAGGCCTCCTAACTCATCAGTGCAACATCTCCGTGAACACAAAAATCAAAGAACCACAGAGGTGAGACAACGGTGAGGACTCGACAGCAAGAAACCACTGAAATGCTGGAGCAAAAGAAAACCAACAGTTAGACTCCGATGAGCCCGACCAGAGACAGAGCATCAGGCACCAACCAACATTACCTTGAATTAGATCTCTCTAATTCTCAATAAGCCTTTACGTTGGAGCCGTCATAGAATCTGAGGCCTGACCCACCGGCGTGCAATTAAAGAGGGAAGCAAAGTTGCCAACCGTGATTGGGTTAACTACCATGCATGCAGTCTGTCGTATAATATCCATGTTGTACCCAATCTTTTTATATCGAAGAATGATTTTACGAAATTGGGTGCTGAAGTCATTGCGGTTATATATTTTTCTGAATTTATATGCTAAGTCACCATAAAATTCGGGTTCCGATAGACCTTGTTGCAGAAGAGATTTAAGTCCAATATTGAATTTTGAAATTAAATCAGAATGGCGTCTATAAAATTTTGAAAAGGCTTTGCGTAGTTTATGGTACCGATAACCCTGATTAAGGAGTTTAGCCGTTAATAATTTATTACGAGTGTTGAAGTCAGTTACATGACTACACACTCTAGCAAATCGAATTAATTGCGAAATATAAACGCCATACGATGGCGCACGAGGAACATCACCATCCAAAAAAGGAAAATTTACAATCTCAAAATCAAAGTCATCGCGTTTATCATAAATTTTGCACGAAACAAATCCATCTACAATAGACAGATGTAAATCCAAATTTGATGTTAGGGCTAGTATAGACCAGCATGTACACAGTGGCCTCAGGTACCCATTCTAATTTTGACAATTTTAACAGTTAATGTAAAATTTTGATTTATGGTAGTCTGGGTACCTTAAAACAAGATGCTGAGTCTGTATCCCTGTGATGTTTTTTCTTCAATTATATTGTGACCTAGCTTTCACTTTTATTTGAATCATTAGAGCTATTGTAATATAGAACTTGCAATTAATTTGCATGTCTTGTGCAAGGGTTCCTTTATTCAGTGGGTAGAGCAGTTAGGACAAACAAACATTTTTTATACTGCAATTGGGCTAGAATAATGATTCTAGTAACCTATTAAATTAAGGGGGTCAAATAACTGCACAATATAATAGGTAGTGACCTATAATACCTTCTACTGTCAGACCTATAATACGTCCGTCTAATGACTGTTTATAGACCGGATCTACTTTCAGGTACCTTATTTGCAAGCGTAAACAATAACATGCAACCTATTATACACGGGAAAACAATGAAACTCCAAGTTAACATCTTCGCAATATTTATTTGAACAGATTTTCAGAAATTTCAGCTAAATTCTTACCTTTTCTGCCTTTCCTGGCCCTTTGGAATAACTGTGCACTGCTACTGCGGTTGCGTCTCAACCTCTAAAATAATTTCTAAAGCTAAAATAAACTATTTATTTGCAGATTTTCATACAGAATGTAAAGCCCTGAGAAACTTTTATTCGAGCGTTCATGTTGTTTGCAGCGAATCTGTGGCACGGTGATGTCAGAAACTTTGCACTATTTCTATTTGCCGTCCCATTAGACTTTGTGTGTGCGCCATGGCACTGAATGTCGTTTAACATGCCACACTGTCTGTTGTCTTTTTTGCTTAAATGTGCTAAATTATTGCAAAACCCCTTGATTGTTTTGAATTGCGATATAAACTAAATACATGATAAGTGTCTTAAATAATAAAATATAATCGGTTTGCCGCGACAAAGCTCATCCATATAAAATTGTCTCAGGCTCACCGATTACATTTTATTATTAAAGGTACTTACCATGTATTTACAATATTTAGGTCTTCAATAAATATGTACTGGAAGTTTTCTAAGCATAAATAATTTCCATTCATGAATTTCATTCAACAGACATGCCATTTGCACCATCTGCTCAGTCAGTAAGTATAACGTTTTTGCATGTCCACAATATTCAAAGATGAGTTTAATTCTTTATAACTATTATGATTGGCTCGATATGAGTGAAGTGTTCATTTGTTAATCCTTTGTTTTCTGGCCTGTCAATGTTAATTACAGGCTGGAACTTTTTCAAGTGCACTATTGTCGATTAGCTTTTGGTCGTAGTGTACTTCAATTATATACCTTTGTGAGTAAATTTTCTCTTCTTAATAATAGTTTTGCCTTGATGCTTTTCTTTCTTTTCTCCCATTGTTCTCTATCCAACACTGTCACTGTTGTTGTTGCTGAATAAGAAATTGTAATCTTTAAAACAATTAGCATAGATACAAATTTATGTTTTCAGCATCTATAACCCGAGGCCATCCCATCACACACATACACCATAAAATATAACCCCAAAATTATGAACCTGATTTGTTTGATTTGAGGTTTAACATCCCTGTCAACACTGTATAGCTAGGTCATTTTGGAGACTTTAAATTATGAACCTGAAAATAAGGCCATAGTCACCAAATCTATTATAATGGCATAAATTGTAATGTATGTATACATACCAAGTTTGGCCATAATTCTTGCATTGGATGTCAGTGTCAAGAGCTATATTATGGTGCAGAATAGCAAAAACTGAACAATCTTTGGACATGTATGATTTTGAAAATTAATGGTAAGTCAAGGTCACCAAATTTTAACTGAATTTACTTTCTTCATGGTTCATACAGACTGGAGAAAACAAAATTCCCTGACAATTCCCTGATATTTCCCTGACGGCAATCCAAATTTCCCTGACATATGCATGGCCATCACGGAAACATGCTTTTATTCAAGCCTTTATGTATATCTATAGCAAATAGCTTTGTTTTATATCAATACTGATAATTCTGATTTATGCAAAAAGATATTGTAATAACAGCACGTAAACTGCTATCTTCTGTTTAAAATTCAGAATTTTGATTTTGGCCTTTAAACCTCCCATACAGCTTTTTAAACCTAAGCCACTCATGTTGCAAACAGAATATAGAGGAGAGCAGAGCATTTTTTTTTTCAGAGTTGGAAGTGGAATAACTCACTGCAAAAGCTACAACAGAATGGTTATTGTTTGCGATTTCTGTAGTCCTGCATTTTTCTAATGTTTAGAATATAACTTGCAACGTTTTGAGAAATATACTACTATGCAAGAATATAAACTCCAATTTTATTTCAAAACACTGCTATACTGGCTAAGTTTTGTTAAAGGTGTTACCGTGAAAAAGGGCATGAATTTTAGAAAATGAAGTAGAAGGATGAAGTTAGTTCTTACAGTTGCTAGTAATTGTTAAGCTGTATGACTTACTTGAAATTATAAGTACATGTATTCATCTACTTACACAACATTAAATATGGACAAAATAAAGATAATGATAAGAGGCATTCAGTGTGACAATTATCTTTAACCTATTGCAAGCCATACTGGACAAAGTACCCAGTGGGGCACGTATACCCCCGGCCAGGGCCATCGCCTCAGCTGAAACAAGAACTACAAAGGGAAATAACTCTAAAAGGCCTGACCCCTTGGCCCTTATTTTCTTTCCCACAATACAAGTAGTCATACTGATCATGTGTGCAAAATTTCAAGTTTCTATGTGAAGCAGTTCCTGAGATATCTTTGACACAAAATAATTGTTTACGGACACACAGACAGACAGACGGAAAAGACAAAAACAATATACCCCCATTGCATACTTCGTATGCCGGGGTATAATAAGCCAAGTTGGTAACTCTACAAACTGTGACATTCATAATCAAACTAAATTGAAGTTAAATCTATTATAAAGTATTTTGAGGAATCTATGGTACTACTCTAAACAGGCTGTTGGGGCTTTAAGGTTTGTCAATTTTTGTAATGATAGGGTAGAAAACAGGACCAATACAGAGCTCTTTGAAATTAAAGACAGTCATGCACTATGTTTCATACACCACAGATTTTAAGACAAGATTTATGCTTCCTCACTAAAAAGTTCTGTGAAAAATCTAGACCCAATAAAAGATTACAACCAATCATTTTTTGAGAATTTTGTATTGTCATTTGCAAATCATTGGGTCGGGCTTCACTTCTTTTAGCCAGTTTATATTCTGGTTCAGACTTAAAACCCTGAAACCTGCCTCTTTTAAGATACGAAACATATAGCAGCTTTATTTGTTATAAAATTCATGTAAAAGAGATTCTCACATATACAGGACACTAGACAGTTAATATTTTTGCTATTTATACCAGCTTCTTTATTTTGATTTCATTTTAAGCCTTATCCTGCTGTTCATGACAACCCCTACGTTAGCAAGCAATGTAGATCCAGATCAGGATCTACACTGTTTGACATTGAGAGTAAATAACATCAAGAAATCTGATTGGTTCAAAGTCAGAAATGGGTGTGGCTTAATTGAATATTCAGCAGGATAAGTGTTAACAGAGATCGGATAAGTTTTATTGATGATTAAATTGAATATCACCAACTCTACCATGAACTCTCCCCATCCCTGATGCTGCCAAACATTCTAAATGTTTTTATTTGAATTGAATGTCCCCTTCAACACTATATAGGTCACTTTCGAGACCTTGCTGACATCTCAATTTAAATTATAGGCTTAACTGTTCAAATGCATGGACAGCCCAACTCGTCCAACTTTTCCTAGGCAGGCTTACACCGTCTAAACGGTTTGTCAGTACTCATGTGCAGTTGCTCTGCCCGGATGCATTATGCAGCCCGAACTATTTCTTCAGACGCTATCAGTTAGGGGTTGTTTCTTAGTCTGTGGTTGTGTTTTATTGATTGATATTGTGTAATTCCTTGAGCGCATAGTTTATGGTCTCTTTGAGCATTTCAATCACCTCCCCTGTGGAAAACAGAATAGATGTTTGGGTAGTTTGAAATCTCATGGAAACAAATAAATGGCTGGCAATAAGGACTTTTCAAGAGCTTTTCAGACTATGGACTCTATGCAAAGCTTTGAGTGAAAAAGCATTAACAAAACCAAAATACAACCAAGCCAAAGCTTAAAGCCTATGCTAGCAACACTGATTGATCCTTTTCATCAACGTTTTGTGATGGATTCAAGCAAATATGCACCTGAAAATTAAATGCATGATAGCAGTTTACTAATGCTTTAAAATGTCATCCAGGTATCTTAAATGAAAAGCTGCTGAGGAGACAAGGGGTGTCAAACTCTTCAGTAGCAATTCATAAGCTATCAATATAATTCCGTTTTTGTCCAAAATATTAAGAAAAAGAAAATGCCCTAATCATTTTCTGTTATTTCTGATATTCTCTATCCATCAGGACTGGAATTGTAAAATTCCCTGACAGTTCCCTGACATTTTAGCAAAAATTCAATTTTCCCTGACACAGCACAAAATTCCCTGACAATTCCCTGACCTTGAAAAAACTTAAATTTCCCTGACATTTCCCTGACGCGTATGAACCCTGTTCTTATGTTCAACTGATATAATATTACACCAAATTTGGGTGCAATTCACCAATTGGTTCTGGAGCTATATTGGCCCCTGTCCATCAGGGCTTGGAATAATAGACTGGTCTGCATGGTGCTTCCAAGCAGAGCTAAAATAGACCGCACATGAATACTGGTAAATCACTTAGAAGGTATAACCTTGCCCAGGTAAAGCTGTGCGAGTGGACCATCCCAGCATAATATAAACTCTATTTGGGTGGTAAGACTATATAAGGGCTTGAGACGTCATTTCATCTGAACATTGGGAAAAAAGTCCTGAAAAATTGGCATCAATGTGTTCAAAATGACCTAAATAGTGTTGAACTTGATGGGGATGTAAAACCACAATTCAAACAAGAGGACCAAGCTAGCTTGGTCCTGTATCGCTCACCTGAGCTAACAGATTCAAAGTTTAAGGAAGTGCCAACCTTTACTGAAGGCTTTATAGGAGGACATGAAAATCAAGTAGAATGTAACTCTATGATAAACAGGCTGACCTCACCGGTTTTCAAACTCATTCAAGCTTTTATTCCTGACTTGCTAAGAAGATCCGATCTAAACTGAAGTGGCTATGGTGATGACAAGTTCAAAAACAAGTTTTCAAACTCCTCCAAGCTTTCTGCCTGACTTCCTTGTTTGTAAGTTTCATCAAGATCCGTTCAAAACTAAAGGGGCAGCAGTGATGACAATGTCGAAAATAGGCATTTTCAGCAATCAAAGGCATGTCACTCTATGATAAATGTGCCGACTTGGCCGGTATTCGAACTCACCTGAGGTTTTATTCCCAGCCACCTTACATGTAAGTTTCAGAAAGATCCGATCAGACTTGGCCAGTATTCAAACTCATCAAAGATTTTATTCCCAGCCACCTCATATATAAGTTTCAGAAAAATCCGATCAAAACTGAAGGGGCTACGGTGATGACAAGGTCAAAATTTGGCATTTTTAGCAATCAAAGGGATGTTACTCTAAAATAAATGAGCCGACCTGGCCAGTTTTCGAACTCATCCGAGGTTTCATCCCCAGCCACCTTACATATAAGTTTCAGAAAAATCTGATCAAAACTGAAGGGGCTATGGTAATGACAAGGTCAAAAATCAACATTTTCAGCCATCAAAGGGACATAACTCTACAATAAATGGGCTGACTTGGCCTGTTTTCGAACTCATCCAAGATTTTATCACCAGCCACCTTACATATAAGTTTCAGAAAGATCCGATCAAAACTGAAGGGGCTACTGTGATGACAAGGTCAAAAATCGGCATTTTCAGCAATCAAAGGGACGTAACTCTATGATAAATGGGCCAACTTGGCCGGTATTCCAACTCATCCTAGGTTTTATCTCCATTCACCTTACATATAGGTTTCAGAAAGATTAGATCAAGACTGCAGGGGCGACGGTGATGACAAGGTAAATCAAAGTACTGAAAGTACTGAGGAAAGTTGATGTATGGGGAATATTTATTATATAACAATGTTAGTCGTAGATCAAGCAGTTATCGAGATATTTTGTTGAAACAAATATAGAGACTAACTTTCCATATCACAGGTCCTGGTGTATGAATGACATTTGACGTGTCACCAGTAACAATTCTGATTTTGGTTCTGATTTGACAAGGTCCAGGTGGGTTAAAAAATTCGACAAAGTAAAATGATTCATCGATTGTTTTGAGTTTAACGACAGGTCAACCCTAGTTGATCATTTTTGTCTTCTCCAAGAGAAAGGGGAAAAGAGATAGAAGAGACAGTAGAGGAGATTTTTTTTTTAGATTTGAGGTTTAACGTCCCCGTCGACACTGTAATGGTCATTTTGGAGACGTTGCTTCCGATTTGTTGGACTTTTACCCGACATTGAGATGAAATGACATCTCAAGCCCTGCCGCCCAATGAAACCAATAGGGTTCATAAGCATGGACGGGCTGACTCGCACCACTTTGCCTTGGCAGGATTAGATCCTCTAAGCAGTTTACCAGTATTCGTGTGCGGGTCGGTTTCAGCTCTCATGGAAGCATCATGCAGCCCATAAATTATATTTCTTCAAGCCCCGATGGGCAGGGCCGTTGTAGAAAATATGAAAGTGAGCGACAGAGGAGAAAGAGGAAAATGAATGGAAGTGTTGAAACAGACGAAATATCAAAACTCCCTCACTCTACCGTTACCTGCTGCAAGGACAGCAGGTGTTGCCCAACTGTTAGTCAATATCAGCTGGACTCCCCGGTGACACAAGATACACATCGCCATTGCCTCACTCAACTACCCCCACGAAGAAAATACGGAAGAAAAAAAGATAAACGTGCCTGCCATTTTCTTCATGGTCCAACCATAAATTTCTAAATTAGCTCAGTACATATGTACATATCTACTAATAATCTTACAGAGAAGTTCTCCTAGCGGGCACATGATGTCTTAGCAACGTCGCATCAACGTCGCATTGATACGACGATGCACATAGGTTGTGCAGCTGCTTGGAGCTATGTTCGTTCGGACGTCGGGACATAAAAAGGAGAATAACTTGACAAAAACGATCATTTTTAAACCATTTGATTTAGACATTATATATAACCCTGGTCAGACACCGCGTTTGCCCAAGGCGAATTAAAATACGTTTATTCCCACCTGTACGGGGTCCTAAAAACATTAACCTATAAATGTCAATTGTTTCAATACTGTGACATTTGGAAACAGTTAAAATAGATTAGAGGCCACAGAATGTTGCGTCTGATCGGGGTCTTCACTATTTGCTAAAGTACGGAACTTGATTTAAACAACACGTGTTTTGTAATATTAGAGCTCTTGAAAGCAGGCGAATTGTAGGTCAGTAAAGGGTTCATGGGGTTGTTTAGTAATGATAAGCTAACCCTTTCTACCATGTAGACCGGTGCAGACGCCGAGGTAGAAATACATTGTATCTATGCAAACCTGGTAGATCTTGATAAGACGGCACGTAGCTAGAACGTCTCGCCAGAATCTACATGTACACTGTTTGTCATCCTGTCAGTGAACTAATCAGAAATCCTTTTGCTATAAGAATATATTTAAAGCGAGAAGAGTCCTGTTTAGAAACTCAGGGATGAAAGAGTAAAACATAAATATCAACGAAAAGCGCGAAGGAAAATAGTTCCAGAGTACTGTTCTATTTTCAGAATTAGCCTTTCTGTGCAAATTTATTTTCAATCCGTATAAATAAAAATCAAAAATGAGTTCCTTTAAGAGCAATGAAAACATTCATAAGAAAGAAGATGGGCCATAAAGTCTCGAAAACTGAAATATTTTGAAAGACGTTCCATGCGGGGCCGGCCTGCAAAATTAATGTTCAAGAGTTCATTTGGACTATTTTATGCAGCGTACGAACAGCGGAAGTGGAGCAACGCGGTCCAGTACCGGAAGTAGAAATGTAATGACAAAGAAACTCAAAGTACTGAGGAAAGTTGATTTATGAAGTATATTCACCATGATAAAATGGTAGTGGTAGATTAAACAGTTCTCTAAGTATCTTTTTGACAAGGTTGAAAAAGCAGTTTAACCAGGTTCGACTAAGAAAAAAATTCCTGTTGCTTGTTATTGTCCTCGTGACAATCACTGACCATCTGACTGGCGCCGACCCTGAACAAAATCCAGGTATTGGTTATTGATAGCACCCCTAAGATGTCGGAGCGGAACGTCAGAAGAAAATTCTGGGCTGTGCTTGTTTGTTTGTTTGTATGTTTGTTTGCTTGTTTTGAGGTTTAACATTCCCGTCAACACTGACTAGGTCATTTAGAGACGTTGCTTCAAATTTTGTGAGACTTTTACCCAACACTGAAATGAAATGACATAATTATCAAGCCTGTCGCGCAATGAAACCAAATAGGCTTGTGGCATGGACGGTCCGATTCGCACCACTTTGCTTGGGCAGGCTTAGATCCTCTAAGCGGTTTACCAGTACTCATGTGCGGTCGATTTCAGCTCGGCGTGGAAGTATCTTGCAGTCCCTCTATTTCTTCAAGCCCTGATGGGCGGGGGCAGTAGGACTGTGCTCGTGCATTTTGCCATTGGCAAACAGAACCTTCATAATCAGACGCCACATAATGCGGTGTCCGATCAGATCTAATGTACCTGCTTAAACGAACAGTCTGATTCTCAGTTCATGACTATTCTCCAAACTTACATTCAGAGACGATCAATCCACCAGTTCTCTCAGCACTTTGATTAATTGAGTATTTACGCAAATACGCTGTTTATCTGGAGCACTGGACGGGAGTGAACTTTAAAACCTATTGCTTTCTTTCGGCGAGTCATGGGTCTCCAAAAAAGAAGTGTACATTGCTTTCGGAGACGTTACAGCAGAGCCCTTTAATTTCTACATTTTAAACAGTGGAGACGCTTCGACTTAGATTCGTCTTCCCAAGTGTCTATAAAACGAGTGCATATGCACCCAAAAATGCAAAGCTTCCTTTTATAACACTGAAGGGTCTGATTCGAGGTCAAAGAATGAGGCGTCTGATCAGTGGCTTCTGAATTTGCTTAACCAATATATGAAACAGGAATCTTCCAACAAATAAGTTCGGAACAGGATTGTCAGATTTGTTTTCTTAAAGGTAGGTTTTGCAAGTTTTTTTAGCAATCAATGCAGACTCAGATCAGACGCCAAATTGTGCTGCGTCTGATCTGGGCCTACAATACTTACATGCCATTAAAAATGACGCTAGTTATATATGGGCTAATATCCAGTTCGGAAACCGAGGGGTGAAAGGGAAGGAACACCTGTGGAATCAAGTTCGCCTTTTCAAAGCTGGAAAAGTCCAGTTCGGCAACTGAGGGGTGAAAGGGAAGGAACACCTGTGGAATCAAGTCCGCATTCAGCGCAAATGTTAAGAGGCAAGTGCTTAATTTGGACTATTTTATGCAGCGAACGAACAGCGGAAGTGTAGTAACGCGGTCCAGTACCGGAAGTAGAAATGCAATGACATATAAACTTGATACAAGTATCAACTTTCAAAAATCGACATTTTCAGCCATCAAAGGGACATAACTATATAGTAAATGGGGCAACTTGGCCGGTTTTCGAACTCATCTGGGGTTTTATCCCCAGCCACCATACATATAAGTTTCAGAAAGATCCGATCAAAACTGAAGGGGCTACAGTGATGACAAGGTCAAAAATCAACATTTTCAGCAATCAAAGGGACCTTACTCTATGATAAATAGGCCATCTTTGCTGGTATGCGAACTCGTCAGAGGTTTTATCCCCAGCCACCTTGCATATAAGTTTCAGAAAGATCCGATCAAAACTGAAAGGGCTACGGTGATGACAAGGTCAAAAATCGGCATTTTCAGCAATCAAAGGGACGTTACTCTGTGATAAGTGGACCAACTTTGCTGGTTTTCGAACTCATCCGAGATTTTATCCTCAGCCACTTTACATATAAGTTTCAGAAAGATTCGATCAAAACTGAAAGGGCTACAGTGATGACAAGGTCAAAAATCAGCATTTTCAGCAATCAAAGGGACGTTACTCTATGATAAATGGGCCGACTTGTACAGTTTTCAAACTCATATGAGATTTTATCCCCAGCCACCTTACATATAAGTTTCAGAAAGATCCGATCCAAACTGAAGGGGCTACGGTGATGACAAGGTCAAAATCGGCATTTTCAGCAATCAAAGGGACGTTACTCTGTGATAAGTGGACCAACTTTGCTGGTTTTCGAACTCATCCGAGATTTTATCCTCAGCCACTTTACATATAAGTTTCAGAAAGATTCGATCAAAACTGAAAGGGCTACAGTGATGACAAGGTCAAAAATCAGCATTTTCAGCAATCAAAGGGACGTTACTCTACGACAAATTGGCCGACTTGTTCAGTTTTCGAACTCATCCGAGATTTTATCCCCAGCCACCTTACATACAAGTTTCAGAAAGATCCGATCAAAACTGAAGGGGCTACGGTGATGACAAGGTCGAAAATCGGCATTTTCAGCAATCAAAGGGATGTAACTCTATGATTAATCGGCGGACTTGGCCGGTTTTCGAACTCATCCGAGGTTTTATCCCCAGCCACATTACATATAAGTTTCAAAAAGATCAGATCAAAACTGAAGGGGCTACGGTGATGACAAGGTCGAAAATTGGTATTTTCAGCAATCAAAGGGACGTAACTCTATGATAATTGGGCCGACTTGGCCGGTTTTCGAACTCATCCGAGTTTTTATCCCCAGTCACCTTACATATAAGTTTCAGAAAGATCCGATCAAAACTGAAGGCGCTACGGTGATGACAAGCATTTTCCCATAGTAAGTCTATGGGACCTTGTGGTTACCATAGGAACCAAAGTTTTAGAGCGATTTCGAAAAAAAGTTTATGTCATCAATGCCCCACCAGAGGCATGCTACAGATGAGAAATGATTGAGATCAGCCTGCAGGATACAGAGATATAGCTGCTCAAAAGTGTGGACAGACGACGGACGACGGACGGACGACGGACGGACGACGGACGACGGAGGACCCACTATACTATAAGCTCCCCTGGAGCCTTCGGCCCAGGTGAGCTAAAAAACAAATCAGGAGACATAGTGCAAGCAGGACAAAATTTCAGTCTGCATTAAAAATTAAGCCAAGGTCACGAAAATCTAAACAAGGGTTTGGTAGGTTGCAATGATATAATGTACTAAGTTTGACCACAATTCATAAATTCATACAAAAGATGCAGTGCAGACATTTATTTCTTGTTTAATTAAATGAAGCAAAATGGAAAAAATTCCAAACTCGCATAAATTTCTGCACAAGATCTGGAGAAGCAATTTGACTTAATCAATATTTCTGACAAGTGAAAATAATTTGCTTTTCTTGTCACAATATGAAGTGACCTTTTCAGAAGCAGGTTTGCATTGAGGAAAGAAAACTTGAAGTCAGAAATCTTACAAACTCTTCATAAAACATATAAATAAAAGGCAACCTTAAGTCAGAAACACTGGACTTTCGCTGGTGGATTAGAATATTAATTTATAACCCGCACCCCCCCCCCCCTATGAAGTTTGGGGGTAAACTGTTTTCACGTCTGTAACCACCCCCCACCTCGCATACAATGTATGGGGGGGTATACAGTTGTCTGCACCCCCCCCCCATATACAAAGTATTGGGGTACTACTGTTTTCACAATTGCCTGTCCGTCCGATTTAAGCTTGGGATTGTTACACAGCTTTTTGCATCAATTTTCAACAGAGTAAGGCCTTGCCTGATGCCAGAAAGTGGTTAACGCTTAATATCTTATGAAACACAAGTTCAATTTTTATCATATTTAGTATGTGAATTTATGTTGACAAGATCTAGCTTGGGATTGTTATGCGACATTTTGCGTCTATTTTCAGCAGAGTTATTGCCCTTGAATGACATAAAAAAATGTTTACCCACAATAACTACTTGATGGATTTTGATCATTCAAATGTTGCATATAATTTGATACTGATAAACTCTAGCTTGGGATTGATACACAGCTTTTTGCATCCATTTTCTCGCAAAAAAAGTGACGCAAACCACCGGAAATGTCAACAACAGACTCAGAACGGAAGAAGCTACAATACACAAGTTCGGAAGCAGAGCACCGACAGGTCTAAATCTGAAACAGTGAAAATGAAATCCAGCTTCTGTGAAGACTGTGACAAGACTTTCGTCTCACCAGCCACCTTACGAAGACACCGGGAGGCCTTTCATACAGAAACCAGGACAAATATCAGTGTTGGAATTGCCATAAGATATACGCACATAAGGAGACGGTTCTAAAACACTTGAGACAAGCCCACAATGACAATGACGGTAAGTTCGTCATTTCATCAACCACCAATCAATGCTAACCACCGCCAGACTTTCAGACCAAATAAATGGATTCCCCTGGCAGAAACCCGACTGAGAGGTACAGGGACTACATACCAAGTCAAGATCAGGAGCACAAAAGCGCAAGATGTATCCACTAGCAAAACCAAAATTTCTGAACTTATCATCTGCCGGGGACGTCTGAATATGAACGCCATACCATAACAGAAATGAACAAAATCTACCCTATTACACTGGAAGAACAAGTGTCAGAAAGAATTGGAACTTAAGGATTTAGAATCAGACATATGAACCGACTCGGACTCTATCGACAGCCTAGACGAGATGCAACCACCAGTACCAGCCAGGTAGTTTATGGTGTATTTGGACATTAAAATACTACTAGCATTATAACTTCAATAACATTTACTAACCTTATCTTAATATCTCATACTTTGTCAGCCATCTTTGTTTTTACATAACAACTAATTTCTAAATGTACATGTATTACAATAAGTTCACCAAAACCTTTATACCCCTTTTTCATACATTAAGAGCTCATTTCACAATAAATTTTATCCTTATGAAGGTCTAAGTAACACAGACCGAAATGCGTCGATCTAATATATGTTAACCTGTACCGTTGTTTGGTCGTTTGTTCTTGTTAAACACCCGTTCCAGTTGAATTTTAAACAGAGTTATGGTCCTTGTCTGATGCCAGAAGTCGTTATAGGTCAACATCTTAAGAAGCAAATGATTAATTTTGATTGTATTATAATTTAGCATGAGAAGTTAAGTTGACAGATTGTTATGCAGTATTTTGCATCTATTTTCAGCAGAGTTATGACCCTTGAATGACATCAAAAATTTGTTCGTGCTAAATATCTTGAGAAAGAATTGAAGGATTTTGATCAAATTTGGCATGTGAATTTATGTTGATAAGATATAGCTTGGGATTGTTACACAACATTTTGTGTCTATTTTCAGCAGAGTTATGGCACTTAAATGACATAAAAAATTTATGTGCCTTTATGTTGCAAGGTATAGCTTGGGATTGTAATGTGACATTTTGTGTATATTTTCAGCAGAGTATTTACCTACAATCTACATTATGAGCAGAAGTTAATAAGAAAAATATGATGATTTTTCATCTTTTGTTTTTTCAGTGGTAAAATTTACAATGTAATTGTATAGGCATTAGGGCTGTAACGATACAGTCACCCCACGATATGATATGCATTCATAATTGCCATACTTGCCTCACGATACAATACATATCACAATACAACTTTCATGCTTAAATTTTAAAAATCTTGGAAACTGGCTCTGTTTTAAAACCATCTCACAGTTAAATTATGTGTAACAAAGCCTTTGTAAGATGCCCATATTTGTCATGCAAGTGATCAATGTATCTCAGTAGCAATTAAGATCTTTGTAATTTATTATGAAAATGGTCTTGAAATATGTTAAGGCTGTCATTTTCTTTGGAAATTTTACTTTTGGGCGTACTGTCAGGTATCGGGATATTAGCCTCACGATAGGATATGCGTATTGTCAGCAAAAGTATCACGATACAATTTCAGAATCGCTTAACCCCTAATAGGCATGTTTTCGTACTGTCCAATAATAAAAAAATTTTACCCCATAAAAGCAGGTCACAAAAAAAAATTTACCCACCTATTGGTTATAAGCATAAAATGCTTTATATTATAAAGATAAACAACAACAACAAAAATTGGCCATGTGATTATAAAGAAGAGGCTCCGTCAGAAAAGCTAGAACCTGCAAATATTTTTACTGTAATAATTATTGTTTCTTTGAAATGAGGTTTAACGTCCCCGTCAACATTTTAAGGTAATTTTGGAGACGTTGCCTCCAACTTTGGGAGAAATGACATCTCAAGCCCTGCCACCCAATGAAACCAAAAGGCTTATATAAAAAGTCTCCCTGCCCTACATCATAGTGTAGTTTATATTTTCTTCTTCTTTGGGGTCATCAATTCCATCGTGGAATTTTGAAAATATCTGAGGGTCACTGTTGAGGCCTAACTGGCCGAAACCAGCTAGTCTGGCCTAGAAAATATGTAAACTCCATATTTTCCAGTTCTGTGGTGTATTCCTTGATTCCAAAGGACAACCCCCTTTCTAGAACATATTTATATACATTGGACAGTCTGACTCACATCACCTTTCCTGGTCAGGCTTAGTCCTTCTAAGTCGTTTACCAGTACTAATGTGTGGCCAGTTTCAGCTCCGGCAGACCAATCTATTTCTCCAGGTCCCGATGGGTGGGGGCAAACTGTAATAATATTCCTGATATGAAAACAATCCTCTGAATAATTTGTTTGAGGTTTAACGTCCCACTCAACACTGTAAAGGTCATTTCGGGGATGTTGCTTCCAATTTACCCGACATTGAGACGAAATGACATCTCAAGACCTGCCACCCAATGAAACCAATACTAAGGGTTTATTAGCATGGACGGTACGACGCGCACCGCTATGCATGGGCAGGCTTAGATCCTCTAAGCGGTTAACCAGCGATAAAGACTGATAGGCACCTAAATTTGTGTCTGGGCGCCTAAGTTTTGAATAAAAATTCCTATTAACTTATAATGTTAAATTTAGATTTAAGGCAGTCTGGGCGCCTAAAGCAAAATGCTTAGTCTGCAGTAATGGCCAAGTATGACCGACGCAGTATCAGTGAGTGTTTGAGTTTTACGTCCCACCAACAGCTATAAGGTCATACAGAGATGGGACCTCGGTTTTAAGACTCATCCGAAAGTCTGAAGAAGCCTGGGATCGATCCTGAGACCCCTGGTTTACAAGGCGAGTAGCGTAACGGTAAACCATTACACCACAGAGGCTTCTACGCAGTATCAGTAGAAAGAAAGTCTGTACCCCTGCAGTACTCGTGTGCGGGTCGGTTTCAGCTCTGCGTGATCAGGAGGCTGATCATGCTAAGTACCTGGGCCTTGAGATTAGCCGTGATTTAACTTGGAACACCCACATTCATAACGTGACCACCAAAGCAAATCGGACCTTGGGCTTCATACATAGGAATATACGCACCAAACATCAAGGCATACGTGGAACAGCTTATAATACCCTTGTTAGGCCCCAGCTTGAGTATGCCTCCCCTGTGTGGAGCCCATATACCCAGTCAAATATAAACAAGCTTGAGCAAGTCCAAAGAAGAGCAGCTAGATGGGTCAAACATGACTACTCTTCATATACATGTAGTAGTGTGACACAGATGCTTAATACCCTGGGATGGAGATCATTGGAACAGAGGCGGGCAGATGCTCGCCTATTATTCTACAAGATAGTATATGGCCTTGTCGAGATTCCGCTCCCTTCATACATCTGACATCCAATCAGAACTACCAAAAACATGCATATGCACTACATTCAAATCCCTACTACTGCCAGTTACTACGGTATTCGCCCTAATTACTGCACATGCTCCTAAAGCCGCACATGCACACTAAAGCTATTTTTGAAAAAATATGCATAAGCGCACACCTTACAGTAACCTCCCATTGAAGCTTTCACAGGAAATCTATAAAAACTTACGGTTATTTCTTCAACAGTGAAGGCAAAGCAACTGCATTTCTGTCAAATTCATTCGACAGCTCTAATACACACTTTAATTTGTGTGCGCTTAATAGGTTGATTTTTTCACCAAGATTTTTTGACACGATTTTGAAAAAACTAAGCGCACGGTGGGGTAATTAGGGCGAATATGGTATAAATACAGTTTCTTTCCCTTGGCTGTGGTACAATGGAATCACCTTCCTCCTCATGCTGTTGTGTGCTCTGATCTGGATTCTTTCAGATCGACCATATGCACCCTCCATCACCCAATGCCATGAACCAAGAAACATTGCTTTATCTGCTTTTAATCTCTACTTTACTACCACTGTTTTTACTTTCAATTCTCCTAAAATCTAATACTTTTTAGAAGGTGATGACCTTTCAGGTCTCACCTTCTTATGGCAACACTCAGGGAATTCCCTTGATACCGCATCACTCCTTTTTCAAGAAAAATAGGTCCTCATAAATCAGTGAAGAGATGCGCTTGTATCATTTGATATGTGAAAATAATATGCAGATTGAAATAAAAACTGTGGATGCAAAATACACAAATAATGAACTTCAGAGTTAAATGTCATAAAATTGATCTAGATTTGAAATTGGTCTCGTTTCGCAGCTGACCTGGCCTAGTTATTAAGAGCGAGTTCGGTTGACTTTCTAGAGTTAACTATAGTACACCAAAACACGGGGGTTATGGCTCGTGCCGCACTACTAGAGTTAACATGAGTTCAATCAAGCTTGCTTTGGGATTTGGGAGTTCTGTCTAGCAAGAACAAAACCACGACGGCAGGGGGATAATAGTAGGTTAATTAAATGAATATAAACTTATTAGAAGGTGATGCCCTTTCAGGTCTCACCTTCTTATGTCAATCGACACTGGAGCCCACCTCGATGACGAATAACTCCTATGCTTCAAGAAAAATAAGTCTCCATATATTTATCAATAGACGCGCATGTATCATTTGATAAGTGAAAATGATGCTGATTGTCAAACTGAGGAAGCCAACTACACAAACAACTAACTTCAGAGTAAAATGCCATAAAATTAACCCTATGGTTCAAATTGGTCCCGATTCGTAGCTTTGTCGTGACCTAGTTTGCTTTGAGCGAGTTCAGTTGACCAACTAAAGTTAACTCAAGAAAAGTAGGGGAGACAGTAGGCTTACTCTTGTACAAAATTGTATAATGACTGTATCACCCCAGGCCCCACTTTTCGATCCCACAATTAGAAGCGACAGGAAGCATCAGATTCAGAACTCTACTGACGTCAAGAAATGTCATCGTTTGCCCTCGGGTAAATCGAAAGTATAAAAATGTTTTCAAATTGGACGTGATTTTTCCAACACGTGGCCAAAATTTCAAAAAGTTGGAAATAATCGATTTTCGGATTGCATTTAACTTACAGTTTTCCACCTTCCACTGTATTCGTTGTTACTAGGCAAGGCTCCCATCTCTCATACCAAGCTAACTCTCGCAGTCGCAATATTCCTACATGGCGCGTTTTGGAGCAAGTCAACTCTTGTTAACTCTAGTACGTCAACTGAACTCGCTCAAAATCTAGATCACGGATTAATAATTCAATGAATGAGTTGACAGCATGAATGGAATACTACGACTTGCTATACTACAGATAGAGCGAAGTTTTGTTTGTTTGTTTGATTTGAGGTTAAACGTCCCCGTCAACACTGTAAAGGTCATTTTGGACACGTTGCTTTCAGTTTGGTGGGACTTTTACCCGACATTGAGATGAAATGACCTCTCAAGCCCTCTCGCCCAATGAAACCAATAGGGTTTACTAGCATGGAGGGTCTGCCTCGCACCGCGGTTCCTGGACAGGCTTAGATCCTCTAAGCGGTTTACCAGTACTAGTGTGCGGGCCGGATTCAGCTCTGCGTGGAAGCATCATGCAGCCAATATATTTCTTCAAGCCTCCATGGGCGGGGGCGGATAAAGAGAAGTTACCTTCACTGTTGCATCTGTTTTGATTTGAGGTTTAACGTCCCCTTCAACACTGTAAAGGTCATTTTGGAGACGTTGCTTCCAATTTTGTGGGACTTTTACCCGACATTGAGATGAAATGACATCTCCAGGCCTTTCGCCCAATGAAAGCAATAGGGTTTATAAGTATGGACGGTCAGACTCGTGCATACCGCTTTGCCTGGGTAGGCTTAGATCCTCTGAGCGGTTTACAAGTACTCGTGTGCGGGTCGGATTCAGCTCTGTGTGGAAGCATCATGCAGCCCATATATTTCTCCAAGCCCCGATTGGGGGGGGGGGGGGGGGGGGGTGCGATTCACTGTTGCATGGATATATTTGTGAACCATCGGGAAAATATAACTTTATAACTTAAACTCCTTTAACGTTTAAAGTACGGGATAATACACATTTATTCCGGGCGGTGGGCGCTTGTTTTCTTTTTTTTTTTTTGTTGTTTTTTTTAGCCGAGGTCAGAAAATATCAGATTTTGTTTCCTCTATTTCTGTATCTGAATAGTCCCCTTTTTTTACTGAGGTGTATTTGATTTGTTTGATTTGACGTTTAACGTCCCCGTCAAGACTGTATAACGGCCCCGCCCACCGGCGGGGCTTGAGGAAACAGATTGGGCAGCATGATGCTTCCACGCAGAGCTGAAATCGACCGAACATGAGTACTGGTAGACACCGTAAAGGTTCGGATTCTAAGCCTGTCCAGGAAAGGTGGTGCGTGTTGGACCACCCATGCATATAAGCTCTATTGGTTGCATTGTGCGGCAGAGGCTGAGTTGCCATTTCATCTCAATGTCGGGTAAAAGTCCGACACAATTGGAAGCGATGTCTCCAAAATGACCTATAAAGTGTTGACGGGGCGTTAAACCTCAAATCAAACAAACAAAACTGTACCGACGTGCTTAGAATTTCGTTGGACTCTTACCTAACATTGTGATGAAATGGCATTTAAAGCCTTGCCACACTATGAGCGAGTCCAATGGACTTTCCGACTTCAAATCATAGCCCTGGGGCCAAAAATGCCCCCGCCCCGAGGCACTTTGGTTTTATAGTGACTTATACAGGGAAACCCTTTGAAAATCTTCTTGTCAGAAACAATGAGGCTGAGGTGTTTGATAATTGATATGAAGCTGCGTCTAGTGGACCTCTATCAAGATTGTTAAAATTATAGCCCTCTGACCAAAAATGCCACCCCCCTGTAGCCCACTGGTTTTACATAGACATCTCGCGGGAAAATCTTCAAAAATCTTCTTGTCTGAAACTATAAGCCACAGATCTCAGATATTTGATATTTGGTATGTAACTTCGTCTTGTGAACCTATATCAAGAGTTTCAAATTATAGTCCTTGTGCCAAAATCACCCCCCCCCCCCCCTGGGGTGATACAGTCATTATACAATTTTGTACAAGAGTAAGCCTACTGTCTCCCCTACTTTTCTTGAGTTAACTTTAGTTGGTCAACTGAACTCGCTCAAAGCAAACTAGGTCACGACAAAGCTACGAATCGGGACCAATTTGAACCATAGGGTTAATTTTATGGCATTTTACTCTGAAGTTAGTTGTTTGTGTAGTTGGCTTCCTCAGTTTGACAATCAGCATCATTTTCACTTATCAAATGATACATGCGCGTCTATTGATAAATATATGGAGACTTATTTTTCTTGAAGCATAGGAGTTATTCGTCATCGAGGTGGGCTCCAGTGTCGATTGACATAAGAAGGTGAGACCTGAAAGGGCATCACCTTCTAATAAGTTTATATTCATTTAATTAACCTACTATTATCCCCCTGCCGTCGTGGTTTTGTTCTTGCTAGACAGAACTCCCAAATCCCAAAGCAAGCTTGATTGAACTCATGTTAACTCTAGTAGTGCGGCACGAGCCATAACCCCCGTGTTTTGGTGTACTATAGTTAACTCTAGAAAGTCAACCGAACTCGCTCTTAATAACTAGGCCAGGTCAGCTGCGAAACGAGACCAATTTCAAATCTAGATCAATTTTATGACATTTAACTCTGAAGTTCATTATTTGTGTATTTTGCATCCACAGTTTTTATTTCAATCTGCATATTATTTTCACATATCAAATGATACAAGCGCATCTCTTCACTGATTTATGAGGACCTATTTTTCTTGAAAAAGGAGTGATGCGGTATCAAGGGAATTCCCTGAGTGTTGCCATAAGAAGGTGAGACCTGAAAGGTCATCACCTTCTAAAAAGTATTAGATTTTAGGAGAATTGAAAGTAAAAACAGTGGTAGTAAAGTAGAGATTAAAAGCAGATAAAGCAATGTTTCTTGGTTCATGGCATTGGGTGATGGAGGGTGCATATGGTCGATCTGAAAGAATCCAGATCAGAGCACACAACAGCATGAGGAGGAAGGTGATTCCATTGTACCACAGCCAAGGGAAAGAAACTGTATTTATACCATATTCGCCCTAATTACCCCACCGTGCGCTTAGTTTTTTCAAAATCGTGTCAAAAAATCTTGGTGAAAAAATCAACCTATTAAGCGCACACAAATTAAAGTGTGTATTAGAGCTGTCGAATGAATTTGACAGAAATGCAGTTGCTTTGCCTTCACTGTTGAAGAAATAACCGTAAGTTTTTATAGATTTCCTGTGAAAGCTTCAATGGGAGGTTACTGTAAGGTGTGCGCTTATGCATATTTTTTCAAAAATAGCTTTAGTGTGCATGTGCGGCTTTAGGAGCATGTGCAGTAATTAGGGCGAATACCGTAGTAACTGGCAGTAGTAGGGATTTGAATGTAGTGCATATGCATGTTTTTGGTAGTTCTGATTGGATGTCAGATGTATGAAGGGAGCGGAATCTCGACAAGGCCATATACTATCTTGTAGAATAATAGGCGAGCATCTGCCCGCCTCTGTTCCAATGATCTCCATCCCAGGGTATTAAGCATCTGTGTCACACTACTACATGTATATGAAGAGTAGTCATGTTTGACCCATCTAGCTGCTCTTCTTTGGACTTGCTCAAGCTTGTTTATATTTGACTGGGTATATGGGCTCCACACAGGGGAGGCATACTCAAGCTGGGGCCTAACAAGGGTATTATAAGCTGTTCCAGGTATGCCTTGATGTTTGGTGCGTATATTCCTATGTATGAAGCCCAAGGTCCGATTTGCTTTGGTGGTCACGTTATGAATGTGGGTGTTCCAAGTTAAATCACGGCTAATCTCAAGGCCCAGGTACTTAGCATGATCAGCCTCCTGATCACGCAGAGCTGAAACCGACCCGCACACGAGTACTGCAGGGGTACAGACTTTCTTTCTACTGATACTGCGTAGAAGCCTCTGTGGTGTAATGGTTTACCGTTACGCTACTCGCCTTGTAAACCAGGGGTCTCAGGATCGATCCCAGGCTTCTTCAGACTTTCGGATGAGTCTTAAAACCGAGGTCCCATCTCTGTATGACCTTATAGCTGTTGGTGGGACGTAAAACTCAAACACTCACTGATACTGCGTCGGTCATACTTGGCCATTACTGCAGACTAAGCATTTTGCTTTAGGCGCCCAGACTGCCTTAAATCTAAATTTAACATTATAAGTAATAGGAATTTTTATTCAAAACTTAGGCGCCCAGACACAAATTTAGGTGCCTATCAGTCTTTATCGCTGGTTAACCGCTTAGAGGATCTAAGCCTGCCCATGCATAGCGGTGCGCGTCGTACCGTCCATGCTAATAAACCCTTAGTATTGGTTTCATTGGGTGGCAGGTCTTGAGATGTCATTTCGTCTCAATGTCGGGTAAATTGGAAGCAACATCCCCGAAATGACCTTTACAGTGTTGAGTGGGACGTTAAACCTCAAACAAATTATTCAGAGGATTGTTTTCATATCAGGAATATTATTACAGTTTGCCCCCACCCATCGGGACCTGGAGAAATAGATTGGTCTGCCGGAGCTGAAACTGGCCACACATTAGTACTGGTAAACGACTTAGAAGGACTAAGCCTGACCAGGAAAGGTGATGTGAGTCAGACTGTCCAATGTATATAAATATGTTCTAGAAAGGGGGTTGTCCTTTGGAATCAAGGAATACACCACAGAACTGGAAAATATGGAGTTTACATATTTTCTAGGCCAGACTAGCTGGTTTCGGCCAGTTAGGCCTCAACAGTGACCCTCAGATATTTTCAAAATTCCACGATGGAATTGATGACCCCAAAGAAGAAGAAAATATAAACTACACTATGATGTAGGGCAGGGAGACTTTTTATATAAGCCTTTTGGTTTCATTGGGTGGCAGGGCTTGAGATGTCATTTCATCTCAATATCGGGTAAAATTCCCCCAAAGTTGGAGGCAACGTCTCCAAAATTACCTTAAAATGTTGACGGGGACGTTAAACCTCATTTCAAAGAAACAATAATTATTACAGTAAAAATATTTGCAGGTTCTAGCTTTTCTGACGGAGCCTCTTCTTTATAATCACATGGCCAATTTTTGTTGTTGTTGTTTATCTTTATAATATAAAGCATTTTATGCTTATAACCAATAGGTGGGTAAATTTTTTTTTGTGACCTGCTTTTATGGGGTAAAATTTTTTTATTATTGGACAGTACGAAAACATGCCTATTAGGGGTTAAGCGATTCTGAAATTGTATCGTGATACTTTTGCTGACAATACGCATATCCTATCGTGAGGCTAATATCCGATACCTGACAGTACGCCCAAAAGTAAAATTTCCAAAGAAAATGACAGCCTTAACATATTTCAAGACCATTTTCATAATAAATTACAAAGATCTTAATGCTACTGAGATACATTGATCACTTGCATGACAAATATGGGCATCTTACAAAGGCTTTGTTACACATAATTTAACTGTGAGATGGTTTTAAAACAGAGCCAGTTTCCAAGATTTTTAAATTTAAGCATGAAAGTTGTATTGTGATATGTATTGTATCGTGAGGCAAGTATGGCAATTATGAATGCATATCATATCGTGGGGTGACTGTATCGTTACAGCCCTAATGCCTATACAATTACATTGTAAATTTTACCACTGAAAAAACAAAAGATGAAAAATCATCATATTTTTCTTATTAACTTCTGCTCATAATGTAGATTGTAGGTAAATACTCTGCTGAAAATATACACAAAATGTCACATTACAATCCCAAGCTATACCTTGCAACATAAAGGCACATAAATTTTTTATGTCATTTAAGTGCCATAACTCTGCTGAAAATAGACACAAAATGTTGTGTAACAATCCCAAGCTATATCTTATCAACATAAATTCACATGCCAAATTTGATCAAAATCCTTCAATTCTTTCTCAAGATATTAGCACGAACAAATTTTTGATGTCATTCAAGGGTCATAACTCTGCTGAAAATAGATGCAAAATACTGCATAACAATCTGTCAACTTAACTTCTCATGCTAAATTATAATACAATCAAAATTAATCATTTGCTTCTTAAGATGTTGACCTATAACGACTTCTGGCATCAGACAAGGACCATAACTCTGTTTAAAATTCAACTGGAACGGGTGTTTAACAAGAACAAACGACCAAACAACGGTACAGGTTAACATATATTAGATCGACGCATTTCGGTCTGTGTTACTTAGACCTTCATAAGGATAAAATTTATTGTGAAATGAGCTCTTAATGTATGAAAAAGGGGTATAAAGGTTTTGGTGAACTTATTGTAATACATGTACATTTTAGAAATTAGTTGTTATGTAAAAACAAAGATGGCTGACAAAGTATGAGATATTAAGATAAGGTTAGTAAATGTTATTGAAGTTATAATGCTAGTAGTATTTTAATGTCCAAATACACCATAAACTACCTGGCTGGTACTGGTGGTTGCATCTCGTCTAGGCTGTCGATAGAGTCCGAGTCGGTTCATATGTCTGATTCTAAATCCTTAAGTTCCAATTCTTTCTGACACTTGTTCTTCCAGTGTAATAGGGTAGATTTTGTTCATTTCTGTTATGGTATGGCGTTCATATTCAGACGTCCCCGGCAGATGATAAGTTCAGAAATTTTGGTTTTGCTAGTGGATACATCTTGCGCTTTTGTGCTCCTGATCTTGACTTGGTATGTAGTCCCTGTACCTCTCAGTCGGGTTTCTGCCAGGGGAATCCATGTATTTGGTCTGAAAGTCTGGCGGTGGTTAGCATTGATTGGTGGTTGATGAAATGACGAACTTACCGTCATTGTCATTGTGGGCTTGTCTCAAGTGTTTTAGAACCGTCTCCTTATGTGCGTATATCTTATGGCAATTCCAACACTGATATTTGTCCTGGTTTCTGTATGAAAGGCCTCCCGGTGTCTTCGTAAGGTGGCTGGTGAGACGAAAGTCTTGTCACAGTCTTCACAGAAGCTGGATTTCATTTTCACTGTTTCAGATTTAGACCTGTCGGTGCTCTGCTTCCGAACTTGTGTATTGTAGCTTCTTCCGTTCTGAGTCTGTTGTTGACATTTCCGGTGGTTTGCGTCACTTTTTTTGCGAGAAAATGGATGCAAAAAGCTGTGTATCAATCCCAAGCTAGAGTTTATCAGTATCAAATTATATGCAACATTTGAATGATCAAAATCCATCAAGTAGTTATTGTGGGTAAACATTTTTTTATGTCATTCAAGGGCAATAACTCTGCTGAAAATAGACGCAAAATGTCGCATAACAATCCCAAGCTAGATCTTGTCAACATAAATTCACATACTAAATATGATAAAAATTGAACTTGTGTTTCATAAGATATTAAGCGTTAACCACTTTCTGGCATCAGGCAAAACCTTACTCTGTTGAAAACTGATGCAAAAAGCTGTGTAACAATCCCAAGCTTAAATCGGACGGACAGGCAATTGTGAAAACAGTAGTACCCCAATACTTTGTATATGGGGGGGGGGTGCAGACAACTGTATACCCCCCCATACATTGTATGCGAGGTGGGGGGTGGTTACAGACGTGAAAACAGTTTACCCCCAAACTTCATAGGGGTGGGGGGGGTGCGGGTTATAAATTAATATTCTAATCCACCAGCGAAAGTCCAGTGTTTCTGACTTAAGGTTGCCTTTTATTTATATGTTTTATGAAGAGTTTGTAAGATTTCTGACTTCAAGTTTTCTTAGATCCTCTGAGCGGTTTACAAGTACTCGTGTGCGGGTCGGATTCAGCTCTGTGTGGAAGCATCATGCAGCCCATATATTTCTCCAAGCCCCGATTGGGGGGGGGGGGGGGTGCGATTCACTGTTGCATGGATATATTTGTGAACCATCGGGAAAATATAACTTTATAACTTAAACTCCTTTAACGTTTAAAGTACGGGATAATACACATTTATTCCGGGCGGTGGGCGCTTGTTTTCTTTTTTTTTTTTGTTGTTTTTTTTAGCCGAGGTCAGAAAATATCAGATTTTGTTTCCTCTATTTCTGTATCTGAATAGTCCCCTTTTTTTACTGAGGTGTATTTGATTTGTTTGATTTGACGTTTAACGTCCCCGTCAAGACTGTATAACGGCCCCGCCCACCGGGGCTTGAGGAAACAGATTGGGCAGCATGATGCTTCCACGCAGAGCTGAAATCGACCGAACATGAGTACTGGTAGACACCGTAAAGGTTCGGATTCTAAGCCTGTCCAGGAAAGGTGGTGCGTGTTGGACCACCCATGCATATAAGCTCTATTGGTTGCATTGTGCGGCAGAGGCTGAGTTGCCATTTCATCTCAATGTCGGGTAAAAGTCCGACACAATTGGAAGCGATGTCTCCAAAATGACCTATAAAGTGTTGACGGGGCGTTAAACCTCAAATCAAACAAACAAAACTGTACCGACGTGCTTAGAATTTCGTTGGACTCTTACCTAACATTGTGATGAAATGGCATTTAAAGCCTTGCCACACTATGAGCGAGTCCAATGGACTTTCCGACTTCAAATCATAGCCCTGGGGCCAAAATGAAACTATAAGCCACAGATCTCAGATATTTGATATTTGGTATGTAACTTCGTCTTGTGAACCTATATCAAGAGTTTCAAATTATAGTCCTTGTGCCAAAATCACCCCCCCCCCCCCCCCCCCCCCCCCGGTGCCCTTTGCTCTTACATTGGGATATATAAGGAAAATCTTAAAACTTCTCTGTAAACGCAAGGCCCAGGTCTTTGATATTTGTGAAGATTTATCTAGCAGACCTCCACCAAGATTGTTCAAATTATAGCCCTTGGGTCAAAAATGGCCCTGCCCTGGGGCCCACTGGTTTTATGTTGACTTATATATGGAAAACCTTTAAAAAGCTACTTATCTGGAACTAGAAGGCCCAGGTCTTTGATATTTGGTATAATGCTTCATCTGGTTGTCCTCTACTATGCTGTGTAAATTAAAGCCCTTGGACCTAAGGTTGCCCCGCCTCAGGCCCCACCGGTTTTACATAGCCATATATGGAAAACCTTTAAAATGTTCTTCTACAAAAACCCAAGGCCCAGGTCTTTGATATTTTGCTAGAAGTTTCATGCGGATGACCTCTACCAAGATTATACAAATCAAAGCCCTGGAGTCAAAAATGGCCCCGCCCCAGGGCCCACTGGTTTCACAGACTTACGTACTGAAAACCTTTAAATACCTTCTCGTCTGAAACCAGAAGGCCCAAGTCTTTGATATTTGGAATGAAACTTCCTCTAGTTGCCCTCTACCAAGATTGTCCAAACTATAACCCCAGCGGGTCAAAACTGGACCTGCCTGGAGCCCACTGGTTTTATATAGGGTTAAGACTGAGCCGATTAATCTCCTTCTGCTGCACCCTCAATGTCCACAAGGTGCCTAGACAGTGACATACAAGTCAGCTCTGTATTGTCAAAGGGAACCACTGACACATAACCATCCTCCCTTTGTCACCATGTGACAGTACTAGTAAAACTAATTCATTTCCCTCTGTTGCACTATAGGACCTGCCTGACTCTCGATGCCCACAATGTTCACAATTTGTCCAGATAGTGGCATACAAGTTAGCTCTGTATTGTCAAAGGGAACCAATGGCTGTCATTTTACGATAATTCTTGCCCCTCCCCCCCCCACCTCCCACCCCCGCCAATTGTCACAGCGAGGCATTGTAAGTTAGACCATTACGATAACTCACCCGTGTGACATAGAGCATTTTTCACCTCTCCAAAACGGCTAGTTTTCTGATGAAAAACCTTGATATTTTTTATACTAATGTTCAAAATATAGGTTGAGGGTACTCGTTAGAACCGCCTCAGTAAGGCGTTTCTAACGAGTACCCACAACCTATGTCGTGCAGCAGAAATAAGAAAAACAATGTATACCCTCGTAAACCCCATGCAGTTTTCTCCATACAAAGGGGGTGGGGTCATTTAACGGATTTGTTCACGTGATGCTGAGCAAATTCATAACCATTCACTAGGACATGACCCTCAATGTCCGGAAAATGACCCCTCATCCAAGCGTCCGTGATGGATGAGGGGCATTATTGGAGTTAAAGCCGGAGGCTTGAGCACATATACAGCATATTCGCCCAACGTAACTGACCGACGCTCTTTCAAAAGTTAAACTTGTTATTAATACTATAACTGTGACGTCACTACTTGTATAAAACACAAGCGACACATCAGCTGATTCATAATTTTAACAAAATGTGCTTTGTTGCCCAAAAACCCCAAAATTGGGTGGGAATCTAGAAAAAGGCATACTCTCCCAAAAAAGGGAGGGATGTATATGTGCTCAAGCCTCCGGCTTTAACTCCAATAATGCCCCTCATCCATCACGGACGCTTGGATGAGGGGTCAATATTTCCCGTTAATGCCTCCGGCTATCACACATATACAGCAACTTTAAATGAGGCAACAAAACACATGAAATCTATTTAAAAAACAAACTTGATATACCCAAACTCCATTTAATCAAACTCAAGACCAGAGAAGACAATCGTTATCACATAAATATTGGATCTCTATGTACTTCAAAAAACTTAAACATCTAGACTTTACTAGTCCAGTTTATACCAGTCCAGTTAAAACTATCAGGACACAACTGCCCTAGCAAAACCTAGATTTCTTGGTTCTTGTAAATAAAATTTCCTAAAGTTCTTGGCTGATGACCAATCAGCTGTCTTCAAAACCACATCCAAAGAACATCCTTTTGAGAAAGCTGCAGAAACTGCAGCTGAACGGTATGAATGTGCCTTAAACTGATATGTGTCTATACCGGCATTAAATAAAACCGTTTTTAGCCATCTAGCAATAGTACATGAAGTCACAGAATTAAATGAACAGTAAGAAACTAGCAGTTATTGTGACTTTCTAACACTTTTAGTCCTGTCAATATAATGCATTAAAGAATGCATAAAGTATATTTTCTCATCTTCATAATGATGCAATTCAATAACAAAATGTTTACCCTGTTTAGAGGTTTTCAACAGATTCTTAAAATAGAACACTTCTTTGTTTTCTATAATGTTCATACAATCTAAATTTAGTGAGACCAATGTTTGAGCCCTCGGAGCTGTATTCAAAGCTATCAAAGCTGTAACTTTTAACGTCAATAATTTCAAAGATAGCTTCTCCAGGGGAAAAAGAGAACTCAAATATCGGAGCATCACCTAGACATTTCATATAAAAGTATACTTCGGTGTAGGCAATCGCTTATAATACAAACCCTTCATGAATCTGGAAATAAATGCTGGATTGTTACACCAGACATTATCAAAAAAGACCAATGTCTGAAGTAACATAGACTTATGTGTATTAACCACAAAATAAGATTTTCCTTCAATCACAAGGAAATTAAGATAAGAAATCACAGTTGCTTCAGACGCAATAAAGGGATTTGTTTGTCTAGAAAAACACCAAAAATACCATTTGTTCCAGGTCAAACCATACTGTTTCCGTGTTCCTTCCCGCCAGGAATTGACAATGAGGCAAGCTGCAGTTCTTGGAATTCCTTGACTCTCCAACCTCTTCCTGATAACATCACAGCAACCATAGTTAGACGTCTTGCTAATGGATGAGGTTGTCCGTTGTGGGGTAGAGTCAACAAATCTCTGTGATGAGGCATTCTAACAGGGAAATATATCATATAAGACATTAACAAAGGAAACCACGATTGTGACTTCCAAAGTGGAAAAATAAATATAGCTTTATCCACCCCGTCTGCAACCAACTTATTTATAACACGTCCTACTAAATTAAAAGGTGCAAAAAAAAATAAGGAGTAAAGCAGTGCCATGAAAAAGAAAAAGCATCTGTTTTATAGGCACCAGGCTCTGGGAACCAAGAAACAAACTTGTCCAGTTGTTTATTCAAACGCGATGAAAACAGGTCAATATCTGGAATAAAAGACTGCTTACATACTCTAACAAAGAATTCATGTTTTAACTGCCACTCTGTGGAATCTGAAAAAGATCTCAAAAGGTAATCCGCTGTAAAATTTTCTGAACCACTGAGAAGAGAAGCTGAAATATAAATATCTCTGTCCAAACAAAACTTCCAAATATTACCTGCTAGTTTATCCATATCAACAGAGTTCATACCGCCCATATTATTAATATACAAGACTGCAGACACATTGTCACTCTGAAATTGCAAGGGTATGTTAACAGAATGGGCATAAAAAGATTGAAGTGCATAAAAAATAGCTAAAAGTTCTAGATAATTGATGGAGTGTTCTAACTCTTCAACATTATATCTACCATTAGCACACCTATTAGATTGCACTTCAAAAGCTCCCCAGCCTAAAAAAGAAGCATCTGACCTACAAATAATATCAACTTTCTTAAGACGAATCCTCTTTCCATTTCTCTGATGAACATTATCCATCCATCACTGCAACTCGTTTTCACTATCTGTTGACAAAATCATAATATTATCAAAAGCGTCAGGGCACTCAGAATCTGCCAATCATCTCAGTTTATTTCGCTCCAGACATCTATAATGTAAAGGTGCATCATGAATAGCAAAAAATGCATTAATAATAAGACCAATAAATGATGCTAACTGTCTAACGACTATGACTTCCCTTTCTAACAAAACTTTAGCTTAATTGAAAATTTTTGTAATATTCTCATCAGTCAAGAAAACATGGAATAGAACTGAATCAATCAGAAAACCAAAGAAAATGATTCTCTGTGTTGGTTCAAACACTGATTTTTTGCTATTTATAGTGAAACCCAAAGACTGTAAAGTTTTGGCAATGGTCTTAGTATTTTCAGCACAAATCTCTATCTTTGTTCAGACTGAGTGAATCGTCAATGTAATATGAGCATCTTTGGGAGACAAACCAAAATGCTAGAGTTGTCCGTCCCAAATAAACTTGAGAAAACGTCTAAATAAAGGGTTAATGGATACCAAAAAATAAGCTTCTCGCAAATCAATACTCGTAAAAAAAAATCTTTTCCTTGAATCAGTTCCAAAACCACCTTGAAAGTCTCTTGTTTAAAAAGTCCATAATAAACAAAAAGATTAAGGTACTTCAAATAAATAACCGGCCTAAATCTCCTGTTAGGCTTTGGAACCACAAAGATGTTGGAAACAAACTGGTAATCTTCCCCTTCAGACATCACAACTGCGCCTTTTGACTATAAAACTTTTATTTCAAAATCTACACATTTCTGTTCTTCATCAGAAAAACTAATTTCCTTGGGAATTCTATCTTGAAAAGGTTCGGCTACAAATTCAATACAAAAACCAGAAATGGTTTGCAAAATCCACTGATCATCAGTAAATTTTTCCCAAACATGACGACAATGTTGCCTATGGGACTCGCCTCCTCTAAAATTAGGCCGTTTCGTTTGGGGCACTAGAAGTAACCATAGCTGTAGCCTGTATTTAACCCCTAACCTGTCCAAATCTCTGACGAGGGTAACCTCTAGGAACCATGCCATACATTCCACCGTAATACATATTCTGTGGGTAAGGCTGATATCTGAAACCGCCTCTTGTACCTCGAGCAAAAACACCTCTAAAGAAACCTCCCCTAGCTCTAAATGACTTACTATACCCATAAAAGCTAGGATAACTATCTTTAGCTAAAGAAACCCCAGTGTCACAGTTTTTGACATCTTTAGCCACATCATCACCAAACAACTTAGTAGAAATGGGCATGCTAACATGACACAAATTTTTGGTACTTCTTTTTCAGATGAGGCTTAATCATGTACCGTCTTCTAAGGGACAAATTATACTGTACCTGTCCCATCATAGTAATAGTATCAGAAAAGAGATTTTTTATCTCAGAATCACCGGCAATGTGAGATTTAAGTAGCTCGAAAAGCTTGATAATTGGAACAACACCCGTTGCTACTAAGTTCTGAATGTCAGCAAAGCATTTATCATAACTCTGAGCTCTTTTGTTCATAATTTTCCAAATTTCATTATAGACAGTTGGGTAAAAACATAATTTACTTATATTTGAACATTTGTTATATTTAAGCTTTTCAGGAGACTTGAACCTCTGCCTGTACTAATTTCGTTTTGTATGTATGTTTAATTTGGCGAAAGACTCTCGTCTTACCCACTAGGCTATATCCATAAGCCCCCACGCAACTTGTCACAATTTTCAGGAATTTTATGTTTATTTATAATGCCATCTGTCACACACTGTGAAGTACAGGTAATGTTTATGAACTCGGCTAAGGACGATGAAAATGCAGGCCCTTAACTGGACCTTTAACTTTAGACAAGCCCCAGGAGTCATAATCAAGTTTTTCAGGACCAGAGTCCGCCTCACTGGAAGACTCAAACATAGCATCAATATAATTTTTAGTCAGTTCAGCTGGCTGCAATGGAGCTCTTTTGGGTTTTTTGCCAGATTTATCAGATTTGGAAACAGGAATTTGCTCCTCATCAGACTCAATAACCTCAACATGCAGGTTTGGGAGATTACTCAAACTATCCCCAAAAACGTTCTCAATGTCCTCCCAAAGCAGTTCTGAGATTAATAATTTCTCCCTAGGACAAACTATCAATGAGCTCTATAAATGAACGACCTGACTGTTGACCACTGGTGGATGGCTGTTCCGCCGACATCGTCGGCGTTTTTGACTTGTTATTTTTACAAGTTTTGCTAGTTTTAGCTGTCACCAACTGACTAGCTTTTGCCGGTTGTTTTCCTCTTTTTTAGGTTGAACAGTAACAGAACCGCTTCGCGGCTCCTTAAATCATCTTGGCCGAAACCGAACACTCCGAATCGTTCGGATCACTCAAGAGGACTTTGTCCTTCTCGTTTGCCATAAAAAATAAATGTCACACGCTAGGACTTCGTCCGTAGCAGGCAAAGACAAAGAAATATAAGAATATCACAAGAAAAATTCAGAGACTTTCACAAAAAGTAAAGAAATTGAGCGTCAAAAAACACGTTTACCTTTCAGCCACGCTGTCGAAAATATGAATCAGCTGATGTGTCGCTTGTGTTTTATACAAGTAGTGACGTCACAGTTATAGTATTAATAACAAGTTTAACTTTTGAAAGAGCGTCGGTCAGTTACGTTGGGCGAATATGCTGTATATGTGTGATAGCCGGAGGCATTAACGGGAAATAATGTCCAGGTAGTAACATATAAGTCAGCTCTTTAGAAGGGAACTTTGAAAAGACTTCATCCTCATGCAGAAAGAAAATAATTTTGGAAGGAATGTTCCATGGGTGACCCTCTGACAAAGTTGCTCATAATAGTTTCGCTCCACTGAACATAAAAGCCACCAAACGAAACAATAAGACTTCTAATTACGATAACACACCCATGCGAAATAGTGCATTTTTTACATCCCCAAAATGGCTATGATATTTTTCTTAACAATGATCAAAACATAGGTTGTGGGTGCTTGTTAGAACCGCCTTAATTAGGCGGTTCTAACGAGTACCCACAACCTATGTCTTTGAGCAGAATTATAAAAAATAATGTATAAACCCCCACCCACTAACCCCAGTTTGCTCTATATGAAGTGGGGTTTAGAGGGTTCTTCATTTCACGGACTTGTTCACGTGATGTAGTACTAAATAGGTAGACTGATTTTGAAATAATTTCACAGGAATGTTCCTTTGGCCACTCTCAACAAAAATGGCTCAAACCATCCACTCCACCTGATATTACCTATCACTTTATCTGTACAATAAGGATTAGGTTCCAGGGCCATTATGCCCCTCTTGTTTAATCCAGGTTTCACTGGGTCGACGGACGTCTTTCAAACACTTGACAAAACATAGCAACCAACAAACTTTTAAACTTTTGATCGAAGCCTCAGATAAAAGACCAGTCTGTGTCCCGGAATATTGGTGTTAGAAAGCCATTTGCTACTAGAACGTATAGTGTTGAGTAAATTATTATCCCCACGTCTTTTCGAAGAAAAAGTGGGGATATTGTTATCGCCTCCGTCCGTCCGTCCGTCTGTCCGTCCGGCTATCTCCTCCTTAACCACTGGTCGGAATGTAACCAATAATACCCTCAACCATATTGGTTCACAGCTTCCTTACATGATGAGGGCGTGCAACGTCACATTTATTTTTGGCCCCGTCCTCAGGGGCCTTGGGGAGGGGTCAAAAGGTCATATATCAATTAAATTCAATTTCAAAGTCAATTTTATAGATTTTAAAACCAAACTTTGCATAAGTAATGATTAATGATATATGTAACACATATTGGACGAGATTTTGGCTGCGACCCCTGGGTCATGCCCAAAGGGTCGGACTGGGATGGGTGGGGTCAGGGGGTCAAAATTCAAATTTTACCGAATATTGTCATATGGAATATCAAATTGAAGGGGGTGATTAGTAGAATACAATACAAGTAAAATTTTGACCCTAGGGTCAGATTGGAGCCCTGGGGGAGGGGTCAAAGGGTCAAAATTTAAGTTTTTTGGAACATAGTCATGTGGCATATCAAATTGAAGGGCATGATTAGTAGAATACAGGTAATATTTTGACCCTGGGGTCAAATTAGGGCCCAGGGTGAGGGGTTTTTGGTACTTGGCCCCTATGTAGAAAGCGTGGGGATTTGCGATGGCGCGCCATCGACAGTATTCTAGTCTTGTTTGCTAGAGACTATGTATGTAATTGTCTCCAGAATTATTCTCATTGACACAAGAAGGGATTCACAACATGAAGCGTTCAATCCTCAATTTTGTTTTTGACATTTCATTTGTCTGCTCCTCGCGTTACTACAATCATATAAAACCATGACTGTTTTAAAAATCAAAAAAGGTAATGAAATGAAATGGCCCAATGTAAAAACTAACAGTTTTCTACCATCACCTTCTATTAGTACTTTCAGTACTTTGATTCTTCTATCACACTGTTCTTTTTCTGGCGCGCGCAGCTGCACATAATCCTCGCGAGAGGGTGCTGCAGGATATATAGATAGATAGATGGAAGCATCATGCAGCCCATCTATTTCTTCAAGCCCCGGATACAAGAAATTTTATTTTGCGTTGGATTCAACAAACAATAACATTAGCTTGATGTGATATTTCCCTACAAACAAAAGTAAAAACAACATGTGCAGATCAGTTGTAAACCATGTTAAATGACATATAAATGTACATATTGAATAATTAATAATTTCAAAACTGAAAAATAAAAATGATTAACATCACATTAGTAGGACTGATTAAACTTGAGACTTTTTGAATAATTAAGTTAAGATATCACTTTGAAAAAAGGTTTACAAAAAATCTTGGTACATTGTAGATGCCCAAATCCCACCTGCTCAAGTCATTGCTATTATTATCCACCCACCCCGAAAAAGTGGAGAACCTCGATAGCCCAGTCATGAAAGTATAGTATTAACAGATTAAGCTGATAATTTTGAAACTGAAGAGCGAGGCTTTTAAAGTTGTACCTTGTATATCAGGCAAACTGACCATCTCAGTTTCAAGAAATACTTCCTTGTTATCAATTTTGCTCTCAGTTTGACAACAAACTTCCTTTTTTATCTGACAACAGATGTCCTTTTTCTTTTGACAACAAACTTCCTTTTTCTTTTGACAACTGTCTTTTTTCTTTTGACATTTCTTTGTCTCATGTTGTTTCTGTTTTGAGTGCAGTATTTTCTTATGTCCTGCTGGTCGCCCTTTCTTTTCATGCCTTTGTCCGTATTCTATGACTTTGCTGCACTGGGTGGACAGGTCCAAATAATTTATGTTTTTTACTTTTTGGGCTTGTTTTGTTTTCGAAATTTTTATGAATTCTGTGGGTTTTTGTTTTAACAGTGATCGTTTGACTTTGACAGCATGCTCATTGGAATATTCCACTGGTATATTAAATGCTGATCGATACATCGCCAGAGAAACCACAAAGTTGTCACAAGGTGCAATAACGAAAGTGAAAAATTCAAGTTTCCATCTGTCATGTTCGCAAGAAACATCGTCTGCTTATACATCAAAATGCGCGTGCACTTCTCAGAGTACTACGATACTCTTCATTGGACCGATTTTATAACGCTGCAGTTTATTGGTTGAACGTAGGTGTAGGCTAATCAGGTACACAACTTCTGGAGGCGGGACTTTTTGAAATCTCACGTTTTCAACTAAGAACATATCCCTGAGCAGATTTGTACGGGTCTCCCTATCTGGTGACAAGAAGTGACGGGAGGTGACATGAACTATTGTATGGTGATAAGAAACTTTCTAACAAATAAATTAAACAATATTATTGCTTAAAATGATAAGTTTAATATCATTCTTGAATTAGAAATTAATTTTGGCAAATTTCAATGATGTTTAGAGGAAAAAGCAACATAATCTATTCAGAAGTTTAACCGCATATATACCGACAAGAAATTTCTCTAATAAATTCAGGTTTACGTACAATGTCACTTTTTTTTTTTTTCATCATTTTCTCAAAAACATAGGCTGTGGGTACTCGTTATATAACCGAAGAAGGAGGTTAACCGTATTTACCGACAGTAGATTTCTGAAATAAACTTTTGCATCTCATTTTATGAGAAAAGTGGGGTTAACCAGGATTCATGTGATCTTCCTACACGTTGACGTCCACGTTACATAGAGAAAACTTTGGTTTACAAGGGAAATAAACAAGGAAATATCACAAAATTTTCATTAGAGAAATTCCATTTTCAGGACAATGAAGTTTGATCTCAATGAAACATAATTCCAAGCAGTTGGGATATATAAGTCTTCCTTCCTTCATCGTACCGTCCTTTCTTCCTTAATCGTACGTACGCCAATCATTAAGATAATTGCTGTCACTCAATTTTGAGTTATTTCGGTTGATTAATTGATCGATCACAAATTTGTGTTATTAGCATTTATATAGTGATTCCGCTTGGTATTCATAAATACATAGCTTTGGCACGAGAATACAAATACTGACCCGCCCATCGGGGCTTGAAAGAATAAATGGGCTGCATGATGCTTCCACGCAGAGTTGAACCCGACAGCACACGAGTACTGGTAAACCGCTTTGAGGATCTAAGCCTGCCCAGGCAAAGCGGTGCGAGTCGGACCGTCCATGCTTATAAACCCTATTGGTTTCATTTGCCGCCAGGGCTTGGGGTGTCATTTCATCTTAATGTCGGGTAAAAGTCCCAAAAATTCGAAGCAACGTCTCCAAAAAGACCTACATATAGTTGAACATCAAATCAAACAAACAAACAAAAGAATATAAATAAATAAACCATTAACTTTAAAATTTGTTAGAAATTAAATCCTATTCTGAGGATTATATTCTGCCTTTTTAAAATACGCACGCACGCTCATTCGCACGCACGCTCATTCGCACGCACGCTCGATCGCTCGCTCTCTCTCTCAACTTACAATTTGAAATGTGCAAAATCTAAATTGAAATTTGTTGATCAGAAAAATGCGTCTTCAAGCATGATTGCCCAGATCAGCATGTGCATCTGCTTAGTCTAATATCTGAATATCTCCTGGGGATTATATATATATATATTATTGAAATTTTATGTGACATAGAAATATGGTAGATCAACACATTATCTTGTACATTCACATGTACATTCTCTTGTCACCCGCTTGACCGACAAGAAAATCTGAAAAGGCACTGAAGCGTCTTTGAGTATGTGTGCCCAGTGAATCCCAGTAGAGACATGGTTCAGCCTGCACAGTCTGATATGTGAATCCCTGCTGGGAGCTGTATAAATTTTATGTGACAGAGAAATATGGTAGATCAACACATACATGTACATTCTCTTGCCCCCGTTCCCGACAAGAAAAATTGAAGAGGCACTGAAGCGTCTCGGAGCACATGTGCCCAGAGAAGACTCGGATCAGCATGAGCAGCGAAGTCTGATACCCAAATCTCAGCCAGAGGCTATGTACATTTTATAGGAATTTTATGAGACTGGGAGATTTAGTAGATTAACACATATATGTACATGTACATTCTCTTGTCACCTTTTAAAGTTAATAAGTAATACTCTTCTACTTCTTTTTTCCCCTCCCTGATAGCAACTTGTTTTATCTTGGGAAGATGTCTGAGACAAGATTAAAGTCTAACAAGATTTCATATTTGATAAAAATACACAGGAAGGTTGGTCATTGGTCAATATGACATCAAGGTCTAGGAGCTAGACTAAGTATTAATCTTTTATTATTTTATTTTGACTCACTGCTGAGCTAGGAAGCCTCCCTTCGGATCAATTTGTTATTGTTATTATGTTTGATACTGCACTGGAACTGAAGGCGAGGTTTTCTTTCTTTCTTTCTCGCCTTAACCCCAGGAGGGAACACAGGCGGTGTATATTACATACATTCCAGTTTTGCAAGATGAAAGCCTAAACAGTTATCATGTAATTACGGTCGGGTTCTTTAACCTGCACATGGGATTGCTCTCCCTGCACAGGGGGCATCCAGTTAACGTCCCGATCAGAAGTAGGGCGAACTTTATGACATTCATCCCTGCAAATGATGCCAATGGAGCGTGTTAGGACACCGAAATTATCACCGCCGCCGGGGATCGAACCGGGGACTTCCAGCATCAGAGGCAAGTGCACTAACCACTGAGCTCCGGAGTTGAAGCCCCCAGTAGTTTTACTACTGACCGTCCCAAGTGTATTGTGCCGTTGTTTTTGTTTTTGTGTGTGCCTCCTTGTCACTTTCTTTTGGTGACTTGAGATGGCTGCGTTCTTTGATTATGGCCTTTTCCTTACTAGTTATCATGATTGAGAACTTCCGTCTTTAATTGCATGCCGGCGGGTCGGGCCTCAGACATTTTGATGATTTTTAATCGCTTGTTTGATAGTAGATGTTGCACTGACTAAACCAGTTATGTGCTAACTACTGCATTTTAGCAAGATTCCTGTTAGCTTTCTGTTTGTGGTGTTTTGATTGCGGGGTGCCGTTGCTTCGGTGCTTTAGCTCACCTGGGCTGGAGAGCTTATAGTATACTAGTAGGTCCGTCGTCCATCCGTCTGTCCGTCAGCACCTTTGACCAGTTATTTCTCTACAACCTGCAGGCTGGTCCCAATCAGTTCTCATCTCTAGCATGCCTCTGGTGGGGGACTGATGACATATATATATATATATTTTTTTTTGGTCAAAATCGAATAAAACTTAGGTTGCTATGGCAACCACGACGTCCAATTGACTCACAATTGGAAAGTCGTTGTCAACACCATAGCACCTTCAATTTTCATCGGATCTTTCTAAAACTTACATATAAGTAGCCTTGAGGTAAAAACTCGGACGAGTTCGAAAACTGGCGAAGTCGGCTTATTTATCACAGAGTTATGTCTCCTTGATTGCTGATAATGCCCATATTTGACCTTGTCACCACCGTAACGTAGCTACTTTTTTTTATCAGTTCTTTCTGAATCTTATATATGTGTAGGCTTGGAGTAAAAGCTCGGATGTCTTCGAAAAAAAAATGGCGAAGTCGGCCTATATATCATAGAGTTATGTCACCTTGGTTACCGAAAATGCTCATTTTTGACATTAAGATTTTAACGGATATTTCTGACTCTTACATATAAGTATGTTTGTGGTAAAAGCTCGAATGAGTTCGAAAACTGCCAAGGTCAACCTATTTAGCATAGATCTCGAGTTACGTCCCCTTCATTGCTGAAAATGCTTATTTTTGACCTTGTCATCAATGTAGCCCCTTCAGTTTTTATCGGATCTTCCTAATACTTACATATAAGTAAGTCAGGGATAAAAGCTCTGACGAATTCAAAAACTGGCGAGTCCGGCTATTTATCATAGAAGTATTTATAAGTGCCCTTTGATTGCCGATACTGCCTGCTTTTGACCTTGTCACCACCGTAGCACCTTTAGTATGAAATTACATATAGGTAGGCTTAGGTAAAGGATTGGATGAGTTGGAAAACTGGCAAGGTCGGCATATTTATCACAGAGTAAAATCCCCTTGATTGCTGAAAATGCCCATTTTATACATTGTCATCATCCTAGCCTGTTCAGTTTTGATCGAATCTTCATGAAACCTACATATAAGTCAGGGATAAAACTCGGATGTGTTCCAATACCGGTGATGTCAGCCTATTACCCATATAGTTATGTCCCCTTCTTTGCTGGAAGTGCTTACTTTGAACCTTGTCATCACCATAAGTCATCAAGTTTTAAAATTTGAATAAATTCTGTTCCTAAGCCAGTGGATGGATTTAAGCTCACCCGAGCAGGTGAGTGTGAAAATCTACCATACGTTCATCATCAGTAATTCGTCGCCCGTCATACATCATTAACATTTATCTTGTTCACGCTCCAGAGGCCACAGTTTTGCTTCAATCTTAATGAAACTTCAGCAGAGCGTTTGACTTGGTGATCTCTCAGTCAGGTTCGAAACGGGTCATGTGGCGTCTAAAAAAGTCACTAGGTAAAATTACTTTGAAACCTTCTTTACACTCTAGAGGTCACAGTTTTGCTAAAATCTTCATGAAGCTATACCAGAATGTTTGTCTTGATGAAGTATTGCCCAGTTGCAAATCTGGGTCATGTCGAATCAAAAACTAGGTCACTAGGTCAAATTGCTTTAAAACCTTGCTCACCATGAGGAGGCTACATTTTTGCATCAATCTATATGAAACTATGCCAGAATATCTGTCTTGATTATATCTTGGTCAATAGCGAATTTGGGTCATGTCGGATCAAAAGTTCACTAGGTTAATTGCTTTAACCCATAATATGCCATCAAATCTTTATCCTGCCAAGCTTTGATGATTTGAAACTTTTTGGACTAGAAAATCAGTTCTAGCCCTTAAGATGCCAGTTAGAACAATTGTCGTCTGCTTAGTTGTCTGCCGGTTGCAAATAGCGAGGGCCAAGACCAGACTAGGACAGTCCAAACTGTTTACCTTTATGCAAAACTATTTTTAAAAAAGTTTACAAGAAGATTCAGCAGACGACATAAACAGATAATCTTTTCAGATGAAGTTTTGTCTCGGCATCTTAATGGTTAAAAACCTTGTTCAGCCTCTGAGGCCACAAGTTTGCTTCAGTCTTCATGACACTATATTAGAATGTTTGTCCTGATGAAATGTTGGTCATATTTGAATGTAGGTCATGTCGGATAAAAAACTTGAGAGCACTAGATCAAATGGCTTTAAAACCTTGTTAACCATCTAGAGGCCACAGTTTTGCTTTAATCTTCTTGAACCTATTCCAAAACGTTTGTCTTGATGATATTATGGTCACATTTAAATGTAGGTCATGTTAGATCAAAAACTAGGTCACTAGGTTAGATTGCTTTAAAACCTTGTTCACCCTCTAGAGGCCACAGTCTTGCTTCCGTCTTCATGAAACTCTACCAAGTCGTTTGTCTTGATGATATATTGGTCAAGTTAGAATATGGGTCATGTCAGATTAAACTTTAGGCCGCTAAGCCAAATTACATTAATACCTTGCACACCCTCTATAGGCCACAGTTTTGCTTCAATCATCTTGACATTATTCCAGAATGCTTGTCTTGAACATATCTTAGTCAAGTTTGAAGATCAAAAACTAAGTGAAATTTCTTTAATATTTTTTCTACCCTCTTGAGGCCACAGTTTTGCTTCAATCTTCATGAAACTTGGCCAGAATGTTTGTCATGAAAATATCATGACCATGTTTAAAAATTGGTCGTATTTGGGTAAAAAAACTTGGCCACTGGGCAGATTGCTTTAAAACCTTGTTCACCAACTGAAGGCCACAGTTTTGCCAAAACCTTCATGAAACTGTATCAGTATGTTTGTCTTTATTATAGCTTGGTGTTACGAGCTAGGCGTAGCAGAAAGAAAAAGCAAGCAAGCCTTTTGGAAAAATATAACAAAATTTATTTACAAACTATCTTTAACCTGTAGAAGTAAGAAAATTAAATGTACTTAGCTCTGTTATGAAGTATCCTTGAATTAATCTTTTTTCCTTGATCCCACAGAATTCACAGTCCGAAAAGAAATATAATATCCTTTAACAAATTTCAGACCTGGGGTAATCGTATTCTGTATTCTTATTCGAATACTTTTCGAATACATTTTCGAGTATTCGTGAAGTATTCTGTATTCGTGGATTTTTTTTTGAATAAAAGTATTTGTATTTTTATTCGAATACATTACAAAAGTCATGTATTCATGAATAGTTTTACGAATACATTGTGAATACTTTTGCCATTTTAAGGAAACTTTGATGAAAACACACACACACACACACACACACACACACACACACACACACACAAATGTTTTGATTGATGTGACATAAATCCTGGAATGCTAAAATGGGAACTTTTTGAACTACAATTAGAATGTAAATACAAAACACAACCGGGATCAAAGAACACCAATTGATTGATTTAATTGCTTTGATTGCAATTAAAAAGCTTTTAATACGATAAACATATCATTATTAAATATTTCACCTTTAAAGTGATTGCCATTATAATTTGTTAATTGAGAGGTGTGAAAAACTGAAGAATATATATTTATATTATACTTCAATTGTTCTGTAGTAATAAACATTATAGAGAAACATGTGGATGAAAGAGATAACACCCCCTCACCCCGACCCACAACTGCCCTCAGTTCCCGTAAAACCAAATGTACCGAGGTATGTTCCGTAAAATACAAGAACTGCCTCAACCAATCAAACCAGGAGAACTGATCCTATAAATACAAATGCCAACACAACGGTTGCCCAGCCAAAAACCAGACGATCAAATAACTCTCTACCTAAGGTAATGTATCAAAGTAACAATATTTACACGTTACTTCCACAAGAGACCTCCGGCAGACACTAATACCCCCCTCATGGCCCCACGATTATAGCAACGGCTTCACACACGCGGCTGTAAGAACAACTTCTGACCTCGAATTAATACAATGGAACATCCGCAACATGGGCAATATCTCAGAACTTAGGTCATACTTGGAAAATAAAAAACTTAAGCCCCATCTACTATGCCTCCAAGAAACTTGGTTGAAAGATAAAATACCCCATATACCCAATTACAAAGTCGCCTCCTTCAAACACAGAATAGATAGAGGAGGCGGGGTACTAACATATTTTAGGAATGATTTACCTTTTACAAACTTAGATCTCAAAATTGAACAACCCAATCTTGAATACTGTGCAATCACCATGTACTTGAAAAAAGATAAAATAACTATTCTAAATTGCTATGACCCTCCTCAAAGCAAATTCACAGCTGATGAATTAATATCAAAAAGTTCTTGACCTTATCCCTACCAAAAACTTCATCCTTGTAGGCGACCTAAATGCCCATGACTCTTTATGGAGCTCTAAATCAGACACAAAGGGAAACACTTTACTTGACCTCGTTATTAAGAATTGCCTTATTATACTTAATGAGAATGATGAAGCCACGATGGCTGAACATCCTACGTCGCCTGACTTGTCAATAGACACTCCAGCCCTGAGCGTAGGAACAATCTGGGAAACCCTGGGCAACACATGTGGAAGCGATCACCTCCCCATTTACCTCTGATTTCTTTCAAAATTCAATGCACTGGGGACAGCCCACAATCCAAAATGGAATTTACAAAAAGCTGATTGGGAAAAATTCAAGACCCTTTGCTCAGAAACATTAAAAATAAACGAAAACAATCCAACAAAGGAAACAGCAACATACTTTGTAGAATCCCTCCAAAAAATCTGCCAGGAAACCATTCTTAAAACAAAACCAAAAGTAAAATCGCTCCGACCGCCCTGGTGGGATCAGGAAATTACCATAGCTATCAAAAAAACGTGAACAAGCTAGAAAGAAATACCTTAAAAATAAAACTCCAGAACAAAAAAGAAACTATAACAGGTTTAAAAAAATGAAGCTAGAGACATCAAAAGGGACAAACAGATTAATTCATGGCGTGACTTTGTCTCTAAACTAGATCATAAAGCAAACTCCAAGACAGTATGGAATATGATTAACCGTTTTAGGGACAAACTTATTGACCATATTACCTGCCTAGAGGTAAACAAAACAATCATTACCGGCGAAAAAGAAAAAGCTAATGCTCTAGCACAACATTATGACAATATGTCGAAATCGTAAAACCATATGCCAAAATTTCAAGCCGTTAAAATAATTATGGAAGATAAGGGATTTGGTCACACCACGGAACCCCAGGCAACAGAAAACAACTCAGACTTAAACCGACCCTTTACACTTCTTGAACTGGGAAATGCATTATCATCCATAAAGGAATCAACACCAGGAGCGGATACAAATAAAAACTACCAGATAACTCTAAAAAAGAACTATTGAAACTTTTGAATATCTCCTATGAAAGAGGAGAACTCCCACCTGAATGGAAACTTGCCACCATTATACCCATTATGAAACCAAACAAAAACAAACTGGAACCAGGGTCATACAGACCTATATCACTTACATCCTGTATCTGCAAAACAATGGAAACCATGATTGCTAAACGATTGACGGCCCATTTAGAAAACAAAGTGCACTTGGCTGACAGTCAATCCGGATTTAGACCTAATAGATCTACCACTGATCAACTAACCAGACTAGACTCTGAGATAAATATGGCCTTCATGGAAAATAAGATAGTAGCTACCATCTTTCTAGACCTGGAAAAAGCCTTTGACCTCATGTGGTCAACAGGAACCATCTGTAAACTGAAACAATTTGACATAAATGGAAACATGCTTAAATGGATTCATAATTTCCTTCACAATCGAAAAATTCCAGTAAGGGTGGGACAAGAAACATCTAATCAGCACGAATTAGAAAATGGCTGTCCCCAGGGCAGTCTTATCAGCCACATTCTTTTCAATATAATTATGGTTACATTAAAAGAAAATTTAGAGCCTGAAGAAAGACTGCAGCTGTCGCAATTTGCAGACGATAGCGCAATATGGAGAAAACAATATTCACCCAGTTGCGCCGTAGATGCCCTTCAAAAAGCACTCAAAAATCGAATTTTGGGCTGAGGCGTGGGGGTTTAAGGGGTCCAACACTAAAACTAAAGCCTTATTTTTTAGACGTAAAAGAAACATCGACACCTCCATACTCGATCTCAAACTATTTTGCAACAAACATGAATTTGTGTACAACGTAAACTTTCTAGGGATGATCCTTGATAAAGCACTCAGATGGGATGAGCACATAAAACAGCTCATCCTGAAATGTAAGAAAGACCTAAACATTCTTCGCCTGGTTACTGGCACAACTTTCGGTGCTGACAAACATACCCTCATCAATTTATACAAAGCCCTCATCTTAAGGAAACTAGATTATGGCGCACAAGCCTACAACTCCGCTTCACACGCCCTACTTAAAAGGCTCGACACAGTACAAAACCAAGCCCTTCGCATTGCAACAAGGGCATTTATATCCAACCCGATGAATGCAATCGAAGTAGAATGTGGCATACAACCACTGCATTTAAGAAGAGAGGAACTAATCCTAAAATACTGGGCACGTTCCTCGCCATTGGGCAAAACTCTCCCCATAAATGACCTCATTGGGGAACATGGGTGCCAAACCACTAAAAAGGCACACCAATACCGACCATACTCTGTCACAGTTCAGAAGCTCATAGCTGAGCTGAACATCCATAAGGACATTGAACCACCCCATTATAGAAACAAGTGTGACCTTAAGCACAACCCACCCTCCTGTGCAATCAAGGACATCATTGGAAACAAAGGCGAAAACGACATAAACATTATTAAACAAAGTAGCCCAAACTATATAGAAAAAAATCATAGGGGTAGATTACAGATATATACGGATGGCAGCATGGATATTGAAAAGCAAACGGCAGGAGCAGCAGTTTCGGTCCCTGACGAAAACTTGAACATCGAACTCAAAACCAATCCGAGCCTGTCGATATTTACTATCGAATGGGAAGGTATAATTTGAGGACTTTACCTGGAGGACCAGAGGACTGAGGACCAAGTCCTCTAGAGGACCAGGGGTATAATTTGAGGACCAAATACAGGAGGACCAGAGCTTTAATCAGCCATATAATGGCTATAATAATTGAAGATAATTACTGTTTATTGAAAATGACACCTACTGGTATGGTATATCACCTCATGGGCATATATACAGAAAAAAAAAAAAAAATAAATAAATAAAAGGAAAAACATGTTATTATGCTCAGGAAATTTTTCACAATAGAATTTTATGAAATTTATATTTTTGGCATCTTGTTACTCTAGTTCAAATTAGAATTTCTCTGCTTTCTATATACTTGTTATTTTTTTTTAATTCACAAACTGCATGATGAACAGTGGAGATCCTGATCAGACGGCTTCTTGCTTCTCTTTTAAAAATCTTCACTTGAAATTAGAATTTCTCTACAGTAAGTACTTTCTATATACTTAATATAAGCTATCTGTTAAATTCACAAACTGCATGATGAACAGTGAAGATCCTGATCAGCTGCATCCTGTTACTCTTTTAAAAATGTTCACTTAAAATTAGAATTTCTCTACTTTCTATATACTTGTTATTTTTTTTAAATTTACAAAATGCATGATGAACAGTGGAGATCCTGATCAGACGGCTTCTTGCTTCTCTTTTAAAAATGTTCACTTGAAATTAGAATTTCTCTACAGTAAGTACTTTCTATATACTTAATATAAGCTATCTGTTGAATTCACAAACTGCATGATGAAAAGTGAAGATCCTGATCAGCTGCATCTTGTTACTCTTTTAAAAATGTTCACTTAGAATATCTGTACTTTCAATATACATGTACGTAATATAAGCTATCTGTTAAATTCGCAAACTGCATGATGAACAGTGAAGATCCTGATCAGATGGCTTATCTGGAGCTAAACTGTTGTTAGAACTAATTTTTTTTTTTTTTTTTTTGGTTTTGGGTTTTAAGGCCCTTTCAAGATTATTTCACTCATATCGAGCCGATCGTTAATCAGAGGTGGGCGAAAACCGGAGTACCCGGAGAAAAACCACCTGACCTTGTTGTTAGAAATAAGAAAAATAATGTATAGCCCTGTAAATCCCAATGTTCGCTATTTAAAGTGGTGTTAAGAGGGGTGTTCATTACATGGACTTGTAAACATGATGACTTTTTGGCATCTTGTTACTCTTTTAAATATTTAGTTGAAATTAGAATTTCTCTACTTTCTATTCTACCTGTTAAATTCACAAACTGCAAGATGAACAGTGAAGATCCTGATCAGATGGCTTATCTGGAGCTACACTGTTTTATGCTCAGAAAATTTTTCACCATAGAATTATATCGGAAATGAATTTTTGGCATCTTGTTACTCTTATTTAAAATGTTTAGTTGAAATTAGGATTTCTCTTTTTCTACATACTTAATATAGTCTATCTGTTAAATTCACAAACTGCAAGATGAACTTTCTGATATATAAATTGTGTATTATTGTTAGTACCACTTCACTGAAGCATAATATGACTTAGTTTTGATGCTGGTACTTCACTGAAGTGGGTTTAAATAATAAAACTTTCAATTGCATGGACATGGTACCACATTGATGCTGATTTTCTCACACAAAATTCAACAAAAGCAGCTCCTGCTATACTGAAAGGTTTGGTGGGGGGTGGGGGGATGGCCCTTTCAATATTATTTCACTCATATCGAGCTGATAGTTAATCAGAGGTGTAATAAAGTCTTTAGAGAAGTTTTGTTGCAAAAATATGGTTGTATCAATTAATTTGATTACCATGATTGTTGTAAGTTATAATGTTCAACTACACTGATTTTGAAGTTCTATATTCTGATCTTTTAACAAATGCTAAGTTTTATAAAGTTATCATACTATAATGGCTTAATTGCCACGAATTGTGCACATTAACCCATTTTTGTATCAGAAATCTCAAAACCGGTTATTAGCAAACAGTGCAGGCCCAGATCAGACGCCAGTTCTGCAGCATCTGATCAGATCCCACACTGTTCGCAAAAAGTTCAGCCGTTTTCCAAATACATTTTGAAGAACCCCTAAAATTTTGAAATGGACTCATGCTATATATAAAGTGGAAGATTTCATTCAGTATGAAATGGGTTAAAACATGAATATATTGAAGACAATAGCTGTCTGGTTTGTTACCCTTTTACCTACTAGTTTCTTAAGTAGATGTAATTAACGCCCTTATAAACCCCACTTATTCCATGCTTTGGGTACTCCTGAGATACACTTGTTAGAACCCCCGTGGTCTAATGAGCACACACATTCAATGCTTGCAGCCAAAATGAGAAGAATGTCACCAATAAAACGGAAAATGTCAGTTTTAAGATTGGGGAAGAAACATTACATTTACACACAAATGCGACAAAGTGCATTTTTTTACATCTCCAAAATGGCTACTTTTTCTTTGATATTTTTATTATTTATACTAAAAACATAGGTTGCTGCCTCATTGAGGTGGTTCTAACTAGTACCCATGACCTTCTTCTTGGAGCAGAAATAAGAAAGATAATGTATGTTCCTGTAAACCCTTGTTTTCTCTATAAGGTGTTTTTAAGGGGAGGGGGGGGGGAGTCATTTTATGGACATGTTCACCTGATGATACCTTGTCACTTGCGTGACTAAGATCTTTTTAACCCAGGTTCATTTTTCCTTGATTATTGCTCCTAATAAATAAATAAATAAATAAATAAATAAATAAATATTATTGACTAATTAAACAAATGCTTATTTATGGGTCCTGTGTGAGTACTGCAATGGAAGGTCACTTTTTTTTTTTCACTTTTCAGCTCAGCTTAAGAAAATTAATAATAAATTAGGCCCTCATTAACAATCAAAATAAATAGAAAAATGATGCTTCTGAAAGATCTAACAACACATTTCAAAAATGAAGACTTTCAATATTTGCAAAATTTCAACCTAACCATAGGCTTACAGCCATTGGTTATAATATGCAACTTTGCCCCACCTACAATAGGATAAGCCCCACCTACAAATAACCATTAAAATGCCAATCACAACCATTACAATTTCAAGCCTATTTTATTACTTCTCAAAGAAAATCTTGTTTAGCATTTTTCATATCTGAGTCCTATGGAAATGCTGTTCTCGAAAAAAAAAAAAAAAAAGAAAAAAATGTGAATGCAATCTGCTATGAGGTAATGCTTGGTGCTTAAGATATAAATTAAAGGTTTTTTCCATATATAGCTCTTAATGAATACTTGGCAGTTTAATAAAAAATATATAAAAAATGCCATTACGATAAGTAATAAAATGACTGATAGAATAGGAATAGATAAAACCACTAGGAAAAGATAATTTGGCCAAATTGTCCTACAAAAAAAAAATAAATAAATAAATAAATAAAACTAATAAATAACTGTTTTGTTTTTGTTTCCTAATAGAGAAATTTTCATTAGAACTGCATGAACATACTTTTTTAAAAAGAGTAACACAATGCCTAAAATATATTTCAGTTATTTTTATGTGAAGAATATCACATATTTTCCTTTATTTTTTTTCCCACTTATCCCACTGAACAAGACAATCTCTACATTTGCAAACAGTTTAGCTCCAGATAAGCCATCCGATCAGGATCTTCACTGTTCATCATGCAGTTTGTGAAATTAACAGATAGCTTATATTAAGTACATGTATATTATGCCCAATTATTGCAGGAGATGATTAGTATAAGCAACCTTGCTTGTTTTCAAATCCTGTTGATCTTTCTATATGTTACATTCTTGTTATATATCTGTAATTGAAAAGAAGTGAATAATATTGTTTAAACTAAACAAAGTGCATGTATATTGAAAGTAGAGAAATTCTAATTTTAAGTGAACAATTTTAAAAGAGTATCAAGATGCCATCTGATCAGGATCTTCACTGTTGATCACACAGTTTGTGAATTTAACAGAAAGCTTATATTAACCCTTTTAGTACCAAATGGAATCTTCCTCCTTATATATACCAGGAGTCCACTTCAAAATTTAGGGGTGTCAGGTTGTGTTTTCATCAAAATTTATTTGGAAAATGACTAAACTTTTAGCAAACAGTGGATGCCCTGATCAGACGCCACATTCTGCGGCTTCTGATCTGGGCCTGCACTGTTTGCCAGGGTACCCGTTTTCAGGTTTCTGGTACTAAATGGGTTAAGTACATGTATATTGAAAGTAGAGAAATTCTAATTTTAAGTGAACATTTTTAAAAGAGTAACAAGATGCCATCTGATCAGGATCTTCACTGTTCATCATGCAGTTTGTGAATTTAACAGATAGCTTATATTAAGTATACTGAAAGTACTTATTGTAGAGAAATTCTAATTTCAAGTGAACATTATTAAAAGAGTAGCAAGAAGCCGTCTAATCAGGCTCTCAACTGTTCATCATGCAGTTTGTGAATTAAAAAAAAAAAAACAAGTATATAGAAAGCAGAGAAATTCTAATTTCAACTAAACATATGTTATCAGAGTAACAAGATGCCAAAACTATATATTTCATAAAATTCTATTCTGAAAAATTTCCTGAGCATAATAACACGTTTTTCATTTTATTTTTTTTTTTATATATATATATTTTTCTGTATATTTGCCCAAGAGGTGATATACCATACCAATTGGTGTCATTCTCAATAAACAGAAATTATCTTCAATTATCATAGCCATTATATGGCTGATTAAAGCACTGGTCCTCCTGTATTTGGTCCTCAAATTATACCCCTGGTCCTCTAGAGGACTTGGTCCTCAGTCCTCTGGTCCTCCAGTAAAAGTCCTCAAATTATACCTTCCCCTATCGAATTGATAGCAATCAAACATGCCATTAAATGGATCATTGAAAACAACATCCCTGAGGCAGTCATACTTAAAGAATCCCTCAGCTCAGTACAAGCCCTTCGATCTGGCCAATCAAAAACAATACCAGATAAAATAAACAAAATACTACTACTCTTAGACTCAGCTAAAGACAAAGGCAACAATATCTACCTGGAATGGATTCCACCCCATGTAGATATCCCAGGTAATGAAACGGCAGACTCAAGTGCCCAATCAGCAATGACAAACGGTAAAAACGATCAGACCCTAGCAATAAAAACAGAAATATACCCCATACTTAAGCAGGCCATTATGACAAAATGGCAAAAATTATTGGACAACCCACAATGCAAAGGTTGTTCCCACGATAGATTGGAACCCAAGGTTAAAAAAGTTATCACCCATAACAGTGGTAACCGTAAATACGACGTAGTTTACACACGCTTGCGTCTAAACCACAGTAAACTAGGGACCCACTGTATATTCAATCAAAACCACATCAAATGTAACAGATGTGATAAAGATGAACAAAATGACATCAAACATATTCTTTTCCACTGTGAAGGAAATGTAGAACCCGGAAAGGAATTAAAAGCTGCACTGTTAAAATTGGGATACAGTACATTTTATGAACGAGACCTACTTAACCCCCCACGAAACATTAGGCCTCAGATAGTTGAGGCTAGTCTGGCTCCAGACCCTTTCTTTACTTCTTCTCTCTTTCTTTTCTTTTTTTCTGGAAGGGACATAAAGCTTGCATGGCTTATAGAATTTTGTTTTACTTCAGTCCCTTGGCTAGAAAGAAAGGGTCTGGTAACAAGCGAAATTGGTCAAGGCAGAATTCTGCCTGCTGACCTTTTCACCTTGTTTAACTGAGGGCAATAAAATTTGTTAAATAAACTAATGCTGCTAATGGCCTGTATCATATTTCCTGGAAGTCAGAACACTTTAAATACTGAGGCAGAGCTTTCACATTCTCAAGTTGAAGTGGGGCTGAGGCTGTTGAAAATTCATGTCATAATGCACTTTGTCTATATATGTAGTTGACCAGCCTGGTTATCAGTGCATTCTGATACTTAAACCTTTTTGTACCAATGGAATCTTCCTTCTTATATATAGCAGGAGTACATTTCAAAATTTAGGGGCATCATGTTGTGTTTTCTTCAAAATTTATCTGGAAAATGGAGCAAACAGTGTAGGCCCTGATCAGATGCCACGTTCTGTGGCATCTGATCTGGGCCTGCACTGTTTGCCAGGCTATCCGTTTGGGGGTTTCTGGTACTAAATGGGTGAATTATTCTAAAGACTCCCACCAGAATCTGTTGCCACCAAAAACTTTATTAGAGTATGTGTAAACCATTTATGCATAAAAGGGACATTGGTAAACAGTGCAGCTCCAATGTTACTGTTTATGTTTTGTTCTGTTTTACTGCCCTTTCAAACTTATTTAGAACTGATCGTTAACCAGAGGTGGCGAAAACCGGAGTACCCGGAGAAAAACACCGACCTTCCGTTGCAGAGCGATGTGCGAAACATAAAGTGAAAATTAATAATTATTTGAATTGTATATAACAAAATACTTTTTATTTAGTACGCAGAATTTGACATTTTATAATGGGCCTTCACTGTTTGCGTAAAATTCATTATTATTATTATCATTATTATTTTTTATTGTAGAGTTCAGAAAGCATAAATGGGTTCAAATTGTTGTGTTAGCCTTTTTTCTCTTTTTGGCAGATAGGAGCTTTTTAGCTCACCAGAGTCGAGGGCTCCGGGGGAGCTTATAGGATAGGCAGCTGTCCATTGTCGTCTGTCTCCATTTTATAAAAGGCCCAGTATCTCAGAAACCTTACATATCCCCACCCCATAACTATATATATTCTTGTTCCTTATGAAGAGATGCATTCATTGACACCAACCTGGGGGGCTCCCTGTGTGTGCCTGGGGCCTTGCCCCCACCCCTTCACTTAACAAAAGGCCATATATCTCAAAGATCCCCACCCCTGAACCATATATATTCTTGTTCCTTATGATAAGAAGCATTCAGTGACATCAACCTGGGGGTCTTCTAGGATGTGCCAGGGCCGTGCCCAACCACTTCATTTCATAAAAGGCCCAATGTCTTGTAAATCTTGCAGATCCCCACCCCAGAATCATTAATATTGTTGTTCCATATGATAAGACTCATTCATTGACACCAACCTGGGGGTCTCCTGGATCAAGCCAGGGCCTTGCCACACCCCTCCACTTCACAAAAGGCCATATATCTATGAGACTTAGAAACCATGCAGAGCTCCACCCCTAAACCATATATATTCATCTTCCTTATGATAAGACACATTCAAATGACACCAGCTTTGGAGTCCTCAGGGGTGCCCAGATTTACTTCATTAAAAGCAATATATTTAAGAAATCATTCAGATCCCCACCCCTAAACTATAAATATTCTTGTTCCTTATGATAAGACTCATTCAGTCACACCAACCTGGGGGTCTGATGTGCGTGGACAATGTGCCCCGCCCCTCCACTTCATAAAAGGCAATATATTTCAGAAACCATTCAAATCCCCACTCCATAATCATAAATGTACTTGTTCCTTAACAATAGCACACAAACTTGGGAGTCCGCAGGGGCTATTCCTCTCCTCTCCCCTTCATAGAAGGGCCTCATATATCAGAAACCATTCAGATTCCCACCAATAAATTCTTGATCCTTATAATAAGACAGTTAGGGACAACAATCTTGGGGTTTCATATGATCATTAGGGCATGCCCCATCCCCTCCAACGCTTTAGAGGCCTTACATTTCTGGCATACAGATCCCCACTGCTAAACCATATAATTCTTGTTCCTTATGATAAGATGCATTTAGTGATACCAACCAGGGCTCCATTGGGTCCATGCCCCACCCCCTCTACTTCATAAAAGGTCTAATTTTTCAGATACTGAGTCCACATGGGTGCTCATTTGGATATGGGGGTTCATTTGGGAGACTTTATAATTGGTAGTTTAAAATGATATCATGTTAAAATACATGGCTGCCATTGGGCAGTACAGTCTGAGCTCTGGTGAGCACTGTGGCCCATGGGTCTCTTGTTTCGTGATCCCTTGAATTATAACACTCATGCAATATCATGAGTGGGCTTGGAGAAATAGATAGGGCTGCATGATGTCGGCTTTCGTGCAGAATTGAAACTGACAGCACATTTCCGCTTAGAGGGTAAAAGCATGCCCAGTAAAAGTTGTACGGGTCGGACTGTCCCTTTTTGTGGGCAGTAGGGCTAGAGATGTCATTTCATTCCGGTCCCATCAAATTGAAAGCCTCGATGAGGCAGTTCTAACGTGTACCCACAATCTATATTTCAAGCAGAAATAAGAAAAATATCACAATTTTTCATCATAAAATCTTTTTTCAGCGAAAATTTTTTACTATGTATTTGTATATGGGTGTTTTCGTTTTGTTTGTTTGTTTGATTTGAGGTTAAACGTCCCCATCAACACTGTAAAGGTCAATTTGGAGAAGTTGCTTCCAATTATGTGGGCCCTAGCTCAAACAAACTATACAGTTTACATTTTTAATTCTCTCTCTGTAGTTGTGAATGGGGGCAGTAAAGGATTCCAACAGAATATTCAGGGAACTTTCAGAGATAAGGATCTGTGTTTACTTTATGGCTGTTTTATAGCATCCTAATTACTTCCAGATTTTATCTAAATATTTTGGAGGTGGATCATATTTCAGAGCCTTCTACGCTTGTTACCAGTCGTTTTTGTTCAGGGAAAGGTTAACTTGAAATTGGATTAAAGAGGAACAGGATTAAATAATGTAAAGAATGAGAGAGATAGATATAAAACAAAAACGACTGTAGCCAGTCTAAGTTGAGGCAATCATTACATTTTTCAAAGATACTGAGTTAATCGATAAAATATAGACAGCTGCAGTATAAGAGAACCATGTAATTTCTCTTCCAGCGTTGGGATCCTTTCATGCAACGATCATTAATACTGCATATTTCTCTCTCTTTCAGATACAGCTTCCAATAATCACCTGGCCCTAATCCAATAATACCATATATCCGTGCCCCGGGTGGGGGGGGGGGGGGGGGGGGGGGGGGGGGCTCGGACGAAGGTGTCCGGAGACATGATTCCCCCACTTTGGGCGGACTTGCCGTCTCCGGGGCGTCGCTCGGTGTCCTAGGGTGTACGGCATGACCCCATGGCGGTAAAATTTCACACCAATGCCTATATGCCAATATGACTCTCCTTGTGGGTCCCCGCACTGATACCCTAGGGAACTAAACTTTGGATAGATGATTGGCGCGTGAATACACCTCCTAGTGGACGGTAATGGCCCGTAGGTCACACGCTCCCCTGTGGCCCAGGTGCGGGGGCTCAACCCACCAACCGGCCCCTCACTAGCCGTGAGCGCTCGATCGTCGTTGCTGGGTGCTTGGTTTCTGCCACATGCTCCTGGCTCCAGGCGTGACAGGCGTGTTGCGGTGCGCGTCGGGCACGGATACATATAGCCCAGGTCCGGGGGCTTAGCCCACCCACCGGCCCCTCGCTGGCCGTGAGCACTCGATTGTCGGTGCTGGGTGCGTGATGTTAGGACATTGGTTTCCGCCACATGCTCCTGGCTCCAGGCGTGACAGGCGTGTCGTGGTTCGAGTCGGGTACAGATACATATAATTTTCACTCTAAATAAATTTTTCAAATCAAAATTTCGCCTGGTCGTGATTTCGTGCTTGCTGGAGCACGGATTGGTTGCAACCTAGGTGAGGGACCTGCCCCAATCCGACCGCGACCGCTTTGTGCTTCTGGCCTGCGCCTTCGCGAACAGGTGAATTATTTATACTAAGAATCGAACGGTTCTGCTTATGCCTCCCAACCCATACATTTAGGCCCGATCCTCATACTTCTGCCCCTCCGTGCACATGGGGGCTTCGGGCTGGTGTCCCTGGGGACATGATTCCCCCACCTTGGGCGGACTGGCCGTTTCCGGAACGGCGGCCCGGAGTCCTCGGTTCAATGGGGCGGGGGGGGGGGGCACAAAACCCACACATGCTCATATAGTGGTTACATGAGCACTGCTTCTACCCCTTATAGACCCTACCCTACATGACTTGACTAGAGGCGGTTGAGCCGAAGGGGGGCGCTGTGGTTGCGGCTCATTTGCCTTGCACTTATGACACACTCCTGATGGAATCCGGAAATGTGCGAAGCGAAGGCAACATAGCTGCCAGAACGGAGCATACATTTCTGGAATAGGTCAAGTACAGAACAATTCACTAGGCGGGGCAACGGTAAAGACCAAATTTGATAGGGATTTGGACACAGGAAGACCCTTAAAAAGCCTTTTAGACCGACCGTTCAAAATGAAATAAAAGCGAAATTGCACAACGGCTTGTTAGCCACATACTCGCCTTTGCCAAACCACACAACTTTTCACCACTAAGAAGACACGCCTATGCGTAAACATTATAAGCCTGACAAAATTGATCCTGAACATAAGAGGGCTACAACACTACCATGCACAATCAGAACTAATTCATACTGTATTACAACCTATATATCCCTACTATGATATCTTCCTTCACGTAGGATGAGATAATGATATGCAAACACGGCAGTCCGGTCCCAATTGACCCACTTAAGATTTTATAAGAACACGACAGTCCTACGTCGATGAAAGCATCACCTTTTCATAAACTAAGAAAGCTAAGAAGTAAAATATATGGCAAGCCATTTTACTATTTATTATGGAATGTAGATATCTTATTTATTATATAAGATATCTTATATAGCATATAAGATATCTGATATAACAAATAAGATATCTTATATCCTAAAGTAGATATCTTATATCCCATATAAGATATCTTATTTAATTCTGCAATTCAGATATCTGATATGATATATAAGATATCTTATATCTTAAATAAGATATATTATATAACATATAAGATATCTTATATGTTAAATAAGATATCTGATTTGTCAATTAAGATATCTTATATACAAAAACATATAAGATATCTTATATGCTATATAAGATATCTAATATACTAAATAGGATATCTAATATAACATATAAGATATCTTATATAACATATCAGATATCTTATATATTAAATAAGATATCTTATTTATATTGGTATATAAGATATCTTAATTGTCATATCAGATATCTTATTTAATATATAAGATATCTTATATAGCATATAAGATATCTTATTTAACATATAAGATATCTTATATACGTTTGGTAAATAAGATATCTTAATTAACATATAAGATATCTTATATAAATTCGAAAGAAATGACAAATAATAGTTGCTCCCTGTCTTACCTATATGCACATTAGACTACTACACAGACAGAAGACTGGAGAAAATCGATTATAAACTGTATCGCACAAATGCTTTCTTGAAGTGTGTTTATAAATAAAACGGGTTTCCCAAACAGGTGTGATCAGATAATAGTCTACATCTTTTTTAGCTCACCGTCACGTAGTGACGAGGTGAGCTTTTGGGATCACTTTTCGTCCGTCGTCCGTCGTCCGTGCGTGCGTGCGTCCGTGCGTCCGTGCGTCCGTCCGTCCGTCCGTAAACAATTTCTTTAAACGACATCTCCTCCTAAACCACTGATCGGATTTTGACCAAACTTCACAGGAATGATCCTTAGGTGGTCCCCTTTCAAAGTTGTTCAAATGGTTCAGGTCCGTTGCACATCTAGGTCATAGGAGCCAAAAATAGATTTTTTTCACCAAAAACTTAAAAAATCTTCTTGTCTGAAACCACAAGGCCCAGGTCTTTGATATTTGGTATGAAGCTTCATCTAGTGGACCCCTACCAAGATTGTTCAAATTATAGTGCTGGGACCAAAAATGCCCCCGCTCCGGGGCCCTTTGGTTTTACATGGGCTTATATAGGGAAAATCTTTAAAAATCTTCTTCTCTGAAACCATAAGGCCCAGGTCTTTGATATTTGGTATGAAGCTTCATCTAGTGGACCCCTACCAAGATTGTTCAAATTGTAGTGCTGGGGAAAAAAATGCCCCCACTCCGGGGCCCTTTGGTTTTACATGGGCTTATATAGGGAAAATCTTTAAAAATCTTCTTCTCTGAAACCGCAAGGCCCAGGTCTTTGATATTTGGTATGAAGCTTCATCTAGTGGACCCCTACCAAGATTGTTCAAATTATTATGCTGGGGCCAAAAATGCCCCCGCTCCGGGGCCCTTTGGTTTTACATGGGCTTATATAGGGAAGAGCTTTAAAAATTTTCTTCTCTGAAACCGTAAGGCCCAGGTCTTTGATATTTGGTATGAAGCTTCACCTAGGGGACCCCTACCAAGATTGTTCAAATTATATTGCTGGGGTCAAATATGCCCCCACCCCGGGGCCCTTTGGTTTTACATTGGCTTATATAGGGAAAATCTTTAAAAATCTTCTTTTCTGAAACCACAAGGCACAGGTCTTTGCTATGTGGTATGAAGCTTCATCTAGTGGACCTCTGCCAAGATTATTCACATTATAGTGCTGGGGCCAAAAAATGCCCCCGTCCAGGGGCCCTTTGGTTTTTACATAGGCTTATATAGGGAAAGTCTTTAAAAATCTTCTCCGAAACCACAAGGCCCAGGTCTTTGATATTTGGTATGAAGCTTCATCTTGTGGACCTTTACCAAGATTGTTCAAATTATTGGCCTTAGGCCAAAAATGCCCCTGCTCCAGGGCCCTTTGGTTTTACATAGACTTATATAGGGAAAATCTTTAAAAATCTTCTTCTCTGAAACCGCAAGGCCTAGGTCTTTGATATTTGGTATGAAGCTTCAGCTAGTGGACCTCTACCAAGATTGTTCAAATTATAGCCCTGGTGCCACAAATGCCCCCGCCCCAGGGCCCTTTGGTTTTACATAGACTTATAATAGAGATAATCTTTGAAAAACTTCTTCTCTGAAACAACAAGGCCCAGGTCTTTGATATTTGGAATGAAGCTTCATCTAGTGGACCCCTACCAAGGTTGTTCAAATTATAGTGCTGGGGCCAAAATGCCCCCGCCCCGGGGCCCTTTGGTTTTACATGGGCTTATATAGGGAAAATCTTTAAAAATCTTCTTCTCTGAAACTGCAAGGCCCAGGTCTTTGATATTTGGTATGAATCTTCATCTGGTGGACCCCTACCAAGATTGTCCAAATTATAGTGCTGGGGCCAAAGATGCCCCCGCTCCGGGGCCCTTTGGTTTTAAAAAGGCTTATATAGGGAAAATCTTTTAAAATCTTCTTCTCTGAAACTGCAAGGCCCAGGTCTTTGATATTTGGTATGAATCTTCATCTTATGGACCCCTACCAAGATTGTTCAAATTATAGTGCTGGGGCCAAAAATGCCCCATCCCCGGGGCCCTTTGGTTTTACATAGGCTTATATAGGGAAAACTTTTAAAAATCTTCTCTGAAACCGCAAGGCCCAGGTCTTTGATATTTGGTATGAAGCTTCATCTAGTGGACCCCTACCAAGATTGTTCAAATTATAGTGCTGGGGCCAAAATGCCCCCGCCCCAGGGCCCTTTGCTTTTACATGGGCTTATAATGGGAAAATCTTTAAAAAATCTTCTTCTCTGAAACTGCAGGGCCCAGGTCTTTGCTATTTGGTATGAAGCTTCATCTAGTGGACCCTACCAAGACTGTTCAAATTATAGTGCTGGAGCCAAAAATGCCCCCGCCCCGGGGCCCTTTGGTTTTACATAGGCTTATATAGGGAAAATCTTTAAAAATCTTCTTCTCTGAAACTACAAGGCCCAGGTCTTTGATATTTGGTATGAAGCTTCATCTTGTGGACCTCTATCAAGATTGTTCAAATTGTAGCCATGGGGCCAAAAATGCCTCCGCTCCTGGGCCCTTTGGTTTTTCACAGACTTATAGGGAAAATCTTGAAAAGTCTTCTACTCTGAAACCAAAAGGCCTAGGTCTTTGACATTTGGTATGAAGCTTCAGCTAGTGGACCTCTACCAAGATTGTTCAAATTATAGCCCTGGTGCCACAAATGCCCCCGCCCCAGGGCCCTTTGGTTTTACATAGACTTATAATAGAGATAATCTTTGAAAAACTTCTTCTCTGAAACAACAAGGCCCAGGTCTTTGATATTTGGTGTGATGCTTCATCTAGTGGACCTCTATCAAGATTGTTTAAATTATAGCCATGAGGCCAAAAATGCCCCTGCCCCGGGGCCATTTGGTTTTACATAGGCTTATGTAAGGAATATCTTTAAAAAAATCTTCTCTGAAACCGCAAGGCCCAGGTCTTTGATATTTGTTGTGTAGCTTCATCTAGTGGACCTTTGCCAAGATTGTCAAATTATAGCCTTTAATGATATTTGGTATGAAGCTTCCCCTTTTTAGACCTCCCTCAACATTATGCACATTATAACCCTGGGTTCAATAATGGCCCTCCCCGGGGCCCACTTGTTACTCTATGGATCAGGTGAGCGATCCAGGGCCATCATGGTCCTCTTGTGTTTTATATTAGGATCACTTTTTGTCTGTCATCCGTGCGTCCGTAAACAATTTCTTCAAACAACATCTCCTCCTAAACCACTGATCGGATTTTGACCAAACTTCACAGGAATGATCCTTAGGTGGTCCCCTTTCAAAGTTGTTCAAATGGTTCCGGTCCGTTACACATATAGGTCACAGGAGCCAAAAATAGATTTTTTCACCGAAAACTTAAAAAAATCTTCTTCTCCGAAACTGCAAGGCCCAGGTCTTTGATATTTGGTATGAAGCTTCATCTAGTGGACCCCTACCAAGATTGTTCAAATTATAGTGCTGGGGCCAAAAATGCCCCCACCCCAGGGCACTTTGGTTTTACATGGGCTTATATAGGAAAATCTTCAAAAACCTTCTTCTCTGAAACCACAAGGGCCAGGTCTTTGATTTTTGGTATGAAGCTTCATCGAGTGGACCCCTACCAAGATTGTTCAAATTATAGTGCTGGGGCCAAAAATGCCCCCGCCCCGGGCCCTTTGGATTTACATGGGCTTATATAGGGAAAATCTGTAAATATCTTCTTCTATGAAACCGCAAGGCCCAGGTCTTTGATATTTGATATGAAGCTTCATCTAGTGGACCCCTACCAAGATTGTTCAAATTATAGTGCTGGGGCCAAAAATGCCCCTGCCCCGGGGCCCTTTGGTTTTACATAGTCTTATGTAGGGATAATCTTGAAAAATCTTCTTCTCTGAAATCACAAAGCCTAGGTCTTTGATATTTGGTATGAAGCTTCAGCTAGTTGACCTCTACCAAGATTGTTCAAACTATAGCCCTGAGGCCAAAAATGCCCCCCGCCTCGCGGCCCTTTGGTTTTACATAGACTTATATAGGGAAAATCTTTAAAAGTTTTCTTCTATGAAACCACAAGGCCTAGGTCTTTGATATTTGGTGTGAAATATCATCTAGTGGACCTCTAACAAGATTGTTCAAATTATAGCCCTGGGGCCAAAAATTCCCCCGCCCCGAGACCCTTTGGTTTTACATAGGCTTATATAGGGAAATCTTTAAAAATCTTCTTCTCTGAAACTGCAAGGCCCATGTCTTTGATATTTGGTATGGAGCTTCATCTAGTGGACAATTATAGCCTTTGTTGATATTTGGTATGAAGCTTCAATTTTTAGACCTCCCTCAACATTATGCACATTATAACCTTGGGGTCAAATATGGCCCTCCCCAGGGCCCACTTGTTACTCTATGGATCAGGTGAGCGATCCAGGGCCATCATGGCCCTCTTGTTTTTCTTTTTTGAGAGAGAGAGATAGATAATTTTGTTTTTATAATTTAATAACCCTCCCTTACAAAAAATCTTCAGATAGTGCATGGAAGTGTTAACTGAACTTCAAACTCTTGAGTTATGCCGCTGCTCGCTGCATGTATTTTGACACAAAAGCAAATACTCTCACCAGACTGTGCATATATTCAGCCTTGTTTCTGCCTCTACTTTTCGCATAAATAGTTCAATATTTCTTTGTCCCTTTTATCCTTTTTATGCCCCCGCCATTCAAAGAATGGATGAAAGGGCATATAGCGTTGCCCCTGTCCGTCCGTCCGTCCATGCGTCAGTGCGTCCGAAACTTAAACGCGGTCAACAACTTCCTTATTTTTGAATGGATTCTAAAATGTTTTGGCAGAAATGTTATGTTTTTACTAAACGGAAGTTTCCTCCTTATATATGGCAGGAGTCCATTTCGAAAATTAGGTATGACAGGTTGTGTAATCTGAAAATAGTTGACCGTTTTGCAAATAGTGTAGGCCCTGATCTGATCTGGGCCTGCACTGTTTGTTAGGGTTTCCGGTACAAAATGGGTAATGGAATGTTAGGCAAAAATGGGGGTAGTCATTTCCAGATGACAAGGGGGAGACTTCATTATTTTTTTTGTTAAAATATATTAGATATCTTATATATTATATAAGATATCTTATATATTTAGGTATATAAGATATCTTATATATTATATAAGATATCTTATATGCTATATAAGATATCTAATATATTAAATAAGATATCTGATATAGGATAATTGATATCTTATTTAGTGAAATATATAAGATATCTGATATGCTAAATAAGATATCTAATATACCAAATAAGATATCTAATATAGCATATAAGATATCTTATCTAATATATCAGATATCTTATATATCATATAAGATATCTTATTTCCATCTTTAAATAAGATATCTTATATAATAAATAAGATATCTCATATAATATATAAGATATCTGATATGTTCTATAAGATATCTTATATGCTTTATTAGATATCTTAATTAGTATATAAGATATCTTATATATTTTGGTAAATAAGATATCTTATATCCTATATTAGATATCTTATATCCTATATAAGATATCTAATATAATAAATAAGATATCTAATATAGCATATAAGATATCTTATATAACATATCAGATATCTTATATGCTATATAAGATATCTCATTTATTATATAAGATATCTTATATATATAAGATATCTTATATAATAAATAAGATATCTAATATAATATATAAGATATCTTATATAATAAATAAGATATCTACATTCCATAATAAATAGTAAAATGGCTTGCCATAAAAATAGGATTTACCTCCTTTGGCATCCTCCGCGATAGAAGTCACTCACTGCACACTGATTGGCTGGATTAACTACAAACTAAGAGAAAAGCAACAAACAAAACACCAAAACATGATATCTAAACACAACGCAGCTAGGGGCCAGTAATATACGATACTACCAAGAATACCCTCGTTGAGACCTGGGGGGTGGAGACAAAACATATAGGCGGGTTTTCAGGGTGGTAGAGCACGGGTACTAGGACATTTTGCAATAGCCGAAATTGGCTGGTCTAATTGTAACCCTTCCTGGCTCACTTTTGCCCGCCGTTCAAAATTCAAAATTACATGCATTATCACCCTTTAACAAGCACCGTTCCCACAGGCGTTTTCTCTACCATGACAAGGGTGGGGGTAGAGTCTAATGGAAGCCAAAACCGATAATGCATGAAAAGCTTTTTTCCTCGGTCAGACAAAGGGCTGTGTACCGACACATTTTGCAGCCGGAATCGGCAACGTGTCGCCACATTCTAGAGCCCGACCATTGGTCTGCATTTGCATTCAAAATTCGAACCCCGCCAGAGGACTGCTCATTTTACAGGACAAATGCTTGACATTGGGTGGGTTCTGTGCCTACATGGCATCTTGAGTGGGGAATGGGAGAGGTAGGATCGACCTACTTCTTACATCCTCCGTGAAAGAAGTCACCTAACTCCCAGTCGGCTAGCTGATAACTGTCAAGCAGTCAGGAGTCAGCATATTGACAGCCTAGGGAAAAGAGCAGCACCTACAACTAATCCCAGCCGGCGAACTGGGGGTAGCCCTTGTGTGCTCTTGGCGCCCGGTTACATTAAAAACAACAGTCAGTCAGTTCAATTGTTCTTCATTAAATCTATGTTTATTCAGAGATTATCTTGCTATCTTAAATTCTGATCCTTGTGTTATCAGTGAAAAGTCATTTAAAATGCCAGCTAAAGTGTTTGAACATTTTGAGATGCCACCAAATGCTTCTTGGCATGTGAAAGTTAAATGCAAACATTGTTCAGTGATATCAAGACAGTACAGGCTACATCCAACTTTGTGGCTCTAGCATAAGAATGCCATTTTTATCATCATGTCTGTGTAATGAACAACCCTATAAACCCCACTTTGTATTGAGAAAACTGGGGTTTATGGGGTATACATTATTTTCTTTCTTCCGCTCCAAGACATACATGTAGGTTGTGGATACTTGTTAGAAAAGCCTAAATATTACCTCATTGAGGCGGTTCTAACAAGCACCCATAATTTATGTTGGTACTTATTAGAACCACTTCATTGTGGCGGTCCTAAGGAGCACTCACTACCAATTCACTAAGAAAGAATGCACTAAGTCATACAGGTGTGTTTTCATTAAAGATGTTCTTTCTTTTCATTCTTTTACTAGTATTCTTTTCTTTCTTTCATTGTTTGAGAATTTGGCCTACATAAAGTTGACCCCCTTAAAACTCACTTTTATATAGTACACCTGGGCTTAACAGGGGTGTACATTACTTTTCTTATTTCTGTTCCAAACATAAATTGTGAGTACTTCCTAGAACCGCCTCCCTGAGGCGGGTCTAACAAGAACTCACAATCTATGTTATGAGAATAAATATGAAAATCGACGTTGTAAACCTTATCGCAGAAAAAAAAACGTTTTAGATGAAAAAATGTGATATTTTTCTTATTTCTGCACAAAATATAGATTGTGGGTAGGCGGTTCTAACGAGTACACACAATCTATATTCAAGAGCAGAAATAAGAAAAATAAGGTTACCCCTGTAATCCCCAGTTTTGCTTCCCTCTTTAATTGCACGCCGGTGGGTCAGGCCTCAGATTCTATGACGGCTCCAACGTAAAGGCTTATTGAAAATTAGAGAGATAATGTTGGTTGGTGCCTGATGCTCTGTCTCTGGTCGGGCTCATCGGAGTCTAACTGTTGGTTTTCTTTTGCTCCAGCATTTCAGTGGTTTCTTGCTGTCGAGTCCTCACCGTTGTCTCACCTCTGTGGTTCTTTGATTTTTGTGTTCACGGAGATGTTGCACTGATGAGTTAGGAGGCCTTCATGCGGACTGAACAAATTATTCGTCTAAATCGCGACGGAAGTAAGGGCGAGGAGTGTGGCCACGTAAAATCGATTTAAGCCCCCGGTGGAAATCTTCCACTGACCGTTCCACGGCGGCTCTTCTGTGGCGATTTATTTATGTTGTTGTTTGTTGCTTACTGTGTGTATCACTTGTGTCTTTTAATTTTGGATGGCCACATGGCCATTTTGTTGGAAAGTAACTGTCCTTATGGCCTTCCTTTGTTTAGGTTTCCATTATGGTCTGGTCGCTTAATGTTTGTATTTCTTTCCCTTTGGTGTCTTTTATGGGTGGAGTAAGTTAATTGTATCAATTCCTGATCTTTGTTTTACTTCTACTTTACTATATAAAAGTGGAGTTCAATGGGGTCAAAATCATAAAGGGATGTTTATGTGATGAAAGGCTTGTTTTCTGAATGATTTTTTTTATTAACATGATTTATCTTTATTGTCCAGTATTTGTATTGCATATATATGAAAACAGAAAACTAGTTTTGACCTCTAGGTTCGTCTGCATATAACATAGCAGCGTCAGTGTACCCACAATGTTAAATTATTTTATGCAGACATAAGAAGAATAGCAGGAATTTTTATCTGATTCTGAAAAATTATCATTTTTAGTGGTAAAATATTTGAATATGTGATGAACTGAAAATATACAAGTAACTGACAATCATGGTCCACAACTGTGGCACATGGCTAAATAAATTTGCCCATGTGTGAATAGATGATGTTTTAGGCTGATTTGTGTTGATTGCATAAAATAATTGCTGCTTAACCCATTTATGACCAATGAAAATTAGAAGTAAAACAAAGAAGAAGTCTTTAATTTCTATTTATAGTCAAGCCAAGGTGTCTGCTTTACTTTTACCTTTTGCAAAATTTCATAAATTTAGAAAGAATTGTAGACCCTGATCAGACACATATATTCTATTCCAGTATGGCATATGCTCTTAATCTACACTGTTTGTCAGGGTCCCTTTTCATGGGACCGCAGGCATTGATGTGTTAATCTTTGCAGTTAGGAACACAATACCTGTGTGCAGATTGCCTCAGGGGCAAGACAGTATTTTGCAACTGAGCCATACCACAGAAAAACTACAAATTACCTATAAAATTCCAAATACTGGTAAATTTATGAGATTTGTTTGATAACAACATTCCCACTTGTTGATAACATTTTAAAGGAATCTAAGAATGTCCAAAGTTTGGTATCTTGTAATCCCCATAGTTGAATACAATACACTGGGCAAAACAGTTTTTTTTTTATTATTATGCACCGGCTATCTTTGACACAAGGTCCAGAATTTACACAATATTTGCCCTTATTATAATTTCAGCAGTTAATCAACATGCAAACATGATTATATAATTTTGACCCCTTTAAATCGCACTTTTATATTATAAAATTGGGGTTTACATGGGTATACATTATTTTTCTTATTTTTGCGTAAAAACATAGATTGTGGGTACTTGACAGAACAGAGTCAGTGTACCCACAATCAATGTTAAATTGTTTTATGCAGAAATAAGAAGAATATCGGCATTTTTTTTTCTGAAAAAATTTCATTTTTAGTGGTAAAATTTTCAATATATTTGAATAGGCATGATTTTGTAGTGATGAACTGAAAATATACATTCATAGTTTATAAGCCCCGTTTCATACAAAATCTTACACACCTTCTTAATTCATTGTATCTTGTTTCAGAGAAAACACCGAGATGTGTATCTGACCATGAACCAAAATGCAGGGCAGTCAACATCATCTCCAAAATCTTAATCTAATCAGCCTGCCGTGACAGACTTCATTAGACCAGCCACCAAATACAGCTTGGCATATCATCGCCAAGTAGAAATCACAGACGCCCTTGTTTTGTACATAGCTGGAGACCTTGTTCCATTATCAGTTGTGGAGAGTCATTATTTTTCCAGCATAGTGAAAAAACTTGACCCTAGATACCAGCTTCCCAGTAAAAAACATTTATCTACCAAACTCCTTGTAGAAAAGTCGACCTCAATACAAAATGATGTGAGAAGAAGCCTACAGAATGCTCCCAGTGTATGTCTTACCATTGATCTCTGGTCAAATCGACAGATGAAAGGGTTTATGGGTATTACAGCACACTTCATTCTAGACTGGACAATGCAATCTGTGATGCTAGCGTGTAAGAGATTTAAGGGTAGACACACTGCTTAAAACATCAGACTTGAAAATGAAGAGACTGTGTCGTCATACGAGATATCCGAGAAGATAATGACTGTTGTTACAGACAATGCCTCCAACATGACGAAGGCCTTTGACTTCTCACTACCAAGCTATACAACAGACAAAGAAACATGATGCTGACGATGATGATGATGATGATGATGATGATGATGATGATGAAAGTGACTCAGATGATGAAGACATGGCTGACTCTAGTGAAGATGCAACCACCACAGAATGCCCACTAACTGAGTACCTGCCAACACACAGCCGTTGCTATGCCCACTGTCCAACTGGTAGTCAAGGGTGGTCTGAAAGATGCCAGTCTGGTCTGAAAGATGCCAGTCAGCACCTGAAGAATGTAATTGCCAAGGCGTCCAATATCGTATGCCATGTCAGGAAATAAAAATCAAAAATGAATTCCTTTAAGAGCAATGAAAACATTCATAAGAAAGAAGTTGGGTCATACTACGTAGTTTCGGCTAATAAAGCCTCATCAGTAGTTTCGGCTAATAAAGTCCATCTACCGACTGATATACAAGAAGGAGAAAAACGCCTGCAAGGTGGAACTCAACTGCGTATAATTAGATCTGTGCTAGGTGCACCAGAAGAGAAACTAAAAAGACTAGATATTCAGCAGCTTACATCCTATGAAAGAAAAGTCCTACAAGAACTGTGCTCTGTACTGTCTCCATTTGCACGAGCAACAAATATGGTTCAGCAAGAGAACAACGTGTCAGCCAGCCTGACTGTGCCAGTAACACTAGGTCTAAAGCATCAGCTACAGCAGATTTCAACAACATACAACAACAAGATGGTGACAACTCTGAAATCGTCCATACAAGAGAGACTGTCCCGCTATGAAGAAGATGACTCCTACTTAACTGCAGCTGTGCTGGACCCAAGATTCAAGTTGAGGAGGTGTGATGCAGAAAAACGAAATAAGATGCAGACAGCTGTCATTAACAAGGCATCCAAAGTCAGCCTGTCATCAGCCGAAGAAATGATCAAGTCACCCCCAGCCAAGGTTCTAAAATTAGACGATGATTTCTTCAGTTTCATGGACTCTGCCTCTTGTGCTGTCTCTTCAAATGCAACAGGGTTTGAATCAGAGATAAAAGACTATCTGAAACAACCTTGTACTGACATGACCAGTAACCCACTAGAATACTGGAAGGGGCAACAGTCAAACTACCCTGTGTTATCCACATTGGCTTCAAGATATCTCACGATTCCAGCTAGCTCTGCTCCAGTGGAGAGACTTTTCAGCATTGCGGGAAAGATCTTCCGTCCAGACAGATGCTCAATGAAAGAAAATACTTTTGAGCGACTAATGATGATTAAGTGTAATTCCAAACTGACCGATGTTGAGTGACTCTCAGAATATGACTGGCCATTATGATAACACTTCCGTGGGACACAATGCATTCTGATATCTCCAATATGGTTACTTATCTGGTGAAAATTGCTAATATTTTTCTTATTTATACTCCAAAAATAGGTTGTGGGTGATCATTAGAACCATCACTTTGAGGTGGTTCTAACAAATACCCACAACCTATGTCTTGAAGCTATAATAAAAGAATAATGTGTACTCCTGTAAACCAGTTTTCTCTATATAAAAGAGGTTTAGAGGGGTGTTCATTACATGGACTTGTTAACATGATGCCAAACTGGTTAGGCCATGGCTAGGTGGAACTGAGAGTGGTGTATAAATGTAGTGACTTTAAACAGTGCTTGTTCATTATATAGTGTAGTGCTACTTTTAGACAAATCTTGTTTAGTAATGTATAGTATAGAACACACAACAAGTTAAAAACACAAAATTATAATGCTGACAATTCTTGAATGTACTATTTAAAACTGCTATCAATTCCTGAGTGTGAATGAACTATATGAATGTTTGACTACCTTGGAGGCTACAAGACATTTGAGGCATTGTAACATTTTTCTACAATTGCATATCTGTATATACATGTGCTGACTTCATTTTAGTATGTTTTGCTTATAATTGTTTGAAATAGCAACTGGTGTTTCTTGTTTTGCTTTGTTTGTTTGATTAGTGGTTTAACATCCTCATCAACACTATTTATGTCATTTTGGAGATGTTCAAAATGCATTTTGTTTCCTCCATTTATTATATATGTTTCCACTTTGATTGAAATGTATTCAAAAGTATTCATAAGTATTCAAATACATTTGCAAAGTATTTGTATTTTCATTTGAATACATTCACAAAAATGTATTTGTATTCTGTACTCATGAAATTGCAAAGTATTTGTATTTGTATTCGAATACTTTTGAAAGTAATCGACCACAGAATTCACAGTCCGAAATTAAATGTAATATCCTTTAACAATCCAACACAGAATTAGAAAAAAACCAAACCTCCAACTCCAAAGTCTGACTCAAAGAGAAAAATCAAGTTCTTTTATAGACCCTAAGAATTCTCTAGAACGTTCTAGAGGGCTGTGGAATAAGATTAGGTAATTTTCTAAAAATAATGCAACCCCGAACTTTTTCTTGAAGATTCCAAAGTACTTTTCCTTGTAAACAAGTTGTTTACAAAAACGAAATTAATCTATGACTCATATTTCCAGAAATTTCTAATAGCACTATTAGGTCACCCAGTCGGGTGAAAGTGGGAATCAGAAAAATAAATAATTATGCATAACACTCCCCCTCTTCTTTCGCTTTTAGAATAATAAAATATTGAACATAGCATATTAAATTACATGCATATACAATCCACTTCAGTATGAAGTACATTCTGACACTGCTCAAGCTCTTGAAAGGGCATCAGGGATAATGTTATCTCTCCCTCTGACATGCCTTATGTCTAAATTATACTCTTGTAGCATAAGACTCCACCTTAGCAACCGCTGATTTTTGTTTTTCATTTTATGTATGAAAGTCAGTGGATTGTGATCACTGAAAACGACAATCGGTGCAGCAATAGGAGTAAGATAAACTTCGAAATGTTGCAGAGCAAGAATCAGAGACAAGCACTCTTTCTCTATGGTAGAGTAATTTCTCTGATGCTTATTAAACGTTTTGGAAAAGTAGCAAACTGGATGATCGACACCATTTTCGTCAAAACACTACCTGCAAATACGTCAATAGCATCTACAGCTAGCTTAAATTCCTTTTCAAAGTTTGGTGCTAAGAGAACTGGTTCACTCTTGAGTATGTCTTTAAGCTTATCAAAAGCATTTTGGCATATTGCATTCCAATGGAATTTTGTTCTTTTGCTGAGCAAATTTGTCAAAGGTTCAGCAATGGCAGAGAAATTATTACAGAACTTTCTGTAATACCAGCCATACCAAGAAATCGCATCAGCTGTCTTTTGCACGTGGGTATGGAAAAGTTTGAGATTGCCTCAACTTTAGCATCAATGGGTTTCACATGACCTTGACCTACAACATGACCTAGAAATGTCAAACTTGCATGGCAGAATTCACTTTTAGCAAGATTGATTGTCAAATTGGCATTACTCAGTCTATCAAAGAATGCTCTAATAGTCCAAGGATGTTGATTCCACTGGTCATTGTGTATGATAGCTTCATCAATATAAGCACCGCAGCCTTCCAGCCCTGCAATTACCATGTTTATTAAGCGCTAAAATGTTGCCGGAGAGTTTTTCGTTCCAAATGACATGACTTTATAGTTAAATAATACGTCTGGTGTAGTAAATGCATAGACATCCTTTGCTCTATCTGTGAGTGGAATTTGCCAAAATCCTTTCAGAAGGTCGAATTTAGTTATGTATTTTGCATTCTCGATGTTATCAATGCAGTCATCCATTCTTGGAATTGGAAAGCTATCTGTTTTACTAAAGGAATTAACTTTCATAAAATCTGAACACACACGATATGTCCCATCAGATTTTGGTACAAGAATACAAGGAGAACTCCATTCACTTTGGCTTGGTTCAATAAAGTCATTGTCTAGTAGATACTGAACGTCTTCTTTAAGATATTTTTGTTTCATAGGATTCATCCTGTATGGATGTTATTTTATAGGTCTAGAACCATTTATGTCCACATCGTGAAATATTTTGTCTGTCCGTGTTGGAATGTGTTCATATTCAAAAATCAGCTGTTTCAGTTCATTCCGCTGATTTGGCTCTAGATGTGACAGTTTCTGGTCGAGATTCCCCAGAATGTCAGAATTCTGAAGTTTTGATGATGTGGGATCAGATTTCACTGAATTAATATCCTCGCGGTCATTGTCACATGAAATAAGTGGAACATAGCTAACTAGATTGGTTGATGTTAAATATGCATTGTCCCTATCAATGTATTTGACTGATGTTAAATATGCATTGTCCCTATCAATGTATTCTTTAAGCATGTTAATATGACACAGCTGCTTTAGCTTGCGCCTCCCAGGAGTGTTTATTATGTAATTTACATCACTGATCTTTTTGTCTACAGTGTATGGGCCATAATACCTGGTTTGTAAAGATTTTCCAGGAATAGGCAAAAGAGCTAGTACCTTATCACCTGGTTTGAAATTCCTTTCTTTTGTCCCTATGTCATATGGCTGTTTCATGTTTCTTTGGGCTGACTGAAGATTGGTTCGAACAGCCGCACAAGCTTTCCTTTGTTAAGGTTTCCATTATGGTCTGGTCGCTTAATGTTTGTGTTTCTTTCCCTTTGGTGTCTTTGATGGGTGGAGTAAGTTAATTGTATCGATTCCTGATCTTTGTTTTACTTCTACTTTGAAAGTCTAGTTTTGAAATCGGACACATACTGAAGTAAATTCAAGGAAGTGTCATCATTAAAGAGAAATTTCTCTTTCAGAAGTTTCAAAAGACCACGAACAGTATGGCCAAATACTAATTCAAATGGACTGAAGCCAAGAGATTCTTGCACAGATTCCCTAACAGCCAATAAAAGCAGATGGATGCCTTCATCCCAATCCTTCTCTGTGTCAAAGCAATATGATCTTATCATGTTTTTCAATGTTTGATGGAATCTTTCAAGGGCGCCTTGACTTTCAGGGTGATAGGCCGATGACTTATACTGTACAATGCCTAGTTCATGTATTACTTGTTGAAAAATTCCAGACATGAAATTTGAACCTTGGTCTGACTGAATAGATTTGAGAAGACCAACAAAGGTGAAAAACGTCACTAAGGCCTTGACGACTGTCTTAGCTTTGATATTTCTTAGTGGAATGGCTTCAGGAAAACGTGTGGAAGCACACATAATAGTCAAAAGATATTCACAGCCAGACTTAGTTCTGGGCAAGGGACCCACACAGTCTATAATTATTCGACTGAAAGGTTCATCAAAAGCAGGTATAGGCTGCAAATGAGCCTTTGGTATAGTCTGATTGGGTTTTCATACCATTCGGCATGTATGACCGGACCTACAATGCTGAGAAACATCTGATTTTAACCCAGGCCAGTAAAATGATTAAGAATCTTGTGATAGGCTTTATTTACACCTAAATGTCTTGACATGGAAGTTTCATGTGTCAAGTTTAATATTTCGGAACGGTATACCCGTGGAACCACTATCTGGTTGGAACAATCCACTCATCTTCTGCTGAGACGTCTGGTGGACGCCATTTTCTCATAAGAATGTCGTTTTTGACATAATAACAGACTGTAACCTGAGCTTCCTGCTCATCTGAAGTCCTTTCAAACAAAGGCGAAAATTCAGGATCCTCGTGCTGTTCTATAGCTAGTTGAGACCCGGACATTTTTGTCATGGCCTGGATCGAAAGATGAGTTATTTTCATGAAATTCTGTATGCTTATCAGGCAGGCTTGAAGACAGAGACCTTGTTATCTCGTCATTAAAAGACTGACCCAAAAAGGAATCAGTAAAATCAAAACCCTGTTTCCCGTCAGTTTGCTTGGCCTTACGTGCCATAGCCCTTGTGATTGCACAGGACGGTTAAAGATCAGGAATTTCCTGCTCAATGGGATCAGGTGGTTGATCAGTGCAAGGATTAGAAGTCAAAAGTGGGTTTACCACAACCTTATCTCCAGCTAAGCCATTGCCTAGCAATAAATGAACACCTTTAAAAGGTAAAGAAGGTCTAGTACCAACAGCCACTGAACCGGATACCAAGTCTGATGACAAATAAACGCTATGAAGCGGAACATTAACAAATCCACATTCCACACCCTGAATAAGGACACTTTGGCTCAAAGAAGTCTTCTCAGAAAAAGGCAGAGTATCTGCTAGAATAAGAGATTGAGATTATCTCGTAAGATTTTAATAGGGGTAGGATGGCCATAACTGTCACCATTTAGTGACACAAAACCATCTGGTAAGAATGGTTCATAAATCTCCATAACTGAATCAGCCTCAGATAATTTGGTATCAGAAAGAGTTTCCTTCCTTACACAAGAGATCAAATGACCTGTATTTTTACAACAGTTACAAACTACTTGAGATTGAGATAAGGGATTCTGGTCTTTGTTTTCACCAGAAGGTTTTGAAAAATTCTGGCTTCTATTTTCACCAGAAGGTTTGGAAGGATTATGGCTTTTATTTTCACCAGAAAGTATGGGCATAGTACTAGATGTATGGCTATAACTGCCAAAGGGATTACTGGGATAGAATGTTGGACCTGTCTGTGGATTATAAGGTTTTCGAGGATAAGGCCTGCTGACAAATGAGACTTTATGAGTCAGAGCATAATCATCTGCCAAACGAGAAGCTTCCTCCAAAGTTTCAACCTGGCTGTCATCGAGAAAAGACTTAATGTCTGAATTTATGCACCGTTTGAACTCTTCAACAAGGACTAGCTATCTAAGATTTTCATGATTAGAGCCTACTTTTTTTAGAAGAACACCACCCATCAAATAACTGTTCTTTGGTTCGAGCAAATTCTATATGGGTCTGGGAAATTTCTTTTTTACAATTCCTAAATTTTTGCCTGTAAGCTTCAGGGACCAACTCATATGCATTAAGAATAAGCTCCTTAACCAACTCATAGTTTGAGCTTTGCTCGACAGTCAGATGAGTGTAAATGTCTCGAGCCTTTCCGACAACAACGCTTTGCAAAAGTAAGGTTCACTGCTCTTTTGGCCATTTTAAATTTTCTGCATCTTTTTCGAAATGCAAAAAAATATATATCTACCTCTTTTCCTGAAATGGCGGAACTAACCTTATGTGCTTTGTTGCATCAAAGTAACTGCCAGAGTCAAAACCAGGGGTATGTTTACCCTATCTTGATCCTGGAGTTCCATTTCCTTCAGCCTTAATTGAAATTGCCTTTCCCTTTCTTTTTCTTCAATACTATATCTCATTTTTTCCTTTTCTAACTCAATACGTTCCTCCATTTCTCTTTTTTTTCTTCCTGTTCTAATTTTTCTTTTCGAATTCGTTCTTCCATTTCTAATCATTCCATCTGCATTTGTCTCTGCATTTCTCTTTCTTTTTCCTTCACTCTTTCTTCCATTTGTCTTTGCTTTTCCTTCTCTCTTTCTTCCATTTCTAATCTTAACTTCTTTAATTCAATTTGCCTTCCTATTTCAATTTGTCTCATTTGTAATTCAGTATGTGAAACCATAATGAGAGACAAAGCAGTTGGAGCAAAAAGTTCTTCATCAACCAAAAACTGTACCAAAATATTCTTAATTTCATGTTTTTCATTCTTGTTTTAACAGCAGTGACCCCATAATGGGAAGCAATATCCAGCAAATCTGTTCTTTTAGCCAGATTAAATAACTCCTGGGTAGGCTGAGCCAAAAAGCTTCTCAAACCAAACGACATGTTTGCTTTTTGTATATATTATAAAGCAATTACGGTAAATTGGTAATGCAGATTGAGGTTAATTTGACGAAGTTAATTTTTTTGAAATGACGAGCCCAACGAGAATTTCACATGAAATGACAAGTACTTTTTCACCTGAAATGAAAAGTACTATTTCACATGAAATGACAAGTACTATCTCACATGAAATGACAATCCCACATATGCCTTTTGGGAAATACCAATCTTTTGAAGCAACTGCCAAGTCTATATTTGACAAGAAATGACAATTACTTGCCTACAAATGAAATGTCAGTCCTAAAATGCTCAAGATGTTTTTATACCGGACGAGCCCCAATTTCTGTTACGAGCTAGGCGTAGCAGAAAGAAAAAGCAAACAAGCCTTTTGGAAAAATATAACAAACTTTATTTACAAAGTATCTTTAACCTGTAGAAGTAAGAAAATTAAATGTACTTAGCTCTGTTATGAAGTATCCTTGAATGAATCTATTTTCCTTGATCCCACAGAATTCACAGTCCGAAATGAAATATAATATCCTTTAACAATCCAACACAGAATTTAGAAAAACCCAGACCTCAAACTCCAAAGTCTGACTCAAAGAGAAAAAATCAAGCTCTTTTATAGACCCTAAGAATTCTCTAGAACGTTCTAGAGGGCTGTGGAATAAGATTAGGTAATTGTCTAAACATAATGCAACCCCGAACTTTCTGGAAGATTCCAAAGTACTTTTCCTTGTAAACAAGGTGTTTACAAAAATGAAATTAATCTGTGACTCGTATTTCCAGAAATTTCTAATAGCACTATTAGGTCACCCAGCGGGGTGAAAGTGGGAATCAGAAAAATAAATTCTTATGCATAACACTTGGTCAAATTTGAGTACGAGTCATGTCAGATGAGTCACCAAGTCTATTTTGCCAGGGGTATATAAAAAAAAAAAACTGGTATCAACACTAAAGAAGTTTTATGGGAGGCACCTCGATCTTGTGAATCCGTACAATGTGGCCATTTCCAGAATTATTTCTGATATGTTTGCCAATGGAAAGCCATAGGAAGACTTCCAAAATCTCGGACATACCCTTCCCGGCATTTACACCTGTTCTTCGTTCGGGTCGATGGGCATGGTGGGCGAAGCTTGCTTACCAAGTAATGCTTAATATCCGCGGACGCCTGATTACACTCTTCTGGAGTCCATGTCAGTTGATCCGAACATTGATATTTGCCATTTTGTCTATGGATTAACGATTTTGGATTAACGCTTTGGTACTACGACCTAAACTACTTCTTAAAAACCTTGCTCACCCTCTACAGACCACAGTTTTCCTTCAATCTTCATACAACTTTCCCAGAATTGATAACTTAAGGATACACTACACCTTGGGACAGTGGTCAGCTTTATAGTGGATCTTACATGAGTGTTCATGTATTATTGAATTTATTAAACTCGTTGAGGAAAATGGATAAAATGCTCGGCAAAGCCTAGCATTTTATCCCTTTTCCTCAACGAGTTTAATAAATTCAATTAAACACGTTGAGGAAAAGGGATAAAATGCTCTGCAAAGCCTCGCATTTTATCCCTTTTCATCAACGTGTTTAATAAATTTCAATTATACATGAGCACGAATGCAATTAAGATTCTATTTATCATCTGACATTTAAAACGCATTTTATTCACGTTTGTTTTCAAAAATGTCGATATTCCGCCATTAGTAAACACGACGTCGTTAAGGGCGTGGTACATGTAACGTTACGGGACGTATCTACATAATTTGCATATTTAATCCACTAGTGGATTATCGAAAATATTACATGGCGTTATTCCACTCTCAGACGCGACGTCATATGATAAAAATGATTCTTTCCCAACCTTAACACGGCACAATCCTATTATTTTATCTATCAAATTAAAGCCAAGGAACTGACGTTTACAATAACCTATTTTATATATTGTACAATGAAGTTGTATTGGTATTAACTTATTACTATCTTCGTCATATTTCAAGATCAAAACTATATCACTAGGTCAGATTGTTTTAAAACATTGTTCGCCCTATAGGGGCCACTGTTTTGCTTCAATAGTCATGCAACTTTCCCAGAATGTTTGTCTTGATGATATCTTGATTAGTTTGGGATATGGGTCATGTCAAATGAAAATTTAGTTCACCAGGTTTAATTGTTTTAGAACATTGTCCAGTCACAGTTTTGCTTAGTCTTCATGAAACTTTGCCAGAATGTTTGCCGTGATGCTATTTCTATCAAAATTGAATATGGGTTATACAGAATAAAAAAGTCTAGGTCAGTAGGTCAAATTTCTTTAATACCTTGTTCACCCTGTGTTATGAGAGGCCACATACGTGACACTTTACCAGAATGTTAAACTTTATCTTAATGATATCTATCCAAAATTGCTAAAATGGTTCCCTTCAGCTAAACAAATGTCCAACACAGCTTGAAAAAACCATATTCATAAACGGCACCTCCAAGGCCAATTGCCATGTTTCAAAATAATTTCACGGAAATGTTCCTCTAATGCTTCTAAAATGGTGTTCTCAAATGAAACAGATGACCTCCAAAGCTAAGCTAGAAACCAAAAAATCTTGACCCCCATGTCCTTTACCATAAGCTATGAAACATCAGGCCATCAACACCCCATTGTTTTCCTTTTGTATCTTGGAGGGAAGATGTTAGGTCATTGTACCGATTCTTGATAAATGCCTTCAATTCTGTTTCCTGATTTTATACCTTTAATAAGATGTTTCAACATTTTTTTTTCTACATGACATCTGATGATCTGGATCTCTTAGTCAACGACATTAGTTTTGAAAAAAATAAATGCACTCCCTGCAGGTACAAAACGTTGACTCAACGTTGAACTAACATTGAAACAACGTGTTCAACGTTGTTTCAACGTTAGTTCAACGTTGAGTGCTTGCTGGGCTGACAGCACTGGTGGGTCGATTGTCTCTGCGTGTAAACTGAGAAATTGCCCTGGGTGTAGACCGGCCATTAATTCTTGTATTTTAATCAAACAGTGTAGATCCCCATTAGACGCTGCTTTCTGTAAGCGGTTTTATGAGTCAGAGCATAATCATCTGCCAAACGAGAAGCTTCCTCCAAAGTTTCAACCTGTCTCTTATCGAGAGTTTGTCAGTGTCTCAGCACATTGCCTAGTCATTATTTTACAGATAAATCTCTTTTCTCAGCGCCCTGAGGTCAGAAATATTAAGGCGTACAATAACAGGTGCATCACGTGCACGAGTCCGTGAAATGCCCCCCCCCCCCCCCCCCTTACCACACTTTATATAAGAAAACTGGGTTTACGAGGAAAACATTATTTTGCTTATTTCTGCTCCAAGACATAAGTTGCGGGTACTCGTCAGAACCGCCTCAAGGAGGCGGTTCTAACGAGCACCCACAGCCTATGTTTGCAGTATAAATAGGATAAATATCACGGATTTTCATCAGAAAAGTAGCCGTTTTGGAGTTATGAAAAATGCACTATGCCGTACGGGTGTGATATCGTAATAGGGGTGCTTCTGTAGACAGTAACTTTGGGTAGATTGATAAACATCGACCAGCAAAGTTATATGGCGAATGTTATGGGACTTCACTTGAAATGGTCATAAACTGTGCGAATTTCAATAACTCTCCTTTATGCTTAAAAGAGGAACCATATTCTATTGTAAAACACTCATCAGTACGAAGGACCCGTCCATCGGGGCTTGAAGAAATAGATGGGTTGCATGATGCTTCCATGCAGAGCTGAAACCGACCCGCACACGAGTACTGGTAAACCCTTAGAGGATCTAGCTTGCCCAGGCAAAGCGGTGCGAGTCGGTCCGTCCATGCTTATAAACCCTAATGGTTTCATTGGGCGACAGGGCTAGAGATGTCATTGCTTCTCAATGTCGGGTAAAAGGCCCGCAAAATTGGAAGCAACGACTCCAAAATGACATATACTGTGTTGACGGGAACGTTAAACCTCAACACATCAGTATGCATTTTATCCGATGCAATGTGCATTGCCATACAGGAATAACTTTAAATGCACAATGTCCGTATGTGTTTTTTATAAAATTCATATTAACGGCCTTATATACCTTTTTCCTAACGTCTTACCTTACGACCTTCACCCATATATGACAATGGAATCTTCCACCTTATAAGTTTGGAGAAGTCCATTTCCAAGTACAGATATCAGGTTCGTTTTTGTTTATGGTAAGTCATACAAAAATGAAACAGTGTAGACACCGATCAGATGCCACGTTCTGAGGCATCTGATCTGGATAGGAAAATAAATAGAATTATCTGCGTATTTTGTGATAATCGAAGGATAGTTTTCCTTCTGTTTTTCTTTATATCTGCATATAAAGCTATGTTGTCGGCCCCCGCCCATCGGGGCTTGAAGAAATAGATGGGCTGCATACTTCCACGCAGAGCTGAAACCGACCCGCACACGAGTACTGGTAAACCGATAAGAGGATCTAAGCCAGTCCAGGCAAAGCGGTGCGAGTCGGACCGTCCATGCTTGGTTTCATTGGGCGGCAGGGCTTGAGATGTGATTTCATCTCAATGTAGGGTAAAAGTCCCACAAAATTGGAAGCGACGTCTGCAAAATGACCTATACTGTGATGACGGGGACGTTAAACCTCAGTATGCAACGAATCTTCCACCTTATAAGTTTGGAGAAGTACATTTCCAAGAAAAGGGATCAGGTTCGTTTTTGTTTATAAGTCATACAATCATAGCACTGAGTTTCAATGCGCGACAGGACTTGAGATGTCATTTCATCTCAGTGTCGGGTAAAAGTCCCATAAGACTTGAAGTAACGTCTCCAAATGACCTATACAGTGTTGACGTGGACGTTAAACCTCAAATCATACAAACAAACGAGCACAGTTCATTTGCTAAAGTTTGAATAAAATATTGTTTAAACCAAGGTTCTAAACAGAAGTGCGAAAAGTATATTTTTATTCGACTTGGCATAGTTTTATGAATGGATTGTTCCGCAGAAGTCACGTGACAAAGTGTATTGTTTTTCTGTCATTACGTGAGCAACCTGGCATTCTTATTCTGTTTCGTTTAACCCTCAAATGCCGCTATTTCAACAAACAGTGTAGTCCCTGTGCGACCTGCTGAGCAGAAGCCACATTCCGCGGCGTCTGATCTGTGTATTCAGTGTTCATACGATTCCTGTCAAGACTATTGATAGCTCAGACTGCTCTAATAGAGCAACGTTTCAAGTTCTATTAATATTGGTTTTTCCAAATCAGTGATGGTCACGTGGACAACTGCAGGAATTCCGTTTTGCCATTTAGTGTGTGTGTGTGTGTGTGTGTGTGTGTGTGTTCGGGTTTAACGTCGCTTTCAACAATCTTTCAGTCATATCACGAAGGTGTCTGCTTGCGACAGGGAGCTCAATGCTCACTATTATAGTGCTGCCTCACTGAAGTATCATGTCCCAGACACATCATTAGTACATGATACCGCACCAAGTCACATTATCCTGACACTGGGTCGACCAGTCCTAGCTCTACCCCGTAAATCTGAGTGCCAAGCGAGGAGCAGCTAGTACCATTCTTAACGACTTTGGTATGTCGCTGCCCGGGATCGAACCCGTGACCTCCCGTTCCCCGGAGCGGACACTCTACCAACTGAGCTATCGGGGCCGGTTTTGCCATTTAGTAAATTAGGGTCTATCGTAAACGATCGACCAAAAATGAAACAGTGTAGACACCGATCAGATGCCATGTTCTGTGACATCTGTGAAAAATAAATGAAATTATCTGCGTAGTTTGTGATACTCGAAGGATAGTTTTCCTTATATCTGCATATAAATCTATAGTGTGGGTATTCATTAGAACCGCCTCGTCGAGGCGGTTCTAATGAATACCCACAACATAGTATTTATGGAGAATTGACAAAAACTATCTTTCAGTCATCACAAAATACCAACCTTATATGTTGCTTTTGTCTATGTCCCAGGAAAGGACGCTAGGCATATACGGGTTAATATGTGAAGCAGCTTTAAATTAGCTTGTCAGGAAATGGATTAATTCCGATTTATCATCAAACTTACATAGATCAGTTGATGAAAATCTATTCATACTTATCCAGCCAACTGAGAAACTATTCAATCAAGCCACCGTAACGGATTCATAGTCCGCTTTCTTTAATCTTTTCATTCCCACTGAATATTAGCTTTTAATTCACATGCAGTCAAATGGAGAGGATTCGATGATATAAAAATAATTTAAAAGATCTTTGGGTTCGGTTTGAAACTGTTTACCACTTTCACGATCACGGTGAGTAACTATTAGTAACATGTTATTACCACATCACGAAAACACACCTATATAAATTTTGACACCCCCCCCCCCCCCCCCCAGCCTTTAACACCACTTTTATATAGTAAAACTGGGGATTACAGAGGTAAACCTTATTTTTCTCATTTCTGCTCCAAAATATAGGTTGTGGGTACTGAATAGAACCGCCTCGGTTCTTGGTTAGAACCGCCTCGGTTCTAACGAGTACCCACAATCTATATTTTGAGCTGAAATAAGAAAAACATCACAATTTTTCATCTTAAAATGTTCGTGTTTTTTTTTTTTCGGCGTTAAAATTTACAATGTATTTGTATAGGTGTGTTTTCGTAATGAATTGCTTATTTTGTTCAATTCACTGAAACTTCGATGGCTCGAACACTGTTGGCTCATTTACCTTGGTTGCTATGAACTCGTTCAAGAGCTTCTAGGGAAAAGTTCCCACATACAGTCCAACTTCAATAACTCGAACAAAGTCGGGATCATGAAATTATGTTCGAGGTAGGGTAGTTTGATGAATTATTGAGGGTTACACATACTGCCGGGCCATGATGCATAAATAAAAGGTATGACCTTAGGATCTATTCAGTTCGACTTTTTTATAAAATAAATGTATGTTGTGTGTACTCATTAGAATGGCCCCGCCCCGTTGAGGCAAATCTAATGAGTTCACAAAACATACCTTTTCAAGATAAAAACAAAGTTCCATAAATTAATGTAAACACAAAGATAGCTGGACGTACATGAACAATTTTTAAGGGCACCAGAAAAAGTTCGAATTAGCCATAATAAACGAATGATCCATGTTCGAGTTATCGAAGTTTCACTGTATTTGGGATCGTTTAGGGAGAGATTTTTATCCTCACGTTTTTCGAAGAAAAAGTGGGAATATTGTTATCGCCTCCGTCCGTCCGTCCGTCCGTCTGTCCGTCCGTCTGTCCGTCCAGCTATCTCCTCCTTAACCCATGGGTGGAATCCAACCAAATTTGGTATGTGAGTTGCTTATATGAATGGCTTGCGCAAGAGCACGTTCATTTTTGGTCCCGACCCTAGGGGCCCTAGGGTGGGGTCAAAAGGTCAAATTTTTAGGATTAATGGAACACACTTTTCCTCCAAGAATTTAATTTATTTTGTAAATGAATGGAAGCAAGGGTATTGATGTGAAAAACGTGGGGATTTGCGATGGCGCGCCATCGACTGCGCGATCTAGTTTTCTTATTTTCTCTTAATGTGTATGTGCGTACTAATTAGAATCGCCTCGATGAGGCGATTCTAATGAGTAAACACGCCATACCTTAAGTTTAGGGAAAATCCCTCTCATGTCTCCTGACCTCGTGCTATGATTAGCCCTCAGTGGTCGGCCACCACCCATAGGGGCTTGAAGAAATATATGGGCTGCATGATGCTTCCACGCAGAGCTGAATCAGGCCCGCACACTTGTACTGGTAAACCGCATAGAGGATACAAGCCTGTCCAGGAACCGCGGTGCGAGGTGGACCGTCTATGCTTATAAACCCTATCGGTTTCATTGGGTGACAGGGCTTGAGATGTCATTTCATCTCAACGTCGGGTAAAAGTCCCACAAAATTGGAAGCAACGTCTCCAAAATTACCTTTACAGTGTTGACGGGGACGTTTAACCTCAAATCAAACAAACAAACAATAGCCCTTAGTGGCTCGACCTACCCTTGTGTCGAACAGTTTTTCATGTTCTCAAAGGTGTTCGATTGAAGTTAGACTGTACAACGTACAAAAAAAAAATATGCTATTCTAAATAACCCAAAGTGGTCTTGTAAGTGGGTCGATCTTCACGATGGCCTCAGTAAGGTGGTTCTAAGGGCCAGCAAACTATATTTTGGAGCAGAAACTAGAAAAATCATTACGAAAACACGCCTAAACAAATACATTATAACCTTTATCGCCGAAAAATGAATTTTTTTACATGAAAGATTGTGATATTTTTCTTGTTTCTGCTCAAAATATAGAATGTGTGTACTCGTTAGAACCGCCTCATTGAGGCGGTTCTAACGAGTACCCACAATCTATATTTTAGCGCGAAAATAAGAAAAATAAGGTTTACACCTGAAAACCCCAGTTTCACCATATAAAAATGGGGTTCAAGGGGAGGCGTGTTTTCGTGATGTAATGTAGTGCCCTTTGTTTGCCTCACTATATCTATAAAAACAATGTTGATTTGTCATCATTGTCTTCCTTACGCAGACTTGTTATTATAATGTTCTTGCATAAACATATATGCGCATTGGTGTTTGAAGCCATTGTCAAATGGACCGAAAGCCGTGCTCAAACAGTAAAAACCATGTTCAAATCATGAAATTCGCGATAATGTAACGTCGCTCAACGTAAGGTAACAAAGCAAGGCCCGTCTTGTGATATCAAAATCTCAAAATCCATGTTCAAACAGCACGCGAATTTCATGATTTGAACATGGTTGCACGGCTTTCGGTCCATTTGACAATGGCTTCAAACAGCCAAGCGCATAGATATTTATGCAAGAATATGGGGATCAACCCTGGTTATTTCATTGCATTAACAATTGCCGGATCCCTCGGAAGATATTGAACATTCGGCCTGGCGGTCTCATTGTTCAAACAGCTTCCTCGGGACCCTGCGAATGTTATTGCAAGAAAAACCATGGTTGATCCCTATAATCTGACCCACACAAGTGCTAATTACTATTAACAGACTGCATTTTCATTTTTTTCCTGTGAAAATAAAACTTGGTATTCAAATGTCAAGCATTTTCTTGGAAAATAAGATTTTGCGTTATTATGTCTACCCCCTTTTCGGGGAGACATATTGTTTTCCCCCGGGTCTCTGTCTGTCTGTCCGTCTGTAACAAAATCGTGTCCGCTCTATAACTTGAAAACCGTTCAGGCTATCTTCATGAAATTTCATATAAATATTAATCATCATTAGAGGACGTGCAAAGCGCAAGAACTATACTTATTATATACCCAGAAAATGTCCCGTTTACTTTCTACAGAAGTTACCGGTCAATATTTTTCCATATTGCCCGTAGTCAAGTTCATATTGCCCGTAGATAAGCCGTCACGTTCACAATAGAACTACTTTCAAATTTGTTCGTTTCGATACTAAAAATCGGCAGCCATCTTGTCGTGCGTATCGACTGAAAGAACGTAAAACAAAACGAATCTAGGTTCTGACAAAGTGCATAAACCCATTTTATGCTGTCAAATATGACCTACCTGCAATCTGTTTAGATTTTACAATACTTTCTTCTAAGAAATCAGGAGTATTTTGAAAGAAATATAGCCGACGCTTCGGAAAAAGTGGCGTCTTATGTTGGGAAACGTCAATGTTTTTAATGACGTCACATCCACCAACGTTAACGTCGTCTTCACTTTGGCGCCATTGGGCGTGGTTTTTCAACGTGTAGGGAGACACTTAACGACCTTCATTATTTTCCATTTCAAACCACTTAGAGATGTATAATCTGATTTTACGTTCAGAAAGTCATACCAGGCAATCCTGAATTCTAGCCGACATTTGAAATTTTGGGTATATAATAAAAAGGTTATTGACTTTATATTGTGAAATATTCGGCACTCGTTCGTATGGCGAAGACGCACTCGCAAGCTCGTGCGTCCTTCGCCATATGAACTCGTGCCGAATATTTCACATTATAAAGTCAATAACCTATAACTCTCGCATTTATACTTTTTGAGTTATCTCCCTTGGAAGTTTGTCGGTATGTATGCTATAGGCAAATCGTGTCCGGTCAATAACTTTCTTATTTTTAGATGGATTTTGAAATTACTTGGCAGAAATGTTAACCACCATGAGACGATGGCTGGCGCGCATGACCCACGTCGGTACCTAAAAGGTCAAGGTCATACTTAGAGGTCAAAGGCAAAAAAGGGGCCTTTTTTCGTGTTCAGTCAATAACTTTCTTTTTTTTAGATGGATTTTAAAATTACTTGGCAGAAATGTTAACCACCTTCAGACGATGTGTCGCACGCATGACCCAGGTTGGTACCTCAAAGGTCAAGATCATAGTGGTCAAAGGTAAAAAAGGGTCCTTTTTTCGTGTTCGGTCAATTACTTTTTTATTTTTAGTTCACTTTTGAAATTACTTGGCAGAATTATTAACCACCATAAGGGGAAGTGTCGCGCGTATGACCCAGGTTGGTACCTCAACGGTCAAGTTCAAACTTAGAGGTCAGAGGTAAAAAGGGGTCTTTTCTGTGTCTAGTAAATAACTTTCCTATTCTTGGATTGCTTGTGAAATTGCTTGGCAGAAATGTTAACCATCATGTAACGATGTGTTGCGCGCAAGACCCAGGTCGGTACCTCCAAGGTCAATGTCATACATAGAGGTCAAAGGTAAAACAGTCTTTTTTCCGTGTCCAGTCAATAACTTAATTATTTCTGGATGGACCTTTTAAAGTAACCTTGCAGAAATGTTTATCTTCATTCGACGATGTGTCGTGTGCAAGACCAAGGTCCGTACCTCCAATGTCAAGGTCATACTTAGAGGTCAAAGGTAAAAAGGGACCTTTTTCATGTACTGTCAATAACGTTCTTATTCTTTGATGGATTATGAAATTGCTTTGCAGAAATGTTAACCATCATGAGACGGTGTGTTGCGCCCAATTAACAGCTAAGTCAGTACCTCAAAGGCCAAGACCATACTTAGAGGTCAAAGGTAAAAAAGGGCTTTTTCGTGTACAGTCAATAACTTGCTTATTTCTCGATGAACTTTTTAAAGTTACTTTGCAGAAATGTTCACCTTCATTAGATGATGTGTTGCACACAAGACCGAGGTCAATACCTCTAGTGTCAATGTCCTACTCAGAGGTCAAAAAGGGGGAGACATCTTTGTTTTTTGTAGAAAAAAAATTCTAGTACATGTATGTGAATTGCTTGTCAGCAGACGATGCACATGAAATGTCCAGCCCCATTGCTCTGAAAATTAAGAAAACAAAACAAAGTGTCGTCTGTTCTAGAAATTTACATTTACCATATTTGCCTTATTTGCTGGCTCCCAGCTTGCACATTGTCAATATTTGAAAAACAGGTAACCACAGGGGGGGGGGGGGAAGGTCAGGGGGGTCTGGTTACCGGTTTTTCTAACACTGATAACCTTCAGACTAGGAACCAGCAGATAATGCAAATAAGGTGAATAGCACTCGAAGGGTTAAATTTTAGGAAACTGTTAACCCTTAAGATGCTGATCAAAACGATTGTCGTCTGCCTTGGTGCATTTTGGCCACTTCAAAACTCATTGTTGCAAGCAATGTGGACCCAGCGCAGACTGCTCCGCGTAATAAATAAGCATACGTACATACAAATGAGCTTACAAAAAGGAAAAAGGGAGAGCGATCTATCTTCTGCTGCCTTTAGTATGACAATTTCATCAAAGAACTTAATCTGTTAAAGCGGTCATAATGCTCTATTCCTATAAAACTGGATAATTTTGTCTTTCATATTTATTCCCATATTCTCTCTGTTTTAGATATGATGTAAAGTGTACAAACAATAAGGGAGTTTGCTGGCATTTATTTTTGGACTTATCTTGCTTCGATTAAACTTAAGGAATAATTGCATTTGTCGGAAATTTCGTTTTACGGACACGCATATAAACCCATTTAACCCATATATGCCTAGTGGCCCTTTTTTGGGACGTTGGCAAACAATGTAGACCCAGATCAGACGCCGCATAACGCGGCGTCTGATCTGGGTCTACACTGTTTGCTCAAAGAACATACATTTTTGTACAACTTACATTAAACAAAACAAATCTGACACCCCTATAATTGAAAATGGACAACTCCAAATTTATATGATGGAAGATTCCATTGTCATATATGGGTTAAACCCATGAGATAATCTCTTCATCTCATTACTTTTCAGATGACTACGTTACCACCAATTGACGACACGCCCTTCTTCCTCAAGAAATGGAACAAAACGGCTTATCTTCACAAACCACCAACTATCAAACCGAACTATGGAAAGAAACACGAGGGCCTGCTTCCTAAGACAAAGATTTGTCGCATCTTGTTGTATGACAATGCTACTCAACAACACCTTTTAGACACGAGGTTAAAGTATTACGAGACACGGAAGAAAATGATTAGATGGGCAACAGAAAAGAACAAGGACGCGTTTATCCAGCTTCAAGCTAGGCGGGCTAAATGGCATGAAATTATGGACACTAGATATCAAACCATGAAGGACGACTTTATTGCTCAGTATGGGACAAAATACATGCCTGTTCCTACACCGGAACCGGAAATAGACCCATTTCTTATTAACGCGAGGCTGGCACCGCCTATAAATGTTTTATGCTTTTATTTAGATCAGAAAGAAGCCGACGACGATAAGGAGACGAGAGCAAATGCGAAGAAACGTAAAAAAGAAAGAACACTAATTAAAGCTCCAAAACCTACAACGACGTCTTTAAATCTGGATGCTGACAGGCTACTAGGCTCACTCCAAAAATCAGTAGGAATCACAGGATACACACGGTCTATAGAAGATCCACGTTTCAGAAGTCTTCAAGAAAGCTTGCAGCCTCTTGGTTTTCCCACTGACGGATACTTACAGTTAAGTCCGAATTACACTAAGGGAAAAGTTCCTAAACCAGTTCTCTTGCCATTTCATAAACGAGTCGAGCTACCGGAATTCTACCGAAAAGTAATGCAGATCCCAAAAATGTCTGATCAGTTGGACGCACCTCAAGAGGACCAAAAGAAAGAGAGTTCAAGAGGTTCGCTAGGATCAATTAGTGTGGGCTCTTCATTTTCTAGTGTTTCAGATGAGGCACTGAGAAAAGACAAAAATAATTAGGAGACAGTCTAGACTGAAAAACTGTCACATTACTTTACTTTGTAGCATTTGTTTCCCGTCAAGAGAAAACTTGTTTATCATATGACGTCGCGTCTGAGAGTGTAATAACGCCATTAATAAATTCGATAATCCACTAGTGGATTAAATATGCAAATTAGCTAGATGCGTTCCGTAACGTTACATGTACGACGTCCTTAACGACGTCGCGTTTACTAATGGCGGAATATTGATATTTTTGTAAACAATCGTGAATAAAATGCGTTTTAAACGTCATATGATAAATAGAATCTTGCATTATTTATTAAACTCGTTGAGGAAAAGGGATAAAATGCTCAGCAAAGCCTCGCATTTTATCCATTTTCCTCAATTCGTTTAATAAATTTAATAATACATGAACACTCATGTAAGATCCTCTATTTGTAGCATTTGTTTCCCGTCAAGAGAAAACTTGTTTACGGGATTACCTACCATGTTAGACACTAACACGCCTGCTCACCGGTACACACTAGCAAGTCTTGGGATTTTAGATATCGAAATTAGAGATACTGTACTATCGTAACAGTGAACACAAAGGTGCTAGCACGATCAGAATGCGCGGATTTGCAGTCTGATCAGCACCATTGTAGTTCGTAAATGTTTTAAGTCATGCTTTCTCACAACGTGGCTCATTCAAACGTCGTATACATCACGAAAACACGTCTATTTAATTCGGACACGCTTGAACCCCTCTTTTATGTAGTAAAACTGGGGTTTACAGGAGTAGGTCTTACTTTTCTTACCGCCTCGATGAGGTGGTTCTAACACGTATCCACAATATATATTTTAAGCAGAATTAAGAAAAATATCAGCATTGTTCGTCTTAAATTTTCGTTTTTTCGGCGGTAAAATTTACAATGTATTTGCATAGGCGCGTTTTCGTAATGCATGGCAGATAAAGATCATACTGTATCAGAAGTGGTACACTGGTCAGATGGAGAGTCGATCTTGTATAAAAAAAATGGATACATTCAATCGGAAAGCGATCCTTCGAGAGTCGCTGAAGCCTAATTTAGCAGGGACATATCGCTTATCCAGAGGAAGGAAAATCGGAGATTTTTTCTTTCTCCGAAAGAATGGGAGCAAAATGTCTCATTTTTTTTTTTTTTTACTTTTGGACTTATCCTATTCAATCTATACATCTTAACATGGTTTTGAATGAATAGTCCTGCACACCGGATTTTATAAAGTGATATGCTGTGGAAGCTGTCTATAATAATATGTGATTTGAGTTTTTTGTTGTTGTTTTTTGTTTTTTTCACAGGTTTTAATCATTTTTTAAGCCGTGTTCCTTCTTTCTCTGTTATTTCTCTGCTCAATCTCTATACGCACATTCAATAACTACATTACATAAATTATCCTATGCAAAAAATTCATGTTAAAGCATAAATGCCTAGCATCGCCTAGAAGGGACATATGCAAACAGTGCAGCCCGAAATCTACACTGCTTGGTGGAAGAACAGGCTCTACGCTACTTGCTGCAAGTACCGGCATTTTTGTCGTCAAGCTTCCGGCAAATCAAACAAGCATGTCACCTTTTTAATTTTGACAGGTTCAAAGCTATTAATTCTGTGTTTTCTGGTTGAATTGAGGTTGAATGTCCCCGTCAACATTATTTGAGCCAGCGCATAACAAAACCTACAATAAGACCGGTGTGACCAGCACAGACTCAAATCAACCTGCGCACCCATCTACTATGACAAGACCTTATGCTTATGTCTATTTGCATAGATATAAGCCTATAGTAGGTAGATGCGATCAGCGAAGACTCTGATCAGACTGCGCGAATGCACTGGCTGATCTGAGTATTCACTGGTCTCTCAAGACTTCTTGTAGATTTTGTCATGCGGTGGCTCATTAAAGTCATTTTGGAGACGTTGCTTCCAATTTTGTGTGACTTATACCCGACATTGAGATGAAGTGACATCTCAAGCCCTGTCGCACAATGAACCAAAAGGCCTATATGCATTGGACGGTCTGACTCGCATCACTTTGCCTGGGTAGGCTCAGTCCTTCTAAGCTGTTTACCAGTACTCATGTGTGGTCAGTTTCAGCTCTGCGTGGTCCAATCTATTTCTCCAAGCCCCGATGGGCGGTGCAAGAGGGAGATTCTATGTTATCTATGAGAATCTGTGTTATGTATGGATTAATGAAGGAGACAGGAATAGATATCGCAACAAGAGGAATTATGAAACACACCCGTGTTCTAAAATGGTGTCTTACACATCACGAGACGGCCCCCGCCCATAGGGGCTTGAAGAAATAATGGGCTGTATGATGCTTCCACGCAGAGCTGAATCCGGTCCGCACACTAGTACTGGTAAACCGCTTAAGAGGATAGCCTGTCCAGGAACCGCGGTGCGAGGCAGACCGTCCATGCTAATAAACCCTATTGGTTTCATTGGGCGACAGGGCTTGAGATATCATTTCATCTCAATGTCGGGTAAAAGTCCCACAAAATTGGAAGCAACGTCTCCAAAATGACCTTTACAGTGTTGACGGGGACGTTAAACCTCAAATCAAACAAACAAATACACATCTCTAGAACTAACATTTTTCAGATGTTCGATATTTTCTTTATTTCTAGTCCAAACATAGATTGTGGTGTTCATTAGAATCGCCTCTTACAATCTTTTTTTTTCAGCAAAAATAATGTACAACCCTGTAAATCCCTCTTTTCTTTTTATATAGTTAGACTAGACAGAAAACCAGCCTGTAGCCGAAATCGGTACGACATGCTAACGTCCCATCGATGTCGGCCCGATCTTGGCCCGCCCTTTTTGCTGGCGGGGAGCAACAAGACTTCTCACAGGCAACAAAACCGCATACTCACTAGCCATCACGAAAACACACCTATATAATTTTGACCCCCTTGAACCCCACGGAAATAAGAAAAAAATTCACAATTTTTCATCTTAAAATTTTCATTTTTTTCGGCGATAAAGATTACAATGTATTTGTATAGGCGTGTTTTCATAATGTCTCCCTTCCTTCCAAGAGCCGATACCAGTACTAAAAGTACTAACATAAATCCCAACACCGTACAAACCCATACAAAAAGTCTAGTTTTCCAGCAAAATGGTTACACGAAAAATAAAGTCAGGAAGTAGTAAAATGTAGCGGGGAGGGCATTAATCTGTCCGCCACTTCATATTACCTAACCCTAACGACTTGACTAACCTAACCTAACCCTAACGTATCCCTAACCTAGGTCACTGACTCTTTCCATCAGTGACCTAGTCCTAACCCTAAACCTATCCATTAGTGACCTACTCCTAACATACTAAAGTCAGTGTGGCGGACATGCGGGAGCTGCCGGTTATTCATCATGCGTTGTTAAGGCGTAAAACGAATACCTGTGTTTCTACTAACATGCTGAAAAACAATTTGGTCGGTAGTAGGAGAAACATTTTTGATTATTTTATTTTTTCTCCCGAAAGAAACAGGGTCGGGACTGTATTATTTATGTTTTTTTGCTTGTGTACATTTTCGTTAATAAAATTGTCATGTTGAGACTTGCACTGTGTATCATAATTCATTTTAGATGCTCAAAAGAGTCAGCTCTGTAATGTGGAAGCTACCAAATGCCAAAAACTACAAAAATGTACTTACAACGCGAAATTACTATGGGAAAAGGTAAAGACGACACTGGGTAGGGTCCGAAATTGAAAATGGTAGGGTTTGTGTTTTAATTTTTATTTTGTTCTTTAACTGATAAAAATAGTAGAGTCGGGGGTGGGAGGTGGTGTCTGAAGCAGGGTCGGTCGGTTTAGCGGAAACACAGCTATTTTTAGGCCTAATAGACACTTCAGAACACAGTCAATGGAAAGTCAGTAAATAGTATAGGATATGCGGTGGCTGCCGATTATTCGTCATGCATTCAAACAGGTGTTTGTTGTTCATAGACACTTCAGAACACAATATGCCGAAAATTGTTTAAATATTCCAAGCGGTTAAGTCACTGTCACCAATTTTCACAAACGGGTTACGGACGGACAGACAGACTGACAGACTGACAGAATGACACGGTGATTTTAGGGCACTCTTAGAAAATCAACCGACTTCAGTCGGTCGCTTTTTCTGCGGGTCGTGCAATTAATGGTACGTTATATGACACACCCAGCCAGCAATGAATGTTAACGCCGTTTATGTGCCAGCTGGGCATATACAAATCACATATCATTGTGACGAAACAGAATGAGACAATCCTAACCAAACGATAGCCAGAATGTGAATATGAAAGGCAAGCCCATTGAAACAGTATCAAGTGCCAAACGCAGACGGGAAGTGACAATCTTCGATTAAGAACGTTATTTAGCGAGAGGCATTTCACACTGCCATACAATTTAGGAAGAATACATAACCCACAAGTTTTGAAACAATCCTTCCTGTTACCTAGGGCTGCCTTGCTCATGTCTGGTTCGTGATGACTTAGATGGACATCATGTTAAGCTGTCGATCCATTTATAGTGGACGCTCTTCAGTCGCATAGCGGTGGGTTGGGCTTCGGGTTCTCTGACGACCTCATCCTAAATCTTTTCAGCAGGGATGGTTTTAAGCCCTGAGTTTGTGTCTCTATGATGTAACACGTGACTTTCTCCTGCTGTACATCATACTATTGTTGAGTCCTCAACACTGACTCATAAATTTCTTCTTTCAAAAGTAATAGTTTGGTTGTTTGATTTGAGGTTTAACGTCCCCGTCAACACTGTAAAGGTCATTTAAGATACGTTGCCTCCAATTTTGTGGGACTTTTACCCGACCTTGAGATGAAATGACATCTCAAGCCCTGCCACACAATGAAACTGACAGGGTTTATAAGTATGGACGGGCCGACTTGCACCGCTTTGCCTGGGCAGCCTTAGATCCTGTAAGGGGTTTACCGGTACTCGTGTGCGGGTCAGTTTCAGCTCTGCGTTGAAGCATCATGCAGCCCATCTATTTCTTCAAGCTCCGATGGGCGGGGGCCTTCAAAAGTAATAGTGTTGCTCTGTATGATACTGCCATGGGCCACTATTTCGCTAGGATTCCTCATGCGGATCATTTTTTTTTTCATTACAAAAACACGCCTATCATATAAATTGTCTATTTTACCACCGAAACACACACACACACACACACACACACACACGAAAATTTTAAGACTAAACATTGTGATATTGTTCTTATTTCTTCTGCTAGAATATATATATATTCTAGGAACACGTTACAACCGCCTCATCGAGGCAAGAGTGTCCACAATCTATATTTTAGAGTAGAAATAAGAAAAATAAGATTTACCCCTCTACACCCCAGTTTTACTCTTATATATAAAAGTGCGGTTCAAGGGGGGGGGGGGGGGTCAAAATTATTTAGTTGTATTTTAGTGATGGCGACTATGCATGAATCTGCAGCATTAGGAAATACGCCTATACAAAACAAATATATTACAAACTTTACCGCCGAAAAAAAAATTTAAGATGAAAATTGTGATAGTTTTCTTATTTCTGCTCAAAATCTTATTTCTGCTGTAAAATATAGATTGTTGGTACTCGTAAGAACCGCCTCGATAACAAGTACCACAATCTATATTTTGAGCAAAAATAAGAAAAATAAGCTTAGCTTTTACTATATAAAAGTGGGGTTCTAGGGGATCAAATTATATAGGCGTGATGTTAAAGTGGTGTGTGTGTGTGGTGGTGGTGGTGGGGGGGGGGTGTGCTCCTCATTAGAACAACACTACCGTATCTTCCGTGGCTACAAAAATTAACATTTTCTGATATAAATGTGCAATATGTTTATTATTTCAGGTACAAACATAAATTAATTCATTTCAAAGACGTGTTAACGTGGTGTTCACTTCTTTCTTCGGCTTGGGATGGCTGTATTCTTTGCACATGGCTTTCCTGGGAAGCTTATTATTCTATTTTACTCGAACGGTTAATCAGTACAGTGCACATTCCTTCGTCAGAAATTTACAACTTCCCCAGAGAGAGAGAGAGAGAGAGAGAGAGAGAGAGAGAGAGAGAGAGAGAGAGAGAGGCAATCTTTCAGATCTCTAAAACTGTTAATTTTCTGATGAACATTTCTGGATGTTTTCGTATTTCTGCTTAAAACATGGGTTGTGGGTGCTCGTTAGAACCGCCCCATTGATCAAATAGGGTAAGGTAGGTAGACATTAAAAAGCGAAATAAAACAGTGTATATGAGAGCAAGGTGGTGGTAATTGATGACTCATGACTAATAAATCGATCAATCAATCAATCAATCATAATAAATCATATTACTGAGTGAATGAGTGATAGAGTGAGTGAAAGAGTGAGTGAGCGAAAGACTGGGTGAGCGAGAGAGCAAGTGAACCAATCTTTGAAATAGACCATTTCAAACAGGTAAAATAGAAATGAAGGCAATGATCCATGTTCCTCATTCAGACTAAAATCAGCTCAGCGTATGACAATATTACTTGCAATACTTCTTAGGATTAGCTGCTCGAAGTGCAGAAGAAAGTCCCTCTGATTTTATACTAGAGAAGCAATATTTACATAAGAGTTGGTAATAAGTTATTTAGACAAGTTGTGGGTATTCCGATGGGTACTACTTGCACACCACTTGTGGCTGATCTGTGTTTGTTTTGTGACGAGAGAGACTTCATGATGTCCCTTTCTGCTGAAAACCGGTCTGAAATCATTGAAGCTTTTAGCTCCACTTCTAGATATTTGGATGATTTATTAAATATTGATAATACCTATTTTGATGGTTTGATCCGTCCCGCCTCTCACCCGGTCTCGAGACAACAATGCGAAAAGAGTATACTACCGATTCCATTGCTGATTTCATTTCATTTGTTTTCTTATAAATGTCGTTTATGAATTAGCTTTCTTTACTAGTGGATGTTCGCCTCCTATTGTTCTACAAGATAGTATATGGCTTTGTCGAGATTCCGCTCCCTACATACATCCGACATCCAATCAGAAGTACCAAAACATGCATACTATGCACTACATTCAAATCCCTACTACTGCCAGTTACTATAAATACAGTTTCTTTCCCTTGGCTGTGGTACAATGGAATCACCTTCCTCCTCATGCTGTTGTGTGCTTCGATCTGGATTCTTTCAGATCGACCATATGCACCCTCCATCACCCAATGCCATGAACCGTGAAACATTGTTTTTATCTGCTTTTAATCTCTACTTTACTAAAACTGTTTTTACTTTCAATTCTCCTAAAATCTAATACTTTTTCTTCTATTACACTGTTCTTTTTCTGGCGCGCGCAGCTGCACATAATCCTCGCGAGAGGCTGTTGCAGGATATATAGATAGATAAATCCTCGGACGCTCCCGGGCGCTTTTTAGGAGGACCGATGAAACACTGTCATATTTTTTCACTCTTCACTATCACTCTTTCAGCCCTCACTATAAATTGTTTACTTTTTATTCTCACGCACGCATCTCTGCGCATAACCAGTAATGTGGATGAAGGATAGATAGATAGATAGATAGATAGATAGATAGATAGATAGATAGATAGATAGATAGATAGATAGATCGATCGATCGATCGATCGATCGATCGAATGATCGATATATAGATAGATAGATCGATCGATCGATCTATGAAAACCTACACAGTAATCATGTAATTATGGTAGGGATCTTTAACCTGCACAGGGGATGGTTCTCCCTGCACAGGGGGCATCCAGTTAACGTCCTGATCCGAAGGACGGTGCACTTAATGACATTCATCCCTGCAAATGATGCCAATGGAGCGTGTTCGGACACCCAAATTTTATCGCCGCTGCCGGGGATCGAACCCGTGACCTCTAGCACCAGAGGCAAGTGCACTAACCACTGAGCTATCACGCTCCATATATATGCCGCCCCTCCCGGTTTTCGACGATCAATTTTTTACCGCTTATGTACCGGATTAAAAAAAAGAATTTGCTTCAACACTGATGCGCTAAAATATGCAGGTACACTCGTTATACCAGCCGCAACCAGCCGATTTTCGGTTCATGCGTTTTTATTTTGCTATCGGACTCCATGTTTGATCACATGACATGTCAAAATGGCATGACGTCACCACTCGGTTTTCGACGATGGCCAATTAGTGTCATTATTTAAGTGGAAAGAAAAGCGGAAAAACTCATCTTAAGCGATATTATGACAGAACAACTTCTTATCTTTATACATTGGGTTATTTTATTCTCATTCATTAAAATGCATTGTCTTGTACAAGTTTATATTGAACTACAGTGTAATAAATTTCACCCAATTAAAACCATTAGCAGTGTACATTAACTAAAGTAATTTAAAAATGGTACTTCTGAGAATTCGCTTTTTTCTTACATTTCAGTAGTTACTGACAACAGGACCAAAGGAAAATATCACATTCTTAAAAAAATACACTTGTGCAGTATGTTAGGTGTGTCCAATACCCCCCAGTCTGAACACTGGGCTAATTTAAAAAAATATATATATAACACACGAATCAAGAGTACTTTCTAACATTTTTGGGCAATTCTGTGCTTCCATACTTTTTATTTTTGGGCAAGGATTCCCCATATATGCCAACTGATCAATTTCCGAGGGGTTCCAAATGAATGTCTTTTGTGGAAAGGCATCGTCTGATGGTTTGGATACTGATGTTTGAATGAGCATGTATGTGTTTTTGGCAGAAACCAATTAATGAAGCAATTAAGTTAATAAAAAGGGAATATATTTATATAATACTAACAGGTTTGAAGCAAATTTTAGGTCATTGTTAAGGATTGACAGATGGAATTTCCAGAAGTTAATATTAGAAAGATTGTGACGTCGAAATTCACGCGAAAATCTCGCGACCGCATATATCGTCGAAAACCGAGTGTAGTCGAAAACCGGGTGGACGATAGATAGATAGATAGATAGATAGATAGATAGATAGATAGATAGATAGATAGATAGATAGATAGATAGATAGATAGATACCGACGCAGTATCAGTAAAAAGAAAAAGATAAATAATGCTGTTTCATAGTGTTGCTGACATTCAACGGTTTTCGGTGGCTGACTCTTTTCGAATTTGATTCGTGTTAAGTATTTAAGTCTACCCTAATGCAGTTCTAAATCCGAGTCATTCAAGCGCTCATTAAAGTTTCTTCTATAAATTGATGAGCGTGAATTCGACACAGACTTTTTAGGTTTCGTGGAGAAATGAAGAATTTAATTTAGACAAGTTTTGCACAAGTGACTTACTTAAGTACCATGAGTTTATAGGCAGCGAAAAAATGCCTTATAGATATACAACAACAACAACAACAATAAATTAGTTTTAAGATTCGGGCCTTAGGCGAATCAACATGAAGACGGTTCTTATGATTGCAGAAAAGCCATCTTTGGCACAGTCTATTGCCAAAATTTTATCTAATGGCAGCATGACCACACGAAAGGGCTCAAATGGTGCTTGCTCTGTACATGAATATAGAGCAAGATTTTCTCACATCAACGATACAGCCTTTTTCAAAATGACCTCAGTCTGTGGTCATGTATATGGGTTGGATTTTGTTGGGCGCTATAACAACTGGGACAAAGTGGATCCAGTAAGTTGATTTGGGAACAAGACCAGACAACTCACTGACACGATTTTTGGAGACAACAGCATAAATGAAGACAGTTTACAGACACTTTTTTGAAGACAATTCACCAACACATTTATATATTGCATTCAAAGCCCAGGTTGTGGAGCGTGATAGCTCAGTGGTTAGTGCATTTGCCTATCTATCTATCGATACGGCGTCGGTCACATTTGACCATTACCGCAGGTGTATATTACATACACTGCAGGTTTGCAGGATGAAAGCCTACACAGTAATCATGTAATAACGGTAGGAATCTTTAACCTGCACAGGGTATTCACCTTATTTGCATTATCTGCTGGTTCCTAGTCTGAAAGTTATCAGTGTAGGAAAAACAGGTAACCAGACCCCCCTGGTCTGGTTACCTGTTTTTCCAAAGTTGACAATGTGCAAGCTGGGAGGCAGCAATAATGCAAATATTGTGAATAGTTCTCCCTGCACAGGTGGCCTCCAGTTAACGTCCCGATCCGAAGGACGGTGCACTTGATGCCAATGGAGCGTGTTCGGACACCGAAATTTTATCGCCGCTGCCGGGGATCGAACCCTCTGATGCTAGAGGTCACGGGTTCAATCGCTGGCAGTGCTCCATTGGCATCATTTGCAGGGATGAAAGTCATAAAGTACACCATCCTTTGGATCGGGACCAGTGTTTTTTTTTCCCTATAAAACCGGGTCCGGAAAACGGACCCGTTCCCAATCGCCAAAAGTATGTTTTTTTCCCAATTCAAAGGTTAAAAATTCCCCAAATCATGATGCAGCATCCTTTTTTTTCTCTCTCTTTTTCGTCGCGAGAAATCGGTTGTTTTATCGCTCGTATTGTTTACCTTCCGGAAATCCGAAGTAACGTCCCTTTGAAGAAACGGCTATTGACATAATTCGCGTACTATTGCAACGATTTGCCGAAATTCGGGTAAGTTCAAAGTCGTAGGTAAGTCCGATATGTAACTCTTCCGTCTGGAAACCACCTTTAGCGCGGCAAGTTTTCTGGCGGAAAAATTTGTTTAATTAGAATTCTGTTACATGTTTATTAAATTGAGTTTGTTTTGACATACTTATTAAAATAACACCCTTTTTCCCAATTTGAGTAAAAACGACGCTATTTTTCCCAATTTGAGAAGAAAATTTTCCCAATTCCACCGGTACCGGTACCAGTCCCAGTCCCAAAAATGTGAAAAAAAACACTGGGGACTTTAACTGGAGGCCCCCTGTGCAGAGAGAGTCATGCCCTGTGCAGGTTAAAGACCCCTTCCGTAATTACATGAATACTATGTAGGCTTTCATCCTGCAAACCTGATGTGTATGTAATGTACACCTGTGAGTAATGGTCAGATGTGACCGATCGCAGTATAAGTAGAAAGTACGATAATAAAAAGAAAACATTATTTTGAAAATAAAATGATGTATTATCATGTTTTTGATTAAAATAAGGAATGTAGGATAACTGCATAAAATATTTGCATATATATAACAAAAGGGCCCGAGCTAGCCCCAAAAATTTGGGAGAAGTGACTTCTTTCTCCTGGGAAAATAGGGAGAAGTTTGCTGGGTCTAGGGAGAAGTGGGTGCGGCTTAATGCCATACAACAACAATGTAATGAGTTCTCCTGTAAACCCCTATTTGGAGAAAAGTGTGTTTTATAGGGGTATCAATCAATTCCACTATTGAGACCACCTGAAATGAATAATTCTGCTTTAAAAAGCTTATTTGGTTGGCTGAAGTTATTCTTTCTTTCTGTTTTCTGCATACAGTGACCCCTGATCTTAAAGACCACTTTTGAACTGTCCCAAAGGTGGTCTTAATATAGTAATTTTACTGTATTTGGGCAAGCTGTAACTTTCGTTGTATCCAACCATGTTATAATGAATGGTGAGGTTTCTGTGTAATAGCTAGATCATTTCTCACTAAGTTCCTGTCACAATTGTATTTTAAAACAGACTTTAGAAACAAGGGGGAACAACCTCGCTACATGAAAATCAGTTGTTATTTTTTTTATGAATTTGGATAATTACTGTATATTTACCGGCAAGTAGTAATTATTTTCACTTACAAAATAAAAAATTGCTACCTACTTTTGTTGTTGTCCATAAAAAAAATGAAAACGATCGATGGATGCAAAAGTAATTTACAAACAAATCAATGGCGAAACAAATAAACCATCTTTATTTAAAAGTTATTAAATCCTTATACAGTGTCAATGCCAATGGTCAGAATAATCTTATTACTGTATACAACAGTACTTACCAAAGTACGTCCGCACCCAGACTTTGGCATGAGCTAACGGTACAAATATACCTGTTTAAGTTACATATTCTTATGTAATCTTAATAGGCTCTTATTGCAATAAAAACTTGTGCAACCAACCGAGATAGATTTATGACAGTACAAGACTACTAATACTAAGCATGTTGCAAGTGGCTCGAGCAGCATGAGCTAACGGTTAGAATACAATTACATAACAGTACCCAACTGCAACTGGCACGAAGTGCAGAATCAACAGTTAGCTTTGTTCAGTGTAATATCTGAGATTTCTGACACTAGTGGATCGAAGGATTATCGTCACCTTCGACACCTTGTCAGTTTACCGTTATTGTTCACAAGGAAGACACCAAAAAAAAAACCGAGCAAAGTTTTTTTCGCTTTCATCGCCAAAGTCGGCGAAGTGAGCCCCAACAGGGCAACTTCTTCGCCTGAGTCGCCCTCTAGCTTGAGCCATGAACAAGCTAATACACAGAGACAGTTTTCAACTGCATAGGATGACTGATGTGAATAAACTTTCACATTTTATTTAAGTGGCGTGATTTAAGGGAAAAATATATTTCTACTATCAGGAAACTTAGGGAAATTGATTGATTGATATTTATTTGGTAAGATCAAAACAACATATACACGTGACGTAAAATTTACGGGAAAGGAATAATTCAAACATATAGGAGCTTTTTTCGTGACGTACTTCCGGTTCTAAAAATAGAACGGGAAAAGCCCTGGCCGTCATATGTCGTATTGCTTCAAAGGCAGTGGGACAGATAAAGTGTTATTTACAGTGTAAAACAGTGGAATTCTTTTAAACTGTTGGGGAATTCTAATGTAAGATAATAGGAGAAACACCGATATGCTGCCAGATGTGAAATTTCACATTACGAAAATGATATATTGTACATACGATCTCTCTCTCTATCTCTCTCTCTCTCTCTCTCTCTTAGCACACCAACAATTAGCGAGCGCAGGCAAATGTAAATTACATTTTGTCGTTAAATGACGCTACTTCAACCGACATGTAGCAAGTCAACAACGTCGTGTCTACATCAAACCAACTTCAAAGCGATGCATTGAATTTGACATTGTAACATCGATGAAACGTCAAACGTTTCGTTGGCGATAATACGGCGTTGCTTAATAAAATGTCATTTGCCCAGTGCTCGGACCCATCAAGACTCAGTGGGATTGGAACATTAAATTCAAAACAAACGTAGAACACCCTTTTAGAGCATAAGAATGTTAAACACTCCTTCGCAAGTGCAAGATTTTACAGTAAAATCTGGATGATTTGTAGATTGGTTCTACCTGCCCAGATTAACCCATTTGGTACCGGAAACCCCAAAAGGGGTAAGTGACAAACTGTGCAGGCCCAGATCAGACGCCGCAGAACGCGGCGTCTGATCAGGGCCTACACTGTTTGCAAAAAGTTCGGCCATTTTCCAAATAAATTTTGAAGAAAACACAACCTGACACCCCTAAATTTTGAAAATGACTCCTGCTATATATAAGGAGGAAGATTCCATTTGGTACAAAAAGGGTTATGGGCTTCTTGGATACAGGGATCAGTCAAACCATCTCAACGGTCACGTGCCATTGAAGTGAGTTGGAGTGGTTGTCGACGGCATGACGTCGAGCCAACGTTGACTCGACGCCCGTCTGTAAGTCCACTCATTGGTTTTTTTTTTGTGTTTTTTTTTTTTCGACTGTCAGTATGTTTATTTCTCTGTCTAACAGTCCGTTCGTCCGTCTGTTAGTCAGTTATTCAGTCAGTCGGTCTGTGTGTCGTCTGTCTGTCTACTGTCAGTTTGTCAGTCAAACCCCTCTCTCTCTTTGTCTCTCTCTCACTCTCTTATGCCAACGGTCATGTGACAATGAAGTGAGTTGGAGTGGGTGTCGACGTCATGACGTTGAACCAACATTGACCCAACGCCCCTCCGTCAGTCCACTCATTAGTTTATTTTGACTGTCAGTATAGACATTTAAGTTGCACATGTAGACAGATCGTTGGATCTGTTGGACAGATTTCTCAAGATAGATGATAGATAGATAGATAGATAGATAGATGGATGGATGGATGGATGGATGGATGGACAGACAGACAGACAGATAGATAGATAGATAGATAGATAGATAGATAGATAGATAGATAGATAGATAGATAGATAGATAGATAGATAGCGAATGCAACGAGAGTTACATAAAACTTATTTTGTGAATAACGGTATCTCAAGCCATTGACATGGGTCATTCACGAAAAGATTTGCGTCAATTAAAAATGGATTTAGGTTAAATGAATGTCGGTAATGAAAGTGAAATATCATTCTTTCCTTCTCGAGGCATTATTTCAATGAAAACGGGTATATTTTCTCTCGAAATGTCTGAATATTGTTAGCATTTTAAGTTCCGCCAATACATTTAAATAGCGATGGCCGTTTCAATTGACGGCCAGTACTTTGCACATGCGCAAGAATGACGTCATAAACGGAATTCCTAAAACCTCCTATATTAGTACACTAATCAAGATTCAATTAAAGACCAAAGTAAATATTTGTTGTGAGAAAACAAAATCCATTGAAGTAAAATTAATAAGATATCATTTGAGTAGAAATATAAACAGTCAGGTGCATAACCTATGCAAGTTATTTTTTTATAACCTGTTACAGTTATAAAGTCACATATAGCCATTGAGTTTCAAAGTGAAGCTATAGAAAATAACTTGTTTAGGTTATGTCACAAGTTATTTAGGATAATGTTAAATTGAAAAATATGAAAATATTAACGTTATTGCTTTAATATTCTCGTCACCATACTCTTGTTTGAAACACGTGCGTACAACTTTTTAGACGATGCATACAAAGAATTTCAATTTTAATCATCAAATTAAAGTCTTCTTTCCATTTAAAAATTGTCGCCACATGTGGCAAAATTGCGTTATGGTGGGAATTCGAGTTTTAAAACCATTAATTTTACCTTTTACCACTTGAAAAACGATTTTTTCCAAATGAAAACTCTATGGAGTTGACGAATCCACCATCTTGTTAGAAAGGGCACTTCTCGCGGAACCTCGAGATACCGTTATAATGACGCAAAATGCCGCAAATTTAAAAAAAGAAGAGAAAAACTATGCCAATTTGGACCGATTCTTGAAAAACCAAATATAACGCAAATGAGTTTTTTTTTAACTTGTTCAGGTTATGCACCTGACTGATAAATGGTAAATTTGAAATTTATTAGAGCAAAAATAAGATGACTATATCCATTTCAGAAATACTGAGTTTTTTATATCACAGAACTTTGTATAAAATTGAAATTCATATAACTTATCACAGATTTTGCAGGTGCTATCCCCATTTTAAATAATTAGAAGGTTATGTTTACCTACTAGGGGACTTAAGCTTATAAAGAATAATTGTCCAATGCCACCACACACGACCTGTCAGTATCGGACTCCACATCGAGCCAACTGGCTACGATAGCTGGTCCTCCTCCGACAAATTGTGTGCTGCTCATTGGTCAAGGAAAGAAAGATATTTACATTTTAAATAACTTAATCAGAGATAAATAAAAAAAATGGTCAAACTGACAAAAAATTGTTAATAAAACCTAGCATAACCCATGAAAGCCATTGAGGCTTATGTCATAAAGGTTGTGACCAAGACAAAGGGGGAGAAGGGGTTAACAAAAATATATTTAAGCTTTCCAGATGGTTAACCTAGTTTGAATATATATTCAGTCATAACAGAACACTTCGTTTTCAGCAAGTTTCATTTGATTTGTCAGGTGTCTTTTCATTGAAGTTTTAAAACGTTGCATTGAACTAAAACTTTTAATTTGGGAAGGTAAATTTATCATTCCAATGTTTGATACCATTGTAGAATAAAGTCTTAGCGGTTTGTCCACTGACCCTTGGAACAACAAAGTTTTCAGTACCACTAGTAAAATGACATTTTATATAACGACTGAGTGTCGAAATGCCCTTTGTTCAAGGCTCGAGCCTCATTTATCCTACAATTTCAGTGATAGAGTCATGAATATTGCAGTCCCATAAATCAACATCCGAAAAGCTGCAGGTTAGCCTCAGTGAGACTTTGAAACAGCTCACTGACAGACAAATCTAAGACATCAAGTCAACGAGGCAACCTAATTCCTATTCCAGCATCCGTCAGCAGCCGCATCCTAAATGATGCAGAACAGAAGTCATGACTTGAACCTTTCTCCTTTCTAAGCATAATAATTGATTCTCAGAAGTTCCCCAACAGGCAGAAAAGGTCTGGTCATTCTGAGGTATGGTCAGTCAAACACAATACACCATTAATCCATAATTACCTTTAATTGCCTTTGATTACCAATCCTAATTACCATTTACAGGTCTATTGGTTTTAGAATCCTCCATGGTGTAGTGGTTTTGCTACTCGCCTTGTAAATCAGGGATCGCATGATCAATCCCGGGCTTCTCCAGACTTTCGGATGAGTCTTTAAACCGAGGGATTTCTCCGTATGACCTTAGCTGTTGGTGGGATGGAAAACTCAAACACTCACTCACTCGACTGGTTTTGAACAAATGTGTGGGTGAATTGTCTTTAACTGGGTCGGTGAATTGTCTCCAAAAAATGTGTCAGTGAATTGTCTTGATTCCATTGATTTGCAGATTTGGAAATGCAACTTTGTAATCTTCTTATAAATCAGATCAGCATTGATACTGGTGACACTTCAAATGACATTCATTCACCAGAGCCTGTGATATGGGAAGTTAGTCCCTAGCTCTCACTATTATTCACAGGAATGCTCTACCTGTCATGTTAATTTGTAATGCTACCCACTCTGGCACAGTTTAGCAGTGCTGTTAGCCTGGTGGTTCATGCTTCTTAAAAGACCAATGTCTTTTTTTTAGCTCACCTGTCATGTAATGACGAGGTGAGCTTTTGGGATCACTTTTCGTCCGTCGTCAGTCCGTGCGTGCGTCTGTCCGTAAACAATTTCTTCAAACCGACATCTCCTCCTAAACCACTGATCGGATTTTGACCAAACTTCACAGGAATGATCCATAGGTGGTCCCCTTTCAAAGTTGTTCAAATGGTTCTGGTCTGTTGCACATCTAGGTCATAGGAGCCAAAAATAGATTTTTTTCACCGAAAACTTAAAAAATCTTCTTCTCTGAAACCACAAGGCCCAGGTCTATGATATTTGGTATGAAGCTTCATCTAGTGGACCCCTACCAAGATTGTTCAAATTATAGTGCTGCGGCCAAGAATGCCCCTGCCCCGGGTCCCTTTGGTTTTACACAGAATTATATAAGGAAAATCTTTAAAAAATCTTCTTCTCTGAAACCGCAAGGCCCAGGTCTTTGATATTTGGTATGAAGCTTCATCTAGTGGACCCCTACCAAGATTGTTCAAATTATAGTGCTGGGGCTAAAAATGCCCCCGCCCCAGGGCCCTTTGGTTTTACCTGGGCTTATTATATAGGGAAAATCTTTAAAAATCTTCTACTCTGAAACCGCAAGGCCCAGGTCTTTGATATTTGGTATGAAGCTTCATCTAGTGGACCCCTACCAAAATTGTTCAAATTATAGTGCTAGGGCCAAAAATGCCCCCACTCTGGGGCCCTTTGGTTTTTAGCTCAACGTCACGTGGTGACGAGGTGAGCTTTCGGGATCACTTTTTGTCCGTCGTGCGTGCGTCCGTGCGTAAACAATTTCTTTAAACGACATCTCCTCCTAAACCACTGATCAGATTTTGACCAAACTTCACAGGAATAATCCTTAGGTGGTCCCCTTTCAAAGTTGTTAAAATGGTTCTGGTCCGTTGCACATCTAGGTCACAGGAGCCAAAAATAGATTTTTTTTCACAAAAAAACTTTAAAAATCTTCTTCTCTGAAACCACAAGGCCCAGGTCTTTGATATTTGGTATGAAGCTTCATCTAGTGGACCCCTACCAAGATTGTTCAAATTATAGTGCTGGGACAAAAAATGCCCCCGCCACGGGCCCCTTTGGTTTTACATGGGCTTATATAGGGAAAATCTTTAAAAATCTTCTTCTCTGAAACCACAAGGCCTGGGTCTTTGATATTTAGTATGAAGCTGCATCTAGTGGACTTCTATCAAGATTATTCAAATTATAGCCCTGATACAAAAAATGTCCCCGCTCCCGGGCCCTTTGGTTTAACATAGGCTTATATAGGGAAAATCTTTAAAAATCTTCTCTGAAACCGCAAGGCCCAGGACTTTGATATTCAAATTATAGTGCTGAGGCCAAAAATGTCCCTGCCCCGGGGCCCTTTGGTTTTACATAGGCTTATATAGGGAAAATCTTTAAAAATCTTCTTCTCTGAAACCGCAAGGCCCAGGACTTTGATATTTGGTATGAAGCTTCATCTAGTGGACCCCTATCAAGATTGTCCAAATTATAGCCCTTGGGCCAAAAATGTCCCCGATCCATGGCCCTTTGGTTTTACATTGGCTTATATAGGGAAAATCTTTAAAAATCTTCTTCTCTGAAACCACAAGGCCCAGGCCTTGGATATTTGGTATGAAGCTTCATCTAGTGAACCCCTACCAAGATTGTTCAAATTATAGTGCTGGGGCCAAAAATCCCCCCACCCCGGGGGCCCTTTGGTTTTACATAGGCTTATATAGGGAAAATCTTTAAAAATCTTCTTCTCTGAAACCACAAGGCCCAGGACTTTGATATTTGGTATGAAGCTTCATCTAGTGGACCCCTACCAAAATTGTCCAAATTATAGTGCTGGGGCAAAAAATGCCCCCGCCCCCGGGCCCTTTGGTTTTACATAGGCTTATATAGGGAAAATCTTTAAAAATCATCTTCTCTGAAACCACAAGGCCCAGGCCTTGGATATTTGGTATGAAGCTTCATCTAGTGAACCCCTACCAAGATTGTTCAAATTATAGTGCTGGGGCCAAAAATCCCCCCACCCTGGGGGCCCTTTGGTTTTACATAGGCTTATATAGGGAAAATCTTTAAAAATCTTCTTCTCTGAAACCACAAGGCCCAGGACTTTGATATTTGGTATGAAGCTTCATCTAGTGGAGCCCTACCAAAATTGTCCAAATTATAGTGCTGGGGCAAAAAATGCCCCCGCCCCCGGGCCCTTTGGTTTTACATAGGCTTATATAGGGAAAATCTTTAAGAATCTTCTTCTCTAAAACCGCAAGGCCCAGGACTTTGATATTTAGATGAAGCTTCATCTAATGGACCTCTGCCAAGATTGTTCAAATTATAGCCCTTGGGTCAAAAATGCCCCCGCCCCAGGGCCCTTTGGTTTTACATAGACTTATATAGGGAAAATCTTTAAAAATCTTCTTCTCTGAAACCACAAGGCCTAGGTCTTTTATATTTGGTATGAAGCTTCATCTAAAGGACCCCTAACAAGATTATTCAAATTATAGTGCTGAGGCCAAAAATGTCCCTGCCCCGGGGCCCTTTGGTTTTACATAGGCTTATATAGGGAAAATCTTTAAAAATCTTCTTCTCTGAAACCGCAAGGCCCAGGACTTTGATATTTGGTATGAAGCTTCATCTAGTGGACCCCTATCAAGATTGTTCAAATTATAGCCCTTGGGCCAAAAATGCCCCCGATCCATGGCCCTTTGGTTTTACATAGGCTTATATAGGGAAAATCTTTAAAAATCTTCTTCTCTGAAACCACAAGGCCCAGGCCTTGGATATTTGGTATGAAGCTTCTTCTAAAGGACCCCTACCAAGACCCCTACCAAGATGATTCAAATTATAGTGCTGGGGCCAAAAGTGGCCCTAACCCGAGGCCTTTTGGTTTTACATAGGCTTATAGAGGGATAATCTTTAAAAATCTTCTTCTCTGAAACCACAAGGCCCAGGACTTTGATATTTGGTATGAAGCTTCATCAAATGGACCACTACCAAGATTGTTCAAATTATAGCCCTGGGGCGAAAAATGTCCCCGCTCTGGGGCCCTATGGTTTTACATTGACTAATATAGGGAAAATCTTTAAAAATCTTCTTCTCTGAAACCACAAGGCCTGGGTCTTTGATATTTAGTATGAAGCTGCATCTTGTGGACTTCTATCAAGATTATTCAAATTATAGCCCTGATACAAAAAATGTCCCCGCTACGGGGCCCTTTGGTTTAACATAGACTTAGATAGGGAAATCTTTAAAAATCTTCTCTGAAACTGCAAGGCCAAGGCCTTTGATATTTAGTATGGAGCTTTATCTGGTGGACCTCTACCAAGATTGTTCAAATTATAGCCCTGGGGCCACAAATGCCCCCACCCCGGGGCCCTTTGGTTTTACATAGATTTATATAGCCCCGGGGCCATTTGGTTTTGCATGGGCTTATGTAGGGAATATCTTTAAAAAGAATCTTCTTCTCTGAAACCGCAAGGCCCAGGTCTTTGATATTTGATGTGTAGCTTCATCTAGTTGACCTTTGCCAAGATTGTTCAAATTATAGCCTTTGTTGATGTTTGGTATGAAGCTTCACCTTTAAGACCTCCCTCAACATTATGCACATTAAAGCCCTGGGGCCAATAATGGCCCTCTCTGGGGTCCACTTGTTACACTCTGGATCAGGTGAGCGATCCAGGGCCATCATGGCCCTCTTGTTTTCTTTTAACTAAACTAACACTCTCTTTTTGCACTGTACAAACTCATTTCACCAACTTTTTCCCTCTTATTTCAGCTAACCCCCTTCAATACTTGGTTCGCAGTTAGCCTGTAACCCATCTTACGTCCCCTTTCAGGCCCTTTGGGGGTTTAGGCATATTGAAAGAAAAAAGGAAAGACTATCCTCTGCATATTCAGCCGAGGACATGATCAAATTGGGAAGGGCATTCTAATCTCTAATGGTCTGAGGTCTTACAACATGAATGCAGTAACAAAGAAATGATGCATAGCCGGAAAAAAATTGTGACTTCCTGTGGGATTTGAACCCCGGGCTGCATGGGTGAAAGTTCCGTGCTCTAACCACTAAGCCAAAGAGCTGCTACTCCCTGAAGCAGATGTCAGAGTGTGGGGATAAACCTATAAGCTTTTCACAATCTACCAAGATAGATAATTAAAGGGAGGTCTGCGGTCCATACCAATCGCCCTCTTCAATGATGACACAAAGCCAATTTTTCGACGGAATAAAGTCCAGTCTCGGATGAGACCCCATCTTATGAAAGCCACAACAATGAAATGCCACATAGCTGGAAAAAATCCTGATTTCCTGTGGTATTTGAACCCAGGCTGCCCGGATGAAAGTCCCTGTGATGCTCTAACCACTCAGCCAAGAGTCCACTCCTTGACACAGCTGTCACAGAGTGGGGATAAACCAGGGCTGGAAAATTCTTCAAAATTTCACTCGTCCTGCATGACCAAGGGCATGTTAATTTTGGTAAATTTCATTGGGACTAGACATAAATTTAACTTGTCCTCTAAAATATTTACTTTTATCATATGACGTTGCGTCTAAGAGTGCAATAACGCCATGTAATATTTTCGATAATCCACCAATGAATTAAATATGCAAATGAGCTAGATACGTCCCGTAACGTTACATGTACGACATCCTTAACGACATCACGTTTACTAATGGCGGAATATTGACATTTTTGTAAACAATCGTGAATAAAATGCGTTTTAAATGTCATATGATAAATAGAATCTTGCATTCATGCTCATGTATTATTGAATTTATTAAACTCGTTGTGGAAAAGGGATAAAATGCTCGGCAAAGCCTCGCATTTTATCCCTTTTCCTCAACTTGTTTAATAAATTCAATAATACATGAGCACTCATGTAAGATCCTCTCTGTCAGGTGAGCGGACGAGTGGAATTTTCTAGCTCTGTAAACCTATAAGCTATGCGTAATGTACAAAGATAGATAATTGAAGGGAGGATTGCGGTCCATAACAGAGGGAAGAAGGAACCTTTGTGAATGTCATTTCTTGCTATAGGGGTCTGAAATGCCAATGAATTATGATTTATACAGCGTCTAGCTGGGGAATTAGGTCTCTCCTAAGACTGGCATGATTAATCAGATAATCAATCGATTTATTTAATCGATAAATTCCACAAAAATGATTATCATTACTGATTGGCTTGTAATCGATTATTTGGTAAGTACAATTTACTACCCAAAGTTGTGCCTAAAATAGCTGTATGAGTGGCAAACAGTGCAGACCCAGATGAGATGCCGCATTCTGTGGCGTCTCATCTGGGTCTACACTGTTTGCTCAGGCCTGCCTGTTCAAATATACTTATGGTAAAGTACAACATATGCTGAGAGTCAGGCTCAGACAAAGCCAGACATGTGAAATTATGACCAAATCTTCAGTGATTACTAATCTATTATCGATCGCAATGACAAGAATGATAATCGATTATCTTTTCAGCTCTGATTAGCCAGCCCTAGTCTCTCTTTCTCCCAGGAAATGGACAGGATTCCCAATTGGAATAAAATTGTCCAGCAAGAGGGAATGGGACAGCCACTCTCAGAAAAAGGTTAAAAACATCTATATTTTACATCCACAGTAAAACTATATGCACATCTTGAAACTGTCTAGAACGCTGGTGTGGTGGAAAGTGCTTCTAGGGTTACAGCAGCTTTGAAGCCCTCCAAAGATGTTCAGTCAGTCACTCTTGCGGGTGGGCTGTTCCAGTCACTGATCAATGGTTCTTGGGAAGAAGGTGTACTTGTACACACTCTGTAAAGCATATGGTTGGTAAAGTATGAATGAGCCCTTTGTCCGGCAGTTGTTTGATCGGAGGACGGTACAATGCCCAATGTGGACTGTTGTGTTGGAATCTTGAACAACATGGAGAGGCGCTGATTGTACCTTCTTGAAGCCAGTGGAACCCAGTTCAGGCTGTTAACCATAGCAGTGACACATCTGGGGGCTCTGTCAAAGTAATTGTTGCACACAAATCTCGCTTCTCTGTACCTTTTTGAGTGTATTAATGTCCTCTTTCATATGAGGGTCCCAAGAGGTGGTTTCGTAGTCTAGAGCTGGCTGAACCATAGCACTATAGGCAGCTGATCTGACCTCTGCGACAATCCCGGAGGAAGCCTAGCTGTAGAAAGCCTAGTGTTCTAGAGGCTTTTGCAGCTGTGTTGTTGACGTGTTTCTTCCAGCTCAGGTCCTTACTGATATTAACATCAAGATGTTTGCTGCAGTCAACTGTTTCAAGTAAGCGGCGTCTCCCCTGAACCGTTTGTTGGTGCACACTAATAACTGAGCATTTCTCAGGATGAAAACGCATCTGCCACATTGCTTGTGGGTAGGTCTGCCTGTAGATCTGTAGAGTCCTTGTTGATTCTGATGTGGTGATCATCAGCGAATAGTTTTGCTTCTGACGTCTTAACAGTTTCTGGGAGGTCCTTAATGAAGGTATAACATAAAAGTACATGTACCTTGAGGGACCCCTGAAAGAACTTCTTTCTTCTTTTTTTGTGGACTTCTGACCTTCCAAAACTACCTGTTGCGACCGTCCACTCAGGAATTCACCTCGGACCCCATAGTAGTCAAGCTTGTGAATTAAGTGCAGATGCAAAGTCCAGTAAAATGATATCCACCTGGTCCTTGCCAGACCGAATTTGACTCGTTCAGGGCCCAAGCTAGCCCAAAAAATTTGGGAGAAGTGACTTCTCCCTCCTGGGAAAATAGGGAGAAGTTTGCTGGGTCTAGGGAGAAGTGGGTGCGGCTTAACGCCGAACAACAACAATGTAATGAGTTCTCCTGTAAACCCCTATTTGGAGAAAAGTGTGTTTTATAGGGGTATCAATCAATTCATCTATTAAGACCACCTGAAATGAAGACTAATTCTGCTTTAAAAAGCTTATTTGGTTGGCTGCAGTTATTCTTTCTTTCTGTTTTCTGCATACAGTGACCCCTGATCAGAGACCACTTTTGGGACTGTTCAAAAGTGGTCTTGAAGACCACTTTTGAACTGTCCCAAAGGTGGTCTTAATATAGTAATTTTACTGTATTTGGGCAAGCTGTAACTTTTGTTGTATCCAACCATGTTATAATGAATGGTGAGGTTTAGATCGTTTCTCACTAAGTTCCTGTCACAACTGTATTTTAAAATAGACTAAAGAAACAAGGGGGATAACCTCGCTAGATGAAAATCAGTTGTTATTCTTTTTATGAATTTGGATAATTACTGAATATTTACCAGCAATTATAATTATTTTCACTTACAAAATAAAAAAAATGCTACCTACTCTTGCTGTTGTCTATAAAAAAAATGAAAATGATTGATGGATGCAAAAGTAATTTACAATCAATGAATGGCGAAACAAATAAACCATCTTTATTTAAAAATTATTAAATTCTAATGCAGTGTCGGAATAATCTTATTACTGTACACAGCAGTACTTCACAAAGTACGTCCGCACCCGGACTTTGGCACGAGCTAATGGTACAAATATACCTGTTTAAATTATATAATCTTGTGTAATCTTAATTGGCTCTTACTGCAATAAAAACTTTGTGCAATCAACCGAGATAGATTTAGGACAGTACAAGACTACTAAGTGTGTAGCAAGTGGCTGAGCGGCATGAGCTATCGGTTAGAATTAAATTACATAACAGTACAAAACTGCAACTGGCACGAAGTGCAGAATAAACAGTTAGCTTTGTTCAGTGTAATTACTGAGGTTTCTGACACTAGTGGATCGAAGGATTATCGTCACCTTGTCAGTTTACCGTTACTGTTCACAAGGAAGACACCAAAAAAAAAAAAAAAAAAAACGGGCGAAATTTCAGGGCGAAGTTTTTTTCGCTTTCATCGCCAAAGTCGGCGAAGTGAGCCCCAACAGGGCGACTTCTTCGCCTGAGTCGCCCTCTAGCTTGAGCCCTGTCGTTAATCCTTCATTGGTTGCCACCAGTTGAGTTTCACATGAACTCTAGTGCCTGAATCCATGTTGGGCATCTGTGTTCATCGAAGTGCTTCATCACAAGCTATGTAGGATGTGCTCAAGGATTTTGCAAACTACACAGGCTAGCGACACTGGTCTGTAGTTAGAGGCAGAGGTCCTGTCACCTTTCTCATAGATCAGGAGAACAATACATCTTTCCAGTCCTTTGGTAGCTGGCCCATGTCCATTGATGATTGGAAAATGGCTGTTAGAACTGGTGCGAGTATTTCAGCAGCATGCGCCTGTCTAATTTCTTTTTGCGAGGAAATCTGTAATGTTTTGTTGTGGTCCTAATCCTTCTTACTGCGACTTGCTTTGGTCTTTCTGTGGGCTCTTTGCTTTCTGCATCTGTTGGAATGCTGGCAGCACCCTTTAGACCTGTGTACTTTAGTATAAGCATACAGTCTTTTCTCCTTTTCTTGAGAGAGTCCCATCTTGGGATCAGGTCACTTGCATACGTTTTTTTTTTTTTCATTTTGCTTAAATTACACTTATCATCATCATAAAACATGTTTTTTTTTTCATCATCAAGTAAAAATTTCATTCTTTTAAAGCAAAAGTAATTAATGGATCCATGCAGAAAACAACCCATTCTTTAGAATGCGCAACTCATCCTACACAATCTGAAGTTCACAACGTGGCTCCCAGATATGATGCATTCTATCTGTTAACCAAAATTGAGTACAAACAAGAGTACAAACAAGAATGTATTATTAGTTAATGAGTACAAACAAGATACAGTCGAACTTCAATGGCTCGAACACCTTTGGGACCTCGAACATCTGTTCGAGACAGGGGTAGTTCGAGCCACAGAGGGTTACATTCAGCAGGCATAACGAGATACTTTTAGACATCTTTTCGGTGTTCTATAAGAAAAATGTTTGCTGTGTGTACTCATTAGAATCGCCTCATGGAGGCGATTCTAATGAGTACACACAGTATACATTTGCAGGATCAAAGAGACTAAAACCTTCTTAACCCCCCCACTATTTCTTAAGTAGAGAATTTCCCTAGGGACTCAAAAAACGGGTTCGACTCAGCCATAGTAAAGGAGCCATCGGTGTCTGAGCCATCGAAGTTCTACCGTAGTATTATTTAATATATTAGGGTCTGAAATGAGTACAACATGATAGTATTATTTGATAAACATATATTAGGGCCTGAAATCAAATAGCTGGGTTTCTTCTAAAATGCCGAAAAAATATAGGGCTGGTAGGTCGAAAAAACTTTTTACTTTTGTCAACTTTTTATTTGATGGAAAAAGAGTGAAAATGTTTAAAAGGGCTAAATTCCATACATAACTGTGAGAAGACATTCATAATACAGTAGAACTTCGATGGCTCGAACACCGATGGCTCGTTTATCATGGCTGAGTCGAACCCCTTTTTTGAGTCCCTAGGGAATTTCTGTACATAAGAAATAGGGAGGGTAAAATCTAGGATATTTTCATCTTTTATCTTGCAAATGTATGCTGTGTGTACTCCTTAGAATCGCCTCGATGAGGCGATTCTAATGAGTACACACAGCATACATTTTTCATTATAGAACACAGAAAAAGATGACGTCCTAAGGTATGTCGTTATGCCCCCTGTTATTAGCCCTCAGTGACTCGAACTACCCCTGTCTCGAACAGATTTTCATGGTCCCAAAGGTGTTCGAGCCACTGAAGTTCGACTGTATAAGGTTTAGAGCATAAAGGAAGCAAAAGAACAGGGTGTTATGTATAAGTTTTGCTATTTTGACAATTTTATGAATTCTTATAAAAAGATCTAGAAAATATCAAGGTTGGAAGGTAAGAAGATCGTTTTATTTTCTCTGGATGGTCATGAAAGCTGCAGGGTAGGCACAAAAAGTTAGTCAGTCGGGTTAGCAGCAACAGATGTATTATTTAGGCCTTATTTGATACATTTTCTCCATAAAATCAGAAAAAAACACCCTGAATTTTCTCAAAATATTTGTTATCTGGGGCAATGGTAAGAATTCCCTGGAGCTTGATATAGGAATGAGTTCAAATCAGCCATGATGAATGAAGCCTCCATGTTCAAGGCATTGAAGATCCACCGTATAAGGCAGACTAGGGCTGGCTAGATACAGTAAAATTCGCTATTAAGACCACCTAAAATCAATGTTAAATCTGCTTTTATAAGCTTATTGAGACAATTTCAGTCATACTTTCTTTGTGTTTTCTACACCCAGTGTCTCTTTATAAAAGACAACTTTTGGTACTGTTCAAAAGTGGTCTTAAAGACCACTTTTGAACAGTCCCAAAGGTCGTCATAATATAGGAATTTTACTGTAATCAATTTTCAGCTCTGCCATTGTGACGGATAATCAATTCGTAATCACTGAAGATTTGGTCATAATTTTACCTTTCCAGCATACTGTCTGTCACTCTGTGCATGACTCTTACCATTGGTTGTACATGTATTATACTCATCAGGATCTACACCGTTTGCCACTCATTCAGGTATTTATAGATACAACATTAGATAGTAAATTGTACTTGTTCAATCAGTTTATAATCATTTTTGTGATTGGTAGAATATCCAATTAATTGCATCATCCTTTGACAGCTCATTAATCCCCCGCCACGAAGCAGAGCGGGGCTTATAGGAATGGCCTTCTTCTGTCCATCCATCTGTCTGTCTGTCCATCCATCTATCTGTCCATAACACTTTCTTGTCCACTCCATATCTCCTGAACCCTTTGTTTGATTTGAGGTTTAACATCCCCGTCAACACTGTAAAGATCATTTTGGAGACGTTACTTCCAATTTTGTGGGACTTTTACCTGACATTGAGATGAAATGACATCTCAAGTCCTGCCGCCCAATGAAACCAATAGGGTTTATAAGCATGGACGGACCGACTCGCACCGCTTTGCCTGGGCATGCTTAGATCCTCTAAGCGGTTTACCAGTACTCGTGTGCGGTTAGGTTTCAGCTCTGCACGGAAGCATCATGCAGCCCATATATTTCTTTGATAGATTTTCATTAAACTTTGGTCAATTATTCCTCTCAGTGAGGTGATTTGCAGAACCCATAAATGAACCATGCCGACTCAAGGTCAAGGTCACAGTTGAAGGTCACAAGTTTGAAACTTTGAATTTGTGTCCTTTCCATATCTACTTTACCCCTGGAAGGATTTTCATTAAACTTTGGTCAAATATTCTTTTCAGTGAGCTGATGTACAAAACCTATAAATGACCCATGCCGAAGAAGGTCACAGTTGAAGGTCACGAGTTTGAAACTTTGAATTTTGTGTCCGTTCCTGGAACTTCCATATCTCCTTTACCATTGGAAGAATTGCACGACCCGCAGAAAAAGCGACCGACTGAAGTCGGTTGATTTTCTAAGAGTGCCCTAAAATCACCGTGTCATTCTGTCATTCGGTCATTCTGTCAGTCTGTCAGTCTGTCTGTCCGTCCGTAACCCGTTTGTGAAAATTGGTGATAGTGACTTAACCGCTTGGAATATTTAACCCTTATCTTGCTGTTCACGACAACCCCTATCTTTGGAAACAGTGTAGATCCAGATCAGATGGCTTCTGAAGAAGCCATCTGATCAGGATCTACACTGTTTGACATTCGGTTTATGAATTTGTAGCAATAAATTGCATCAAGTAATTTGATTGGTTGATAGACAGAAATGGGTGTGGCTTAAATGAATATTCAGCAAGAGAAGGGTTAAACAATTTTTGGCATACTGATAGATATCAATGAGATCTAACCAATGAACTTGCAAAATATTACATTCCATTTAGTATAGCCTCGCTGAGGCGAAAAATCCGTAACCCGTTTGTGAAAATTGGTGATAGTGACTTAACCGCTTTGAATATTTAAACAATTTTTGGCATACTGATAGATGTCAATGAGATCTAACCAATGAACTTGCGAAATATTACATTCCATTTAGTATAGCCTCGCAGAGGCGAAAAATGTGAAAATTTTCGAACTGCTTCTCCTCGGAAACCGTTGGGCCGATTGAAGTCAAATTTCATATGGAGCCTCTATGGGATGGGGGAAACCATAAATTGTGCATGGGGTCCAGGTCACATGTCCAAAATGGCTGCAAAGCGATATATGGTCTGTCTGTCTGTCCGTCCGTAACCCGTTTGTGAAAATTGGTGATAGTAACTTAACCGCTTGGACTATTTAAACAATTTTGGCATACTGATAGATATCAATAAGATCTAACCAATGAACTTGCGAAATATTACATTCCATTTAGTATAGCCTCGCCGAGGCGAAAAATGCGAAAATTTTCGAACTGCTTCTCCTCGGAAACCGTTGGGCCGATTGTAGTCAAATTTCATATGGAGCCTCTATGGGATGGGGCTAACCAAAAATTGCTCATTGGGTCCAGGCCACATGACCAAAATGGCCACCAAGCCATATATGATCTGTCTGTCTGTCCGTCCGTAACCCGTTTGTGAAAATTGGTGATAGTGACTTAACCGCTTGGAATATTTAAACAATTTTTGGCATACTGATAGATATCAATGAGATCTAACCAATGAACTTGCGAAAATATTACATTCCATTTAGTATAGCCTCGCAGAGGCGAAAAATCCCCAAGGCGAAAAATGTGAAAATTTTCGAACTGCTTCTCCTCGGAAACCGTTGGGCCGATTGAAGTCATATTTCATATGGAGCCTTTATGGGATGGGGGAAACCAAAATTTGCTCATGGGGTCCAGGTCACATGACCAAAATGGCCGCCAAACCATATATGGTCTGTCTGTCTGTCCGTCCGTAACCCGTTTGTGAAAATTGGTGATACTGACTTAACCGCTTGGACTATTTAAACAATTTTTGGCATACTGATAGATATCAATGAGATCTAACCAATGAACTTGAGAAATATTACATATTCGGCGGGTGGTGCACTTCAGCTGAAGCACTGGTTTTCATTAAACTTTGGTCAAATATTCATTTCAGTAAGCTGATGTGCAGAACCAATAAATGAACCATGCTGACTCAAGGTCAAGGTCACATTTGAAGGTCAAGAGTTTGAAACCTTGAATTTCGTGTCCGTTCCATATCTCCTGTACCTCTAAAAAGATTTTCATTAAACTTTGGTCAATTATACACATGTACCCCTCAGTGAGCTCATGTGCAGAGCCCATAAATGAATCATGCCAACACCTGGTCAAGGTCACATTGGAAGGTCACAGTTTTGAAACTTTGAATTTTGTGTCCGTTCCATATCTCCTTTACCCTTCAATCGATTTTCATTAAACGTTGGTCAAATGTCCCCCCCTCCCCCCAGTGAGCTGATGTGCATAGCAGCATAACACATAAATAAACCATGCTGGCTCATTGTCAAGATCACAGTTGTAGGTAACGAGTTTGAAACTTGGAATTTTGTGCCCATTCCATATCTCCTTTACCCCTGGAAGGATTTTCATTAAACTTTTGTGAAATATACCCCCACATTGAGCTGATGTGCAGAACTCATAAATAAAACATGCCAACTCAAGGTCAAGGTCACAAGTGACGGTCACAAAGTTGAGCCTTGATACAAAGTGCGGCTGGGGATTTGGCTGTCCCTCAGACTGCTTTCTTGTTATATAATAGAATTTTTCAGTCATACTTATTGCTAGCCAACTTACCTGTAGATAAGCTGACTCAGCACAAATCATACCCTACATTGACACAGAATATTTTTTGATTTCCCTGTTCCATTAACACTTACAGGTTGAGTTGTTTCATGCTCCAACACAGAAGAAAGAGGCAACAGAAAAACTTCATATGCCTGCTTATCTTTCCAAAGAGGTAAGTGATAATAAAGAATAACCTATTCTTGCCTGGAAGCACATAAAGTGCAAACATGAAGGACATGCCAATAAATTTTGACAGAAACAGAACAGACTGAATGCTGAATATCTGGACTGGTAAATTTAGTCTCAATCCATTCTGTTCAGGATTGAATTGTCCACCTTACATAATTATAACAGTAGTCCATTCAAATTTAGAGTGTCGGGTTAAGTTGTTAGAAATGTATGTAGAAATAAAAGTCCACAGGCAAGTGTCCCCCAATGTTTGAAATGTCAGTATGTGGAACATGTCTATAATATATATGCAGGAAACCATGTTTTAGGAGTTGTGGAAACAAGAATTTCTGTTGGTGAAATGGCTGACACCGACAAAGGGCAACAACTCTGGTAAAAATCAGTCAAGCATGACCTCGACAAAATAGGATTATCTTCAGGTCATGGAAACAATGACTGGAAAGTATGTGTATCATCAAAATCCCTTGAAAACTGTAGGATTGCAGAGACAAGAACTTTTATTTATAAATGGCTGTTACTGACAAAGGGCCATAGCTCTAGTAAAAATCAGCTGAGCATGATGAAATATGATCATCTTCAGGTCATGGGAACAATAACTCTGGTAAAAATCAGCTGAGCATGATGAAATATGATCATCTTCAGGTCATGGGAACAATAACTCTGGTAAAAATCAGTTGAGCATGATGAAATATGATCATCTTCAGGTCATGGGTACAATAACTCTGGTAAAAATCAGTTGAGCATGATGAAATATGATCATCTTCAGGTCATGGGAACAATAACTCTGGTAAAAATCAGCTGAGCATGATGAAATATGATCATCTTCAGGTCATGGGTACAATAACTCTGGTAAAAATCAGTTGAGCATGATGAAATATGATCATCTTCAGGTCATGGGAACAATAACTCTGGTAAAAATCAGTTGAGCATGATGAAATATGATCATCTTCAGGTCATGGGTACAATAACTCTGGTAAAAATCAGTTGAGCATGATAATATGATCATCTTCAGGTCATGGGAACAATAACTCTGGTAAAAATCAGTTGAGCATGATGAAATATGATCATCTTCAGGTCATGGGAAAAATAACTGGAAAGTTTAGTTTCATCACTTGAAAACTGTAGGAAAGGTTGCAGAGACAAGAATGGATGTTGATAGAATGGCTAATAGTGACAAAGGGCCATAACTCTGTTAAAAATCGGTTGAGCATGACCTTGATAAAATATGATCATCTTCAGGTCATAGGAACAATAACTGGGAAGTTTCACAAAATCCCTTGAAAACTGTAGGAGGAGTTGCAGAGACAAGAACTTCTGTTGATAAAATGACTAAAGCAGACAAAGGGCCATAACTCTGGTGAGAATAAGTCAAGCATGACCTCAATGAAATATGATCATCTTCATGTCATGGGAACAATAACTGGAAAGTTTCATCAAAATCACTTGAAAACTGTAGGTGGAGTTGTGGAGACAAGAACTTCTGTTGATAAGATGGCTAAAACTGACAAAGGGCCATAACTCTGGTAAATATCAGTCGAGCATGACCTTTATAAAATATGATCATCTTCAGGTCATGGAAACAATAACTAGAAAGTAAGTGTATCATCAAAATCCCTTGAAAACTGTAGGAGTTGCAGAGACAAGATTGTGTTTACTGACAGAAGGATGGGCGGACGAACCTATTACCGTAGTCTCCTTTGACTAACGTTGAGGGACAAATAGCTGTACTTTTTTTTTTTGCAGATGATGACGGCCCATATCAGATGTAGTGTTTTGTGGCATCTGATCTGAGCCCACACTGCCAGTATCCCATTTAGGGGCTTCCCACATAAAATGGGTTAAAACAGTTAAGTATTTAGGCCAAACATCAGGGCTTCCGAAAAGCCCTGTCTGTTTATGTATTTTGACAGTTAGGCCGGAGCAAACAGTGTAAATCTCAATGAGATGGTGCATTTTTGGCATCTCATCCAGGTCTTCATTGTTTGCCACTTATCCAGCTATTTTTAGACTCAACATTTGGAAGTAAATTGTACTTGTTCAAATTTTAGAACAAGTATGGTAAGGAATTGAGGTGTTAAAACAATTAGGGTAAATACCATGATTGGTGAGAATGTTTTTTCTGTTCTTTTTTGTATGAAAAGTCGCAACATTACTCTGTCTTCAGAGCCTAGTGTTATGAGCCTAGTGATGGTTATATTTTCAGCATTTGAAACAAACATCAAATACTCATGCATGAAAAAAAGTTGCTGATAGCAAGTGCCATTTTACAGGATAAAACTAAGGCACCATTACGAAAACACGCCTATTGAAATACATTGTAAATTTTAACCCTTCTCTTGCTGAATATTCATTTTAGCCACACCCATCACTGACTTTGAACCAATCGGATTACTTGATGAATTTCTTCCTACAAATTCATAAACTTACTGTCAAACAGTGTAGATCCCGATCAGATGGCTTCTTCAGAAGCCATCTGATCTGGATCTACACTGATTCCAAAGATAGGGGTTGTCGTGAACAGCATGATAAGAGTTAATGCCGAAAAAACAACAATTTTCAGATGAAAGATTGCAAATTTTTCTTATTTCTGCTCGAAAATAGAGACTGTGGATACACGTTAGAACCGCCTCATCGAGGGGGTTCTTAATATTACCCACAATCTTTATTTTAGAACAGAAATAAGAAAAATATGGTTGGCAGTTCTAACTAGTACCCATAATCTTTATTTTAGAACAGAAATAAGAAAAATAAGGTTTTCCCCAGTAAACCCCAGTTTTACTAATAAAAGTGGGGTTCAAGGGGGTCATAATTATATAGGCGTGTTTTCGAGCTGTTTATTAGCCGTGATTAGCACACATACACACACCAATAGTTTTTCAAGAAGTATATTTGAAGCCAGTTTAGAGTGCAAGAATTTACAGTCTGCTGAAGTTGTAACAATGCTAAATTAACCCTTATCTTGCTGTTCACGACAACCCCTATCTTTGCAAACAGTGTAGATCCAGATCAGATGGCTTCTGAAGAAGCCATCTGATCAGGATCTACACTGTTTGACATTCATTTTGTGAATTTGTAGGAATAAATTACATCAAGTAATCTAATTGGTTCAAAAACAGAAATGGGTGTGGCTAATCTGAATATTCAGCAAGAGAAGGGTTAAAAAGATCACTCAAACATGTCAGTTATCATGCTTCAGTTATAAAGAGGGACACATTGCTGACTTGTGTTTTTAGGGAATTAATACATGCTGTTTATGTCAACTCTGTACATGTCTGGGTCAACCAAACCATTCACAGTCAGCATAAGGAGCATACAGTTGCACCTCGTGGCACCTAGAGGCTTGTGCGTTTAACCCATTGCATGCAGGAAATCCCTGAAGGGATACCTTGGCAAACAGTGCAGGCCCAGATCAAACACAGCAGAATGCAGCATCTGACCAGGGCTTGCACTATTTGCTAACAGAATTTTCCATAAAAATAGAATAAAAATAAAAAATTGACCTAACACCCCTTATATGACAAATGGACTTGAACAGCATATAACAATGGAAGAGTCCACTAGTATACAATGGGTTAATAGAAAGACATTCTAGGGCATGTTTTATTGTTAGAATGAAATGTCTTATTATGGCCAATATGGTAAGTTAAACCTAATCTGCAGAACACAAAACCCCTACCTTTGCAAACAGTGTAGATCAGTGGAGTGTTGTGGTGCAGTGTTAAAGCAGTTAAAAGCACCGGATTGAGATTGTGAGAGGTAGCCTGTTCGATCCCTGCAAGTGCCAGGTGTTGTTTCCACATTGCTCAGTACTGGTTTCTACCCAGGAAGAGGAAGAAAAGAGGGCCACATGGAAGACTAGTATTAGTTTACTAAATGTGTTACCCTCTATAAAGAAAGTTGCCTTGTTAAACTACTTGGCTCAGAATTAAGATGTCAGATTGAGTAGTAGATCACAGTTTGAGGTCAGTTGTAAAGCAGATCAAATCGAGAGAATAGTGTCAGTGATTTGTCTGCTGACAACTTCCTGACAAGCTGTGATTTATTCCTCAACAATTCACACACAAGAGTTGATCTATTTCAATTCTAACACACTAAAACGGACAATAATTTTGTTGTTTCCTTCAAACTTTCTCAACCTTTTGCTATTGTTAGATAAAATTTTGCCCAAGCTATTGACTGTAACACATGCATAAATTAAATGTTTTTTATAAAGTTCTGGGTGCGAGAAAATGCCATTACGCAGTCTGATATCAAAGAATGATGAGTGGCATCATAAAATTGGGGCTTTTCGCATCACACTCTTGCACCTAGTGGTTTGTTGGAAAATAAATCACTTCCTTTCCATTGTCAATATTCACCATTTTTGCATTATTTGCTGGCTCCCAACTTACACTTTATCAATATTGGAAAACAGGTAACCAGTCTGGTTACCTGTTTTTCCAACACTGATAATCTTCAGACTAGGACAGACTTTCGGATGAGTCTATAAACCGAGGTCCCGTCTTTGTATGACCTTAGCTGTTGGTGGGACGTAGAACTCAAACACTCACTGACTCACTTCAGACTAGGAATCAGCAGATACTGCAAATAAGTTGATTAAGTGCGCTATTTTAATAAATCATATAGTTTGCTTTGGTTTTCAGGGACGAGGAGTTGACTATATTGTTCTATGGTTAGATTGTGATAAAGAAGGGGAGAACATATGTTTTGAGGTGTTAGACTGTGTACAGGGAGTGATGAATAGGAACACTCATGGACAGGTAACCAGAAATCAAATGACATCATGAGAAAAACCCTCATTTGGCAAAAAGCCTGTTAGCATTACATACTTACTGTACATATTCGGACAGATAGTCCTGAGCAAACTCTTGTAAACTCAGATGATATGCCACAGAATGCAGTGTCGCATGAGGGTCTACAGTTATTTTATTGTAGGAAATACATACATGTATCATACAAATAAAAGGACATCCCACTTATTGTTTTGCTAGATACAATATTTTATTTTCAATCTCTTGATAAAGGGTTATGATGTATATCTGGATATGGAATGGGTTTTAATGAGTTTAAACCTGGGTGAAATATATCACCTACATGGAGAACTGGTATTTAAATACAGAACTGGTAAAATCCTTGGTTATCAAGGAAGTAAATTTCTAGCAACTAATTGTCACATGATACATTACTATTCAATAAAGGTGGCGTCTGTCATAATTACAACCACAACTAATGACCAGTCACGGCTTAAATCCAAATCCACAGATATATTGGGTGTGGTCTTAAGCTGTTAGCGTTAATCAGCTGTTAAATCACCATGTGTAGGCGATAAATAATTAATTTATTGTAACATTTATGACAACTGCTAAACAAACTGTGTTAGATAAGCTCTCACCAGGAATGTCGTATGATGTATCTTACAAGTTGGAAGGTATTGAATTCGCCAAAAAGAAGTCAAACTGCACAGTTCATGAGATCACAATGGCTGTGGGGAGCCTGCTGCATGTAGACATGCAGAAAAAAAGTTCCTCTTGTGCGTCAGTGCATGTATTATTGATTGCCTTGTATGTTACGGTGCATCATTAGTGACCACAGCCTAGTCAGAATTGGTCATATGTGCAGTCTTGCCAGAGAATTTGCTGCTCCTAGACACATGAAAAAACTAACTTGGGGTAGTTTCCTGCAAAAAAATGCCTTTTCATCATGTGCTGGTTAATGTGTTTATCGATTGCCCGTCATGTTATTATTTTATTGTACATCATTTGTGACCGCTGCCTTTTACAGTCTGTTAAAGTTTTCTCTCTTAGTGTAAACTTTGGAAAACAGTGGCAAATTGATACAATAAACATAAATTCAGCTGCAGGTAAATGAGTATTTCATGAACGGAAGAACGAGTTGATATTTTTAATTCAAGTTAATCATGTGATTAAGCTGTTAATTTAACTGTAAAAAATAATGACCAAATCACTTGCAAAATTAATCAACTATTGTCTCGCTCTGAAAATGAAACTGCCTCATCGGTGACTATGCCGGTATCTTGCAAAGGATTATAGATCTACCCATCTGAAGACAAAGTAAAAGTCACCTAAAGAAAGGCCAAAAAATACTCCTCCCCCAACTTTATTTTTAAACTGAACACAACAAATATATGCAAAATAACAAACAAAACATACAGCAAAAATGTGCAAAAACAAAACATACAACAAAAAACATACAACAAATAAGCTGGCAATGACAAAAGGTAATCAGTCAGTAATCTGTTGACAGTGACAAATGCCTTGATATGCATTGATGATGAAGCCATTAGTCAGCTGGCTGGACTGATTGGAAATACAAAATTTCCATACTCCCGGTAAGGAGTACTAAGGATACATTACCCTCACTATGCTTATACATCTTTTTTTGGCAACCCCCGCCCATCGGGGCTTGAAGAAATAGATACGCTGCATGATGCTTCCACGCAGAGCTGAAACTGACCACACACGAGAACTGCTAAACTGCTTAGAGGATCTAAGACTGCCCAGGCAAAGCGGGGTTAGTTGGACCGTCCCATGCATTCAAACTCTATTGGTTTCATTAGGCGACAGGGCTTGAGATGTCATTTCATCTCAATGTCGGGTAAAAGTCCCACAAAATTGGAAGCAATGTCTCCAAAATGACCTATACAGTGTTAATGGGCTTTAAACCTCAAATCAAACAAACAAAACGAACAAAACATCCTTTTGTTGGAAAAACATTGTCTTCTCAGAAGTCGGCTGATCATGATCTATACTTGTTTTCTATTTTGCTTCCAAAATCTTTGGTAAAATTGAAATCATGCAACACAAATGGCTGAAAATTGGTTAGATGTGTCCTTTATTGAAAAAAGACGACATGATGAGGATTATGGGTTAAGCTTTCCTATTTCCTGAATGAAACATTATGTTTTGGGTACTTGTTAGAACCACAACTTAAGGGGAATGGCTACACCTTCAGGGAAGGCAACTCCTTCAAAAGTATTTTTGTCTCCCATGTCAATAGGGGTCAACTCTTAAAGGAAAGAATTTGCTCCTGGGGAGCAAATTCTTTCCTTTAAGAGTAGACCCCCTTTTCAGCAAGACTGAGCCTATAGAAAAGCAAACAGGAAGTCCCGAAAGTTGTCTCCCTTTGAAAAATGGCAGAAAAAACGTGCCAGGTGTTCCCATTCCCTTTAATGTTGCAATAAAAGAAAAAATATCCCCAAGTTTTCCTCAGTGCTCCATATCTGGATGTAATGTACATTAAAAATTCTAAAAATATAGACATCTTGAGGTCTTACTGTAATTCTCCTAAAATCTTAACAAATTTGTTTCATGATCCAGCAAGAAGTCCAAAAGGCGCAGATGGAATGGCACAATAGGTGTAAACCCTGATCAGACTGCTCTTTCACAAGCAATGGCAAACAGTGTAGACCCTGATCAGACTGCTCCTTCAGGAGCAGTCTGATCTGGGTCTGCACTGTTTGCTTAGGCCTATCCGTCACAATACATAGGATCAGTATGGTAAATTATTATTTCAGACTGTGTTCAGAGCTCATTTCAGTGCAATAACAGATACAGATATCAAAAAGGCAATGAACAATCTTGGGTCACCAAACAAAAATGAGGCATTATCTGTTGATGCCAGACAGGAACTGGATTTGCGGATTGGATGTGCCTTCACCAGATATCAGACCAAATTCTTTCAGGTAAACAAGAACCACTACAGTAACATTGTTCTTTTTAACCATTAATATGCCAATGGCCCCGCCCATTAGGGCTTGAACAAATAGATTGGGCTGCATAATACTTCCAGGCAGACCTGAAACCAGTGGCACATGAGTACTGGTAAACCACTAGGAGGTTCTAATGGTGCGAGTCGGACCGTCCATGCATATGAACGCTAAATTGGTTTCATTGGGCGGCAGGGCTTGAGATGTCATTTCATCTCTGTATCAGGTAAAAGTCCCATGAAATTGGAAACTTTTCAAATATTTTTGCACACAGACCCTGAGTAGACTGCTCCTACAGTCCTAGAGGAGCAGTCTTATCTGGGACCACACTGTTTGCAACAGTTCCTTTTAAAGTAACCAGTAGACAGCTGATAATTGTTATGATTGGCATGTTAAGGGTTAACCCATTTAATGCAAGAAACTGGCAAACAGTGCAAGCCCAGATCAGCCACATCTGATCAGTGCCTTCAATGTTATGAAAAGTTCAGCCATTTTCTGAAACAAATTTCTAAAAATAACCTGACACCCCTAAATTTCAAAATGGACTTTTCTTTATTTAAGGTGAAAGATTCTGTTCAGTACAAAAATGGTTAACATATTTTTAAATATTAGATCATTTGGTGGTGAGTCTCTTTGTTAATCCATGAAGCAGTGAGGAGATTTTTGCAATGCCCTATGTCTGTCCATCTGTCTGTCCATCCACTCTCTGTCTGTACCATTTTCTTGTCTACTCCGAATCTCCTGAACCCTTTGACAGATTTTTATTAAACTTTGGTCAAATATTCCCCTCAGTGAGCTAATGTGCAGAACCCATAAATAAACCATGCCGACTCAAGGTCAAGGTCACAGGTGAAGGTCACAAGTTTGAGCCTTGAATTTTGTGTCCGTTCCATTAGCCATATCTCCTTTACCCCTGAAAGGATTTTCATTTAACTTTGGTCAAGTGTGGCCTAAGTGAGATAATTTGCAGAACCCATAATTCAACCATGGCGACTTAAGGTGAAGGTCACAACTGAAGGTCACGAATTTTAGCCTTGAATTTCATGTCCGCTCTACATCACTTTTTACCCCTGAAAAGATTTTCATTAAACTTTGGTCAAATATTTGCCACAGTGTGCTGATGTGCGGACCCCATAACTATACCATGCCGACTCAAGGTCATATTTGAAGGCCAAGAGTTTGAGCCTTGATTTTTTTGTTCATTCCGTAACTCCTTTATCCCTTGAAGGATGTTTGGAGGGGTGAGGTGGTGGGGGGGGTGGGGGGGGCTTAAATCGATTTTACGTGGCCTCAATCCTCGCCCTGACTTCCGTAACGATTTGGACAAATAATTTGTTCAGTCCACATGAAGCTTTCCCAACTTATCAGTGCAACATTTCTGAGAACACAAAGACTCAAGGTCATGGTCACAATTGAAGGTTAAGAGTTTGAACCTCAAATTTTGTGTCCCCTCCATATCTCCTTTACCCCTGGAAGGATTTTCATTAAACTTTGGTCCAATGTTGGCCTGAGTGAGATGATGTGCAGAACCCATAACTTTATCATGCGGACTCCAGGTGAAGGTCACAAATGAAAGTTACAAGGTTGAGCCTTGAATTTCGTTACCATTCTACATCTTTTTTACTGCTGGAAAGATTTTCATTAAACTTTCTTCAAAGTTGGCCTAATGGAGATGATGTGTAGAACCCATAACTCAAACATGCTGGGTCAAACTCCCAATTGAAGGTCGCGAGTTTGAGTGTTGAATTTTGTGTTGGCTTCATATCTCCTTGACCTCTGGAAGCATTTTTTTTTAAACTGTGGTGGGGATATGGCTGTCCCTGAGACTGCCTTTTTGTATACATTGTACACTTACCCTGTGCTGTATCTTTGTGATACTGTAAACATGCTGTTTTATGGCTGAATGAATGACATCCATTTTAGCTTGCCTGGACTCATTCCAGGAAGAGCTATTGTACTGCCCCCTGCATTGTTGTTGGCATTGCAATATACAATGGCATCCACAGTTAAAGTTTTTAAGAGCTCATATTTTCCAAACCATGTGATGAATTTGGTTCATATTTAGTTTGATGATAGATTTAGGTCTGAAGTCTTACCACGCAGTACCCCTGCCCATACCCATGACCACAAGGTCAAGGTCACAGACTTAGAAATTTTTAGTGTTAAAGTTTTTAGGAGCTCATATTTTCCAAACCATGTGATGGATTTAGTTCATATTTGTTTGTTTATTTGTATTGGAGTTTAACGACCCATTCAACACCATTTTGGTCATTTTTGAGTGGGTCAGTTTACCTATCCATACTTTTTCTGGGCAGGCTTATACATAAGAGGTTAACCAGTACAGTGCTCATTCTTTCGCCAGAAACTGACAACTGGCCTTCTTGAATCAGCCGAAGGTGTCGACAGGTTCGGCAGGTGTTGAACCTGTGTCCACTTGATCACCAGTCAGACGCCCATCCAAATGAGCTACCAAGGCCGGCTAGTTCATATTTGATACAATGACCTAAGTTTCATTGTTTACTGACTTTGTAAACTATTGTGACCACCATAGCATTCACCTTTATGTTCAAGTCCATTTCATAAGAGCTTCATTAATGATACTTGATACAAATTTGCATCTAGGGTTGGTGACTATAATGTAAGCATCCACATTTGACCTTTGCTATGGTTCATGGAGTTTGTGAACTATTATTCCAACCCTAATATCAAGTCCATTTTTCAAGAAGTACTTGTATAAGAGCTTCTTATACTTGGAACAAGCTTGAATCTGGCAATGGCAACATCAATGCAAGCATTCATGTTTGACCTTAGCCTACATTTCATGGAATGTGACACAAAATAAATGAATAGGAGCAGTATCTGATGTTTTGATTTTCTAAAGATATTGTCTATTTACAGGGCAAGTATGGTAACTTAGACAGTACCCTGATATCCTATGGTCCTTGTCAGACCCCAACCCTGGGGTTTTGTGTTGTGAGACATGACAATATACAGTCATTTAAACCAGAATCTTACTGGGTTATTCAAGTACAGGTAGGTCTAGAACAGGCCAATGTATCAATTTTGGTTATGCTGTAACAAGTTGACATGTGTGAATAGCAAAGAGTGAAAAAGACCCAAATCATTTTGTGCACCTACACAATCTGATCAGGCCGGGCTCTCTAGCTCAGTCGGATGCGCATCTGACTGGTAATCAGGAGGACATGGGTTCAATACCTGCCGGGGTAGGCAACATTCTTTTGTGGAGATTGATCATGAAATACTCTCTACGGACATTCTCTCCCTTCCGCTGATTCCAGAAGGCCAGTTGTCAGTTTGTTACATGTGGGTTTACGGCGTCCCGCAAACCCCCATGCTGACAAGACAACCGTGCATGATCTCTGACAGGTGTACGGGCAGCTGTGGGGTAAGGCACAAGAAAGATGTTAAATGAATGACATGAATTATTTACAGTATCTACACACAACACTTACTAACACAAAACATCACAATTTGTTGCTTCTGTAGCCAACTCACGACGTCCGCTCCGAAGGCAAAACACTGTTCTGTGCTCGGAACGGGTGACGTGAATACCTACAGAAGCAAACAACAAAAACAACAACAAAAACAAAAAAAAAAGAATCAACACAAAACGCGACTGGCCAGTTTATAACTTGGGGTGATTCCCCCACTCGCGTGACACTTCCTCTCGCGAACTAGTAAAACTAGTCTATCAACATAGTTGATTATCCTAGGATTAGCGATCACGTTTGCTGATTAGACGTTTAGTGATCGTCCAAATAAGGTAAGTTGACCTCTTCCATGATCACATTTGTTTACAACGAACAATGATTTAGAAGAATCTGCTTCTATCCTGGCAGGCGCTGATTACGGCGGTCTGTCCGCCCTTGCTGGACCCTAACGCCTAGCGTCGTACCAGTACCTGCTGCTATGAAGCAGGGAGCAGCAGGTCACACATTGTTATGCCTGCAAATTACGATAACGGGACTAGAAACGAGTCACAAAACATACATGCTATATCATGATCCCCCTCCCGGAGAAGTAAGAATATGTTCATGCATATACCGTTATTGCGCATGCGCCGACCAGACATACAGGCTGATTAGTGCATGCAACGAATAACCGTACAGCAGAACTCAACTTGACTGTGCATCAAATTATCAGCACCCAGCGCTTGACACAATAATACTCAAAGTTCATGTTTCCTTACTGAGCACTACAGAAATCAATTAATGCTCACTACTACTGAGCATGATACTCATCAAATTTGTGCTCACTACATTATCACAAGTAAGAGGCAATTGAACAGACCACGCCTTTGCGCTACCTGGTCAGCCGCCAATTACAGGAAACATAACAATCTCTATTTCATATCCTTCTCCGCGACACGGCTCACAAATATAGCTATTCACAAATTCAATACATTAATAACAGATAGAAACTGCAACAGAAGATTTTCATCTATAATCTACAACATTCGTTAGTGTCTCATATGGGCCAACACTGTTTGCCGTAAATTCTCTCTATTTGGTAGGCACCCCGTCACAACCGTCCTCGCGACGCCGATGACGCAGCTGACGTCATCCCCGCCGCTCAGGCCGTTATGACGTGTGGCGACCAAATACTCCCACTTATCATCATCACGTTCTTTATATGTACATACATGCACAAACTGAGTTATCAGACAAAAACGGCATCATTACAAAATGAACTCGTAATTCTTCTTGAACAAAATTATTTCTAATCAACGTGAACATGCTTGTAAAATAAAATTCATTACGGTTCATCATCACGGATAACCCAACAGGCTCTTGTAAGAGTTTGCCCTGATGATGAAGATATGGTTAAACCCGTCTTAAGTTTACGTCCCCTCTACACCTAATATCATATTGGGACGGAACCACGGTTTTCTAACCACAGCTAGTCAAAAGTCATGGATCAAACAAGTGACCCGGCGTTATTAATTACATTCTACAAAAGGGGTCTACAAGCCTAAATGAATCCAGAATGAGCGGGTGTCCAAACTTTACGTCTCACCAACATCTAGGGTCAGCATGAGACAGGACCTCACTTAGAAAGACTCATTCTACTACTGGAGAAGCCTGGGATCAATTCTGCGACGTCTAGCTGGCAAAGCTAGTAGCCTAATCACTACAGGCCACAACAGTAAATTCAGAATAGGCTTCAGAAAGTTGGGGTATACTAGAAGTAAACCCCTCCAAAACCTACAAGCATGTTCATACAAAAATAATACTAAACATAGATTTAACATACCTTTCAATATACTTTCTATTTCCCCGTCACAATGTTGTGTTCTCTCTTACAACTTGACCTGCTGCTAAAGTGTCCGCCCTTTTCAGGGTTTATATATCTATGAATACTACCGGAAAATCATGCCTACTCGTATTACCTTGCTTTGTTCGTGGGGAAGTGGAGATACCGGCCACAAACAAAGCCAGATAGCAAAAATCGAGTAGACAATGGATTTGCGTTCAAATAGTATATTTCCCATAGGAAAAATTGATGAAACGACCCTATAATCAATGACATGACTCCTGTCAAAACGAACACCCACACAACACGTGACGGGAATAAAAATCATATATGGCACAATTTGGCGGTTGGCGATTTTTAGGCAAATTCTATAGGACTCGGCCTTTTAGCGGCCCCCTGTATTTTAAAAACAGCTCTCTATAAACCACTCATGCATACATCGTATGATATGTGCATGACTTGTTCATGGAGCCGCATAGTTTGCGTACCATATTTCACCTAAAATATTTCACTCGCACCGCCCTACCATATATCTACTAAAATAATTTAGATGTGCATAAGCACCAGAGAGGTTTCCTATTCCATCTCGTAACAAAGGTTTCCCCTTTTGGAGAAAAAACAATCAGAAATGTTTTTTCTTTGTGTATAGAGATGGAATAGGATGAACCTATCTAAACAAGACAGCTATTTACACAACAACCGTGCGAAGAATTACCTACTAAGGTAGTCTGCCCCCAAATTTTCCTGGCCCCGAATTGCAACAATCCGAAATCTATACGGCTGTAGTTTCATTGCCCAACGCATAATTCGAGGATTGAGAACTTTTGCTGTTTGCATATAAGACAAGGGCTTGTGGTCTGTCTCAAGCAGGAATTCTACTCCGTAAAGATACTTGCGAAATTTCTCAACACCCCAGATAATAGCCAAACATTCCTTCTCTATTACAGAATAGTTTTTCTCACGAGGCAAAAGTTTCTTGCTGGCATAAGCAATGGGAAGTCGTCCTTCCCCTTCAAATTCTTGGAGCAAAACGGCTCCTATACCAACATCAGAAGCGTCCGTCCGGAGTATGAACGGATTCCCATCATGAAAGATAGGAAGACGAAGAATAGGACTAGACGTGAGTCTATTCTTCAGGGTCTGAAAAGCCTTTTCATGATGGTCCTGCCAGTCTGTGATCTTGTTTGGTCTACTTTTCTTAGTTAAATCTGTCAACGGGGAAGCGATAGATGAGAAATTTGGAATGAAACGGCGGTAGAAACCAGCCAACCCAAGAAATGACTTTATTTGTCTCTTAGTAGAAGGTCGAGGAGCATCCTTTATAGCTTGTATCTTGTCTTCTTGCGGTCTAACTGACTGAGCAGCTACACTGTGACCAAGACATTCGATACTGCTATACCCAATCATACACTTGGAAGGTTTTGCCGTCAACTTGGCTGTCCTAAGTCTATCCAAAACTTCACGTAATGACGTCAAGTGGTCTTTCCAAGTTTCGGTAAAGATCCACATATCATCGACGAAGCTATCAACGTTAGAAAGTTCGGACAGAATCTTTCTCATCAACCTGCAAAATGTTGCTCCTGAGTTTACCAAACCGAAGGGCATAGTTTTGAATTGAAACAAGCCTTTGGGGGTTTCGAACGCAGTTAGGGGTTTTGCCTTAGACGTCATTTTTACCTGCCAATAACCTTTTGACAAATCTAATTTGCTAAAGTATTTGTGCCCCGACATTCTATTTATAACCTCCTCCATATTTGGCATTGGTTCTGCATCGAACTCCGTCACTTTATTAAGTTTACGGAAGTCAATGCAGAACCGCACCGAACCATCTTTTTTAGGGACAAGTACTACAGGGGATGAATATGGAGATATTGATGGCTCAATAACTCCTAAATCTAACATATCTTGAATTTCCTTTTCCATTACATCCCGTACTTTATATGGTATGGCATAACCTTTTGACCTCACTGGTTCCGTCGTCAGCAACTTTATGTCGTGTTCTATTTGGTCAGTTCGTCCTGGTACACTGGACAGTACGTCCGGGTATTCTTTTATCAACGTCTCTATTTCTTTACGCTGATCCTGCGTTAACATTTCTGAAATATTGACGTCCTTAAACGTCTCTGGTTGCTTTGCAGTAGGAAAAGCGCAATCTTCCAATGAGAATTCGTCAACGTCATCATTTTCAGTTGACGGAGTGGACTCTACAGAAAGCAAGCAATGTGACGTCACATTTTGACGTTCCACATATTGCTTCAGTATGTTAGCGTGATATGTGTTAACATTTCCATTGACGTCAATCTTATAATCCATTCTGTTCACTACCTCAACCACTTCATAAGGACCTTTCCATTGAAGCAATAATTTATTACTGTCTGTCGGTAGTAACAACAGTACTTTGTCGCCGACGTCAAATTTACGCGACCTCGCGCCTTTATCATAATAAGCTTTCTGCTTAATCTGAACCTTCTTTAAATTATCACGCGCTAATTTGCATGTCTGCTCTAACCGTTCCCTAAGCTCAATAACGTATTGATACGTCGAAAGAACTTGCTCATCGCGTACCTCTTCAGCCCATAATTCTCTTAATATTGCCATTGGACCTCTGACGTTACGTCCATATAACAACTCAAAAGGGGAGTATCCTAAAGACTCTTGTGGGACTTCCCTAACCGCAAATAATAAAGCTGGAAGATATTTATCCCAATCTTTTGGACGTTCAGCACACATGCGACGTAACATCTGCTTTAACGTAGCGTGGAAACGCTCTATCAGTCCGTTGCAAATTGGGTGTCTCGGACTACACGTTAACTGTTGAAGAGAAAGAAGTCTGCTGACTTCCTTCATTACCTCAGCAGTAAACTGTGATCCACAATCAGTCAACATTTCGTCAGGAATGCCAACCCTACTAAACATTTCAATAAGCGCTTCCGCGACACGTTCCGTCTCAATACTCGGTAAAGCTATCGCCTCTGGATACCTTGTCGCATAATCTATCATGGTTAAAATATACCGAGATTTCCTATCAGATCGAGGCTCAATTGGACCAACTATGTCCACTGCCACCCTCTTAAATGGCGTATCAATCAATGGCATTTTTCCTAGAGGTACTTTAGTGACCCGACCTTTCTGAATAGTTCTCTGACAAATATCACAAGATTTACAAAATCTAGCGACATCACCGCAAATACCGGGCCAGTAAAACTCAGTTACAACTCTATCCAATGTCTTCCTAATACCCATATGTCCAGACATAAGCGTTTCATGAGCCAGTTTCAACACCTTTCCTCGGAAACTTTGAGGGACCACAAGTTGGAAAGAGACTTTGTTACTCTTGGTGAACTCCCTATATGCCAAACCTTTTTTCTCAATAAACCTAGTTTCACCTCGGTTTAAACCACGACTCACAGTCTTGTTCCCAGATACAACCCTTTTCCTGATGTTTTCCAAAGTTGGATCATCAACCTGAGCTTGCTTGAAAGCCTCCTTGTCATCGTTAATGACCTGATCGGGAACCTTAAGTTTTCTGTAAGGCTTCTCATCCTGCCTAGTTTGAGACCTAGTTACAGCCGCAGCTGAGAAATGAGACATATCAGGAAGTTTTGATCCATCAATGTTACCGATAACCAAATCGTACAACGTATCATCCATACACAAAGCTTCAGTTTTCCCAGTGAAAAAAGGACAATCAATGTCAATCATTGCTAAAGGATACCTTTGTGTGGATTCATCAATCAACGTAACATTTGATTCCTTTCCTATTAACTGACTATCCGAAACCAAACTTCTCCGAACGACACAGCCTGTACACCCAGTATCTCTTAATACAACCACCTTTTTATTATTAACCAAACCTTGTGCCGTCGGTAACCTTGCCTTTAAGAAGTAACAGACACCTTCCCTAGTTTCCTTACTACACTCCTCCCTATCCGAAATCAAAGGATCACCAACCTTATTTTCAAAAATACTTCCAATCTCATCACCTTTCCTAGTTACTTCTGTCTGACAAAAACTAACTTGGTGTGCTGCGCCACGTGGTGTGCTATTATTTTTACCGCGTCCGCGAAAAGACCCTCTGAAATTACCACGACCACGTGTATAACCACGACCTACATTCTGCGTATTCTCATTCTTACCCTGAGAACCTTGAGTCTCTACGCGCGTGTTAAAATTTTCTTTAACACCGCTATCCCCAACTCCAGTTGCTCCTACCTCTGCGCTATACAATTGTTTCCTGTCGGGGTTCTTAAAACATTTAATTGTTAAATGCCCCTTACCGCATATGCTACACTTGATATCCGGCCTACCACTTGGTTTGTTCGAGTCAACTTTGTCCTGTTTACCCTGCGCTGCGCCTCTATTATCGCGTTGCCCCTTATTAATGCAACTATATACGCCCCCGCGCGCTTCTGCAAACAAATCTGCCTCCCTAGCCATTTCATCTAAATTACCAAACTGTTTTGGCTTCAGATGTACATACAGTTCTCTATTACATGACTCCAGGAACTGATCCCTTGCCATGAAATCACAGACAGCCGGAAAAGATTTTTCTATCTTTGCCATATTAAGCCATTTTTCTAAATAACTTCTCAGTCTACTACTGAACTGTATGAACGTTTCTGATTTCTCGGGCCTACTATAACGAAACTGTTTCCTAAATCCGCGCTCTGTCATGTCAAAATTCTTTAATAAAGCGTCCTTTAACTTTTCATAATCCGCCGCATCCTCATTTGACAACCGGTCATATACATCAAGTGCGCGCCCTTTGAGCAATGCACTTAAATACGCGGCCCAAACACTCTTATCCCATTTATTAGCCGTAGCATATTTCTCAAACCTAGATAAATAACTATCCATTTTATCTTTACCCTCTTCAAAATAAGGTAACTTAGGATCCCGGGCATGCGCCACCTTCTCAGCTTTTTGCTTTTCAAATTCTAGCTCGAGCTTCGCTCTCTGCATTTCTAACTGATTCCTTAATTCTTGGTGCTGTAGCTCAAACCCATGTTTTATTTTTTCTAAATGGGCCTCACTAATCTCTTTTGCCTCCCTTTCAGTCTTAATGCGTGCCATTTCAAGTTCCTTATTAACATTCAACATAGCTAGTTCATGTGCCCTTTCCTTTTCTTTTTCTGCCCTTTCCTTTTCTTTTTCTGCCCTTTCCTTTTCTTTTTCTGCCCTTTCCTTTTCCTTTTCTTCAGACCTTAACCTTTCTAAATCCCTTTGCTCTTGCCTTTCTGCCCGCTCAATATCCTGCTGCTCTTTAACAAAACCTTGTAACTCCTTCCCCTCATAACCTAAGTCCTTTCCCATTTGCATTAAACGCTCCATTATTGATAACGTAAATCTCACGTTACTATCAAAACCACTATAAACTGATCAGTTATGATCAGTGATGATTGAATGGGCTTAACTAAAACGTTAAGATATGTGTTATACGCGTTAATCTAACTAAAACGTTAGTTATTAAAGCACACGCGATTTGAAATGTCAAATGCTTTCAGCAAAGTATGACGTTGCGTACTGGTAGTCTAATATGACGTCATAAACTGACGACGTTTACAGTAAAATGCTACAATCCGAAGTTTTATCACATTACAAAACTCCGATCATAACAAGTCACCATTAATGTTTCTATTACGTCATACCTAACCTCAAGCCACTGCGTAAATATTAACGCTACCGTTATGTCAACGTCAATAAATTGTTAACGTCACTACGTCAGAACCATGTGTGGGTAAGATCAATTAGTAGCTCCAATTTAACTTAGTAGAATGTCAGGTAACACAATTAAGTGGGGTCTACTTAAATTTTTCGTTACCAAGAAAAAGTGGGGTTTGCCTTGCCTTCCTGCTCAGAAATTATCGACTTGTCAGTATCCATTCAGTTGAATACATGGGTTTCGCACTTCATCAACGCAGGAAGGAAGATTAAAGTTAATTTCTAAATGTGGCTGTCAATGCATTTTTTTTTTTTTTTTTTTTTTTAAAGTTGATCGTTCAGAGTATCAATGTGCTGTTCCACAGCCGGGAACACCAGCCAGAGATCAAATCCCACTTCTGACACCAAATGTTACATGTGGGTTTACGGCGTCCCGCAAACCCCCATGCTGACAAGACAACCGTGCATGATCTCTGACAGGTGTACGGGCAGCTGTGGGGTAAGGCACAAGAAAGATGTTAAATGAATGACATGAATTATTTACAGTATCTACACACAACACTTACTAACACAAAACATCACAATTTGTTGCTTCTGTAGCCAACTCACGACGTCCGCTCCGAAGGCAAAACACTGTTCTGTGCTCGGAACGGGTGACGTGAATACCTACAGAAGCAAACAACAAAAACAACAACAAAAACAAAAAAAAAAGAATCAACACAAAACGCGACTGGCCAGTTTATAACTTGGGGTGATTCCCCCACTCGCGTGACACTTCCTCTCGCGAACTAGTAAAACTAGTCTATCAACATAGTTGATTATCCTAGGATTAGCGATCACGTTTGCTGATTAGACGTTTAGTGATCGTCCAAATAAGGTAAGTTGACCTCTTCCATGATCACATTTGTTTACAACGAACAATGATTTAGAAGAATCTGCTTCTATCCTGGCAGGCGCTGATTACGGCGGTCTGTCCGCCCTTGCTGGACCCTAACGCCTAGCGTCGTACCAGTACCTGCTGCTATGAAGCAGGGAGCAGCAGGTCACACATTGTTATGCCTGCAAATTACGATAACGGGACTAGAAACGAGTCACAAAACATACATGCTATATCATGATCCCCCTCCCGGAGAAGTAAGAATATGTTCATGCATATACCGTTATTGCGCATGCGCCGACCAGACATACAGGCTGATTAGTGCATGCAACGAATAACCGTACAGCAGAACTCAACTTGACTGTGCATCAAATTATCAGCACCCAGCGCTTGACACAATAATACTCAAAGTTCATGTTTCCTTACTGAGCACTACAGAAATCAATTAATGCTCACTACTACTGAGCATGATACTCATCAAATTTGTGCTCACTACATTATCACAAGTAAGAGGCAATTGAACAGACCACGCCTTTGCGCTACCTGGTCAGCCGCCAATTACAGGAAACATAACAATCTCTATTTCATATCCTTCTCCGCGACACGGCTCACAAATATAGCTATTCACAAATTCAATACATTAATAACAGATAGAAACTGCAACAGAAGATTTTCATCTATAATCTACAACATTCGTTAGTGTCTCATATGGGCCAACACTGTTTGCCGTAAATTCTCTCTATTTGGTAGGCACCCCGTCACAACCGTCCTCGCGACGCCGATGACGCAGCTGACGTCATCCCCGCCGCTCAGGCCGTTATGACGTGTGGCGACCAAATACTCCCACTTATCATCATCACGTTCTTTATATGTACATACATGCACAAACTGAGTTATCAGACAAAAACGGCATCATTACAAAATGAACTCGTAATTCTTCTTGAACAAAATTATTTCTAATCAACGTGAACATGCTTGTAAAATAAAATTCATTACGGTTCATCATCACGGATAACCCAACAGGCTCTTGTAAGAGTTTGCCCTGATGATGAAGATATGGTTAAACCCGTCTTAAGTTTACGTCCCCTCTACACCTAATATCATATTGGGACGGAACCACGGTTTTCTAACCACAGCTAGTCAAAAGTCATGGATCAAACAAGTGACCCGGCGTTATTAATTACATTCTACAAAAGGGGTCTACAAGCCTAAATGAATCCAGAATGAGCGGGTGTCCAAACTTTACGTCTCACCAACATCTAGGGTCAGCATGAGACAGGACCTCACTTAGAAAGACTCATTCTACTACTGGAGAAGCCTGGGATCAATTCTGCGACGTCTAGCTGGCAAAGCTAGTAGCCTAATCACTACAGGCCACAACAGTAAATTCAGAATAGGCTTCAGAAAGTTGGGGTATACTAGAAGTAAACCCCTCCAAAACCTACAAGCATGTTCATACAAAAATAATACTAAACATAGATTTAACATACCTTTCAATATACTTTCTATTTCCCCGTCACAATGTTGTGTTCTCTCTTACAACTTGACCTGCTGCTAAAGTGTCCGCCCTTTTCAGGGTTTATATATCTATGAATACTACCGGAAAATCATGCCTACTCGTATTACCTTGCTTTGTTCGTGGGGAAGTGGAGATACCGGCCACAAACAAAGCCAGATAGCAAAAATCGAGTAGACAATGGATTTGCGTTCAAATAGTATATTTCCCATAGGAAAAATTGATGAAACGACCCTATAATCAATGACATGACTCCTGTCAAAACGAACACCCACACAACACGTGACGGGAATAAAAATCATATATGGCACAATTTGGCGGTTGGCGATTTTTAGGCAAATTCTATAGGACTCGGCCTTTTAGCGGCCCCCTGTATTTTAAAAACAGCTCTCTATAAACCACTCATGCATACATCGTATGATATGTGCATGACTTGTTCATGGAGCCGCATAGTTTGCGTACCATATTTCACCTAAAATATTTCACTCGCACCGCCCTACCATATATCTACTAAAATAATTTAGATGTGCATAAGCACCAGAGAGGTTTCCTATTCCATCTCGTAACACAGTTTCTGGCAAAAGAATGTGCACTGCACTGGTTAACTGCTTACGTGGAAGCCTGCTCAGGAAAAGTGTGGACAGGTAAACTGACCAGCTCAAAAATGACCTATAAAGTGTTGACTGGGCTGTTAAATTCCAATACAAAGAGACAAACCATCTGATCAGTTTTTCATAAAGGGAATGACAATGATAACTGAGGGACAATTTCATTTAACCCTCTTCAGAAACATTGGCACCCGCCCATCGGGGCTTGAAGAAATAGATGGGCTGCATGATGCTTCCATGCAGAGCTGTAACCGACAACACACTAGTACTGGTAAACCGCTTAGAGGATCTAAGCCTGCCCAGGCAAACTGGTGCGAGTCAGCCCATCCATGCTTATAAACCCTATTGGTTTCATTGGGTGGCAGGGATATGAGATGTCATTTCATCTCAATGTTGGGTAAAAGTCCCACAAAACTGGAAGCAACGTCTCCAAAATGACCTATACAGTGTTGACAGGGATGTCAAACCTCAAATCAAACAAATCTTCAGAAACCTATGATGTGGGTACTTGTTAGAATCGCCTCTTTGATGTGGATACTTGTTAGAATCGCCTTTTCGAGGCGATTCTAATAAGTATCCACATCTCAGGTTTTTATACAGATACATGTATAAGATAAATAATCCTGCAGGTTGTTCTCCTTATCTGAAGCCATGGATGGACTTGTCATCTATATGACTCTTTTCAGTCAAACATCAATTGCTGGAACTCCTTTTTGACCGTGAAAATTTGTTTGAGACGGATAGTTTGAGTCACTGAGGGTTATTCATAGCAGCAGTCAGGAGGCATAAAATCTTTCAGATTTTCTTGTGGTTTTCTTTAAAATGAAGGTATGCCGTGTCTACTCATTAGAATCCATTCATCGAGGTGATTAGAAGCCTCCATGGTGTAGTGGTTATGCTACTCACCTTGTAAACCAGGGGTTGCAGGATCAATCCCAGGCTTCTCCAGACTTTCGGATGAGTCTTTAAACTGAGGTCCCGCTTTGTATGACCTTAGCTGTTGTTGGGACGTAAAACTCGAACACTTACTCAAAGTTTCACTGTAGATTTCTAGGCAGATTTGAATCTTTGCTGGTCACATATTCATAGCTTCAGATAAGGATACTTAATAAGGATAATTAAGGGATAATTTTATTTTTTTCTTGTTAGAAACCTACGTTGTGGATACTTGTTAGAATTGCCTCATTGAGGCGATTCTCACAAGTACCCACAACATAGGATATTGTGGAGAAATAAGAAAAATTGTCCTCTTATTTGCAGCTATGCATATGTCACATTGAAACGTTTGCTGTAGCCTACTAAATTTGCAGTCAACATTCAAAGCAGTGCCTGAAAATGTTTGTGTTCATTTTCAAAGGGGGCACATGTTTGCATTCTTTTCAGTGAGGGTTTAAGGCATTTTTGGGAAGCTGGTCTTAGTAGCTCAGTCTGAGTCCGATGTGTGTCAGACTGGTGATCAGGGGGTCACAGGTTCGATGCATGTTGGGTCTACAATATTCTTTTGTGGAGACCTATCTTGAAATGTTTTCTAGTCATTCTCTCCCTTCTGCTGATTCAAGAAGGGCAGGTGTACGGTTTTGGCAAAAGAATGTGCATTGTACTAGTTAACTGCTTGTGTGTAAGCCTGTCCAGGAAAAGTGTGGTTATGTGAACTGACCAGCTCAATATAACCTAAGTAATGAAGAACTTGGCGGTAAAACTCATACAACAAACAAATATACAAAACCTGATGTGACTGACTATCCTGTTTTGTGAAAGATGTTGTTCCATCATATACAGTTAAACTTCAATGGCTCCAAATTAAAACTTTGTTTGAGACATTGGAAGTTTGAGCCACTGGGTGTTAATAATAATGTGAGGTGAGGAGGTATAATAAGATACTTCAGGGTATGTTTTCAGTTTTGAAATATTTGAAAGGTTATTGCATGTACTCATTAGAATCGCCTCATCGATACACACAACATACATTTTTCAAGATCAGATACAAATGTTGTCCTCTATTATCCCTAACTATGATAAGAATTCCATATATGAGAATAATTCTGTATATAAGAAGAATTCTGTATATGAAAAGAATTCTGTATATGAGAAGAATTCAGTATATGAGAATAATTCTGTATATGAGAAGAATTCAGTATATGAGAATAATTCTGTATATGAGAAGAATTCAGTATACGAGAAGAATTCAGTATATGAGGAGACTTCAGTATATGATTAGAACTCCATATATGAGAATAATTCTGTATATGAGAATAATTCTGTATATGAGAAGAATTCAGTATATGAGAAGAATTCAGTATATGAGAATAATTCTGTATATGAGAATAATTCTGTATATGAGGAATTCTGTATATGAGAAGAATTCAGTATATGAGAAGAATTCCATAGGGACTGGAGAATGAGGTTGAATCAGCCATGGTATACAAGGGATCAGCGTTCAATCAGTGGTAAAGCATTAGATTGGAGATTGAGTGGTAGCTTGTTCAATCCCCGCATGTGCCAAGTGTTGTTTCCTTGAGCAAGGGACTTTATCCACCTTGCTTAGTAGTGGTTTCTACCCAGGAAGAGTAAAAAGAGGGCCACTTGGAAAGATTAGTACTAGTACTAAATGTGTAACCATCTATAAATGAAGTCTTTCGTTATTATTATTATTACAGACGACCCTTATTATCATCACGTGAACAAGTTCGTGAAATGAACACCCCCTAAACCCCACTATATATGGAGAAAACTGGGGTGTATGGGGGTATACATTGTTTTTATGCCCCCGCATCATATGATGCCGGGGGCATATAGTTTTTCGGTTTTCGGTACGTGCGTACGTGCGTACATGTGTATGTCCGTCTGTACGTGTGTGTGTACGTACGTACGTGATCCTGTAACCTTAGGTTAAAGTTTTTGTAACAGGTAGAGCCTGAACTTTTAGAACTCATATTTTCCTAACCATTTGATGGAACTGGTTCATATTTGGTATGATGATAGATATAGGTCCAAAGTTTTATAAAGCAATACCCCCAACCATGCCTGTGACCTCAAGGTCAAGGTCACAGACTTAGAAATTTTCAATGTTAAAGACTCAGGTTAAGGTTTTTGTAACAGGTAGACTTGAACATTTAGAACTCATATTTTCCAAACCATGTGATGGAATTGGTTCACATTTGGTATGATTATAGATATAGGTCCAAAGTTTTATTCAATGATACCCCCACCCATGCCCATGGCCTCAAGGTCAAGGTCATGGACTTAGAAATTTTCCATGTTAAAGACTCCAGTTAAGGTATTTGTACCTAGTAGAACCTGAACTTTTATGATGGCTTGGTTCATATGATGATAGATATAGGTACAATGTTTTATTCAGCAATACCCCCACCCATGCCTATAACCTCAAGGTCAAGGTCACAGACTTAGACAATTTTAATGTGAAAGATTTTAAAGAGCTCAAATTTTCCAAACTATACTATGGATTTGGCTTATGTATGCTATGATGATAGATACAGGTCCAAATGTTTATTTGGCAATACCCCCACTCATGCCTATGGCTTCAAGGTCAAGGTCACAGACTTAGAAATTTTTAATTAGATATTTTAAGAGTTGATTTCCAAATCGTGCAATGGAATTGAGTTTATATTTGGTATGATGTTAGATACCTGTCCATTTTATTCAGCGATACCCCCACCCATGCCCATGAGCTCATGGTCAAGGTCACAGACTTAAAAATTTTTAATTATCCCCTCGCACAACATAGCTCTAGCATCAATATTTCTTCACTGATTTCAATATAACTTCACACAAATGTTCCTTATGACAATATTTCGAGCGGGTTTGACTTTCAAGGTCATGACCTCAAGGTCAAGGTCAATGTGGCTATTTTTAGAAAAACTTTGTCATCGCTCTAGCGCCTACATTTCTTCACCAATTTCAATATAACTTCACACAAATGTTCCTTATAAAATTACCTCGAGCAAGTTCAACTTTCAAGGTCATGGCCTCAAGGTCAAGGTCACTGTGGCTATTTTTGGAAAAACTTTTTCATTGCTCTAGCGCTTAAATTTTTTCACCAATTTCAATATAACTTCTCACAAATGTTCCTGATGACAAGGTCACACACTTAGAAAATTTTGTTGCAACATGGATTTTCGGGGTGAGGCGGGGCCCTTGGCGGGGGCATCTGTGTCGTCTGGACACATTTCTAGTTCTTATTTCTGCTCGAAGACATAGGTTGTGGGTACTTGTTAGAACCACCTCAATGAGGGGGTTCTAACGAGCACCCAAAACTTACGTTTGCAGTATAAATCAGAAAAATATCACAGATTTTCATCAGAAAAGTAGCCATTTTGGAGATCTGAAAAAATGCACTACTTCGCACGGGTGTGTTATCGTAATGTATAACAGTATTTGTTCTCTAGTATTTTTCAATTATAAAGAACAATCCAAGTAAGAAGTAGTGTAATAATTAATAAAGGGCCTTTTTTTGAAGAATGGTGGAAAGGGCATATAGTGTTACCCCTGTCTGTCGATCCGTATGATGGTATTAGCAATTTGTGTTTATGTTTCTCGTCAGTGTGGCAACTACCAGGCGAAGACAGCTGTGTCCCTTGGATATTTTTCTGATTAGCCTTAATTACTCCAAGAAACACATGTTATGGATATTTAGAATACTGTATTGAATACTCCAAGAAACAAATGTGGTGGATATTTAGTATTCTGTATTGAATACTCCAAGAAACAAATGTTGCAGATATTTGTTAGAATCGCCTCAGGCGATTCAAACAAATATCCGCAACATTTGTTTCTTGGAGTATTCATTACAATTTTCTTGAATATCTCCTCTTGAGCTCAGCTATTGTTATGATGAGTTTTGCCTTTATATCAAATCATTATAAAGATGATTGACTGTACTTGTATATTTCTGTAGATATCTCAAGAGGGTGATGATAAGACATTTAATCTTGACTGGGAGCGAGTCCGAATCTTTGACAAAGAAGTTGCACAGATGTTCATGGGAATGATCAAAACATATGAGGCAGCCAGGTGAGTTTGTAGAACTGTTTCCATTAAAGTTATGTTTTTTAAAGCTTGTCTGTATATAATATTGCAGGAAGGGTTATCCCTCTATCCTGACGACAGTTTTTGGAGTTGGCATCAGCATGCACAAAATTTACAAGTTTTGAATTAAGATCTCCTTATTATAAAACCCTTTGATGGATTAAGCTAATACTTGGCTAAATAATAGATATATTGATCCAAAATTTAATTCTGCATAGCTCCACCCTCCCATGAACTAAAGATGTGTTGGGGGCCATTACAGTTGACTGTATGTGTTGGGGTTGTCATGGGCCACTGCATTCTGGGCCCTGTTGTTCAAAACATTGTTAGCTTTATGAGCCCATTAGTGGTCAAATCGCTAATTGTTCTAGTAAGTACAATATCTAATACTCTGGTATTTTGTCTGAAAAAAATTGTGAGCAGCTGTAGCATTTGCAAAAGCTGCTCCCATTTTTTTCTGCAAAAATATTAGTTTATTTGCCGTGTTTAATGATCAAAGTTTTAACCAACATTAAATAATGACATCATTAGTGTTGAACAACTGGTCCCAGGAGTGTATGAAAGTTTATGCTATTCATATGTCTAGTGATCCTGCTTGCTTCTAAACAGAAACCTCTGTGATGGGATCATCACAAATTTTGATGGACAGGCAAAAGACAGAAAACTAGATTTTCTCGATTCCCAGCCTTGTGTAAAGCAGACACCAAAACCATTTAGTTTCAGATGTTATTTTTTACTGTTGATATTTTCAGAGTCCTTGAAACTGTAAAGAAAGAGAAGGTTAAAAGTCGTCCTCAGGCACTAAACACAGTGGAAATGTTGAGGGTAGCTAGCTCAGGCCTGGGTATGAGTTTGATTTTTATGACACCTTTTCTGAACCAAAGAATAAGCAGACAATTGATTAACCCATTTAGTACCAGAAACCCCAAAAGGGGTAGTTGGCAAACAGTGCAGGCCCAGAGCAGATGCCGCAGAATGCAACGTCTGATCTGGGCCTACACTGTTTGCAATATGTTATGCCATTTTCCAAATTAGTTTTGAAGAAAACACAAACTGACACCCCTAAATTTTGAAATGGACATGTGCTATATATAAGGAGGAAGATTCCATTTGGTACAAAAAAGGTTAAAGTTGTGATGAAGAGACTGAGATTATAAGAAACTTTCATGCGTATGGGTTCGATATAAGAATTTCCAGCTGCCCAAGCGATCCCCGTACTGATTATAACCAAGGCTTAGCTGATGTTTTGATCAATCTGGGCATTCCAAGGTTTGATACCATACAAATTAAAGGTTGCATTTCTTGTGATCTATTTTTTTTTTCAATGCATTACACCACAACCTCTTTATAACATTATTAATGGGGTCGAAAGCAGAAACTATGTTAATTAAACAATTATGTTTTATCCAAACAAAAATGTATAGATTATATAGAAAAATGACCATTTATATAATCTATACATTTTTGGGATGCATCTTGAAACTGTATTATATCCAAAACCATGTTGTAATGAACAGTGTTACAATGATGTGGTGTATCTGTACTATTTATTCTTTCCGTGAACTGGATCGTCTCTCGCATGTTTGTTGTTGCATTGCCAAGGCAAAGTATGATGCAGTGTTATTTTGAACAATAAACTGAGCCTTGGCCATGGGTAACATTCTCTCATCGCTAGCTCATTTGGTCTTGCTGGAGGTGTCTGTGACATGCACACCATCCATATTTGTATCGAGACAAAATAACAGTCCCTGTCATGTTTGTTTCTTTTTTCTAGAATATCCCATAATAGCTATAATAACTATTTCACTTGTTTCAGAGGAATAAGTTAAACATAAAAGCATGTGTCTTAACCCTTGTTCTGCTGAGCCCGGATATGCCTTTTCTTTGAAACAATGTAGATCCAGATCAGATGGCTTCTGAAGAAGCCATCTGATCAGGATCTACATTGTTTGTCATCCAGATTGTGAATTTGTTGCAATAATTAGCATCAAGTAATCTGATTGGTTGATAATCAGTAGTGGGTGTGGCATATATGAATATTCAGCAGGACAAGGGTTAAGAGTTGTGTGCTCAGTGAAGACTCGGAACAGCCTGCACATCCAGTAAAAGAGTCTTTGCTGTAAAGTATATGGGTCTTAACACCAGATAAGGAGGCTTACTGAGGATAATTTCAGGATAATATTTCTTATTTCTCGATTAAAAAATGTATGTTTTGGGTACTTGTTAGAATCGCCTCCACCCACAACATACGTTTCTTACAAGAAATAAGGAAATGATCCCATACCAGTAATTATCCTTGCTACACCTTCTCTGGAGCTACTATGGGCACAAAATAATGAAATACACCACAACCTCATTATAACACGGTTCATTATAATGCGGTTGTGGATATAACACGGTTTCAGGATGGATCCCAAAAATGTATAGATTATATAGAAAAAAGACCATAAATGGTCATTTTTCTATATATAATCTATACATTTTTGATTGGATATAACACAGTTGTTTAACTGACACGGTTTCTGTTTTGGACCCCATTAATAGTGTTATAAAGAGGTTGATGTGTACAGTAGAATTCCGCTATTAAGACCACCTAAAATTCAGACAAATTTTGCCTTTAAAAGCACATTTAGAAGATTTAAGGTACATTTTCGTTGTGTTTTCCACATCCAGGGTGCTCTTGTAGGAGACCACCTTTGGGACTGTTCAAAAGTGGTCTTAAAGACCACTTTTCAACAGTCCCAAAGGTGGTCTTAATATAGGAATTTTCCTGTATATCGATAAAGGTCACTTTCTTAAATTGTACAGGTTATGGTCCTCAGCAGACCATGCAGATAGCTGAGAGGTTGTATACACAGGGCTACATCAGTTACCCAAGGACAGAGACTACACAATATCCCGAGAATTTTGATCTCAAGTAAGACCATAGATTTTACCACATAACAGTAGACATTACCCATTTCAGACAGACAACATTAAAATGGGACACTAACCAACAGTGCAGGACATGATCAGATGCTGGAGAATGATCAGGGCCTTTACTATTTGTAAAACTTTAATGCCATTTTCTAAATAAATTTCTTATAACATATCTTTAATAATGGAGCTGTTATCAAGTGGATAACGTCATGTCATAAAAAAATCATATGACTACACATGTAATAACATGTGATTACTGATGAGTAACGTCAATGAGTAATGTCATGATGCTGTCCGCGACCATTCTGTCTTTTTCATTGATACTCTTCCGCAACTAAATTCGATTGAAATTGTTATATGATGAACAGAATCTTACATGTGTGGTCATTTCATATGAAATTTATGAAACTGGCCAAAGGCTTGTTTCATAAATTATGTATGAAATGCCAACTTGTGTATGATCCTCAACATAATGACACCCCTAGATTGCGAAATAGACTCTCGAGGAAGATTCTGTTCAGTTTTAATTGGGTTAAAATGGATAATCTCTAAAGGAGGTTATTCTTACACTCTTGACTGTTGATCTAGGACCAGTTGTTCAAAGAATCGTTAGCTTAATGAGCTCGTTAGTGATTAAATTGTTATCTGTTCTAGCAAGTATAATGTCTTTGCAAAAGCTGCTCACATTTTTATTTCTACAAAAATATTATATTTACCATATCAAATGATCAAAGTTTTAACAATACTTTAACTAAAGACATTATCAGTTTAGGACAACTGGCCCCAAGAGTTCATGGAAATTGATCATGAAATACTTTGTTGTCATTCTCGACCTTCTGCTGATTCAGGAAGGGCAGTTTATTGTTTCCGGTGAAAGAACATGCACATTAATAGTTAAGTGCTTTTGTATAAGCCTGCTTAGAAAAAGTGTTGTGAGACAACTGACCTGAATAGTGTTGACAGGGCCATTAAACTCTAAATCAAATCAAACTCATACACAAATAAGTTTACATCCCTTCTTGTAGAAGGCAGTACCAGGAGGGAAAAAATTCAGTCTTGCTGAGGAAGAAAGTATAGCAAGTCAACAGCTTTGCAAGAGATGACATCAGAACAAGGCAATGTCTTCACTTATCCTTCATAAGCAACAAGCCTCTGGAGCCTGGTCAAGAAGATTGCTATTTAAATCTTTCAGCCCTGTTGACCAGTAAACCTACCTAAGCAAACAGTGAAGGTCAAGATAAGAAGGCTTAAAATGAGCTTTCTCATCAGAATCAACACTATTTGCCATCTTATTAATGATTTTATCTAAATCCCCCTTATTTACATTATTGGGGGTGTCCAAATTCCAAAAAGAAGAGCCCACTTCAGAAACACAAGGATGAAAGGATTCATCTCAGAGTCTGTAGATGTTGTGGTTGTCTGTGCTCTATTCTATTATCGGTTACATGTGAGAATGTCAAGGTCTACTGATGTAAAGTTAGAATCAAGTAGTTCAAAACTCCTGGGGCCAGTTGTTCAAAGCATCGTTAGCTTAACGAGCTCGCTAGTGGTCATATTGTTAGCTGTTCTACCAAGTACAATATCAAAAATATTAGCATATTTGCCATATTTAATGATCAAAGTTTTAATGATACGTTAACTAACGACGTTGTTAGTTTTGAACAACTGGCCCTTGATGTGATTAGGGCTATTCCAGTATAATCTATTAGGGTGGGGCGGACGGCAACTTTTTTATTTAGTTGCCGTAGGCTATGGTTTTAGAAAAACAAAATAGGCCGTAGGCTGTACAACAGAATTTTTAAAATTTACGGTAGGTTGTACTACCGATTTTTTAAAAAATCCCGTAGGCTATGTTGAAAGAAAATAAATAATTGTTGTAGGTTGTCAAATAACAACAGGGCCCAGACATCTGAATCGTTCAGTTTGAAGTTCCGCAGAGATTTTAAACAAAAAGCAACGCTGAAATTGTGAAAAAAAGAAAGGCTCGGCAATTTTACTGTTGTTTACAGGTCAAAGGTCGTTTGAGTAGGACACAAATCAATATCCGGTAACGGGACGCTTCGCCCCCGGTCGATGACCTTGCCTGACATAATGGAAAATTACTGGGCTTAGTTACTGAATGACGCAATAATCCCCGTTCCAAAAAAAAAATACTTGTGTTGGTAGTGCATGATTTACATGATTTATGTAAACACAATATTAGCACGCTGTTTAATCAGTAAGCTTCAAGGGATTTATGGCCCGAGATAATTAGTTAATTGGGGATTATGATACCCAAGGAATGTTTATACAGCGGATGCCACCCAGAGCGTGCCGAGTTTTGAGCTGTAATAAATTACGTAACAGTACCCAAAAGTGTACCCAGGTGGTCATCGGACGGGCAATAAAACCCACAGATGGGTAGACAGCCTTTCATTGGTCAATTGTTTCAGTCCCTTTAATAAATATTAATTTCTTTAAAAAATATGCAACGTCTGATCAGGGCCTCAACGCTGACACTTGAACAGACAGACAGACGCAATTATTTAGCGGCACCTTATCAGGGTCTACAGGTTTTAGGACCTTATAATGCTACGACACCCGGATCAGACACTCCACAATCACTGTGCGACGTCTGATCCAGCTCCAACCGCCGACGGTTCATTTTATTTTATTTTCCGCGACCGAATAGGTTTGAAGGATATAGCGATGAGTCTTGCGCCCGTCCAAATGTCCGTCCGTCCGTAGACACAACAGACAGATGCAAACAATGCGGATCCAGATCAGACGCCATACTATTATTAAACGGCTTCTGTTGAGGGTCTGCAGGTTTGCAGATGGCATCTGAGATGGCAGAGACCCGGACAAGACGCTGCGCAAGGATAATGCGGCGTCTGATCAGGGTCTTATAGCCCACGGTGGTGTTTTTTATCCCTAGTCTGAACAGGTTCGGAGCCTGAGCAGGGATCAGCCGAGGGGGCGATTCGGGCGACTTCTTCGCCCGAAGTTCAAGAACTTCGCCTAACCAGCCTGGAAAAGAGAAGTTGACTTCGCCCTGTTTTTCTCCGACTTTTTTTTTCTTCGTCTCCAGGATTGGCTTTTTCAATTGCGAAGTAATATCCATCGATAAAGGCACAAAGTTGATAACAAAAACACCTATTGATAATCCGATAATTAATAATCCAACTCCAATTGTTAATTGCTCGGGTCAGAAACTGACCACCTGTAGCGTTGAGCACAAGTTGTCAGATCAGTTAATTATGTAAATAGGTAAATCGGGTTAGTCCAGATCGGCATCTTTGATTTCATTTGATGGCCACTTAGACTTTGAATAATCAGACTTGTCCGCGCAGCATGAGACGATCGGTCTTTTTGATCTTGGCAATATGATTGACGCATGAAAAACGTGCGTCTCATTTTACATATCTACATAAGATAGATAGATAGAGATGCGACTTTAACCCTTTTTGAACCAAATGGAATCTTCCTCCTTATATAAAGCAGGTTTATGGGTGTCAGGTTATGTTTTCATTAAAATTTATTTGGAAAATAAGTTAATAACTGAACTTTTAGCAAACAGTAGAGGCCCTGATCAGACACCGCATTCTGCAGCGTCTGATCTGGTTCAGCACGGTTTGCCAGGGTACCCGTTTTGGGGTTTCTGGTACTAAATGGGTCAGCAGGATTACTAATTAACAATTATTAACAAATAAAAACCGCGGTGTAAAGTCCCGATCAGGCGCTAAGACGGGAACTAGAAAAAAGGGAATATGATAGATGAAAAGAACAAATAAAAAACTGCCCCATTGCACCTGCAGCAACTTGCCGGCATATCACGGTCGCACAGATCGAAACTCCCGCCCGACTGCACAACATGACTCATAACCTCGAGGTGAGATTAAATCTGTTGTTCCCCTTTGGCGCCTGAGCGGGACATCGAGAAAATGAAAATGAAAATGAAATTAGATGAAGTATCTGATGTCTGATTATTGCTGCTATAATCGAGATACCGATGTGCATAATCATTCAGCAAATGCAACAGCAACATTGGTATGTAATTCGCAACGATATCACACCCGCACACTGTATTTCTAAATTGCAAACAAACAACGATATTTACGGAAATTACCGAAAATTCGGCTCGACAATTTCCGTAATTTAGTCGTTTTTCTCGAGCCCTACTTCTCCCTCTTGTCCCTCATTTCGCCCTGTCAGTGCTGGAAGGAGAAGTCACTTCTCCCTGTTTCCTGGGCCTAGGATGATCCCTGGGGTCCTGGCGTCCGTACATCCGCCCATCTGTAGACACAACATTATGAGTGGCGTCCGTTCAAATATCCGTCCGTAGACGCAACAGACAGATGCAAACAATGCAGATCCAGATCAGACGTCGTACAATTATTAAACGGCGTCTGATGAGGGTCTACAGGTTTGAAACGACATCTGAGATGGCGCAGACCCAGACAAGACGCTGCGCAACGACAATGCGGCGTCTGATCAGGGTCTTATCGCCGACGGTGGTGTTTTTTATCCCTAGTCTGAACAGGCTCGGAAGATATAGCGATCAGCGTGGCGTCATCTACCCGTCCGTCTGTATGACAATAGACAGAACACAAAGGTGCAAACAGTGAATCAGACGTCATACAATTATTATACGGCGTCTGAATAGGGTCTACAGGTTTGTAGACGGCATATGCGACGGCACGGACCCAGACCAGATGCTGTACAATGATCATGTGACGTCTGATTAGGGTCTGACCGCTGACGGTGCGTTTTATTTTTTATCCCCCTGACCAAATAGGTTTGGGGTTATAGCGATCAGCCTGACGTCCATCCGTCCGTCCGCAGACACCAAATTGTGATAGCCAAAACTACAATACCCTATGAGATAGATTGTCGGTACTTGTTACAATAGAACATGAGGTTCAAAAAGCATGCCGTGAGCAAGAACCAAAACTCTGAGTGTCCTGGTATTTTAGTTATTTCCCCTGACAATATAAACTTGTGATCACAATATCTCCTATATATTTGAAGATATATTGATTGACTTGATACCGTTGTACATAAGGTCAAGAAGGGTTGTCATGAGCAATAACCATAACTCTGGATGTCATGGTATTATAGTTATCTCCCCTTACAAAATAACATTGCGATCAATAACTCCTATACCCTTTGACATATTTTGATGGTAGTTGGTACAAGTGTACTTGGGGTCAAGAAAGAGTGTCGTGAGCAAGAAACAAAACGCTGGGTGCCATGGTATTTTAGCTATCTCCCCTGGCAATGTGTTATCTACCCTGACAATGTAACCTTGTGGTTGCCATAACTCCATTACCCTTTGAGATATATTGATGGGACTTGGTACAGAAATACAAGAGGTTAAGACGATGTGTCTTGGACAAGAACCACAACTCTGGGTGCCAAGATATTTTAGATATCTCCCCTGACAAATTAACCTTGCGATCGCAAGAACTGAAACACATTTTGAGTATCAACATCCCCACAGCCAGCTCTTTGGGGTGAGCTGGCTATGGGGTGGTTGATACACTGATTTGAAAAAAAAGTAAAGTTGGGGAAGGGGGTGCAAAAATGATAGATAGAAGATAAAAGTTATTTTATTTTATTATATTATTTTATAAAAAAAATCACACCCGTGTGTCATAGTGCATTCTTTGATTTCTCCAAAATGGCTACTTTTCCATTGAAAACTTTGATATTTGTCTTATTTATACTCGGAACATAGGTTGTGGGTATAGATTGAGGCAGTTCTAACGAGTACCCACAACTTAAGTCAGGTAACCTGGAATACCGTCGGAAGGTAAGATATTTTTTTTGGCTTTTCCTGAAATTTATCCAATGGGGAGGATAAGAAAACAATATTTTTAATGGAAAAGTCCAAAAGAATCATCGTCAACCATTTAAAATAGGATTGAGGGCAAAAAATTAGGAATAGTCAGGTTACCTGAAACACATTTTTTTAGCCTTGTCTGAATTTTTAATCCCCCGCCGCGAAGCGGAGCAGAGCTGGGATTATAGGAATGGCCTTCGTCTGTCCGTAACACTTTCTTGTCCGCTCCATATCTCCTGAACCCTTTGATAGATTTTCATTAAACTTTGGTCAATTATTCGTCTCAATTAGCTGGTGTGCAGAACCCATAAATGAACCATGCCCACTCAAGGTCAAGGTCATGGTTGAAGGTCACGAGTTTGAAACTTGGAATTTTTTGTCCGTTCCATATCTCCTTTACCCTTGGAAGGATTTTCATTAAACTTTGGTCAAATATTCTTCACAGTGAGCTGATGTGCAGAACCCATGTCCGTTTGTCTGTCTGTCAGTTTGTCTGTCCGTCCGTCTGTCCGTAACTTTTTCTTGTCCGCTCAGTATCCCTGAACCCTTTAATAGATTTTCATTAAACTTTGGTAAATTATACCTCTCAGTGAGCTGGTGTGCAGAACCTATAAATGAAGCATGCCAACTCAAGGTCAAGGGTCATGGTTGAAGGTCACGAGTTTGAAACTTGGAATTTTTTGTCTCTTCCATGTCTCCTTTACCCTTGGAAGGATTTTCATTAAACTTTGGTCAAATAGTCTTCACAGTGAGCTGCTGTGTAGAACCCATGTCCTTCCATCCATCTGTCTGTCAGTCTGTCCGTAACTTTTTCTTGTCTGTTCCATATCTCCTGAACCCTTTAATAGATTTTCATTAAACTTTGGTCAGTTATCCCCCTCAGTGAGCTGATATGCAGAACCTATAAATGAACCATGCCGACTCTAGGTCAAGGTCACATTTGAAGGTCACGAGTTTAAAACTTTGAATTTTTTGTCCCTTCCATATCTCCTTTACCCCTAAAAGGATTTTCATTAAACTTTGGGTCAATTATCCCCCTCAGTGAGCTAACCATGCCAACTCAAGGTCAAGGTCACAGGCGAAGGTCACAAGGTTGAGCCTTGATACTAAATGCGGCGGGGGATTTGGCTGTCCTCCAGACTGCTTTCTTGTCTTTTCTCTTTTTTTTAAGTAAACAAAAAACAACTTTCATGATAAAATTTATTCATTTTTGGGGCATTCAATAATCAATATAAAGACACCAACTGTGACAATGGTTTTTACACATGATCCAGGATTTCAGTTTATAAAGAGGGAAAGATTTTTAGTCGCAGGATCTTTTCTGATGAATATATCTAAATATATATTTAATTACCTGTGGGTTGTCTCTACCTGAAATAGTTTTACCCCGTTGGTTATATCTAGAAAAAAATACAAATGTCCGTTGGTTATATCTAGAAAAAAATACAAATATCCGTAGGCTGTATTGAAAAAAAAATTGTTTTAAAGCGTAGGCTATGTGAAAATCTAAGTGCCTTCCTCCCCCACCATATAGATTTTACTGGAACAGCCCTTAGTTAACATGTTGTTAAAACTGATCTTTTAACCCTTATCTTGCTGTTCACGACAACCCCAATCTTTGCAAACAGTGTAGATCCAGATCATATGGCTTCTGAACATCTGATCAGGATCTACATTGTTTGGCATTCAGTTTATGAATTTGTAGCAATAAATTACATCAAGTAGTTTGATTGGTTGATAGACAGAAATGAGTGTGGCTTAAATGAATATTCAGCAAGATAAGTGTGTGTGTGTGTGAATTCAGGTTTAACGTCGCTTTCAACAATTTTTCAGTCATATCATGACGGTGTCTGGTTGCGACAGGGAGCTCATTGCTCACTTTTATAGTGCTGCCTCACTGAAGTATCATGTTCCAGACACATTATATGATACCACACCCAGTCACATTATCCTGACACTGGGTCGACCAGTCCTAGCTCTACCCCGTATATCTAAGTGCCAAGCAAGGAGCAGCTAGTACCATTTTTAACGACTTTGGTATGTCGCGGCCCGGGATCGAACCCGTGACCTCCCGTTCTCTGGAGCGGACACTCTACCAACTGAGCTATCGGGGCCGGTAAAGCAGCAAGATAAGAGTTAATATGACAAATATACTATTTTTGATGAAGAAATGTGTCTAGCTCATTAGAAATGGCTTCTTATCACATAGGTGACACATAAGTGTAGTCTTGCCAGAGCCTTTGCTGCTCACAGACATGTAAATGAGACCTTGAGGTAGTTACATGCAAGAAGTCATACATGCAGCTGTCAGTGAGCAGAGACACACACTATGTTGAGATGCACTATGTTGAGAATGAAGTTAAAATTCAAAATTTCTAATTTTAATTTCTAACTATAATACTGTCGATGGCGCGCCATCGCAAATCCCCACGTTTTCTACAGAGGGGCCAAGTACCGAAAACCCCTCACCCTGGGCCCTAATTTGACTCCATGGTCAAAATATTACCTGTATTATATTCTACTAATCATGCCCTTCAATTTCATATGCCACATGACTATGTTCCAAAAAACTTAAATTTTGACCCTTTGACCCCTCTCCCAGGGCCCCAATCTGACCCCAGGGTCAAAATTTTACTTGTAGTTTATTCTACCCATTATCCCCTTCGCATAGATATGCAACATGACTATGTTCTGAAAAACTTTAATTTTGACCCCCGACCCCCCCCCCCCCAAGTCCGACCCCCAGGGCGTGACCTAGGGGTCACAGCCAAAATCCTGTTCAATATGTTTTACTTTTTTCATAACTAAGTACATGTGCAAAGTTTGGCATCAAAATCTTCAAAATTGACTTTGTAATTGAATTTTATTGATATTTGACCTTTTGACCCCTCCCCAGGGCCCCTGGGGGCGGGGACAAAAAAAAATGTGCTCTTGCGCAAGCCATTCATGTAAGCAACTCGCATACCAAATTTGGTTGAATTCCGGCTAACGGTTTAGGAGGAGATAGCCGGACAGACAGACGGACGGAGGCGATAACAATATCCCCACTTTTTTTTAAAAACGTGGGGATAATGAATGATGTCACACACCATCACATAAAATTCTGAATGACATTTGGAGCAGTTCATTACAATATGTAAAACCACAAAAACTAAGGTATAACAAAGTCAGAAAACATTTTTATGCTATGTGTAAGGAAAATAATCAAACTTTACTCTCCAGCACAGATAGAGAAATCCAAACTCTCAAGTCAACAGAAACTTGGTAAAAAATTGTTTCTGACATACCTTAATGATCCTAAGTATTGAGACAGAGAGGCCTATGCAAACAGTGCAGATCCAGATCAGACTGCTCCTGAAAGATCAGGGTCTACACTGTTTGTCATTCAGTCTGCACCAGTTGGACTCCTTGCATGATCATGAAACAAATTTGTTAAAATTTAACTCTTATCCTGCTGTTCATGACAATCCCTATCTTTGCAAACAGTGTAGCTCCAGATCAGATGGCTTCTGAAGAAGCCATCTGATCCAGATCTGCACTGTTTGACATTCATTTTATGAATTTGTAGGAATAGATTACATCAAATAATCTGATTGGTTCAAAGTCAGAAATGGGTGTGGCTAAACTGAATATTCAGCAGGATATGAGTTAAGGAGAATTACAGCAAGTTCTCAAGGTGTCTGAATCTTTAGGATTTTTATGGTGTTCCATTAACCCTTGGGTTTAGATCTCTGTGTCAGAATCATCATATGTTAATGTTAAGCTTATATTTCTATTTCTGTTTCAGAGGGACATTGAAACAACAACAGAACAGTCCAGACTGGGGCAGTGCCGTCAGAGATCTCCTGAATGATGGATACAACAATCCTAAGTATGTATTCTGCTGGCAGTAGATTTCTTTGGAGTGAGTGAGTGTTTGAGTTTTACGTCTCACCAACAGCTAAGGTCATACGGAGACAGGACCTCGGTTTAAAGACTCATCCGAAAGTCTGGAGAAGCCAGGGATCGATCCTGCAATCCCTGGTCTACAAGGTGAGTAGAATAACCACTACTCCAAGGAGGCTTCTAGATTTTTGTGGAAAAAGACTAGATAATGTTGGTACACCACAGCTTGTTTACAACACTATTATTGGGAACCAAAACAAGATTCATGTTAGTTGAACAGCTGTTTTATCTCCCCCAAAAATTATAGATTATATAGAAAAATTACCATTTATGGTCATTATGCACCCCCCCCCCATCCCCATCCCCACCTTAGCAGGGAGAAATATTGTTTTTCCCCCCGGATGTCTTTCTGTCTGTCTGTCACAAAATAGTGTCTGCTCTATAACTTAAAAATCATTCAAGCTATCTTCACGAAACTTCATCTAAATATTAATCACCATTAGATGATGTGCAGAGCGCAAGAACTATAACTCTTGCATTTATACTTTTTGAGTTATTTCCCTTGTATGACGGGCCTCCGTGGCCTAATGGATAAGAGCGCTGACTCTTAGTCATTAGGTCTCTCACTGCCGTGGGTTCGAGCCTCGCTCGGGTCACGTGTGAGACGCCAAGTTCTGCAACGGAAGGTCAGGTGGTTTTTCTCCGGGTACTCCGGTTTTTGCCCACCTATGATTAACGATCGGCTCGATATGAGTAAAATAATCTTGAAAGGGCCGTAAAACCCAAACCAAAAAAAAAAAAAAAAATTTCCCTTGTAAGTTTGTCAGTCAAAAAATTGTTTCCACTCTATAACTTGAAAACCACTGTGGCCATCTTGAAAATCTTCAAACCACAGCTGACCAGCAAAACTATACCCCCTCCAGTCTGCATCAACATTATCTCTTCCTGAATCCTAAATCATTCAGAAACATTATCAGAGGCATCAAAGCAACATGCAGATTCAGAATTTTTAATTCAATGTGATCTGATAGACAAGCTGGACTCCGAGGCACAATGTATTATATCATGATCAGCCTCATCCAGGTGAGCGATTTCTGGCCCACTTGGGCCTCTAGTTTTAAATTTCCAGTTTCATCAAAAGAAGAACGGTTACAGCCCCAAGGGTATTAAGTCTGACTCTGAAGTTCTTGGCCTTTGTCACTATGGACAGCTTCCTCTGGAAAGGAAAAAAAGTGCTGTTTTGCTAGAGCAATTTTTTTTTCCTTTCAAAAATAATCTAAAGTTTTGCTTTATGTAGGAAATCAGTATTAGCAAGATCTGAGCGATTTCTTGAAAAAAAAAAACAACAACAGTTTTTGCCATTTGCAAACAACAAAAGTGCGGAACAGGCTGCACATTGCTGCTTGGATAGTACAATACTTCTTGTTTCTTTATCTAAAATGTAAGGACTTCATTGTCTGTGTACCTGAGCAGGCTGGTGTGTGTCTTACCTGGTTGCAAGCCACAAAGGTTTTTTCTTTTAATGGGCTCATGATTTTAACCCTTATCTTGCTGAATATTCATATAAGCCACAACCATTTCTGTCTATCAGCCAATCAAATTACTTGATGTAATTTATTGCTACAAATTCATAAACTGAATGCCAAACAGTGTAGATCCTGATCAGATGGCTTCTTCAGAAGCCATCTGATCTGGATCTGCACTGTTTCCAAAGATAGGGGTTGTCGTGAATAGCAAGATAAGGGTTAAAATATTTTTCAGGAAAGGGTCAGATGCTGGGGACCATCCACCTATTACTCCCATGAAAGCAGCAACTGAGAACGAACTTGGACATGATGCCTTTAGACTGTATGATTATATCACAAGACATTTCATTGCCACGGTAACTATTATAGTCTACTACCTTACAAAAATCCATGAATATATTGTTCATAGTTTTGGGTAGTTAAATATTCGCAGCTTTCCACAATCTATGTTTTGAGCAGAAATATATAAAAATATCAGGGTTTTCAGCTGAATTTCATTTTTTGGTGGTAACATTATGTCCATATTGTTGTTGTTGGGGATCCCGTACGCATATGTGTCGGTGTAACAATTTCTTGTGTGGAAGATATCTCACAAACTACTGAGTGGATTTTTACCTTTGCATGGATATAATAATGGGAGAGGATGAAGAACTGATTAGGTTTTTTTTACCTTGACCTTATTTTCAAGGTCGCAGCCATGCTAAATACGTCAAATTTAGGCCAAATATAGGTTGTGTGCAGTATTTCTCATGAACTACTGGGTGGATTTCAATTAAATTTGCATGGATATAACATTTTGGTCAGGATAAAGAACTGTTAAGGTTTTCATGGCCTTGACCTTATTTTCAAGGTCACAGCGGTGCAGTTGAATTGAGCTTGTTTTGAAAGGGGTATGTGGTGGGTTGGACATCTGTTTTCTCAGAAAACAAGTCTAGTTTTCAATATATTTGAATAGGCATGTTTTCATAATGAATAACAAGATATATTCCTGTGTAATTGTAGGTCATTAATTAGTTTTCAGTGTTGAGCTGCCATGCTCATCAAAGGTATTTTCTCAACAAATTTTATGCTGCCAATGATGGCTGCATTTGAATAGTTATGCCAGAACTGTACAGTCTTTGTTAAAGTGCCTTTCTAAGATTTTGCTGTTTTCAGATAGTGAAGACCACTGATATGGACATTCTTTATGGCACAAAATTAATTTCTCATCATCTTCATCACATCCTGTTAACAAGTCTGTGTAATAAACAACCCTCTAAACCCTACTTCAACGAGAGAAAAGTGGGGTTGAGAGGGGTGTATATTATTTTCCTTATTTGTGATCAAACATATTCATTCCATAAATTAGTAAATAATATACATCCAGAGGGGCTTGAAGAAATATATGGGCTGCATGATGCTTCCACGCAGAGCTACATCCGGCCTGCACACTAGTACTGGTAAACCGCTTAGAGGATCTAAGCCTGTCCAGGAACCGCGGTGCGAGGCAGATCGTCCATGCTAATAAACCCTATTGGTTTCATTGGGCGACAGGGCTTGAGTTGTCATTTCATCTCAATATCGGGTAGAAGTCCCACAAAATTGGAAGCAACGTCTCCAAAATGACCTTTACAGTGTTGACGGGGACGTTAAACCTCAAATCAAACAAACAAAAGTGACATCATCAATAATAGGATTAGATTGAAAGCACAAGTACTTATGTAGTTCTTCTCTCGTCTTCTTTTGATTCTTTTTGACTGAAGCATGTGTCATACTATCCAAATTTCTTGTGTCTAAACCTTTAGGTTCCTTGATGTTCTGACAGTGATGATCACCACAAAAAATTAGGATCAGATCTACTACTTAACTGGTGCAAGTACCATATTTACCATATGCATTCAGACAGATAGGCCTGAGTAAACAGTGTAAACCCAGATGAGATGACGCAGAACACAGCATCTTTTCGAGGTGTACACTGTATACCACTCATCCAGCTAGGTAGTAATTTGTACTTTTTCAAATTTTAGAACAAGTATGGTAAGGACATTACGAAAACATGCCTGTACAAATACATTGTAACCTTTATCGCTGAAAAAATGAAAATTTTAAGATGAAAAATTGGGATAGTTTTCTTATTTCTGCTCAAAAATAAATTGTAGGTACTCATTAGCACCACCTCATTGAGGCAGTGCTAACGAGTACCCACAATCTATATTTTAGAGCAGAAATAAGAAAATAAGGTACACCCCTGTAAACCCCACTTTTACTATATAAAAGTGGGGTTCGAGGGGGTCAAAATTATTTAGGCATTTTTTCGTGATGAGTTGCCGTGTCTGAATACTGGGTAAATATGGTAAAAGTAAAAATCCTAAAAATTTGGCCACCTTGAGAACTTGCTGTAGTTCTAAAATTTTAACAAATTGGTTTCATAATCCAGCAAGGAGTCCACAAAATGGCAAACAGTGCAGATCCTGATCAGACTGCTCCTGACACTGATCTGGGTCTGCACTGTTTGCTTAGACTTTTCTGCCCCAATACTTAGAATCATTACAGTAAACCTTGGAAGATGGTGGTAGCAGATTTGATCCATGCAGCTACTCAACATAAAATTGTGGTTATACCATGCAGTATTGATAAGACATGTAGCATAATTTTGATATTATGCCTGCAGAACACCAGAGATACCCATCTTGTTTCATAACTTTGTATGGAATTATGTTTTACCAGCTGAGTCCTGACTGCCGATATCTACAGACAACAGTTTACTTTGAGATAGGTGCTGAGAAGTTCTCCTATACAGGTAAACAGTTGATAGATTCAGGCTATACCACAGTGATGCCCTGGCAGGCTCTAACAAGTGATGAGAAAATGCCAGATTTCAAACGTGAACAGATTTGTCCTGTCAGTGATGTAAGTATTGATCTCAGCTGTTAGGATTTCTATTTTTATCCACCTCGGTGTCTATTACAATAATACATCTATGCAACATAATGCATTATTTCATACCTCAAAAATGGTTAATTTTATGGTCAAAATTTGTGGTATTAACCCTTTTCCTGCTTAACACAACAATCCCTACCTTTGCAAATAGTGTAGATCCAGATCAGATGGCTTCTTCAGAAGCCATCTGATCTGGATCTACACTGTTTGTCATGTAGTTTGTGAGTTGAACAAATATATGATGTCTAGTAATTTGATTGGTTGATAGTCATCAATGGGTGTGGCTTTATTAATTTATGCAACAGGATAAGGGTTAATCTTCAGTATACTCATACGTAGGTTGTTGGTGTTCTAACCAGCACCCACAACCTAATATAAATATTACAGATAAACACAAAATGACACAAAAAGGTTGGAATGTTGTTTATCCTAAATACAACATTACTGTGATGCCCTGGCAGGCTCTAATGGACCCTGGACATTTGACTTTCTTATGGATTCCATTTGTTTGATACTATAACTAGTGTAGCTATGTTCTCAATATGTGCATGTTTGTCATTGATGTTTGTGTTAAACAATAAAATAAAGTTTTAAACATTACTGTGACACTTCGCAGGCCTCGGTAGCTCAGTCGGATGTGCGTCTGACTGGTGATCAGGAGTACACAGGTTCGATACCTGCCTGGGCCGGCAACATTCTTTCATGGAGATTGATCATGAAATCGTTTCTACGGTCATTCTCTCCCTTCTGCTGAGTCAAGAAGGGCAGTTGTCAGTTTCTGGCAAAAGAATGTGCACTGTACTGGTTAACCGGTTACGTATAAGCCTGCCCAGGAAAAGTGTGGATAAGTAAACTGACTGGCTAAAAAATAACCTAAAATAGTGTTGACTGGGCCATAAAACTCCAATACAAACAAACAATACCGTGACACTTCAGTGGCTTGACACCAATGGCACGTTCACAATTCCTTCTGGACTGTTTCTGAGTCCAAAAGGAATTGTTCAAATAGCTGTGGAAAGCAAATATTTAGGGATAGTTTAAAGAGATTTTATGGAGGAAATTTATGCTGTGCATACTCATTTAAATCGTCTCATTGGCTGACCTGTTTTGCATGTAAAGGGGCTCAGTTACTTTGATAGTGACCTGATGTTGTTCATCCATAATGGATGTTTAATAAATTACCGTTATTACTTACTTTGAGGGCTAAAATTGAAACAAGAAAATAATTGTACACAGTTTTCCTATACAGTAGAACTTCAATGGCTCGAACACCGATGGCTCGTTTACTATGGCTGAGTCGAACCCATTATTGAGCCCCTAGAGAAATGCTGTACATAAGAAATAGTGGGGCTAATTTAAGTGATTTTCGCTTTTTTACTTTCAAATGTATGATGTGTGTACTCATTAGAATCGCCTCGATGAGGCGATTCTAATGAGTACACACAACATACATTTTCATTATAGAACACAGAAAATATGTCAAAAAGTACCTCGTTATGCCTCCTGGCAGTAAGCCTCTGTGGCTCGAACTACCCCTGTCTCGAACAGATTTTCGAGGTCCCAAAGGTATTCGAGCCATTGAAGTTGGACTGTATTTGCAAAGGTAGGGATTATTGTGTTTAGCAGGAAAAGGGTTAATACCACAAATGTTGACTGTAATTATACACGGTTTTCCTATTGATATCCAAACAGCTTTGTTGGCACTATAACATCTTCATCATCCAATTAAATAGGAGAGAATCATGGTTTATTTTGACATTACTTAATGATCATGTGATATGGTACGAGTCAGTGTGTTCATTGTAGTAAGAACAACATTACACCCCGAAATTCAGAGTAGGTTTTTTTTGTGTTTTTACTCTGTAAATTCATTGGAATGTGAATAAACACTCTTGATACAGGAGACAAAATGAAAACCCTTTAGATGCCAAGAAAACCTTGTTTGGAAAATGTTGTCTACTTTTGTCGTCTGCTGCATCATCTTGCAAACTTTCTACAAAATATTTCTGCATTTAGGCAAACAGTTTGGTCCCTGATCAGACTGCTCCTAGAGGAGGAGCAGTCAAATCTGGGTCCATGCTGTTTGCAAAAATGACTTTTTAAAGTACCAGCAGATGACAAGGCGGGCAACAAAAAAAACACAACAAAATGTTGTGATTCAGATTGGCATTTTATGGGTTAATGAAAGAGTTGCCTCCCTCCGAGTATTCATTTGCCTTTCGGTAAAAATCCTAAAAATTCGGGCATATTTAGGACTTGCTGTAATTCTCCTAAAATTGTAACAAATTTGTTTCATGATCCAGCATGGAGTCCAAAAAGTGCAGATGGAATAGCAAACAGTGTAGACCCTGATCAGACTGCTCCTTCAGGAGCAGTCTGATCTGGGTCTTCACTGTTTTCTGATCTGGGTCTTCACTGTTTGCTAAGGACTATCTGTCCCAATACTTAGGAACATTATGGTAATTTATTTTCACAGCTCTTAACTAATGAGTTCAATCAAATTTTTCTCCAGGTTAAAATGGTTGAGAAGCAGACTAGTCCACCAGACTATTTAACTGAGGCAGAATTAATCTCACTTATGGAGAAGCATGGTATAGGTACTGATGCTAGTATACCAGTCCACATAAACAACATCTGTGAGAGAAATTACGTGAGCATACAGCCCGGACGTAAACTTAAACCAACCACACTGGGGATTGTGCTGGTGCATGGATATCAAAAGGTAAAAGTCTAGAACTGAGAACTACATTTTGTATTAGTTAATACTGAAGATAATGGCCCTTATTTACATTCTTCAGTAAGGATAGCACAATTTATCTGATAATTGATCGATAAATTCTGAAAAAAAAAAAAGAATTTTGTTACTGACTTCTAATAATTAACCTCCAAAATGATCTCCAAAATGAGCTAAATAGTGTTGACAGGGACATAAAGCCTCACCACAAACAAACATTACCACTTCGTATTCAGCCAACTCTTAAGCCCCCGCCCATAGGGGCTTGAAGAAATATATAGGCTGCATGATGCTTCCACGCAGAGCTGAATCCAGCCCGCACACTAGTACTGGTAAACGGCTTAGAGGATCCAAGCCTGTCGAGGAACCGCGGTGCGAGGCGGACTGTCCATGCTAATAAACCCTATTGGTTTCATTGGGCGACAGGGCTTGAGATGTTATTTCATCTCAATGCCGGGTAAAAGTCCCACAAAATTGGAAGCAACGTCTCCAAAATGACCTTTACAGTGTTGACGGGGACATTAAACCTCAAATCAAACAAACAAATTCAGACAACTCAACTCCTCACCATACTTTGTCTAAATTCGAACAAATACAATTTACTACCAAATGTTGTGTCTTAAAATAACTGGTTCACTGGCAAACAGTGAAGACCCTGATGAAGCTACCTTAGGGTCTTTTCTGCCTTCAAGGAGAAGAACTGTATAAATATTATTTGAGTTTGTTCGTATCCTTGTGTATAGTTTGTATTGTATTGTTGATATGTCACGTACAGTAATTTGAAAATAAAATATGGTTATTCCAAGGTCTCCTCCACATTTCTGTGAGGAGGATGAATGTGTGTGTTTTAAGTTTTACGTCCAACCAACAACTAAGGTTATATAGACACAAGATCTTGTTTTAAAAACTCATTGGAAAGTCTGGAGAAGCCCGGAATCGAACCCAGGATGGATGAATGTATGTGTGCATTAAAATTCCCATAGTCAGACCATCTTTGAGACTGTTCTTTAAGACCACTTTTGGACAGTTCCAAATGTGGTCTCAGTAGAAAACACAAAGAGAGAATAACTGAAACCTTCTAAAATTGCTTTTTAAAAGCAGAATTAGCCTTAGTTTAGCTGGTCTTACTCAATTTTATACGGGACATCCCAAAAGGGATTCCCTGCAAAGAGAGCAGGCCTAGATCAGATGTTTCAGAAGGCGGCATCCTACTACCAAAGCCTGCACTGATTGCAAACAGCTCAGCCATTTTTATCCCCCGACCGAATAGGTTCGGGGGATATAGCAATCAGCCTGGCGTCCGTCCATCTGTTCGTCCGTACGTCCGTAGATGCAACCTTGTGATGGCCATAACTCCTATACCCTTTGAGATTCATTGATAGTTCTTGGCACAATTGTTCACATGGCTGAGATGGCGTGTCATGCGCAAGAACCAAAACTCTGGATGCCATACTTCTTTAGTTATCTCCCCTTTTAATAAAAATAGAATGACTACTTTGTGATGGCCACAAGTCCAATACCCTTTGAGATATATTGATGGTACCTGGCACAGTTGTTCACAAGGCTGAGACAGCGTGTCATGCACAAGAACTACAACTCTGGCTGCCAGGGTTTTTGAGTTATCTCCCCTTCCAATAAAATAGAGTGACTACTTTGTGATGGCCATAACTCCAATACCCTTTAAGATATATTGATGATACCTGGCACAGTTGTTCACAAGGCCGAGACGGTCTGTCATGCACATGAACCACAACTCTGGCTGCCATGGTTTTTGAGTTATCTCCCCTTCCAGTTAAATAGAGTGACTACCTTGTGATGGCTATAACTCCAATACCCTTTAAGATATATCGATGATACCTGGCACAGTTGTTCACAAGGCCGAGATGGTGTGTCATGTACAAGAACCACAACTCTGGGTGCCATGGTTTTTGAATTATCTCCCCTTCCAATAATATAGAATCACTACTTTGTGATGGCCACATCTCCAATACTCTTTGTGATATATTGATGGTACTTGGTACAGTTGAACATGAGGTTAAGCAGGTGTGTCACATGCAAGAACCACAACTCTGGGTGCCCTGATTTTTTAATTATCTCCCCTGACAACATAACCTTTTGATGGCCATAACTCCAATACCGTTTGAGATATATTGATGGTACTTGGCACAATTGTATACAAGGTTGAGACGGCGCTTCATGCCTAAGAACCACAATTCTGGGTGCTATGATAAAAATTTGAGTTATCTACCCTTCCAATATAACAGTATGACCAGCTTGTGATCTCCAACACCCTTTGAGACATATTGATGGTACTTTGTATAGAAATGGTTTTTTAGTTATCTCTCCTGAAGTATAATCTTGTGATGGCCATAACTGCAATACTTTTGTGATATATTGCTGGTTTAATTCTGGTGCACTTTCTATTGGTGAACAATCTTCTGAAGGCCATATTGGCTTTTGGTCGGGGGATTTGCCATCTCTTCCGATGGTTATTTTTGAATCAGTTTCTAGAAGCAACTCAACTTGGTACTCTAAATTCCAAAATGGACTACTACATTCAAGGTGGAAGATTCCATTCAGTATAAAATGGGTTAATATCGCAGTCTCTGCATTTCTTTTTCTTTTAGATTGACCCAGACTTGGTTCTACCCACCATGAGGTCTGCTGTGGAACAACAGCTCAACCTGATTGCTCATGGCAAGGCAGAACATCAGGATGTCCTACAGCATGGCATCAACATATTTCATCTCAAGTTTAAATACTTTGTACAGAATATAGCAGGGATGGATGAGCTGTTTGAAGTGTCATTTTCACCTTTAGCAGCTTCAGGGAAACCCCTGTCCAGGTAAAATGTGATATTACAGTCGAACTTCAATGGCTCGAACACCTTTGGGACCTCGAAAATCTGTTCGAGACAGGGGTAGTTCGAGCCACTCAGATTGCTGTCAGGAGGCATAACGAGATACTTTTTGACATGTTTTCGGTTTTCTATAATGAAAATGTATGGTGTGTGCACTCATTAGAATCGCCTCATCGAGGCGATTCTAATGAGTACACACAGCATACATTTGCAAGATAAAAGACGAACATCTCCTAAATTATACCCCTCTATTTCTTAAGTAGAGGATTTCGCTAGGGACTCAAAAACAGGTTCGACTCAGCCATGGTAAACGAGCCATCGATGTTCGAGCCATTGAAGTTCTACTGTATAAATAAAACCCTTCCACTGATTCAAGAAGGGCAGTTGTCAGTTATTCAAGAAGGTCAGTTTTCAATTTCTTGCGAAAGACTGTGCACATAGCTGTTTAACCTATTACATATAAGCCTACCCAGGAAAATGTGGATAGGTAAACTGACCAGGTCAATATGACCTAAATAGTGACGACTGTGCCATTAGCTGGCTGCTTATGTTGAGAATATTTCAAACAGAGTATGCCTGAAAGGCTAAGAAAGAAAATGAAACATGTCCTCAGACATGTGACTTAAATCAACTGCATATACACTCAAGAGTGCAACCCTCCCATGTCTACTCTATGTGCACCCAGTGAAGACTCGAATAAGCCTGGGTACCTGTGCAGTCTGGTTAGAGTCCTTGTTGTGGACTGTTAGGATGCCTGTGGATTGAAATGTCATTTCATCTCAATGCCGGGTGAAAGTCCCACAAAATTGGAAGCACCTTCTCCAAAATGACCTAATTAGTGTTGATGGGGACAATTAACCTCCAATCAAACAAACCTACAAACAATATTCAGAAAAATTGCGACCATCAGTAATTAGGGATGTAAGAAATCAATAAAGAAAAATAGTCATATGTAAAAGAATATCAACTTATTGAAGCTTGCTTCATAAATACCATATAAAATGACCATCAGCATCTTCTGTGTTTGCAGTTGCTCTCTGTTACATGTGAAGGACTGCCAAATATGATAACTTTGAAGATAGTATTATTTCCTTTTCCATATTCAGGTGTGGTAAATGTCGGCGGTTTATGAAGTATGTTCAGGCCAAGCCTAGTCGTCTCCACTGCTCTACCTGTGATGAGACATATTCTCTACCACAAAATGGCAATATTAAACTGTATAAAGAACTCAAGTGCCCTCTAGATGAGTTTGAGCTGGTACTGTGGACAACTGGCTCTAGAGGAAAGGTTAGTACAACACAACCACTTTTAACCCTCATCTTGCTGAATAAATTAGCCATACATATTGCCGTCTGATCTAGATCTACACTGTTGCAAAGATAGGGTTTGTCCTGTTCAGCGGGATACTTAAGGGTTTACAATATTTCTTCTAAATTTTTCTTCCAAAACATCTTTGTATTTGCGATGTTAGAATAGTATAACATGGACATACGAGGGCTGACTGATATGGTGTGAGTCTCATATTGAAGGATTTAAATTTTGCGGGACACATTGTATTATTTTTCAACATAATCCCCTTCAGTATCTATATACTTTTACCTGCGGTGTTTAAGAGCCTCAATGCCACTAATATTGAACTCCTTTTCTTGGCTGTTCAGAAAGTCATCCACTGCATATATGACGTCATCATCGAACTGAAAGTGGGTGTCAGAAATAGCCGTTTTCAGTTTTGGAAATAGATGAAAGTCTGATGGAACGAGATCATGTGAATAAGGTGGATGCTCAATCAATTTAAAGCCACAATCGTGAATGGCAGCCATAGCAATGACAGACTTATGAACAGGAGCATTGTTCTGATGGAACAACAATCCTTTAGTGAGCTTTACGCGGCGCTTATGTATAATAGTTTCCCATAACTGCGCAGAAGTGAAGCATAGTATGTGCCATTGATTGTTTGCCCTTTTGGAGATCATCTATTAGCAGAATACCATCTGCATCCCAGAAAACCGAGGTCATAACCTTCCCAGCTGATGGAACAGTCTTTGCCTTCTTTGGCAGGGTGAGCCAGGGTGCTTCCATTGTTTCGATTGTTGTTTGGCCTCTGGGGTAAAATAATGGACCCATGTTTCATCCATAGTGACTTATCTCTGCTGAGGAAAGTTGGCAAGATCTTCCTAAAAAAGGTTAAGATTATCACGCGATAATGTGCGTCCGGTGTGCTTCTGATCAGCTGTCAGAAGTCTTGGTACCCATCTGGTCGAAAGCTTTCTTATTGCAAGATCCTCTGTCAGAATGGAATATACTCTTTCCTGTGAAATACCAACTCTGCTGGCTATATCTTTCTGTGATTCTTCTGTCAGTCATAACAATATCATGGACTTTATTGATCATTTCTGGGGTTGCAATATTGACAGGCCTTCCAAGACGGGGTCATCCTCAAGGCCCTGTCTGCCGTGCTCAAATTCCACCACCCACCTTTTCACTGTTGCATATGAAGGGGCATCTTTCCCTAGTGTTGCTACCATATCATTATGGATCCTTAGGTGGTAAACCTTTTTTATGCAAATATTGGATCACTGCTCTTTCACTGATTTTGTCCATTTTGCAAAAGCTGCTTGCCTTGTTTAGAGTGCTGCCTCGTCGATAAAAACTGACCAAATGAGATCAGTCCTTGGGTACACGGCCCTATATAGTCAGAAAATAGTAGGACTTAAAAAAGAACATCCCTGCATACCCTCTTCAATACAAGGCTCACAACATATCAATCAGCCCTCATATGTTTAATGGCATTCGTATTGTGATATATTTTTTAAATAATTTATTTTAAGAAATGTGCCAAAGTTACCAGTTTTATAAAAGAAAATGATTACCTACCTTACTGATTGTAATTGGGGCCATGGCATGCTAGAAAATTCATAAATTCATTTTCTATACTTTCAGACCTATCCCTTATGTCCCTACTGTTTTAACAACCCACCCTTTAAAGACATGAGAAAAGGAATGGGCTGTAATGAGTGTACTCACCCGACCTGTCAGCATTCTCTTGCCAACAGTGGTGTATCTGAGTGTGTAGAGTGTGAGAATGGCATCTTTGTTCTTGACACTACCTCAGGCCCTAAGTGGAGGATGGCATGTAATAAGTAAGTTAGGAATATCATAGTTGAGCCAGTGAATGACAAAGCCTACAGCAAGACCTGTGTGACCAGCAAAGATTCTGATCAGACTGCCCTGATGCGCAGTCTGATCAGAGTCTTGGCTGATCATACAAGCCCTCTACAGTCTTTAGCTTTCTAAAGAGATGTACATGTATTTAATTGAAGACAATGGCTAGACTTTGTGGAAACACAGGTTGCTTAGCAACTTTGCTGGTTGCACATGTCTTCTTACAGATTTTAGAAGCCTCCATGGTGCAGTGGTTACACTACTCGCCTTGTAAACCAGGGATCGCAGGATCGATTCCGGGCTTCTCCAGACTTTCGGATGAGTCTTTAAACCGAGGTCCCGTCTGCGTATGACCTTAGCTGTTGGTGGGACGTAAAACTAAAACTCACTCACTCACTCACTTACAGATTTTATGATGCTCTAGCCTTTTTACCGCAGGCCCAAAATGGAGCATGCAATAAGTAAAGTGATAAAAGCACATTTAACCCTTGTCCTTCTGAAAAAACAATTTTGCCAAACCTATATCTGACTATTTGCCAATCAAATTACTTGATATACAGTATTTGATTTCACAAATTATAACAAACAATGTAGATCTTGATCTGATGGGTTCTTTTGAAGCCATCTGATCTGGATCTACACTATTTGCAAAGACAAGGGTTATTTTGTTTTAGCTTTGATACTACTAGCATGTAATATTTGTTTGATTTGAGCCCCATCAACACTGTATAGGTCATTTTGGAGGATGTTACTAGCATATTTGTTTTGTTTGTTTGTATTAGAGTTTAATCAACACTATTTAAGTCATTTTTGAGCCGGTCAGTTTGCCTATCCACACTTTTTCTGGGCAGGCTTATATGTAAGGGGTTAACCAGTACAGTGCACATTCTTTCACCAGAAACTGACAGCTGTCCTTGAATATGCGGAAGGGAGAGAATGACTGTAGAAAAGATTTCATGATCAATCTCCACGAAAGAATGTTGATGACCCCAGCAACTATCGAACCCACGTCCTCCTGATCACCAGTCAGATGCGCAACCGACTGAGCTACCAAGGCCAGCTCAAATTACTTGATATAAAGTATTTGAATTCACAAACTATTACAAACAATGAAGATCCTGATCAGATATCTTCTTTTGAAGCCATCTGATCTGGATCAACACTTTTTGCAAAGGCAAGGGTTATTGCTTTAGTTTGCATACTACCAGCATGTAATATTTGTTTGATTTGAGGTTTAACGTCCCCATCAACACTGTATAGGTCATTTTAGAGGAAGTAACTAGCATATTTGTTTTGTTTGTTTGTATTGGAGTTTAACGGCCCAGTGAACACTATTTTAGGTCATTTTTGAGCCGGTCAATTTACCCATTCACACTTTTCCTGGGCAGGCTTATACTTAAGCGGTAAACCAGTACAGCGCACATTCTTGCGCCAGAAACTGACAACTGCCCTTCTTGAATCAGCGGAAGGGAGAGAATGGCCATTGAAAAGATTTCATGATCAATCTCCATGAAAGAATGTTGCCGGCCCTGGCAGGTATCGAACCCGCATCCTGATCACCATTCAGACGCGCATCCGACTGAGCTACCAAGGCTGGCCTTACTAGCATGTAATAAGTGAGCTGAGAATGGCACCTTTGGGACTATGCAAAATTGGTCTCAAAACCACTTTTGAACAGTCCCAAAGGTGGTCTCTTTGTAGAGGACACTGTAGAAAATACAAAGAACAAATAATTGAAATCTTCTAAATGTGCTTTTATAAGCAGTCTTATAATTTTTACCTGGTTCTAACAGCCGAATTTCACATATTTTCCTAATTTTCATAAAATTGCCTCACCAATTTGACATCAAGCACTGGACATTTTCTTATTTGTTGTCAGTGACCCCAAATAAAAATGTCAAGTCTTTAAATTCTGTTTATTTGACTTCTAACATTTACATTTTCAATAATTTCCAAACTTTTAATCAAACGCTGTTGACGTCGCTTCAATAATTTCCAAACTTTTAATCAAACGCTGTTGACGTCGCTTCATAAACAGTGACGTAATGCGCAGGTTCTAAACTTGGTCTTTGACGATATATTACTACCTGTCGCTGTGTGAAATATAGTTCTGAGATTTTTGCTCATGGAAATTATAGAAGTATAAAACTTTGACTTCAACCTGTCAAATCGGTCAAAATTAGGGCTGGCTAATCGGAGCTGAAAAGATAATCGATTATCAGTCCTGTCATTGCGATCGATAATCAATTAGCAATCGCTAAGGTTTTTGTCATAATTTTACATGTCTGGCTTTCTGTCTGAGCATGACTCTTACCATATGTTGAACTTTACCATATGTATATTTGAACATACAGGCCTGAGCAAACAGTGTAGACCCAGATGAGACGCCGCATTCTGCGGCATCTCATCAGGGTCTGCACTGTTTGCCACTCATCCAACTATTTTAGGCATTACTTTGGGCAGTACATTGTACCTATCAAGTAATCGATTAAAGGTAAATCAGAAATGATAATCATTTTTGTGGAAATTATCGATCGATTAATCGTGTCAGCCTTAGTCAAAATGTACATTATGAGGGAGAATTGGAATCATGGAGAAATAAGAATAAAAATCATCTTATATCTGGAGCTAGTGCCCTTGAGCAGTTTAACCCTTGTCCTGCTGAATATTCAATTTAGCCATACCCATTTATGACTTTGAACCAATCAGATTTTTCGATGTCATTTACTTCTACAAATTTATATACTGATTTTCAAACAGTGTAGATCCTGATCAGATGGCTTCTTTAGAAGCCATCTGATCTGGATCTACACTGTTTGCAAAGATAGAGGTTCAGAGTTCTTGTTAACTCCAAATTTGGAGTAATTTACTCGAACTTATTCATTTCTGACTCCAACTTTTTGGAAAGTCTCAATAGAAAAGTATGGTAAAACTCCCAACTTTTTCTGGAGGACAGCATTTTACTCCAATTTTCAAAATCCTACTGAGAAACCTGAGGTTGTTGGGAACTGCAGGATAAGGGTTAACTACCCTGATTGTTGACTGGTATGGTTACAGGTCATCTTTCATATGCTGTTTCTTTTAACAGGTGCAATGTTGTTATAAATTTCTTTGAGAATGCTCACAAAGTGAGTGTAACAGAAGACAGCTGTGATGACTGTGGCTCCAACCTGCTACAAGTGGACTTCAGCAAGGTAGGTGCATCTAGCAGATGTGTTTGTGTTTGGTGTTTAATGGCCCAGTCAACACAATTTAGGTCATATCAAGTCAGTCGGTTTACCTAACCACACTTTTCCTGGGCAGTCTTATACATATGCAGTTAGTGACTACTCTAGGGGTAAATTTTTAGCTCACCTGAGCCGAAGGCTCATGTGAGGTATTAGTATGCCAATGATCCGTCGTCCGTCGTCCGTTCACATTTTCAACTAAGTATATCTTTAAAGCCAGTTGGCCAATCATGATTAAATTTCATGAGAAGCATTATCAGGTTGGGGGAAAAGATGCATTATATTTGGGGGCAGATCAGATGGAAACTCTTGTTGCTATGGCAACATATAGCTCCCATAGACTTACAATGGGAAAAACTTAAAAAAATCTTCTTCTCTGAAACCAAAAGGCCCAGAGCTTACATATGAAGCATGTAGCAATGTCAAGTGGTCCCCTACATAAATTGTGCCAATCATGCCCCTGGGGTCTAAACTGGCCACGCCCCGGGGTCCCTTAACCCCCCATAGAACTAAAAGCTTAAAAAATCTTCTTCTCAGAAACCGCTAGGCACAGAGCTTACATATGAAGCATGTAGCAATGTCAAGTGGTCCTCTACATAAATTGTGCCAATCATGCCCCTGGGGTCTAAACTGGCCACGCCCTGGGGCCCCTTTGCCCCCATAGACTTATAATGGAAAAAAAGCTAAAAAAAATCTTCTTCTCTGAAACCACTAGGCCGTGAGCTTACATATGAAGCATGTAGCAATGTCAAGTGGTCCTCTACATAAATTGTGCCAATCATGCCCCTGGGGTCTAAACTGGCCACGCCCCGGGGTCCCTTAACCCCCATAGACTTATAATGGAAATAAAAGCTTAAACAATCTTCTTCTCTGAAACCGCTAGGCACAGAGCTTACATATGAAGCATGTTGCAATGTCAAGTGGTCCCCTACATAAATTGTGCCAATCATGCCCCTGGGATCTAAACTGGCCACGCCCCTTGGCCCCCATAGACTTATAATTGAAAAAAAGTTTAAAAAATCTTCTTATCTGAAACCACTAGGCCCAGAGCTTACATATTAGGCATGTAGCAATGTCAAGTTGTCCCCTACATAAATTGTGCCAATCATGCCCCTGGGATCGAAACTGGGTACGCCCTTGGGCCCCTTAGCCCCCATAGACTTATAATGGAAAAAAAAGGTTAAAAAATCTTCTTCTCTGAAACCGCTAGGCACAGAGCTTACATTTTAAGCATGTAGCAATGTCAAGTGGTCCTCTACATAATTTGTGCCAATCATGCCCCTGGGGTCTAAAATGGCCACACCCTGGGGCCCCTTAGCCCCCATAGACTTATAATGGAAATAAAAGCTTAAACAATCATCTTCTCTGAAACCAATAGGCCGTGAGCTTACATATGAAGCATGTAGCAATGTCAAGTGGTCCCCTACATAAATTGTGCCAATCATGACCCTGGGGTCTAAACTGGCCATGCCCCAGGGTCCCTTGACACCCATAGACTTATAATGGAAATAAAAGCTTAAAAAATCTTCTTCTCTGAAACCGCTAGGCACAGAGCTTACATATGAAGCATGTAGCAATGTCAAGTGGTCCTCTACATAAATTGTGCCAATCATGCCCCTGGGGTCTAAACTGGCCACACCCTGGGGCCCTTTAGCTCCCATAGACTTATAATGGAAAAAAAAAAGCTTAAAAAATTTTCTTCTCTGAAACCACTAGGCCCAAGGCTTGCATATTAGGCATGTAGCAATGTCAAGTTGTCCCCTAAATAAATTGTGCCAATCATGCCCCTGGGATCTAAACTGGCCACGCCCTTGGGCCCCTTAGCCCCCATAGACTTATAATGGAAAAAAAGCTTAAAAAATCTTCTTCTCTGAAACCGCTAGGCACAGAGCTTACAGTTTAAGCATGTAGCAATGTCAAGTGGTCCTCTACATAAATTATGCCAATCATGCCCCTTGGGTCTAAACTGACCACGCCCCGGGGCCCCTTAGCCCCCATAGACTTATAATGCAAAAAAAGCTTAAAAATCTTCTTCTCTGAAACCACTAGGCCCAAAGCTTACATATTAAGCATGTAGCAATGTCAAGTGGTCCCCTACATTAATCCTACCAAACCTGCCCCTAGGGTCCAAATTGACAATGCCGTGTTCAATTAGGAAGAACTTCAAAAAAAAATTATGCTCAAAGTTCATGAGTCAAACAGCTAACTAAAATGTTTCTCAGGTGAGCGGTTAGGCTCACTGAGCCTCTTGTTAATCTCTCTTGTCAAAGTCGCAGATTATGAGGTGTTACCCATTCCTCTTCGAATTGTTAGATTCTATATTGTAATAAATTGCCCTGCAGAAAATTCTAGAGTAGACGGCAGTCTTTTTTTTTCATTATTTTTCAGAGAAAATAAGGCTTCACATTACACATGCAAAGTGTCTGCCAAGCAGAAGGTTCATATTTAATGTCAGCCTCACTTATGCTGAAAAATAAGAGAAAAAACTCTTTGCAAATGCCGTTTGCTAATTGAGATAAGTGCTTCATGGGTGAAAGCCTTTGAGCTCATCAGTACAGGTTTGCCTATTGTCATAGGGGTTCAGATGTGCACTCACAAATGTTAATCTTTGTACTGCATTCTAGAGCTTATATTTTAGATTCGGGGGCATGTAGTTATTTTTGGTCTGTCTGTTTGTTTGTCTGTCTGCAAAAACCTTAACATTGGGCATAACTTTTGAATGGTGACTGATAGGGCTTTCATATTTCACATGTGCATTCCTTGCCACAAGACCTTTCCAGTGGTACCATAATTTTGACCTCATGACCTTGATGATTGACCTACTTTTTAAAAACTTTAACATAACTTTTGATTGGTAAGTGATGGTACATTCTATGTCACAAGACCTTTCCAACTGTACCATAATATTTGACCTTGTAATCTTGACCTACTTTTAAAAAACTTAAACATTAGGCATAACTTTCTATTAGTAAGTGATAGGGCTTTCATATTTCACATGTGCATTCTATGTCACAAGACCTTTCCAATAATCCCATATTTTTTTACCTTTTGACCTTGACGTTTGACCTTTTTAAAAACCTTAACATTGCCCATAACGTTTGATTGGTTTGTGATAGGGCATTCATATTTCACTTATGCATTCCATGTCACAAGACCGTTCTAGTGGTACCATAATTTTTGACCTTGTGACCTTTACCTTCGACCTACATTTTAAAAACTTCACTAACAAAAACTTTCGATTGGTAAGTGATAGGACTTTCATATTTCACATGTGCATTCCTTGTCACAAGACTTTTCCAGTGATACCATAAGTTTTGACCTTGTGACCTTGACATTTGACCTACATTTTAAAAATTTTAACATTGGCCATAACTTTCGATTGGTTAGTGATAGGGCTTTCATATTTAATCTGTGCATTCCTTGTCACAAGAACTTTCCAGTGGTACCATAATTTTTGACCTTGTGACCTTGACCTTGATGTTTTAAACTTTGACAGTGGCCGTAACTTTCGATTGGTAAGTGATTGGGCTTTCACATGAGCATTCCTTGTCAGACCTTTTCAGTGGTACCATATCTTTTGACTTTGTGACCTTGGCCTACTTTTTTAAGACTTGAACATTGGCCATACCTTTTGATTGGTTACTGATAGGGCTTTCATATTTCACATGCACTGTCCGGGGGCATCAGTGTTTCACAAATGCATCTTGTTGAAACTTTTAATAATTTATTTTTGTTATGGTTTGTCTTTGAGTGGTTTTGGATAGCCCATTGTGGGAAAGTAAATGTCCTTAAGGTTTACCACTATTGATGTTTCCATTGGGGTCTAGTTATTTCATGTTTGTGTTTCTTTCCCTTTGGTGTCTATGATGGGAGCTGTGGGTCAATTGTATTGATTCCTGATCATTTTGTTATTCAACCCATTTTGTGCTGAATAGGTTTAAAATTTAGCTGTGTCAGATTGTTATTTTCAGAAATTTATTTAGAAAATGGTAGAATGTTTTGCAAATGGTGCAGGCCCTGATTAGATGCCACATTCTGATGCATCTGATTTGGGCCTGCTATGTTTGCCAATATCCTGTTTTGAGTTGCTTGTAAAAAAAGATAAACATGAAAATTGCTTTTGCAAGTGCTATACAGTAGAACTTCATAGGCTCGAACTCCGATGGCTCGTTTACTATGGATGAGTCGAACCCGTTCTTGAGTCCGCAGGGAATTCCTCCAAATACCATATAGGAGTAATTTAGGAAGATTTTCTTCATTTATCTTGCAAATGTATGCTGTGTGTACTCATTAGAATCGCCTCGGACGAGGCGATTCTAATGAGTACACACAACGTACATTTATAATATAGAACACGGAAAAGATATCCCACAATTATGTCCATTATGCCTCCTGGTATGGCACTAATAGTATCCCTCTGTGGCTCGAACTATCGCTGTCTCGAACAAATTTTCATGGTCCCAAAGTGGTTTGAGCCATCAAAGTTCGACTGTATTTTCCAAGATCATTCATGAAATTTATACCTGAGCAATGGGATAAGAAAATTATTATTAGAAACAGCTATATTCATGCAAGTGCTAAATTTTCCAAGATCATTAATGAAATTTATATCTGAGCAATGCGATATGAATTTTATCAGAAACAGCTATATTCTTGCAAGCGCTAAATTTTCCAAGATCATTCATGAAATTTATATCTGAGCAATGCAATATGAAAATTATCATTAAAAATGGCTTTATTCTCTGATGGGAAATAACTACTTAAGGGAAGCAACACTTAATTCCCATGTGCCAAAATGCTCTCCTGTCTCTAGAATTAGCTTTAACAGATGAAAATGTTTGATATTTTCCTTTTCTTTATAGTTCAAATATAGATTGTAGGTGCCCGCCCCCGCCCATCGGGGCTTGGAGAAATAGATTGGGCTGCACGATGCTTCCATGCAGAGCTGATACTGACAGCACATGAGTACTGGTAATCCGCTTAGAACATCTAAGTCTGCCCAGGAAAATTGCTGCGAGTCAGCCCGTCCATGCTTATAAACCCTATTTGGTTCATTGGGTGGCAGGGATTGAGATGTCATTTCATCTCAATGTCGGGTAAAAGTCCCACAAAATTGGAAGCAACGTCTCCAAAATGACCTAAATAGTGTTGACGGGGACATTAAACCTCAAATCAAACAAGATTGTAGGTGGTTGTTAGAACCGCCTCAGTGAGCTGGTTCTAACGAGTACCCACAATCTATGTTTTTGAACAGCAGTAAAGAAAATATTGAATACCCCTGTAAACCTTACTAAGCCCTACCAGCCAAAGATACCATTAATCCGACTCACACCACTTTTTCTGGGCAGACTCGACGTACTATTAGCCATTTACTAGTACTCAAGTTTGGCTCATCATGAATAAATTATATTTCTTTCCTGCAAGAATAGACCTCATAGTTTACAGGAAACGAGCAGGAAGTCCTTGGCATAGAATAGTGAAAAAATATGCCAAGTACAGTAAAATTCACCTAAAATTAAGACAAAGTTTGCTTTTTAAAGCATATTTAGAAGGTTTCATGTACATTTTCTTTGTGCTTTCTGCATCCAATGTGCTGTAGTGGGAGACTACCTTTGGGACTGTTCAAAAGTGGTCTTACAGACCACTTTTTAACAGTCCCAAAGGTGGTCTTAACCCTTATCTTACTGTTCACAACAATCACTAGCTTTGCAAACAGTGTAGATCCAGATCAGATGGCTTCTGAAGAAGCCATCTGATCAGGATCTACACTGTTTGGCATTCAGTTTATGAATTTGTAGCAATAAAGTACATCAAGTAATTTGATTGGTTGATAGACAGAAATGGGTGTGGCTTAAATGAATATTCAGCAAGATAAGGGTTAATATAGGAATTTTACTGTATATCCATTCTTATCAGAGAACTACCATTAATTTCATTTTAGGGTAAATCACCACTGGAAGATGGCAATACTGAACACACCGGTTGTACTTTTTGTGATCCAATCTTCAAAAATCTTGTTGAGAAACACCATGCTATCACTAGACAAAGATCTGCAGGGAGAGGTGGTCGCGGTGGAGGAAGAGGGCGAGGTAGAGGAGGGAGGGGTCGTGGTAGGGGAAGAGGAAAACCCAAGGACAAGATGTCGCAACTGGCAGCTTATTTTGTATAATGCATAGTATTGGACATTGTTATATGTAGAGAAGTGCTTATTTTAAAATATGTATAAGTATTAAAATGTTTGTATCAGCTTTTTTATTTGTATACACTGTGATTTTAACAGATGTGGTGATGTTGCTTTGCGGTGCTATTTGTTTGTTTGTATTGGCGTTTAAATGGCCCAGTCAACACTATTTTAGGTCATTTTTGAGCCAGTCAATTTACCTATCCACACTTTTCCTGGGCAGGCTTATACTTAATTGGTTCTCCAGTAGTGCACATTCTGCTCCCAGAAACTGACAACTGCCCTTCTTGAATCAGCGGAAGGGAGAGAATGACTGTAGAAAAGATTTCATGATCTTGCAGTGCTGTTTCCATCATCCATAAACTGTGGCCAGGGTTATGGGCATCATCCATAAACTGTGGCCACGGTATTCCCGGAAAAGGATGCTCAGATTTTGTGAAGCTGATTCCATAAACAGTTGAAGTTTCTACCATGCACTCCTGTCCGCTCTGAAAGATGAAAACCGTTTCAAATATGTTGATGTTCACACAAATGTAAAGTATCACAAGAGGAGGTGCAGAACGTAAGACTCTGGTTAACCTACTTTTGGAGTTTTGGCACTTTGAACATTGAAAATAGTAGTTTCTGTGTCAGCACTGCAACTTGAAAACGGTTAGAGTTTTTTTTGTTTTATTTTTCAAACTTCATGCAAATGTATATCACCATGTTAAGATGTGCCAAACACAAGAACCATAACCTCCTTTTGGAGTTACCAGCCTTTGAACACTGTAAACAGCAATCTCTGTCATATACTTGTGCCCTTCCTTTCAGAAAACAGTTTCACAGATTTTCTTGAAGCCTTGCAAAAATGCAAAGCTCCATAAAATGACATGCTATAAGTGGATTTCATTTTTGGTTTGTTTGTTTGTAGTCAACACTATTATAGGTCATTTTTTGAGCGGGTCAGTTTACCTATTCACACTTTTCCTGGGCAGGCTTATATGTAAGCGGTTGACCAGTATAGTGCACTTTCTATTGCCAGAAAGTGACAAAGTTTCAGGAAGTTCCACTCTTTACTGACGGATTTATGCGAAGACAAGGTCAAAAACAGGCATTTTCAGCAACTACTCATCCCAACTTTCATTCCCAACATACTTATATGCTAGTATCAAAACTAAAGGACTTATGGTGATGACAAGGTACAAAAGTATTTTCAGCAAAAAAAGGTGATGTTACACTATAAGTAATGTGCCAACAATGTTAGTTTGCAAACTTATTCAAGCTTTTATCCCTACCTTATATGTAAGTTTCCGGAAGATCCGTTCAAAATGATGATGGCAATGTCAGAAATGGGCATTTTCAGCAATCAATGGGGCATAACTCTGTGATAAATAGGTTGGCACAAAATTGGAAGAGACATCTCCAAAATGACCTTTACAGTATTGACGGGGACGTTAAACCTCAAATCAAACAATCACCAGTTTATAAACTCATCCAAACTTGTATCCATTACTTACTTGTTTGTAAGTTTCAAGAAGTTCCGATCAAAACTGATGTGGCTACTGGATGACAAGGTCCAAAACAGGCATTTTCTGCAATCAAAGGTACGTAACTCTATGATAAATAGGCTGACCTCATCAGTTTTCGAACTCATTAGCTTTTATCCCCAATTTACTTACATGTAAGTTTCAAGAATATCCGATAAAAACTGAAGGGACTACCGTGATGACAAGGTAAGATTTTCTGCAATCAAGTAGAAAGTAACTATGATAAATAGGCTGACTTCACCGGTTTTGAACTATTCAAGCTTTTATCTCTTACTTGCTTATATGTAACTTTCAAGAAGATCCATGGTCAAAAATAAGCAATTCCTGCAATCAAAGGGATGTAAATCTCTTGTGATAAATAGGCCAAGCTCACCAGTTTTCGAAATTATCTGAGCTTTAATCCCTGACCAACTTGTTTGTAAGTTTAAGAAGATCCAATCAAAACAGAAGGGGCAGTGGTGATGACAATGTCGAAAATAAGTCTTTTCAGCCAAGCAGGGGACATAACAGGGGACTCCATGATTGACTGACATCGCTAGTTTTCAAACGCATCCACGCTTTTATCTCTGACTTACTAACATAACATAAGTTTCAAGAAGATCAGATGAAAACTGAAGAAGTTAGGTAAAAAAAAAGAATTTTCTGCAATCAAATGATAAATAGGCTGACCTCATCAGTTCTCAAACTCATCCAAGCTTTTATCCATGAGTTTCAAGATCAGGTTAAAACTGAAGGAGCTACAGTGATTGATCGACATCGCTATTCGCTGGTTTTCGAACTCATCCAAGCTTTTAGCCTGTAAGTTTCAGGAAGATCCGATCAAAACAGAAGGGGCTACGGTGATTTCAAAGTCAAAAATAGGCATTTTCTGTAATCAAGTGGGACATAACTGAAATATAGGCCGACCTCACCAATTTTTGAAATCATTCAAGGTTTTATCCCTTACTTACATGTAAGTTTCAAAAAGATCCAATGAAAACTGAAGGGGATATGGTGATGAATAGGCATTTTCAGCAGTAAAGGGGACGTAACTCTACGATAGATAGGCCAACCTCGTCAGTTTTCGAACTCATTAGCTTTTATCCCGGACTTACTTGTTTGTAAGTTTCAAGAAGATCCAATCAAAACTGAAGGGGCTACGGTGATGATAAGGTCAAAAATAAGAATTTTCAGCAAAGTAAGGGATATAACTGAGTAGTTGACCGACATCGCTAGTTTTCAAACTCCTCCGAGCTTTAACCCAGACTTACTTGTAAGTTTCAGGAAGATCCCATCAAAACTGATGGGGCTAAGGTGATGACAAAGCAAAATCAAAGTACTGAAAGTACTGAGGAAAGTTGATTTATGAGGAATAATTATTATATAACAATGTTAGCCGTAGATCAAGCAGTTATCTAGATATTTTGTTGAAAAAAAAAATATAGACTAACTTCCCATACCACAGGTTCTGGTGTATGAATGACATTTGACGTGTCACCAGTAACAAAATTCTGATTCTGGTTCTGATTTGACAAGGTCCAAGTGGGTTAAAAAATTCGACAAAGTAAAAATGATTCATCGATTGTTTTGAGTTTAACGACAGGTCAACCGGACCCTAGTGGATCATTTCGTCTTCTCCAAGAGAAAGGAGAAAAGAGACAGTAGATGAGATGATTTGTTTGTCTGTTTGTTTGATTTGAGGTTTAACGTCCCCGTCGACACTGTAAAGGTCATTTTGGAGACGTTGCTTCCAATTTGTGGGACTTTTACCCGACATTGAGATGAAATGACATCTCAAGCCCTGCCGCCCAATGAAACCAATAGGGTTCATAAGCATGGACGGGCGATTTGCCTGGGCAGGCTTAGATCCTCTAAGCAGTTTACCAGTACTCGTGTGCGGGTAGGTTTCAGCTCTGCATGGAAGCATCATGCAGCCCATATATTTCTTCAAGCCCCGATGGGCGGGGGCCGTTGTAGAGAAGATGAAAGTGAAGGACAGAGGAGAAAGAGGTAAATGAATGGAAGTGTAGGAACAGAAGAAATATCAACACTCCCTCACTCTACCGTTACCTGCTGCAAGGACAGCAGGTGTTGCCCAACTGTAAGTCAATATCAGCTGGACTCCCCAGTGACACAAGATACACATCTCCATTGCCTCACTCAACTACCCCCGCGAAGAAAATACGGAAGAAAGAAAGAAAAACGTGCCTGCCAATTTCTTCATGGTCCAACCATAAATTTCTAAATTAGCTCAGTAAATGTCTGCTAACAATCTTACAGAGAAGTTCTCCTAGCGGGCACATGATGTCTTAGCAACGTCGCATTGATACGACGATGCACATACGTTGTGCAGCCGCTTGGAGCTATGTTCCTTCGGGCGTCGGAACATAAAAAGGAGAAAAGCTTGACAAAAAAGACCATTTTTAAACCATTTGATTTAGACATTATAACTCTGGTCACACGCCGCGTTTACCCAAGGTGAATTAAAATACGTTTATTCCCACCTGTACGAGGTCCTAAAAACATTAACCCATAAATGTCAATTGTTTCAATACTGTGACATTTGGAAACAGTTAAGATAGATTAGATGCCACAGAATGTTGCGTCTGAACGGTGTCTTCATATTTGCTAAAGTACGGAACTTGATTTAAACAACACGTGTTTTGTAATATTAGAGCTCTCGAAAGCAGGCGAATTAGGTCAGTAAAGAGTTGTGATAACCTAACTCTTTTAACCATGTAGACCGGTGCAGACGCCGAGGTAGAAATACACTGTATCTATGCAAACCTTGAAGATCCTGATAAAACGGCACGTAGCTAGAACGTCTCGCCAGAATCTACATGTACACTGTTTGCCATCCTGTCAGTGAACTAATCAGAAATCCTTTTCTATAAGAATCTATTTAAAGCGAGAAGAGTCCTGTTCAGAAACTCGGGGATGAAAGAGTAAAACATAAATATCACCGAAAAGCGCGTAGGAAAATAGTTACAGAGTACTGTTTTCTTTTCAGAATTCGTCTTTCTGTGCCAATTTATATTCAATCCGTATAAAGTCTCGAAAACTGAAATATTTTGAAAGACGTTCCACGCGGGGCCGGCCTGCAAAATTAATTTTCAAGAATTCATTTGTACTATTTTATGCAGCGAACGAACAGCGGAAGTGGAGCAACGCGGTCCAGTACCGGAAGTAGAAATGTAATGACAAAGAAACTTGATTTAAAAAATCAACTCTCAAAAATACGCATTTTCAGCAATCTAGGGGATGTAACTCTATAATTAATGGGCCGATTTGGCTGGTTTCGTACTGTATCAAGTTTTTATCCCCAGCCACCTTACATAAGTTACAGAAAGATCGGATCAAAACTGAAGGCACTATGGTGATGACAAGCATTTTCCGATTGTAAGTCTATGGGACCTTGTGGTTGCCATAGCAACCAAAGTTTTCTTCAATTTTGATGAAAAGCTAATGTCATCGTTGCCCCACCTGAGGCATGCTACAGGTAAGAAATGATTGAGATCAGCCTTCAAGCTGCTGACGGACAGACGACGGTGCTGAAGGACAAGCGACGGACAACCCACCATACTATAAGCTCCCCTGGAGCCTTCGGCCCAGGTGAGCTAAAAATCCTTTGATAAATGTAGGCACTAAAGTGATGACAAAGTATTACTAATAATTTGGGGGACTTTTTCCCCCGACATAAATGAGATGAAATGACATCTCAAGCCCTGTCCAACATTTGTTCGGTGACATTAAAATCCATAAATGCTTATTTTTGACCTTATCATCACCATAGCCCCTTCAGTTTTGATCAGAACTTGAAACTTACAAACAAGTAAGTCAGGGATAAAAGCTTGGATGAGTTAAAAAAACTAGCGATGTTGGTCGATTTTCCACGGAGTTGTGTTCCCTACTTTGCTGAAAATGCTTATTTTTGACCTTGTCATCACAACACCCCATTCAGTTTTGATCAGATCTTCTTGAAACTTACAAAGAAGTAAGTTGGGGATAAAAGCTAGGATGAGAGGTTGGCCTATCTAACAGTTACATCCCCTTGATTGCTTAAAATGCCTATTTTTGACCTTGTCATCACTGTAGCCCCTTGAGTTTCCATTGGATCTTGTAACACGCATGCAAGTGAGAGATTAAACCTCAACAAAGTTTAAAATTTGGTGAGGTTGGCCTATATTTCAGCGAGGTATTTGCCCCTTGATTTCAGGAAATACATATTTTGACCTGGTCATCACTGTAGCGCCTTCAGTTTTTATCGGCTCCTCATGAAACTTACATGTAAGTTAGGGATAAATGCTTGGATGAGTTTGAAAACTGATGAGGTCAGCCTATTTATCATAGAGTTACGTCCCTTCGATTGCAGAGAATGCCTATTTTTGACCTTGTCATCACTGTAACTCCTTCAGTTTTCATTGTGTCTTCTTGAAAATTACAAGCAAGTCAGGGATAAAAGCTCTGATGAGTTCGAAAACTAGCAATGTCGGTCAATTACTTACGGAGTTATGTCCCCTAGTTTGCTGAAAATGCTTTTTGATTGGATCTTCTTGAATCTTACATATAAGCAAGTCAGTGATAAAAGCTCAAACAAGTTTGAAAACCAGTGAGGTCGGCTTATTTATCAGTTTCTTTGTTTGCAGAAAATGCCTGTTTTTGACCTTGTCATCACCGTAGCCTCTTAAGTTTTGATCAAATCTTCTTAAAACTTACATGTAAGTAAGTCAGGGATAAAAGCTCAAATGAATTCAAAAACTGGTGAGGTCGGCCTATTTATCATAGTTATGCCCATTTTTGACATTGTCATCATCACAAGTTCTAAGATTTGAACGATGAAAAGCTTCAAAATGTCCAAAAAAATTTATTTACAGAACGTTTCGGCCTGTAATGGCCTTCATCAGGTGAAATAAACAAGTAGATGGAAATGACGTCAATATCACACAACGCGTTTGTTGGCATAAAATGTCGAAATAAAGGATCTGTATAAGGTACATATTACTAAAGAAATACAAACATGAAACAACTAGACCCTAATGGAAACATCAATAGCAGAAAGCGAAAAGGACAGTTACTCCCCACAAAAAAAACAAGAGGGCCCAATGGCCCTATATCGCTCACCTGTGTACCAGAAAATCAAGTGTAGGAGACCACTTGACATTGCTACATACTAAATATCTGAGCTCTGGGCCTTATGGCTTTGGACAAGATTTTTTTTTTTCAGTATAAGTCCATAGGTCAATTTTGACCCAAAGGACATGGTTGGCAGGATTTATGTAGGCGACCATTTTATGTTGCTATATACTAAATATCTAAGGTCCGTACTTCATGGTTTCAGAGAAGAAGATTTTTAAAGCTTTTTTTTCCATTATAAGTTTATTGGAGTTAAGAAGCCACAGGATTTGGCCAATTTGAACCCAAGGGGCAAGACTTGGGCAGGATTCATGTAGGCAATCACTCCATGTTGCTACATGCTAAATACCTAAGCTCTGGGCCTTATGGTTTCACAGAAGAATATTTTTGAATTTTTTTTTTTTCCATTTTAAGTTTTTTTTCCATTTTAGGTCCATCCATGGTAGCTAATGGGCCATGCTGGCCAAAGGGGCATGATTGGCAGGATTTATGGAGGTTACCTGGGCCCTGTGGTTTCAGAGAAGAAGATTTTTGAAGCTTTTTTATTCCATTAGGAGTCTATGGGAGCTAAGGGGCCCCGGGGCGTGGCCCATTTGGACCCCAGGGGCATGATTGGCAGGATTTATGTAGGTGACCACTTATCGTTGCTACATTGCTAAATATCTAAGCTCTGGGCCCTGTGGTTTCAGAGAAGAAGATTTTTGAAGCTTTTTTTCCATTATGAGTCTATGGGAGCTAAGGGCCCTGGGGGGTGGCCCATTTGGACCCCAGGGGCATGATTGGCAGGGTTTATGTAGGTGACCACTTGCTGTTGCTACCTGCTAAATATCTAAGCTCTGGGACCTGTGGTTTCAGAGAAGATTTTTGAAGCTTTTTTCCATTTGGAGTCTATGGGAGCTAAGGGGCCCCGGGGCCTGGCCCATTTGGACCCAAGGGGCATGATTGGCAGGATTTATGTAGGTGACCACTTGCCGTTGCTATATGCTAAATATCTAATTTCTGGGCCCTGTGGTTTCAGAGAAGAAGATTTTTTAAGCTTTTTTCAATTTGGAGTCTATACGCTAAGGGGCCCCGGGGCGTGGCCCATTTGGACCCCAGGGGCATGATTGGCAGGATTTATGTAGGTGACCACTTGCCATTGCTTTATGCTAAATATCTAAGCTCTGTGGTTTCAGAGAAGATTTTTGAAGTTTTTTTTCCATGAGGAGTCTATGGGAGCTAAGGGGCCCCAGGGCGTGGCCCATTTGGACCCCAGGGGCATGATTGGCAGGATTTATGAAGATGACCACATGCCGTTGCTACATGCTAAATATCTAAGCTCTGGGCCCTGTGGTTTCAGAGGAGATTTTTTAAACTTTTTTCCATTAGAGTCTATGGGAGCTAAGGGGCCCTGGTGCGTGGCCCATTTGCACCACAGGGGCAAGATTATCAGGAAATATGTAGGTGACCACTTGCCATTGCTACATGCTAAATATCTAAGCTCTGGGACCTGTGGTTTCAGAGAAGAAGATTTTTGAAGCTTTTTTTCCATTAGGAGTCAATGGGAGCTAAGAGGCCCAAGGACGTGGCCAACTCCCTTTATTGCATTGAATGCTTAATATCTCGGAAACAGTTGAGATCCCCACCCAGTTACACAGACCTTCGGTCCCTCTTGGCCAAAGATCACATATTAAAGTCTTTGAGGACTTCCTCAGAAAAGTCAGGTGAGCTATTCAGGACCAATGGTCCTCTGGTGTAGGTGACCACTTGCCGTTGCTACATGCTAAATACCTAAGCTCTGGGTCCTTTGGTTTCAGAGAAGATTTTTGAACCTTTTTTTCCATTATGAGTCTATGGGAGCGAAGGGGCCCCGGGGCGTTGCCCATTTGGAACCTAGGGGCATGATTGGCAGGAATTATGTAGGTGACCACTTGCCGTTGCTACATGCTAAATATCTAAGGTCTGGGCCCTGTGGTTTCAGAGAAGAAGATTCTTGAAGCTTTTTTTTTTTCCATTATGAGTCTATAGGAGCTAAGGGGCCCCAGGGTGTGGCCAATTTGGACCCCAGGGGCATGATTGGCAGGATTTACATAGGTGACCACTTAACATTGTTACAAGCTAAATATCTAAGCTCTGGGCCCTGTGATTTCAGAGAAGATTTTTTAAATTTTTCCCATTATGTCTATGGGAGCTATATGTTGCCATGGCAACCAGAATTCCAATCTGATCAGCCCAAAAACCTTATGCAGCCTTTCCCCCTACCTGATGATGTTTCACATGAAATTTGATTAAGATTTGGCATGGGATATTAGAGATATACTTATATGAAATTGTTTACGGACGCAGCACGGACGGACAGATGCATGCACGACTGACAAAAAGTGATCACAAAAGCTCACCTTGTCACTACGTGACAGTTGAGCTAAAAAAAAACTGATAATCTGGAGAAGCATGCAATTCCGCGGACAAACCCTGGTTTGTATATAAAGCTATATATCCCCCTATACTTTGTTATGCGTGGGTACAACTATGGGATTAATTTTCCTTTCTTGCAAGAAACACTGGGTGTGCTTGAGTCACCTCATGTTGGAGGCCATCGAACAAAAACCTACGTTTTCATCACAACAACAAGTCCGTGAAACAAAGACCCCCTAAACCCCATTTTATATATAAAGTGGGGTTTACGGGGGTATATATTATCTACCTTATTTCTGCTTTCAACATAGATTGTGGGTGCTCATTAGAACCGCCTCAATAAGGCGGTTCTAACGAGTACCCACAATCTATGTTGAAAGCAGAAATAATAAAGACGTTATCATTTTTACCTAATATTTATCATTTTCTGACACCATGTTGGACACCATTATTTCTTACGGACATGTTTTCCTAATGATATGGAGAAAGAAAAAAAGATCCTAAAGCTATCCTCACTACTCCTTAACCCTTTACCACACGGGGATTTTGTGAATTTTCACAGTGTTGTGCCTGACAGCAACTTCAACTAGCCATTGTTTCATAATGGATGTTTTGTTTTACACCAGTACGAATGTTCATTGGGCAGTAGTTTTTCAAATGCAACCTTTCATGACTTAATCATTGTTGTCATGGTAATGAGGGGGCATCTCAAAGTTGGCAAAAAGTGTGATTTCACATGAATTTTTGACCAAATCTTAATCTTCACACAGCTGTCAAGGCAACATTGGCACTGGCCATTTTCACTGTTTGCAACAGGTTTTATCAGCATCAATTTTGAGGTATTTTTGACCCCAGACACCCTCAGATATAAATTTTAGCGGCCGGTTGGGCCTTACACCTAAAATTTTTAGAATGTGAGGGGGGCGTCCCCACCCCCCCCCCCCCCCCCCCCCAGAATATTTTTAGGGGGAAGCGCGCGAAAGAACAGGTCACTTTTTTGCCCAACAAATCTTAAAGCAAACTTACAGGGGTAGGAAATGCAGATTTTAGGTGCTTCTGGGACTTAAAATTGAGGTGGGGGTGGGGCTGCAGACACGTAAAAACACATATCTGGGTGGGAAAGGGTTAACTGAAATCTGGGAACATACTGAATTTTAGTCAAAAATGCATTAATTATATCTGAAATATTGTTTCTTGCAATAAAATGATGAAAAAACATTATTTTGGTCAGTTCAGATTTTTTTTCATTTACCCTTTACCACTCGGGGATTTTGTGAATTTCGCTGATTTTTAGTGTTGTGGCTGACAGCAACTTCAACTAGCCATTGTTTCATAATGGATGGTTTGTTTTACACCAAACTCGGTACCAATGTTCATTGGGCAGTAGTCTTTCAAATGGAACCTTTCATGACTTGATCATTGTTGTAATGGTAATGAGGGGGCATCTCAAAGTCGGCAAAAATTGTGATTTCACATGAATTTTTGACCTAATCTTAATCTTCACCCAGCTGTCAAGGCAACATTTAAGGGGTTTGGCACTGGCCATTTTCACCGATTGCAGCATGTTTTATCAGCATCAATTTTGAGGCATTTTTGACCCCAGACACCCTCATGGCCGGTTGGGCCATACACCCAAAATTTTTCGTATGTGAGGGGGGCGTTGCCCCTCCTTCAATCCCCCCCCCCCCCCCCCCAAAGAATATTTTTAGTGGGGAGGCATGCGAAAAAACAGGTCACTTTTTTGCCCAACAAATCTTAAAGCAAACTTAACTATCCAGGGGTAGGAAATGCAGATTTTAGGTGCTTCTGGGGCTTAAAATGGAGGGTGGGGGGTGGGGTGCATACGCGTAAAAACACGTATCTGAGTGGGAAAGGGTTAAACCTTTTTGTACCAAATGGAATCTTCCTCCTTATACATAGCAGGAGTTCATTTCAAAATTTAGGGGTGTCAGGTTGTGTTTTCTTCAAAATTTATTTGAAAAATGGCTGAACTTTTTGCAAACAGTGGAGGCCCTGATCAGACGCCGCATTCTGCGGCATCTGATCTGGACCTGCACTGTTTGCCATGGTACCCGTTTTGGGGTTTCCAGTACTAAATAGGTTAAAGCTATGCTAACCCTTATACAAATTATGAATAAATTTAGCCACACCTATTCTCAACCAATCAAATTTTTTATTCAAATCCACAAACTGAATGACAAACTGTGTAGATCCTCGAGAAGCCATCATATCTCTACACTGTTTGCCCTGATAGGGCTTGTTGTGTTCAGCATTAGGGTTAAATTATTTTTCTTATAGTTTGGTTAATGGCCATCACCTGGACCTCAAAAGTTTCGCTTAACCCAATTAGTACTAGAAACCCCCAAACGGGTACCCTGGCAAACAGTGCAGGCCCAGATCAGACGCCACAGAACGCAGCGTCTGATCAGGGCCTACACTGTTTGCAAAAAGTTCAGCCATTTTCCTAATCAATTTTAAGAAAGCACAACCTGACATCCCTAAATTTTGAAATGGACTCCTGTCATATTCTAGAGAAAGCGACCAGTGGGTCACATATACCTCCGGCCAGGGCCATACTCTGATAAAGCTTTCAAGCTTGTATGTAATATGAATGAAGATGTCAAGAAGCTATAAGAATCTATAAATGCGCTTGTAAAAGCTAAACTAAACATAAAATTTCTAAATGGACCAAGAGAGTGAGGGCATCAAAGTTACTGAAGGAGTGGGGTATCAATGTTACCGAAGCAGCAGGGTGGGTTATGCATCAATGAAATCTTTGGACTGGTAAGCAATATTGATGCAAGTATCAACTGAATTTGTCTTGAGTTTAGAACATACAGGCATCAATAAACTTTGTCATAAAACTTTAACCAAATGTAAAATTTCTACGTCCATGACATCGAGGTCAAGGTCACCCTGGGTGGGGGAAGGGACATACATCATGAAATGTTGGAACTGGTACATTGATGCAAGTATCAAATGAATTTGTCTTAGAGTTTAGAACATACGGGCATCTATAAACTTTGCCATAAAACTTTAACCAAATGTAAAATTTCTAAGTCTGTGACCTTGACATAAAGGTCACTGTGGGGGTGGGATATGCATCAATGAAATCTTTAGACCAGTATGTTACTTCAGTGTATGTATCAACTATATCTATCAAAGGGTTCAGAAGATACAATCTCCTAGAAGCTTTGACGCAAAACTTTAACCAAAATGTTAACAGACGGAAAGACGGACAAACGGCAGGACGAAAAACTATAATAATTATATATACCCCCATAGCATACTTCGTATGCTTGGGGTATAATAAGGTGGAAGATTTCATTTGGTACAAAAAGGATTTAAGAGGTATGGAACATAACAGATCATGAGTATTTGGTGATAACTTAAGGTTTTCCCATATAAACCTATGTTATGGGTATTCATTAAAATCACCTCGCCAAGATGATTCTAATAAATACCCAAATGATTGGTTTTTATAGACGATCAGCAAAATTTAGCAATCAGTTATCACAAAATACCCACCTTATCTGCTTCTATGGATTGGACGGCGAAATAAAAGGAAGATTTTCAGGTTTTCTTGTTTTTTTTTTAATTATTTTTTTCCTTCTTAAATTCAGTTTCTTTAAAACTGGATCCTGGTTTACTCCTGAAACGAGGAAAAAATAAATGTATGTTATTAGTTTGCTCTTTTAAGTTCTGTATGTTCATATATAGTTTCAAAGCTTACAGTATATTATACAAAATACAAAAAAAATACCAATCTTTAAAACCCAGAGGCCCATGGGCCACTACGCTCACCAGAGGTGATGTGGTTTATACCATAATTATGCAGGCATGGTGCCCATCTTGGTCATGTGACACATCCCACGAATAACTTTCATTGCCTCATCCCATAGAGGCTTTTCATGTAATTTGGTTTCAATCAGCACAGCAGTTTTAGTGAAGACAAAAATACTGAATCGGAGCCATCCAAGACTAAAGTCAGTAACGACCTTGACCTTTGGAATTTCTTAACTTACATTCAGCTGATTGTAAATAATTTTCCTGATGTGACAGGCTACCATGCAACCAATAAAATCCATTGTCTTGCCTTATTTTCCATACAAATGTCTTTAATGTGACCAAATTTGACCTCGACATAAAACAGGTTGACGTCAGGTCAACCAAAGGTCATCATTTGAACAAATTTGGTAGGACCTGCATCCCCCATGCTACATACCAAATTTCAAGTCCTCTGCCATTTGGTTCAGGAGAAGAAAATTTTTAAAGATTTTTCTTTTACCATATATGAGCATGGCGGCCATACTGATCATGTGACCCAGTCCTTACGAACAAATTTCATTCCCTCTTCCCATAGAGGCTCCATATGTAATTTGGTTTCAATCAACCCAGCAGTTTAAGTGGAGAAGAAGATATAAAGAAAACTTAATCTAAGGCATCCAGGGCAAAGGTCAGTAAATGACCCTGACCTTTGGAATTGATAAACTTCCATTCAGGTAACTGCAAATATCATTTCTGATGCCACAGCCTACCAGGCAATCAAAAATATCCATACAAGTCTTGAGTGACCAAATTTTACCTTGAAATAAAACAGGTCAAGGTCAACCAAATGTCATCATTTGAACAAACTTGGTAGGGCCTGAGTCCCTGATGCTGCATACCAAGTTTTAAGGTCATCGGATATTTGGTTCTTGAGAAGAAGATTTTTAAAGGTTTTTTCCATATATGAGCATGGCAGCCATATTGGTCATTTGACCCAGTCCTTACTAATAAATTTTCGTTTCCCCTTCCCATAGAGGCTTTTCATGTAATCTGGTTTCAATCAACCCAGCAGTTTAAGTGAAGAAGACAAAAATACTGAATCTCAGCCATCCAGAACAAAGGTCGATAAATGACCTTGACCTTTGGAATTGATAAACTTCCATTCAGCTGATTGCAAATATTTTTTTCTCTGATGCCACAGCCTACCAGGCAATCAGAAATATCCACTATTTTGCCTTTTTTCCGTACAAGTCTTGAGTGACCAAATTTTACCTTGACATAAAACAGGTCAAGGTCAACCAAATCTCATCATTTGAACAAACTTGGTAGGGCCTGAGTCCCTGATGCTGCATACAAAGTTTTAAGGTCTTTGGTTCTTGAGAAGAAGAGTTTTAAAGGTTTTTTCCATATATGAGTCCGAGCATGGCAGCCATATTGGTCATTTGACCCAGTCCTTACTAATAAATTTTCGTTTCCCCTTCCCATAGAGGCTTTTCATGCAATCTGATTTCAATCACCCCAGCAGTTTAAGTGAAGAAGATAAAAATACTGAATCTCAGCCATCCAGAGCAAAGGTCGATAAATGACCTTGACCTTTGGAATTGATAAACTTCCATTCAGCTGATTGCAAATATCATTTCTGATGCCACTAGCTAACATGCAAACAGAAAAATCCACTGTTTTGCCTTTTTTTCACACAAATGTCTGTGACCAAATTTGACCTTGAAGTAAAACAGGTCAAGGTCAACCAAAGGTCATCATTTGAAAAAACTTGGTAGGGCCCAAGTCCCCTGATGCTGCATACCAAGTTTCAAGGTCATCAGCCATTCAGTTCTTGAGAAGATTTTTAAAGGTTTTTACCATATATTGGCATGGTGGCCATACTGGTCATGTGACCCAGTCCTCACGAACGAACTTTCCTTCCCCCTTTGCATAAAGGCTCCACATGTAATTTGGTTTCATTTGGCCAAGCATATGTAGTTTCAGATGAGATGTCGCATGAAAATGTTGAAGCAGACGACGACAACGGACCACTGCCTATTCTATAAACTCCCCTGGAGCCTCTTGGGCTAATAAAGTGTGAACACCAGTCAGATTTTTTTTTGTATTGGAGTAACAGCCCAGTTAACACTATTTTAGGTCATTTTTGAGCCGGTCAGTTTACCAATCAACATTTCCTGGGCAAGTACAGTGCACATTCTTTCGCCAGAAACTGACAACTGCCCTTCTTGAATCGGGGGAAGGGAGAGAATGAATATATGATCAATCACCACCAAAGAATGTTGCTGACCACGGCCGGTATCGAACACTCATCCTCCATATCACCAGTCAGACGCGTATCCAACTGAGCTACCAATGCCGGCTTGAACCCGTCAGAACAAGTTTTATCAACATGAACATTCTGAAGAACGAAAGTCAAAGAAGTTTTGTTTCATCATTTGGGTTCAATATATATGAAGAAAAAAAAACGTGGGAAGCATCCCTGTAACCAGGTTTTCAGACAGTTGCATGAAACCAGGAAAACATTTCAAGATTTCAAGTTTGTGTACTTTTCTTTCAATAATATTTATAATATTTGAGATAAATAAGTGGTTTGTGAATATCATGTAATACTGTAATAATTGGGACACTAGCTAAGGATGTGTTTTGGATATTTTTAATCTATCAGGGAAGATAATTTGAAGAGGTAGTCAAGCACAGTTGTCATACACCCACGTACGCATACACGCACACAAGACGGACAAAAAGTGATCCAAAAGCTCACCCTGTCACTACCTAACAAGTGAGCTAATAACCAGAAGTTTCCGTTGGAAAGCCTGGTTAAAATTTTTTTGGCAGGAACCCGTCAGAACCAGATTTATCAACATGAACATTCTGAAGAACGAAAGTCAAGGAAGTTTTGTTTCATCATTTGGGTTCAATATATACGAAAAAAAAAAAAAAAAAAAAAAAACGTGTGAAACTTCCATGAAAAACAGGTTTTCCAACAGCTGCATGAAACCAGAACATTTCAAGTGTGGACCAGTGAACTTCTGTACTTTTCGTACAACAATATTTATGATATTTGCAGTGTTCAATCTAGGCTGTGCCACTGCGCCCTGGTCGCACTTTTTACATGAGGAGCGCACTAGACATTTTTCAATGGGCCCATTGGGCGCAACTGTACATAGAATTGAGTGACTTTCTCCTAGATTTTTCGGCTGTCTGGTGCGTATTATTGAGTTAATCACAAACCACGTTGCTCAATAAAAATAACTCAGAAAAACGTTTCGTTTTATCTGTTTAACAGGCAACAATTCTTGTTTTTTGTTTTTTTTTAACCCAAATCAATGTTTTGTTTACTGTGGGTGCAGCCATGTTAGGTCTACTTGTGTGCGCCGGGCAGCTTAGGCCATATCCTTTTGCGCCGTGGGGCTTATGCTAAATACCGGACCGAAATACTGCAAAATACCAAGGCAGGTGCTATTTATTATAGAGTTCTTCTCTTCCAGAAATAAATCTAATGGCATTCATTCATATAAAACATGCATTTAGTCTTTGAGCAAGACTCTATCAAAATTGCCTTGTACTGGTTAAATGAGTGACCAACAGAGTATTAGAAGACGGATGATTAGACAAAACAGATTTGTCTGTGACGTCTAACTTTTTTGTCTATTTTTATCATGCAGCCAAAATTTAAAGATAAATCTGGCAACTTTATACAGTATAATTTATGGGCCCCCTAAATTTCCAAATGGCCCCCTTTTCTAAGGCCTGTGGGCCCAGAGGGCCCCCAAACAGCAAATCCTAGATTGAACACTGTATTTGAGATGAAATAAGTGGTTTATGAATATCATGTGATGCTGTAATAATTGGGACACCAGCTAATTTGAAAAGGTAGACAAGCGGAGTTGTCATTCTTCCACCGACACTCCGCACTGAACTGTTCTATAATCCTATCAAGTATCATTACATGTAATATATTTCAAATGGTTGCATAGTTATGCATCGGAAATGAAATGTTGAATAATATTGATCAGGGGAGATAATTTGAAAAGAAAGACATGCTATTAAAGTTGTCATTCTTGCATGTGACACTCTGCATTGACCTACCAAGTACATGTATCATTAAATATTTCAAATGGGTATGGAGTTATACTCCAGAAACGAAAATACAGTAAAAAATAGGGATCAGGGGAGATAATTCGAAAAGGAAGACGAGCAGAGTTGTCATTCTTGCACGCCACACTCCACATAGACCTTTTCAATAATCCTACCAAGTACATGTATATTAAAATATTTCAAACATCCGTAAACGAAAATGTAGTAAAAATAGGGATCAGGGGAGATAATTCGAAAAGGAAGACGAGCAGAGTTGTCATTCTTGCACGCCACTCTACATAGACCTTTTCAATAATCCTACCAAGTACATGTATATTAAAATATTTCAAACATCCGTAAACGAAAATGTAGTAAAAATAGGGATCAGGGGAGATAATTCGAAAAAGAAGAGTTGTCATTCTTGCACGCAACACTGTGCACACTAACCTTTTCTATGGGCCTACCAGCTATCATTAATATATTTCAAACGGTTGCAGAGTTATGCATCGGAAACAAAAATGAAGTAAAAATATGGATCAGGGGAGACAATTCAAACAGGAAAATAAGCAGAGTTGTCAATCTTGCATGTGACACTCTACACTAAACTGTTCTATAATCCTACCAAGTATCATTAAAATATTTTTAACGGTTGCATAGTTATGCTTTGGAAACTAAATGTTATGATTAATACTGATTGGGGTAGATAGACAAGCAGAGTTGTCATTCTTGCACAGGACACTCCGCAATGAGCTGTCCTATAATCCTATCAAGTATCATTAAATATTTCAAACCTTTGCTGAGTTATGCTACAGAAACGAAAATGAAGTAAAAACGGTTGCAGAGTTACGCTCCAACAACAAACTGCTGATGACCACCCACCTGCTGAGGACAGAGTTTTCCATATGAAAACCTGGTTAAAAATCTAAAATGCTGCTTTCAGCAGGATGAAAACATTTTTATTAAAAGAATTTATGTTATGATGGTTTGATTGATTTGAGGTTTAACGTCCCCGTCAACACTGTATAGGTCATTTTGGAGACGTTACTTCCAATTTTGTGGGACTTTTATCCGACATTGACATGAAATGACATCTGAAGCCCTGCCACCCATTAAACCAATACGGTTTATAAGCATGGACGGTCCGACACTCACAGCGCTTTGCCTGGGCAGGCTTAGATCCTCTAAGCGGTTTACCAGTACTCCTCAGCGGGTCCGTTTCAGCTCTACGTGGAAGCATCATACAGCCCATTCGTTTCTTCAAGCCCCGATGGGCGGGGGCCGGTAGGTCCTAGTGACTATTCGGTATTTCCTATTCCCAAACTTGAAATTGAAAAAGGATATAATACGTGGAAGACATTTCTGGTCCATTTTTGTCTGATTTGAGGTTTAATGTCCCGGTCAACACAGTATAGGTCATTTTGGAGAAGTTGCTTCCAATTTTGTGGGACTTTTACCCAACATTGAGATGAAATGACATTTCGAGCCCTGTCGCCCAATGAAACCAATAGGGTTCATAAGCATGGATGGACCGACTTGCACTGCTTTGCCTGGGCAGGCTTAGATCTTCTAAGAGGTTTACAAGTACTCGTGTGGTGGTCGGAAGCATTATGCAGCCCATCTATTTCTTCAAGCCCCAAGTCCAACAAAGAGGTCGTGGCGGCAGTTGAGCAATGGGTCGGAGACCAGGACCCTGGCTTCTTCAGTTCTGGATTGATGGCACTGGAACAGTGTCGGTCCTAGTGTATCATTCTAGAGGGCAATTACATCGAAAAAGAAGAGACTGATCTCACCCAGAAATAAGTTAGGCTGTTTTTTTATTTACTCCCCCTTGTACCCTTTTTTAAATAGAATATTCCAAAGGCAGGTGCAAACAATATCTCCGCCCTGTCAATCTTATCTGTGACTACTATTCAAGCATTCAAACAAGAGGGCCCAGAGGGCCCTGAATCGCTCACCTGAAAATTAGTGTCTCCAGTACATTCTAGGCCCAAGGGCTATAATTTGAACAAACTTGGTAATGGTCCACTAGATGAAGCTTCATACCAAATATCAAAGACCTGGGCCTTCTGGTTTCAGAAAAGAAGATTTTTAAAGGTTTTCCCTATAAAAGCCTATGAAAAACCAAAGGGTCCAAGGGTGGGGGCATTTTTGGCCCCAGGGCTTTAATTTGAACAATCTTGAAAGAGGTCCACTAGATGAAGCTTCACACCAAATACCAAAGGTCTGGGCCTTGCGGAGTCAGAGAAGAAGATTTTTTTAAAGATTTTCCATGTATAAGCCTATGTTAATGTGAATGTGTGTGTGAATTCGGGTTTAACATCGCTTAAGCCTATGTAAAACCAAAGGCCCCAGGGTGGGGGCATTTTTGGCCCCAGGGCTATAATTTGAACAATCTTGGTAGAGGTCCACTAGTTGAAGCTTCATATCAAATAGCATAGATCAGGGCCTTGTGGTATCAGAGAAGAAGAATTTTAAATATTTTCCCTTTTTAAGCCTATGAAAAACCAAAGGGTCCCGGGGTTGGGGCATTTTTGGTCCTAGGGGCTATAATTTGAACAATCTTGAAAGAGGTCCAAAAGATGAAGCTTCACACCAAATATCTAAGACATTGGCCTTGCAGTTTCTGAGAAGAAGATTTTTTTAAAGATTTTCCCTATATAAGCCCATGTAAAACCAAAGGCCCCCTGGGTTGGGGCATTTTTGGCCCCAGGGCTATAATTTGAACAATCTTGGTAGAGGTCCACTAGGTGAAGCTTCATACCAAATATCAAAGACCTGATCCTTGTGGTTTCAGAGAAGAAGATTTTTTAAAGATTTTCCCTATATAAGCCTATGTAAAACCAAAGGCCCCCGGGGCAGGATCATTTTTGGCCCCAAGGCTATAATTTGAACAATCTTAGTAAAGGTCCACCAGGAAAAGCTTCACACCAAATATTAAAGACCTGGGCCTTGTGGTTTCAGAGAAGAAGTTTTTTAATGATTTTCCCTCTTTTAGCCTATGTAAAATCATAGACCCGGGGCTGGGGCATTTTGGCCCCCAAAGCTATAATTTGAACAATCTTGGTAGAGGTCCACTAGATGAAGCTTCACACCAAATATCAAAGATCTGGGCCTTGCCGTTTCTGAGAAGAAGATTTTTAGAGATTTTCCCTGTATAAGCCTATGTAAAACCAAAGGCCCCTGGGGCGGGGGCTTTTTTGGCCCCAAGGCTATAGTTTGAACAATCTTAGTAGAGGTCTATCAGGTAAAGCTTCACACCAAATATTACAGACGTGGGCCTTGTGGTTTCGGAGAAGAAGATTTTTTAATGATTTTCCCTATATAAGCCTATGTAAAACCATAAGCCCCCGGGGCGGGGGCATTTTGGCCCCCAGGGCTATAATATGAACAATCTTGGTAGAGGTCCACTAGATGAAGCATCACACCAAATATCAAAGATCTGGGCCTTGCGGTTACAGAGAAGAAGATTTTTAAAGATTTTCCCTGTATAAGCCTATGTAAAACCAAAGGCCCCCAGGGCGGGGGCATTTTTGGTCCCAAGGCTATAATTTGAACAATCTTAGTAGACGTCCACCAGGTAAAGCTTCACACAAAATATTAAAGACATGGGCCTTGTGGTTTCAGAGAAGAAGATTTTTTAATGATTTTCCCTAAATAAGCCTATGTAAAACCATAGGCCCCTGGGGCGAGGCATTTAGGCCCCAAAGGGCTATAATTTGAACAATCTTGGTAGAGGTCCACTAGATGAAGCTTCACACCAAATATCAAATATCTGGGCCTTGCAGTTTCAGAGAAGAAGATTTTTAAAGATTTTCCCTTTATAAGCCTATGTATAACCAAAGGCCCCCGGGGCGGGGGCATTTTTGGCCCCAGCACTTTAATTTGAACAATCTTAGTAGACGTCCACCAGGTAAAGCTTCACAACAAATATTAAAGACGTGGGCCTTGTGGTTTCAGAGAAGAAGATTTTTTAATGATTTTCCCTATATAAGCCTATGTAAAACCATAGGCCCCCGGGGCTATAATTTGAACAATTTTGGTAGAGGTCCACTAGATGAAGCTTCACACCAAATATCAAAGATCTGGGCCTTGTGGTTTCAGAGAAGAAGCTTTTTAAAGATTTTCCCTGAATAAGCCTATGTAAAACCAAAGGCCCCCGGGGCGGGGGCATTTTTGGCCCCAGCACTTTAATTTGAACAATCTTGGTAGGGGTCCACTAGTTGAAGCTTCATACCAAATATCAAAGATCTGGGCCTTGCGGTTTCAGAGAAGAAGATTTTTAAAGATTTTCCCTGTATAAGCCTATGTAAAACCAAAGGCCCCCGGGGCGGGGGCATTTTTGGCCCCATGGCTATAATTTGAACAATCTTAGTAAAGGTCCACCAGGTAAAGCTTCACAACAAATATTAAAGACGTGGGCCTTGTGGTTTCAGAGAAGAAGACTTTTTAATGATTTTCCCTATATAAGCCTATGTAAAACCATAGGCCCCCGGGGCGGAGGCATTTTGGCCCCCAGGGCTATAATTTGAACAATCTTGATAGAGGTCCACTAGATGAAGCTTCACACCAAATATCAAAGATCTGGGCCTTGTGGTTTCAGAGAAGAAGCTTTTTAAAGATTTTCCCTGTATAAGCCTACGTAAAACCAAAGGCCCCCGGGGCGGGGGCATTTTTGGCCCCAAGGCTATAATTTGAACAATCTTAGTAGAGGTCCACCAGGTAAAGCTTCACACTAAATATTACAGACCTGGGCCTTGTGGTTTCAGAGAAGAAGATTTTTTAATGATTTTCCCTATATAAGCCTATGTAAAACCAAAGGCCCCCGGGGCAAAGGCATTTTGGCCCCCAGGGCTATAATTCGAACAATCTTGGTAGAGGTCCACTAGATGAAGCTTCATACCAAATATCGAAGACCTGGGCCTTGCGGTTTCAGAGAAGAAGATTTTTAAAGTTTTCGTTTAAAAAATCTATTTTTAGCTCCTGTGACCTAGATGTGCAATGGACCGGAACCATTTGAACAACTTTGAAAGGGGACCACCTAAGGATCATTCCTGTGAAGTTTGGTCAAAATCCGGACAGTGGTTTAGGAGGAGATGTCATTTGAAGAAAAAGTTTACGCACACACGCACGCACGCACACACGCACGACGGACAAAAAGTGATCACAAAAGCTCACCTCGTCACTACGTGACAGGTGAGCTAAAAACATGGAGAATACTAAAGGTCCTTTTCTTATATGAGCCCCGCCAAGCGAATATGTGTCTTCGAGCATTCGGTCATGACAAATTTTAACTGTGCCCAGCCATTCAGAGGGGCCAGGGATATGGCTTTCTGTCTGAAGGTTCCTTTTGATTCACTGTTTGTATGAGCGAGCAGCGAAGGTTCTCGCGAGACTGCACGGATGCGCAGGCTCGCCTGAACCTTCACTGCTCGCATAGGCAATAAGTACCAAAATCGCTTGATGGGGCCCAAATGTCAGCTCATTTAAGCCACGTCTTGCATAATAAATTACCCTTTTTGTACCAAATGGAATCTTCCTCCTTATATATAACAGTAGTCCATTTCAAAATTTAGAAGTGTCAGGTTGTGTTTTCTTCAAAATTATTTGCAAAGTGGCTGAACATTTTGCAAACAGTGCTGGCCCTGATCAGACGCCGTGATCTGCAACGTCTGGTCTGGGCCTTCAATGTTTGCCAACTACCCGTTTTGGGGTTTCTGGTACAAAATGGGTTAATGTATCCATGCCCACTACTACTTATCTACCAATCAAATAACGATAAAATGTATTCATTCAATTCACGAACTGCATGACAAAATTGTAGATCCTGATCTGAGAAGCTATCTGATCAGGATCTACACCATTTTCAAAGGTAAGTGTTGCTGTCTGGTTAGGAATCTTTGCCTATTGCTCTTTAATATGGATATGCCTCTACGAATGACTCAATTACCGAATTCACTGAAAACTTACGTCAGGAATGTCATATTCTCCATTATTGACCTTATCAATGACATCATGGGGAGGCAAGCCATCAACTCTACATCCTACTGACTGGGCTGTGCCTGAAATAAAATATGAAGTTTTAAGCTTCTGTCCTGCTGCTTATTTCATCCACATATAATTTACTAAATAAATGTATCTCACTTTTTGATTTGGACTATAGCATTTAACGTAAGGGCTACTAATTCAGACAACAAGCTACAACTACAGCTGTCAGAGGATCTGACTGTAGACCATATGCAGCATTATTAGAGGAGAAAGACCCATAGTGTTGAAATATTTTGAATTTATGCTTACCAGATAATATCGCTATACACATTTCATCAACCAACTGCCTATGTGTGTACCAGAATTCAACTTTCTAACACTTGCAGTTCTTGAGTGACCTGTGTAAGTTTCATCAGAGTAGGACAACAAACGGGCCGGCCTCGTTGGCTCAGTCGGATGCGCGTCTGACTGGTGATCAGGAGGACGCAGGTTCGACTCCCGCCGGGGTCGGCAACATTCTTTCGTGGAGATTGATCATGAAATCTTTTCTACGGTCATTCTCTCCCTTCCGCTGATTCAAGAAGGGCAGTTGTCAGTTTCTGGCGAAAGAATGTGCACTGTACTGGTTTAACCGCTTACGTATAAGCTTGCCCAGGAAAGTGTGGATAGGTAAACTGACCGGCTCAAAAATGACCTAAATAGTGTTGACTGGGCCGTTAAACTCCAATACAAACAAACAAACAATAGGACAACAAACATAAAAGTTATCAAGCAAAACACATAGGTATTAATTGCAAAATACATATTAATTTTTTTTGAAAACCTACCAACGGACTTAACTCCAATAGTTATGGACTATTGACTTATTCTGGTATGCACATCATTGTCCATATTTATACAAACTTAAAGCTTTCTATCTTCATAGTTCCTGAGAAATCTCTTACAAAAATTTTCAAGAATTGCAAAATTTGAAAACATATATTGAGACATAATTGTAAGAGTTATTGGCCCTTGGCCACTGTTCTGTTTCAACAGCAAAGTGTGTTTTAATTTTTTTGAAAACCTACCAAGGAACATAACCCCTGGAGTTATGAACCCTTGTCCCCTTTTGCTTATACACAATACAGCCAGTCATTGTCTATGTTTATACAAACTTTCAGATTTCTAGCTTTCATAGTTCTTGAGAAATCTGTTAAATCATTAAGATTGGCAAAATTTGAAAACCTACATAGGGACAGAACTCCACGAGTTATGGGCCCTTGGCCATTATTCTGTTACTACAACTTCCTTACCTTAGAGACCAAATGAGGTTCAAGGTTCATTGAAAAGCCAAGTTACTGAATGAACAAAATGTACATATATTTTTGGAAAATCAACCAAGGGACATAACATAACTCCTAGAGTTATGGACCATTAAACCCTATTCAGGCATACACAATACAGCAAGTCAGCATCTATGTTTATACAAACTTTCAGCTTTCTAGCTTCCATACATGTAGTTCCTTATAAATATGTTACAAAAATTTTCAAGAAAGTCAAACTTTGAGAACCTATCAAGGTTATGGACCCTTGACCTCTATTCCAGTACACACTAAACATCCTGCCATTGTTAATGTTTAAACAAAGTGTCAGCTTTTAATAGAAATCTGTTAGCCTAAATTTTCAAGACTGGCAAAATTTGAAAAACCTACAAAGGGACATAACTAACGAAAACGTAACTTTTCTGCTACTTCACTTTCCTCAACTTAGAGAGACCAAGTGTAGTGTAAGTTTCATTGAAGTAGGACCAAAAACATGTTATTAAGCAAAATTTATTTTAAAATTTGAAAGCCTATCAAGGGGCATAACTTGAAAAGTTATCAACCCCTAATCCCTATTCGGAAATACACAATATATCCAGTCACTGAATGTTTATATGAAGTTTCACCTTCCTAGTTTTCGTAGAAAGTTCCTGAGAAATCTCTTTCTATCATGAAAAGTTTCAAGGGCAAAATTTAAATACCTACCAAGAGTTGTGGGCCCTGGGTCACTTATCTGCTTCTACACCTTCCTTACTTTAGAGATCAAGTGTGGTATAAGATTCATTGAAGTAGGACCATTATTAAGCAAAATTTAATTTTGCAGTCACAGAATCATGGATGGACATGGCAAATCCAGTATAGCCCCACTTTACTGGGCTATAATAACTCTGGAGTGAGACTTCAGAAACAGTGGATCTGTTCTTTGTAAACCTATCCCTTTTCCAATTGGGATCTTTCTTAACCCATAAAGTGGTTTCTTTTTTGAGCAGAAGGCAATTTGATTTTTGACATTATTTTACAGAGATAATAGGGCTTGACATCACCTGTGAATCTTCTGCCCAATAATAATTATAAAATATTTGAAAAAGATGTTCTTGAATGTCATGATCTACACATCACAGATTAGCCAATTAAAACAGAAAACCCCCAAACTGGCCATTCGTACACAGTGCAGGCCCAGAACAGACACCACAGAAAGGGCATATGATCAGGGCTTTCACAGTTTGCAGAAAGGTCAAGCATGTTCTAATTAAATTCCTAAAATAACTGAACCCCTGAACCCAAAACTTTGATATGGACTACTGCTGTATATAGGAGGGGGTTACAAAATCTGTTAATCAGAGCTCTTTCCTTTCAGGGCAGCCTCCTATGAAAATTGCCGGCCTCGGTAGCTCAGTCGGATGCGCATCTGACTGGTGATCAGGACGCGGGTTCGATACCTGCCGGAGTCGGCAACATTCTTTCGTGGAGATCGATCATGAAATCTTTTCTACGGTCATTCTCTCCCTTCTGCTGATTCAAGAAGGGCAGTTGTCAGTTTCTGGCAAAAGAATGTGCACTGTACTGGTTAACCACTTACGTATAAGCCTGCCCAGGAAAAGTGTGGATAAGTAAACTGACTGGCTCAAAAATGACCTAAATAGTGTTGACTGGGTCGTTAAACCCCAAACCAAACAAACAAACCCTATAAAAAAAATTTTATGCACAACTCATTATGGTAACTCTGCTTTTTCTTGAACTGGAAGAGCAGATACAAATCTGACAGACTGCTTTTTTTCAGTCTTATTAAAACAAGAAAAATGCCTCATGGCATTATGGACGGGGTTTTTTTTTTTCAGTACGGTTAGGATGGTGGTGGCATGGGTGGGGTAGGGTGGGGTGTGCTGGTGATGGGTAGGGTTGGGTGGGGTGGGGTGGGATGGGTTAGGAGTCAGGTGGGACGGGGTGGAATTTGTGGTGGGGTGGGGTGTGGGGTGGGATGGGGTGTGGTGGGGTTGTGGGGTGAGGTCGGGTAAGGTGGGGAGTGGTGGGATGGGGTGGGGTTGGGGGTGGATTGGGGTTGTTTTGGGATGGGGGTGGGGTGGGGTTTTGGGGTAGGGTATGCAAGGGTAGGGTGGGGTGGGTAGGGTATGTATGTAAAACTAAGTATGCATGTTTGTACAGAACAAATGCAATATCCTAACCCAGTAACAACTTTTTGTGGAGGGGGGGGGGGGGGGGGGGTATGATTTGTTTATGTGTTTTAAGAACAAAAAAAAAAATAAAGTTTTTTTTTTCTATTTTTAGCTCTAGTGGCCACTGATTTTAGCAATTTTGAAAAAGGGTCACCTAATGAACATTTCTGTAAAATAATTTTGAAATCGGACCATTATCCCAGGAGATGTCGTTTAAAGAAATTGTTGACGGACGACGGACATCAACTCACCTTGAGCACTTCGTGTTCAGGTGGGCTAAAAAAAGAACGAAAAAAAAAGAAAAGAAAATTCCATGCCTGTATATGCATGTATGTATTATTACTAGCAACTATCAGGAAGATAATAATTGTTCATATGTGTTTATGGAGAAGAGAAGAAAAATAAAGAAAAAAAAAGAATGAAAAAAGAAAGAAAAAAAAAAGAACAAAAAAAAAAAAAAAGTCTCCACCAGGGTTTGAACTCACGCCCCTCAGATTCATAGTCAACAATAGGATTCGTAGTCCAGCACTCTATCCACTACACTGGCATTTGAAAAAAGGTTAACCAAAAGGTAAACCTGAAAAACACAAGTTTGAAAAATGACAATTTCCGCCAAAATTTTAGTCTTTTGTGCCATTTATGGATAATACATGAAAGCGGTACCTCCACTTATGCATCTGTCCTGATATTAAAACAATCTGCTACAGAATAGATGAAAAATATCACTTTGAAAAAAGGTTAACCAAAAGGTAAATCTGGGACGACGCCCGCCCGCCCTACCGCCCGCCCGCCCGCCCGGACATCGCTATTTTAAAGGACGGATTTTTTTTAAAAACCCGTCCAAAAATTCACTTCTAATTCAAAGATAAAATGTTATTTCTGAAGGCATGTGACTGTTGCTCAGGTTTGGTAACGCTTTTCCTTTTTCTCATGGTAAATCAGAAGGTGTCCTAAGAACTCTCATCATTGCAACAGACTGAAAACTTTTGTTTTTCTTTTGAATTGGGTTTTAGGTTTATTTCACATAAATATAACAATGGTTGTCAATCATGCAGTACCTGGAGAAAAATGAAATGACCGTAGTCTCTATGGGCCACTAATTTTTTTTTTTAGTCAAACAGCCTAGTAAACACTATTTAGGTCATATCACACAAGTCGGTTTACCTAACAACACTTCCTGGGCAGGATAAGAGCCTTCTGATTAGGAGGCTAAATTGCCTTCTCTTCCAAGACAGCCATCAACCTTTAGCCTTTCTGGATTTATTTTCTTTGTCTTCATACTACATGCAAAATCTGTTAATCAGAGCAAGCTCTTTCCTTTCAGCCTCCTTTGAAAATTTTTTATGCACAACTCATGGTAACTCGTTTTTTTCAGGCCTCGTACTGACCACGCTTTTCCATGCCTTAAAGCCCCGATTTTGCAGCTTCAATCCTTATTCTGCTGAACAAGACAACTATTACTTTTGCGAACAGTTTAGATCCAGATCAGATGGCTTCTGAAGAAGCCATCTGATCAGGATCTACACTGTTTGTAATGCAGTTTGTGAAAATATCAAGTATTTTGGTTGACTTATAGTCAGAAATGGTTGTGAATTTATAAATTTATTTAGCAGGATAACGGTTAAATAGTTTTTTAAACAGACTATAGGCACAAGAATCAAAATCTAAAAGCCTGAAATCAAGAACAAAATCAAGCTCTAAAAGACTGAAATCCTGCAAACGCCTGAAAAATATGAGGCCTGCTTTTCAGTAACCAGAAGAGCAGATACAAATCCTGACAGACTGCTTTTTTTCAGTCTTAGTAAAAAATTTCACTTCTAATTCAAAGATAAAATGTTATTTCTGAAGGCATGTGACTGTTGCTCAGGTTTGGTAACGCTTTTCCTTGTTCTCATGGTAAATCAGAAGGTGTCCTAAGAACTCTCATCATTGCAACAGACTGAAAACTCTTTATTTTCTTTTTAAACTGGGTTTTAGGTTTATTGCACAAATATAACAATGGTTGTTAACCATGCATTATCTGGAGAAAAACAAAATGACCGCAGTCTCTACTGAATTATCATAAGGGCCACTAATTAATATCACAAGATTTTTTTTTATAGTCAAACAGCCTAGTAAACACTATTTAGATCATATTGCACCAGTCGGTTTACCTAACACTTCCTGGGTAGGATTACAACCTTCTGATTAGGAGGCTAAATTGCCTTCTCTTCCAAGACAGCAGTCAACCTATAGTCCTTTTGGATTTATTTTCTTTTAGTCTTCCGGCCCCGCCCATAGGGGCTTGAAGAAATATATGGGCTGCATGATGCTTCCACGCAGAGCTGAATCCGGCCCGCACAGAAGTACTTGAAAACCGCTTAGAGGATCTAAGCCTGTCCAGGAACCGCGGTGCGAGGCGGACCGTCCATGCTAATAAACCCTATTGGTTTCATTGGGCGACAGGGCTTGAGATGTCATTTCATCTCAATGTCGGGTAAAAGTCCCACAAAATTGGAAGCAACATCTCCAAAATGACCTTTACAGTGTTGACGGGGACGTTAAACCTCAAATCAAACAAACAAAATCTTTTAGTCTTCAAGCTACGTGCCTTCTACTTCAGAATTTTAGCAGCCTACTTCAAAATTAAATGAAAAGGCTGGGCTTATGCACGAGCAGTTAACCAGTACAGTGCACATTTTTAGCCAGAGGGAGGGAAAGAATTACTGTAGAAAGATTCCATGATCAATCTCTACGAAAGAATGTTGCCGACCCTTGACCCTGTGACCTGATCGCCAGTCAGATGTGCACCATAGAAAAAATTAGACTTGAAATTTATATGTGTATCTTCAGCCCGGCTGTTGATTCACATGAAAAATTGACTTAATTTCTCTGAAAATAAAGAAAAACATCGGGGCCCAGTTGTTCAAAGCATTGTTAACTAGAAGAGCTTGTTAGTGGTCAAACTGTAAACTGTTCTAGTAAGTACAACATCTAATAGTATTTTTGCTGAAAAAAATGAGAGCTGCTTTTGCAAATGCAAAAGCTGCTCACATTTTTTCAGCAAAAACAGTAGCATATTTGCCATAATAAATCACCAAAGTTTTAACGATTACGTTAACTAACAACGTTGTTAGTTTTGAACAATTGGCCCCTGAAAACTATTCTTGCAAATGGCATGAGGGGCAATTTACAGGTCATATTCCTTACGGTAAGTTACCCTTCAGGGTAGCTTTCTATGAAACATTCTGTTTAGTTCTCACTGACAAACTGCTCTTTAAAAAAAAAATTTACAAGCTATTACAATTTTTTTTATATTTCCAAATGTGTTGCTCAGGTTCGGTAACGCTTTTACTTTTTCTCAGGGTTATTCAGAAGGTGTCCTAAGAATTCTCATCACTGCAACAACAAACAATGAACAGTTCCATTCACCTGTTATGGGAAAAATTAAAAAAATGGCATAAAATGCGAAGCCTTGATGAATATAATGTTAATTATTGAGAAATGCCCTTAACATTTCAAGGATTGCCCTACAACTCCACTTCTAACAGGCACTGCGTAAAAACATGTATGATCCAAATCTGACAGATTGCTCCTTTTACCGTCAAGATGCCAAACACAACAATTGTCATCTACTTTTGTTGTCTGCTGTTTGCTGTGACAATCAATTGTTGCAAACAGTGTGGACTCGGATCAGGCTGCTCCTAATTTGCAAATAATGCAGACCCTAATCAGACTGCTCCTTTAGGAGCAACCCAATCAGAGTCCACACTGCTTGATCTCGTGCAAAAATGTTGAAAATGTTTGAAAGAAGATGCAGCAGATAACAAACAGGACTTTTCAGCTCCGTTTATTTTTCGGGTCTGAAAGGTTTAACCCTTATTCTGTTATTCACGACAATCCCTTCCTTTGTAAACAGTGTAGATCCAGATCTTGAGGCATCTGATCAGGATCTACATGGCTTGACATTCAAATCGTAAATTTGGTGGAATTAATTTCATAAAGTAATCAGACTGGTTCAAAATCAGAAATGTATTTGACTAAAATAATTATTCAGTGGGATAACATACTACATGTATTTGACTTATTTTTCTTTATTTCTGACTGTTGCTCAGTTTCGGTAACGCTTTTCATTTTTCTCATGGTAATTCAGAAGGTGTCCTAAGAACTCTCATCATTGCAACAGACTGAAAACTTTTAAAGGTTATTACTGAGAAGTCCCCAATACATTCTAAGGATTCCCCACCCCCCAGATTAGGTATTATAATAGGTAATGCAGAAATCCTAATCAAATGTACATGTACATGTACTTGAGATTCCAAATGCGACTCGGGCTCTACTATGTCAGACCATCAGAGTCCAGAATTACTCTTTCCACATTCAACTATCCCTGCTGAAGGTTCAGAAGACAATGTCACTAAGCTCTCTCAACGAGAGTTAGTAGAGGCTATGTTTACATAATTAATGGTGTCAGAATGACTGTAGTCAGCATAATTTGTGGTGAATGACTAGAAGTTAGTGTCACTAGAAACAAGAGTTCAAAGTAGGGCTGGCTAATCGGAGATGAAAAGATAATCGATTATCAGTCCTGTCATTGCGGTCGATAATCGATAAGTAATCGCTAAGGTTTTTGTCATAATTTTACCCGTCTGGCTTTCTGTCTGAACATGACTCTTAACATATGTTGAACTTAACCATATGTATATTTGAACATACAGGCCTGAGCAAACAGTGTAGACCCAGATGAGATGCCGCAGACTGCGGCGTCTCATCAGGGTCTGCACTGTTTGCCACTCATCCAACTATTTTAGGGATTACTTTGGGTAGTACATTGTACCTATCATGTAATCTATTAAAGGCAAATCAGATATGATAATCATTTTTGTGGAATTTATCGATCGATTAATCGATTATACATTTAATCGTGTCAGCCTTAGTTCAAAGCATCATTAGCTGGTCGAAATTTTACATGTTTTAGTATACTCAGTAAGTACAATATCTAATGCACTTAACGTTCGTATTTTTTACTGAAAAAATGTGTAAAACAAGCTGTTCACATTTTTTATATAACTGCAAAAATCCTTAGACACATCCCTAATAAAATGATCAAAGCTTTAGTGATTTTTTAATTGTCTTGACCAACTGGCCCCAGTTGACTATAATTTGTTGTGTTACCAGGGGCCAGTTGTTCAAAACTAACAATGCTAATGCAAAAGCTACTTGCTTTTTTCAGCAAAAATATGTGTATTACATATATACTTGCTAAAACAAAGAACAATAAAATAAAAGAGTAGCCACTGCACTTTAAAATCTCAGACACATTTTTTTTTTCCCAACAAAGTAAGTATATTATTTTAAGAGAGATTGCACTGGCTTGTATGGTTAATTTTCCCCCATTTCAGGCGTCATGCTTTAACCCATTCAGTACCAGAAACCCCTAAACGGGGTACCCTGGCAAACAGTGCAGGCCCAGATCAGATGACGCAGAGCGGGGCGTCTGATCAGGGCCCACACTGTTTGCGAAAAGTTAAGCCATTTTCCAAATCAATTTTGAAGATAACACAACCTGACACCCCTAAATTTTGAAATGGACTCCTGCTATATATAAGGCGGAAGATTCCATTTGGTACAAAAAGGGTTAAACAACAGGGGCCAGAAATTAGACAAGTTGACACAGAATGCTGCTCAGTATTGGTAACGCTGGTCTTTCTCATGTAGATCTGAAGGTTTTCTAAGAATTTACATCATAGCAACATAATATATCAGCATATTCCGAAATTTATTAATACTAGAGCTTTGTTTGTTTGATTTGAGGTTTAACGTCCCCGTCAACACTGTAAAGGTCATTTTAGAGACGTTGCTTCCAATTTTGTGGGACTTTTACCCGACATTGAGATGAAATGTCACCGAGTCATTTTAGTTGCAAATGAAATCAAAACAAAAAAAAAAAAAAGTAAAATTAAAAATCAAAATAATGTTTCAAAAATGTATATAATTTCATATGTTTAGGTCAGGTATATATGGTAGAGTCATTAAGGAAAGAGAAGCACTTGGCTGCAGTTAGACCATACTTGTTATGCCATTTTGTAAATCAGGCGGAACTATTTTCAGTAGGGGCTGCAATTAGATCACAATTATTAAGACATTTAGTAAATCAGGTGGAACTATTTTCATCAGGGAGTCTGGAGTTTTGTCTTCCCAACAATGATAAGTAGGTGCTAATTTCCTTTAATGTCTAATGATGCTGAAGGGTTGATATGGATAAGAGGCTGAATATAACTGACCACTCAGAGAGCTGTACAGAAACCTGTTAATTAATTAATTATGAGTATAGGGATGTGTTTGCTACCTGTACAGCAGAACTAGGTCACACAAATCTTTATCCCCATAAGATAATTACCCAAGATGTCCCACCAGTGAGAAGGCCACAGTACAGAACAACGCCAGAACAAAAGGCGGAAATTGAAAGACAAACCGAAGAGTTAGAGGAACATGGAATCATTTCTAAGTCAAATACTTTGTGGCAGGCACCTGTACTCCTTGTGAAAAAGAAAAGTGGTGATTATCGTTTTGCCGTGGATTTTAGAGGTCTCAATAAAGTGACACACCCTATAAATTTCCCAATAACCCATTTCCAGGATGTGGTTGACTGCTTAGGCCAAGCCAAGGCAAGCATATACACAGTGCTCGATATGGCTCAAGGATTTTTCCAGTTACCGTTAGATCCCGAGACAAAGCATAAGACTGGGTTTGTGACGCACCAAGGTGTCTGGGAATTTAATAGGCTACCCTTTGGCCTTATGAATAGTCCAATGGCATTTTCTATGGTCATGACGGAAGTGTTACGTGGGTTCAGTTACAAATTCGCACTGACCTACATAGACGATTGTCTGATATTCAGCAAAGGTTTCGAAGAGCACTTAGTTCATCTGTCACAAGTGTTTGATCGCTTTCGAAAAGCAAACTTAAAATTGAAGCCTAGCAAATGCCATTTTGCTGCCAAAGAGGTCAAATATCTTGGTCATCGGTTTACTCAAGAAGGCATAGGAGTAGATAATGAGAAGACTGCTGCCGTGGTTGACTTTCCAACTCCGAAAAACCAGACTGAAGTCAGATCTTTCCTTGGTCTCTCTGGCTACTATCGCCGCTTTGTTCAGGGCTATGCAGAAATAGCAAGACCACTGAACCAGTTGCTGAGAAAGGATTCCAAGTGGGAGTGGACAGAACAGTGTGAGACTGCCTTCAAGAAACTGAAAGAAAAATTGACGTCCCCACCTATTCTTGCATTTCCTGACTTCTCCGAAGACTCCAGATTCCTGCTCTATACCGATGCCAGTCATCAATCGATTGGCTACGTGCTAGGACAGCAGGACAAGCGAGGACGTGAGGTTGTCATAGGCTATGCAGGAAGGTCTCTCCGGCCAGCTGAGAGAAATTGGGGAATTAGCGACTTAGAAGGTCTAGCTCTGGTTGAAGGCATTCGCTATTTCCACACATATCTGGCTAACAGACCATTCACAGTGTACACCGACCATATTGCCTTGAGGACTTTGAAGGAAAATAAGTCAACAGGCCGCCTTGGAAGATGGGCTGTGTTTTTACAGGGCTACCAGTATGAAGTAGTCTACAAAAGTGGAAAACACCATGGCAATGCCGATGGGGTGAGTAGGCGAAAGTATGATGAGAAGCCGCAACACACAGACTTTGAAGCAGATGACCCGCCAATTGATCCACAGGTGTGTTCAGTTAATGTGTCCAGTACTGCAGAATACAAGGAATACACATTACACTTCTCAGAGACTGAACTGCCCCAGGTGAACCACTTGAAAACCCGCTGTAAGGCAGACACATTATCTGAAATGATTGCTGCTATAGATACCTACCAGCAGATGGACCCAATGGACTACTTATCAGAAATCAGTGATATGACAGCTGACAAACTTAGGCAAGCCCAAATTGCAGATAGTGATTTTACGGCAATGTTCGCCTATAAAGAAAATGGCAAGGTACCTGAAGAGCGTGATGCAGCACACAAACTTATAGCAGAGTCACAATTCTATGAGGTTGACAGTGGCGTGTTATACCATTTGTACTATCCACGGACAAAAGGACACAAATGGACAGACGTGAAGAAACAACTAGCTGTTCCGCACAAACTCAGGGACGCCGTGCTAAAATCCTACCATGACGCACTATCTGCAGGTCACTATGGTACTGAGAGAACCTATGAGGCAATACGCATGAAATATTTCTGGCCGTCTATGTTTAAGGACATCAAGATATATTGTCAGACATGTGAGCCATGCCAAAGGACCAAGCGGTATGTTCACCCAAGAAAAGCAGAATTACAGCCACTCCCAATAGGTGAGGTCTTTTCAAGAGTCCATATGGATCTTCTCGGACCTCTGCCAGCAAGTGAACAGAAGTATCGCTACATATTCCTGGTGTGTGATTCGTTCTCAAAATGGTGTGAGGCTTATCCGCTGTATACTATGGAAGCTAAAGAGGTAGCCTGGAAACTGTATGATGAGTGGATCTGCAGATTTGGCTGTATGAATTCAATCCTGACAGACAGGGGAAGTAACTTCATGTCGGCTCTCATGAAAGAACTGTGCAGTATATTCCAGATCAGCAAGATAAGTACAAGTTCGTACCATGCCGCTACAAACTCAGCTGCAGAAAAGATGAACAGTGTTATACTGCAGAAGCTGCGCATATACTGCAACAAGAATCAAACTGACTGGCCACAACTACTCCCCAGTATAATGATGAGTTATCGTATGTCACCCTCAGTTTACTCTACAAAATACTCACCCTACTATGTCGTTTTTGGTAGAGAATGCAGACTTCCACTAGATACAGCACTCATTCCTACAACAACAGCAGGCACCACTGCTGAGGACCATCTGCGGTACATAATTGAGAACCAAAAAGTGTGTAGGAAAACATCAAAGCAGCTCAGGTAAAGTACAAGAAACAATATGACAAGAATGCTGACACACCAGATTTTAGGGTTAGAGACAGTGTATGGCTCTACAACCCAAAGACAGTGCCTGGCTTGACACCGAAGTTAACAGCCAGATGGTATGGGCCTTACTACATCACTGAGAAGACAGGACCAACAAACTACCGGCTTCGGGATCTTAACACCCACAAAGCAATCAAAAATGTTGTCCACTCAGACCGACTAAAGCCATACTATAACCCAGCTCTTAGACCAACCAACATTCCAGAGGCATATTTACGGCAGCTGCCAGAGCCATTAGAACTGGAAGATGAGAACAAGACAGAGCTGCAGAGACCAGTACAGCAAAAGGAGGTACAGAGAAATAATAATACAGAAGAAACAAAAGAAGCAGAGGACATTCAAAACAACAAACAAACGAAAACCATAGCTCCTCCAGGTGACCCAAATGACTGGGAAATAGAGAAAATTCTCAAAGGTTCACATTACCGAGGACGCATGGTTTACAAGGTGAAATTCAGAAATAAGAAGAATGAAAACTCTAAAACTGAATGGGAGTATGCAGAAGATTTGCCAATGGAGTTGAGAAAAGACTTCCACATCAAATACACATTCTCTGGGAAGCGCCGTAAAAAGGTCAGTCCCAGACCAACAGCCTAGCTAATACACCAAATTACCATACACATACTACACTCCAGAATATAGCCAATTAACACATTATATGAACAAGATGAGACAAAGCAAATAAGAAGCCCATACACAATATCCATATGTGAAGTGCTAAATGGCTCAAGTTTGGTTAGATCTCATTTATTTTTGTATTGTGAAAAAAAAAAAAATTCAAAATTAAATCTGATCAGTAAATTTTAATTACCAGTTCAAAAGGGGGTGGTCCACAATCAAAACAAAATATAAATTTGACCTTTCTTAACTATTTTCAACCTCGCTATTTGGAAAAATTGTTTTATGTAAACCTAAGTTACACTGAAAATTCAACAGGGAGAAGAGAATATCAGATAGCAAAACAAAGAGAAGGGTAATATGACCGAAGTAAGGCGCAGGGCAATTAAGGTTGTCAGAATATTGACTATAAGAACATTGCACCTGGCGGACACACCCTAGGAATTGGTACTTAGGTAGGGCTTAGAGATGGGGTACAAAGGGGAACCCAAAAGAAAAACCAGATTTACATTCATTGTGTTAACTTTAAGAAATAGGGAGATGTAGTATCGATTAGAGCACATAGCATTCTTAAAATTGTATTTGAAGTATGTGATTGTACCTATATATGTGTTGTTTATGAAACAGTGATTAAGAAATTTAGTGATGTTTGAAAAATTTGTGTTGTGCAGGGAGAATGTTCAAAGTGAAAGGGACACTGTCTTAATATGTTTTTTTTTATGTGGTGATAGAGACACTGTTTATCCCATTTTATCAGTGACATCAATGAAAGAGACATGATGAAAAGCCACTTAAATTGAAACAAAAAAAAAAAAAAAACTGGTACAATTTCAAAGTGAAGATAAGTTGCACAGAGATAGTGACACAATTTAATAATGCAAGAGACATTATAGTCATAAAAAGTTTCATATTTTGTTGATTTACAATGTCATATGTGCATGTATATATTTTGCTTTTCTTTATAGCAGCATGCATTGTATCTGTCCATCTGGAGAGAAAGAGTGTGATAGAGAGTGTCAAGATACTCAGAGTTAAAATGTTTCACATTCATCTTAGTTTAATGTACATACATTTAAAACTGTAAAGTTATTCATAAGTTTGCGGAGCAAACTTGTTGGGGGCCATTGCATGTGTCACCGAGTCATTTTAGTTGCAAATGAAATCAAAACAAAAAAAAAAAAAAAGTAAAATTAAAAATCAAAATAATGTTTCAAAAATGTATATAATTTCATATGTTTAGGTCAGGTATATATGGTAGAGTCATTAAGGAAAGAGAAGCACTTGGCTGCAGTTAGACCATACTTGTTATGCCATTTTGTAAATCAGGCGGAACTATTTTCAGTAGGGGCTGCAATTAGATCACAATTATTAAGACATTTAGTAAATCAGGTGGAACTATTTTCATCAGGGAGTCTGGAGTTTTGTCTTCCCAACAATGATAAGTAGGTGCTAATTTCCTTTAACTCATTATCCCCTAGCGTCGCTTATATGCGGCCGATAAAATATCGATGTAGTCCCGCGCGCCGCATAAAAGCGACAGGTAAATTCTTATCGGTATACCGTACGTCGCGTATATGTGGGCCGCAAACAAGTACTCCATTTCCCGAGCGTCGCGTATAAGCGACGCTTACCATTGGTCTACAAAACTAAAAAATATCGGCAAGTTCGCCTTTCAGCCAATAAAAACGCAGTTTACAAACACTGTTCGAATATTTTTCTTGCCAAAAATTGAAAATTCCACGTGTTTACCGGGAAGGAAAAGCGAGAATTTTGAGGTAAAAAATCATGGAAAACAGCGAAAATACGCGACCACAGCTTGCGATCGGTAATAATATAATGGAGTCTGATGTCAGTGATGGCGAGTTCTCCGGTTTTGGCTCAGATGCGGCTGGAAGTGACATAGAAATTGACGGAAATTCGTCAGTTTCAAGTGTGCACACGGCAGACTTGTCCGATTTGGAGGAGGATTTGTCGGCTCGTGAGAGTGATGGCTCAGATGAGGATGCTAATGCACAGCAACCTCGCTGGCAAGTAAATGATAGGTCTGACATCAGGAAATCCCCATTTGGAGGACCCCAGCCTGGCCCTACCATAACTCTTGGACCTGATGACAATGAACTAGATTTTTTTAACCTTTTCTTCCCAAGGTTTCTTCTGGAACTCATTGTTGCCCAGACCAATCTGTATGCCAGGCAAAAAAATGCTCAGAGACCGGACCCAAACTGGAGAGAGGTGAATGTGAGAGAGATGATGGCCTGGTTAGGAATGAGACTGTACATGAGCATTCTGCATCTTCCACAGACTGCCATGTACTGGTCTACAGATTCCTTGTTTGGCAATCTCAACATTCGCCGGGTAATGAAGCGAGACCGGTTTGACAAAATCACGCAGTACTTCCATCTTGCTGACCGACAGAGAAATCCACAAAAGGGACAGCCAGGCCATGATAAACTTCACTTGGTACGACCCGTTCTCCAAGCGGTGCAAGATACCTGTCTACGGAATTACAATCCTAACCAGAATGTGTCTGTTGATGAGGCAATGGTAAAATTCAGAGGTCGACTGTCATTTCGACAATATTTACCGGCCAAACCAACAAAGTACGGCATAAAGGTATGGATGCGTGCTGATCCAACCAACGGCTATACAAATGATTTCCAGGTGTATACAGGCAGAGAAGGTGGTAATAGGGAAGTTGGTCTTGCAACAAGAGTGGTACTTGACCTGACACGGAGCATTTGGGGGCATTTCCACATTGTGAATACTGATAACTACTTCACTAGTCCGGAATTGGCCCAGCAGCTTCTGCTCCAGGATACATACCTGAGAGGGACGGTGCGAAACAACCGAAAAGGCTACCCTCTTCAGCTTCTGCCCAAAAGGGATGTCAGAAACCAAGGCCAGTTCAAGACGGCCACCAAGGGTCATCTTACTGCCTGTGTGTGGATGGACAAAAAGCCTATTTACACTTTGTCCACTGCAGAGAACCCTGCGAACTTAGTAACTGCCGTCCAGCGCAAGTCTAGAACAGGTGAAGTCCTCCAGGTTCCAGCTCCGTCCATAATCCCAGAATACAACAATAACATGAATGGGGTAGATGTGGCTGATCAGCTCAGAACGGAATACAGTACATACAGAACTTCCAAGAAATGGTGGCGCTACCTTTTTTGGTTTTTGTTCGACCTTGCTGTCACCAATGGTTTCATTCTGATGCGAGAATCAGCCAACCATCAACGGAGAACCAAGAACAACAGGGCAAAAGTGCGAACCATGGTGGACTTTCGGATGAACCTGGCTAAGCTGTTGATCTCGGACTTCACTGACAATGAAACTGCTGCTCTTGCCACAGTCCAAGCTGGCCACTTCAGCTCCAAAGGAGACAAACGCGGAAGATGTCGACAATGTTCCAAGGATAAGCGCCGCCGTGATGTCATCTGGGTGTGTCGACAGTGCAATGTTCATTTGTGCGTTGACTGTTTCCAGCCATACCACCGGGACTTGGCGAAAAATAAGTGAAGATGCCGGTCTTGTATAAAGTGTATATAGCCTTGTAGTGCTCACCTCAAGTGAGAAATTGTGTTTTTTAGTGTTTTCTATGGGTGGAGGGAAGTGTATGTGTAGATCAAAGTGTAAATATGAAGCAAAAGCAAAAAAAAAAAGGAAAAAAAATGCATTACATTATATCAGGTCTATGCAATGAAATTAGTTACATGGTAAATCCCACTTTTTATAGATAAAACTTTAGTAAGATGTACAGGGGTATACATTACTTTTCTTATTATGATTCAAACATAGACTTTTGTGGCTCATTAGAACCACCTGGCTATGTTTGGAGCATAAAAGTGAAAAACAGAAGTACATATTTGATAACCCTTCTTGCATGGACATGTTTATAATGTCGTGAAAAAAAATATATATATATATGTGTGTGTTTTGAGTGGTTTGGTGTTTACATGTTTATAATGCTAAAAGTGCTAAAAGTGTTTCTTTGGAAATATTTTGTTCTAAATTTGGAGTATAAATGTATTCCTGGAGATTCTCATTGAAATTATGGAAATTATGAAAGAGTAAGTCATTTTCTTTATCACCCACCCTGCATGTAATTCAGAATTTTGCATGTGTTTGGTATGCTCTTGTAGATAATTTTTTCATCTACCTTTGTGTCAAATTTCAAAGTCAAGACACTTGTAACAATTGAATTATACATAAAATAACATTGCAACCCTCAGTTTTAAAATTCATTTCTAATCAAAGCTAGAAAATGTCTAGGGAGATAGGCACTGAAATACTGATAAGCCTCACAGGTATCAGCTGCAGCAGTATTTGCCAGGGAATGACTGGAGATAAGATTCTAGGGGATAATGAGTTAATGTCTAATGATGCTGAAGGGTTGATATGGATAAGAGGCTGAATATAACTGACCACTCAGAGAGCTGTACAGAAACCTGTTAATTAATTAATTATGAGTATAGGGAGAGAGAGGCATGGTGATTGGTGAAGGAGGAGTCAAGTAGCAAGTGACAAGACAGAAAGACAGGCATGTGATCTAGGAGAAAAAGGAGGAAGAACTTTGAATTTAAAAAGTTCTTCAGTTTAAAAATTTTAGGCAAACTGTTTAGACGGAAATTCATGTTTGAAATTATGAAATTGAAATAAATAAAAGAAATCTAAATTGTAACTTTGGGATTGTGAGAAAGAACCAAAGATGGACAGGAAATTTAAGAAAATAAAATACTAAAACAATAAAATAGAAAACACATAGAGACTTCCATTAGTTGCTATTTATTCCCCGGTGATACATCTCAAGCCCTGTCGCCCAATGAAACCAATAGGGTTTATTAGCATGGACGGTCCGCCTCGCACCGTGGTTCCTGGACAGGCCTAGATCCTCTAAGCGGTTTACCAGTACTAGTGTGCGGGCCGGATTTAGATCTGCGTGGAAGCATCATGCAGCCCATATATTTCTTCAAGCCCCTATGGGCGGGGGCTGTAATACTAGAGCTGCCGCCTAACGGGCGCCAATTATACCCCCGCTACCAACAAATTTTTACAAGTATTTGACCTTGAGGAAGGTCAACGTAAAGGTCAAGGTCAGGTTTGTGTATATCAATCTTAAGTACTAGTGGCAAGGTGTGTGGTGTGTGAATATTAAAGAAATCAGTCAAAGAATAAGGAAGTTATGAGCAATGTTAAAGTTTTTTGTAACGGACCGACGACAGACGACAAGCTGACTCCTATATACCCCCTTCAAACTTTGTTTGCGGGGGTATAAATATATTGATGACTGCTAGAAGTGCTTTTGGTGCAAGATCTGAACTGAACAGTAGGTATATATTGAAGATATAACTACAATGTACACCACAACCTCATTGTAACAATTTTATTGGTGCAAAACAGAAACTGTTCGTTCAGAGTGAGTGTTTGTTTGAAGTCTCCCCAACAGCTAAGGTCATACGGAGACAGGGACCTCGATTTAAAGACTCAACCAAAGGTCTTGAGAACCCCAGGATTGATCCTGCGTCCCCTGGTTTGCAAGGCGAGTAGCATAACCAATACACCAGAGGTTTCTAAAACTGTTTAGCAGAACTGTTTGTTTAACAGCGAGCTATCTAAACAAAAATCAAAAGTTAGATTTTTCATTTAGGTCTATCCAGGACTTGATTTCATGGATTGACCCTTATCCTGCTGTTCACAACACCTCCCCCACTCCCTGCATACAGTGTAGATCCAGATTGATGAAGAAGCCATCTAATTAGGATCTATAATGTTTGCCAATGCAGTTTGTGAATTAACTGAATTTAATTTATCAAGTGATCTGATTGGCTGACAGCAGGTAATGTGTGGTTTAACTTAATTATTCAGCAGGATAAGGGTTAAAATGAAATGTCTAAGTGTGCTGGGCTCTTATTATGGAAAAACAATACATGAAAATACGACGCTCTGACTTCTGTTTATTAAAGAAACAAATTTCTTTTTCTGCTGTTCACGAGTTTGAACCACAGTTGGTTGCTAGCAAAGTTTACATGAACCCCGGTGCAGAAAAATTAATTTTATTTCTTACATTTACATTCTTTGCTCCTCATCAATGGGCGTAGAATGCTAACAGGGCCAACTTTTAAAACTGAAAAACAGTTGCACGCCGTTTTCCTACAAAGAGCGGAACAGCTTGACATTGTGGTCTCTAGGGCTGACTATCGATGCCAATTTTGACTATCGTGATAGTATTGCTATCGTGGAAACTACTATCACGATACTATCACTATCGTGGCATACTATCACGATACTATCGTGATACTATCGGGAACACTTATAAATGATTCATAGATGTTATATCACTCACATAAAATGGCTAAGAGTGACAGAACGAGTTAGGAAAATTCCAATGGTCTAAAATTGTGTTTATTGTGTGTTTCAATATCAGCATTCATTCCCTCGGGGCTATTCCAGAAAAAACATCATGGGGAGACGGCTCTTTATATATATCCCCACCACCGCCTAAAAATAGTTTGCTGCTTCCAGTATATATGCCTGTAAGTGATGGTTATCATAGCTTTAATACCTTTGCAGTGTTCGAGATTTTCTGCTTGTGAAAACTGACACATGCTGATCGTTCTTCGATTCTTTGATGTTTACCGCCTGTGTTAAATTAATCTGTAGATTCAGTTAATTAGGTAACCCGATTATTACAAAGTATTACGTAATCACAGCACGCTATTTTAGCACCTCTTTAAGGGCGACATGAATCTAACAAACTGCATTAAAACTTGAACTTACATATTTTTTATTTGAAGTTAGCATCCAAAGCTAGACTATCAAAATAGTAGAAAAGCAATTATCAAGTCGTTTTTTTCATTTAGCAATATGTACAGGGCTTGACCTAAGCTCTGACTCTGTGGACATTTAGTCCTTGCACAAAAGACAGCTAAGACAAGCAGCAATAATAAAACAAAGTTTTCATGTAATGAAATTTGGCCGTTTCGACATGTTATTTTTTCTGGAATATCCCTCTATTATAATACAAAGACAACCAAAAATAGAATCAGAAAGACCCACGAAAAATAAAAACGCCAATTTGTCCCAGGTTGTCCAGTGTCCACCATCAAAACGTCCAGAATCACCTTAAGAAAGTACTTGATAGACGGAGACCTAAGGCCTCGCGCTGCACGTTTTTTTCCCCTACAGGATGACGACAGGAAAATAAAACTTGATAAAGTAAGGGCGAGGATTGTGGCCACGTAAAATCGATTTAAGCCCCCCAGTGGAAATCTTCCACTGACCGTTCCAAGGCGGCTCTTCCGTGGCGATTTATTTATGTTGTTGTTTGTTACTTACTGTGTGTATCACTTGTGTCTTTTAATTTTGGATGGTCATATGGCCATTTTGTGGGAAAGTAACTGTCCATATGGCCTTCCTTTGTTTAGGTTTCCATTATGGTCTGGTCGCTTAATGTTTGTATTTCTTTCCCTTTGGTGTCTTTTATGGATGGAGTAAGTTAATTGTATCAATTCCTGATCTTTGTTTTACTTCTACTTTGTCTGCTTAAATATTCCCCCAAGAATTCAATCCCAATCGGTCAGGCCAGCCGACTGATGACATCATCATTGATGCATTTGTGCATACTTGCCGACTTATCTGAGTCTATCATGTACTCGCATGCACATTCTGTGCATTTTTCGAGAAATGCATTTCTAATGAGACCACAAAAGTGCGGTTTAATAGTCTGGTCCTTATGCGCAAAAAGAGTCACATATACAACAAGTTAAACTGCATTATACCGTCATTTATTACGCATTTATTTACCTATATGAATAAGTCAGCACACAGCAAAAACAAACATTTCTTCATACAAAAGATCAGCTTGTGCATCTTGCAAATGTCATCGAAACTGAACAGGGAAATGGCGTTTGTCCCAGAAGTTATACTACGCAAGGATAGTACAAACAGCAAACGTTTATATATGACTGCGCAGGCTGATCTGAGCCTTCACATATCGCACAGGTTTCACTGTCATGTTTTCAAAAAGTTGCATGCAACAACGCGTGATCAAACTATCATTGACGTTTTGTTATTGAAAAACGCGGGAAAATTTCTGACTGCCTCAACTGCACGTGCAAAAATGACGGCGGGAAATTCATCGCCGCGAGAAATTCACCACACGGCAAAAAACTATGATACACATGTGCGACCAGCGAAGACTCAGATCATCATGCACATATCTGAAGGCTTATCAGTCTGTCCTGATTACAGCTGAATGGATTTCCTAAGCAAAATACTTGCGTAATTACACAACAGTACAGGTATATTTTCAAAGTATATTCAAGAAAAATACAAAAACAATCGAAACTATCGATAGATGAGTGAACTATCGGCGATAGCTATCGATGCATTGCTATCGAGGCAGTCCCTATCGCGATGCATCGAACTATCGATGCATTGTTACACCCCTAGTGGTCTCCACAACCAACTGTGGTTTAGACGGACGTCACTGAAAATCATGTGACTATGCGTTCATGTAAGTATTATCTACTTTGTTTTTCTACAGGTTTACATAAGGCTTTACACTGGAAATGTCAATATACATGTTCGAACTGCAAACCTCATAATTGCAGGACAACACATCGTCACTGTTTATCTGTAGCTCACTATGTGATTGGTCATTAATCATTGGTTTGCTTCTAACAAGCTGAACTGAATTGAATGTTCTTTAGCCCATTGTATACAAGTAAGCCCTTCAATTGCTTTATGTTAGACAAGTCCATTTGTCATATAAGGGGAGTCAGGCCTATTTGTTTTTCGTTTTCATTCTATTTTTGACGGAAAATTCTGTTAGCAAATAGTGCAGGCCCTGATCAGACGCTATGTTCTGCGACGTCTGATCTGGGCCTGCACTGTTTGCCAAGGCACCCCTTTAGGGGTTTCCCGCATACAATGTGTTAGACATGCACACAGCATACTCGGCAAAGTTCCAGGCAAAGCGCTTTTTCAATCAGGAAAGTACTCAAATTTTTCTTATTTCTGCACAAAAAAAAACATGTTTTGGGTACTCAATAGAAGTGCCTGGGAGAGGTGCTTCTAATGAGTACCGACAAACTAGATTTTCGCGCAGAAATGATTGATTGAATTGAGGTTTAACATCCCCTTCCACACCATGTAGGTCATTTTGGAGACGTTGCTTCCAATTTTGTGGGACATTTACACGATTGAAATGAGCTGACATCAAGCCCTTCTGCCCAATAAACCAATAGGACTATGTGCATTGGACAGTCTGAAAGGGCTGGGCGGGCTTAGTCCTTCTAAGCAGTTTTCCAGTTCTCATATGCCCTCATTTTCAGCTCTGCGTGGAAGCATCATGCAGCCCAATCTATTGCTAAAAGCCCTGATGGGCAGGGGGCAAAGGAAGAAATAAGAAATACAAATGTGTATACCAGTACCACTGATTTGGGCTATGTCAGACTGATCAGCCAATACACCCCTTCAGTTTGCAGTTGGAACTTTGAAGGTAATACCTTGCTACCTACCAGTAAGTTTCTATGGGTTATCTTTCAAAAGGCACTGCAGTCAACTGTCCCTAAATTACTGAACTTACGATTTCCTGTACTCAGTTGCTCAGACTTTATTGGTAACGCTTTTGCTCTTGTTAGTTTCATCAACCTCAAAGGTGTCCTAAGATTATCATCACAGCAACTTACAGTACTTTTGAGAACAGAGCTGATAATGTAAGCTGTGAAAAGACCATCAGCCTTTGCATCCATGGCCTCATCAACCAGCACATATAAAAGGCTTTTTTTATTTTTTATTTGGCTGGTATAAAACAAGGCCATTCAAACAAATACTCCTTTTCATGGATTGGCAGATTTACAGCTACAGTAAACAAGAGCACCGCATGTGGGTGCCAACACTCGGCTGCAGTTTCTTTTAGAAAAAGAATAATTCTAAGTTAATAAAGGGGCATAACTGTGCCAAAATATTTTGAGGGTTACCTCACCTATTGGTATGAGTTCCTCTTTTCATAATGAACAACTAGTCTGAGTTTCAAGTAAATATGGTCAGTAATGACAGAGATATATTACAAAATAATATAAGTTTTTGCACGACGGCGACGCAGATGCTGCCAGAGCTATGACAATACCTCGTTTTCTTCACAAACAGCCGAGCTAAAAAACCTCTCCTAAAATTTTATCCAATTTGTATCACGATCCAGAAAGGAGTCCAAAAGGTGCAGATATTATGGACTGCCTTCTCTTATACAGTTATCCAGTACCTAATCTACATGTCTATCATTAAAGAAAAGGAACAGCCCCTTTTTGATAGACTTGGATTGTTAAAGGAGTAAAGAGAAAGACACAGCACAAAAATATGGTATAACTAGAAATGTGTCCAGACGACACAGATGCCCCCGCCAAGGGCCCCGCCTCACCCCGAAAATCCATGTTGAAACAAAATTTTCGAAGTGTGTGACCTTGTCATCAGGAACATTTGTGAGAAGTTATATTGAAACTGGTGAAAAAATGTAAGCGCTAGAGCAATGACAAAGTTTTTCTAAAAACAGCCACAGTGACCCTGACCTTGAAAGTCGAAATGGCTCAAGATATTGTCATAAGGAACATTTGTGTGAAGTTATATTGAAATCAGTGAAGAACTGTAAGCGCTAGAGCGATGACAAAGTTTTTCTAAAAATAGCCACAATGACCTTGACCTTGAAAGTGGAACTCGCTAAAGATATTGTCATAAGGAACATTTGTGTGAAGTTATATTGAAATCAGTGAAGAAATGTAAGCGCTAGAGCGATGACAAAGTTTTTCTAAAAATAGCCAGTGACCTTGACCTTGAGGCCATGACCTTGAAAGTTGAAATTGCTTGAGCTATTTTTATAAGGAACATTTGTGTGAAGTTATATTGAAATTGGTGAAGAAATGTAGGCGCTAAAGTGATGACAAAGTTTTTCTAAAAATAGCCAGTGACCTTGACCTCGAGGTCATGACCTTAAAAGACGAACTCCCCTGAGATATTGTCAGAAGAAACATTTGTGTGAAGTTATATTGAAATCAGTGAAGAAATGTAGGCACTAGAGCGATGACAAAGTTTTTTTAAGAATAGCCACAGTGACCTTGACCTTGAGGCCATGACCTCGAAAGTCGAACTCACTCGAGATATTTTTATAAGGAACATTTGTGTGAAGTTATATTGAAATTGGTGAAGAAATGTAGGCGCTAGAGCGATGACAAAGTTTTTCTAATAATAGCCACAGTGACCTTGACCTTGAGGTCATGACCTGAAAGTCAAACTCGCTCGAGATATTGTCATAAGGAACATTTGTGTGAAGTTATATTAAATTAATGAAGAAATATAGACGCTAGAGCTATGTTGTGCGAGGGGATAATTAAAATTTTTAAAGTCTGTGACCTTGACCTTGAGCTCATGGGCATGGGTGGAGGTATCGCTGAATAAAATGGACAGGTATCTAACATCATACCAAATATCAACTCAATCCATCGCACGATTTGGAAAATATCAACTCTTAAAATATCTAATTAAAAATTTCTAAGTCTGTGACCTTGACCTTGAAGCCATAGGCATGAGTGGGGGTATTGCCAAATAAACATTTGGACCCCTATCTATCATCATAGCATACATAAGCCAAATCCATAATATAGTTTGGAAAATTTGAGCTCTTTAAAATCTTTCACATTAATATTGTCAAAGTCTGTGACCTTGACCTTGAGGTCATAGGCATGGGTGGGGGTATTGCTGAATAAAACATTGTACCTATATCTATCATCATATGAACCAAAGCCATCATAAAAGTTCAGGTTCTACCAGGTACAAATACCTTAACTGGAGTCTTTAAAATGGAAAATTTCTAAGTCCATGACCTTGACCTTGAGGCCATGGGCATGGGTGGGGGTATCGCTGAATAAAACTTTGGACCTATATCTATAATCATACCAAATATGAACCAATTCCATCAAATGATTTGGAAAATATGAGTTCTAAAATGTTCAAGTCTACCTGTTACAAAAACCTTAACCTGAGTCTTTAACATTGAAAATTTCTAAGTCTGTGACCTTGACCTTGAGCTCACAGGCATGGGTGGGGGTATTGCTTAATAAAACTTTGGGCCTATATCTATCATCATACCAAAGATGAACCAGTTCCATCAAATGGTTAGGAAAATATGAGTTCTAAAAGTTCAGGCTCTACCTGTTACAAAAACTTTAACCTGAGGTTACAGGATCACGTACGTACGTACACACACACGTACAGACGGACGTACACATGTACGCACGTACGGAAAACCGAAAAACTATATGCCCCCGGCATCATATGATGCGGGGGCATAAAAATCTGAAGGTGTGTCCAGTGATTTTAGATTACCTCAAAGACATTGATGCCATCACAAGAAAGCTCGTTATATGATTATACAAACCAGCCCACACAACTACAAAGACTAGCAGGTCTTGACCTTTTAGAAACAGAAACTATCATATTTTCCTATGTATTCAGACAGACAGGCCTGACTGCCCCCGCCCATAGGGGCTTGAAGAAATATATGGGCTGCACGATGCTTCCACGCAGAGCTGAATCCGGCCCGCACACTAGTACTGGTAAACCGCTTAGAGGATCTAAGCCTGTCCAGGAACGGCGGTGCAAGGCTCATAAACCCTATTGGTTTCATTGGGTGACAGGGCTTGAGATGTCATTTCATCTCAATGTCGGGTAAAAGTCCCACAAAATTGGAAGCAATGTCTCCAAAATGACCTTTACAGTGTTGAAGGGGACGTTAAACCTCAAATCAAACAAACAAACAGACAGGCCTGAGCAAACAGTGTAGACCCTGATGAGACACATTCTACACTATTTGCCATTTATTCAGCCACCCCCAGAAGCAACACTGGCTAGTAAACTACTTATTCAAATTGTAGAACAATTACAGTAAAATTCCGCTATTAAAGGTGCATTATTGAGCTATCTGGAAAAAATGCTTCCAAAAATAAAATATATATAGCCGGTATTTTTCTTTAAAACAATACAAATGAATGCATTTTATGCAAAAATGCGAACAATTATGATGACAGGTAAACGAGTTTGAGAGGGATTCCCTAACTAGGTTTCGAACACTAGTTAGATCTATTTTTAGTTCGTGACAAAAATAGAATCCCCATATATGACGTTATGCGACGTTCATTTCTGGCCTTGTTTGCTTAGGCCATGCCTGAATCGGAAAAAATATGACGCTGAATACCATGCCATAAGTAACGACACTCGGAGACGATACTGTCGCCATGTATGTGTAAAGTGAGATTTATTTTTAGAACAAATTCCGAACACAAAGCGAAGGGTAAACACGAATGAAAACGACCATTTTCACAAAGTTCTGAAGCTGTACTTGGCTCCAAAAGTGTACATATGACAAAGGAGTATGCATTGAAGATAAAAACCCGAAAAATTTTTTTGAGACCCGGTAGCTCAATAATGCACCTTTAAGACAACCTAAATTTAAGATTAAATCTGCTTTTAAAATCTTACTAAGAAGGTTTCAGTTATTCTTTCTTTGGCTTTTCTACACCTAGTGTCTCCTATAAAGAAACCACCTTTGGAACTCAAAAGTGGTCTCAAAGACCACTTTCGAACAGTCCCAAAGGTGGTCTTAATATAGGAATTTTACTGTTATGTTAAGGAGTTGAGATGTCCAAATACTTAGGGTAAATACAGTAGAGGTACTGTAGCTGGGATGCAAAGGTGTTGATCAGACTGCATGGATGCTCAGGCTGACACTCAGCTTTGTTGAAAGCTGGTTTTCCCAAGAAGGGTCTCATATGGGAACTGCAGAACAATCTTGTGACCTCATATCAGAAATTGTTTCATATCTGTATTTCAAAAGCTAATACATGATACAATGATTATAATCACAGGTCACTCATACCAATAGCTCTCATTTAGTTTAATAGTTTTATTGACTGAGCATCAACAGTTTTCGAGACAATGACAAGTAAACCTGGTGGTCACACCTATTGACCCTGAAGATGCCAGTCACAACAACTGTCATCTGCTTTGTAACCTTTGTTGTCTGCAGGACTCCCGCTGTTTTTTTTCTTCAGGTTTGCAAGAAGATGCAACAGACAGTATATACAGTTTTGTGGCATCTGAAGCGTTAAAATGATTTCCAATTCCTAAATTTATTTAAAATCTCCACTTCACTTGACCTTCTGTTTTGTCTGACCTTATCATCAAATCTGACAACTGTCTGAAAATCAGTTTCCTGGCAACAATGTTGCAGAAGTTTCTGACACTCTTAAGGGGAATGGGAACACCAGGCAGAATTTTCCACCATTTTTCGAAGGGTGACAACTTTCTGGACTTCCTGTTCCCTTTTTTATAAGCCCTGTCCCATCGAAAAAGGGGTCTACTCTTAACTTTTTTAGGAAAGATTTTGCTCCTGAGGAGCAAACTTTCTTTCAGGAGAGAAATAATATTGTGACCTCATAGATATTTTGTTTCATTTTGTTTCAAGTAATACATGACAAATCATATAATCATAGGTCACACGAGTGTATACTGAGCAAATGATCACTCGGGTTAAGCTGGAACACAGCCAAACATGCAAGATATACAAAAAGTCTGCAGATACAAAGTCATAATCAGTAACTTTGTCTGCATTAGCATCACTATCCAAGCGCTCAACTTCGTTAAACTGAAATGATCCACAGGGTGATCAGTCTTAAAACTCTTTCCAGGGCACACAGGTCACACCTAAAAGTCAAACATCAATGGCTCAAACACCTTTTGGGCTGTGAAAATTTGTCCTTAACCCTTGTCCTGCTGAGCCCGGATATGCCTTATTTTCCAAACAATGAAGATCCAGATCAGATGGCTTCTGACGAAGCCATCTGATCAGGATCTACATTGTTTGCCATTCAGATTGTGAATTTGTTGCAATAATCTGCATCATATAATCTGATTGGTTGATAATCGTTAGTGGGTGTGGCATATATGAATATTCAGCAGGACAAGGGTTAACAATGCTAATTTGAGGGTAAATCATAGCATCTGGTCAGGAGGCATACTATGTTGTGTGTACTCAGTAGTATCGCTTCATCAAACATAACAGTTTCAAAATAAAACAGAATTCCCCCTAAACTATTACAAAACTTTCTTAATATCTGTAGATATGGGAAAAGTTTTCTAGGGAAGAACAGGTTTGAAACTGCCATGGTGAACGAGCCATTGGCATTTCACTACCATGTACAATAAAATAAGTATATTATATCAAGAGATATTGCACTGGCTGGTGGTTAATTTTTCCCCATTTCAGGCGTCATACTTTAAACAACAGGGGCCAGAAATTTGACCAGCTGACACAGAATGCTGCTCAGTATTGGTAACGCTGGTCTTTCTCATGTAGATCTGAAGGTGTCCTAAGAATTTACATCATAGCAACATAATATATCAGCATATTCCGAAATTTATTAATAATGTATTGATGACTGCTAAAAGTGCTTTTGATGCAAGATCTGAACTGAATAGTAGGCACATAGTGTTGTCGTTATATCCTGGTTTTGGATATAACTACAACACTACCTCATTACAACACTTTTGTTGGTGGCGTCGGTCACTGAAAATCATGCAACTCTATGCATTCATGGAAGTATGAACTGCATTGTTTTCTAGAGGTTTATGTTCATTATACCGCCCCCACCCATTGGGACTTGAAGAAATAGATGGGCTGAATGATGCTTCCACGCAGAGCTCAAACCGTAGCACACTAGTACTGGTAAACCGCTTAGAGGATCTGAGCCTGTCCAGGAACCACGGTGCGAGGCGGACCATCCTTGCTTATATACCCTATTGGTTTCATTGGGCAACAGGGCTTGAGATGTCATTTCATCTCAATGTCGGGTAAAAGTCCCATAAAATTGGAAGCAACGTTTCCAAAGTGACCTATACTGTGTTGACGCAAATCAAACAAACAACATTTATAAAAGACTTTACACTGGAAATGTAAATATACATTTTTGAACTGCAAACCTCATAATTGCAGGACAACACATCGTCACTGTTTATCAGTAGCTCACCATGTGATTGGTCATTAATCATTGGTTTGCTTCTAACAAGCTGAACTGAATTTTCTTTAGCCCATTGTATACAAGTGGGCCCTTCAATTGCTTTATGCTAGACAATTAGACAAGTCCATTTGTAATAAGGGGGTGCCAGGCCTATTTTTTTCGTTTTTATTCCATCTTTGACGGAAAATTCTATTAAAATAGTGCAGGCCCAGATCATACACCACATTCTGCGGCGTCTGATCTACCTGATCAGATATCAATAAAATTTGATCATGTACGAAGTCAATTTTATAGATTTTGATAGCAAACCTTGCAGAAGTAATGATTAATGAATTATATTAAACATATTGAACGGGTTTTTGTCTGCGAGCCCTGGGTCATGCCCCAGGGGTCAGACTTGTGGGGGTTGGGGGGTCAAAATTAAGCTTTTTTTGGCAACATAGTCAAGTGGGATATCAAATCAAAGGGGATGATTTGTAGAATATCATACAAGTAAAATTTTGACCCTGGTGTCAGATTGGTGCCCTGGGGGAGGGGTCGAAAGGTCAAAATTTATGTTTTTCAGAACATTGTCATGTGGCTTATCAAATAGAAGGGGATTATTAGCAGAATATAATACAAGTAAACTTTTTACCCTGTTGTCAAATTTTGGCCCTGGGGAGGGGTCAAAAGCTCACGTCAGTCAAGTTCAATTGCAAATACATGTACATGTAGATATTTGGTACTTAGACCCTGTGGAGAAAGGGTGGGCATTTGCGATGGCGTGCCATCGACTACATTCTAGTTCAAATTGTAGAACAAGTATGTTAAGGAGTTGAGGTGTTCAAATACTTAGGGTAAATACGGTAGAGGTACTGTAGTTGGGAATGCAAAGGTGTTGATCAGACTGCATGGATGCTCAGGCTGACACTCAGCTTTGTTGAAAGCAGGTTTTCCCATGAAGGGTCTATATGGGAACTGCAGAACAATCTTGTGACCTCATATCAGGAATTGTTTCATATCTCTTTTTCAAAAGCTAATACATGATACAATGATTATAATCACAGGTCACTCATATCAATTGCTCTCATTTTGTTTACCGTACATAATCTTTTTGAGCTTCAACAGTTTTCGAGACAATGGCAAGAAGTATACCTGGTGGTCAGACCTGTTGACCCTTAAGGAGCCAGTCACAACAACTGCCATCTGCTTTGTAGCCTTGGTTATCTGCAGGATCCACACTGTTTACCTTTAGGCAAAATTTTCTTCAGGTTTGCAAGAAGATGCATCAGACCGTATTTGCAGTTTTGTGGCATGTGTGTGAATTAGGGTTTAACGTCACTTTCAACAATTTTTCAGTCATATCACGACGGTGTCTGGTTGCGACAGGGAGCTCAATGCTCACTTTTATAGTGCTGCCTCACTGAAGTATCATGTCCCAGACACATTACATGATACCACACCCTGTCACATTATCCTGACACTGGGTCGACCAGTCCTAGCTCTGCCCAGTAAATATGAGTGCCAAGCGAGGAGCAGCTAGTACCATTTTTAACGACTTTGGTATGTCGCGGCCCGGGATCGAACCCGTGACCTCCCGTTCCCCGAAGCGAACACTCTACCAACTGAGCTATCGGGGCCGGTCAGTTCTGTGGCATTTTGAGGTTAAATGATTTCCAATTCCTAAATTTATTTAAAATCTCCACTTCACTTGACCTTCTGTTTTGTCTGACCTTATCAAATCTGACAACTGTTTGAAGATCAGTTTCCTGGCAACAATGTTGCAGAAGTTTCTGACACTTTTAAGGAGAATGGGAACACCAGGCAGAGTTTTTCGTCATTTTTTAAAGGGTGACAACTTTCGGGACTTCCTGTTCCCTTTTCTATAAGCCCTGTCCCACTGAAAAAGGAGTCTACTCTTAAAGGAAAGATTTTGCTCCTGAGGAGCAAATTCTTTTAAGAGTTGACCCCTATTGACATGGGAGACAAATACTTTTGCAAGAGTTGCCACCCCTGAGGGTGTTCCCATTCCCCTTAAAGTGAAGGATACAAACATAACTTTTATGTCATGGATCACATAAACTGAGCCACATAAAAAGATGTATATGTGTGTGCACATGCATGCGTGCGAGAGGAGTGGAGGGTGGCTTCTACCAAATATCTGAAAAATCAGGTAAGAAATAATATTGTGACCTCATATATATTATGTTTCATTTTGTTTCAAGTAATACATGACAAGTGTAACAATATTGATACTTTCAATATTGTTCTTTTAACATTTGTCCAACAGTATAAAAAGTTGTTCATAACAAGTGGCCACAGGTATACCGTAAAGGCATGCCCGCATTCTGCACTATCATGACTGACAGTTGATGGACAGTTTATGATCAGGTTTACTGTGGCTACTTTTATGACCAATATTTGAGTGACAATTAATGACTGCATTTTATGAGTCTATTTTTATGACCGGCTTTCTGATGGACAAGTCATGTCCATAAAGATTTTATGACCTGTTGGCTGTTCTGTATAAATACTGGGAGCTTCAGAACAGTCAGCAGTGTTCAGGAAAGCTTGTAACCTGTAAGGTAACTTCTTACGGATCCGCTCACTCCTATCCTAACTGGATAGTTTCTGTTGGAACCTGGGACTGAAAAATATTATTTGTTTACTTGTGCTTAAGTCAAGATAAAAACTATAAAACGTATTGTGTGTTTTTTATGCGAAGTACTACACTAGGATTTTTGGTGCCGTGACCAGGATCACAGAAACTTCAGCCAGTGGCCGAAATATCAACGCAAATCTGGTGAGTAGAACATTTTTCACTTTGCTCTCTTTCTCTTCTTACAATGGCCGGTGTTGAAGAATTAGCAGTTATTTTTCAAACCTTTTCCAACCAAATAACGGGGCTTACTAATCAACTGTCAAATGCGACTAACAGTATTGGGTCTATTAGCTCGTCTTTAATTGTACCACCATATTCAGGTGACCCAAAAGAATTCCAAAATTGGATAAAAACAATCGAGAAACAAGCTCTTTTAGATAATCTGTCAGATGAAGGGATTAAACGATTAACATTCCGTTCAAGTAGAGAAGCTGTCTCAGATTTTATACAACGTTTTTTGCATGACTACCCTCAGGAAAACTGGGCTAGGTTAAAACAAGAATTAACTGCCCGATTTTGTGACGTCACTGACCAAATGCATGCATTTACCCTTCTGAGAAATGTACGGCAAAAAGTAGGGGAAAACGTCCAAATTTATGCCGAGAGGTTACTTACTTTAGGCAAAGATAGTTTTCCCCCAGACACTGATAGACAAACAGTCGAAAGACAATTAATAGGCTTCTTTGTAGATGGGTTGCTGCAAGATAGTCTCAAAATGAAATTAATGAGAGACAATCCAAATACTTTTCAAGCTGCAGTAAATACCGCCTTACAGGAACAAAATCTTAGGCGGAGATTCAACTTAAGAACAAATCAAGGTGAAACATTAGGTCGTAGGGATGTGCCAATGGAAGTCGATCATATGCGCCATTCACGCCCTCCAAGACATCAAGGGTCTGTGGATAGACCAAATCATTATCGAAGAGCACAACATATTCATGCTGTAAATCAAAATAACAGACCGCATAACAAAACAGGGGTAATCTGCTATAATTGCGGCAGACGGGGGCACTACAAACGCGAGTGCAGGGCCGAGCAAAATAATTCGGAAAACTAGAAAATCCTTTTTGCGCAGGGGCTGACAAAAAGGAGAAAACTGATTTAAATACACCTATATATAAAGTAGAGTTAAGTGGTAGTCCGAGTTCGTGTCTATTAAAAATTGAAAAACAGAAATTAAGAGCACTAGTTGATAGTGGTGCCGAGATCAGTCTTATGCATGTACGTGTATTTAAATCACTTAAACAGGCTCCAACGTAAAGGCTTATTGAGAATTAGAGAGATCTAATTCAAGGTAATGTTGGTTGGTGCCTGATGCTCTGTCTCTGGTCGGGCTCATCGGAGTCTAACTGTTGGTTTTCTTTTGCTCCAGCATTTCAGTGGTTTCTTGCTGTCGAGTCCTCACCGTTGTCTCACCTCTGTGGTTCTTTGATTTTTGTGTTCACGGAGATGTTGCACTGATGAGTTAGGAGGCCTTCATGCGGACTGAACAAATTATTTGTCTAAATCGCGACGGAAGTAAGGGCGAGGATTGTGGCCACGTAAAATCGATTTAAGCCCCCCAGTGGAAATCTTCCACTGACCGTTCCAAGGCGGCTCTTCTGTGGCGATTTATTTATGTTGTTGTTTGTTACTTACTGTGTGTATCACTTGTGTCTTTTGGTTTTGGATGGCCATATGGCCATTTTGTGGGAAAGTAACTGTCCTTATGGCCTTCCTTTGTTTGGGTTTCCATTATGGTCTGGTCGCTTAATGTTTGTATTTCTTTCCCTTTGGTGTCTTTTATGGGTGGAGTAAGTTAATTGTATCAATTCCTGATCTTTGTTTTACTTCTACTTTCCAAAACTAACCAAGAAATCTTTAAATTTACAATCTGTCAATGGAAGCCCACTTTCTGTCTTAGGCTGTGCAGACATTGATTTTGATATTAAAGGCACAAAACAAAAACATAATTTTTGCATTGTAGATAATATGAATAGAAATTTAATCTTGGGTCGTGATTGGATGACACAAAATGGTGTCAGGTTATATTTTGATTTGGGATGTCTACGGGTTGGCAAAATATATGCACCTCTAGAAGAAGACATACACATTGCTTCCATTGCACGTCTTACATCAAAGACGTTACTTAAGCCTCAAACATCAAAAATATGTTGGGCAAGAATTAAAAACAACACAGCTTTTCCATCATCTGAGACTTACCAAATTTCACCAGTAGAACAAGGCCACATTGCAAATGAACCAGGTCTCATGGTGACCAACTCAATTGGAAAGCTAAATAAGGCAAGAAAAATTCCAGTCTTTATTGTTAACAACACAAACAAATCTATTAATTTACGTAGAGGCAGTGTAGTAGGGAAAGTAACACTTGTTAAATCAGGGGAAATTGCCTCTGTGAGTAAATCCAATGACAATGAGGAGACATACAACTCCACTGACATCAACGTGCCTCCACAACATAGGGATGTTATTTCAAAATTGGTCGATGATAACTCAGATATATTTGCGTCAAAAGATTCCGATTTAGGGCACACTGATACCATTAAAATGAAAATAGATACTGGAAAAGAGCCCCCTATTAAGCTTAAGGCCTATAAAGCACCTTTAAACAACCGAAGAGTCATTGACAATGCCGTCAAGGAAATGTTGGATGCTGGGGTCATACGACGGTCCCGCTCACCTTGGTCATTTCCTGTGGTTATTGTAAATAAGAAAGATAACACTAAACGGTTTTGTGTAGATTTTAGGCAACTTAATAAAATCACCAAGAAAAATTCTTACCCTCTGCCTGTAATTGATGAAATTTTAGCCCTACTAGGGAAAGCGAAATATTTTACCACACTTGATTTGAAATCGGGATACTGGCAAGTTGCCATGGACGAATCTGACCGAGAAAAAACGGCATTTACCTGCCACGCCGGGTTATTTGAATTTAATGTTATGCCATTTGGCCTTGCAAATGCCCCTTCTATGTTTCAAGAACTCATGTCTGAGGTCCTACAAGGGTTTGACTTCTGTTTTGCATATATAGATGACATCTTGATTCATTCCAGCACTTTAGAGGAGCATTTCAATCACATTGAGCAAGTCTTTGGAAGATTAAGGCAACATGGTTTGAAGTTGAAACTTAAGAAATGTAATTTTGTTCAGAAAGAGACAAACTATCTGGGTTTTGTGATTGGGGAAAATGGCATTAAGCCAGATGCAGACAAGGTGGAAGCAATACGACGAATGCAAACTCCCACCACAGTCAAACATGTTCGAAGCTTTATCGGCATGTGCAGTTATTACCGGAGGTTCTTACCAAACTTCTCAGAAATTGCTTCCCCTTTAATAGCTCTTACAAAGAAACATGCAAGGTTTAACTGGACAAATGTATGTCAAACAGCTTTTGATGAACTGAAAAAGCATTTAACTAGCATTCCCTTATTGGCTTACCCCGACCTCAACCAACCATATATATTGTATACCGATGCCAGTGACAAAGCTATTGGTGCGTGTCTCACACAACCATGTGAATCTTCGAACAGCGTTATACCTGGTATAAAAGATGAGGTTCCCATCCATTTCCTTTCACACAAACTTAGTGACACCCAAACAAGGTGGTCGACTATTGAAAAAGAAGCGTTCGCAATCCACTTTGCCTTACAACGCCTTGACCACTATTTACACAATGCTGAGTTTGTGATACGTACTGATCACAAACCCCTTAAGTATCTTCTGGATGCGCCTATGCAGAATAGAAAAATACAGTTGTGGGCACTTGGTATTGCAGGGTACAATTGCAAGATAGAATATATTGCAGGCAAGGCTAACACGTGCGCTGACCTTCTTTCACGTCCTGTTGAAGCATACAACAGTGCTACAGCTGACACTGTTATAGAGCCCGATATTAATGACAATACCCTTGAAATAAATGCTCTGAATTCGAACGGCTTTGACCCTAAGGCGTTTGCAAGCTACACTGCTGAAATTGAAGATACTCATACACCCGAAAAGGGCTGCCTAGGCTTTGACATTGTTTCAGAACAAGATAAGGACACTGAGATATCTGCTGTTAAGACACTTTTAATAAACGGTAAGGCTGGTAAATCCCAAGAAAGGAAACACATTCTGCTTGAAGATGTCCTTTACTATATTAGTAGCCCGGATGACCAACCAATCCTAAGATTGTATGTGCCTCAAAATCTGAAGCAAAAAGTCTATAGATTACAATTTCATAATAACAATGGTCACATGGGGATCGACAAGACGTTTGATGCCATAGCTTCTAAGTACTACTGGCCTACCTTATACAAAGAAGTGGCAGAGTACGTTTCAAAATGTATAACATGTCAAAAGAGGGGTCTTAGGAAACAAAAACCATCACTACAAGAGACTGATAGTCCTCCATTTGCTTTTGCAAAGATCGGCTTAGACCTTTCAGGCCCATACCCAGTGACACTTTCAGGCAATAAGTATATAGCAACCTTTGTAGATTGGTACTCTGGTTGGCCAGAAGCGTTCCCAATTCCTGATAAGACAGGTGAAACAATTTCTCACCTACTTCTTGAAGAAATATTCCCACGTTACGGTACGTGCCTTCAAATTGTAACAGATAATGGCTCAGAATTTGAAAACAGGGTAGTAAATGAAACTCTGGAAGCTTTAAATATTGATCATGTAACAACGTCCTTCTATCATCCGCAAAGTAATGCCAAGGTAGAACGCTTTCATCGAACAATGCATGACATACTTTCCAAACTGATAGATGATAATCTTAATAGGTGGGACCTTTATCTGAATCAAGCCCTAGCTGCAGTGAGATTTAATATAAGTGAATCCTCCAAATTTTCCCCTTATTTCCTCTTATATAACAGAGACGTGGTACTGCCTTTGGACAATTTGCTTCAACCTAGGCGAAAGTATCAAGGTGAGGAAACCCATAAGATTGCCCTTGAACAACAACATAAAACATTTATGCTTGTGCACAAACATTTAAAACGGGCAAAACGAAGACAGGCAAAATATGCTGATCAAAACAGCAAAGATACCTCATTTAACATAGGGGACACTGTGTACTATAAGAATTTCCGCAAGACCAGCAAACTGCAAAGCAACTGGCGCCCTTATTTCCGTATAATTGAACAGAAAGGACCAGTAAGCTTTGTTATCAAGGATCAGTTGAGTGGGCAGACAGTAAAGGTCCATGCTGAACAATTGCGGTTAGCAAATATCGAAGAATGGGAAATCCCCAAAGACAATTTAGGTAGAACTTTAAGGCGAGCTACTTATGTGGTTCCTCCCAATGATCCAGATTCTAGCTCATCTGATGAGTCAGAAATGGAGCAAGAACCCACTCAGAAAATGATAAAAAGACGTAGACAAGAAAGAGACGCTTCCACAGATGAGGATGACATTCCTCTAATGGAACTATCGAAGCGGCTCAAAGAAAGAGATGCAAGAAATAAGGTAGTTGACAATACTGATGAACTCTCATCAGGCTCGGTGTTAGATGATTCGAACCCAGAATCTGATGGGTCTTACATCAGTGATGACAAAATGTCAGTAAATGCATTAATTGGAAATCTTAAGAAACCAAAGACGCGCAGTCAAAGCAAGCGAAAGTCGAAACAAAAGACTGACAAAGATAGGAACATGAAAGATTTACTTTTGGCAGTAGCTGGCCTTTTAGACAAAGATTAACATTTTTGTGTTTTATTTATTGCAGAATAAACATGCGTCTCTCTCTAATGCTACTATTTTATGGCCTCAGCGAATCAGTTTTGGTCAAAAGAAATGTTGTCTTTCAAAAATTAAATGAAATTACCACAACCAGATCAAGATGGCTCGTTACATTTGTAATTGACCTTAACCCCTATGAACAATTTTTAACAAAGTTGGAAAATGACTTTGCAACAGTTGAGGAATCGCTCGGAACTATAGAGAAAATGTTTGCGGCAACAAATTCAAGGGGATTCCTTCATCCCGAAACATTCTTTATTGGAGCTCTCGATAATTTCAGACAGGAACTACAATCAGTAAAATTTTCAGAGGCTCATCTTAAAAACATGTTTGCAACTGTTAAATCACTAAAGGTGAGAAATAAAAGATCTATATTGCCATTCATTGGCTCAGCATTAAGTTTTTTGTTTGGAACAGTTTCAGAACAAGATCTAGGCTCAATCAGACGTAACGTAAAAACATTAAGCGAAAATCAAAATAGGATAGCACATGTCGTAAAGGACAGCTTGACCATATTGAATTCAACACGAACAGCAGTTGGGGAAAATCGTAAAACCATAAACACGTTAACTGACGCTTTACAAACACTTGATAAAATGGACAAGGAAAAAGATGTACTTATTAAGAGTATAACTGAACTGGCTTCTTTCACTCAAGCCTATGCACAAATGGATAGGCTAACGGCCGCTCTAAAAGGAATTTTACACAAAGCCCAGTTAGATATGGAACATCTTCAAAGCCAACTTAATATGCTTTCATTAGGTCACTTATCTCCCATTACAGTAACGCCAGATGAATTCAGGCGAGTATTGGAGGAAATTCAAACCCATTTACCATTTTATTTAAAGCTACCGAGCGATCCAGAAACAAACTTATGGGACTTCTATAACATTCTAACCTGCCGCACAGTCTTAGATAAAAATCACATTTATATTGTGGTATCTGTTCCCTTACTTGATGAAAACTCTAAATATGAAATCTATAAAGTCCACAATCTCCCAATACCACTTAATACTTCTTCTAAAGCCCAAGGCTTGGGCATGATGGCTAAATACTCCTTGGAATCCCATGCTATTGCTGTTAATGGAGATAAAAGCAAATATGTATTATTAAACGATTACGAACTCCAACATTGTGCAAACCCTTTGCAAACATTTTGCAAAATTGAGAGTCCTATTTATCCAATTAACCTTAGTGAGTTATGTATCGTTGCTTTGTATTTAGACAATAAGGACAGCATAAATAACTTTTGCAAAACCGTAATCAGCCCATCTTCAAACAAGCCTTTAGCACATTATCTAGTTAATGGAATATGGATTATAGCTACTACTAAGTCATTACAATTTACCGTTGTTTGTCAAGAATCAAACCTACGAGATTCTACAGTAAAGGTCAATCCGCCGCTGGGTATTGTAAAACTACCTATTTCATGCACTGCGTCTAATAATTACTTATACCTCCCAGCATTTTATCAAAACGAATCGAAGTATGAAATCTATGACCCATTTGATGATATCACTGCCGTTTTCAACATTTCTGAAATTAATTTATGGAAACCTCTGACATCAAAGTTACCCAATTTCAATGTCACGTTATTGCCTAAACATTTGAAATCTTTAAATAACATCCCCATGGACGGTCTCATAAAAGAGCTTGATTCTCTAAATGCAATCTTACCTGATGATTCGGGGAACATTTCTGTGTGGGTCTGGTTCTTAATTGGCATTGGAGCTTTATTGGCGATTTATTTATGTTGCTGTTTGTTACTTACTGTATGTATCACTTGTGTCTTTTGGTTTTGGATGGCCATATGGCCATTTTGTGGGAAAGTAACTGTCCTTATGGCCTTCCTTTGTTTGGGTTTCCATTATGGTCTGGTCGCTTAATGTTTGTATTTCTTTCCCTTTGGTGTCTTTTATGGGTGGAGTAAGTTAATTGTATCAATTCCTGATCTTTGTTTTACTTCTACTTAATACTTATCCTCGTTATTCTCTTTCGGTTGAAAAGGGTTAAGCAAATAAAAAGTTTTGGGTTGGCCAAAGAAAAGAGTAGCATTGTGAGATCTGTGACGCTTGCTGGACGACGAGTGATGCCCAACGATGTTGGCTCTGGCGAAGGTCACGAGGGAAGGACGGTAGAATTACCTTCCGCACCACTATTAGTTACTGATACCAACACCAGCACAAATGTAGAGGAACTTAAGACAATGTATCCCAAATTAGATTTATTAACTGTAAAGTCATAAATGTGTATCAACAGAATCACTATAATTAAGAATGAAGTCCTTGGTGTCAACCTTAAGTTGCACTAGGGTGAAGAAGAAAAAAAAAAAAAAAAAGAACATAAAGTCCTTTGTGTTTAACCTGAAGTTGCGCGAAGGTGAAGAAAATAAATTCTATAAGTTCCTAAATATATTTAACAGTAGTACATTCTTGTACTCCGACTTTGGATGCTTCTTTTCTGGTCGCAGGATAAACCAATTATGCAACGGGAGTATGCAAGGAGCTGTTCAGATGAACCTTGGCCTACTTCTATGGTTAAGAACCAGTATTGCCTGGACAATACGGAGGAGGACACCATTTACAAACCCAATGTAAAACATCGGGTACCTTTCATCGACATCCCGGAGAAGCTGACAATAACAGAAAGGAGAGCAGACAAGTCTTCAACAAACCGAAAGAAATGTCAAAACTGTTGATGTGTCGTCATCGACTGATGATTCCCGGCGATGGACTGGGGATGGAGGATGAATTCTCACCTCTTAGACACCGCGTGACAGAAAAGAAGAAGACTGTTGTTAAATGACAGACTATATTTCTCATGTGTTAGAGGAATACTATCGTTAATGTGTTCTTTCCTCTAAATGACATTAATACATATGTGTTTTTTGTACCGGAATAATGAAATTATTCTATCAAGCAAATAACATTATATGACTGTTGACTGATTTTTGTATAATTCTTATCACTTATGTTAACATGTTAAAAATTTAACTTCTGAAAAAAAAAAAAAAAAAAAAAGAAGGGAAGGAGTGTAACAATATTGATACTTTCAATATTGTTCTTTTAACATTTGTCCAACAGTATAAAAAGTTGTTCATAACAAGTGGCCACAGGTATACCGTAAAGGCATGCCCGCATTCTGCACTATCATGACTGACAGTTGATGGACAGTTTATGATCAGGTTTACTGTGGCTACTTTTATGACCAATATTTGAGTGACAATTAATGACTGCATTTTATGAGTCTATTTTTATGACCGGCTTTCTGATGGACAAGTCATGTCCATAAAGATTTTATGACCTGTTGGCTGTTCTGTATAAATACTGGGAGCTTCAGAACAGTCAGCAGTGTTCAGGAAAGCTTGTAACCTGTAAGGTAACTTCTTACGGATCCGCTCACTCCTATCCTAACTGGATAGTTTCTGTTGGAACCTGGGACTGAAAAATATTATTTGTTTACTTGTGCTTAAGTCAAGATAAAAACTATAAAACGTATTGTGTGTTTTTTATGCGAAGTACTACACAAATCATATAATCATAGGTCACATACTGAATGTATACTGAGCAAATGAACATTCAGTTTAAGCTGGAACACAGACAAACCTCAAAATATACACAAATATACAAAAAGTATACAAATACAAGGTCATTATCAGTCACTGAGTGCTCAACTTGTTTAACTGAAATGATCTACAGTGTGGTCAGTCTTAACTCTTCACAGAGCACACAAAACAGTCAAATGTCAATGGCTCAAACACCTTTTGGACCGTGAATATGTTTTTAACAATGCTAATTTGAGGGTGAATCATAGCATCAGGTCAGGAGGCATACTTTTCTTTGAAATAAAGGTATCATAGCATCAGGTCAGGAGGCATACTTTTCTTTGAAATAAAGGTATAATAGCATCAGGTCAGGAGGCATACTTTTCTTTGAAATAAAAGTATAATAGCATCAGGTCAGGAGGCATACTTTTCTTTGAAATAAAGATATAATAGCATCAGGTCAGGAGGCATACTTTTCTTTGAAATAAAGGTATCATAGCATCAGGTCAGGAGGCATACTTTTCTTTGAAATAAAGGTATAATAGCATCAGGTCAGGAGGCATACTTTTCTTTGAAATAAAGATATAATAGCATCAGGTCAGGAGGCATACTTTTCTTTGAAATAAAGGTATAATAGCATCAGGTCAGGAGGCATACTTTTCTTTGAAATAAAGGTATCATAGCATCAGGTCAGGAGGCATACTTTTCTTTGAAATAAAGGTATAATAGCATCAGGTCAGGAGGCATACTTTTCTTTGAAATAAAGGTATAATAGCATCAGGTCAGGAGGCATACTTTTCTTTGAAATAAAGATATAATAGCATCAGGTCAGGAGGCATACTTTTCTTTGAAATAAAGGTATCATAGCATCAGGTCAGGAGGCATACTTTTCTTTGAAATAAAGGTATAATAGCATCAGGTCAGGAGGCATACTTTTCTTTGAAATAAAGATATAATAGCATCAGGTCAGGAGGCATACTTTTCTTTGAAATAAAGGTATCATAGCATCAGGTCAGGAGGCATACTTTTCTTTGAAATAAAGGTATCATAGCATCAGGTCAGGAGGCATACTTTTCTTTGAAATAAAGGTATCATAGCATCAGGTCAGGAGGCATACTTTTCTTTGAAATAAAGGTATCATAGCATCAGGTCAGGAGGCATACTTTTCTTTGAAATAAAGGTATTATAGCATCAGGTCAGGAGGCATACTTTTCTTTGAAATAAAGGTATTATAGCATCAGGTCAGGAGGCATACTTTTCTTTGAAATAAAGGTATTATAGCATCAGGTCAGGAGGCATACTTTTCTTTGAAATAAAGATATTATAGCATCAGGTCAGGAGGCATACTTTTCTTTGAAAGATAAACGTCGAAAATCTCCTTTATTATCCCACACGTTTTCTTATGCAGAGGAATTCCCTAGGGACTCAAAAACGTGTTCGACTCAGCCATGGTAAATGAGCCATCGGTGTTCGAGCCATCGAAGTTCGACTGTATGTGTAGGTTGTTTTTCAAGACTACTACTGGAGGCAACTCCAACTTACCCAGCACTTCTTTGACTGTTCCCGACATATCTTTTGCCATACTTCTTTCCCTCATCTGTTTAGCTATTTTTAAGATATCATCAAATACGAGATTTCCAGAGTGCTTCACTGAAATGGAGAATTGTTACAGTATACAAAATGAGGTGTCCAAGTTAAAGTCTCATTGCATAATTTTTAGATAGCTAGATTCTGACACCAAGGAAAATTAAAGCGCAGAAGTTCCACTCTTATACTCATTTCATGCCAATAATGGGAAATTTTGAAAATATGCATGTTATGAAATTACCTTAAGTATTCAGACAGATAAGCCTGAGCAAACACAGATGAGATGTCGGATGCTGCAGACTGCAGTGGACCATCAGGGTCTCCACTGTTTGCCACTCATCCAGCTATTTAGACAATACATCAGGTAGTAATTTACCATATTCGCCCTAATTACCGCACTGTGCGCTTAGTTTTTTTTCAAAATTGTGTCAACAAATTGTGGTGAAAAATCGACCTATTAAGCGCACACAAATCATTTCGGGTAACTGTCTTGGCAGTTGAACTGTCTTGTTCCCCGCTTCGCAAATTTTGTCAGAAAAATCGATACTTTCGTAAAACCCACATACCGATTATTGCAGTTACATTGGCTTCTTTTGAAAGAAGCCAACTTGTTACATCCATACACCGTTACATGTTGTCCCCATCATTTCCAAAATAGACACGATGGGCCTCATGAATATTCAAGATCTCTCTCAGGGCTCCTTTTCCAACTACCGTATGAGTCATGTTATGTAGTCAGGTGGGAGTTCGGGTCTGTGCGACCATCCTTTGTCGGCAAATTGCAGCAGGTGAGGAATTGGGGGCTTTTTTTTTTTTTTCATCTACCCTATTTCTAGTTCCCATCTCTTGGGAGATGGTTGCTTTGCACATTGAATGTCAGCATGATTCCTGATCAGACTTAACCGGTAGTGCCAATTAAAGTTGGATCTCAGTCATTTTGAAATTATTGATGAATGAGTGAAAAATGATATTGATATATAACGTACGTTTTTCATGTGTCAATCATATTGCCAAAATTAACAGCCTGCAAAGGCTGATCGTCAGATGCTTTCCTTTCTTTCTTTCTACTCATACTGCATTGGGTCACATTTGATCATTACCACAGGTGTACAATTTTCGTGGACAAATCTTATTACTCAATTTTGACACATGATTCAAGTGACCCTGCGATAAGATTAAAGGTGCCGATGTGGACTAATCCGATTCACCTATTTACAGAATTAACTGATCTGACAATTCGTACTCAAGGCGTTCCACACTATAGGTGGTCAGTTTCTGACACAGGTAATAAACACAGTGGGTTTTTGTAATCACTTTGTTTCCTTTATCGATGAATATTTAATACTTCGATCCTGGAGACGAAGACCAAAGGAAGGAGTCAGAAATGTTCGGAAAACAAGAGGGCCATGATGGCCCTGGATCGCTCACCTGATCCATAGGGTATCAAGTGGGCCCCTGGGAGAACCATTATTTGCCCCGGGCAATAATATGATTAATCTTGGTAGTGGTCTAAAAGGTGAAGCTTCATACCAAATATCAAAGAATGGAGACTTCTGGTTTCAGACAAGAATTTTAATCGTTTTCCATATATAAGTCTATATAAACCTTGGGGTCTACGGGGTGGGCCATTTTTGCCCCCAGGGCTATAATTTGAACCATCTTGGTAGAAATCCACCGCAAGAAAAAGCTTCATACCAAATATCAAAAACCTTGGCCTTCTGCTTTCAGACAAGAAGTTTTTCAAAGGTTTTCATTGCCTTGATTTCTATTTCCTAGGGCTATAATTTGAACAATTTAGATGAAGCTTCAAACCAAATTTCAAAGACCTGGGCCTTGCAGTTTCAGAGTAGAAGATTTTTTTTAAATTTCCCTATATAAGTCAATGTAAAAACGAAGGGCCCCGGGGCGGGGACATTTTTGACCCAAGGGCTATGATTTGAACAATCTTGGTAGAATCCACTAGATGAAGCTACACACCAAATTCAAAGAACTGGGCCATCAGGTTTTGGAGAAGAAGATTTTTAAAGATTTTCCCTGTATAAGCCAATGTAAAACCAAAGGGCCTCCAGGTAGGGGCATTTTTCGCCCTAGGCCAATAATTTGTACAGTCTTGAAAGAGGTCTACTAGATGAAGCTTCACACCAAATATCAAAGAACTGGGCCTTGCGGTTTCAGAGAAGAAGATTTTTAAAGATTTTCCCTATATAAGTCTATGTAAAACCAAAGGCCCCCCGGGGCGGGGGCATTTTTGGCCCCAGGGCTTTAATTTGAACAAACTTGGTAAAGGTCCACTAGATGAAGCTTCATTCCAAATATTAAAGACCTGGGCCTTGTGGTTTCAGAGAAGATTTTTAAATATTTTCCCTTTATAAGCCTATGTAAAACCAAAGGGCCCCGGGGCGGGAGCATTTTTGGCCCTAGGGCTATAATTTGAACAATCTTGATAACGGTCCACTAGATGAAGCTACACAACAAATATCAAAGACTTGAGCCTTGCAGTTTCAGAGAAGAAGATTTTTAAAGATTTTCCCTACATAAGCCTATGTAAAACCAAAGGCCCCCAGGCAGGGGGATTTTTGGCCCCAGGGCTATAATTTGAACAATCGTGGTAGAGGTCCACTAGATGAAAATTCATACCAAATATCAAAGACCTGGGCCTTGTGGTTTCAGAGAAGAAGATTTTTAAAGACTTTCCCTATATGAGCCTATGAAAAACCAAAGGCTCCCGGGGCGGGGGCATTTTTAGCCCCAGGGCTATAATTTGAACAATCTTTGTAGAGGTTCACTAGATGAAGCTTCATACCAAATATCAAAGACTTGGGCCTTGTGGTATCAGAAAAGGATTTTCAAAGATTTTCCCTATATAAGCCTATGTAAAACCAAAGGCCCTCGGGGCAGGGGCATTTTTGGCCCCGTGGCCATCATTTGAACAATCTTGATAGCAGTCCACTAGATGAAGCTTCACACCAAATATCAAAGACTTGGGCCTTGCGGTTTCGGAGAAGATTTTTAAATATTTTCCCTATATAAGCCTATGTAAAACCAAAGGCCCACAGGGCGGGGGCATTTTTAGCCCCAGGGCTATAATTTGAACAATCTTGGTAGAGGTCCACTAGATGAAGCTTCATACCAAATAAGACCTGGGCCTTGCGGTTTCAGAGTAGAAGATTTTTAAAGATTTTCAGTAAAAAAATCTATTTTTAGCTCCTGTGACCTAGATGTGCAACAGACCGGAACCATTTGAACAACTTTGAAAGGGGACCACCTAAGGATCATTCCTGTGAAGTTTGGTCAAAATCCGATCAGTGGTTTAGGAGGAGATGTTGTTTGAAGGAAAAGTTTACCGACGCATGCACGGACGGACGCACGGCGGACAAAAAGTGATCCCAAAAGCTCACCTTGTCACTACGTGACAGGTGAGCTAAAAACAGGGCGGAGTCAACTTCTCTTTTCTAGTCTGGTAAGGTGAAGTTCTTGAACTTCGGGCGAAGAAGTCACCCGAATCGCCCCCTCAGCTGATCCCTGCTGATTTCATGAGTACCAAAAGGTATGGGAACCACATTTAAAAGAGGAATTAAAGTGTGTATTAAGAGTTGTCGAATGAATATGACAGAAAAGCAGTTGCTTTGCCTTCACTGGTGAAGAAATAATTGTAAGTTTTTATAGATTTCCTGTGAAGCTTAAATGGAAGGTTACTGTTAAGTGTGCATATTTTTGAAAAATAGCTTTGGTGTGCGCTTATAGGAGCATGTGCGGTAATCAGGGTGAATATGGTATACTTGTTCAATTAGAGCAAATATGGTATAAAGGAGTTGATGTGGCTGAACATTAACGTTATGATTCTAAGTATCCGGACAGACAGGCCTAAGCAAACCGTGCAGAGGAGCATTCTGATCAGGGTCTACAATGTTTGCCATTCTGCCTGCACTTTTTGGACACCCTGTTGGAATGTGAAATTTGTTGAAATTTTAGGACACCAAGTCCTCAAAGTGCCTGAATTTTCAGAATTTTTATGGTACATACAGCACATGCATCCGCGGACTTCAATTTCTCTTTCAATATCAGACAGAACTCTCCTGATATAAAAGAGCAACATCCATACTGGAAAACTTCTTATTTAGCATTATTTTGGAACATTTTTTCCATATCTTGTCTGACAGTTAAAACATACACTAGGGATACTCAGAAGCAATTCTTATAAATAAGTACTCATAAAATAGATTTCTAACAAGAAACAAAAAAATCCCTTAAATACCCTGGTTACTCCTCCGTATCTAGGCTTTATAAAGACTGCAGTACCTGAACTTGATATCACAAAAAATCCTTTAAATCTGACACCTTGAGGACTTGCTGTAATTCTCCGAAAAATTTTGACAAAATTTATTTCACGATGTTGCAAGTCCAAAAGGTGCAGACAGACTGTCAAAGTGCAGACACTGATCAGACTGCTTCAGGATCAGGAAGCAGCCCGATACGAGTCTGCACTGTTAGCTCTAGGACTATGTCCCAATACTTAGGATCATTACAGTAAGACAATAGACCCCGTCTATCCTGAAAGTACATGTAGAAGCTCTCCGGCTCATTCGTGGCAATGGGCCCTATGACTGACATGTATAAACTCATGCTTTACAAGGAATTCCTTACACCAGTGACACCACAGCAATAGAAATCTCACATCAAGTTTCATTTCTTGAAACTCTGATGATATTTAATGTCTGCTGGAGTTGGAACCTTCCCTAACCATCACAGGAAGGGAGGCTCGGATACAGCAAGTCATTATTGCATGTTGAACATAAATCCAAGCACTTGACATCTCACCTAATCTCCTCCATGAAATTGACGGCTTAAACATTTACCACTTCTTTGTAATGGAAGTTTTGGATACATCAAAAATTAATGGATCGCATATCCTAAGAAAAATGGTCATTTTATTATACAGGTATATAGATCTATGTACATTTTTGTTTGGATTTAAGGCACAACTAATACAGCTTCTGCAGCCCCCGCCCATCGGGGCTTGAAGAAATGGATGGGCTGCATGATGCGTCCACGCAGAGCTGAAATCTGACCGCACACGAGTACTGGTAAACCGCTAAGAGGATCTAAGCCTGCCCAGGCAAAGCGGTGCGGGTCGGAGCGTCCATGCTTATAAACCCTATTGGTTTCATTGGGCAAAAGGGCTTGAGATGTCATTTCATCTCAATGCCGGGTAAAAGCCCCACAAAATTGGAAGCAACGTTTCCAAAATGAACTACACAAGAGTTGACGGGGACGTTAAACTGCAAATCAAACAAACAAACAAATTTTATACAGCTTCTGCTTTGAACCCCAAAAATAAGTGTTTTGAGATTGTAAATTTTCCTTTTTTGGTTGGTGATGTTCCTCGTGCGCCATCCTATGGCATTTATACTTCGCAATTAATTTGATTTGCCAGTGTGTAGTCATGTAACTGCCTGATGCTCTGTCTCTGGTTGGGCCCATCGGAGTCTAACTGTTGGTTTTCTTTTGCTCCAGCATTTCAGTGGTTTCTTGCTGTCGAGTCCTCACCGTTGTCTCACCTCTGTGGTTCTTTGATTTTTGTGTTCACGGGGGTGTTGCGCTGGTGGGTTGGGGGGCCTTCATTTGGACTGAACAAATTGTTTGTCTAAATCGCGACGGAAGTAAGGGCGAGGATTGTGGCCACGTAAAATCGATTTAAGCCCCCCAGTGGAAATCTTCCACTGACCGTTCCAAGGCGGATCTTCTGTGGCGATTTATTTATGTTGTTGTTTGTTACTTAGTGTGTGTATCACTTGTGTCTTTTAATTTTGGATGGCCATATGGCCATTTTGTGGGAAAGTAACTGTCCTTATGGCCTTCTTTTGTTTAGGTTTCCATTATGGTCTGGTCGCTTAATGTTTGTATTTCTTTCCCTTTGGTGTCTTTTATGGGTGGAGTAAGTTAATTGTATCAATTCCTGATCTTTGTTTTACTTCTACTTTTCAACACTCATAATAAATTGTTAACGGCTAAACTTCTTAATCAGGGTTATCGGTACCATAAACTACGCAAAGCCTTTTAAAAATTCTACAGACGTCATTCGGATTTAATTTCAAAATTCAGTATTGGACTTAAATCTCTTCTGCAACAAGGTCTATCGTAACCCGAATTTTATGGTGACTTAGTATATAAATTCAGAAAAATATATTTATCGCAATGACTTCAGCACCCAATTTCGTAAAATCATTCTTCGATATTAAAGATTGGGTACAACATAAATGTTATACGGCAGACTGCATGCATGGTAGTTAACCCAATCACAGTTGACAACCTTGCTTTCCTCTTTAATTGCACGCCGGTGGGTCAGGCCTCAGATTCTATGACAGTTCAAGCGTAAAGGCTTATTGAGAATTAGAGAGATCTACTTCAATGCAATGTTGGTTGGTGCCTGATGCTCTGTCTCTGGTCGGACCCATCGGAATCTAACTGTTGGTTTTCTTTTGCTCCAGCATATCAGTGGTTTCTTGCTGTTGAGTCCTCATAGGTGTTTCATCTCTGTGGTTGTTTGATCATTTGTGTTCACGGAGATGTTGCACTGATGAGTTAGGCCTTCATGCCGACTGAACAGGTTGTTTGTCTGAATCGCGACGTAGGTGGGGGCTGGATTGTGGTCGCGCGGGGTCCATTTGGGCCCCTGGTGGAATTCCTTCTCACTGACCGTTCCAAGGGGGGTTTTCTCTCGCAGTTTATTTTTGTTATGGTTTGTCTTTGTGTGTTTGTGTGGCTTATATTATTTTATTTTGGATGTAGACTATTGGCCATTTTGTGGGAAAGTAACTGTCCTTTTGGCTTTCCGCTATTGATGTTTCCATTAGGGTATGTTGTTTCATGTTTGTGTTTCTTTCCCTTTGGTGTCTCTGATGGGAGCTGTGGGTTGATTGTATCAATTCCTGATCATTGCCTCCACTTCTAATTTAACCCATTTTGTACCAGAAACCCCAAAACGGGTAATTGGCAAATAGTGCAGGCCCAGATCAGACGCCGCAGAATGCGGCATCTGATCAAGGCCTCCACTGTTTGCAAAAAGTTCAGCCATTTTCCAGATAAATTTTGATGAAAACACAATCTGACAACCCTAAATTTTGAAATGGTCTCCTCAGTACATAAGGAGGAAGGTTCCATTTGGTACAAAAAGGGTTAAAGAGGCTGTGGTGCACTACTTACCATGTTTCACCTTCTTTCTGTCCCTCGGTGGCTCTTTCAAGGCTTTGATAATAAGTGAGGCAGCACTGGGTACCACATCTATCTTAGCCTGTCGGTTCTGGATTGTCAGTTTACATGTTATCTTCAGACCTTTCCAGTCCCCAGTATTCTTCTGGATGTCATCACCGATCTTCTTTGGTGACTGTCAAAAATAACAACATTGTTTTCTTCAGCAAGAAAGGTTTTGGTTGGCTGATATGTTATCAGCCAAGCCACCACTTCCAAGGTAATATCGAGTCAGTATTTGATAGATTTAGATTGTTATTGCATGCTAGCAAAATACTTTTAACACATACATACAGCCATGACCTCAGGTAAGAGGGGTATCCACATACATGCCAACCTGTATTTAGGCAAGCGCCTAAGGGATAACCAAAATATGCTTGCTTAAGACAGAGGTGAAATTTAACACATTTGCCTTTATTGGGAACTGAATGCCTGCTTGCTTAAGACAGGTTGCTTGCTTAATAGAGGTGGCCACTAAGGCAGGTTTACTGCATTTTCCTCATTTCTGCACGAAAACGTATGGTGTGGGTATTCATTAGAAGTGCCTCTCTGAAGAAAAATGTCAGTATTTTTACGATGAAAAAAGCACCTTATCTGGAGCTATACACAGTGACATCACATACATTTACAAATGAAACATCCATACATGCAACGTAATAGTACGGTTTGCTTATTACTCCCTAGGACAACACGAAAAAGTTCTCATTTCAAATCAAACATGACCTCCTGATAACCTGGGGTCATTGTTCAAAGTATCCTATTAAAGTTTAACGAGCTGTGTCAATGGTTAACTGTTTTAGAAAACTTGTACAATATCTAGAATAGTGGACAATTGTGAGCAGCCTCTGCTTCGTTAGTTTTGAACAACTGGAAGACTAGCATCATCATCTTGCTATACAGTGCAGACCACATTAAGATGCAGTAGTCTTGACAAGTCTACACTTCATAATTTGGTAGTCTACATTTCATTATTTCAGGTCAGCTGTTGTAACTTGACAACTGGCTGACTGAATGGTGCCCTACCCTGGACTCATTGATTTCTCAATGTTGGTCATCCCAGAGGGCTCAGAGTTGCCATGGGAATCCAGAGGGTGATTAAAACTTTCCCTTAATCTGTTATACTTTAACTCTACTTTAACTCTTATCCTGCTGTTCACGACAACCCCTACCTTTGGAAACAGTGTAGATCCAGATCAGATGGCTTATCTGATCAGGATCTACAGTTTGATATTCAGTTTATGGATTTGTAAGAATAAATTACATCAAGTATTCTGATTGGTTTTAAGTCAGAAATGCGTGTGGCTAAACTGAATGTTCAGCAGGAGAAGGGTTAATTTGAAAAATCAGTACTCATAAAAGCTCCATATTGAGACTTCTCCCTGGTCTTGTATTAAGCTCTAAAACCTCTCCTGAAATATTCTGAAGCAAGAAAGTACTTCTCCCTGTTTTTTTTTTTTTTTTTGTTTTTTTTCTGGCGCAGAAACTAAGACCCAATCCATGGGGATAACAAAGAATGATGCTAACATGGCACAACCCAGTCACCCTAACAAAGTATATATAAGTGTCAAGAATTGTAAATTCATGCAATCATGAAGGACTGACTTGTGTATTCAGGGATCAGTTTATCCCTAAAACGCATTCCACCCGCACATATCCTTGCTTTTTAGAGTAATGCTTTTGACGATAGATTCAGGTTAGGAAAAGAAAAGTTATTTCTCCATGAAAAATGTAATTTTTTAGAATCACACCGTTATTGCGCAAGGCAAATTATAACAACCCATTTTGTACTGGAAATCCCAGACCTAGTAATAGTTTTTGTGGAGGATTACATCCCCTTCAACACTATTTAAGTCATTTTTGAGAAATTGCATCAGGACTAAATTGTGTGCGACTTTTACTCGACATGGAGATGAAATGACATTTCATGCACTACAACCCATAGAAACCGCCGGGGTTTAAGGAGTGGTCCAAATCGCAACACTTTTCCTGAGCAGGCTCAGATCTAAGCAGTTTACATGTACTCAATTTCAGTCGGTTTCAGCTCTGCACGGAAGCACCATGCAGCCCAATCTATTTCTCCAAGCCCTGATAGGCGGGGTAATTGGCAGAATGTGGCATCTTATAACTGTCTGAAAGAAAATCTTCCAAATAAATTTTGGAGAAAGCACAACCTGACACCCCGTAATTTTGAAATGGACTTCCAGTATAGCAATATGGACTTGCTATATAATGGTGGTAGACCCCAGTACAAAATGGCTTCACCAATTCATGATTGTATGCTAGTAGCAACCCCAGGCCAATTTTTTAAACTCCATTTTTCAATAAATAATTATTTGGAGCAAACAGAGCTCCTTAAGAGCTTTTCAGAACTGTTTTATTTTCTAAAATATCTCAAATATTAAGGAAGTTATGGCATTTTGAAGTTCCGAAAAAATAACCATTTTTGAGAAGAATATTCCCATATAATGCCTTTATAATCGCGTCGCGGAGACGGAACCAGAATCTCTAAGATTTTTAGAAAAAATGCCATAACTTTTTTATTTTTTGAGATATCTTGATGAAATTTGGAACACAATTAGATCACTAATACCTGCATCTATTTATTTGCTTATTCTTGTAATAAAACATACATATACAGAGAAATTAATTTGTAACTAGTGTAATTTTGTAACATTTTTTTGATAATTTTTTACTGAAACTACTCATGTTGAACCGCTCAAAATTACTTGCCGAAAAACCACTACTTCTCAAATATCTCTTTGCTATACAAATAAATAATACATTATGTAACAAATTCTAGAATGAAATCAGTGAAAACAATGGCATCTTCTTATGCCAGTCTGATCTGAAAGAACATATTTAGAATCATATAAAAAAGTCATAGGCTGGAACAAACAGTTTTTGTTTCATCAATCTACGTCTTGACTTCATTCAAAATGTTATTAATGATTATTCACAAACTCATAGCAATAGATAAGGAAGGTATTTGGTAATAACTGAAGGATAATTTTCCTTATTTTTCCTTGAAACCTATGTGGTGTAGTGGCTATGCAACCCGCCTTGTAAACCAGGTGTCGCAGGATCGATCCTGGGCTTCTCCGGACTTTTGGAATTCGGATGAGTCTTTAAATCGAGGTCCAGTCCCTGTATGACCTTAGCTGTTGGTGAGACATAAAACTCAAACACTCACTCCTTATTTCTCCATATAAATCTATGATGTGGGTATTCATTCGAACCACCTCGCCGAGGCGGTTCTAATGAATACCCACATCATAGGATTTTTAAGGAGACCTGACAAAAAGTTTTGTCTATAGTTATCTCCAAATTATACTTTATTATATATGGTAGAAAAAACTCCTGAGACAAAATGAATACCGTAAGCACTATTCACTTTTCTGTCTTTTTTTTTCTTCAAAACACTCAGTTCAGTAAAACTTCAAGAATTCACCGTGTCACACGAGTGTAATCGTTTGGCAAAAAATCTCACTGGGGCTTTGTTGTGGAGAGGATGCAGTTCAGGCAGTTTTTGTGTATCATGTATCAATTTTATATAATATACAAGTCCTTTACAAACAGAACTCAGTGTCAGAGACCACAGCCTGCCACTTGTGGTGGACAGTTGTATCCTGAGTCTGTTTGTAATTATAAATTGTTTCTTAACATCCGATATTAAAACACCTTTTTATTTTAAACCCACTTTATACAGTATAAAGTGGGGTTTACAGTGATAGGTACATGTATATTAGTTTCATGATATAGAATGTGTGTACTCATTAGAACAGACTCATTGAGGCAGTTTTAACAAGTACCCACAATCTATGTTTGCAGCAGAAATAAAAAGCATATCAAAAATTATCTTTAGAAAGGTGTCATTTTTGAAGCCATGAAAGAATTTTATATGTCACATGCTTTTTGATACTGATGATTCATTAACATGTATCTAATTTTCACCTAGAAATAAACTTCTTTATATTTTTGAAACGTTTTTTCAATGTCGCTTGTTTCTTTAATCTCCCAGAGACGACCAGAATTTAGACATTCCGGAATGAATCCTTTGCGCAATATAAATCTGCGGTCACATGACTGGACATCTTCGCGAGAAGGCCAGCTAAAACAGCCAGTTTTTCTTGCTGGAACCATGAACTTTACAACAAAGTTATTTTCATCTTTAGATTTTATCACTATACCAGGATACCATGCATCCTGGTAAGCCACAGCAACGTAGTCATTGTCTTTGATGATTTCATTTGTTGGAAGTTTCTCGAGCAGCGCTGCTTCTTCCTCATGATCGGAGTAGTTGTCTGGCTCTGTACTATCAAGCTGGTGGTTGCCAGTTTCCATGCGCTGATTACGATCAGTCACAGTTTTCCGCTTTCTGCTTGTGGCCTTCTTCACCATCATTTCTGCATTGATTACTTGCAAAACTGTCTGTTCATCAGCCCTGTGCTTTTTACGCAGTTCTTTTCCACCTTTTCGGGCAGATTTCAGAAGTTCAGAACGCATATCATCAGGCATTTCCACAAGCCAGCCCATCATGTTAGTTCTATTGCGCTTTAACAGTTGGATAGACGAGTGATGATGCATCGTAGCACTAGGTCTGCGTCTCTGACTACTATCTAGATCCCCGAAATGATGTTCACATCCCAAGTTTGTTAAGTGTGCAAACTGTGTTCTCTGGAGATCTTCTTTGGACGGCTGTTGTCCAAAGGTGCCTTCTTTCAGGAAGTCAGTCAGCTGCTTTTGTATTGTTGCATTCATTGCATGGCATACAAGTTTAATTGTCTTTAAGAGCAGGCTTCTACTTTCCGCGTTATTTTCAACAGTGAATACATCCGACAACAATTTCTCGTTCATTACTGCCAAAGCGTTTGACCTGTTGTCTTTCCAGCAATATCCAGTCTCAATCATGTGTGATGGATTAGACTCACATATGTACAGGAATTCATTGAGAGCTGAAATTTCCTTGTACAGCTCCAGATATGGCACTTCAACACTTGTTACCAAATTCCAGTATGGGCCAGTTATTTTCAGATACACCACACCTAGGCACTGAATAAGAGACATTATAGAGTCTGATTTAAGGTCAGCGAGTACGGATTTTAGCTTTAGGTTTGGGTTGGTAACACACTCCAGGACTGTGACAAAGTCATTTCTGTGATGGAAAACTTCTGCAGCTGTTTGAAATAAAGCATTAAATCGGTTATCCTTATAGTTTCCGATAACTGATTTTTTCCCACTTACAGCGCAGTGTGCCTCCCACAGGTCTCTGACGCCATGATGGTCTCCAGCAGGGCCAAACACCTCCGAAACTGTTCTAAGCGTGCGTTCAACAGCAGTATTTTTCTTACTCCAGTATTTAAAACATGGCAGACCATCACGACCCAAGGGGCCTTTCTCCTTTACTAAATCTTTCTCAAGTTCAACCATATCCTTGCATATGTACCTATGGAAGCCGAGCAGTACATGTGCCATACAGTGGAAATGTAAAACCTTGCAGTGCTCATTTTCATCATATTGTCCAAGTACTGAATCACGCCATTCATCAAGAAGTCTGTCTGCCTTTTTTTCATTACTTGCGCGGTCACTCATTGTGAAAGCCAATTTTTCAAGGGAATTTTTCAAGAAAATGTCTGGGTCAGTTTGCTGTTCACTTTCTTTCATTTGATTGACTGTAGAATTGAGATCAGCTAACTCTTGAACATGTTTCTTTGTAACATTATTAATTGTATCAGCGGTTTCATGAGCAACCCGGTTGAAACCAAGACTAAGTATTTCTCCAGTGGCCAGCGTAATTGATGTGTCGACAATTTTTTGTTTTCGTTGCGTAGTCCCATCTCTATTCAGCCCCCAGTTTTCTGTCTCGGACAATTGTTTAGATATATACGCCTTAGCTAAAAAGTGTCCTTCATCAACGATAGTCTGAACAGTTGAACTTGATGGTATTTCATGTTTTTCAAATTCTTTACCAAACAAATGTTTTGACACAGCCTGTATGACACTGGGAACCTTTTCGACTGCAACTTCCAAGCCACTTAACTCTATCACACATAACCTGACACTATCCGTAAATGAACCGTCACTTTCTTTTGTACCAAATACCTGACTGATTTGCTCATTTAGCATGTCTACCTTTGTTTCTAGTTCTTTAATTATCAAATCCTTCTGTTTGATAATGTTTTTCTGCTGCTTCACTTGGTCAGAATGCTCCACTTTTCTAAATTTTTGCCTGAGTTTGTTTGCTGATTGTTTGTAATAACTGGCTGTTTTCTGGGCCAGAATCTTCTTTTTTTCTTCTTCTGTGGCATTATTTTGGGTGTCCTTTAGGGTCTTATTCTGAAAGGTCATCTCTTCAATCTGTTGCTTAAGTCTGTTTATAGTATCTGTATTAGTTGAAATAACTTGTCTCTGTTTTGATAACAAGTGCTGAGCTTCACGAAGAGACTTTCTGCTTTGTCGAGCAGTTTCATCCCTCTTGTTTACGTTCCTTACAGAATAGTGACCAAGTTTACATTGAAGACTTCTCAGTTCTTCTTTACATATTTGAATTTCACTTTGTATCCGAGTCAACGACTTGTTACCTTTATTAAAATCATACAGATACATATTATGATTTTTTCTGTTTTCATCGATGGCCACATGCACACCGCTATCCGTTTGGCATTCCACAGATCTGGTCTCACACGCACTTTGATGTTTGTCATGGTGTAAGTTCTCATCACAGTCTTGAGAATAATTGGCTGAGCATTCTTCATTCATTGATTCCAACAACAATGTTGAAACATTCTCCACTTGTTCTTCAGACGTCTGGCAACAAACAAGCACTAATTTTGATGCAGGTGGATCAAATGACTGATCCAGAAAGTCATCAAATGACTTGTAGCCCTTAACTTTTTTCTTCGCCACAAATCTTCTACGGATATCAGTGAGCCGATTGAGCTTACTTTTCAGTGCTGCTATATTAGCTGATTCAAACAATGCTGGCTGGATGTGTTTTAATATGTTCACAACCTCTGTTGAGGTTTTGCACATCTTTTGAATCTCAAAAACAACACCATTTTTAACACAATCTTGTTTCAGAGGTTCTATGGTGTCAGTACTGTTCAGTTGTTCAGAAGAGAGGTTGATTGCCTTGCAATAGGGGCCAGGGTATTGATTCTCCATGGTTCTATTCAAACATTGCTGAGTCACCAAATATAGAAGCAGTACTAGCAGCGTATATCTGAAACCATAGAAAAAAAAAATATCTATCTCTAGATCTATCTGTTTTTTTTTTTTGTTTTTTTATCTATCAAAATGCTAATTTAAAGATTTGTTTGTTTGTTTGATTTCAAGTTTAACGTCCCCTTCAACACTGTGAAGGTCGTTTGCGAGACGTTGCTTCCAATTTTGTGGGACTTTCACCCGACATTGAGATGAAATGACATCTCAAGCCCTGCCGCCCAATGAAACCAATACGGTTTATAATAGTGGACGAGACGACTCACACCAGATTGCCTGGGCAGGCTTAGATCTTATAAGCCATTTACCAGTAACCGTGTGCGGGTCGGTTTCAGCTCTGCGTGGAAGCATCATGCAGCCCATCTATTTCTTCAAGCCCCGATTGGCGGGGGCTGACTACAAGCCCTGATGGGTGGGGGGGGGGGCTGACTAATTTAAAGATCATGATAATATTGTTTTATCAGTTAAATAATTAATTTGTTGGTAGGACTGGGGTTAATGCACCTGATCCCAGCCCTTTTGACAGCAAAATTAGGTGGGACCTGTTTTTGTTAATATGTCCGAATCGGTGGCATGTCCGAATACTAGTTCCGTTCCGTTCAAGGTCGATCTTTTTCCATCGTGTTTCTCACGTTTTACGATTTATTTTTTTCATTCATCACTTCAGATGCATTTAATAACAATATTTATTTATTATTTGACCAAAAATCACCATTCATATGGGAGAAAACAGCGTTTTCGGCCGAAAAACTATCTTGTGTTCAAAATTTACAGGTGCGCGAAAGCGCTAATAGGCCTTTGGAAAATGGGAGAAAATACGATTAAAATCGCAAAATAATGAAAATTGAAGGGTTTCAGGACATTAAATAAATGTTTAATAACATTTTGATGCATAAATTGATATCTGATATTGATCGATGTTATTTATTTCAACCGGTAAAATTGGTCAAATTCCATCGCATATCGGATTTTTCAATATGGCGGCTATCTGTTTACACTGGCGCTGGGGATTTTCCATGACGCTATACATATTTGGGGCTCAATGCGGGTTATTAAATAAATAAAAAATAGTACATATTATACATTTTTCGAAACAGTAAACCTGAAAGAATTCAGTACTTTTTAAATTTTAAAGATATACCTAGCGGTCTTCATGCAGCAGGGCTCTGACTTTGGGTTTCAATAACTTGACTTTGGATGGTCGGAAATTAAAAATTCAAGAACCTTCGGATACCTCAAGCTTTGCCCTGATTGGATATGCTATTTTTGTAACTGGGTCAAACTACATGCCAACCGCGTGGGTGGTTAAATATAGTGACCCGATATATTTTGGTGCAGAAAATAGGCCTTATTGGAGATTATTGGAAATTATGTAATTTCCTAAATTAACCTGTAAAATAAATAATATTTTTATGATAAACAACAACAAAATATATATCAATAGAAAGCAAATTTTATTAGCTTTACACACATATAAACATCATAACAATATTGTCAACAAGAAAGAGAAAATTAGGGTATTTAGTCCACTGACTAGGAAAATTGCCATAATTCTTAACCAGGTATTGGAGACTGCTGGGGTTGCTAATGCTAGTGGACTCTTCCATTGCCATATGTTGGACAAGTCCATTTGTCATATAGGGTGCCAGGCCTATGTTTTCACTTTTTATTCTATTTTTGATTGAAAATTATGTGAGCAAATAGTGCAGTTCTGTGGCGTCTGATCTGGGCCTGAACTGTTTGCCAAGGTACCCCTTTTAGGGATTTCCCGCATACAATAGGTTAATTATACTTATTACTGTTCCATATCCGAGTAATAAAGTTGTTCTTTAAAGAGAGCTTTAAGTGCCAAAAACAAGCATAAATACTTACCAGTCCAAGTGGACCAATCTTTGGAGCCAGAGTTGATGTGGCCGGGACTTCCCCACCTACAGCTCTCACGTAAACTGAAATTACATGTAGCCGCATGTCATTTCCCACAATTTTAAATTTGACCTGAATTTCAGAAGAAACAGCATTTGGTTTTTTAAAAGCAATGGTCATCAGAGCTCTCAGAAACGCAGGATTCTGCGTATTTTACACCAACTTTTTGCCGTTGTACGCGTAAAATTCACTACCGCAGATTCTGATGTACGCATGTTTTTAATGCGACACGCGTCCAAAATTACAGAAGCGGTAAAATCAGAAGCTAATTTACACCTGTGGACACAAAAGCGTTCAAACTTTGATGAGCTTCATTTCATTCTGACTTGAAACATCATTCAATATATCCTAACATCCTGTCAACAAAAATAAATTCAAAACACAAGGTGGTGTACATTTCATTGCTGACTCCTGCACTGTCCAATCAAAATACATCTCAAATGTCAATCAGATATTGTTTTCCAAAATGAGACCAATCAATGGCTTGATCTAGTTTTAGAATTCTTTGATGAATGACATTTGCTTGTCAAAACTAACTTGATGCAAAGAGATTCATTGAAAGTTATCTCATAGGAGTTTGAACGCTTTTGTGTCCACAGGTGTAGGCCGCTTACGCAATACCAGTAAAAGATCAAATGTGGCGCCGCTTTTTGTGTTGAAAGCATGTGCCACATATTGACAGGTATTTTTGCAAGTGGTCGGTTTGTGGCACGTGTTCAAAATGATTGTACCTTTTTTATCTCACCACGCTAATCCCTGTGTTATTACGGATTACAATTAATTAGTTTACTGATTGATGTAAGCATGATCCATCAACGGATTAACATAAGTCGGTAAAATATATTTAGGTAAACCAGGATTACGGCGAAGACGATATAATTGACGAATTACCAATGTCATGTATTTTCGCGACTACACGATCGTACTTTTATCTCTTGGTCAAAGTGTGTTTCGATGTTTACTGAAGACATAAATGTCTGTAATTCATCAAAATGCAATCATTTTAACAATTACAGGCAGTCAGACTTAGGATGCTTCCCCTGTGTATTTGTTCACAAAATTATGAGCTAGTGTCACGCCCATGAACGTTTGAATTTGAAAGCACAAACATGGCTGTATAGAATGCTTCTTTTCTGATCTGGGTTTACATTATATCTGCTGTTATCCTAACACAACATGATTTTTTATAAACATCAGTGTAATAGTTCTAACCAGTACCCACAAGCTACACGTCAGTTCTTCATTTGGAAGTGTAGCCTGATAATAAGACATTTTTGTCTATGTTCTATGCGCAATCAAGATCGGAGTCGTACAGCGGTAGCCATTGGCTATGTCAGTCTATTACATTCTGTTGCTATCCCTACGGCCAGCCACGCTGCGAAGTTAACCGAAATGAACCGAAAGTGCCCAAAATGATTTTTGCGACTGCGGAAACCCGAAAAAAAAATTAGGGTCGGCGGTAAAATATTAGGGTCGGTCGGGTTACCGGAAACACAGGTAATTTTTTTTGGCCTAAGCTAATAAGCCATTAACCATTTTTGTACCAAATGGAATCTTCCTCCTTATATATAGCAGGAGTCCATTTCAATTTAATTTAGCGGGTATCAGGTTGTATTTTCTTCAAATTTTATTTGGAAAATGGCTGAACTTTTTGCAGTGTAGGTCCTGATCAGACGCTGCGCTCTGCGACATCTGATCTGGGCCTGCACTGTTTGCTACTTAACCCTTTTGGGGTTTCCGGTACCAAATGGGTTAATGTAAGGGCTGGGCACGTTGAACAAATCTTCATATCTACCAGATTTTACAGATCTTGCACTTGCGAAGGAGTGTTCCATTCTCATGCACTGAGAGGGTTTTCTACATTTGTTTTGAATTTAATGTTTCAATCCCACTGAATCTTGATGGGTCCGAGCACTGGGCAAATGGCCGGTATTTTATTAAGCAACGCCGTATTATCCCCAACGCAACGTTCTGATGATGTTGCAAATTCAAATTCAATGCATCAATTTGATGTTCAGTTGGTTTGGTGTAGACACGACGTTGTTGACTCGTTACATGTCGGTTGACAACTTGACATGGAGTTATTTAACAACAAACTGTAATTTATATTCACATACGCTCGATACAAATTCCTGGTACGCTAAGAGAGAGAGAGCAAAATGTAGGCCACGGCACACTCAGAGAGAGAGAGAACCCTGTTGGGTCGTACATACAATATATCTTTAAGAGCAGTCAACCGGAAAAAATCGGCGAAATTTCACACCTGGCAGCATATCAACGTTTCTCCCATTATGTTACATTAGAATTCGCCAAAAAATTTAAAAGAAATCTACTGTTTTATGATGCAATTAAAACTTTATCCGTCCCACTGCCTTGAAGCAATACAACAGTTGACGGCCATGGCTTTCCCCGTTCTATTTTTAGAACCGGAAGTACGTCACGAAAAAAGCTCCTATTACCAGTCAGGTATCTTTCGGAAAACTGTGACCATCATTTGTCACGGTTTTCCATGACACATAAGAAAAAGCCAAAGTAATGGTTTTCCATGACGTTAACGTTTTCTCTATGTAAATGACCACGTGATAGTTTGGGAGAAATTATTTTCTCGAATACAGGTAACGGAAAACCGTGACCTGTCTTTAAATTGGGCTTTGTCATGGATAACCATGACTATCATGGATAACCATGACTATTATGTTTTTAAAGTGTGCATTGTCTACCGTGGTCTGATTCCTATGTTCACAAGCATGACAAGTATGTAGAAACACTCAGGAGAGGTTGGTCGGACCACATAACCGTATCCTTCACAGCGTTTTCAAAGAAGATTCGGCCAGGAGAGCCTTCCGGCCAGCGACATTGAAGGGAGTGGTGCAGAGCTGAAATGCTCCTATATCATCAAAACTACTGGCAAAATGACAAATATGCTACTGTTACTGGGGAAAATGGAGAAAAAAAAAATATCTGAAAAAAAAAAAATATCATAGAAACAATATGGCCTGTTGATACTGAATATATCGACCACCAGAATGCTGGGACGCACTGAGGACCACCAATAACTGATCATAAATCGCTAAGAGTGTACAAGGGGATAAACTGATAAAGAGAATACCAGATTCGTATCATTTGATATCAAGTTTATCAGGCTCGGCTTCCAGAACGCATGTAGAATCGCTCGGCAAGCCTCGCGATTCTACAAGCGTTCTCGAAGCCTTGCCTGATAAACTTGATATCAAAAGACACGAACTTGCTATTCTCTATTTCTCTTCTCTTTGTTTTGACTACATCTGCCAGCTGTTACAATTCTGTAGCATAATAAATAGTAAACCCCATCAATTGTTTTATCTTTTTTTGCAAGAAGTCACCCATGGTCACTCCCTCACAGTCTCAGAACCTTGCTAACATATGCAACGTGTTTAATCATTTTCGAAGGAGAGTCCCTTGAAGTTTCCATTGTTTACTTTGGGACTACAATTCAGGATCAAAATGGTCACCCAATGTTTCATCCAGGATCACAAATGTCTTATAGAATTTAGCTTGGTCTGCCTGAAAACAATCTTAAAAGTTTTCTTGAAAACTAGTCTTTTCAGCATGTAGGGGAACACATCTTACTGGCAGTTTGATCGTCTCTAGATTGTCAGTAAAAGCAATATTAACAGAGTCAACACCGACACCCATAGTGTCTTCAATATGTTAGGCTATTTCATGTCGGCATCACGAAAGCACGCCTATATATTTTGACTCCTTTAAATCCGACTTTTATATAGTAAAACTTGGGTTTACAACGGAAACGACCGCCTTGCGACGGCCTGTAGCAATACCACTTGGGTCTGCTATTAGAATTCTAAATTAAGGGATTAGCAGTATTCATGGTAACTACTTCAGCCAAAAGTAGGAACATTTCTTAAATAAACCCAGAGTCCTAGAGCAAAATGAATAGCACCATATGAGCCGCGTCACAAGAAAACCTGTGTTATTGTGCAGCCAGCAAAGGCTCATATTAGCCTGCATGTATGTGCCTTCAGTCTGTATGAGCCATCTTTGGTTCCCAAGAGTGAACATTTATGTTTCTGGTCAGAGTACACAGCGACACAGGCTGGTGTGTCTTTACTTGTCAGACAAGTTACATGTACCATCTAAATTGCAGTTATAATTTCTCATGCCATTTCACTGACATTCATAGTCAGATTTTCTTTAAGGTCCACTAATGAGGCTTTGATAGCAGAAACTAGTATTGGCTGATATAAGTTGTCAGCATTACTTCGAGGGTCACTGATGATGGCTGAAACTAGCTAGTCTGGCCCAAACACCAAATGGCTATGTATATTTTCGTTTTTGGCTGCATTCATGGTTCTCAAAGGGCACCTTTTTGGACTTGTTCAATGGTACCTGGCAGTTGAAAATGCCATTTGAGAAGACACTGATCCGCATCAACTGCCATGGCAGTTTAAAATTGCTGCCTATATCATTAAGTGCAGCGATCGAAAATTTCCATGGTAGTTGATGAACGCGGATCAATAAGCCTTAGAAACAACGTTTCGAATGTAACTGGCAATCGAAAATGCTGTTTTTCAGTCTCGTTGATCTGCCTGCGTTGACTCTTAGGTTTTGAAGAAAAGACATCATGTAGCTGCATTGGAAAGTTAAGGACTAAACATTGTGCGACATACGGAAAATATACTAAATTTGTGTCTTTTGATATCAAGTTTATCGGGCAAGGCTTCTAGAAAGCAATGCTAATACAATGGTAGCGTAGTTAATGGCTCCGGCTGCTCACATGTACATGACTATGACTGACAATGTGCAAAATCGAGAACTGGTTATATTTTTAGATGTGCTAGTCTTCTCCCCTACACGACAGAGTGCTGTGTATATTATGAAGTCTCGACCGGGCTGTTGTATTGAGTCATTCCCAAACAGTACAGATCTAAATCAGACGCCATGATATCTTATCAGTGTCTGCTCTGATTGCAAATCTGCATTTAAGTGTTAAACTTAACAGTTACATATTAAGTTGAGGACTATTTTACTAACTTACACCCAGAGATTATCGACTCTACAGCACCCTCGGTGCTTTGATAAAAGCAGCAGCACAGTATGTGGTGTAAAGGGGTAGCCCCGTTCTAAAGTCTAGTATGATCGCTGTAAGTTTGGGTTGTGGACCTAGTATGGAAGCGTTTTGCTAGGTTGAGATTTCGCAAAGAATTCTTATAGCCTATATGACTACCTACATATTTTGGAAAGGGACACTTTATCTCTATATGGCTGACCACCAAGTCCCCCTCCCACAATGCTACTCATGCGACCTTTATTTTACTTTCAAAACCTGGTATGTGTTTTTTTCTGTCCCATCTCATTATTTTCTACATCATAGAAAGGGTTAGGTGCGGATTGTGTTTGTTTGATTTGAGGTTTAACGTCCCCGTCAACACTGTATATGTAATTTTTTGAGACGTTGCTTCCAATTTTGTGGGACTTTTATCCGACATTGAAATGAAATGACATCTCTGCCCTGTCGCCCAATGAACCCAATAGGGTTTATAAGCATGGACGGGCTGACTCGCACTGCTTTGCCTGGACAAGCTTAGATCCTTTAAGCGGTATACCAGTACTCGTATGCGGTCGAATTTTAGCTCTGTGTGGAAGGATCATGCAGCCAATTTATTTCTTCAAGCCCCGATGGGCGGGGGCCCTAATTAGGTGCGTATTGCATCCTTGTTGTGTTTTGGAAAAATCATCAAGTACACGGTGTCCGACTGTACCCGCTTAAGATTTCCAACAGGCTGGTACAGTCGGACACATTTTTCTAGCGAAATTATAACTATAATTCAGATAGTTATCGCAAAAAGAATATAATATTCACATAAATCAATGTCAAAATAACATAAGGCAGTGCCCCAGCTAGCTACTTTCAGAGGGGCGGGCCGCCCCTCGTGCCCTCTTGGGCCGCCCCTCGTGCCCTCCTGGGCCGCCCCTCGTGCCCTCCCGAGCCGCCCCTCATGCCCTCCGGGGCCGCCCCCTCCAATCTCCCCGCTGCCTTTTCTTATGACATTCCCTGTTTCAAATCCATTCATAAATGCCACTTAGCATCCTCGTATGTGTAATTTAAGACGTTAATAAGACAGATGGGTAGATGTAATTATTTTATAATACTGGATTAATTATGCGACACGCGCCGAAGTAATCATGCTGTTAACGGATGGTAAACGCCATGGGGTACAGTATGACTCGATGAGCGGTATTGTCGGTATTTTTATGACTCTGCGAGAAATACTGGCTAGAACCTGCACCAGTTTACTTTTAATCGGTGTCTCTAAATCTTATTGCAAAATTAAAGTGTGCAATAATTTGTAGGCCCTATCATTATTAAAACGGCCATGATCGGTAAATCAAAATTATAAGATTAAAAAAAAAAACTTCGTTTTTCGGTGGTTGGTCAGCGCGAACATGTTAGAAAAAAACAACAACAAAAAAACATTTCGATGAAGATTCTGAATATTTATGACTTATTAGCCCTTGCCATGTTCAGGCACATGCAACAGTCGCTCGGGCTCCAATATTTGAAAAAAAAAAAAAACGTGAAATAAATGACGTGTGTAATAAAAGGCGGGAAATTCTCTAACGGGAAAATTATGCATTCATATTTCAAGGGAATCAAGTTTTTGGGGTTGGGTGACTCTGCGAGAAATACTGGCTAGAACCTGCACCAGTTTACTTTTAATCGGTGTCTCTAAATCTTATTGCAAAAATAAAGTGTGCAATAATTTGTAGGCCCTATCATTATTAAAACGGCCATGATCGGTAAATCAAAATTGTAAGATTAAAAAAAAAACCTTCGTTTTTCGGTGGTTGGTCAGCGCGAACATGTTAGAAAAAAAAAAAACAACAAAAAAACATTTCGATGAAGATTCTGAATATTTATGACTTATTAGCCCTTGCCATGTTCGGGCACATGCAACAGTCGCTCGGGCTCCAATATTTGAAAAAAAAAAAAAAAACGTGAAATAAATGACGTGTGTAATAAAAGGCGGGAAATTCTCTAACGGGAAAATTATGCATTCATATTTCAAGGGAATCAAGTTTTTGGGGTTGGGGTTACGGTCCTTTCAAGATTCTATCACATATAGATCTGATCCGATCGTTAGTCAGGAGGGCGTAAACCGAAGTAATCTGAACTACATTAAGACGAGCGAGCAAGTGAAGTCTCGGATCAGTCAGCGCATGCGCACAAGCCTTCATTTGCCGTATTGATTGGATGAGCCTGTCATTGCTCAACAGTTTCGTCATGCATCAGTCTGCGCATCGCTGATTTTACAAGCTGGGTTATCCTAACAGACTTGCATAGTTGTTGCGCATGTTGTTCTGACTTACATAGCCTAGTGGTTGCGCATGCTGGTCTGAGTCTTTGAGTATCGTGCGACCAGTGAAGACTCGGAGTAGCCTGCGCATCCTTACAAACTGCTCTGTCTTCGCTGACCCCAAGAGCCTTCAGAGAAAGGTGAGAAAAAAGGTTGCCCGGGTTGCGCATGTTGATCTGTGTCTTTGCAAGGTGTTGTGCGATGAAGCTCGGTATACACGCTGTTTACTGTGTAATAGGCCTACTGTCACAGAGTGATCAAGCAGCGGGGATATTGCAAACACTAGATGCGCATTTTGATCAGAGTCTTTGCAGATCAGTGGAGACAGAGATCAGCCTTCACACCCGTTCAGTCTGAGTTCTGCAGCCTGAGTATAACATTCATTCACCAGGAAGGGTAATTATTGAGTAGTTTCCCTTGAACAGATTAATTATTCAGCCATGGGTTATTTTTTTGTATTGCTTTAATAACACGCTTTCAGATGAATCAAACAATTTATTTATTTTTTTAAATATTATAAATCTATATTAAAAGATACCTAGAAGTTAAATGTTCAAATGTTCTTTAAATAATAAACGTTGTTATTGCTGCGACCCAGTACACCACTTACTTGTGATGTGAATGTAAATATATATAATTCAGTAGAGACATCGGTATTAGTAGCTCACTATCCTCTTCCAGATCATAACGATCTTGGTGGCATTTCAAAGATCAAAAATGGTGCCCTAATTTTGGCATGCAAAAGTGCCCTGCCTAACCCAGCGCCCCTCTGCCCTGAAATCCTAGCTGGAGCACTGATAAGGATACATTTTAAGCTGCCTTACTCCGAAAATGCCCACAAAGTACTCAGTGGTAAATCAGTTGTGATCGTTCGGTTTGTTTTGTTTGTAAGAACTGGCGGTTTGAGACGTTGTTCTGATGTAAGCATTTTTCAACCAATAAAAAATTGTTTAATATGGACTGAAGGTAATAGAATTAGACAAGCAACAAATGTTTTAATTGGGTTTTATATTGCATGCTCGATTAAGGATGACAATTGTAACACACGGAAACTATACATGATAAATAAAAGTGTCCGAATGTATCCATCTCTCCTAACGTACCTACAGTGACCCTACTTGTATACTGCAGTTTTATATGCAGTATATGTAGTTTGGTGTCTCTGATGGGAGCTGTGGGTTGATTGTATCGATTCCTGATCATTGCCTCCACTTCTATTTTATATAAATTGTTGACAATAACTGCTCCCCGTTATAAAACACAAGTGACGGAAATCCGTGACGTTGACTGGCTTCAGTTTGTCATGGAATACCATGCCAGTCACAATATGGAGAGTCATGGTTATCCGTGACTAACTGTTTTGCAAATAGGACCCCAGGTAGGTTTGCTATCGAATAACTCGGTATTGGCCGCGAATAACTTCGGTTTTGATATGGAGAAATGGTTATATATACATTTTTCTAGATAACTATGATGGTGGTTTTCCTCAATTTGAAGGGTTAGAAGTGAAAACTTGCTTAAAATAGTCAACTTCTGCAGCTGTTGCCACCTCTATTCTCCCCTCTTGTTGAGTCTTAGAGTACCTGGATGTAAAGTGGCTCTGACGTCATTTTTAAATTGGTTCCCGAACTATGTGTAAATGTTTACAGGATCAAAATAACGTGCAAAATAAGCACGATACAACAGAAAAACATGCCGCAATAGGGAAACAGCGCAATGTCATGGAAAACCGTGACAAATGATGGTCACTGTTTTCCGTAAGGTACCGGACTGATTACTGCTACTCGCTCGCATCTGAGCAGGATTTTTTTCAAGCAATGTGGATGAAGTGCCTTGCTGAAGGGCACAACACTTTGGTCAGTGTGAGGTTCGAGCCCCAATCACAAATCCGATGCACTACTGGTGTATGAATGTCCTGATGTATGAATGTCATTTGATGTGTCACCAGTAATGGTATCGGGACAACTCGGCACATAACAAACTCGGCCCACAATATTATAAAGCTTATTAAGCCGACATTAATACTTTATTTTCCTGTTTTATTATTATTACTATAATTTTATAATATTTATTTATGCATATTAAAAATATAGTTTCTAGTTTATTTTTGCATTTTTTTTTTTCCATCTTAATAGGCCCTGAATATGACTTAATTGCCAAACAAAAATGGTTGCATATTCTTGCTGATACAACAAACTAGAAAAAAAAAAAAAAAACCTAGCTCAGTCTCGTATTTTCCAGAAAAAGGAAAATGCTGATAAATTAATCTGACCTTTTTTCGAAGATTTATTCGCTGGTCAATTTAAGAAACAACTTGAATAGATGAAATTTTATTGAAAAAAAAAAATCTTCATATTTTTTTTTAGATATACTCCATTAAATATTGATATAAAATTTGTCTTATTATTTTGTTTTGTTTGAATTGGTGTTTCACATCCCCGTCAACACTATTCAGGTCATCTTGGAGACGTTGCTACCAGTTTTGTGGGACTTTTACCCGACATTGAGATGAAATGACATATCAAGCCCTGTTGTCCAATGATACCGGAAGGCTTATATGCGTTGGACGATCTGACTCACACTGCTTTGCCTGGGCAGGCTTAGTCCTTCCAAGCTGTTTACCAGTACTCGTGTGTGGTCAGATTCAGCTCTGTGTGGAAGCAATATGCAGCCCAATCTATTTCTCCAAGCCCCGATGGGCGGGACGAAGATTTGTCTGATTAAGTCTTATAGCCCTATTTAGTTGGTCCCTATTTCACATGTAACTTTAATTTGATTGTTTGTTTGGTTAAGAAATTGCCATACCCAAGTGAACAATAGATAATTGGCCCTGGCAGCTAATTGTATGTGCCGCGTTCGTATCTAGGCCGAGTTTGTCATGTGCCGAGTTTGCTATGTGCCGAGTTGTCCCACAACCCCAGTAATAACTCCGATTCTGATTCTACCACTGCAACCACCAAAGCGCTCCACTGATGTAGACAACTTTTTGGTCATTTTTGGCAAAAATATTAACCCTCTAGTGCTGGCCCCACTTTGATATAGGTTTTTAATGCTGCAGGTACTGACGGCCAGATGATAAAACTTTTAATGCTGCAATGACGTTAGTGAAATCAACAAAAAACAGTAAAAAATATACCATTCTCAGTCTTCTTCACCACGTGAACATCTTCAGGATTTCACCGCACGTATCTTTTCAAAACTTAACTTACCAACCATAATAGCGGTCGGATCAAATTTAGGAGGCATTATTCTTGTGGTTTTATCGTTTCACTTCAAAAAATCTTCCGGAGTTGGTGTTGGATGAGCCCGATAGGACACGACCAAAAATGTTGCACCACCCGGTAAATGGATGTGCGGAAAAAGGAAGTACAATGTGCAACTTCCGGGAATAAATTATTTGCACACGAACTGGTACTGACAAAAATAAATAAAAAATAAAAAAATCCTTCTCAGCCTATTTATTATTATTATTATTATTATTATTATTATTATTATTATTATTATTATTAATACAACAAGTGAGTGCATTTAGGTGGAAGTTTCAATTAGTTATAAAAGAAAAAAAAATTTACTTGATGTTGTTGTTTATCTAGATCCAATGTTTTGACACGTGACCTTGTTTACATTTCACTGCGCATGCGCCAATTACCTCCCCTGTATAGGTACTCTTTTATCCTATCTATCTATCTTCTTATACTGAGTCGGTCATATCTGGCCATTACCTCAGTTGGCAAAGCATGACTGTTGTCGTACAGTGTCAATGAGAATTTCGAATATTTATCGTGTGATTAAACTCATTTCTTCTCCACAAAATTAACTGATCCTTGTCAGTTTGTACTTTTGAAGTAATAAATGATATAGAACCAGTCTCTTCTGACATTTTATCGCACATTTTGTTGCCTAAAAAGCGTTATAAAACTACCCACCATCATGCCAAAACGTAGTCGAAGTGCTTTATTTAACGAATGGAAATAAGATTTAAGCATGTATATTTTCTATCTAATTTTATACGAAAAGAAGCAGTTAATGTCATAAATGGTTTGTGGCAAACAGTTTTGATAGAAAGACGATTTAACAATAGTTATTACAGAAAATAATTCGTGCTACATCAACGGTAGAGTATGGAATCGGAAGTTTTTTTGCCCACCAGATAAAACGAGGCTAATGACCTTTGACCTTGTGTGACGTAGACTTTGGATGTGTCTATAAACACTAGAAAAAGATTTCGCCCAACGTGGGACTCGAACCCACGACCCCGAGATTAAGAGTCTCGTGCTCTACCCACGACCCCTAGATTAAGAGTCTCGTGTTCTACCGAATGAGCTAGCCGGGCAAACCTCCAAAATGCACCAAATGCAGTTATTTCGTCTCGGTCTGGCTTTTGACACTAATATACAAAATATATTACTGATTTTAACCATGATACTTAATAGGAAACTTCAGATGAGTTAGGAGGCCATCATGCGGACTGAACAAATAATTTGTTTAAATCTCGTAGAAAGGTGTACTTATATCAAAAGGGTGACTATGAAACTATGAGGAAGGATGCCCTAAAATTTGCAAGAGAGAAATACTTTAATGGTCATTCAGACGCTCGGTCTGTCCAGGAGAACTTTGGTTTGATAAAGTCTTTCATTCAAGCTTCGTCCGAAAATCATATCCCCTCCAAAAATAGCAGGTCTGTATCTTCAATTCCTTGGATCACACCAGAAATAAGAAGAAAAATTCGGAGGATAAATAAGATTCATGCTAAGGCAAAAAAGTCGGGAAGTGATAAACTCAGAGCAAAATTTGAAAACTTGAGACGAGAAATTAAAAATGACATCAAAAATCAGCATGATCAGTATGTAAATAACTTGGTAGGTGATGTAAAGGCGAATCCCAGAGACTTCTACAGATATATCAATAGCCAGAAGAAAGATAGGCAAGGTATCCCACCCCTTAATAAAAGAGGAGGGAACGGGGTCGCTGAATCGGACTCTGAAAGGGCAGAGGAATTGGTTGGTCAATTCAATGATGCATTTAATAAAACTGAGTTCAACGAGGTTCCATTGACTGGAAGATCCGCCCCTTTCATGGAAAATATTGTTGTATCCTCTGCGGGAGTGATCAAGTTACTTAAAGGGGACAGGGCTCTTGCTCGTAATTATCGCCCGGTGTCACTGACCTGTGTTCTATGTAAATTGCTTGAACACATAGTCTGCTCAAACATCATGGCCCACTTGGATGAACATAAACTTTTGTCAGACAGACAACATGCATTTAGGAAAAGGCATAGTTGCGAAACTCAGTTAAGCACGGTTATTAATGATTGGGCAAAAATCCTGGACAAAGGGGGGCAGGTGGACACATTTATTCTGGACTTTGAGAAGGCTGTTGACACCCCTCCTCATGAACTACTTAAATCCAAATTATTTGGCTATGGAATTGGTGGGAAGACTCTTAAATGGATAGATTCCTTCCTTTGCTACAGAAAACAGCGTGTTGTTGTTAATGGTGTATGGGCGCCAGTTTTGTCTGGAGTCCCACAAGGGACTGTTCTTGGTCCTCTATTGTTCTCCCTGTACATCAATGATATTTCCACTGACATTGACTCAGAAATAAGACTGTTCGCAGATGACTGTGTTTGTTACCGGGAAATTAGAGATACAGATGACTAACTGAAACTTCAGGCTGACATAGATAGTTCTTGAGCTATTAGGATGTTGGGCCAGAAAATGGGGCATGAGATTTCAACCAGTTAAATGCAATATTATGCAGATAACAAGGAAGAGATCTAATAAAGTTGAGGCTTCTTACACCTTAGAGGGAACGGTCTTCGAAAATGTGAATCCATTAAATACCTTGGTGTGACAATCACTCACGATTTGAGATGGAATACACACATTAGCAATATGTGTACAAAGGCGAATAGAACACTTGGTTTCCTGAGGCGAAATCTTCATCAGTGTCCTCAGGATGTGAAAGAGACAGCATACAGGGGACTTGTTCGCCCAATCTTGGAATATGGTAGTTGCATCTGGGACCCAAGCGGAGTGGTCCTTAATGAAGAAATTGAAAAAGTTCAGAATAGAGCTGCTAGATTTGTAACTGGAAATTATTGCTTTGAAACTGGGAGCATGACTGGAATTCTAGGAAAATTAAGATGGGAGTCTCTCAAGAAAAGGAGAAGAGACAGTAGGCTCATACTCTTGTACAAAGGTCTGGGGGTGCTGCCAGCATTCCAACAGATGACCTTGTTCCCCCGGCTAGGCACTGTAGAAAACACCATTCAATGACGTTTCAGACCCTTACTGCAAGAACGGATATTTATAAAGAATCGTTTTTCCCCCGAACCATTAGAGATTGGAATGCCCTTCCCGGTTCTATTATTTTGACGGCTGAAGGTGCTGAGGATTGTGTAGCTAAGTTTACTTCTTTGGTTAGAGCTAGCGACTAACTTCCCATATCACAGGTCCTGGTGTATGAATGTCATTTGACGTGTTACCAGTAACAATTCTGATTCTGATTCTGGAAGTAATGGCGAGGATTGTGGCCACGTAAAATCGATTTTTGTTTTCTCCTATTACTGCTACTCGCTCACATCTGAGCATTACGAGCAGGATTCCCTGGGAGGTAACCAGTACTTTTTTAAGCAATGTGGATGAAGTGCCATGCTCAAGGGCACAACACTTTGGTCAACGTGAGGCTCGAACCCGCCACCTCTCGATCACAAATCTGATACGCTACCACTGCACCGAAGCGCTCCACTATTTAAGCCCACCCAGTTGAATTCGTTGCACTGACCGTTCCAAGGCGGTTCTTCTGTTCTTCTGTTGCGGTTTATTTTTGTTATGGTTTTGTCTTTTGAGTGTTTGAATCGCTTATATTATTTTGTTTTGGATAGCCAATTGGGCATTTTGTGGCAAAGTAACTGTCCTTTTGGCTTTCCGCTATTGAAGTTTCCATTAAGGTCTGTTGATTCATGTTTGTGTTTCTTTCCCTTTTTCTCCTATTACTGCTACTCGCTCACATCTGAGCATTACGAGCAGGATTTCCTGGGTGGTAACCAGTACTTGTATTTTTTAAGCAATGTGGATGAAGTGCCTTGCTCAAGGGCACAACACTTTGGGCAACGTGAGGCTCGAACCCGCAACCGCTTGATCACAAATCCGATGCTCTAGCACTGCACCATAGCGCTCCACCCTGGTGTCTCTGGTGGGAGCTGTGGGTTAATTGTATCGATTTCTGACCATTGCCTTCACTTCTATTTTTCATATAGAACAATACATGAGTATCTTGTTTGTTTGTTTGATTTGAGGTTTAACGTCCCCGTCAACACTGTAAAGGTCATTTTGGAGACGTTGCTTCCAATTTGTGGGACTTTTACCCGACATTGAGATGAAATGACATCTCAAGCCCTGTCGCCCAATGAAACCAACAGGGTTTATTAGCATGGACGGTCCGCCTCGCACCGCATGAGTTATACATCGTGGTGTAGTTTATATTTTCTTGTCCTTTAGGATCATTGATTCCATTGTTGAATTTTGAAAATATTTGAGGGTCACTGATGAGGCCAAATTGGCCAAAACTAGTTAGTCTGGCCCAGAAAACATGTACACTCAATATTTTCCAGTCTGCGGTGTATTCCTTGCTTCCAAAGCATAAAATACAAGCTAAGTCAGTGATCAGATATCAATACAATTAACCAACAGCTTCCATCAGAGACATATAAGGGAAAGAAGCACAAACATGAAACAACTAGACCCTAATGGAAACATCAATAGCGGAAATCCAAAAGGACAATTACTTCCACAAAATGGCCAATTGGCTATCTAAAAACAAAATAATATAAGCGACGCACACACTCAAAGACAAACCATAACAAAAATGAACCGGGACAGAAAAACCGCATTGGAACGGTCCGTGGAACGAATACCATCGGGGGGGGGGGGGGGGTACCCTTTCTAGAACATATTTTATGTCGACAGTTTAACCTTGAGCAATTGATCAATGAACCAACACACTTCACGGAAAACTCTTCCTCTACAACTGACTTGATTCTAACTTCAAACAAAAATACTATTATACTTAGTGGCGTAGATGAACCTTTTCTTGAACAAAACATAAGATTTCATTGTTATACTTATTGTGTCTTAAATTTCATTAAGCCAGTTGTTTCAAAAGAAAAATCTACTCACTCGATAGGGGAGTTTATCAAACATTTCAACCGACTTGACAGACACGGACTGGAATTCGCTGAAAAGTAATTATGGAGAATATAATTGACCGGATTACTTTTTAATGAATAAACATATTCCGAACAAGTTTTAAAAGTACGCCAATCTGATCCACCTTGGCTATCAAATAATATAAGAAACTCTTACGGAAGAAGAAAAGACTATATGATAAGTATAAGAAATCTAATAAAAACAGAAGTGAAGGCAATGATCAGGAATCGATTCTATTAACCCGCAGCTCCCAACAGAGACACCAAAGAGAAAGAAACACAAACATGAAACAACAGACCCTAATGGAAACATCAATAGCGGAAAGCCAAAATGACAGTTACTTTCCCACAAAATGGCCAACTGGCTATCCAAAACAAAATAGTATAAGCGGCACAAACACCCAAAGACAAACCATAACAAAAATAAATCGCGACAGAAGAACCGCACCGCCTTGGAACGGTCAGTGAAACGGATTCCACTGGGGGGTGGTGGGGGGGGGGCTTAAATCGATTATACGTGGCCACAATCCTCGCCCTTACTTCCGTCGCGATTTAGACAAATAATTTGTTCAGTCCGCATAGAGGCCTGCAACATCTCCGTGAACACAAAAAATCAAACAACCACAGAGATGAAGCAACGGTGAGTACTGGACAGCAAGAAACCACTGAAATGCTGTAGGAAAAGAAACCAACAGTTAGACTCCGATAGGCCCGACCAGAGACAGAGCATCAAGCACCAACCAACATTACATTGACTCTCTAATTCTCATGAAGCCTTTACGCTGGAACGTGCAATTAAAGAGGGAAGCAAAGTTGTCAACCGTGACTGGGTTAACTACCCTAATCATTGGGACACTTATAAACGCTTCAGAAATCATGCCACTAGTGAACTTCGTAAATCAAAACAGAATCAAATTGACAAGCCTTAAAGAAAAAATAGTAAACTCCGACACTGGACAGGACTGGTGGAAAATCTCAAAAGGCTTTTATAAAACCCGATCAGACAAAATCAGCACCACCCTTGAGTAAGGACTATACAATATATTCAATTGATAATGATAAAGCCAGTGTTCTTATTGTTTTTTTTAGAGACCAGACCTTTTTAGACGAAAGTCAAGCAACCCTTCCACAAACGAAACCTTTACCCGTCTACAATGTAGAATCTGTTACCACACCTGAAGAAGTCGAATCAACTCTAAAATCACTTCCGCTTGGAAAAGCAATTGGACCTGACTTGATAAATAACCGAATTCTCAAACAGCTTGCACATCCTCTCTCTTTTCCTCTCCGTAATTTGTTTAACGTTTCATTAAACCATTGACTTGTACCAGATATAAAATAAAGCGAATGTTTCACCCAAACACAAGAAAAACGACCCATCAGATGTTTCCAATTATAAAACCTATCTCTCTTTATAGTGCAGCGGGCAAAGTTCTTGGAAAATAGTCAATAAACATTTATTCAATTTTCTTAATGCGCATCATGTCAGTGGGACTTTACAATCAGGATTTGTCCCTGGGGAGTCTACAATTAACGTTTTGTAAGGCCCTTGACGAAGGAAAGGAAGGCCGTGCCATATTCTGTGGTATAAGCAAAGCCTTTGGCAGAGTATGACACAAGGGATTGCTTTATAAACTGGAAATAGCAGGTGTATCTGGGTCTCTTTTATCTTGTTTTGCAGATTAACTCAACGGAAGACTTCAGAGACTTGTACTTCCAGGTGGTTCTTCTGCATGGACACCAATCAAAGCGAGTGTTCCTCAAGGTACTATTCTTGACCCTTTAATGTTTCTTCTATATGTAAACGACATTGTCGAAAATATTGATTCTTCTATTCGGCTCTTTGGTGATGACACTAGTCTGTATATACTAGTGGATGACCCAATTCAGGCAGCTGAAACACTTAACTCGGACTTAGAAAAGGTTAGTCTTTGTGCAAAACAATGGTCAGTGATCTTTAATCCCGCAAAATCTGAATCTATAGTACTTTCAAGGAAAGTTAACAAACCTTGCCACCCTCAAGTTATGATGGATCAAACAAATTAACAATAAATTGTAATAAAATATGCATTTGAAGAGAGTAGAAAAAAATCACTTCGAACTCCATGTGAGATCTGCACTGATTCATGCATATGTAGTGCCCGACCCCCACCAGCTTCAAAAACGGGCATGGTGATGGTCTGGAAAAAGGGCACTTTCAACGCGCGAAAATATTTAAAAAGGAAAAAAAAAGGCACTTTAGATACGCACAGCCATGTAAAAAGGGCACATGCACAAACTTGTTAAAAAGGGCAAATCCTTCTCTTACCGTTGTCTTCAATGCTAAATGAGAAAGCGCACGACAAAACCTACAATCAGACATGTACGCCCAGCGAAGACTCAGATCAGCCTGTGCATCCTCACAGTCTGATCAGAGTCTTCACTGTGCGCTCTAAGGATAGCTAAGGACCCGATGCTACTTCATGCAGCAAGAGAAGTCTCTGGTTAGAACGGGCCTCCGTGGCCTAATGGATAAGAGCGCTGACTCTTAGTCATTAGGTCTCTCACCGCCGTGGGTTCGAGCCTCGCTCGGGTCACGTGTGAGACGCCAAGTTCTGCAACGGAAGGTCAGGTGGTTTTTCTCCGGGTACTCCGGTTTTCGCCCACCTATGATTAACGATCGGCTCGATATGAGTGAAATAATCTTGAAAGGGCCGTAAAACCCAAACCAAAAAAAAACAAAAAAAAAAAAAAAAGTCTCTGGTTAGACTATATGGATGCGCAGGCTGATCTGAGTCTTCGATGGGCGCACATGTCTTATTGTAGGTTTTGTCGTGCGCTGGCTCAGATTATTCTGCCTGTTTTATTATGCTAAGTGAAGAGGTATGTCACATTCACCATTGGTGACAAAGAGGATCTTACATCAGTGTTCATGTATTATTGAATTTATTAAACGAGTTGAGGAAAAGGGATAAAATGCGAGGCTTTAATGCCTAAAAAATCTTATGAACGAAGATGATGAATGAAACGTATGCAAATGTAATATCATTTGAAGTAGGGGGGGTCAGTGACTAGGAGAACATGAAAGTTATGACAAAATTATGACAATTAAATGATACCAGATTAAAAGCATTTCATGGCACACAATCTGAAAATTCTACATTGTCTTCATGGTCATTTCAATAACCTGTATTAAGTTTATTTTATTTCATTTGGAGCCCCCACCTATCTTAGTATAGGTGTCATTGTGATCGCTTTTTGTCCGTTGCTGACCGGGGATAGACATTTAGAGTCATCCTTGTCCTCCGTCTGGAGATATACAGAGATGAAGGCAGAAGAGCCTAAAGACACATAGATCATTTGAGTGCCTCCTCCAACCTCCTATTTAAGTCATAGGCTGTGCGTTATCGGTCCGTTACAACTAAAGGGTGATTGTCAATAGTCCAATCTGACTCCAACCAAACTCTACCAAGATTTTATAGCTGTTCTCATTAGGTACACGTTTGACACAGATCAAACAAGAGGCCCATGGGCCACTACGCCCACCAGAGGTCATGTGGTTTATACCATATACAAGCATTATGGCCATCTTGGTCATGTGACAACAAAAGGCCACCATGCAATCAGTAAAATCCACTGTCTTGCCTTTTTCCATACAATTGTCTATGTGACCAAATTTGACCGTGACATAAAAACAGGTCAAGGCCAGCCAAAGGTCATCATTTGAACAAAATTGGTAGGGTCCGAGCCCCCAGATGCTGCACACCAAGTTTCAAGGTCATCGGCCATTTGGTTCCTGAGAAGAAGATTTTTTAAAGGTTTTTACCATATATGGGCATGGCAGCCATATTGGTCATGTGACCCAGTCCTTACGAACAAACTTTCATTCCCCTTCCCATAGAAGCTCCACATGTAATTTGGTTTCAATCAACCTAGCAGTCTGAGTAGAGCAGAAGATTAAAATACTGAATCTGAGCCATCCAGGACAAAGGTCAGCAAATGACCTTGACCTTTGGAGTTGAAAAACTTCCATTCAGCTGATTGCAAATATCATTTCTGATGCCACAGGTTACCATGCAATCCACTGTTTTGCCCTTTTTCCATATGTATGTCTAAGTGACCATATTTGACCTTGATGTAAAACAGGTCAAGGTCAATCAAAGGTCATCATTTGTATAAAATTGGTAGGGCCTGTGTCCCTGATGCTGCATACCAAGTTTCAAGAACATCAGCCGTTCGGTTTTTGAGAAGAAGATTTTTAAAGGTTTTACCATATATGGGCATGGCGGCCATATTAGTCACGTGACACAGTCCTCACAAACAAACTTTCATTCCCCCCTCCCATAGAGGCTCCACATGTAATTTGGTTTCAATTGGCCTAGTAGTTTCAGAGGAGATGTTGTTTGAAAATGTTAACGACGACGACGACGGACGACGGACCAATGCCTATACTATAAACTCCCCCGGAGCCTATGGCTCTGTTGAGCTAGAAATATGCTGTTTTGACTTTTTCCTACACAAAAGTCTATGTGAGCAATTTGGACCTTGGCATAAAATGGGTCAAGGACATCCTAGAGTCATCATTTTAGCAAACTATAATAGACCCGAGTCCCCAATGCTACATACCAAGTTTCATCACAAGCAGACCACTGGTTCAGGAGAAGAAGATTTTTGAAGGGTTTCTACCTTATATGGGCATGGAGCCCAGCTTGGTCATGTGACCTGGACCCTGAGAGCAAACTTCCTTTCTGCCATCCCATGAATGCTGCACATGAAATTTTACTTCAATCGACCCGGCAGTTTTTTGAGGAGAAGTCATTTTAAAATGTTGACGCGGGCGTGGACGGCGGATCACTGCCTATACTATATGCTTCCCCGGAGCCTTCCACTCTGGTGAGCTAAAAATGTATGCTATTTTGACTTTTTTTCCATATAAAAGTCTCTGTGACCAAATTTTGACCTTGCCGTAAATTGGGTCAGGGTCGTCCGAGGGTCACCATTTTAGCAAAGTATGATGGGCCCGAGTCCCCAATGCCACATACCAAGTTTCATCACAATCGGCCCACTGGTTCAGGAGGAGAAGATTTTTAAGGGTTTTAACCTTATATGGGCATAGCGGCCATCTTGGTCATGTGACCAAACTCAAATTAATTTAAGTTTCATTTCCTTGTTCTAAAAAGTTGTCAGACAAAATTTGGTTGCAAATGGCCTAGTGATTTCAGTGAAAAACAATTTTTTAATTTTCATATCTGAATGACTTTGGGCTAAGATCAGGGTATAACCTTGACCTTGAAAACTAGTGTAGTTTCACTAGCACTTTTGCCCACTGCATTTACTAATTTTCAGGTCACAGGCTGCAAAAGTTAAAAAAAATTATGCTGTTTTGACTATTTCCCATACAAAAGTCTCTGTGACCAAATTTTGACCTTGCCGTAAATTGGGTCAGGGTCGTCCGAGGGTCACCATTTTAGCAAAGTATGATGGGCCCGAGTCCCCAATGCCACATACCAAGTTTCATCACAATCGGCCCACTGGTTCAGGAGGAGAAGATTTTTAAGGGTTTTAACCTTATATGGGCATAGCGGCCATCTTGGTCATGTGACCAAACTCAAATTAATTTAAGTTTCATTTCCTTGTTCTAAAAAGTTTTCAGACAAAATTTGGTTGCAAATGGCCTAGTGATTTCAGTGAAAAACAATTTTTTAATTTTCATATCTGAATGACTTTGGGCTAAGATCAGGGTATAACCTTGACCTTGAAAACTAGTGTAGTTTCACTAGCACTTTTGCCCACTGCATTTACTAATTTTCAGGTCACAGGCTGCAAAAGTTAAAAAAAATTATGCTGTTTTGACTATTTCCCATACAAAAGTCTATGTAATCAAATTTGACCTTGGTGTAAAATGGGTCAAGGTCAACCAAGGGTCATCATTTTAGCAAATTATGATGGGCCCGAGTCTCCAATGCCACATACCAAGTTTCATCACATTCGGCCCACTTGTTCAGGAGGAGATGGTTTTTCAAGGGTTTTTACCTTATATGGGCATAGCGGCCATCTTGGTCAGATGACCAAACTCAAATTAATTAAATTTCATTTCCTTGTTCTAAAAAGTTTTCAGACAAAATTTGGTTGCAAATGGCCTAGTGGTTTCAGTGAAAAACAATTTTTAATTTTCATATCTGAATGACCTTGGGCCAAGGTCAGGGAATAACCTTGACCTTGAAAACTAGTGTAGTTTCACTAGCACATTTTGCCCAATGCATTTACTAATTGTCAGGTCACAGGGTGCAACAGTTTGGTTCAGGAGGAGAAAATTTTTTAAGGGTTTTTACCTTATATGGGCATAGCGGCCATCTTGGTCATGTGACCTGGACCCTGCGAGCAAACTTTTGTCCCGCCATCCCATGGATGCTTCACATGAAATTTGACTTCAATCGGCCCAGCGGTTTTGGAGGAGAAGTCATTTGAAAATGTTGACGCGGACGCGGACACGGACGCGGACGACAGACGACGGACGGCGGATCACTGCCTACACTATAAGCTCCCCCGGAGCCTTCGGCTCTGGTGAGCTAATAAAAATTAAGTCACTATTGCCCGAACAATATATTCCTAAAGGCAAGTAACTCTCAAGTGAATAGTCCAATCTGACCCAAAATACAACACATCAAAGATTTTATGAGTGTCCTCATTACCCGAAAGTGTGAGAGGAACCACTCAAACCAAGATGGCCACGATGGCCCTGTATCGCGCACCTGAGTCCAAGATGTTTCAAAGCTTATGGAAAAGGAAGCCCCGGTCCCACCGACCTTGCGACTGCGATGCGACCTCTCTGCAACTGATTTCGTTGCAACTGGCCCGCGACCTTTGCAACTGTTGCAACTAAACTTGCTCCGTAAATGTGATCGCCGACCCGTCGGCGACCGGTCGCCGAACAAACGGCGATTAATGTTGCCCAAAGCCGGCGATTGATCAGCGACTTGTCGCCGAAGAATCGCCGTATGATCGGCGACTGACTTGCAACAAGTGAAACATGATCGGAGACTAGTCGGCAATCAACCGGTGACTCTTCAGAGACTGGATAAAACCGATCGGCGACTTGTCGGAGAGTGTTTTGCGTTTTTTTTTACACAGACAAAAATAAACTAAATTATCGACTGCTGAGAGTCTTCTCTGAGCGGCTGCAAGTCCTCGTCATCCGAAATTGGTGTCCGAGCCTTGCTTCCAGTTTTTTTCGGTTTTCTTTTGCCCACCTCTCTGAACCATGTTGCATCTTTAAAAGCTGTCGTCGAAATGATGCTAGGATGTTAACAGTTTTTTATTGTAGTTGGCGCTATAATCGTTCGGTGATTTTAACACCTTTTTACAGCTTGTCGGCGACCAGTTGCAGATCAATCGCAGATCAATCGCCGACTTATCAGTGATCAATCTCCGATCGATCGCCGACCCATCGCCGAACAGTTGCCGACCGATCGCCGATAGGTCGTGAATCGATCGCGGATCAGTCGACGATTAGTCGGCGATCGGTCTGCGACCAGTCTCCGAAAAGTCGTAATAAGGTTGCTAGAATTTACAGCCAAATTTGCATAAATTCGGTCGGGGATCGATCGGTGACTGTTCGGCGATCGATCGGAGATTGGTCTGCGACGTCTAAAAAACCATTGCAACTAGTCTGCGATCAAAATCAGTCGCAGCCAGTCTTTTGTGCATTCACAAAAGACGACCGGCGACTAAATTTGATCGGCGACCTACCCGCGACCTTGCTGCAACCTTTATAAAACCTCTCTAGGACTTCTGCAACCGCTCCGCGATTGCCATTTTTTTAGTCGTGGAGAGGTCGCATCGCGGTCGCAAGCTCTGTGGGACCGGGCCTAAGGATATGTGGACCAAGGTTTTTGTGCCTATTTTTAGCTTTGGAGGCCATCTTTTTCATTGGAGAGGACCATTTTAGCAGAATTAGAGGAACATTTCTGTGAAATTATTTTGAAACATGGCAATTGGCCTAGGAGATGTCGTTTATGAATCATGATATATTAAGCTGTGTTGGCCATTTGTTCAACTGAAGGGAACCATTTTAGCAATTTTGGATAGATATCATCAAGATAAAGATTACAGAAGCAAATATGTGGCCTCTCATGACAGAAAGTGAACAAGGTATACAGAAATTTGCTCTACTGAGCTAGGTTTTTATTCTGTATAACTCATACTCAAAAGTGATAGAAATAGCATCAAGACAAACATTTTGGCAAAAACTCATGAAGACTAAGACAAATTGTGACTGATCAGTGTTCTCAAATAATTTGACCTTGTGACCTACCTTTCCACTTGACATGACCCATATTCCAAATTACCAATATGTAATCATGACAAACATTCTGGGAACGTTTCATGAAGATTGAAGCAATACAATGGCCTCTACAGGGTGAACAAGGTTTTGAAATAATCTGACCGTGTGACCTAGTTTTTATCCATTATGATCCATATTCAAATATGACGAAGATAGTATTGAGTTATCAATTCTGGGAAAGTTTTATGGAGATTGAAGCAAAACTGTGGCCTGTAGAGGGTGAACAAAGGTTTTTAGAAATTGGACCTGGTGACCTAGTTTTTCATCCGACATAACTCATACTCAAATCTGACCAAGATATAATAAAGACAAACATTCTGATATAGTTTCATGACTGTGGCCTCTAGTTGGTGAACAAGGTTTTAAAGCAATTTGACCTAGTGACCTAGTATTTGACCCAATATGACCCATCATTAAACATGGCTATGTTATTCTCATGTCAAACATTCTGGCAAAGTTTTATGAAGATTGATGCAAAACTGTGGCCTTTAGAGGGTAAACAATGTATTAAAGCAATTTGACTTAGTGATCTTGTTTTTGATCTGACATGACACCTACCGTAAAAATTCTAACCAGAGGGCCATGGTTGCCCTAGAACACTCACCTGATCCACACTGTAAAAATGAAATGGTAGGTAAAATAGTAAGTTGTCTTGTCAGAAGGAACATACATGCCAAATATGAGGGCTCAAATGGTTCAAAAGTTATGATAAAGTAGGTGACAGGTCCAGCTCACAGGTCAAAATGTTTGCATGGGCGGGAAGCCCTAGTTACAAGGAACATACATGCAAAATAAGAATTCTCTATCTCAAATGGTTAAAAAGTTATGATAAAGTAGGTGACAGGTCAAGGACAAGGTCACAATATTTTTGTATGTGTGGGAAGCCCTTATTACAAGGAACCTACATCCCAAATATGAAGGCTCTATCTCAAATGGTAAAAATGTATGACAAAGAAGGCCAAAGGTCCAGGACACAGGTCATAAATGTTTGTATGTGTGGGAAGCCCTTGTCACAAGGAACTTACATGTCAAATATGAAGGCATTATGTCAAATGCTTCAAACGTTATGACCAAGTAGGTCAAAGGTCAAGGTCATAGGTCAAAATTTGTGAATGGGTGAGAAGCGCTTGTCACAAGGAACATACATGTCAAACATGAAGGATCTATCTCAAACCGTTCAAAAGGTATTATTATTATGTAGGTCCGGGTCAAGGTCAAGGTCACATGTCAAATTTTCTTGAATGAGTGGGAAGCCCTTATCACAAGGAACCTACAGGCCAAATATGTCTATCTTAAATGATTCAATACGAGGGCTGTTCGAAAAGAATTGCTTATTGTCCTCTAGCTCGTTAGCACGCGGGACACGATCAAAACCAATACATACTTCTATAGGGCTATTCAATATCTACACAATGGTGTATTAATGTACATGTTAGACTAAGTGTAAGACATAAAATTTGCCATTTGAATACACGCAGTCATTGACCACTGCAGTAAAATGGTCGGTAGAAGTGTCGACTAAAAAGGTGCAATACCGGCTTACACCAAAGCTTGCCCAAAACTTGGATGTTCTTTGAAGAAGCTGATGACTAAAATTTCTACTGCTTTTGGACCTTCGTGTGTGTCTTATGACACAGTTCGGCGGTGGAAAAGGACATTTGAGTCTGCTGTAGAGTCCATCAAAAATGCACCGAAATCAGGTAGGCCAAAATCTGCATCTCGTGAAGAAATCGTTTCGAAAATAAAGGAGATGCCAGATTTACAGATCGTGATATTGCACGAAAGGTAGGCATATCACTATCAAAAGGTTAACCTTATTTTGAAGAAGCATTTGAAAGTCAGAAAGATTTCTGCTAGATGGGTGCCACATCTGTTGACTGACGAGCAAAAGAGGCAACGGGTTAAAGTGGCTAAAACGCTGCTTCAAATGTTTCCAAAATACGACAATAAGCAGTTTGCCAATGTCGTCGCAGTTGATGAAACCTAGGTCCATTATTTTGAGCCCGTCAGAAAGGTTAGCAATAAGATCTGGGCCACAAAACACAGCCAGCGCGCAATAATTTGCCAAAAGTACAAAGAAGGTTTTGTATGCAATCTTCTTCTCTGGTGAAGGAGTCGAAATAAAAGTGCCGGCGAAAAAGGGCCAAAGGATCACCGGAAAGTACCACAAAGACGTAGTACTGAAGAAACTGAAAAAGTATTATCAGAAACGACGCCCTACCACTGGTTTTAAACATGTCCGTCTTCTACATGACAATGCAACCGCTCATACCTCCGCAATAGTTACGGCGTTTTTGAAGAAAGACAAAGTAACTGTTTTGTTTCACCCCCGTATTCCCCAGACCTTGCCCCATGTGATTTCTTTTTGTTTCCGAAATTGAAATCATCCCTTGCTGGACGGAAATATCAGTCCCGACAGGCACTTTGATCTGCCATTCATTAGTACCTTATTACTGTGTCCAAATCAGCGTACCGTGACGCCTTCAAGAAGTGGATACATCGGCTGACACATTTCTAGCCACGGGGAGTACTTCGAGGGCATGACATCAGCACTTTTGGGCTAACTTAAAATCTCCAGATAGAAATAAGCAATTCTTTTCGAACATCCCTCGTAATTATGACAAAGTAGGTCGAAGGACAAAGTCAAAGGTCAAAATTTTTGTGTGGGTGGGAAGTCTTTGTCACAAGGAACATACATGCCAAATATGAAGGCTCTATCTCAAATGGTTCAAACATTATGATAAAGTAGGTCACATGTCAGGGTCAAGGTCATAGGTCATTTTTTGTATGAACAGGAAGCCCTTGTCACAAAGAACATACATGCCAAATGTGTAGGCTCTATCTCAAATGCTTCAAAAGGTATGACAAAGTAGGTCAAGGTCATAGGTCAAAATTTTTGTATGGTTGGGAAGGCCTTGCCACAAGGAACATACATGCCAAGTATGATGGCCCTATCTCAAATGGTTCAAAAGTTATTATATATAGGTCACAGGCTAAATTTGCTTTGCATGAGTGGAGTGGGAAGCCCTTGTCACAAGGAACCTAAATGCATAATATGAAGGCCCTGTCTCAAACGGTTCAAAAGTTATGACAAAATGACCTACTGATCTACTTTTCGACATGACCCATATTCAACTTGACCCAGATTTTGTCAGGATGATCATTCTGAGCAAGATGTATGATAATTGGGCCAACACTGTGGCCTCTAGAGTGTTCACAAGGGTTTTCTATGATTTGACCTACTGACCTACGTTTTGATCGTACATGACCCATATTCGAACTTGATCGAGGTGTTGCCAAGATGATCATTCTGAGCATGTTTTATGATGAGTGGACCAAAACTGTGGCCTCTAGAGTGTTCACAACGTTTTCCTATGATTTGACCTACTGACCTACTTCTTGATCCGACATGACCCATATTCTAACTTGATCCAAATATTGTCACGATGATCATTCTGAGCAAGTCTGATGATAATCTAACCAAAACTGTGGCCTCCAGTGTGCTCAGGTTTTTCTATGATTTGACCTACTGACCTACTTTTTGATCCAACATGACCGATATTCAAACATGACCGAGATATTGTCAAAATGATTATTCTGAGCAAGTTTGATGATGATTGGACCATAACTGTGGGTTCTAGTTTGTTCACAAGGTTATTCAATGATTTGACCTACTGACCTACTTTTTAACCAGACAGACCCATATTCGAACTTGACTGAGATATTGTCAACATTATTCTCAGCTAGGCTGATGATGATCGGCCAAAACCTGTGGCCTCTAGTATGTTCACAAGGTATTTCAATGATATGACCCCCTGACCTACTTTTTGACCCGACATGACCCATATTCGAACTTGACCCAGATATTGTCAAGATGATCATTCTGAGCAAGTTTGATGATGATCGGACCAAAACTGTGGCCTCTAGTGTGTTCACAAGCTATTTTTATATGATTTGACCTACTGACCTACCTTTTGACCCGACATGACCCATATTCGAAACTGGTCGAGATATTGTCAGGATGATCATTCTGAGCAAATTTGATAATGATCGGCCCCAAACTGTGACCTCTGGTGTGTTCACAAGGTTTATCTATGATTTGACGTACTTACAAACTTTTTGACCCGACATGACCAATATTCGAACTTCTCCAAGAAATTGTCAAGGTGATCATTCTGGGCAAGTTTGATGATGACCGGACGAAAACTGTGGCCTCAAGTGTGTTTACAAGATTTTTCTATGATTTGACCTACTTTCTGATCCGATATGACCCGTATTCGAACTTGACCAAGATATTGTAAAGATGCTCATTCTGAGCAAGTTTAATGAAGTTCGGACCAAAACTGTGGCCTCTAGTGTGTTCACAAAGTTTTATGATTTGATCTACTGACCTACTTTTTGATCCGACATGACGCATATTCGAACTTGACCGAGATATTGTCATGATGATCATTCCGACCAAGATTGATGATGATTGGCTCAAACCTGTGGTCTCTTAGTGTGTTCACAAGAAACGTTTACGCATGGACGACGGACGACGCACGACAAACGACGACGCCGGACATCGCAGTCACAAAAGCTCCCATGACATTCGGTCAAGTGAGCTAAAATTCGGACACCATCAGGACTTGCTATAATTCTCTGAACAAATTTGTTTCACAATCCAGCAAGGCGCCCAAAAGGTGACGGCAGAATGGCAAACAGTGTAGACCGTGATCAGACTGCTCATTACGGTATTCAAACTTGACTAAGCTATCTTCAAGACAAACGTTCTGGAGTAGTGTCATGAAGATTGATGCAAAACTATGGCCTACAGGGTGTACAAGGTATTAATGTAATCTGATCTAGTGACCTAGAATTTGTTCTGACATGACACATATTCCAACCAGACGTCAAACAACCTGGTAGAGTTTCATAAAGACTGAAGCAAAACCGTGGCATCTAAGGGTGAACAAGGATTTAAAGCAATCTTATCTAGCGACCTAGTTTTTGATCCGACATGACCAACATTCAACCTTGACCAAGATACCATCAAGACAAACGTTCTGGTACAGGTTCAAGGAGGTTGAAGCAAAACTGTGGTCCCTAGGGGTGAACAAAGTTTTAATTCAATTTGATCCAGTGCTCTAGTTTTTGATCCGACATGACATACATTCGAACATGACCAGCATTGCATCAGACATTCTAGGATTGAAGCAAACTTGTGGTTTCAGAGGCTGAGTAATGTTTTAACTCTTGAGATGCAGAGAAAAACTGCATCTGAAAAGGGTCGTCTGTTTATGTCATTTGCTGAATCTTCTCGCAAACTTTTTTTAACAAGAGGGCCACGATGGCCCTGGCTCGCTAACCTGATCCATAGTGTAACAAGTGGGCCCCTGGGGAGGGCCATTATTGGCCCCAGGACTATAATTTGCATTATCTTGAGGGAGGTCTAAAAGGTGAAGCTTCATACCAAATATCAAAGACTGGAGCCTTCTGGTTTCAAACAAGAAGATTTTTAAAAGTTTTCCTTATATAAGTCTAAATGAAACCTGTGGGCCCTGGGGCAGGGCCATTTTTGGCCTCAGGGCTATAATTTGAACAGTCTTGGTCTAGGCCCACTAGTCAAAGCTTCATACCAAATATCAAGGAACTGAGTCTTCTGGTTTCAGACAAGAAGATTTTTAAAGGTTTTCCCTAAATAAGTCAATGTAAAACCAAAGATCCCCGGGCAGGGCATTTTTGGCCCCAGGGCTATAATTTGAACAATCTTAATAGAAGTCCACAAGACGAAGCTTCATACCAAATATCAAACACCTTTGCCTTCTGGTTTCAGACAAGAAGATTTTAATAGTTTTCCCTATATAAGTCGATGTAAAACCAAAGGGCCCTGGGGCGGGGGCATTTTTGGCCCCAGGGCTATTATTGGAACAATCTTGGTAGAGGTCAACTAGATGAAGGTACACACCAAATATCTCAGGCCTGGGCCTTGCGATTTTAGAGGAGAAGATTTTTAAAGATTTTTCCTATATCAGTCAATGCAAAATTAAAGGGGCCTGAGGCGGGGGCATTTTTGGCCCCAGGGAAATAATTTGAACAATCTTGATAGAGGTCCACAAGACGAAGCTTCATACCAAATATCAAACACCTGAGCCTTCTGGTTTCAGACAAGAATATTTTTAAAGGTTTTCACCGAAGCTTGACACCAAATATCAAAGACCTGGGCCTTGCGGTTTCAGGGAAGATTGTTTTTAAAGATTTTTCCTATAAAAAGTCAATGTAAAACCAAGGGCCCCACGTCGGGGGCATCTTGGTAGAGGTCCACCAGATGAAGTGGTTAATGATCTACCAATATAAGACTATCTCTTGAAACGCTTCGTCTTACGGATAAAAGTTTGAACAGCCTTAAAATTTTCTTCATTAATACGTGCTGGCAGATTTGCATTTCCGAAGAGTAAAATATCAACTGATATATGAGAGTGCCTCATTATTATGTTTAACATTTCATCCCTGGCATTACGATACCGTGTGCACTCAAGGAGATAGTGATTATTGTTTTCTATAGATCCACAAGTGCAATTTGGACTATCTATTAAATTGCACCTATATAAATAATAATTCAGTGAACTGCATTCCGTACGAAGTCTTGTATGTAGTATTTGTTCCATGCGATTGCCACAAAAGTAATATCGTGGAACTTGAACAGAGTTTTCTGTTAGGTATCGTTTAAAGGCATCCTGTGATTCGGCATTTCTGTGTTCATTTGGAAGTTTATTCCATTCACGTATTGTTGAAGGTAAAAATGAGCTACCATAAAGTGCAGTTCTCGAGTGGATAAGGCTGTAGTTATCTGCGTTACGGAGTGGGTAGGACGAAACATCGCCGATATGCAGTGGCAATAAGTTACATAGGTATTCCGGTGCTATCTGGTGATCCATTTTATAGAACAGTTGTAGTTTATGCATTCTACGCCTATCCGAAAGTTTATCCCAGCCAAGCTCTTCATACAGTTTTTGAGTACTAACTAGCTTTGTAGTGCCCGTGACAATACGGCCTGCTTCAAGCTGTATTTTTTTCTAATTCGTTCTTTTGTTGTTGGGTACAATTGTCCCATACAATATCTGCATATTCGAGAATCGGTCTTATGAAGGTAAAATATATCTTTTGAAGCGATTTACGTTTTAAGGTAAATTTAAGGGATCTCAAAAGGTATAAACAGACTAATGCTTTTTCTTTTATGTATACCAAATGAGCAAGCCAATCACAGGAGTTAGAAAAATTTAGACCTAGGTGCTTATGTGTAGTCACTTCTTTAATAACTACACCTGATAAATATAGACTGGGATGATTAACTCTATTTCGTTTTCTCGTGCATTATAATGATTCCGTTTTGTTAGGATTAAATTTAACAAGCCATAATTCTGACCATGACGATATCCGTTGAAAATCATTGATAAGAATTTGTGCCGCTGAGTCTGGCAGGTCGACTACAATATACAGGGTAGTATCGTCTGCGAACAGTCGAATATTAGACTGAATTTCATTCACAATATCATCGATATAAACAATAAATAAAAGTGGGCCCAGAATAGATCCCTGGGGCACACCAGCTGTGATTTCCTTCCAGTCTGAGTTTCCACCTGGGATAACCACTCTTTGGCATCTGTTGGATAAATAACTTTTGAACCATTCCAAAAGAGGGCCACAGATCCCATAATGATTGAGTTTGCTATAATACCTCTATGCCAGACCCTGTCAAACGCTTTACTTATGTCACAAAAAACGGCACGTACCTTTTTGCCCTGGTCCAGGGCCTGGCAAAAGGTATTATAGATATCTACAAGCTGGTTTACTGTTGAATCACCACGTGTAAACCCAGACTGGAATGGAGTTATAATCTTATTTTCTAAAAGATGATTATGCACCTGTTTATAAACTACTTTTTCAAAAGTTTTTCCAACTAAACTCATAAGCAGCGGCCTTATGTGCTACGTGTTAAAAGGTGGGAAAGGACGAGTTACTGTTTAGCCATATTTGTGCCTACGATGGATCTTGATGAAACTTATATGCAATATAGTCCAACATATGCGCGTTCATATGACAACAATATTTAATTAACCGTGACATGTGCAGTCACGTGACTTCCGTTTTTCTACAAGTGGGGTAATTGTCAGTATTTGGTGATTTGCCAAAGTAATATGACATTTTTTAACAATTAACCACATTAAAGCGTGCTAATCTACATGTCCACATCATAATCTATGTTTCTTGTATCCCGTGACACAATATTACGTACAGTATGTATATTGTGTTGAAGTTTTATGTATTTAGTATTATATGTTAGAAGTGCTTAATAATACGGAATGTATTTTCGATTCTGAATATATATTTAAAATGGTGGCAGAAAGACTAGAACAGTACAATATATCATTACAAACAGGCAGCAGATTTGATTGGATTTTGGTGACTTTGACCTCATTTTTCAAGGTCACAGCAACCCCAACACAGTCATTTTTAGGCCAAAAATGGCTTGTCCGCACTCTATCTCAATAACGAATTGATTAATTTTAATCAAACTTGGAACAATATATCATTACAACATACCGGAAATTTGACTAGATTTTGGTGACCTTGACATTTTTTCAGGGTCACAGGCCCCCAAAAACAGTCAATTTTGGGCCAAAAATGGCTTGTCTGCACTCTATCTCATTAAAGAATTACCAATTTTTGTCAAACTTGGTAAAATATATCAATATAACATACCGCAGATAGGGTTAGATTTTGGTGACCTTTACCTTTTTCAAGGTCACAGGCCCTCAAAGACAATCAATATTGGGCCAAAAATGGCTTGTCTGCACTCTATCTCATTAATAAACTGCTTTATTTCGGTCGAACTTAGTACAATATAACAACAAGACGCAGATTTGATTATATTTTGTCGACCTTGACCTTTTTTTGAAGGTCACAGGCTCAAAACAACAGACGATTTTGGGACAAAAAAGGCTTGACTTCACAATTTCTCATGAACAAATTCATTAATTGCATTCAAACTTGGTATAATATACCATTACAACATACCGCAGATTTGATTAGATTTTGGTGAGCTTGACTTTTTTTCAAGGTCACCCCCCCCCCCCCCCAAAAAAAAAAAAAATAAAATTACGAACCCGGGAAGGAGAATGATTTTTTTTATTATTATGTTGTGCGAACAAATTAGTATCTTGAGCGGACAAGATAGTATCTTGTTCAGACAGCATATTTTCTTGTGCGGACAAGATATTATCTTGTGCGCACAAGATATTATCTTGTGCGCACAAGATAATATCTTGTTCGCACAACATATTATCTTGTTTGTACAACATAAATCTTGGGAAGTTGTGCGAACAAGATATTATCTTGTGTGGACAAGATTTTATCTTGTTCGCACAACATATTATCTTGTGTGCACAAGATTTTTTTTTTTTTTTTTGGTTTGGGTTTTACGGCCCTTTCAAGATTATTTCACTCATATCGAGCCGATCGTTAATCATAGGTGGGCGAAAACCGGAGTACCCGGAGAAAAACCACCTGACCTTCCGTTGCAGAACTTGGCGTCTCACACGTGACCCGAGCGAGGCTCGAACCCACGGCGGTGAGAGACCTAATGACTAAGAGTCAGCGCTCTTATCCATTAGGCCACGGAGGCCCGTTGTGTGCACAAGATATTATCTTGTGCAGACAAGATAATATCTTGTGCGCACAAGATATTAAGTTATGTGAACAAGATAATATCTTGTCTGCACAAGATTTTATCTTGTGCACACAACTTATAAAATAAAAAAAAATCATGTCCCTTCCGGGTTCCGTAAAAACTAGCTTAGGATAACCCTTTCTACAACTTTTTTAACGTCACTAGAGCAGGTTTCTCAGAATGTGTGGCGGCCGTAAAAGGTCTCCCTGCCCTACATCATAGTGTTGTTTATATTTTCTTGTCCTTTTGGGATCATTGATTCCATTGTTGAATTTTGAAAATAATTTGTGGTCACTGATGAAGCCCCATTGGCCAAAACTAGCTAGTGTGGCCCAGAAAACATGTACACTCCATATTTTCCAGTTCTGTGGTGTATTCCTTGCTTCCAAAGGATAACCCTTTCTGCAACGTATTGTCTGCACGCTAAGGCCAAGGTCTCCCGAAACCTGTTCTTTTAGGGCCAATAATTGCTCATCTGTAACCTATATCATTTAAGAATTTATAAAAATCGGTAGAGCATTTAATTACAGTCTAACAAATTTGTCTGGTGATCTGAGCTTTCTAATGACTGTTTGTTTTTAAGGCCATAGGCTCCCACAAAAAAAAACTGTCAGCTTTTGACCAAAAATGGATGGTTTGCAGCTTATATTTTGTTGACTTTAATCTAGTTATTAAAGTCAAATGGGTGTTTAAGATACAGTCCGACCTGTATAAAGCAGGCACCTAAGGGATGACCACAATGTGCTTGCTTAAGACAGGTGCTTGCTTAATACAGGTGAAATTGAACACAATCACCTTTTTGGGGAACTGAAGGCATGTTTGCTTAAGACAGGTTGCTTGCTTAATAGTGGCCACTAAGACTGGTTTTACTGTACATTTATGGTGAGGGGACATTGTCGTCCTCTGAAAACATTTTTATTTATACCAGAATTCAGGGTACGTCTGCAGAAAATATGAAATGTTACATACTCTGTAAACAATATAAGACATAAACTGGTATTGGAAGGTAAACATGAATGTATGTCATACAGGTAACATGCACAGCATGCGACAGGAGTTACATGATGGTCCTTTAATTCATCAATGAAAAGCATTCCAGTTTGCCCAGCAAGGAATGATGGTCGTGCTCATACAGATGACCAGCCGCTGTCCTTCTGTATATGTAGACTATATTGACTTTTTCATGTGCGAGTATGCACAGTACTTTGATTACATTGATTTTCTCACCTTATTTTATCGATAAAAGTTTATTTTTCAACATCACCACATCGTTAACCGCCAAAACATCAGCATTTTTGAAAGCATTATTGTTTCTGAAATAAAGTGGTGTGTAGTTTTCTCCGGTTAACAATGTGGACGACCATGCAATTTTCCTTTGAACACCACAGGGGTCTTCACGTTTTCCATAGGCGCAATGTTACACATGACCAGTAGTGCATGTATTCAACCGGAAATTTTGTTACGAAAACGCATGCGGATGAAAAGGTTAATATTGGTCCAGCAAACTAGAGATATTTGGTCACCTTATGAGTGTATTTTGACCAGTTTTTGTTGACTTCAAGAATTAGCTCTTTCAGTAGGCACTTTGCAATAGAAAACTGTAACCCGTCCTTTCCACTGGTTGTAGCAACTGCATGCGATTTGTAAAAGGCGGTTAATTCAGCGCTAGGCAAAATACAATAAAACGTGCGACCAGATTAGACTCGGACTAGCCAGCGCATCTGTGAAAGCTTATCAGTCTGTCCTGGTTGCAGTGTTTGCGTTAGTGCAAAAAGGTGCGTCTGGGACGCGAAAAATACAAACTAAAAATACATCGTACGCAAATTAACTTTTATGATGCGGTGCCAGTCATTCTGCTTAATACGAGACATCTCAGGGTGTTAATTTAATCGGCTACTTGAGATAGATAGCGGTAAATAAGCATGCACTGCGTGCGTGATTCACAATTAAGTAATAACCGAAGTATTGCTAATCGGAACTCAATAAATATAGTTTGGGTTAAAGGTAGCTTTGCACTAAATACTGGGGGTACTGGCTTTTATCACTTTGGGACAGAGCTTTTAGTTGCAGTCTAAATACCAGATAGGCTTCCATTGGATAAATATCCCATGTTTCATTTCAATGTGAGAAAAGGATAATTATAAGAAAATAAAATGATGTGTGTTTTATAATTATATCTGCAAGCTCAAAGAAATTGTTGCTGATTTTATATTGTCACCTCTCCGTTAAAAAGCCGGCTTGTATTCACTGCGAATCTGCATGTAAACAAACATGGCGGACCATAGCTTGAAAAGGAGACGGGCTACATGTGGATTTTTTCTCATCAACTTGTTGAGCTAGGATGGCTCTATAAATAAGTAAGGTTTGAAAAGTTTTGTATGTGTAGTTTTTGTGGAAGCATGTAAAAGGTTACTATTGTCGCCTATGGAAAATATTTAGTGGTAAGCTCCCTATACCAAAAGTCCAAAAATCAGCCCCACACTCCAGTTTTCAGTCATTACATCATATTTTCACACATTGGTAGGTTCTATCCTATTCTGTATCATAAAATGGATATTCATGGCATGTGGTTTGCCATAGAAACTGTAAAAAAGTGTAAGGTTAGTGGTAATTTAGGTCTAACAGGGTGTATTTGATCAGTTTTTGCTTCTGATCTGTGCATTGGGGGGGGGGGGGGGGGGTTACTTTAAAGCCATGTTAATCAATTGTGATTGGGTTTGTTTTGGAAAAAATCTAACAGTAAGTGTATAACCAGGTACACAAGAGAAAGAATCTACTCCATCTGGAATATAACAGTAAGGTAACATGGTTTTTGGCCTTGGTCTCCAGCCAAAGCAAAACTTCAAATTTGTCTCTGCTGCAATATCTAGATAAGTTTTCTCATCTATTATTGGTTCTAATTGATTAGATTCATGTTAAAGGATCTGAACAGATATATATCCACTATTTCTCATGGTATTAAGGCATTTATAATCATTTTTGTCAAAGTTTTATCATCAAAATATCCTCAGAATGCCATTTTTACATAAAATAGGGGGTATAGGTGTGAAATCAGCCATAAATACCAGTTGGTATGCTATTAAGGCATAATTTAGTGCTTTTTAGGATTTAAGTGTTCCAAAGACATAGGAGAAGAACCATTGATGCAAGCCGGTGTCTGGGTTCCTTTCCAGAAAGAGGTAAACTTTGCGCTTTTTCACAAAATATGGTTTGTTCGGCTTTCATTGTAGAATCTGAAAGCGATAACTTTTTCGCAAACTTCAAAGATTCTTTGTCACTGAATATTTATTATGCATGCTTAAATTATTAGATATGATCTAAATTTCTATTTGACAATACTTTTGATGGATCATAAAGACAATAAGGGTTTGGTATAGGTAGCTTTGCACTAAATACTGGGGGTACTGGCTTTTATCACTTTGGGACAGAGCTTTTAGTTGCAGTCTAAATACCAGATAGGCTTCCATTGGATAAATATCCCATGTTTCATTTCAATGTGAGAAAAGGATAATTATAAGAAAATAAAATGATGTGTGTTTTATAATTATATCTGCAAGCTCAAAGAAATTGTTGCTGATTTTATATTGTCACCTCTCCGTTAAAAAGCCGGCTTGTATTCACTGCGAATCTGCATGTAAACAAACATGGCGGACCATAGCTTGAAAAGGAGACGGGCTACATGTGGATTTTTTCTCATCAACTTGTTGAGCTAGGATGGCTCTATAAATAAGTAAGGTTTGAAAAGTTTTGTATGTGTAGTTTTTGTGGAAGCATGTAAAAGGTTACTATTGTCGCCTATGGAAAATATTTAGTGGTAAGCTCCCTATATGTATTCACCTTATTTGCATTATCTGCTGGTTCCTAGTCTGAAGTTTATCAGTGTTGGAAAAACAGGTAACCAGACCCCCCCTGACCTTTCAAGGTCAGGGGGGTCTGGTTACCTGTTTTTCCAATATTGACAATGTGCAAGCTGGGAGCCAGCAAATAATGCAATTATGGTGAATACGGAACACGGCGGACAAAGAGATCAGTCTGTGCAGCAGTGGTTCTATCTCAGAAGTGCATTGACGACAATGTTGCGAGAAAAAAAGTTTATTTGTTGCATTTTGTTTTGTTTGTTTTTGGTTTTACGGCCCTTTCAAGATTATTTCACTCATATCGAGCCGATCGTTAATCAGAGATGGGCGTAAACCAGAGTACCCGGAGAAAAACCATCTGACCTTCCGTTGCAGAACTTGGCGTCTCACATGTGACCCAAGCGAGGCTCGAACCACAGCGGTGAGAGACCTAATGATCAAGGGTCAGCACTCTTAACCACTAGGCCACGGAGGCCCGTATTTGTTGCATTTATTTTCATAAAAAAGTTTAAATAAATTACTTTAACTGTTTCAATTATAACACCATTTGCTTGTGATATATGCGCTGCATCAAACTGTACATGTAATCCCGTGAAAACCAGATGTGCAACCGTAGCATGCCGAGATAAACTTTATTATTACCTGATTCGCCAGTCCATGTAAAACCAGTGAGTCCCAGGCGGAGCCATTTTTGGCCCCAGGGTTATAATTTGATCAATCTTGGTCAACGTCCACTAGACAAAGCATCATAGAAAATATCAAAGAACTGAGCCTTCTGGTTTCAGACAAGAAAATTTATAAAGATTTTCCTCAAAAAGTCAATGTAAAACCAGTGGGCCACCGGGAAGGGGGCTTTTTGGCCCCAGGGCTATAATTTTAACAATCTTGATAGACTAGACGAAGCTTCATGCCAAATAACAAAGACTTGAGCCTTCTGGTTTCAGACAAGAACTTTTTTAAAGATTTTCCCTACATAAGTCAATGTAAAACCAAAGGGCCCCATGGCAGGGTCATATTTGACCCTAGGGCTATAATTTGAACAATCTTGATAGAGGTCTTTTTGATGAAGCTTCACACCAAATATCAAATACCTGGGCCTTGCGGTTTCGGAGAATGAAATTTTTTAAAGCTTTTTTCCTTTATAAGTCTATGTAAAACCCAAGGGCCCTGGGGCGGGGCATTTTTGGTCATAGGGCTATAATTTGAACAATCTTGATAGAGGTACACTAGATGAAGCTTCACACCAAATATCAAAGACCTAGGGCTTGCCGTTTCAGAGAACAAGAGCTCCGCAAGAGGGGCATTATACGCCCGTGGCAATTAGTAAGATGGGAGCATATATATACTGACTGTTGTACAAGTTTGGGTTTGTGGAACGTAGCCAAGGAACAATAAGTGCTCCATATATTCTTATCTGGCACTATTAATAAACCGCAATGGCTCAAACTACCTGTCTCCAACAAATTTTCATGGTCAGTAATATTTGGTGGACCATTACCTCAAAATAACATAGGCTTAACTCTGGCAATAAGGGGTGGACTGTAACCTTGAAATAATATGCGCTGCTCCACATCATAGTCTAACTATTCGTAAAGTTTCAGCTTCATCAGATGTAAAATGTGGGAGGCCTTATCCGGAAAGAAAATGTTTAGAAAAATATGTGAAAGGGGAATAACTCTGGTAATATCTGGCGGACTGTAACTTAAAATAACATGCACATTCCACAACATTGTCTTACTATATGTAAAGTTTCAGCTTCATCAGATGTAAAATGTGAAATGAGTTATCCGGAAACGGAATGTTTAGAAAAAATCTGTTAAAGGGGTATAACTGGTAATATATGGCAGACCGTAACCTAAAAATAATATGCACTGTTCCATATCATGTACTGTATATAAAGTTTCAACATCATCGGATCTAAAATGCAGGAGGAGATATCCGGAAACAAAATGTTTACAGAATTTTTCAAAGGGGCATACTCTATTGTTATTTGGTGTACCGTAACCTCGAAACAATATGCACTGCCCCACATTATGGTCTAACTATGTATGAAGTTTCAGCTTGGCAGGAGGAGTTATCCGAAAACGAAAAGTTTACAAAAAAAATTCAAAGGGGCATACTCTATTGTTATTTGGTGTACCGTAACCTCGAAATAATATGCGCTGCCCCACATCATGGTCTAACTGTCTATGAAGTTTCAGCTTGATCGGATGTAAACTGTAGGAGGAGTCATCCGGAAACGAAAAATTTACAAAAAAAATTCAAATGGGCATAACTCTATTATTATTTGGTGGATCGTAACCTCCGAACCAAATGCGCTGCATAACATCATGGTCCAACTATGTATGAAGTTTCAGCTTGATCGGATGTACACTGAAGGAGTTATCTGGTAACGAAAATTTTACAAAAAATTCAAAGGGGAAAAACTCTATTATTATTTGGTGGACTGTAACCTCGAAACAATATGCGCTGCCCCACATCATAGTCTAACTATGTATGAAGTTTCAGGTTGATCGGATGTAAACTGCAGGCGGAGTTATCCGGATACGAAAAGTATACAAAACAAAATTCAAAGGGGCATAACGCTATTGTTGTTTGGTGGATCATAACCTCCGAACAATATGCCCTGCCCCACGTCATGGTCTAACTATGTATGAAGTTTCAGCTTGATCGGACGTAAACTGTAGGAGGATTTATTCGGAAACGAAAAGTTTACAGACCGACGGACGGACAGAGCGACGGACGGACGCCGGGGGGGGGGGGATAACATAATACGACCGTTTTTCAAACGGGCGTATAAGAACATTTTCAAAGATTTTCCATATATTAGTCTATGTAAAACTAACGGGCCCCGGGGCGGGGCAATTTTTGGCCCCTGGGTTATACTTTGAACAATCTTGGTAGAGGTCCGCTAGATGAAGCTTCATACCAAGTATGAAAGATATGGGCCTTGCAGTTTTACCAATATAAGTCTATGTAAATCAAAAGGGTACCGGGGCGGGGGCATTTTTGGCCCTAGGGCTATAATTTGAACAATCTTGACAGAGGTCCACTAGATGAAGCTTCACACCAAATATCAAAGACCTCGGCCTTGTGGTTTCAGAGAAGAAGATTTTTACAGATTTTCCCTACATAACTCTATGTAAAACCAAAGGGCCCAGAGGCGGAGGCATTTCTTGGCCCCAGGGCTATAATTTGAACAATCTTGGTAGGGGCCACTAAATAAAGCGTCATACCAAATATGAAAGACCTGGGCCTTGTGGTTTCAGAGAAGAAGATTTTTAAAGAGTTTCCCTATATAAGACTATGTAAAAGCAAAAGGCCCCAGGGCGGGAGCATTATTGGCCCCAGGGCTTTAATTTGAACAATTTTGGTAGCGATCCACTAGATGAAGCTTCATGTCAAATATCAAAGACCTGGGACTTGCGATTTCAGAGAAGATTTTTTATGTTTTCAGTACAAAAATCTATTCCAGCTCCTGTGACCTAGATGTGCAACGGACAGGAACCATTCGAACAACTTTGAAAAGGGACCATCTAAGGGCCATTTCTGCGAAGTTTGGTCAAAATCGGATCAGTGGTTTAGGAGGAGATGTCGTATAAAGAAATTGGTTACGCACGCACGGACGCACGACAGACAAAAAGTGATCCCAAACGCTCACCTTGTCACCACGTGACAGGTGAGCTCAAATATTTTCATACAGGCAAACAGTGTGGATACCAGTCTGATCTTGGTCCTCACTGTTTGCAACAATGACTATTAAAGTAACCGGCAGACAACTAAGCAGATGAGAATTGTTCTGATTGGTATCTTAAGAGCTAGAACTACTCCTGCCTAGAACAGATTTTACTAGAAATCATCAAAGCTTGACAGGATGTGTTGGCATTTTATTGATTAAGGCAATCTGACCTGGTGACCTTTTGACCCACATTCACAGCTGACCAGCTGATGTGAATAGTCCTATCGGACCCAAACTCAATCAAACTCGTCCAAGATTTAACGGATGCCCTCATTACCTACACGTTTAATAGGGATTCAATCAATAATAAGGTTGCTATCACCGGGACAGCATTTTCCCCATTATATGTCTATGGGGGACTAAAGGGCAGGTAATTCTCATTTGCATGGTCCGATCATCCCCAAGTTGAAACTTGTCCAATATTTAATGGCTGTCCTAATTAGCTACAAGTTTGGTGAGGATCCAATCGATAATAAAGTAGCTAGATAGTAATAGAATTACAGAATAGTCTGATCTGACCCCAAATCAAACTTGTTTGATACTGTACTGGAACTGAAGCCGAGGGTTGAAATTTCATAAACTCCGGATTTGAAGCCCCCCCCCCCCCACACACACACACACCCAAGTAGTTGTGCTACTGACCGTCCTAAGGCGGTCGTTCTTTTGCAGTGTCTTATTTGTTATTTGGCTTTGTGTCGTTGGTTCATGTTTTGTTTTTGTGTGTGCCTCCGTGTCACTTTCTAAAGGTGACTTGAGAAGGCTGCGTTCTTAGATTGTGGCCTTTCTTTAGTGACGTTTTCTTACTAGTTTCTATCCTATTTTATTGTCGTCCTCTTCACCTACAATTTTGGAGTGAGTCCGATCAAAAATTAAGTCAAAATCATCTGGGCAACATTATTCCCATTATATGTCAATGGGAACCCCCGCCCATCGGGGCTTGAAGAAATAGATGGGCTGCATGATGCTTCCACCCAGAGCTGAAACCGACCACACACGAATAATGATAAACCGCTTGGAGGATCTAAGTCTGCCCAGGCAAAGCGGTTCGAGTCCATGCTTATAAATCCTATTGGTTTCATTAGGCGACATGGCTAGAGATGTTATTTCATCTCAATATCGGGTAAGAGTCCCACAAAATTGAAAACAACGTCTCCAAAATGACCTATACAGTGTTGACGGGGACGCTAAACCTCAAATCAAACAACCAAACAAACAAATTAAATGTCTATGGGCGACTAAAGGGCAAGTAACTTTCATGTGAATGTCAATTGTCCGATCTACCCCAAATTCGAATTTGACCAAGATTAATGGCTGTCCTCATTACATACACGTTTAATGAGGATCAAATTAATAATAAAGTCGCGATTGCCTAGACAACGATGTTAACGACAGATGACAGAGACAGACGTCGGACAACAGATCACGGCAGAAGCTGATCTGAAGCTTTAGTCCAGATGAGCTTATAATATATATGTTATAAAAGCTTGCACTCAGCCATTTTGTAATCGAGCAGAAACGTACAAACAGCCAATTAAAATTTGTTTAAGCCTTTGTTTTTCACGATCAATAGATAAGCAAGTTAAACACTACATGTACAATTTACAATGACTGGATTTGAAGATAAGCAAAGCACTTATATGTATTATCTCCTGTAACACATCTCCTTCGGTCAGAATTAAGACCCGAATCTCTAGTTTGATTGCTATCGAGTGGGCCGCTCAGCCCATTTAAACACTACTTAGGTCACTTTTGAGCCGGTGAGTTAACCTATTCACACTTTATCTGGACAGGCTTATACGTAAGTGGTTAACCAGTACAGTGCAGAATCTTTCGCCAGAAACTGACAATTGCCCTTCTATAATCAGTGGATGGGAGAAATGGCCGTAGAAAAGATTTCTTGATCAATCTCTACGAAAGAATGTTGCTGGCCCCGGCAGGTATCGAACCCGCATCCTCCGGATCACCAGTCAGACCGCATCCGACTGAGCTACCGAGGCTGCCGGCAATCACTGGTATGACAGTCAATCAAGAATTAATGAGTCAAAAGACTCTAATCTGTGGTATGAAAATCAGTCGAGAATTAATACGGCCTCCGCCCAACAGGGCTTGAAGAAATAGATCGACTGCATAATGCTTCCACACAGAGCTAAAACCGACCCGCACACGAGTACTGGTAAATTGCATAGAGGATCTTACCCTGCCCAGGCAATGCGGTGCGAGTCGGAACCGTCCATGCTAAACCCAATTGGTTTCATTGGGCGACAGGGCTTGAGAAGTCATTTCATCTCAATGTCGGGTATAAGTCCCACAAAATTGGAAGCAGCGTATCCAAAATGACCTTTATAGTGTTGACGGGGACGTTAAGCCTCAAATCAAACAAACAAAACAAAACAAGAATTAATAAGACAAATCTTTTAATTTTGCCTACTTTCTATTTAATGTAGTGCACCAAAACTACAGTAGAACTTCGATGGCTCGAACACCGATGGCTCGTTTACCATGGATGAGTCAAACCCGTTCTTGAGCCCCTAGCGAAATCCTCTACATAAGAAACAGTGGGGGATAATTAAGGAGATTTTAGCCTTTTATCTTGCAAATGTATGCTGTGTGTACTCATTAGAATCGCCTCGATGAGGCGATTCTAATGAGTACACACAGCATACATATTAATTATCGAACACCGAAAAGATGTGCAAGAGTATCTCGTTATGCCTCCTGACGGTAACCCTCAGTGGCTCGAACTCCCCCTGTCTCGAACAGATTTTCGAGGTCCCAAAGGTGTTTCGAGCCACTGAAGTTCGACTGTATATTCATTTGAAAGCCAAATAAATTTTTTCCCTCAAAGTGTTCTCATCAAGCACTTTACGAGACTGACCCTGGCCGCGTATGTTTGACTTGTTGCCAGTGCAGCAACCATGAATTGACTGATCAACAATATTGAAACATCAACTGCAATCAGGTAGATCTACCCAGATGAAATATAGCTCTTACTTTTTAAGTAAAGTCAGTCGGTGCCTGATGCTCCGTCTATGGTTTGGACCACCGGAGTGCAACTGTTGGTTTCTTCTGCTCCAGCGTTTCAGTTATTTCATAATACCGAGTTCTCATCATTGTTTCATCTATGTATTCGTTTCATATTTATGTTTTCGGAGATGTTGCACTAATGAGTTAGAAACCATTCACGAACACAAGTAATTTTTCTAAACCGGGACAACCAAGGGAGAGGATTGTGGCCACGGAAATTGATTTAAACTCCATTTTTCATCACGAAAACACGTCTATATAATTTTGACCCCCTTGAACCCCACTTTTATATAGTAAAACTGGGGTTTCCGGGGGTATACCTTATTTTTCTTATTTCTGCTCTAAAATATAGATTGTGGGTACTCGTTAGAACCGCCTCATCGAGGCGGTTCTAACGAGTACCCACAATCTATATTTTGAGCAGAAATAAGAAAAATATCACAATATTTCATCATAAAATTTTCATTTTTTCGGCGATAAAGATGGCAATGTATTTGTATAGGCGGGTTTGCGTAATGATATTTTTAGGTTTTGTTTCTGTTGTAGTTTTCTTTATTGTCACTGACTATACATGTACGTACTGTAAACATAAAATAGAAGATTTTCCTCTGAAAAATGTGTGTTCTACAAATATGAATGATAACATTACTGAATGTATTACAATAGAACTTCGATGGCTCGAACACCAATGACTCGTTTACCATGGATGTGTCGAACACATTCTTGAGCCCGTAGCGAAATCCTCTACCTAAGAAATAGTGGGGGATAATTAAGGAGATTTTAGTCTCTTATCTTGCAAATGTATGCTGTGTGTACTCATTAGAATCGCCTCGATGAGGCGATTCTAATGAGTACACACAGCATACATATTCATTATAGAACACCGAAAAGATGCCAAAATGTATGCCTCCTGACAGTAACCTCAGTGGCTCGAACTACCCCTGTCTCGAACAGATTTTCGAGGTCCCAAAGGTATTCGAGCCATTGAAGTTTGACTGTATCACACTGATCATGGTCATGCTGTGAAATGAGTACCTATTTAACAGGCCATGGTATCACAGCAGCAACAGTCTTGCTACAAGCATTTGATTTCAATAAGGCAGTTTGGTTTACATAATGCATGATAATACAATATGAGACATGCCAATGGCTTCGTCAGGTAGTGTGAATCTTCGAATAGACAATCCGAGACATGCAGTATACTTCCTTAATCTTTGAGATGCCAAACACAACAACTGTCGTCTGCTTTGGTGTCTGCTGGTTACTTTAAAAATCATTGTTGCAAACAGTGTGGATCCACATCCGACAGCTTCTCTAGGAGCAGTCTAATCATGGTCCACAGTGTTTGTCTGTAAGCAAAAATAATAATAATAATAATTTTAAAAATCTTGCAAGAAGATGCAGCAGATGACATAGACTCCATTTTAGATGCAGTTTTTCTTGGCATCGAATGGTTAACTAATGCTACACACTGAAGTTAGATCACAACAGATGTCTGTATTTGGGGTTGACATCAAGCTTGCACTTCGGACAGGGAAATTCTCGGACCAGAAATGGATCATACCTGAAACAGATAAACACGCAATTCTATTTAACAGATCCATACTCAAAATTACATGGTTTTGCACATAACAGATAAAGACACCTTTTATATGGGTTCCAAAAACTTGTTTTGTAGAATTATGTATAAACTATTCACCATATTTGCATTATTTGCTGGCCCCCAGCTTGCACATTGTCAATATTGGAAAAAAAAACCAGGTTATCCTGACCCCACTGACCTTGAAAGGTAAGGGGGGGGGGTCTGGTTACCTGTTTTTCAGACCCCCCTGACCTTGAAAGGTAATGAGGGTCTGGTTACCTGTTTTCCAAACACTTATAATCTTCAGACTAGGAACCAGCAGATAATGCAAAAATGGTAAATACAGAAGAATAACTGCCTCCAGACAGGGTAGCTCACCACCTACTAGACCCTAGCGGTCATTTGATGGATAGGGATAGGGCTAAACAAAAACCTTGCACTAATATCTGTCATTTTGCAAAGTACATGTATAAACAAAATAAACTAGGCCATAAATGTTTAAACTTGTTGATTTTGCAGATGCTGATGCCGATTTGCCTCCATGCGGATCAATTTGTTATTGTCATTTTGTTTGATACTGTACTGGAACTGAGGGCGATGATTGAACTTTCCATAAAGTCTGGAGTTGAAGCCCCCAAGTAATTCTACTGCTGACTGTCCCAAGGCGGTCGTTCTTTTCCAGTGTCTTAACTGTTATTTGGCTTTGTGCCGTTGGTTCATGTTTCGTCTGCTTTTGTGTGTGCCTCTGTGTCACTTTCTATAGGTGACTTGAGGCAGCTGCGTTCTTGGATTGTGGCCTTTTCTGCGTGACCTTTTCTTACTAGTTTTCAAGTACAAGGAAGCAAACATTTCTTTTTCTAATAGAAAAATCTTTAATTATTATTTTGAAGGCAATTCGGACTATCAAAATTGGTTCTTCTTGGGTAAATTATAGCTTCTGAGGAGCACTAATTGCTCCAGTTCAGGAGGTTAAATGGAAATAATTTAGTGTTATATTTCCGATTTTCTATAAGATATGGATATAATACTGTGTATATTCATTAGAATCGCCCATCAAGGCAAATCTAATGAGTACACACATTTACAAGATAAGAAACTCCCTAAATTACCACTTCATTTCTTAGGGACTAAAAACAAGTTAGAATCAGCCATGGTATATGAGCCATTAGTGTCAAGCACTGAAAATATGTTCTATAAAAGGGTTATCCTTTGAAAGCAAAGAATACACCGCAACACTTAAAAGAATGGTGTACAGTTTTCTGGGCCAGACTAGCTAGTTTCGGCAAATTAGGCTCCAGCATGAACACTCAGAAATTTTCCACAATGAAATCAATGATCCCAAAGAACAGGAACATTTGAACTACCGATGATGCAGGGCATGGACACTTTTTTACGGCCGCCACAAATTCCCTAAACACCAGCTGTAGTGAAGATAAATATGTTCTATGAAAGCGTTATCCTTTGGAAGCAAAGAATACACAACGGAACTTCAAAGTATGGTGTGTACACTTTTCTGGACCAGATAACTAGTTTCGGTCAATAAGGCTTCATCAGGGACCCCAGAGATTATATTTCAAGATTCCACAATGGAATTAATGATCCCAAAGAACAAGAAAATATAAACTATACTATGATGAAGGGTAGGGAGACTTTTTATGACCGCGTTCTACTATATATTTGATTCTTTGGGACAGCCAGAGTTTTGTCTATTAGCATCTGAGTTAAAATGGTGTTTGCTTTTGAACCAAGCCATAGAGTAAGTGACACACTTACTTTTTAAACCAAGAGGACAAGTTTAAGCAACTACTACCCTTGTAAATATTCTGAAAAAAGTAATCCTTTGGAAGCAAGGACCGCAACACAGGATTGAAAACCATGGAGTGTACAAGATTTTTCTGGACGCCAGACTAGCTAGTTTCGACCAATTAGGCCTCACCAGTAACCCTCAAATATTTTCTAAATTCCGCAATGAAACCAATGATTCCTTGTGACTAGAAAATATAACCAAAGCTATGATGAAGGGCAGAGAGACTTTGTACGGCCGCCACACATTCCCTTAACACCAGCAATGGTGAAGTTAAATGTTCTAAAAAAGAAGGTAATCCTTTGGAAGCAAGGACAGAAACACGGAATAGAAAACCATGGGGTGTACAAGACTTTTCTGGGTCAGACTAGCTAGTTTCGGACAATTAGGCCTCATCAGTGACCCTCAAATATTTTCTAAATTTCACACATTATATAGAGCAAGCGGGTTACATTGGTTTACTTCTTTTTGCCCAAAAACAGTGCGAGTACTGGTAAAATTACAATGAAGTGGTTCTAACCAGTATCCATCAATTACGTTGCAAGATTTAGAAAAACATCATTAAATCAGACACTCAATTTTAGATGACTTAGATAAGGTGGGGATTTCGTGATATCAAAAGTTTAAATTTTGTCAGTTTTCCATTAAAATGCTGTGTGTTTTGTTTGTTTGTGTTTACGATTTCGTCCCCATCAATACTATATAGATCATTTTGGAGACGTTGCTTCCGATTTTGCCATATTGATCATGTGACCCAGCCCTTACCAGACATTGAGATGAAACGACAGTCCTACCGCCCAAAGCCATCGCTAGGGTTTAGGGTCCGATTCGGACCACTTTTCCTTGACAGGCTTTGAGCTTCTGAGTGGTTTACCAGTACTCAAATGTGCTGTCGGTTTCAGCACCTCGCGGAAGCATTAGGCAGATCAATCTATTTCTCAAAGCCCCGATGTGCGGTATTCTTGTGGGTATCCATTGGATCAAATTGATACCCACAACATAGGTTAATGTACAGAAATATATTAAATATATGGATAATGTCTTAAATAATAAAATATAATCGGTGAGCCTTAGACAATTATATAGGGGCCAGCTTCAGTGAGTCCCTACAAAATTGTCGCGGTGAACCGATTATATTTTACTATTAACGACATTAATCATGTATTCAATTTATACAGCAATCCAAGAAATGATATGGTTTTGCAATGCTTTAGTTAATTTTACTTAAAAGAACTGCAGACAGTCTGGCTTCTCAAACGACATCCAGTGCTACACACGCAGCATACTGTGACGTCAAAGAGTGCAACGTTTTTGACGCCACCGCGCCAAGGCGACGTCAGAAAAACATAGTCGCCCAAATAAAAGTTTCTTGGCGGTTTACTTTCTGTATAAAAAAACTCCAAACAAACAGACAGTTTATTTTAGATTAGGAATTCGCAACGGCAGTAGCAGTGTGCAATTACTCCAACGGACCATTCAAACCAGGACACCCTGTGAAGGTAAGAACCAATTTGGTGATTGTTTTAAACCGAGAGGCCCATGGACCACTATGCTCACCAGGCACAGCGTCCATCTTGGTCATGTAACTACAATCCCACGAATAAACAGTTCAATGCCTCACCCCACAGAGGTTTTTCAAGTAATCTGGTTCCAATAAGACCAGCGGATTAAGTGGAGAAAGAAGATAAAAATACAGAATCTAAGTCATCCAGGACAAAGGAAAGTAAATGACCTTGACTTTTGGAATTGATGAACTTCCATTTAGCTGATTGCAAATATCGGTTCTGATGCCACAGGCTACAACAGAATCAGAAAAATCCAATGTTTTACCTTTTTACCATATAAATGTCTGACCAAATTTGACCAAAGGTCATCATTTGAACAAACTTGGAAAGACTAAAGGCTCTTACTCTATATACCCAGTCCGAAGGTCATTTGTCATTGGGTTCCGGAGGAAAATATTTTTAACAGTTTTTTACAATATAAGGGCATGGTGGCCGTATTGGTCATGTGACCCACTGCTTACGACCGAAGTGTTGTCCCCCACTTCCAATACAGGCTTTACATGTAATTTGGTTTCAATCGACCCAAGGCTCCACATATAATTTGGTTTCAATCAACTCAGCAGTTTAAATGGAGAAAATAAAAATATTGAATCTGAGCCGTCCAGGACAAAGGCCAGTAAATGACCTTGACCTTTGGAATTGATAAGCTTCCATTCAGCTGATTGCAAATATCATTTCTGATTCAACAGGCTACCATGCAATCAGATAAATGCACTGTTTTGCATTTTTTCTATACAACTTTCTAAGTGACCAAATTTGACCTTGACGTAAAGCAGGTCAAGGTCAACCAAAGGTCATCATTTGAATAAACTTTGTAGGGCCTGAGTCCTCCATGCTGTATACGAAGTATCAAGGTCATCGGTCATTTGGTTCCTGAGTAGAAGAATTTTAAATGTTTTACCATTTATGGGCACAGTGGCCATATTGATCATGTGACCCAGCCCTTACGATAAACTTTCATTCCCCCCTTCCATCGAGGCTCAATATGTAATTTTGTTTCAGTTGGCCAAGTAGTTTCAGAGGAGATGTCGTTTGAAAATGTTGACGACGCAGACGAAGGCACAGACGACGACGGACGACAACCACTGCCTATACTATAAGCTCCCCTGGAGCCTTGGGCTCTGGTGAGCTAATATATATAGCAAAGATAATTCTTGCAGTTTGACTGTTTTCCCAGGTAAAAAGAGCTGCATGTTATTGTTTACAATTGCAAATTAGTTACCTGAAAAATTAGGTCCGTTCCATAAACGGTCACTTGAAGTATTATAGGTCAGTAGAAGGTATTACAGGTCACTGCCGATTATAGCATTCAGATATTCGACCCCATGTATTAATATTATGTTACTAGAATTAGGCTGATTGCGATGTAAAAGGAAAATTATCCGTCAGTCATCACCAAATGATTCCTTAACTGTTGCTAGTTTACCAGCAAAGAAATCATAATCTCACGTTTGTGCAAAAAATTAATTTATCTGGAATAATGATAAATATATCAGATATGTCAAAACAGTACAGACCTAGGTCCTATCGTTTCTTAAGTTCTTCAAGGTTTGACAGTTTACCTGATATGTCTCAGGATAGTTAAACTAAACTAATTGTGTTTTTGATAAATTAAAATTAAGGACGGTGCAGTATATGTTATTGTTCAGGTGGGGTATGCTGTGAATTTAAAACAGCCCTGTTTTAACATTAATTTTGTTTTAATCATGCTGTTTTCCGGGTAAAAATGTCAATTTGTAATGGAGCAAAACTGTCATTTTCTTTACCTCTCAGAACTGATTAAATTTCCCTCTGACAAGCATTATGTTCATAATTGTGTGAAGAGATTTCTTTGGATCACAATGTGTTTTTTTTTATTTTCTGCTCAAACGCCTAGATTATTGGAATGCATTAAAGCTGCCTCAGCGAACACCTATAGACTATATTTGTAGCAAAATTAAGAAAAACAAGAGCTGTACTATAAGTGAGCTATGTCCCCGTGGGAGCCAATTTGAGGAAAGGGCCGTAACTGCTTCGAAAATGATAGGACCAACGTGAAAATTGTGTTAGGCATCCCTTAACCTCACAAGGAATGCATGTGCAAAGTTTCAGCTCAATCGTTGAAGAAATGTGGAAGTAGTTCGCATCACAAAACTAGACATGTGTCCAAAAGTACACAGATGCTCCCGCCATATATCTTTGTCAATATGGCTTGTACCCATCCTCTAGAATGGCCCGGGGGTGTCCAGAGGGACCCAAAGTCTGTGTCTTGGAATGTGTCATACCATAAGTTACAACAAGGCATCGCATGCGATACAAAACCCCTCGCATAAGACAACTTCGTGTGTGGAAAACACTGAACTGGCAAAAGTCCAACTGGCTTGAGATATTATCATATGCAACATTTGTGTAAAGTTTGTTTAAAATCCATCAATAAATGTAGGTTCTAGAGTGATGACAATGTTTCTCTAAAAATAGCCATTGTGACCTTGACCCCGAAAGTAGATCTTGCTCAAGATATCATCATAAGCATCTTATTAAAATCTGTTAATAAATGTAGGCAGTAGAGCGATGACAAAGTTTTTCTAAAAAAAGCCACAGTGACCTTGACCTTGAGGTCATGAACTTGAAAGTCAAAGCAACTCGAGATATCATCATTAGAAACATTTGTGTGAAGTTCTATTAAAATCCATCAATAAATGTAGGTGCTAAAGTGATGACAAAATTTTTCTAAAGATAGCCACAGTGACCTTGGCCTTGAAAGTCAAAGCAACTCGAGATATCATCATAAGAAACATTTGTGTGAAGTTCTATTAAAATCCATCAATAAATGTGGGTGCTAATGTTTTTCTAAAAATAGCCACAGTGACCTTGACCTTGAAAGTCAAAATCGCTCGAGATATTGTCATAAGGAACATTTATGTGAAATTATATTGAAATTGGTGAAAAAAATGTATGTGCTAGAGCAATGAAAAAGTTTTTCTAAAAATAGCCACAGTAACCTTGACCTTGAAAGTTGAAGTCGCTCGAAGTATTGTCATAAGGAACATTTGTGTGAAGTTATACTGAAATCATTGAAGAAATGTAGTCCCTAGAGCGATGACAATTTTTTTTCTTAATATATCCATAGTGAACTTGACCTTGAAAGTCGAAATCGCTTGAGATATTGTCATATGCAATATTTGTGTGAAGTTATATTGAAATCGGGGAAGAAATGTTGGCGCTAGAGCGTTGACAAAGTTTTTCTAAAAATAGCCAGAGTGATCTTGACCTTGAAAGTGGAACTCGCTAGAGATATTGTCATAAGGAACATTTGTGTGAAGTTCTATTGAAATCGGTGAAGAAATGTAGTCGCTGGAGCGATGACAAAGTTTTTCTAAAAAAAGCCACAGTGACCTTGACCTTGAAAGTCAAAATCGCTCGAGATATTGTCATAAGGAACATTTGTGTGAAGTTATATTGAAGTCAGTGAAGAAATGTAAGCGCTAGAGCGATGACAAAGTTTTTCTAAAAATAACCAGTGACCTTGACCTTGAAAGTGTGACTCGCTATAGATATTTTATAAGGAACATTTGTGTGAAGTTATATTGAAATTGGTGAAAAAATGTAAGCGCAAGAGCAATGACAAAGTTTTTTCTAAAAATAGCCACAGTGACCTTGACCTTGAAAGTCAAACTCGTTCGAGGTATTGTCATAAGGAACATTTGTTTGAAGTTATATTGAATCAGTGAAGAAATGTAGTCGTTAGAGCGATTACAAAGTTTTTCTAAAAATAGCCACAGTGACCTTGACCTTGAAAGTCCAACTCGCTCGAGATGTTGTCATAAGGAACAGTTGTGTGAAGTTATATTGAAATCAGTGAAGAAATGTAAGCGCTAGAGCGATGACAAAGTTTTTTTCTAAAAATAGCCACAGTGACCATGACCTTGAGGTCATGACCTTGAAAGTCGAACTCGCTCAAGATATTTTTATAAGGAACATTTGTTTGAAGTTATATTGAAATTGGTGAAAAAATGTAGGCGCTAGTGGGATGACAAAGCTTTTCTAAAAATAGCCACATTGACCTTGACCTTGAGGTCATGACCTTGAAAGTCGAACTTGCTTGAGATATTGTCATAAGAAACATTTGTGTGAAGTTAAATTGAAATCAGTGAAGAAATGTAGGCCCTTGAGCGATGACAAAGGTTTTCTAAAAATAGCCACAGTGACCTTGACCTTGAGGCCATGACCTTGTAAGTCGAACTGGCTCATGATATTTTTATAAGGAACATTTGTGTGAAGTTATAATGAAATTGGTGAAGGCGCTAGTGCGATGACAACGTTTTTCTAAAAAGAGCCATATTGACCTTGACCTTGAAGTTTATGACCTTGAAAGTCGAACTCGCTCGAGATATTGTCATAAGGAACATTTGTGAGAATTATATTGAAATCAGTGAAGAAATGTAGGCGCTAGAGCGATGACAAAGTTTTTCTGAAGATAGCCATAGTGACCTTGACCTTGAGGCCATGACCTTGAAAGTCGAACTCGCTCAAGATATTTTTATAAGGCGCTAGTGCGATGACAAAGTTTTTTCAAAAATAGCCACAGTGACCTTGACATTGAGGTCATGACCATGAAAGTCGAACTCGCTCGAGATATTGTCATAAGGAACATTTGTGTGAAGTAATATTGAAATCAGTGAAGAAATGTAGGTGCTCGAGGGATGACAAAGTTTTTCTAAAAATAACCACAGTGACTCTGACCTTGAGGCCATGACCTTGAAAGTCGATCTCGCTCAAGATATTTTTGTAAGGAACAGTTGTGTGAAGTTATATTGAATTTGGTGAAGAAATGTAGGCGCTAGAGCGATGACAATGTTTTTCTACAAATAGACACAGTGACCTTGACATTGAGGTCATGACCTTGAAAGTCGAACTCGCTCGAGATATTGTCATAAGGAACATATGCGTGAAGTTATATTGAAATCAGTAAAGAAATGTTGGCGCTAGAGCGATGACAAAGTTTTTCTAAAAATAGCCACAGTGACCTTGACCTTGAGGCCATGACCTTGAAAGTAGAACTTGCTCGAGATATTTTTAGGAACATTTGTATGAAGTTATATTGAAATTGGTGAAGAAATGTAGGCACTAGAGCGATGACAAAGTTTTTCTAAAAATAGCCACAGTGACCTTGACCTTGAGGGGGGGGTGTGTCGGGATGGACCCAATGTCTGTATCAGTCAATGCATCTTATCATAAGGAACAATAATATATATGGTTAAGGGGTGGGGATATGGATAGTTTCTGAGATATAAAGACTTTAATGAAGCAAAGGGGGCGGGGCATGGCCCAGGGGTGACCGTAGGGACCCAAAGTCTATGTCATGGAATGTGTCGTATCATAAGGAACAATAATATATATGGTTTAGTTGTCGAATCTGATTAATTTTCAAGATAATTAGACATTTTGACAGTTTTGCATACAAATTCCTATATGACAATTTTGACCTGTTACGCAATCTGACACCTGGGCCCACCCAGGGGCACTACCCTGGAACAACTAAACATGAACTGATAGGTCTTGGTCTGAGTAAATGTCATACCGAATTTCAACTATGTAGCACAACAGGTAAAAAAATTATGAGCCCGAGGTTTGAGCTCGACATTTCAGCTCGACATTTCAGCTCGACATTTCCACTCTACATTTCAGCTCGACATTTCCACTCGACATTTCAGCTCGACAGTTCAGCTCGACATTTCAGCCCGAGGTAGTTACGAACGTGACATACATACGTACGCACGTAACATCAAGGCGAAACACTATAGGCAGGCGGGGGCATAAAAATGCGGACACACAAACGCACAGTGCAAAAACTATATGCCCTCCTACGGGGGCATAAAAATAACAACATAGAAATGTTTCAACAAGAAAATTGTGTTCCCGTACTAATATAAAACATCCCTCCCCAAAACAACTATGCGGCCTTGAATATGAGGTCAAGGGTATCCAAGAAAGTCTTGGTATGTTTCCATGGTATACTATACTAGGTTTGGCTAATACAATACCAAGTTTAACCGATTCAAGAGATATGGTGCAGACAAGCTTAAACAGAACTAGTACTGTCAGACAAAATGCTGTCGATTGTTTTCTTTCTATTAAAGCGTCGAGCACTATTATTAGCAGTTAATTGTCCTAACTGACATAATTCGTAGGGGACGATTTGGATGTTGGTGAACATGGTGAATCGTGTTGTACATTTGCCGAGGCTTGTCATCCTGAAAAGATTCATTTCTGACCAATCAAATGGTTGGAAAATCATTCACAAGTAAAAAACGTCTTGACAATTTTGCGCTTGAAGAAAATTGTTCAAAAGATTTTCCTCTTTTCCCCTTTTCAAAAGGTAATGTCATTGTAGCTCATGTTTGTCTGCCTATTCCATACTGAAAGGATCTATGTGTACAAAGCAGGTATCTCAAGACCAAAAATGGTCAGAGTATGGTTCCTTGGCCACAATAGGCTTCCTTTAGTAGCGTTCTATGCATCTGTAAATTTTAGGTATTCCATATAGTAAAGGAGCTATGGGCCATTAACTCCTTTTACACATATCAAGGGCAGATAACGCAAGAACCAGAAATGACAGAGTGACTGACCTTGGCCATAATATGCTTCCTCAAATGTTTTATATAACTGTAAAAGTTCATCTAGATATTCCCTACAGCATGGGAGACGGCTTCCGCCCGTCGGGGCTTGAAGAAATAGATGGGCTGCTTGATGCTTCCACGGAGAGCTGAAACAGACCTTACACGAGTACTGGTAAACCGCTTAGAGAATCTAAGCCTGCCCAGGCGAAGCAGTGCGAGTCGGACCGTCCATGCTTATAAACCCTATTGGTTTCATTGGGCCACAGGGCTTGAGATGTCATTTCATCTCAATGTCGGGTAAAAGTCCAACAAAATTGGAAGCAACGTCTCCAAAATGACCTTTACGGTGTTGACGGGGACATTAAACCTCAAATCAAACAAACAAACAAAACAAACAAAATAACTTCAAAACTTGACCCCTAAAATGTTAAAAATGAAAATTATTTCTTTATTATCTTTTAGATCGGAGCCTAAAATTTTATTTGATATTAATTTTATTAATTTCTGACCACCCGAAGTCGAGAATGTCTAACAAAATTGAAAGCAACTTCTCCAAAATGACCTATACACGTGTTGACTGGCACTTTAAACTTCAAATAAGAATAATAAAAAACTGCAAAGGAGAACCAGGCCAAAAACATTTTTTGCACATCCATTAAGGGCAGATAACTGAAGAACAGAGTGATGATCCTTCGCCACAATAAGTTTCCTGTAGTGGGCTATACATCTGGGAAGTTTCATCCATATGCATGTATTCTATTTCGTTAAGGAATAAGAGTCCAAACAGGCATTTAATTGGAATTGCAAACGGCCATAACACTGTCAAATGACAACGGATTTGGTCCATTAACAATCCCGAACCACACATACCCAACACTAATGCATGTTAAAAGTTTTAAGACGACCTGAACCTGTCAAAAATTATGAAGATATCGATCGGAAATGCCCCAAAACCACTAAGGCACCTATTAAGAACTGAAAGAGTCATAACTTTCAAAAGTTGATGGAGTTTGACCATTAATAATCGCAAACCACACATCCGCGGTATAAATGAGTGTACAAAATTTGCAAAAAAAAAAAAAAAAAAAAAAAAACATCAATGAAAAAATGCTCGTTATTGATCTGAACAGGCATGGGCGGACGGACGGCAGACAGACATCGGAGGGTATATCATAATACCCAACCACTATCGTGAGATGGTGTATAAAAAAGTGGTGTTGAGAGCCAAAGAAAGTATCATCTCACATTAGTGAGCTATCCCAATGTTTCTAGAAGTCTGGGAATGACTATGTTTCTAGAAGTCTGGCTATTACTATGTTTCTAGAAATCTGGGAAAAAGTCGTGAACATGTTGCCAAAGGTGACATTAATATCTGTGGATTTATTACATTACAATTGAGCTAGCGCACAGCAAAACCTACAATACGGCCCATGTGCCCAGTAAAGAGTCCAATCATCCTTTACACCCACCACGTATGGCAACAGTTTTCACTTCTCTCTGTTGTGATAGCCAGGAGGCTGCAAAAAGCAGATGTGATCAGCGTCATTCATCACGAAAAAACACGCCTATATAATTTGAATCCCACTTTTATATTGTAAAACTGGGGTTTACAGGGGTAAACCTTATTTTTCTTATTTCTGCTCTAAAATATAGGTTGTGGATACTCGTTAGAACCGCCTCGATGCGGCGGTTCTAACGAGTATCCACAATCTGTATTTTGAGCGGAAATAAGAAAAGTATTACAATTTTTCCTCTTAAAATTCTCATTTTTTTGGCAATAAAGTGTACAATGTATTTGGTTAGGCGCGTTTTTGTAATGGCTGGTCACACAAATCTTATTGTAGGTTTTGTTGTGCACTGACTCAAACACACAAACACCAATAACTGAAAGCATACCAGTAGTTTACAGCAAGATTTCTGCCCTGTTTAACATTAGGGTAGGACTGGACTTCATGCCACCAGAATGCTGGCATAAACAACACTTCTCCCTCACTAATTGTGCAATTCATTGGATATGTGCCAGCAAAGTCAGGAAATCTCTGAAAATATATAGCAGATACAAACAATACAGTAGAACTTCGATGGCTCGAACATTGATGGCTCGTTTACCATGGATGAGTCGAACCCATTCTTGAGCTCCTAGCGAAATCCTCTACATAAGAAATAGCAGGGGTATAATTAAGGAGATTTTAGTCTTTTATCATGCAAATGCATGCTGTGTGTACTCATTAGAATCGCCTCGATGAGGCGATTCTAATGAGTACACACAGCATACATATTCATTATAGAACACCGAAAAGATGTCTAAAAGTATCTCGTTATGCCTTCTGGCAGTAACCCCCAGTGGCTCGAACTACCCCTGTCTCGAACAGATTTTCGAGGTCCCAAAGGTGTTCGAGCCATTGAAGTTCGACTATATGAGCCCATATTTTTAAAATACCGGAAATTGCTCTAGATAAGGCCGAGTGATGATAATTATAGGATAACCTAACCTATGTTATAGGAACTTGTCAGAAGTGTCTTATCATTCTGACAAATACCCACAATACGGCTTTAGGAGGCCTTCATGCGGACTGAACAAAGTTAGGCCTTCATGCCGACTGAACAAAGTTAAGGCCCTGTAACACTATGCCGCTTTCCACTGCGATGGAACGGCGTTGTTTAATTTTCCAGAACGCCGCGAGATCGCAAGAAATGTGGGATATTTTTCGTGAACATGGACCTGTCATGGCATCCTTACAGCGACCAAGACGTTGCTACGGAGCTTTCATGGTGATCTATCGCGATCCTGTGGCGTTCTTGATGGCGATTGTATGCGATCTCACGGCGCTTCCACTGTGCTTACACGACACTAACACAGCGTTTTTACGGCGCTCACAATGCGTGCACTGCGCTTTTACGGCGCTCACCTGCGCTGACCGCATGTTAAAGACGTTCATTTGAACTATAAAGCAAAGTGTCAACAGACATCTTCATCAGTCGAACAGTTTTGTTTGATTTTGTTTCATTTGAGGTTTAACGTTCCCATCAACACAGTATAGGTCATTTTGGAGACGTTGCTTCCAAGTTTGTGGGACTTTTACCCGACATTGAGATGAAATGGCATCTCAATCCCTGTCGCCCAATGAAACCAATAGGGTTAATAAGCATGGATGATCCGACTCACGCCCCTTTGCCTGGGCAAGCTTAGATCCCCTAAGCGGTTTACCAGTACTCGTGTGCCGTCGGAAGCAAGTTCACCGCCATCAGCGCAAGCAGGAGCAAGTCCACCGCCATTACCTTATCAACCCCGGGATGAGTCACCACAGAAGTAGGTTTGGGACAGTACCCAAACAAACTCTACGTCCCAAAGTCTACTCTATCCACTGTTTATACAAGCGGGCGGCCCCCGCCCATCGAAACTGGAAGAAATAGATGGGCTGCATGATGCTTCCACCGAGAGCTGAAACCGACCGCAAATGAGTACTAGTAAACCGCTTAGAGGATCTAAGCCTGCCCAGGCAAAGCTGTGCGAGATGGACCGTCCATGCTTATAAACTCTATTGGTTTCATTAGGCGACAGGGCTCGAGATGTCATTTAATCTCATTGTTGGGTAAAAGTGCCACAAAATTGGAAGCCACTTCTCCAAAATGACCTATACAGTGATGACAGGGACGTTAAACCTCAAATCAATCAATCAATTATACAAGCGGAGCTTAAATAGCGTTGAAGGAGACCCCTGTGCGCCCTGCCGAGCTCCTGTAGCGTTGTAGGAGACCTAACTGCGCTGCTATGGCAACCTTACGGCAACCTCAATGTGCTCCGATCAGAACGCCGGGCGACAACATTTGTTTTGAGCATGTTCAAAATGAGCGCCGTCGCTTGGCGTTCTATGCGATCCCAACGCGCCGTACTGCATTGCTACGGCGATGTTTGCGATCGTACTGTGCGCACCTCGGCGTGCTTCATTTTTCTACGACGCCGTGGGATCGCCGTGAAAACGCGGCCCTGGTGTGACAGGGGTTTTAGGACGCATTCATGCGGACTTAACAAGGTTAGGACGCCTTCAAGCAGACTCAACAAAATTAGGAGGCCTTCAGGCGGACTGAACAAAGTTACCTAGGACGCCTTCGTGCGGATTGAAAAAAGTTAGGCGGCCTTCATGCAGAAAGAACAAAGTTAGGAGGCCTTCATGCAGACTAAACAAATTATTTGTCTATATCGCGGCAGAAGTAAGGGCGAGGATTGCAACTGCCCCCACCCCCAGTGAAATTCTTTTCACTGACCGTTCCAAGGTGGTTCTTCTGTCGCGGTTTATTTTTGTTATGGTTTGTCTTTGAGCGCGTGTATTTTGCATATATCTTTTTGTTTTGGATAGCCATTTGGCCATTTTGTGGGAAAGTAACTTTCCTTTTGGCTTTCCGCTGTTGGTTTTTCCATTAGGGTCTGGTTATTTCATGTTTGTGCTTCTTTCCCTTTGGTGTCTCTGATGGGAGCTGTGGCTTATTGGTGTCAATTCCTGATCATTGCCTTCTCTTTTATTTTATGAATAAACTGAGAAAGATATCCTTTAAACCCGTTAGATGCCAATCACACCGATTGTTGTATACAGTAGAACTTCGATGGCTCGAACACCGATGGCTCGTTTACCATGGATGTGTCGAACCTATTCTTGAGCCCCTGGCGAAATCCTCTACATAAGAAATAGTGGGGGATAATTAAGGATATTTTAGTCTTTTATCTTGCAAATGTATGCTGTGTGTACTCATTAGAATCGCCTCGGTGAGGCGATTCTAATGAGTACACACAGCAAACATTTTCATTATATAACATCGAAAGATGTTCAATAGTATCTCGTTATGCCTCTTGGCAGTAACCTTCAGTGGCTCGAACTACCGCTGTCTCGAATAATTTTTCATGGTCCCAAAGGTGTTCGAGCCATCGAAGTTCGACTGTACTTTGTCGTCCACTGGTAAGTTTTAAAAGCCACTTTTGCAAACAGTGTGGTCCCAGATCATAAGATTCCACCATGACTGTCTGCCTGTATATAAAAATAGGTTTGAAAAGTTTGCAAGAAGCTGTAGCAAATGACATAAACAGACAACATTTTCAGAGTATACACGTACCTGATAATCTGGTTTGAGTATATCAACAGGTGACATAACCATGGATGTTGTGTCAACCAGCTCTTTCCTATGGAATGTATGTGTGGTTCTGTTATAGTATAACATCGCCTCAGGAATGTGTGCCTCATATAGCTGGGTGTTATCATGGGGATCAAACAGAATAACTTCTTTCCTACCACTAATCTGGAGAAAAAAAATAGGATGATGGCGTATCCAGCCCTTTTCCTGCTGAACACGATAACCACAAACTTTACAGTGTAGATCCAGATCCAGAAGCATCTGATCAGGATCTACAGTATGTTATTCAGTTTGTGAATTTGAACAAATACATAATATCAAGTAATTTGATTGGTTGATAGTCAGAAATGGTTGTGACAAAACTGAATATTCAGCAGAATAAGGGTTAACCCTTGTCCTGCTGAGCCCGGATATGCCTTTTCTTTGAAATGTAGATCCAGATCAGATGGCTTCTGAAGAAGCCATCTGATCAGGATCTACATTGTTTGCCATTCAGATTGTGAATTTTTTTGCAATAATTTGCATTTAGTAATCTGATTGGTTGATAATCGGTAGTGGGTTTGGCATATATGAATATTCAGCAGGACAATTTTAAGGGTTAAAATCAAAGCACTGACAGCACTGGTGGCCAGTCGGTTGCCAAATGGATTAACCCATAAATTCCTGTATTTTATGCTTACAGTGTAGACTCTGGGTCTATACTGTTTGTCAAACTGAATGCATGATTACAGTCCAGAGTGATTATACACAACACTCTGACCTCACAATGCTAAGAATGACACGGATATAATAAATAACCATTACTTGGATTTAAAAATCAGTAATAAATGTAGTCACATGGTCATCCACCAATTAAAGCTACTAACCTGCCCGCTTAGTAACTTTGGGTCAACAGACAAACAAGAGGGCCATGATGGCCCTGGATTGCTCACCTGATATATAGTGTAAAATGTAGGCCCTGGAAAGGGCCATTATTGGCCATAGGGCTATAATTTGCATAATCTTGGTAGAGGTCTAAAAGGTGCAGATTCATACCAAATATCATAGACAGGCACCTTCTGGTTTCAGACAAGAAGGTTTTCCTTATAAGAGTCTATATAAAACCTGTGGGCCCCGGGGCTGGGCCATTTTTGGCCTCAGGGCAATAATTTGAACTTGGTAATAATCCACAAGACGAAATTCATACCAAATATCAAAGACCTTTACCTTCTGGTTTCAGACGAGAAGATTTTCAAAGGATTTCCCAATATAAAAGTCTATGTAAAACATGGAGGGGGGGGGGGGGGGGGGGGGGGGCAGTTTTGGCCCCAGGGCTACAGGGTTATAATTTGATCAATTTTGTTAGAGGTCCACTAGATGAAGCTACATACGAAATATGAAAGACCTTGGCCTTCTGGTTTCAGAGAAGAACATTTTCAAAGGTTTTTCCCTATATAAGTCTATGTAAAACCAGTGGGCACCAGGGTGGGCCCATTTTGGATCCAGGGCTATAATTTGAACAATCTTGGCAGAAGTCTACTATACAAAGCTTCATACCATATATCAAAGACCCAGGCCTTGTGATTTCTGACAAGAAGATTTTAAAGGGCCTATATATGTCTACGTAAAACCAGGGGGCCTCGCAGAGGGGCCATTTTTGGCCCCAGGGCTATAATTTGAACAATAATGTTAGAGGTACACAAGATGAAGCTTCATACCAAATATCAAAGACCTGAGCCTTCTGGTTTTTGGCAAGAAGATTTTTCAAGGTTTTCCCTATATAAGTCTATGTAAAACCAGTCAGTGGGCCCCGGGCAGAGCAATTTTTGACACCAGGGCTATAATTTGAACAATCTTGGTCAAGGTCCACTGGACAAAGCTTCATACCAAATATCAAAGAACTGAGCGTTCTGGTTTGAGACAAGAAGATTGATAAAGATTTTCCCTATATAAGTCTATGTAAAACCAGGGGGCATTTTTGGCAAATATCAAAGACCTGAGCCTTCTGGTTTCAGAGACGATTTTTAAAATTTTTCCCTATATAAGTCTATGTATAAACAAAGGGCCCCAGGACGGGGGCATGTTTGACCTCAGGCAGGGCTATAATTTGAACAATCTTGATAGAGGTCCACTAGATGAAGCTTCACGCTAAATATCAAAGACCTGGGCCTTGCGGTTTAGAGGAGAAGATTTTTAAAGATTTTTCCTATATTAAGTCTACGTAAACCCAAAGGGGCACGGAGCGGGAGTATTTTGGCCCCAGGGCTATAATTTGAACAATCTTGATAGAGGTCCATGCACTAGATGAAGTTTCACATCAAATATCAAAGATCTCCGCCTTGCAGTTTCAGAAAAGAAGATTTTTTAAAGATTTTCCCTATATAAGTCTATGTAAAACCAAAGGGCCCCAGGACAGGGCATTTTTGGCCTCAGGGCTTCCTGGTAGAGGTCCACTAGATGAAGCTTCATACCAAATATCACAACGATCTGGGCCTTGCAGTTTCAGAGGTTTTTTAAGTTTTCAGTAAAAGAAATCTACTTTTGGCTCATGTGACCTAGATGTGCAACTGACCGGAACCATTTGAAAAACTTTGAAAGGGGACTACATAAGGATCATTCCTATGAAGTTTGGTCAAAATTCGATCTTTGGTTTAGGAGATGTCGTTGTTTATGCACGCACGGATGCACACATGGACGTCTGATGGAAAAAAGTGATCCCAAAAGCTCAGCTCAACACTATGTGACAGGTGAGCAAAACATCGACCCAATGACTTACTGTTAGTTTTAATTTTCTTGGAAAAAAAAACCAAAAACAACTAGAAATGTGTCCAGACGACACAGATGCCCCCGCAGAGGGAGCCGCCTCACCCTGAAAATCCATCTTGCAACAACAGCTGTCATTGGACAGCATAGCTCTACTGCAAAAGTGTCCTACCAATAGATGGGGGTATTGCTGATTAAATCTTTGGACAAAAAACTATCATCATACCCAGTTTGAACCCAATCAATTAAATAGTTTGGAAAATATGAGCTCTAAGAAACTTTAACATTAAAAATTTTCAAAGTGTGTGACCTTGACCTTGAGGTCATGGGCAGGGTCGGTGGTATGGCTGAATGAAACTTGGGACCTATATCTATCATCATTCCAAATATGAAGCCAATCTATATGGTTTGGAAAATATGAGCTCTAAAACTTTAAAAGTATCATAAGACTAAGTCTGTGACCTTGACCTTGAGGTCAGGGGTTTGGGTATATCCACTTTTGAACCTGTAACCATATGAAGTAAATCCATATGTTTATACCCTGAACATTTTAGAACTCATATTTTCCAAACCATTTGATGGAATTGGTTCATATTTGGTATGATTATAGATATAGGTACACTGTTTTATTCCGCAATACCCTCACCCATGCCTATGACCTCAAGGTCAAGGTCACGGACTTAGACAATTTTAATGTTAAAGATTTTAAAGAGCTCAAATTTTCCAAACCTTATTATGGATTTGGCTTATATTTGCTATGATGATAGATACAGGTCCAAATGTTTATTTGGCAATACCCCCACTCATGCCTATGGCTTCAATGTCAAGGTCACAGACTTAGAAATTTTTAATTAGATATTTAAAGAGTTGATATTTTACAAATCGTGCGATGGATCTAGTTTGTATTTGGTATGATGTTAGATACCTGTCCATTTTATTCAGCGATATCCCCACCCATGCCCATGAGCTCAAGGTCAAGGTCACAGACTTAGAAATTTTTAATAAGATATTTTAAGAGTTTATAGTTTCCAAATCGTATGATGAATTAAGTTTATATTTGGTGTGATGATTGATACTGGTCCAATACCCCCACCCATGCACATGCCCCAAAGGTCAAGGTCACAGACAAATAATTTTTTTATTTAAAGTTTATTAAGAACTCATACTCACCCAGAGTATACTGTTACTTGGTGAAACCACAGTGGCCTGGCTGGTGACAGTCTACATGTATATTAACCATCATACATGCTGGGAAGTTGACTTGAAATTTTTTCACCACTCAATATTTTTGCTAGTTTGAGAGCATTACAATTACACACCTATACAAATACATTGTAAACTTTACCTGTGTAAAATCGAAATTTTTTTATTAAAAAGTGTGATTTTTTTCTTATTTCTGCTCAAAATATCTAGATTGTTGGTACTCGTTAGAACCGCCTCATCACAGTGGTTCTAATGAATACCCACAATCTATATTTTAGAGCAGAAATATGAAAAATGGGGTTTACCCCTGTAAAGCCTAGTTTTACTATATGAAAGTGGGGTTCAAGGGGGTCAGAATTATATAGGCATGTTTTTCATGATGGTGGGTCTTGAACACACACAGCTGAATCAATGGAATGAGGATCCTCAACATCATCATGAAAACAATAATAATATAATTCTGACCACCTTGAACCCCACTTTTATATAATAAAACTTGGGTTTACAGGAGTAAACCCTATTTTTCTTATTTCTGCTCAAAAACATAGATTGTGGGTACTCATTAGAACCGCCTTGGCGAGGCGGTTCTGACGAGTACCCACAATCTAGGTTTTGTGCAGAAATATGAAAAATATCAGGATTTTTATCTGAAAATTTTCATTTTTTAAAGTTAAAATTTTACCAATATATTTGAATAGGCGTGTTTTCCAAATGAATGCACTAAGCTATCGGGGATATATCTAGGTTACCTGGACAAGGCTTACCTGACACAGAAAGTTATCAAACGGATCAAAATGCAGCTTCCCCAGAGTATTACCATCACTCAACCAGATATTAGAATGTTCCAGCTTCAGCATGCGATCAAAGAATGACATTTCTTCAATGTCTGATTCTAATTCTGGTATGATGTCAGCTATGGATGAATATTCTAAATATGCTGAAAAACCTTTCTTGCTACCATTTGAAACCAGCTCAATTGTGTCTATGAATTCTGATAATTTCATATTAGCTGTAGCTGGTCTACTTACAACAATGTCTGGATATGGCAGTTGTTTATATACAGGCTCTGGGATTGTAAAATCATCAAAGTTTTCAAATAAACTTGCTGGTTCAACACCTTCAAAATTACCATCTGGAGTGAGTTTTATATGAACCTTCCTATCACCATACCGGTTGCGAAAAAAATTGTTGGTCCACTTTGAAAGTGCCTGCCACCCATCTAGTGCACCAGTAATGATGACAGGTTTTGATATCTTTAAATAATTATGAAAGAATTCATTTCTAGATGGCACAGGGATTTTGTCACAGGAATGCATTTTGATATCACTCTTTGGTAAATTACAATCATTTGAGGGGCAATTTTTGTGGTATTTGTTTGATTTCTCTGAACTTTTGAGCTGTTCTAAGGTGTCAGTATTCACTTCACTACAAGACTCTGAAGGACAAGCAGGATCATTTGAATGTTCTGGTATTGTTACAGTCTCTTCCATGTGTTCAGGGGTTTTAAAAACCTCATTTGAGCTTACATCAGAATAATCACTGACATGATACAAGGTCCTCAAGATTTCCTCACGATGCAGGCCCTCTACAGACAGTCCTCCTTGAGCATTCATGTATGTATTACAGTTTGAATTGATAAAATCAACTACAGTCTGCAGACTTGCCACCCCCATAAACAAATGAGCAAGAGGATAGGCCTTCCCCAAATTTGACATAAGACAAGTCCTGTCTATATTTCTTTTAGCAAAAACTATAAGATCTTTATCTAAATTGTTATTTTTATTATCTGCAATCTGTAGTGGTCGACCAGGCTTCCATACAAAATTTCCTAAATCAATCGTGCCAACTGTCACGGAGGCTTCCTCATAGAACACCTTCCTAATTGGTTCAAGGAATGCACTAATTGAATCACTCGCGTCGCTGTTAAAACCGACAAAACATGATTTGTCAACGATATCACTGACTTCAGATGGTGTATATATCCTCTGCGCTTCAGTTTCGACAGATGACACACAAGATGCCACAGTAAAACACAGAAAAACGTCAAACAATAGATGCTTCGCTCTCATTTTGACACATGTACCATGTTTACCAAGGGGAATCACTCTAATAAATGCAAGTTACAACTTTTAAAAAATCATCTTGGTATTGAATCTTGCCGACCAGTATGGTCATCAATCAATCAATCAATCATTTATTCAATCAATCAATCAATCAATCAATCAACCGATCGATCAATCAACAAACAAATCAATCAATCAATTAATCAATCAAAAAAAATCAATCAATCAATCAATCAATCAATCAATCAATCAATCAATCGACCATCCTTGGAAGGTGCAAAGGATGTAGCTAAGTTCACTTCTTTCAGAATCAGAATCAAAATCAGAATTGTTACTGATGACACGTCAAATGACATTCATACACCAGGACCTGTGATGGGAAGTTAGTCCCTAGCTATCACCAAAGAGGTAACCTTAGCTACACAATCCTCAGCCCCTTCAGCCGTTGAAATAATCGAATCGGGAAGGATATTCCAATCTCTTATGGTTCGGATGGGGGGGGGGGGGGAGGGGGGGGGGGAAGAATGACTCTTTATAAATGTCAGTTCTTGCAGCAAGTGTCTGAAACGCCAATGAATGATGATTTCTACAGTGCCTAGCTGGGGGAACAAGGTCATCTATTGGGATGCTGGCAGCACCCTTTAGACCTTTGTATAAAAATATGGGACTACTGTCTTTTCTTCTTTTCTTGAGCGACTCCCTTCTTAATTTTTCTGCTCCCAGTTTCAAAGCAGAAATTGATTGTTACAAATCTGGCAGCTCTATTCTGAACTTTTTCTTCTTTATTAAGGACCACTCCGCTGGGGTCCCAGATACAACTACCATTTTCCAAGATTGGGCGAACAAGTCCTTTATATGCTGCCTCTTTTACATTGATGCGAGAAAATAACGTTTCACCGTCTAACGTCACAGAATCTACTAGTTACGTCAACGGCGGCTTTTAATGACGTCATTCGTCACACTCCTTCGACATAATAAAACACAGAACTTTTCATTCCATTGCTTATGTAGGCGTGCTGCGCTAGACTTATGAAATAGATCAGCTCTAGCAGTAATTTGTTGAGTAATATGTCAGTTGTAAGGTAGATCAAATCGCGGGCGCGTAGCGCGAGGGATTTATCTACTTACAACTGACCGGCAAGCTGTGATATATTACTCAACAAATCACCACCAGAGCTGATCTGTTGTTTCATTCATATTCTCTCAACATTCCGCCATCGTTTGAAGAAATTCCACCAACATGATTGACTGTAGCACATGCAGTTCTGTTTTTGTAACGTACTTTATGCATGAAAAAGCCGTTACTCCGTCTAACATCAAGGAAACTATCGATGACGTCGCAAAACGTCACAAAACGGCGGCTCTTCACGTCACGCTTTTTTTTTTTTTCGTTTTTGTCACTCTATATAACACTGGATTTAACTATTGGCTATACAGGCGAACTGTGTTAGAATTTTAATACCAACCCAAAGGTACTAAGGACAGAATCTGAATTAGTGCTGTTGTCCACGTTATTAATATCACTTGTTTGGGGAAACCACGGCTATGGTTATCAATAGACAACAGTCGCGCTAAATACAAATACAAATACAAATAATTTATTGGTCTAAAATCCAGCCACAGGATTGTCACCAAACACAATACAATTTCTTATTTTAACCTATATGATACTAGATCTACTATGACATTTAATATGGCCTTAGGCATTATATTTGGTTTAATATGTAGTAGTACGGACAATAAGATTTCTGAAATAGATTCACCCCTTTGGCACCTTCAGCCGTCCCCCAGCCAAAAGACAATCAGTGCCAGAACACAGACCACCGGAACCCCCTGACCTTGAAAGGTTAGATGGTTCCCGTCCCCTGCCTATACAAATATATTGAAAGTTTTTACAACAACAAAAAATAAATAAATAAAAAAAAAATAAATAAATAAATAAATGAGGAACTTCTTCTAAAAATTCTGATATCTCCCCACATCCCCGCCCAGAACACAGACCGCGGGGACCCAATATAACCGCCTCGACGAGGCGGCCCCATCGAGCACCAACAATCCACACTTCCGGGCAGAAACAAGAAAAACATTGTATACCCCCCAAATCCCAGTTTAGAGGGGGGGGGGCATACAATGTAAAAGTGGGGCTGAAGGGGGTCAAAATCATGCAGTCATGCTTTCGCGATGACTTGTCTAAACTAATTACTGTTTACCCTATTACGCATATTTACAATCTCATTTCTTTCATTATATAGCTCATGTATGAATGATATGCACAGTACATTTAAGTCATAATCTTTACTAGTCATAAGAAACTTAAACTTATCTGTGTTAGTCATGCCACTAAAGGATGGATAAATATGACAAATTTTGTCAAAAAACAATTCCCTACTAGTTTCTAGTTTAGAGCATGACATAACAAAGTTTATCTCATCTTCCACCTCAGTATGGCACAACTGGCACACTCTTTCTCGCAGAGGTATTTTCCTGTATCTTCCTTCTTCGATATGAAGTTTATGACAACTTATTTTTATCGATGGTACATGTTGGTTGAGAAGGGCAGGGCAAACGGTCTCAGCCGAAACGGACAAAGCAAATACCCTACATGCTCCGTTTCAGTCAGTGTTTACGGTCCCCGCCCATAGGGGCTTTCAGAAATATATGGGCTGCATGATGCTTCCACGCAGAGCTGAATCCGGCCCGCACACTAGTACTGGTAAACCGCTTAGAGGATCTTAGCCTGTCCAGGAACCGCGATGCGAGGCGGACCGCCCATGCTAATAAACCCTATTGGTTTCATTGGGCGACAGGGCTTGAGATGTCATTTCATCTCAATGTCGGGTAAAAGTCCCACAAAATTGGAAGCGACGTCTCCAAAATGACCTTTACAGTGTTGACGGGGACGTTAAACATCAAATCAAACAAACAAACAAACAGTCAGTGTTTAGCCTCAAGAGCCTAGTAAGTTTTAAATCATTTGCCCAGAAGTCAGTGCAGGACTTGCATGACACTGGTATCCAAGATCTTTCTTTTAGACCCATCCCCAAAAGTTCTTGATATCAGCATTTCGGCTGAATGCATTGACAAGCTTGGAGGGTTCAAGATAAAGCACATTGTTCTCAAGACCCATCTATCTAGCTATCTATCTTCATTACCTCAGTTGGGTGGGTGGCTAAATTTAGAATTTAGCTTTGAAAAATGGACGTTGGATGAGTCCTCAAAACTATTTACAATGTGATTAGCAGAGGTATACTAAAACGCACAACCCTGAGTCCGAATGTACACTGTACGGTCTTTGAACTCCTCTGCGGTCTTGGCATCTACCGCAGACGAGGGAAGACTATTCCACTGATGAATAGTTCTGGGGGAAATGCATATGGCGTCATTATAGGCCTGGTACCTACGATATTGTGTTATTTTACTTTTGATGCCCTTTATCCAGAGTGTATTGTGTGTGAATTCGGGCTTAACGCCGCTTTCAACAATTTTTCAGTCATATCACGATTCTCGACGGTGTCTGGTTGCGACAGGGAGCTCAATGCTCACTTTTATAGTGCTGCCTCTCTGAAGTATCATGTCCCAGACACATTGCATGATACCACACCCAGTCATATTAACCTGACACTGGGTCGACCAGTCCTAGCTCTACCCCGTAAATCTGAGTGCCAAGCGAGGAGCAGCTAGTACCATTTTTTAACGACTTTGGTATGTCGCGGCCCGGGATCGACCCGTGACCTCAAAATATTCAGAGTGTATCTTATAAAAGAAGGTTAAAGCGGACTGTTCACGACGGGCCTCAAGGGACGGTCACTAAAACTCGCTAAGCATGACTCCGACGTTACTCTCATTTCGCCATCGCCCCGTCGAGCTGCTGTCCTCTGAACCTTCTCAACCTGCTGAATCTAAGTTTTAACATGGGGATGCCAAATGGGTGATACATATTCAAGTTGAGGGCGAACTAATGGTTTATATGTAACATCCTTTGTTTGCCTAAGTGCAAAAGCCAAATTACGTCTTAGAAATCCTTAAGTCCTAGATGTTTTGATGTTATCTCTGAAATAAGGTGACCCCAATCAAGATCGTCAGTGATGGTGATACCGACGCTTGACCGGTCAACAAGTACAACTTTTTGTGTACGCCCCTGGAGTAATGAGCTAATCAACCTATATGTGGTTCCTCTTATACCATAGTATTCCAGTTTGTACAATAGCCGTCTGTGAGGTATCTTGTCAAAGGCATTGGCAAAGTGCATGATAATTAAGTCAGTCTGTTTGTGGCCACGGTTAATGGCCGCATCCAGATTGCTTACACTGTTATGGTAAAATTGGACTAATTGGGTTTCACAAGACCTTTGACTACGGAAACCATGTTGACAGTCAGTAAGAATGCTTTCAAATGCCAGGTACTTGTTAATATATAACTAATATATGCTCTAGGGTTTTGCAACAGATGCATGTATGCGACACTGCAAGCGCCCCTGAGCAAGTGCGTCAATAAAGATAAAGGCTAGCAGAGGAGAAATTTCAGCACAATATTCTTTGAGTACCCTGGCATTCAGGTCATCCGGCCCAGATGCCTTATGTATTTTGAGCTTATCCAGCAGTTTAGCGTCTTTTTTCCATAAAGAGCTTTCCCCTATCCTGCAGCTGATCTTCCAGAAATCCCTGAATACGGGAAATCTACCCAACATTTGGAAAGAGACTAACGTATCACCACCTTTTAAGAAAAGTGACAAAGCAGATCTTTCCAATTATAGGCCCATTTTACTGACCCGTGTTCTGTAAGGTCCTAGAGCACATACTTGCTTGTAGTCTTTCTAAACACTTCACTGAACTGAACATTCTATTTTGAACTCCAACATGGCTTCCGATAAAGACAAAGCTGCTCACGAAAAACTCATTCTAAAAATACATAATTATGGTATGAGGAGACACTCTAAAATGGATTAAGGACTTTTTAGACAATCGTAATCAATGGAGAAAGCTTAGAAAGCATCCCATTCTCCTCTGGCGTCCCACCGGGCTCGGTTATCAGACCAGTCCTCTTCTTAGCTTATTAACCCTTGTTCTGCTGAATATTTAAATGTGTCACACCTACCACTGACTATCGGCCAATCAGATTACCAGATGCAAATTACTGCAGCAAATTCATTAACTGGATGGCAAACAATGAAGATCCTGATCAGATGGCTTCTTCAGAAGCCATCTGATCTGGATCTACATTGTTTCAAAGATAAGGCATATCCGGGCTCAGCAGGACAAGGGTTAATGACCCGCTTCAGCAGGTCAAATCACGAGTTAGATTGTTTGCAGATGTTACAGCTATGTATCTTGCCATCAACTCACAATCAGGCAGTCAAATGGTCCAAGCAGACCTATATAAACTTGAACAGTGGTAGTCTGGACAAAGATTATCCCTTACATTCAGATACATAGATCCTGATGTGAGGGCTCTGAGCCATCCTATCGGCATATATTAGTCGGGGATTTGAAATTCGTAGCACGCGTATTTAAGGAGTTTAATGCACCTTACTTTCTCACGCTTAGCTATGATACGAATTTATTTAGAGGTCTCTCAGCATCTTGAAAATGGAGTTAGAAAATCAAAAAAGTGGGGAAAAAGACATAAAAAGGGGAGATAAATGTTCCTACTCTCTTTTCTCATTTAAGCATCCAAACAATTCCAAACGACATCACCTCTGAAACTACAAGGTAAATTGGAACCAAATTATATGTGAAGCCGCCATGGGGTGGAAAAACAAACATATATTCTGAATATCTGGGTCACATGACCAAAATGTCCGCCATGCCCATATATGGTAAAAACCTTTGAAAATCGCCTTCTCAGGAACCAATCGACCGATGACCTTGAAACTTGGAATACAATATATGGGACCCGGGCCCTATCGATTTTGTTCAAATGATGATATTTCGTTGACCTTGACCTTTCTTACGTGAAGGTCACATACGGTCACTTAGGATTTTGTATGGAAAAGACAGGGTTTTCTGGTTCTGTTGCAGCTTATGACATCATAGTTGATATTTGCAATCAGCTAAATAATCCTGGGGCCATAAGATTAAATAGTTTTTAATTTTTCTAAAACTATTGGGCTAACTGATACCAAATTACATATACTGCATCAGTGTGGTCGAGAAATCCAAGTTTGTTAGAGGGATCTGTGTGATCGGAACACCAATAAACGGCTAAAAGGGATTTTAAATTCTGCATGTCAGGAAATACAAGACCTTGGTTTGCAGCATTTTGGACTCTAGCCCTAAGATGGTTCAAAGCTGACTTTAATGTATGCGACGGCAACAAAAGAAAACAATGGTTGATTTCAAAATAATTTGGCATCAATGGTCCTGGGATTGGCCTCTACTAAACCACTATGGTCTGTTAAAATAAATTTAAACGTGTGGGTGTGTGTGTGTGTTGGGGGGGGATTTATTTTAGTTTCACTTGAGCTCTGATGAGCGTTGTTTCCCATCGGCCGCTTGTTTACAATTTTGTGTTCAGGGAAAAGTCGCGCAAACTTGATGGCAAGCGTAAACCATATCTAATTGGCGTTGTCATGATACAGCAGCCACAGTTTTCTGCTCTACTGATTGCGCTTGTTTGGTTATCTTTTGTTGCTTACCTTCATAAACAATTAATTGGTGACCAGTGGTAGTTTGGTATGAAGTTACCATGACAGCAATACCACTGAAAGACGACAATGTTCAGTGAAGATAACAGCGCGGTCCTATTTCAGTTTTGTTTTTTTCAAAGGGTTGGCAGATTTTTCTTCAGTATTTCATTATTGAAGGAAAGTCGTGTTTTAATGAGTTTACGCCTCTGAACAATCAAGCCTCCTTTTGACTGAAGGTGTACGAAATTTTACTGCGAGCAAAAAAGAAACATTATACAGTATTCGATGGAACGATTTTACTTAAATGTTTTAGAGGTTTATTGTTTTGGTTTTTAACATTAATTTGCTGCAAAAAAGATACTCTACTAAATTTAAATAACGGCATCTAATTCTCCAGCTGCGGATTTGATATACTTCAGCTTATTTGCTGATTGAATGACTCTGGTTTTGGTCGATCTTTTGGCAAACATGCGCAAATTGAGGACGCCAAGTTACATGAAGATGCAGAAAAGTTCAGGCGAGGGTCGGTGTTGAACCCAATGTTCCCACCCTTCTTGACAATAGTGAAGAGAAGAAGCTTGATTTACGTAGGAATCGTAACATTTATTATGCCAAACATCGTCCCTGTTCACTGTTCAATATATCTGACATGTAAGGTTTCAACCTCGAGTAAATTAACCCGCCCGCCTAGTTCCTTTCATATGTACGAACGCATGTCCGCCAGAACGCATGAAGGTAAGTGTCTGATGCTCTGTCTCTGGTAGGGTTAACCGGAGCCTAACTGTTTGGTTTCCTTTGCTGCAGAATTCTAGCTATTTCATGCTGTCGAGTCCTCATCGTTGTTTCATCTCTTTAGTCGTTTGATTTTCTGTTCTCGGAGATGTTACACTGATGAGCAAGAACTCCATCATGTAGAGTGAACAGTTTATCGGTTTTAACCACGACAATCAAGAGCGAGTAGTGTGACCATCTAAAATCTATTAAAGTGTCCAACCCCACCTCGGCCCCCGTAAAACTTCTTACTGACCCCGTCGTCGATCCTTTTTTGTGTTTTATTATTTTCATTGTTAGTCCTTAAGATGTATGTATTGCTAATTTCTTTTTTATTTTGGATAGCCGTTCGGTCATGTGGGGAGATAACTGTCATTCTGGCTTTCCATCCATGACGTTTTCATTTTGGTGTTTTGAATGGGAGGTGCGAGATATTTTGTATAGATTCCTGATTATTGCATACACTCTGTTTTTCAAATGTGATAACTCCTGATGGCTTGTTATAGAAGGCCTTTTTAGCCAATCTATATGGGACAATTGGGGTGGTTGGGTGAGGCAAAGGTGACGTGTATCTTGCGTCAATAAGGCGTCCAGCTGATAGTGGCTTACAGCTGGACAAGACCTGCTGTTCTTCCAGCAGTTAAGGGTAGATGGGGAAAACTGTTATTTCTTCTGTTTCTGCTTTTCCATTTTCCCATTTCTCCTCTGTCCCTTACTTTCATTTGCTCAACTATCTCTTCTGTCGCTTTTCTCCCTTTCTCTGGAAAGAGGACAAAAATGACCAACAAGGGGTGACGTGTCTTTAAACCCAAAACAATCAATATATGGGACAAATGTCAGAAAAGGAAGTAGTAATAATGAATAAAGGAGATGAAGAACAGATTAATCCGTGTGTGACAAGAGACACAGGCTATTTAAGAGCTAATGGTGAATAGAGGGACAAGGCTATCGTAGGCAGGTCGCCCAACAAAATGGTAGAAAGTAAGTGCAGGTGACATCATAAGATGCACGTTTACAGGTTATACCACAACTCAGAGAAAGGGGAAGATAGAAGAATGTTAAGGAATGGCTTTACGTTACATTTAACCTCGGGTACAATTTATTTTTAGTCGTGCGACTTAACAGAAAATAAGGTAACCAGTAAGATTTCAAGTGGCCAGTAACATTTACGTGTTTAAAATATAATAATGTCGATGTTTCTTTGGGAGCCTTCAGCACAAACCGGAAAGTTTGGATACTGATTCTTGAAATATACAATGTATTCATTAAATGTTGATTGTTTCAAGTCACCAGTTTAGAGAATCACTTGCCAGTTCACCCGCTGACAAATATGCTTGGTGATGTATATTCCCCTCACTAAATATAAACCGGAAGTTAATGGCCATCGCTAACTTTTCAAAAATATATCTATCGGTCCCTGTTATGATACATCTATGACCAGCCAGTAAAATAATTTAGTTTAAATTGGTTTTAATATAAATTTTTATCACGATCTGTGACACAACAGGAAAAAGTGGTACAATGGTCCATAGGTTTCGGAGTCCCTTGTTCATGCCCGGATTGAAACAGAGTCATCCAGTTTCATATGCACGTGCAAAAATAACCGTCCTTCACACTGACGAAAAAGAAATTGTTTCAAAAAGTACTAAAAATTATTAAGCGCGAAAATAGTGTAAAATTTACCAAAATTTTGGGGTCAAATTTCAATGGTCAAAATTTATGGTAACACCGGATGTAATTACGTCATATCATGAATTTTGGTGTCTTCGAGTATTGACAAATATTTTGGCGGATGCAATAAATCAACATTCATATGTAAGCGCAAGCTACACACAACTAAACTCAACCCAACAATACCATCCGCATGGGGGTGGGTGTAAACTCATAGAATTTTCAACCACTTTTCCCCACCAGATTTGCTAAATAATCACATGTCATATAGGTTAGGCTCCTATCTCAATGAAACGGCACAAATAAAGCGTGAGAATTTTGGGTGCATTAAATTTTACGAAATCTGGTCTCAAATCCCGGACTATATTGCTTACCATTCAGCTAAAGGCCCTATTTAGTAGGATCGGCGTGCCCATCTTCAGTAATCCAGAAACTAAAGAGGTTAAATAAATCAAAGCAGTGACAGAGCTGATTGGTCGAAGGTTAGAAGTTATGAATGGGGACTTGGACTGTTTCGGTATATCCTTAAGTTCTTGTGACTTATGTATCCCATTTGTATGATACTATAACTAGTGTAGCTATGTTCTCAATATGTACATGTTTGTCATTGATGTTTGTGTTATACAATAAAATAAAGTTTAAACCAAATAGTGTAGACCCTTATCAGATGCCGCGTTCATCTTACTATCAAGCCTCAAAAAAGTTAAATACAAAATAACTTCGAATAACAACAACAGCAATGACAACAACAACAAAACGTTAGCGAGTCGGTCACATTTGGCCATTTCCTCAGTTTTGGTGGGTGGTTAAATTTAGAATTTAGCTCACCCCCCCCCCCCCCCCCCCCCGCCCACCCCCCTAAAAACAACAACAACAAAACAAAAACAAAAGGAAAGGATACTGGATGAGTCCTTAAAACTATTTACAATCTGACTATCCGAGTTATACAAAAACGCATACCTCTGAGTCCCAATCTACAATGTACGAGCTTTGAACACCCATGCGGTCTTGGCATCTATCACAGATGAGGGATGACTAATCCACGGAGGAATACTGTAAAATGCTTCAGGGCATCACTATATATCTGGTACCAACGGTATTGTGTGTTGTTCACTTTTAATGCCCTTGTTTGGGTTGAAACTGTCGCAGGTCCCCAGTTGCGGATCACGCTACCCAGTTGTGGACACGAGATATTTGTTTGTTTGTTTGATTTGAGGTTTAACGTCCCCGTCAACAATGTATATGTCATTTTGGAGACGTTACTTCCAATTTTGTGGGACTTTTACCAATAATGTATATAAGCATGGGCGGTCCGACTTGCACAGCTTTGCCTGTGCAGGCTTAGATCATCTTAGCTCGTGTGCTGCCGGTTTCAGCTCTGCGCAGAATCATCATGCAGTTCATCTGCTTCTTCAAGCCCCGATGGGGAAACGACCCGGCCGAAACGACTCAGGGCCGAAACGACCCAGGGACCGAAACGACACAGGACCGAAATGACCAGCGACCTTTCTTTTCATAGGCATTCTGTTAACATTAAATATGAATTTGTGATTTTGTCTACACGCCGACACCTCCCCCTCTCCCCTACCCCGATGGGCTCGAAAACCATTGTTTTGTCCCCGGTCTGTCGACCCGACCAGTCTTTCTGTCTGTGCGCCACGTTTCCATGTCCGCTGCGTAACTTTGAAACTTTCGGAGATAGTCTCATGAAATTTTACAGAAATAAAAAAACCATGAGACAACGTGCAGAAAACAAGAGTCATAATTCTTGCTTCACTGTTTGTTTTGTGCTATGGCCCTCTGAGCATTGAAAATAACGATTTTGTCATTTACTCGCGCCCTCCTCACTTGAAAATTGTAAGGATATTAACCTTCAACAGATGATGCGCAATTTTACTTTTGCACGGGCCTCCGTTGTCTAATGGGTGTCAGTGCAGGGATCGAACACTCGACCCCACCGGCAATAGACAGAAGCTACTAGGACTACTTATATGACTCGCCACCAACTGCAGTAAGCAGCCTGGCATTCTGTCTTCAAACTCTCATTGTGAAGGTGTCCCTCTCTCTACTTAACGGGACTCTGTGGCCAAGTGAGTAAGAGCGCTGAATCGTTTATAACAATTATGTCTCTCACCGCTTTGGTTCGAGCATGGCTCGGGTCACATGTTAGACGCCAAGTTCTACAACGGAAGGTCAGGCGATTTTTTCCGGGTACTCCGGTTTTCGCCATCTCTAATTAACGATCGGCCAGATATGTGAAACAAGCTTGAAAGGGCCGTAAAGCAAACGCCAAAATCAAATTCCTCTGCTTACGTAGAGAATGGACGGATAGGATGCACATTTATCCCAATTTAACTAATGGGGCATTGGTCGTGAATTACAAAAGATGATAAAAATCTATGACTGAACAAGGAAACCAAAAAAAAAAAATGCCTATACAAATTTTCCGATGGGTACAAATTGCGCACCTCTTGTGGCTGATCTGTTCTTGTATTGTTATGAAAGAGACTTCATGTTGTCGCTTTACATTGATTACCAATCTGAAATTATTGAAGCTTTTAGCTCCACTTCTAGATATTTATTAAATATTGATAATACCTATTTCGATGGTTTGATCAGTCAGATTTACCCCCCAGAACTTCAGTTAAATAAAGCAAATTCTTCTGATACCGAGGCCCCGTTTTTGGATTTACAGCTATCTATTGTAGATGGATTTGTTTCGTGCAAAATTTATGATAAACGCGATGACTTTGATTTTGAGATTGTAAATTTTCCTTTTTTGGATGGTGATGTTCCTCGTGCGCCATCCTATGGCGTTTATATTTCGCAATTAATTCGATTTGCTAGAGTGTGTAGTCATGTAACTGACTTCAACACTCGTAATAAATTATTAACGGCTAAACTCCTTGATCAGGGTTATCGGTACCATAAACTACGCAAAGCCTTTTCAAAATTTTATAGACGCCATTCTGATTTAATTTCAAAATTCAATATTGGACTTAAATCTCTTCTGCAACAAGGTCTGTCGGAACCCGAATTGTATGGTGACTTAGTATATAAATTCGTAATTATACCCAATTTCGTAAAATCATTCTTCGATATAAAAAGATTGGGTACAACATGGATGTTATACGACAGACTGCATGCATGGTAGTTAACCCAATCACGGTTGGCAACTTTGCTTCCCTCTTTAATTGCACGCCGGTGGGTCAGGCCTCAGATTCTATGACGGCTCCAACGTAAAGGCTTATTGAGAATTAGAGAGATCTAATTCAAGATAATGTTGGTTGGTGCCTGATGCTCTGTCTCTGGTCGGGCCCATCGGAGTCTAACTGTTGGTTTTCTTTTGCTCCAGCATTTCAGTGGTTTCTTGCTGTAGAGTCCTCACCGTTGTCTCACCTCTGCGGTTCTTTGATTTTTGTGTTCACGGAGATGTTGCACTGATGAGTTAGGAGGCCTTCATGCGGACTGAACAAATTATTTGTCTAAATCGCGACGGAAGTAAGGGCGAGGATTGTGGCCACGTAAGATCGATTTAAGCCCCCCAGTGGAAATCATTCCACTGACCGTTCCAAGGCGGTTCTTCTGTGGCGGTTTATTTATGGTGTTGTTTGTTACTTACTGTGTGTATCACTTGTGTCTTTATTTTGGATGGCCATATGGCCATTTTGTGGGAAAGTAACTGTCCTTATGGCCTTCCTTTGTTTAGGTTTCCATTATGGTCTGGTCGCTTAATGTTTGTGTTTCTTTCCCTTTGGTGTCTTTGATGGGTGGAGTAAGTTAATTGTATCGATTCCTGATCTTTGTTTTACTTCTTCTTTGATCCCATTAAACCTCACTTTTATATAAAAAGGGGAATGCATTGTTTTTTATTTCTGCTCAAAATCGATTGTGGGTACTCGATAGAACCGTCTCGTCAGGGCGGTCCCATCTATATTTTAAGCCAAAATATGAAAGTATCAGATTCATTTCTTTGACAATCTTGATATGTTGGTGGTAAAATTTTCATTATATTTCAGTAGGTGTTTCAGTGAGGAGGGTCCGTAATAAACGCGGGAGGCAATTTGGAGGACTGCCCAGGGGAGAATTGGCGAAAAGTTTCATGAAGCTGGGGACAAAATACCAGAAGAAGAATAAGAAGAAGGAGACAGATCATGATATATTACATTGGGCATCGGTAGCCATCTTGTCTATCAGATCACTTTGTTTTTAGCAATTTGGAATCTGCATGTTGCATTGATGCCTCTAATTTTCTGAACAGCTCAATTTAAATGCCCAATTAGGAGATTTTTGACCCAAACTGTGACCCATGGGTAGAAAATTAGACATCCTATTTTCAACAAGAGGCCCACTGGCCACTACGCTCATCAGAGGTCAAGTGTGAAAAACTTGCTACTGTGGCTTGAAAACTCTAGCCTGAAATGACGAGGGCATGGTATCAATCTTGGCCATAATTATCAAAATCCAGCTGACTGCAAATATAAATTCTGATGCCATATGCTACAAGAGAATCAGAAAAATCCACTGTTATGCCTTTCTCCCATGAAAAATGCCTAAGCGACTAATTACTACCTTGACATAAAACAGGTCAAGGTCAACCAGAGGTCACTCTCTAAGCAAACTTGCCAGGAATATCAACGTCAATGACACCGGCTACTACAGAATAAGAATAAACCATGGTTTTGCCTTTTTCACATACAAAGATCTATAAGTGATTAAAATTGATCTTGTCCTAAAATAGATCAAGGTAAACAATGGTCACCATTAAAACAAACTTGCCTAGGGCCCCTAAGTCCCCCAAAGCTACAAATCAAGTTTCAAGGTCATCGACCAATTGGTTTTAAATACAAATGAATTTTCGTTGCCTCATCCCATAGAGGCGCCATATGTAAATTAATTTGGTTTCAATCAGCCTGGAAGTTTAAGTGGAGAAGAAGATAAAAATGAATCTGACTATCCAGGACAAAGGTGAGTAAATGACCTTGACCTTTGTAATTGATAAACTTCAATTTAGCTGACGCCAAAATATCAATTCTGATGCCACATCCTACAAAAGAATTGAAAAATCCACCGTTTTGTCCTTTTCCCATACAAAGGTCTAGGTAACCAAAGTTAAACTTGACGTAAACTAGATCAAGGTCAAACAAGACCAGCCCATTGAGGCTTGAAGAAATAAATGGGCTGCATAATGCTTCCACGCAGAGCTGAAACTGATCCACGCAGGTACTGGTAAACCGCTAAGAGGATCTAAGCCTACCCAGGCAAAGCGGTGCGAGTCGGTCCGCCCATGCTTATAAACCCTATTGGTTTCATTAGGCGACAGGGCTTGAGATGTCATTTCAACTCAATGTCGGGCATTGCAGCCATCACAGTCATGTGACTCCAATCTCACCAATAAATTTTATAGGGGCTCCATGTGTAATTTGGTTTCAGTCAACCCAGCAGTTTAAGTGGGGAAGAAGATAAAAATACTGAATCTGAGCCATCCAGGAAAAAGGTCAATACATGACTTTGACCTTTTGAATTGATAAATTTCCATTCAGCTGTTTGCCAATATCAACAAACAAATCATTTGAACAAACTTGACAGGGCCCCAATGCTGCATTCCAACTTTCAAGGTCAGTTGCCATTTGGCAAGAAAGGCAGATGTCAGCTTCTGGCGAAAGAATGTGCACTGTGCTGGTTAACAGCTTACGTATAAGCCTGACCAGGAAAAGTGTGGATAGGTAAACAGACCAGCACAAAAATGACCTAAATAGTGTTCACTCGGCCGTTAAACTCCAGAACAAACAAACATTCGCAGTTTGGTTCCTGAGCAGATATTTAGTAGTTTTTACCATACATGTATATGCGCATGGTGGGCATATTGGTCACGTGACCGAGTCCTTATGAACAAACTTTTGTTCCCCTATCCCATAGAGACTTCACATGTAAGTAGGTTTCAAGGGAGTCAGGAGCAAGAATGTTTGGAGAAGCATTTTGAGTCCTCACCACTGTTTCATCTCTATGGTTGTTTGATTTTTGTGTTCACGGAGATGTTGCACTGATGAGTTAGGCCTTCATGTGGACTGAACAAATTAGTTGTTTAAATCGCAACGGAAGTAAGGACGAGGATGGTGGCCACGTAAAATCGATTTAAGCCCCCCAGTGGGAGACAATTCCACTGACCGTTCCAAGGTGGTTCTTCTGTTGTCGGTAATTATTTTTATAATCGACCTGCATGTGTGTGTTGCTGGTGTCTTTTTGTTTTAAGTAGTCGATTGGTCTTGTTCACAGAGGGCCCATCGGATCCATCTGTTAGTTTTGATTTCAGTTGTTTTCTGTTGTACATGTATTTGTCTAGACCACGACAGAAGCAAGGGCGAGGATGTTGGCCATTTTGTGGGAAAGTAACTGTGCTTTTGACTTTCCGCTGTTGGTGTTTCCATTAGGGTCTTGTTATTTCATGTTTGTGTTTCTTTCCCTTTGGTGTCTCTGATGGGAGCTGTGGGTTAACTGAATCAATTCCTGATCATTGCCATCACTTCTATTTCAATTGGCCAAGTAGTTTCACAGATGTTGTTTGAAAATGTTGCCGACGCCAACAACGACGACGGACCAATGCCTATACTACAAGCTCCCCTCACTGAAGCTTTTGGCTCTGGTGAGCTTAAACTTTCCAACTTCCCATGGCAATACTGCCATCTCGAGCATAAGAGGCTAGCTACTGAGCTGCAGGCAACTACATAAAAGCACTTGTCATTACAATATCACAAACATGTGGCACATAGAGGATCTTACATGAGTGTTCATGTATTATTGGATTTATTAAACGAGTTGAGGAAAAGGGATAAAATGTGAGGCTTTGCAGAGCATTTTCCTCAACGAGTTTAATAAATTCAATAAGGCAAGATTCTATTTATCATATGACATTTTAAAACGCATTTTATTCACAATTGTTTACAAAAATGTCAATTTTCCGCCGTTAATAAACGCGACGTTGTTAAGGGCGTCGTAACTGTAACATTACGGACGTATCTAGCTAATTTGCATATTTATTCCACAAGTGGATTAGCGAAAATATTACATGACATTATTACACTCTCAGACGCGACGTCATATGATAAAATGCATTATTTTACATCTTAAAAATTGTTACTTTTCCTGAGAAAATTTAAGGTATTTTTCTTACATAGGTTGTGGGTGATCATTAGAACCAACGGGTTCGAACGAGTACACACAACCTATGAGGCAGAAATAAGAAAAATAATGTCTACCACTGTAAACCCCAGTATTCCCTATCTAAAGTGGGATAACCCATTCTAGAACATATTTATAGGTGTATTCATCAAAAAGACTTGTTAACTCGGTGTACTCTTCAGGTCATCTCCCATTAGCTGATAAAATAGGGCATTAAATTAAACAAGAGACCATAGTAAGTTGGCGATTATTTATTAAAAACTTCATGAATATCAGTACAATATGATATTAAAATATGACAAATAATAATAACAGACAGCGAGCATGATGAAAAAGTATTTAAGAATAACGTAATTAACACTAGCCAGCTTCAATATAAAGACAACCAGAAACTGTGTTTGTAAAACACTATGCCCCAAACCATATGCTTTCCCCTAATTGCTGAAATTTTAAAAGGGCCTTAAATGAAGAATAATTTTCAGATTTTTTTCAAAAAGTAAATCAGGCCATCTTCTTAGTATTCCCTATCAGCCTGTCAAGTTTCAAGGCAATAGCTAAGCTTGAACTGCTTTCAAGATAACTTGCTTACCATTTTAAATGCTGAATTGTTCAAATGTCCATAACTAAAGAAACAAGAGGGCCCAGAGGGCCCTGGTTCGCTCACCTGATCCAATGTATAACAAGTGGGCCCCGGGCAGGGTCAATTTTGGCCCCAGGGCTATAATTTGAACAATCTTGGTAAAGGTCCACAAGATGAAGCTTCATATCGAATATGAAAGACCTGGGCTTTCTGGTTTCAGAGAAGAAGATTTTAAAGGTTTACCCTGCATATAGAAGTCTATGTAAAACAAGATTTTCCCTATATAAGTTTATGTTAAACCAAAGGGCCCCGGAGCAGGGGCATTTTTGGCTCCAGGGCTATAATTTGAACAATCTTGGTAGAGGTCCACTAGCTGAAGCTTCATAACAAATATCAAAGACCTAAGCCTTGTGTTTCAGAGAAGATGATTTTTAAAGATTTTCCCTATATAAGTCTATGTAAAACCATTGGGGCCACATGGCGGAGGCATTTTTGGTCTCAGGGCTATAATTTGAACAATCTTTATAGAGGTCCACTAGCTGAAGCTTCACAACAAATATCGAAGACCTAAGCCTTGTGGTTTCAAAGAAGATTTTTCAAGATTTTCCCTTTATACGTCTATGTAAAACCAAAGGGCCCCGGAGCGGGGGCATTTTTGGCCCCAGGGCTATAATTTGAACAATCTTGGTAGAGGTCCACAAGATGAAGCTTCATACCAAATATCAAAGACCTGGGCCTTGCAGTTTCAGAGAAGAAGATTTTTCAAGATTTTCCCTATATAAGCCCATGTAAAACAAAAGGGCCCTGGTGCGGAGGCATTTTTGGCCCCAGCACTATAATTTGAACAATCTTGGTAGGGGTCCACTAGATGAAGCTTCATACCAAATATTAAAGACCTGGGCCTTGCGGTTTCAGAGAAGAAGATTTTAAAAGATTTTCCCTATATAAGCCCATGTAAAACCAAAGGGCCCCCGTGCGGGGGCATTTTTAGATCCAGCACTATAATTTGAACAATCTTGGTAGGGGTCCACTAGATAAAGCTTCATACCAAATATCAAAGACCTGGGCCTTGCGGTTTCAGAGAAGAAGATTTTTAAAGATTTTCCCTATATAAGCCCATGTAAAACCAAAGGGCCCCCCGTGCGGGGGCATTTTTGGCCCCAGCACTATAATTTGAACAATCTTGGTAGGGGTCCACTAGATGAAGCTTCATACCAAATATCAAAGACCTGGGCCTTGTGGTTTCAGAGAAGAAGATTTTTCAAGATTTTCCCTATATAAGCCGATGTAAAACCAAAGGGCCCCCGTGCGGGGGCATTTTTAGCTCCAGCACTATAATTTGAACAATCTTGGTAGGGGTCCACTAGATGAAGCTTCATACCAAATATCAAAGACCTGGGCCTTGCCGTTTCAGAGAAGAAGATTTTTAAAGATTTTCCCTATATAAGCCCATGTAAAACCAAAGGGCCCCAGTGCGGGGGCATTTTTGTCCCCAGCACTATAATTTGAACAATCTTGGTAGGGGTCCACTAGATGAAGCTTCATACCAAATATCAAAGACCTGGGCCTTGCGGTTTCAGAGAAGAAGATTTTTTAAGTTTGCGGTGAAAAAAATCTATTTTTGGCTACTGTGACCTATATGTGCAACGGACCGGAACCATTTGAACAACTTTGAAAGGGGACTACCTAAGGATCATTCCTGTGAAGTTTGGTCAAAATACGATCAGTGGTTTAGGAGGAGATGTCGTTTGAAGAAAAGTTTACGGACGCACGGACGCACGCACGACGGACAAAAAGTGATCCCAAAAGCTCACCTTGTCACTACGTGACAGGTGAGCTAACAAGAAAAAATAAAAAATACTTAAATTAACAAAGATGCGTAACTCATGTAGAATTTTTTAAAATTTAATCAAAAATTTAATCAGGTCATCTACTCATCACAGGCAATATAATCCTCACACGCAAGGCCCTAGCTTTAACAGTTTTTTTTAGATAATTTGCTGACAAAGGGGCAAATGTACAAAGGGCCATTCTAATGAAGTATTTTTCAAAAACTTTTATTCAGAAATTAATCAGGCCATCTACTCATCTCTACCAGTCTATTCATAAAGTTTCAAGGGTCTAGCTCCAAGAGTTCTTGAAATATTGTGCTGACAGGGTAAAAATGCCCAAATTTACAAACGGCCATTATATAACTTGTGTGCTGTTTTCTAGAATTTATTCAAAAGTTAATCAGATGATCATTTCATCACTACCAATCATATCAGTAGATATTAACCCTTATCTTGCTGTTCACGACAACCCCTATCTTTGCAAACAGTGTAGATCCAGATCAGATGGCTTCTGAAGAAGCCATCTGATCAGGATCTACACTGTATGACATTCAGTTTATGAATTTGTAGCAATAAATTACATCAAGTAATTTGATTGGTTGATAGACAGAAATGGGTGTGGCTTAAATGATTATTCAGCAAGATAAGGGTTAAGGTGCTTGCTCAAATGGTTTTATTTTGCTGACAATGTAAAACTGCCCAAATTTACAAAGGGCCATAACTCATCAAGCATTATTCAAAATTTATTCAACAACAGTTAACCCTTATCTTGAAGCCACACCCATTTCTGTCTATCAACCAATCAAATTACTTGATGTAATTTATTGCTACAAATTCATGCCAAACAGTGTAGATCCTGATCAGAAGCCATCTGATCTGGATCTACACTGTTTCCAAAGATAGGGCTTGTCGTGAACAGCAAGAGAAGGGTTAATCAGGTCATCTACTCATCACTACCAATCTTATCACCAAATATCAAGGCGCCAGCTCCAACAGTATTTGAGTTATTTTGCTGACTATAGGTAAAAATGCCCAAAACAAAGGACCATAGCTCATGAAGTATTTTTAATTTTTTTTTCATAAGCTAATCAGGTAATCTACTCCTCATTACCAATCCAGTCACCAAGTTGCAAGTCTCTAGCTTCAATACTTTCTTCAATCGTCAGCCTCGATAGCGCAGTGGTTAACGCATTCGACTCATGATCGAGAGGTTGTGTGTTCGAATCCGGCACCCGGTATCGCGGTGTGTCCTTGGGCAAGACACCTCATGACACTGCCTCACTCCAGGAAAAGGTGTAAATGGGTAGCAGTGGTAATAGTCACTGCCTCTCTCTTGCCCGCGTGAAAACATCCGGAATGAGTGTTCGAGAGCGATTAAATAAGCTTGGAGCTTCCATCGCAATCAAACTAAAATAAATTGGTATAAACTAACACTTTTTACAAAACTTTCTAAGATATTTTGCTGACAAGATTTCATCCTTACTTTTTGCAATGGGCCATACTTAGGAAAGGGGCATAATTCTGATTAGAAAAAAATATGTGTCACCGAATCCATATATAACATAAAATTTATTTCAAAACCCTTGCATTCATGGTGCCCAAGTTATGCTAAGCATCAACAAGTATGGATGGACTGACGGACAAACTAAGGCAAACCAATATGCCCCATCAACTTTTGCAATGTTGGGAGTATAATAAAGAAGACTATTGGGTAACCCTCTCTGAAAAGTGTGTTTACTCTTACACACATAATTTATTAAATCAGTGAAGTTTCTGATTTGGGCCCTGACAACAGTGTTATACTGAAGTTGGGTGCAGTTCATGAGGTCTGAGACCAGTACTTGAACTACTGTAAAAATCCTAAAAATTGGGATACCTTGAGGACTTGCTGTAATTCTTCTAAAATTTAAACAAATTTGTTCATGATCCAGCACAGCCCCCACCCATCGGGGCTTGAAGAAATAAATGGGCTGCATGATGCTTCCACGCAGAGCTGAATCCAACCGCACACGAGTACTGGTAAACCGCTCAGAGGATCTCAGCCTGCCCAGGCAAAGTGGTGCGAGTCCGACCCTCCATGCTTATAAATCCTATTGGTTTCAATGGGCGACAGGGCTCGAGATGTCATTTTATCTCAATGTTGGGTAAAAGTCCCACAAAATTGGAAGCAACATCTCCAAAATGACCTATACAGTGTTGACGGGTACGTTTAACATCAAATCAAACAAACAAATCATGATCCAGCAAGGAGTCCAAAAGGTGCAGATGGAATAGCAAACAGTGTAGATCCTGAATAGACTGCCTTTAGGAGCAGTCTGATCTGGGTCTGCACTGTTTGCTTAGGCATATCTATCCCAATACTTAGGATCATTAAGGTAAATGAGCTTACTGGTGAGGAAAGGGCCCTTAGCAAATTCTGATTTATTTTTAACCCTTGTTCTGCTGAATATTCATATATGCCACACCCACTACCGATTATCAACCAATCAGATTACTTGATGCAAATTATTGCAACACATTCACAATCTGAATGGCAAACAATGTAGATCCTGATCAGATGGCTTCATCAGAAGCCATCTGATCTGGATCTTCATTGTTTGGAAAATAAGGCATATCTGGGCTCAGCAGGACAAGGGTTAATAACCCTTTATGTACTAAATGGAATTATCCACCTTATACATGTATCCTGTCAAATTGCAAGAAGATATTCTGAAAGGTTACTGAGTTATGCATGGCGCATACAAGAATGTTTACAGACAGCTGGATGGGCGGACAGTACCATGCCATAAACGTCCTTTTAAAAATGCATCAATTATATGGGCCCCGTCAAGCGATTTTGGTACTTATCGCCTACGCGAGCAGCGAAGGTTCAGGCGAGCCTGCGCATCCGCGCAGTCTGAGCGAGCAGCCAGAACCTTCGCTGCTCGCTCATACAAGCAGTGCATCAAGAGGAACCTTCAGACAGAAAGCCATATCCCTGGCCCCTCTGAATGGCTGGGCATGCGCAGTTAAAATTTGTCATGACGGAATGCTCGAAGACACAAATTCGCTCGGCGGGGCTCATATAGTAAAATGACCGTTTATGGTCATAATGTATAACTGCTTCGGGATCCAACAACTGAACAGAGGACCCTTGTTATAACGACAGTATTTGTTCCCTATATTTGTGCCGTTATAAAGAATTTGCTGTTATAAAGAATTCCGGTTAGGAGTATGATAAGTAATTAATTGTCTTTTCCCCATCATTACTCCAAGAAACAAATTTTATAGATATTTGTTTATGTCACCCTCACCGAGGTGATTCTAACAAATATCTATAAAATTTGTTTCTTGGAGTATTAGATTACAAGACTCTTTCATGACTATGGACTGGATTTGTGCATTTCCAACCAGAGGGAAGCGCACACCACTCGGAACCGAGGCTAAGCCTTCAGCTAAGGAGTCATTCCATTCAAATTGCCGTTATAACGAGTTTTGCCCTACTAACGAATGTCGATATAAAGAGGGATGACTTTATTATAAAGAAGTTGTTGTGTACATACTATTATCACAGCATTTCATCACTTGTTTCTCTTGTAAATTTTATTTGTAAAAGCTATAAATAGTTCTTTAGGAAGTTTCCCTTGATATGTGTTTATTAATGACAAGATTTCTTGATAGCTAGATTCCTCAAAGTCTTCAAATGCTTGCTGCAGATTTAAGTCTCTGTAAAGCTGTTTCACCTTTTGCACGTTTTCTTCTTCTTGTTTTCCATAATTTTCCTGAAACAATGGTAAGATGTTTGTGTTACCATAGTGATCTTAAGTACTGAGACAGAAAGGCATAAGTAAACAGTGTAGATCCTGATCAGCAGTCAGCAGTCTGATCAGGGTCTACACTGTTTGCCGTTCGGTCTACACTCTTTGCCATTCTGACTGCTGGATCGCATAATTTTCCTGAAACAATGGTAAGATGTTTGTGTTACCGTAATGATCCTAAGTATTGAGACAATTAGGCCTATGCAAACAGTGTAGACCCAGATCAGACTGCTCCTCTAGGAGCAGTCTGATCAGGGTCTACACTGTTTGCCATTCCATCTACATGGTTTGCCATTCCGTCTACACCTTTTGGACTCTGCTGGATCGTTAAACAAATTTGTTAAAATTTTAGGAGAATTACAGCAAGTTCTCAAGGTGTCCGAACATTTAGAATTTTTACAGTAGTTTTGTTTGAAGCTGTCTTGGTTTGAAGTTAAACACCCCAGTCAACACAACTACGATCATGTCAAGCTGGCCAGTTAACATAACCCGGCATACTGTTCCAGGGAGGCTTGTATTCACATTATTTGCATTATCTGCTGGTTCCTAGTCTGAAGGTTATCAGTGTTAGAAAAACCGGTAACCAGACTCCCCTGACCTTAAAAGGTCAGGGGGGTCTGGTTACCTGTTTTTCCAATATTGACAATGTGCAAGCTGGGAGCCAGCAAATAATGCAAATATGGTGAATACTTCAGCAATTAACCAGTACAGTGTATAGTCTTTCGCCTGGAGCATATAACTGCTCTTCTTTAACCAAGCACTGCAGAAAGTATTTCACGAGAAATCTTCTTGACACAATCTAAATATTTGGCAGGATTCGAACCCACAACCTCCAAGTCACCATTTGGGTGCACATCCAACTAAGGTACTGGTGCTGGCCAACTTTATCTGTTTGTTTTACCCTTTTCCCACTGAATAATTATTTTAGCCACACCCATTTCTGACTTTGAACCCATCAGATTACTTCATGCAATTTATTTCTACAAATTCACAAACTGAATGTCAAACAGTGTAGGCCCGGATCAGATCTACACTGTTTGCAAAGGGAGGGGTTGCAGTGAACTGCGGGATAAGGGTTAAGAGTTAAAAGCAGATGAATATACAGTCGAACTTCAATGGCTCGAACACCTTTGGGACCATGAAAATCTGTTTAAGACAGGGGTAGTGCGAGCCAATGAGGGCTAATGCCAGGAGGCATAACGACATACTTTAGGACATCTTATTCTGTGTTCTATAACGAAAAACGTATGCTGTGTGTACTCATTAGAATCGCCTCATCGAGGCGATTCTAATGAGTACACACAGCATACATTTGCAAGATAAAAGACGAAACTATCCTAATTTTTACCCTCCCTATTTCTTATGTACAGAAATTTCCCAGGGACTCAAGAACGGGTTTGACTCAGCCATGGTAAACGAGCCATCGGTGTTCGAGCCATCGAAGTTCTACTTTATTTGACATACTGTCAACCAATTTTTGGGTTGAATGTTTGTCAATTCACACATAGTGACTAAGCACAGAAGCTTTAATTTGTTGCTGTCCACATGACTACCTCTAATTTGTACTAACTCTAGGGCCCAGGGGCCAGTTGTTCAAAACTAACGACGTCGTTAGTTAACGTATTGTTAAAACTTTGATCATTAAATATGGCAAATATGCTAAAATTTTTGCTGAAAAAATGTAAGCAGCTTTTGTGGATGCAAAAGCTGCTCACATTTTTTCAGCAAAAATACCAAAATTTTCCATATTTTTCTTGCTAGAACAGTTAACAATTTGACCACTTACGAGCTCGTTAAGCTAATGATGCTTTGAACAACTGGCCCCAGTAGTTCAAAGCCTTATTAGCTTAACAAGCTCGTTAGTAATTAAATTATTAACTGCTCTTGCAAGTAAAATGTCTAAAGTAATGGTATTTTTGCTGAAAAAAAATTTGAGTAGCCAAAGCTACTCACATTTTTCAGCAAAAATATTGGTACATTTGCCTATAACATGATCAAAGTTTTAACTATTCGTTAACTAACAATGTCCTTAGTTTTGGACAACTGGCCCCAGGTAAGTTAATTAAAGCCGTGCTATTTTTGTTGTTGTGATGTCAGACTACTGTGTAAAGGAACAGTGACTCACCTTTTCTTTTTTTTTTGGTTTCGGTTTTACGGCCCTTTCAAGATTATTTCACTCATATCGAGCCGGTCGTTAATCATAGGTGGGCGAAAACCGGAGTACCCGGAGAAAAACCACCTGACCTTCCGTTGCAGAACTTGGCGTCTCACACATGACCCGAGCGAGGCTCGAACCCACGGCGGTGAGAGACCTAATGACTAAGAGTCAGCGCTCTTATCCATTAGGCCACGGAGGCCCGTTTGACTCACCTTATGTGGCAAACAGTGTAGACCCAAGTCTGATGCAGCAAAAAAAATGACATCTGATCAGGGTATGCACTGTTTGTTTAAATGACAGAAGTTGAAGGTTTAAGGGGAAAGAATACACCTGGCAGATTTTTCTGCCATTTTCCAAAGGGAGTCAACTTTCGGGGCTTTATGTTCACTTTTATATAAGCCCTGTCCCACCGAAAAAGGGGTCTGCTCTTAAAATAAAGGATTTGCTCCTCAGGATACTTTTGCATGAGTTGCCTCCCCTGAAGGTGTTCCCATTCCCCTTAAATGAAACAGACTAAGTTCCCATTCAGTGCTGTCAGAGCTTTGATTTACAAAGGAGTCAATGTTTGTGACTCTTTTAAGGGGAATGGGAATTCCTGGCAAATTTTTCCATCATTTTTCAAAGAGAGACAACTTTCAGGACTTCCTGTTTGCTTTTCTTGAAGCCTTGTCCCACTGAAAAACAAGAGGCTCAATGAGCCTAAACCGCTCACCTGAGGAACTTAAGTTTTAACAATTCACAGACTTGACTACTAAATCTGCTAATAGAATCCAGCCCATTGACCCTTACAGGATATAAGCCATCATTATTGCATTGCATTCCAAGTTTGAGACTTCTAGCTTCTATAGTTCCTGAGAAATCTTTGACGAAAATTAACATTGGTCAAAATGGAGAGAAAGAAGAATGAAAGAACAGATGAACAAATAAGCTGAGAAAGCCCAATGTCTCTTACACAAAATAAGTCATCATTATTCTATTGAATACCAAATTTGATGCTTCTAGCTTTTATAGTTCCTGAGAAATCTTTGATTAAAAATTTAACATTGGTCTATTATCTCTATATGGAGAGAAAGAAGAATGAAGGAAGAACAAATGAACCAGACTAGCTCCAAAACCTAATGCAGCCTTTCCCCTTTCCCAATGGTGCTACACATAAAATTTAAACAAGATTGGTCGACTGCCTTCTGAGATATGCTTCATTGAAAGTGTGGACGACGGACGGACGGACGACAGACGACGGACTCCGGAGCCTTGGTATACTATCAGCTCACTGGAGCCTTTGGCTCAGGTGAGCTAAAAATTCAAGTCGCTATTTCTGTCACAACATTTTCCCTATGTTAAGTCTATGGGCAAATTTTTTTGTCTCTCAAGGTCACGTAACTCCGAGGTCAATATTCCGATTCAGCCCAAAATCGAACTTAACCGAGATTTTATGCCTGTCCTCGTTACCTGCAAGTTTGAAGCTGATATGAATAAAAATAAAGTTGCTATAGTGGTCACAACGTATTTTTTATGCTCAAGGGCAGGTAACTCCAAGGCAAATATTCCGATTCGGCCCAAAATCGAACTTAACCGAGATTTTATGTCTGTCCTCGTTACCTGCAAGTTTGAAGCTGATCTGAAAAAAATTCAAGTCGCTATCGTAGTCGCAACATTTTCCCTAATTAAGTCTATGGGCAAATTTTTTGTCGCTCAAGGTCACGTAACTCCAAGGTCAATATTCTGATTTGGCCCAAAATTGAACTTAACCAAGATTTTATGCCTGTCCTCGTTACCTGCAAGTTTGAAGCTGATATGAATAAAAATAAAGTTGCTATCGTGGTCACAACATATTTTTTTATGCTCAAGGGCAGGTAACTCCAAGGCAAATAATCCGATTCGGCCCAAAATCGAACTTAACCGAGATTTTATGTCTGTCCTCGTTACCTGCAAGTTTGAAGCTGATCTGAAAAAAATTCAAGTCGCTATCGTAGTCACAACATTTTCCCTATGTAAAGTCTATGGGCAAATTTTTTGTCGCTCAAGGTCATGTAACTCCGAGGTCAATATTCCGATTCGAACTTAACTGAGATTTTATGCCTGTCCACGTTACCTGCAAGTTTGAAGATGATCTGAATAAAAATAAAGTTGCTATCGTGGTCACAACCTATTTTTTTATGCTCAAGGGCAGGTAACTCCAAGGCAAATAATCCGATTCGGCCCAAAATCTAACTTAACCGAGATTTTATGTCTGTCCTCGTTACCTGCAAGTTTGAAGCTGATCTGAAAAAAATTCAAGTCGCTATCGTAGTCACAACATTTTCCCTATGTTAAGTCTATGGGCAAATTTTTTGTCGCTCAAGGTCACGTAACTCCGAGGTCCATATTCCGATTCGGCCCAAAATCGAACTTAACTCGGATTTTATGCCTGTCCTCGTTACCTGCAACTTTGAAGCTGATCTGAATAAAAATAAAGTTGCTATCGTGGTCACAACGTATTTTTTCATGCTCAAGGGCAGGTAACTCCAAGGCAAATAATCCGATTTGGCCCAAAATCGAACTTAACCGTGATTTTATGTCTGTCCTCGTTACCTGCAAGTTTGAAGCTGATCTGAAAAAAATTCAAGTCGCTATCGTAGTCACAACATTTTCCCTATGTTAAGTCTATGGGCAAATTTTTTGTCGCTCAAGGTCACGTAACTCCGAGGTCAATATTCCGATTCTGCCCAAAATTGAACTTAACCGAGATTTTATGCCTGTCCTTATTATCTGCAAGAATAAAGTCGATCAGAAAAAAATTGACGGAGCTAGAGTGATGACAAGCTTTTTCCTATGTTAAGTCTATGGGAGCTATATGTTGCCATGGTAACCAGAGTTCCACTCAGATCTGCATGAAAACCTTATGCATTCTTTCCACTTGCCCAATAATGTTACACATGAAATTTGATCAAAGTCGGCCAAGTAGTCTTCAAGATATACATTTTTGAAATTCACATTAACCCTTATGCAAAAATGCACAAGGGCAGGAAACTCCTAAGTGTATGATCCGATTCTGCCAATTATCGAACTTGACAGAGATTTCATGGCTGTGCTGGTTATCTGTAAGAATGAAGCCAATCCGAACAAAATTGAAGCAGCTACAGTGATGACAACATTCTCCCCATGTTAAGTCGATAGGCAATTTTTCGGGCGCTCAAGGGGATGTAACTCTTGAGTGAATTATCTGATTCGGCCCAAAATCGATCTTGACCGAGATTTTATGCCTGTACTGGTTATCTGCAAGAATGAAGTCAATCCGAAAAAAATTGACGGAGCTAGAGTGATGACAAGCTTTTTCCTATGTGAAGTCTATGGGAGCTAGATGTTGCCATGGCAACCAGAGTTCCACTCAGATCTGCCTGAAAACCTAATGAAGCCTTTCCACTTGCCCAATAATGCGACACATGAAATTTGATCAAAGTTGGCCAAGTAGTCTTTAAGATATACATTTTTGAAATTCCCATTAACCCTAATGCAAAAACACACAAGGGCAGGTAACTCCTAAGTGAATGATCCGATTCTGCCAGTTATCGAACTTGACCGAGATTTCATGGCTGTGCTGGTTATCTGCAAGAATAAAGCCAATCTGAAAATAATTGAAGCAGCTACAGTGATGACAACATTCTCCCCATGTTTTTTCAACGCTCAAGGGCATGTAACTCCTGAGTGAATAATCCGATTCAGCCCAAAATCGAACTTGATCGAGATATCATGCCTGTCCTCGTTATCTGCAAGAATGAAGTCGATCAGAAAACAAGAAAAATGCCTAATGGCATTATGGACAGGTTTTTTTTTCAGTACGGTTAGGATGGTGATGGCATGGGTGGGATAGGGTGGGGTGTGCTGGTGTGGGGTAGGGTGGGGTGGGATGGGATGGGTTAGGAGTCGGGTGGGACAGGGTGGAATTTGTGGTGGGGTTGGGTGTGGGGTGGGATGGGGTGTGGTGTGGTGGGGTTGTGGGGTGGGGTAGGCTTGGGTGGGTGGTATGGGGTGAGGTCGGGTAAGGTGGGATGGGGTGGGGTTGGGGTGGATTGGGGGTTGTTTTGGGATGGGGGTGGGGTGGGGTTGTGGGGTAGGGTATGCTAGTGTAGG